>JBAMAV010001581.1:0-1277622 GCA_037043315.1 Amiota communis
GAAGACTAAGTTAAAATTGCTTGTATCCTTTAACTGAAAACCACAGCATCCAAAGTGGGAAAAGAAAGACCTATATCAGCATAATCATCATCAGCAACAGACAACAAGATTTCACCCTAAAACCAAAATAAGTATTCATTTGTTCTAGAAGCAAGGAGAGTAGCAAACAGGCAGGGAAAGGTGGATATTTGAAAACACAACACAACAGAACCAAACTACAACAGCAGATGTAGAAGCACAGCAAGCAGCATTGAAATCAACATCAAAATCAACATCGGGAACAACAACAAGAAACGTATCTGAATGTACAATATCTGTTCTAGGCTGTTAACACACTATAGGTGGTCGTGGAGACTCCTTGACGGTTCAGTTGGCTAGTTGGGCGGTGGCTTTGGCTTGTGCTACTTTAATCCAGGTCAATAAAAACTTATTTGACTGTTTGTTTCATCATCAATGGCATCAACAGCAGCAGCAGGAACAGCAACAATTCTCAGTAGGAAATGATATTTGTTGCATCTGCTGACTTCTGAATCTGATGATGCCATAATAGTCATTTCTATTTTTTCATTGTGATAAGCAGCATTGCAAAGGGCATGAACTATGTTGTTCATTAGCCACAACATACACACAAGATAGAAAGACTTTCACTTTTTATAAAAATAAATACATTTGGTGATGTATGACGTCATATATGGTTGGTTGCTTAATATTCAAATTGTATTTCCACACAACAACTTTCGATTTATTTTCTTGTTATTTAATGCTTTTGTGCGTTGTTGCTTTTCATTGTCATTAATGTGGTATCTTTAAGGTTATCGCTGTGTTGTATGTAGATATGTTTAAAGGGATATAAAGTATCAAACAACCCCCAAATAAGAGGACTAAGGATACTATATACAAGCAATACAACTCCACTCCACCAAGTGACTACTAACTAACTAAGTGATTGTTTGACTAAGTAAGTGTACTTAGACGACGCACCCCATTACAACTAATTTAACTAAATAAAAGCAAAAACAATAAACTACAATAGAAATATATAAGTCGAAGTACAAGGAAGTCCTCTTTGGACGAGTCAAGTTTCTTGCGATTCAATGCCATTTTTTATCTTTAGTTTAAACAAATTATAGTTAAACACTTTAAGTCATTAGTACATTAATATGTGTAATGATGATGATACACACAGTTATTAAGTACTAGCGTACCCGGCGTGCTTTGCTACGCTTCCGATGTGATATTAGTGCTTTTACTTTTGAAAAATCAGTCGAATCAATTATTAATAGAGACATAATTTCCTGCCATATTTGATATTCTGTATCTCCAAAACTACGCCACCTACCGGATCCAAATGTAACCATCCACTTGACCCAATAAATAGAACAAAAAATTTGATTAAAATCGGTCCAGGCGTTCTCGAGTATGGCGCTTACCAACACTTTTAGCGATTCATTTTTATATATATAGAGACATATTTGTAATGGGAACAACATTGACAGATACGTAGATAAGTATTTTATGTTAAAGCTAATGTATTTTTTGAGCTTAAATGTGTATCTAAATAGTACAACCGTACAGGACAATAGGACTACATGTAAGTAACGTTGACAGACAGGCACACAGGCCTGTAACGGAAATAGACATGTCACATCACATTAGATACTCTTCCATACGCACACACAAAGAAAATAAATAGAAATGATGACTGCATTTATGTTGAATGTATCTGATATGTATTAGATATTCTATATTCCATATAGTATGGTATATCTTCTTCAATTTTCTTAGTGTATCATATTTAAACAGGGAAATAAACTTACTTAAATATCAATGTAATCTTATAATAGCAGAATTGCAGTCAATTCGTTTTGAATTTTTATAGTTCTAGATATATAATTTACAACAGAAAACTCCAATATTATATCAAAAAAAGTGTATATTTTTATATGGTGCAAATTCGGCTGGGGTTGCAACATGTTTTTGAAATTCTTCTGGGACACACTTCTCCCGTAAGCATTTTTTGGGTACGGAACCCTAAAAATGATCTAATGTTTACTTTGATATGGTATTATGAAACTTTATCTTTCTCTGAACGATAACTTATATGTTGTTTGCATCAAATTTTAACTATAATATCAACAACTGAGAAACTTATTTCCATTGAAATGGACTATAACCAATCGATTATACTCTTCCATACATTTTATGCGAATTTCTGATAAACAGTTTACATCAAAGTGATGTCACCTAATTCACACTAAAAAGTATATTTGAAAGTGGACCAGATCATTAGACAGAATGTACACAATTTGCTATATTTTTGTTTACATATAAGTATTCAAATGAATTCCTCCTCGAAACAACAAACATACAAACAAATACAAAGTATCTAAATGAATTCAAACAGAACAAAGAATGCCTTTTGTTCTTGTTTATATCATTTCTAGAAACCAGGCGGCACTTATCTCTAATATCCAAATCAAACGTACGTATTTTCATTGGCTCGATAACCACATAATGTTTCACACAGTAGAAGAATGCAACATTTTGAATTGAATTTTTATGCAAAGTTGCTTATTTTGTTTACCCATAATGCAAACACACTCACACATAAAGTATCTAAGTTTATTACAAATAGAAATTCAATATGTGATGTGTATAACTACTATGTGGAAGCAGCAAAACAGAAGAAGAAAAATGCTATTGAATATTATAAATGCAACAAAGTGTGTGTTGCTTAATAATCAAGTAATAATGTGTATGCTTCTTTCAAAGAAAAGAAAATTATAAACTTAACCATCATTTAATAATAGTGGTGGAGTGGAATAATAGATACATATACTTACACAAATGCGGGTTTAGTTAGTATAAGGCAAAAAAAAAAAAAAATAGTTAACAATTGAGCAATTAAACTATTATTGTATACACTCATTCAGAATAGTATATACACGTCCGTTTGTATGTAAGTATATAATTAGTTTATATAATAGATACAGACACACTTGTACATGCTACTAACTACTCAAAGTCTCAGAACCATATAATATTCCATCTTCTTTTACTCCTCTATCCTACTACTGACTAAAGAGAAAAAAAAGAGAAAAAAAACTTGTTTTAGTTTCAACAATACAAACGAGTAAGAAAGAATCTAGATACCAAAACAATTCTATTGTATTGTACAATATTTTAAAATGCTGCTGGTTCTGAAAAAGACACATAGAGAGAGGTGGAAAAGAATTTGTAGATTTCATTATATACTTAGTACATAGAACAAACAATACAACAAATGCCATGCCGGTGGAGGCGAGTACAATTAAAGTATTTGTGTAACATACACGTACAATACTCACTAACTCACACAACTAATTTTGTTTCTAAAGTTTTAACCGGTAACAATTAGATTTGCTCATTTGTTGTTGTGAGTTTTGCGTTTTGAAACTTGGCTTCGTTGCTTAAAATTAACTTCAGTTGATTATCGTGTCATCGTTGTTGTCGTGTGTTAATTTATATAATGTGTAGTTGGATACAAATGTATGTATGTATCTGTATGTTATTTACTTTGTTAGACACACACAAAAGATTTGTGGTTGTTAACAACAACAGTAATAATAAACGCAAACAAAAAATACAAAAGCGCAACAGGTTTTTTTTATTTAAAATTTTGTTTCTTTTGTCAAAACCTTTTTTTAGTTTTATTTATTTTCAACAAGTTTTTAAACGATTGCAAGTTTTGAGGCGACAACTGTCAGACTACATTTAAATAAACAAAATAATTTAAAAAATACTTGTTTTTATCTTTTCATTGAGCGTATTGAGGCGTGCGTTTTATTTAAAGTTTTCTGCAATTTGATGGTGGCGGTGGTGGTGGGTTACAGTTATGATATGATTAATATTTATATTGAATTAGTCAGTGCAAAATCATTGACAATATCATTGTATATCCTATAACAAGACAAGTGTATCGATGTAAACCGTACCGAGAAAAATATATCTTACAAATTCATGACACGTTTAAGTGTTGAGAACAAAAAATCACCATTAAAAAACTGTGATTCACATACGCTGAGCTAAATTGAAAAACAAATAAGTATGTGTCTTGAAGTACATACATACATGCATATTTAAATGAAACTTTGCACTTAAAACTTCTAAATGATTATGATGAATCATCACATGATACAGATTTATTTTAGGTGTAAATAAATAAATAATAATATGTATAGTAATATTTTCTTTATAACTAAAACGAATCATAAAATTATTATAATTTAGTGGAAACTTTAATATTATAGGAAATTTTATTACTTTGATCTTTACACTACAATAGTATTATTAATGTTTAGTTCATGGAAGTAGGAACATAACATTCCTGAAGTTCACTATTATTAGTCTCCTTTTATTTTTTTTATTAAAATTCAAACTGAGTACAGTTTGCTGCTTAGTGATGATGATGATGATGATGTCATTGTCATGCTGTGCAAATAATAAACAAAAGATGCTTGACGCCGCCTTTGATACTTCAAGCAAGTAATATACATCATGCATACATAGGAATGTGTCTGTGTATGTTTTTGAATGATATCTCGAACATTCAATATAAGTCTGGATACTTCATTCTTTCATATACTATAATTCACGCTTACTATGAAGCATTGGAGGACTTAAAAATATTCTCACTGCTCTCCACACTTAAATCAACTTAAACCTTTGTCTATGTGTCATCTTTTTCTGCTTAAAATCACCAATTTTCCTTTTTAAATACATTCTGCAACACAAGGGTTGCAAGAACAAACAACTTCAATATTCCAGACTCGAAGTTATAGGAAAGCTTTTGAAAACATATGAAATTATGAGGCACATCTAAAGCTAAATCACTTGGATTTCATATGGAGATTTAAGTCTATTATTCTATATGAGAAACATGTAACTTTAGATAATAATAATAATAATAACGGGCCCCAAAGCACTGCGACCAATAAAATCTATTGTACATGGCCTTATTTTATAGAAACCCTAAATGTTTAGACTCATGATGAATCTGAACATTACTTGGGGTTTGTTGTTCCACAATTTGTGTGGATTAACAACAGTGTTACCAAGGTGGTGAAGTCTATGTCTACCGAGTGCAGGACATTTTCAGAGTATATGCTCTGAACTTTCTTTATCCATTTCACAAAATCGGCATACGTCACTGTCGGAAAGACCTAACTTATTTTGATGATACCTTAGGTTGCAATGACCCGTGAAGTATCCAGTCAAAATGCGTAAGTCTTCTCTACTGAGTGAGAGAAGCTTATTCGAGATATCCATTGAAAGGGTGAGTAATTGTTTTGCCTGGCGTTGTCCAGGTGGAGTTCACCCAGTGTTTTAGAAATTTCTTTTCTTCAAATTTTCTGATTGCTTCGTTTTTGTGGCTTTTCGAGAGACTACAGAATGGCTCAGGACCGAAAAAGGGCATGATCGCTCCTTGTTTAGCCAAGTAGTCGGTCGGCCTTTTCATTGCTAACTTTAGATACTTTAAATAATATGATTTTAATGTTCAAATTACAGAATGAGTGTACTGACTGACAAGTTTGATGATGAATAATTTAAGAGTTCATTACACGATTCATTATCCATGTCAATTTAAAGAATCATTAGGGGTTCATGACTCGAGTGTTTCCAAGTTTGTAAAAATCATTAAAATTTATTCAAAAATATGGAAATCGTTTAAGTAATTGTTTTAAATAAATTCTTCATTCCCACAATGTATAAACCTTTTCAAGATCTTAATAATACTTTTAATTAGAAATGAGTAATGTTCCTACCACAAACAATTGTTTTCTTAATATAGATTTCATATATCTATTGACCGTTTATTATGAGAATTTAATGGAAATAAATACCAATACTTTAAAAGACCAAAAACTTACTTAAATTTAAAAATCAATTAATTAATCTTAGTAAGACATAAACAAAGAATGAACAGAGAATTTTTCTGTATTCATATTTCAACCAAAAATTTATCAAATTCTAATTGGAAAAAATATTAATCAAAATATAATGATATATAAAAATATATTATTAATTCTCAATTCTCAATTGTTTAATAAACAGCAACAGCAACATCAACTAAAAATGGATTCTCTGATTTATAAATCTTAAGTGGCTTTATACTAAATGATGAATAATTATATGGTACATAAGTACTACATGTATTGCTACCATAAATATTACAAATCTCGCCTTGAAAACGTATTTCATTTATTGTATCTACTCATATAATAAAAAACATGTGCATTGTATATAAGTAAATCGATATAAATACATAAATAATATTCCATATATGTAATAATCAGTCATTAAGTAAGCTTGAGTTTGGAAATGCAACGCATGATTTGATGACAAATCAAATGTTATTTCACAACAATCAAGGGGGGAAATAAAAACCTGTTTTACTTTATTTAAAATGTTTAAATTTTGTACAATTCAGTTTACAGATGAATAGGTGATTATGACTTTGTCGTGATGCTTGTAACAAATTTTGTTTGGAAGACTCTTTAAAGTATATGAAAATGATGATCAGAATTGCATAAAGCTTTAATTTCACACAGATATTTCATTCATTCATTCTTATACAAAAATCATAGTTCCATGATTACCAGGCCTCCATAGAGAACCCAAAAAAAAAAGAAAATTGTATTGCAGACTTTGAAATCTCTCAAACTTCTACCTATTCGATGTGAAATAACAATTAACCCATAATATATCCAAAAATTATATTGATCAGACCAAAATGTCTTGTAAAAAATTGTCTTAAAAATTTTAGATTGATTTGATTGATTGCTCTTAATTCTACAATTTTTTTTCTCACTTTATGCAGCATCTAGGCTATATAAATTTCAATGAAATGGAAGTTCTTTCTTATATTTCTGTATTATTTACTTATGAAATTTGATTCAAAAACAAATACAAAACATGCAACGCTTCGTTGTCTCTCTGAAGTTTCATAATACCTAATGAAAAGATAAAAAACAGAAACACAAATGCAAACAGAAAAAAGAAACAAGTCTCAATTTCAATTAAAAATTTTGTTGTTTATGCAATTTTATGTAAATATAAAAAAATATAAAAAAAAAAAATTGTGTAAATAAATTTATATGTAAATTATTTATTTATAATACTCACCGACACTAAGGTATTGAATATGAATAAAATGTATTTAACCATCGATGTTCCACAATCCATTTTTACGGCTTTTCTTTAGTGATTCAACCCACAGATGAGAAATGAAAATGAATATGTAATTTTATGAGCTGCAAGAGAGAGAAAATTTTCAAAAGAAAATGTTAATAAATTAAATACATATACACATTAGCGCTGTGGGAATAAGTTATAAACTCTTGTTGATTGGAGCGGAGCAGAGCAGAGCAGAGCATATGTCATTGTGTTTTAAAGATGTTTGTGTGTGGTTCATAGATAATATTGTATTTTTCAATTTTGTTTTTAAACATTAGACCTTTCTACTCATCACAAAGAAATGACTGCTGCGATGGCAACAGAAACCACCATACTAATCCAGATTTAAGATAAGAGACCATATTTTGAAAATATATTTTTTTTTTATTTTATGATATTGAAAATACAACTTCAATATGGGCAAAGCTGTATATCCCAATTGGATCCACAACTAAGAATGCATAGATAGAATGCCAAACTACCATATGCATATAAGAAAAAGCAATGCAAACTTCTAGAAGATAGTCTGGGATCTTAGATGTAAAGGAGAAAAAAACAAAAAAAAATTAAGAAAATTGGAAAGGAATACATAGCATAGAACTTGAAAGAGAACAATTTATGTTCTCAAAAGCGGAATCTGAACACAGGAGATTTTCTTGATTTTTTGAGGCATAATAATTCCACCTTAAAGTAATGTAAAAGTGGGTCTACGGTGGGAAAAGTGGAAGGAAAAACATGGCAATTTTTTAGAGGCAGCCCAACAAACAATGGATGTACAACTAGTGATGGTACGATTAATCGAAAATTGCAATTAATTGATTAATTTCTTTCATATTACGATTTAATTGTATTGAAAGTTCTATTCGATTTATTGGCAAAATAATCGATTATTTAAGAAATAAAACCACTGTTTTATTGTTTTTTGATAATGAGTTTGATGTATGGGCTCATCATGAGACTTTGCCCCATAAACGAAGAAGAAAGGACGATGAGTTAGAGCAACCTATAGTCCTCAGTGGTCTAGTCCTTGAGTTGAAACGTAATGTGGTTGGCGATTGGGAAGAAAACCGTGTACCCCCAATAAGTTTTGTTTTTCAATTGGAACTTCCGTCCCATCGGAATGGCTTTTTCCAAAACGGGTGCAATCCCTACGGAAAAACGTAACAATTGAACTACTGAGCGCCTATCAAAACTCTCAATTTTTGAATTAAACAAATAATAGTGCTATGTTTCTTTTTATTTTAATAAATGACCCGCTTAATTTTCATAATCAATCAATCATAATCAATTGTTATCGCATTTGACACTCAGACAAAATTTATTTTTGTATTATCAAGATAATTTCCAATTTTAGCCGAAAACATCGATTCGGTTAATTATGTCGTATTCGTAGGAAAACTCACTGGCAAAAGACTTTTTTTTTTAGCTATCAATTAATCGGTTAATCGATTAATTTGTTGCGATTAATTGCAATTAATAATCGTTGCCTTTCAATTAATCATATGATCAAATAATCGATTAATACATTTAATTTTCCATCACTATGTACAACACCTTTGAGAACATATAAGGCATTCGGTTATCTCATTATCCTTTTTGGCAAATCCCCTGTGTCCAGATTTTTAAAGGCATAGTTATTCCACCTTGAAGTAATGTTAAAATGATTCTAAGGTGGGAAATGTAGAAGTAAAAACATGGCAATGATTCATAAAAGACATTAAATAGTTCAAAGTTCTAGAACTTAATCTCATATGTAATAAAAATATTTAAATGTTTTTAAAGATAGATAATGTATGTATGTAAAAGGGTAAAAAAAGTTGCAGATAATGAGTGATGATTATTAACACCAACACCAAGTTCCTCTACACAAGTTTTGTAAGTATGAAATATAGAAAAACAATATCTGTTCTATTATCATCTTCGTAGTTGTTTGTTTTCATTAAAATAAATGCAATACAATTTTATATATGTTCGAACAACAAAATTCAAGGTATCTTTCACCTCAAAAAAAAAAATAAATGTATTGTAGTTCACATATTTAGGTGGATGGATGGATAAAGTAGTACATGGAGGGATGAATGAATGAAGGAGTGGATGGAGGGATGAATGGAGGGATGGATGTTTTGAATTTTTTAATAAAAATTCGCATCATCAAAACCAGTTTTTGTTTTTTCAAGTTTCTTAATGTTTTCTTCATTATTTTTCTTTTTTTTTCTCTCTTTGGGTTTACTTTCAAAGCAGTTGCCGACAATAAAAACATAAAAAGCAAAAATAAGAGAACAAAAATGCCGAAACACAATACAAAAAGAGGAGAAAAATAAATAAATAAAATAAAAGCATAAAACAAAAAATTAAGAAAAATTAAAATAAATAATAAAAAAATAATATGAATGAAAATTGATAAAAAAAATAATTTAAATAAATTAAAATAAACTACAAAAATAATTTTGAAAAATTTCTAAAAAAAAATATATATATAACAATAAATAAAGAATAAATAAAAAAAAATAAAAAATAAGTTTAAAAAAAACTATTAGATTTGATTATAAGTAAGAAAATAGTCGAACTCCTAAAAGGGAAAACTTCTCTATAACAAAGTCACTTTGAAGACTTCTTTCTTCATAATGCTTCCTTACACAATATAAGATCATCTCTTTAGGGAATTCTTTCTCTATAACAAAGATTTTGAATCATGCAAACCGGATTACATATTTTATAAAGAATTTAAGTAAATATACACTAATATTTCTAGACGCGGACATTTCCTCCAGGCGGAACAAATTCCTGAGTCCCAAGTTATGATTTTAGAACAAAATACAATCTGGTATATGGACCGCCCACGGGAGTTTCTTCAGTATACAACCGAACCCCTCTATAAGGAAGACATTTTGAAGACTGCGTTCATCACCTCTCTATAACAAAAATGTTCAACCATGTAAATCAGGTTTTCATAAAAAATAACCCCTCTATAATGAATTTTTTCAAACGCTTGGTACATTTTTTTTTTTTTTGTATAAAAGCAATAAATTTTTGTTTTTTTTTTTAGTTTATTCTTCTGGTTAATTTGTTTTTGTTTTTAATTTTATTTTTTTGTTGGCATTTTTATTTAACGCCAATCAGCTAATTAAATGAGTCAACAATTTATTTTCATTTAATGTCCTCACTTATTTTATGTTATTTGTTAAGATTTTTTAATTCAAACTTGCTTAATTTTGTTTTTTACACTTTTTTTTTTTTTGATCTTTTATTTATTTGATCCAATTTTGCTTTCGTGCAGCTTTTTAGTTGTTTAGTCATCAAGTAAGTACATACATACATAGATATTTACATACATAAGTACATATGTATATAAATGAACGGTACGCATCAGTACATTGACACTTGTTTGCCGCCACAACATCAACACAAGTAGCAGCAACAACAGAAGCAGCTGCAGCAAGCAGTAGGGTGTAGGGTGCTCAGCTCACTACAATCTTACAATGTTACAATGTTTTTACAAACATATATGTATGTATTAACAACAACAATACAGACGACAGCGGAGACGACAAAAGCAATAAAAAAGAAACGAAGTGAAGTGAAGTGAAATGAAGTGCCAAAGGCAGAATAAAGAAATAACAATTGGAACAACAACAATAAGAATAATAATAAGAGGGATGCCATGTCAATGAAGCAGGAAAATCCTTTATATGCACATTGTATAAAAAATGGAAAAAAGTTCAGAAAGCCAGTTTAACTGTCGCTCTCACACACAACAACAACATTGTTTTTCTTATTTTTAATGATTTTCTTCCGTTTTTTTTTTCCTTTGCTTGGCTTTTTCACACATTTTTATTGTCTTTTAAGTGGTTTTTGCAATTCTCTCACATTCGCACACTCATTGCACACACACACACACTCAGGCACACAATATACTATGCCGCGATGCTTCACTTCACACACAAACAACACACAAACAAAATCATCATCATCGTTGTTTGTCTGTCCGTCTCACACAATCAAAATCATCAGCATCCTTGCACATATAATGATGCGTAGTTTCTATTTTCGAAATGCACTTTTTATTTAATTATATTAAAAAATTAATTATTAAGCTTCCTTCGTATCTTATAACATTTCAATGAAATTAAATTTTTTAATTATGCCATTTTAAAAACAGGAAATTGTAAAAACTTTTAAGAAAAACATCTACGCAGCTTCATTCTTGTACCTTTTCTTCTGCGGAATTCTCTCTTTCGTACGTCCAACGAGTTCAAGTCTTTCAATGCAAGTAAATTCAAACGAAGAAGATACATCATGGCGTTCTCACGTTTCTCAATTGTTCGATGCTCGATGGTGTTTGAAGGTGTTTTATTCAAACCAAACTCAAATAAATTTTGTTTTTGTTGCTGCTTTTTATGCTTTGCCATTGCCAACCACTCAAAGTTTAAGCAACATTGGCAGCATGCAATTCAAGCAAAATTAATTGTCAGTTCTGAAATCAATGGATACATTTTTGATGAAACATGACCAAATTTTTGTCATTCAAATTTGAATTTTCATTTCAATTGAAAATAGAACCTTTTCAACTTAATCCATCGATTATAGTTTTTGATATTTCCATTTTGTAAGATCAGCTTTATTAAACAACTAGCGTTCCCTTTTTAAATGCACCTAGATCTCCTTTAAGGCGGCCTCATACAATATGACTTAGCTCTAACAAATTGAAAAATTTGATACCATTTATTTACAATATTATTTTATCTAAATTCTATCATTCTTCCACCTAATAAAACATAATTATTGCTGGGTATAGTTTCAACTTTCAAAACTAACTACATATATTTGACGTTCATAGCGATGAATTTTTAACATAACAGACGCCGATTCTATTGATGTAATGAGTGGCTAAAATAAATCTTTTATTGAGTTGGTAAATTTATCTTAAAATGAGCTTAAGAAGTCACATTTGAATGAATGTTGGAGAAAAGTATGTTCGGCAGTAGGTGAAAGCCTATACACTATACATATTACTCAGTCAATTGAAGGTCTAGACGAAGCCTAGGTGGAGAGTAAAAGATCCGAATGGCTCATACTACCGGTTAGGTACTATAATAGAACATATGTATATACAAGTTAATTATTTATTTAATTTATTTTAAATATAAACACAATAAGGTTGGATTTATTACTTTTATCTCTAATGTTAATTTCAAGACTCAATCTTAAATCAAATCGATCCCTACTTAAGTTAAAAAGCGACAGTGTCAGCGGCAGCGGCAGCGACAGCGAACATCAGCGATGAAGATGGAGGCTGAAGAACAACAAACAACGGCTCGTGTAGGAAATGGTGCAAACGCTAAGTCAGCATTTTGTTAGAGTTTATGAATTTATGGTTTTCGGTTTCTTATTCCATTTATGTGGAATTAACTTACATATTTCATCGACACAATCTTTTCATAATGTTTTCCTTTTAATAAAATGCTTTCTTATAAATAGACACTTCAATAATTGGACATAAGCAGACAGAAGAGATAAAAACATTATATAAAATCTATAGTTCGCCACTTTACAAATTCTAGTTCATACTCGTGCGCTGATGCCAATTAAGTTGGTGATTCCCCTTTTAACACAAATGTACATACTACATAGGTACATACTTAAGTATAAGTTAAGCCAATAAAATTTGTAAAATTTGTCATAAATTTCAAAAGCAAGAGCAGTAGCAGATTTCAATACATTGGTTGCTGAGCTTCTGCAGCTGCTATCTGTTTCTGCAATATGTATATAACACAGCGGCATAAGTCTCTAGTGAGACACTTTAAAGTCATATAAAAAAATTCTGCTGTGTAAATCTCATTGTCATCTTAATATAATCCTGAAAAGTAGCATTGAAAGTGTTTTCTGGGATTACTTAAGCTTTCATTTAAATTTTGATCTCTATTAATCTTAGTCAATGAAAAATATTTACAAATCCCAGCTTTTTAAAGCGTCCATGACACTTACTTTTAATCAAACAATTTTCTACATAATCTTGAAATCCTCCTGAAAAATATACAAGTCAATTCTTCTGTTCGTATAATGGAAATTCGTATCATGTAAGAAAACTGAATGTGCTGAATTTTTACTTTAAATGCTCCTGTCTTCCGATTTGGTTCGCCTTATGTATGGTATGAAAAATTGAAGTCATGGTAGTTCGATTGTATATTGTTTATTTGAAAAAATTGTATTTTATTTAATATTCATTTTCGATTGAGATTAGACTTAAACTACTAAAGCTGCACAAATTATTTTCTCTTCTATTTTTTAGCGAGCAATACTTATTATTTTTGAATTATTGTTTTTATTTTTTCATTAGCTTGATAATGCCAATTAATAATTAGAACGTCTTGCATTGTTGCGCACTTGATTGGCAAGACAACAGGCGAAAATGAAAGCAATTAACTGTAAAATAGAAATTATATAGAAAATATTCAACTCTTTATTATAAGTAAAAGTTCTCACCTCAACACCAGCAACACCGAGACCAGCAAAACGTATAATATTGGTGTTTTTCTCCCAAAATGAATCGAAGGCACGTGAGCAACCCGGTTTTGTCATGGCATCCAAAACATTACAAGAAGTAGCCGAGGCACCACAACAAGATAACGGTAAAGATACATTACCATAATCAGCAAATGAATTATAACCACAACATTTGAACTATAATTGAATAAAATTCATTAATGACACTTTTGTTTTTTCCGTTAAATCAAATTAATAACTTACGCTTATTTGCAAAGTATCCAATAAAGCTTGATCCGTATGACGTTGATCCCATATCTTTTGTACAATCTTATCCATTTGTGCTAATATTTGTGGTCTTTGTATCCAAACATAAACAATCAGAGCCATTTGACAAAGGAACATACCAAGCATAATAACCGAGTACTACATAATATTGTAGAATAAATATATTATACATTCCTGAGATGATTTTTTATAATGATAATTTATTTACCGTCATAGTACAGCATGTATCCTCTCGTATAGCACCACAACAACCCAAGAATGCAATAAAAAAGACTATGCAACCAAGGACTATGATCACAATCGAAACGCTATTCGCTTGGAAAGCCTGATTCAAATTCGAATAGTCACCCATTTGGGAGACCATTATGGAACCAAAGACAATCAATAGTATGCCACATACCTAAAAGAAATTACATGCAATTGACAATTAAATAAAGATACTTAGTGAAAAGAAAAACAACTTGTTATAAATAAGAATTTTCAAAACACTTGAACTTATTATTACACTTTATCTCAAGCTTAGAAGAAAAAGAATATTGTAGAAGAATAAGTAAGTAAAACACATTTTCCAGTATACTATAAAATGAGGTTATCTTGATTTGAGTATAAATTTCGTCATTACTCATCAAATTACTCAGTAACAAAAACATTTTTCCATTGAATTTCTACCGGTATCTGGAAAATATATACATATTTCTATATCATATACGAAAACATGCAAACATCAAACACTCGCTCTCGCCATCATTTTTTAGATAAGATATCCATGAGTTTGTCACTATACAGTATGCTGCATGCATACATGTGTACATATGTGTTTGTATTTTAATTGAAAAAAAAAAGATTTACTTTTTCTAATTACTGATAAAACTATCTACAATACATTAAAAATATTGTCAAATATTTGTTCTATGATATTAAATTTTCAATTGAATAAAAATTAATTTCATTTTTGCTGTTGGCACTCAACAATTTCACTCACCACAAAAAGTATATTGAATATGAAAAGCACATATTTCACGAAAACCCCACCGCAATCCATTTTTTTTTTTTTTTTTTTTTGGTTTTGAACTTTAATATGAATATATTTTTTAATTACAATCTATTGTATATATGTGAGTAATGGTCTATAGATATTTTCCAATGCTCTGCGGTTGTACTTGGCACCGGAAAGTGCAAAAATCGACTGAAAAGGTTTGTATTTTTTTCAACTTCACACAAAACAGAAAAAAAAACCTTATCGCTATTAAATGAAATAATATGAAGCCAGAGAAACACTAGAGAACTTTACGATTAAACCGAAGATGATATACACTTCACATAAGCAGATCCAGAAAACTTATATTTTCTATAAGTAAAATTTGAATTTTTTTAACCTTCTTTCATATGAGAGCAAGATTTTCTCTAATTATATTCCTAAGTAATGAAAGAAAGAAGTTCATCATATGATATCTCGATGGTCATGCAAATCATGAAAGGATCCAATGCATCATGTTGCTTATCTCATATACCATATAAGTGAATAGAGCAATCATAGATTGATTTCCAAAATTGATATTTAACTATCTTTCCATTAATAATTAGCTCTATATATGTTTGTACTATTTACCATTTAAATATATCATCATCACATTACTACATAGTATACAGATTTGTCTGAATTCCAGATTGTTTGGATGCTGAGAACTTCCATACCACGCAACGGATTCTGCTACGGGTTTCACTGTAATTTCATGATTATGGTTTTCATGTGTAATACTTTTCAATTAATTCAAATTAAAACTTTATACATTGGTTATATTGTGGCTTAGAGACATTTTTCAAAATATGTTTTTTTTTAAACATGATGAAACCGATGAAGAAATAGAAATGGCTGTCTAATGCACCAGTGCAAAGCAGGGACGGGTCTCTAGTTACCTGATCGATGCTTTGTTTAGTGCATTACAAACATCACACCGAAGTGATAAAACCTATTCACACTAGTATGTATTGTACTATAACAATGAGTAATATTATTAAAGTACGCTCTCATAATAATTAGATAAGATAAGCATTTGTTAATATTAGAAAGTGGTACAACACATTAAGTTGCAGTTGAAGTAAGCATATTTCATATAGAATCATAATCAATTGTAACGGAAATAGTTGCAATTTCCGTTAAGGTGCGTACATTGGATGGCGGATGATTCAGAAATCTCAACTGAACGAAAAATCAACTGATCTATCTATATGTATTTTGTTGAACACATGACCAATAAAAATTTGATTGCCTCATGTTAGAAACAAAGCTTTGTAACTTACAGCAAAGATTTTCACCAAGTTAAAATTTTTATATTTTTTTTATGTACAATATTATTTATTTATTTAGTTTCTGTTATCTTGATGTTTTATTAGGTTGGATAGGGTAGGTAGTTCACTGGTTGAAGGCGGAGGGAATATTTAAAATATGATAGCGGTTGCGGAGTTGCTGACTGTTGTCCAGGAGTACGTTTTCGTGTTTCTCAAGTCGAAGTTTATAGCGGCGGCTATAAGCATTGGTGGTCTCTGCAACCGTAGTGATCTTGAGGTTGCAATGAATGACATGGTTGGGAACATAAAAGGGGCCACATAGTAAGGTGCGAAGAACTTTGAACTGAAATACAATATCTATAAGATGTTAACATTGGAGGCTGCACTAGAGCCTCATAACTGAATGCCATAGGTTCAGATTGACTTTAGAATCGCCTTGTAGAGCAGCAACTCATTGCGTAGTGAGAGCTTCAAACTAGGCCTGAGTAACCAGTTGAGCTTAAGGTTGGGCTGAGTCCGCTTGTAGAAGAGATGTTTTCTCCAGTTGAGTACTCTATCCAGAGTAAGCCATAAGTATGTTTTTACCGCTAGAGGCCACGGGGAGCATGTGACCAAGTTAAAAGTAACTTTTAATAAATTATAACATTATGAAGACAAAGTAATAAGTTATATAAAACGAAGCGATTAATAATGAATAAATTTTAATGATTTTAGAAAGATATTTTTTACAATAAATATAATGTCATCTAGGTTTTATGTGAAATAATGCTTTCAGTCCAATCTCTATTAATATACGAGTATTATCACAAAAAAATTTAATTTTTAAAAATTAATTTCCGCTTTTCGAATTGTCTTTATTAAACTGCAAGCAATGTCAAAGGCAAACAACTCAAAGATGATAATAATGCAGCCACCCCAACGTAAAAAGTTCCTTATTAAAATCCAAGATTCTATGATTTTGATATTGCATCCTTGTTGTGCATAATTTTGCTTTTCACAATGTACATATCTATCCTTGTAGCCACAACAAGTACCAGGAATTGGTAGACCTGCCCTCTTATAATCGTCATATCCATTATTACCACAACAATTCATCTGTCAAAATAAATATTTATATAATTTAAAATTCAATCATATATGCATTATTTCACCTCATATTGAATTTGATCCATTGGATAATCATGTATGGCATCATTTTTTATCCAAAGTGTATTGACACTTTCACTCATGATTGTATTGAAATTCGGATGTTTTGCAAAGACCCAAACATTGAGTGCAAATTGTAAAATAAAGATGATACACATAATTATGGCATACTAGTATAAATTAAGGAATAAAATTAGTAATTATGCAGTTGATAAGTTTGGAGGAGTTTAAAAAATTCTTGTTACCATTTTCATCAAAGATGATTTCATACACAAAGTACCACAGCATCCAATAAATGAAATGAAAAACATAAGCAAACCAATTGCCATTAACCAAATGGTTACAAGTTTAATATGAGAAACTTTATCCAAGGAAGAATAATCCTTCATATTATATAACAATATCAATGTAGCCGAACTGAATATTATCATTAATAAACTAATAGTCTGTGAGATAAACAAATTAAATACAAATGAATTCAATTTGAACTCTCCCTCTCTCTGATCTTCATCTATGTTGTACTTACCAAAAATATAATATTAAATAAACACAAAAATATTTTTAACCACCTCGTTTTATGTGTATACATGATCCTTTTTTTGGTGGAATATTTTATTCCAATTCAATCTCAAGTTCTATTTTAATCCTTTTTTGCTTTTATTTTGTTCAATTTCTAGTCCTTTTTCTTGTTTTCTTCAATTGATTTGTTTTCGCTTTGAATACTTTTATTATAATAAATTTCTTTCAACTCTTGCTATAGGGTTTTCTATGAAAAATTATTAACCACAAGTGCGCTCATATTATTCATCATTTGATTCCCATTTTATGTGGATAGGCTTATCGCCTTTTGTGATGCCAAGTCATATGGCAGAAGCCGATGTTATCATTCTATGACGTTCTTATTATTATTAAGAATCCAGAGATATTACCATTACCATACATGTAAAATTATATTGTAAGGCATATTAATATAATTAAATTTATATTTTATTCCATGAAATCAAGATTTTCTTGCTTATACGAGGCCTGCTATTTATATTTCTGGCCTAATAATGAAAAAACAAATATTTATGATGGAAATTCGTTTGATTCTTTTTCAAAAATTTTCTCCATGAAGATAAATACACTTTTTCATATGTTGGAAGTAGAGGTGGCAAACTATCGATGGTACTATCGATAGTATCGATAGTTTTTTTTTTTTTTTTGACTATCAATGAGTATTGATATTTTTTTTTAAACTATCGAAAATTATTGATGGTGGGAGCTAGAGAATTTTGCACATAGGTTTCTTTTTACCATACGCTTGTCGGAATCAGCCAAATCGAACCACTAGGGAGTACCTCTCATACAAAACACCCCTTTAAATTAATGTTCTTATTAGAAAAAGTTTTGTGTTTTTTAACATATCGAACTGAAATTTAGACAATATAGGTTTCTGATCCATATTCATCAACCATGTAAATTTCATGATCGTAGGCTTACCAGGAGGGGTACCTCCCATACAAACCCAAATTAAATGAGAAACTTATAAAGAATAAAAGTACAATCAAATTGCCACACAAACTGATGTGATGCTAAGAAAGGAGGTTTGGATGCAACTCGGAGGAGCGTGAAGAGTATTACATCTTTGGCATAGCCAATGATTGCCTTCTTTCTGGTTTTCGTTTAAATTATTGAATCGATGTAAATGAATTGAGTATATGGTAGATGTGGTGGGAAGAGAAAGTAGTGATTGAGGGGTTAGGTTGAGTGACAAGAACCATTGAATGGTTTAAATATCATTAGTCAATTTCCTATGCAACAACGCGCCATTATGAAGAAACCCATTGGTGGGTAAACTTCGATCTCTATTTGATCTTTTTTATGATTTTGTTATATTCTTTCAAAATTGATCTCTATTTGATATAATAATAATGAAATGAAATAAGAGTTGTTTTGTTTTATAAAAAACCCTGATTTAGACTTTTTACTTGAATTTTTTTGATACGATAGTACTATCGATAGTGCTATCGATATTTTTTTTTTTTTTTGACTATCAATGAGTATTGATAGTTTTTCCCAAACTATCAAAAACTATCGATGTTGGGGCTATCGATAGTTTGCCACCTCTAGTTGGAACCACTTTTTACACTTATATTGAAGTAAGTCCAAAACATGCATTTTGAATGCTTCTTCGGGTGTTAAAAATCGTAAACATTAGGTGCCAAATCAGAGTTATATAGCCGATGACCCGTCAATTCGATGTTTTGGCTGATCAAAAATTATTTGGTTTCAGCCAATGTATGTGAGCTCGTATTTTCTTTCTTCTTTTGCTTTTTTCGAATTTTTTCCGATAACTTGTGGCAAAAGAATGGTTGTATCTTAATCAAAATTGACCAGCCTGTGTTGATGTAATGGAACTATGATCACAATCGAAACGCTATTCGCTTGGGAAGCCTGATTCAAATTCGAATAAATACAAATGAATTCAATTTGAACTCTCCCTCCCTCTGATCTTCATCTATGTTGTACTTACCAAAAATATAATATTAAATAAACGCAAAAATATTTTTAACCACCTCATTTTATGTGGATACAATCAATCTCAAGTTCTATTTTAATCCTTTTTTGCTTTTATTTTGTTCAATTTCTAGTCCTTTTTTCTTGTTTTCTTCAATTGATTTGTTTTCGCTTTGAATACTTTTATTATAATAAATTTCTTTCAACTCTTGCTACAGGGTTTTCTAATAAAAATTATTAACCACAAGTGCGCTCATATTATTCATCATTTGATTCCCATTTTATGTTGATTATCACCTTTTGTGATGCCAAGTCATATGGCAGAAGCCGACGTTATCATTCTATGACGTTCTTATTATTATTATAAATAAAATCATAAGATGAAACATCATAAATCCAGAGATATTACCATTACCATACATGTAACATTATATCGTAAGGCATATTAATAGAATTTATATTTTATTCCATGAAATCAAGATTTTCTTGCTTATCCTGCTATTTATATTTCTGGTCTAATAATGAAAAAACAAATATTTATGATCGAAATTCTTTTGATTCTTTTTCAAAAATTTTCTCCGTGAAGTTAAATACACTTTTACAATTATTTGGTTTCAGCCGATGTATGGAAACTCGTATTTTCATGATGAAGAATGATTCGCTTCTTCTTTTGCTGTTTTCGAATTTTTTCGATAACTTGTGGTAAAAGAATGGTTGTATCTCAATCAGAATTGACCAGCCTGTGTTGATGTCATATTCGGTTTTTGCAAAGAAACAGAAACCATTTGCTTTGAGGTACTTCGTACGCGAACAACTTATGTTTGATTTGGCTCGCCTCCCATACAGTGGATTAGTATTTTCTTTATCCTTTTTACGGCCAAATGATCATGTTATATTTTAATGATGCTTGTCATACTAATGCCCAAAGATGCCTCAATCTCACGGTATGTCAAATGACAATCTAGCATTTTCAGTTCACGCATGAAAAACTGTTTTAAAGAAGTTATGATTAAAAATAACAAATTATTGTTTCGAAACGTCAGCGGTGGCCTAGCAACACTTACTGTTACCAAAACCAGAAATATAAATAGCAGCCCTTGTATGCATTTCTGTGGGTCAACTGAAAAATTGTAAGCCTTAACATTTATTGTTATTATTGTGCTTTTAAAATAATTGATAAAAATTTAAAATTTATGCACGTTGAATTTTTATATGGGTTACGTAAAAGAAAAGAGTTAAAATTTCTCACTGAAACAGATGACCAAATTAACAACATCATCGATTCACCTTGTAGTGCCTTTTCTTGGATCATGAGACTTCTGACATTTTCATCAATTTTATATAAATATCTGATTACTTTTCTTTTTCTTCAGGATATACTCTTTAACCAGGAAACGAAAATATTTATTTAATAGACGATGGATGTTGAGTAAGTTTACAAACAAGATAAATAAAACAATATCTGACACCTTCACAGTCTGAGTCAATTATATATGTACATAAATAGGTTTTCCATGTGCTTGAAGTATTATTAAACTTACTTAGCTTATCAAAACCATAGTTATTATTTTGGCAATTTCAAGAAACACTTACGAAATACATACATATGATTAGATGTTATAAAGATGGTTGGCAATTCATAGAATTCCCAATACTACATTTATTATTATTATACTTTTAGTCCAACATTTCCGAAATAAATTAAATTTTCGATGGAATCACAAATGAACAACACCTTCAATTGTTAAAAAAGTCACTTGTATGATAATATTACAATTTTAAATCAATACATACATTTAATTAGACATTTCAGATAGATCGATTCGAATCATCATGTTGATAAAATATCTCTATATATTATGGATTCTTTTTCATATTATGCATATTGGAACGTATTCAATATACCATACAAAGGTGTAGCGCAACTGATACTATAAGCCCATAAATATTTGTTGTTTGAAATATTAACAATATCGGAACAATTCAAGGTGGAGTAAATTCATTTACGGTTTAACACTTCCATGGAAATTGAATAAATGAAAGAACTTAATATTGTTTTGTGAGTCTGTACAAATGATTGTTCAAAAATTCCGAGATCGAAACATGTGTTGTTAGTTTTTTTCTTACGCATTTGTCCAGCCTATCTCAAGTTCTATTTAAATCCTTTTTAGGGTTCCGTACCCAAAGGGTGCTAACAGGTCTAAGCTTTAACCGTCCGTCCGTCCGACTCCGCCGTATCTCATGAACTGTAATAGATAGACAGTTGAAATTTTCACAGAATGTGTATCTCTATTGTCATGATAGCAACAAATACTAAAACTAAAATAAAATTAAAAAATAAAGGGGTCCTCAAACAAGAAACGTTTGCTCCAATATGCACTGCGCACAGTTTTAGAAGCTTTGTTATTTATTTTGTTTCATATTTTGGTAATTTGTTTTTTTTTTTTAGTGTACTTTTAGGATGTATGAATATTTCACTTTTGGTTTCAGCCGATGTATGGGAGCTCATAGTTTCGTGATGAAGAATGATTCGCCTCTTGTTTTGCTTTTTTTCGATATTTTTCGATAACTTGTGGCAAAAGAATGGTTGTATCTCAATCAGAATTGACCAGCCAGTGTTGATGTAATGGTACGGTGGTCACATATTCGATTTTTGAAAAGAAACAGTCAACCATTTGCTTCGATGAGCTTCGTCCGCGAACAACTTTTGTTTGATTTGGCTCGTCTCCCATACAGTGGATTGGTGTTTTCTTTCGGGCTAATATCCATAGATCCATGCTTCGTCACCTGTATATATGATATACACAGCCTTTGCTGCATCTTGAACGTATTTTTCCAACATTTCCTTACACCAATCCATTATTTTGGCCACAACTTTTAGTGTTCTACATTTACTGGCAAGTGAATCAAGAATCCTTCTGGCCTCTATTATTATTAGAATTTAACTGACCTTCTTTATTTACATAATTGTACGAATTGTTAATCAAATTTTGACAATAATATTGTATATGAATTATATCTTATCTCTAACTGGTTGTATCTCTTTTTGTTTATTTATTTTATTGTAGATAGACGATGGATGTTGAGTAAGTTTACAATCAAGATAAATAAAACAATATCTGACACCTTCACAGTCTGAGTCATTAATATATGTACATACATTTGTTTTCCATGTGCTTCAAGTATTATTAAACTTACTTAGCTTATCAAAACCATAGTTATTATTTTGGCAATTTCAAGAAACACTTATGAAATACATATGATTAGATGTTATAAAGATGGTTGGCAATTCGTAGAATTCCCAATACTAATAGATTTGAACTATGAAGGTTCAACATGTCAGAAATAAATTAAATTTTCAATGGAATCACAAATTGTGTGTTTATGATAAAAGACAAATCTATAAATGCATAATGGAAATATACTTACTGGTGGTTCACTGAAAAGTTTATACCCAACAATGAACAACACCTTCAATTGTTTAAAAGTCACTTGTGTGATAATATAACAATTTGAAATAAATCGTTCGTACATACAATTAATTGGACATTTTAGATAGTACGATTCGAATCATCAATGTTGATATAAAATCTATATATTTTATGGATTCTTTTTCATATTATGCATATTGAAACATATTCAATATACCATACAAAGGGTGTAGCGCAACTGATATAAGCCCATAAAATATTTGTTGTTTGAAATATTAACAATATGGGAACAATTCAAGGTGGATTAAACTCATTTACGGTTTGACATTTCCATGGAAATTGAATAAATGATAGAACTTCATATTGTTTTGTGAACTAAAATTTATTTTTGGTGATTTGGTATTATGTAAATAATAATAATAATAATATATTATAAATATTAATCATGTAGTGTGGTACTAATGATTGTTCAAAAATTCCGAGATCGAAACATGAGTTGTTAGTTTATTTCTTTCGCATTTGTCCAGCCAAACAGCAAGCAATCATGAATATAATTAATTCAAAGATGGCAATACCAATGCCACTCCATGAAATTATGTCCATATTATCGGCCCAGAAGTTAACAAATTCTGTTGAGCAACCAACTTTTGTTGAATAAATACTTTCAGGACATGGTTCAGTTCTATTGGTATATCCACAACATGAAGCTGGTATTGTGTTACTTCCATAATCCACATAATTATTTTTACCACAACAATTGAACTAATCATAAAAAAAAGGAAATAATCAGTACCATAATTTTTGGTTAAGTTGTTTCTTTTTTCAGTAAATAACTTACAGTCAATTGTAAAGCATCCATGGGATAACCATTGGCATCATTATTTTCATTCCATGCAGTATTGACAATATCACGCATTGTATTAAGGAAATCATTACGATGAGCAAAGATCCAAATAGAGAGCGCCAATTGTAGGACAAACAATATAAACATACAAACTGCATACTACAATACAAAATAAAATTTATTATTTATTACTCAGAACATACATCTCTAGACTATTTTTTATACTTACAATTGTTGTGCAACATGCATTCTCACGTATTGTACCGCAGCAACCGAAGAATGATATAGTAAATATAATAGAACCAAGTACGATAATCAATATTGGTATTGTTTGTGTATGCCAGGCCTCATGGAAACTACTAAAGCTACCCATATCACTCAATGCTATTGAGCCAACAACAATGAGTAGTATACCACCAGCCTATAATTAAAATTGTGATTAATAAATAGATAAAAAATTACATATATATAATGCACGCAACTGCACATGGGCGTATCCACAATTTGCCCTAGGGTAAGGTAAATCAGAATATTCTGGTAGCCTAGGAGAGGCAATTCACATTTAGGGTGTAACTGCCCTTCATTGTCCCCCCTCGGTTTATCCATGAAATTGCATAAGGTTATACTACATTCTGGATTCAATATTCTACAACACAATAGTCGTTGCAAGGACATGACAAAGTTACCTTGTCATACTTATTAATAGCCATATTTGGTGAAGAGTTCTAGGTTTAACCTTTTTTTTTTTTGCTAGATAAACTTATTGTATTTATGACATATATGTTTATCAGTGTTACTAAATAAAAAATTGATTTGTAAACTATATTTGATAAACAAGTTATTGTTTTCTATAAATGTCACATTATGTATACGCCACATTGCACCGCAATTCAAATTTAAATGAAAATATGCACCACATTTACGTTTTTCGAGTTTTTTGAAATATTTTTTCATTTAACTATTTATAAGATTTTTTTTCTATGTTTCTTTAAGTAAACTAACAATAAGTATTTCCATAATTTCACTTACCACAAAGATCACATTAAGTACATATAAAAGGTACTTCACCGTTGATGAAAGACAATCCATTTTGAATTATTTTTTTTTCAGTATTTATTAAAAAAAATTATAATATTTATTAAATTAAGTATATTTCCTTAATTTATATTAATTTCCAATGATTTAACACTACAAAATGTTAACCGCTAACGCAGCCGACAACGTTCGCTTCAAGTTCGTTCGTTAAATTGAATTTCATAAGTTGAGTAACAAACGTTTTTAATAGCAATTTTCATTTCTCTCTGTATATATATATATATATATATATATGTATCTATACATTCATGTTATCTATCACTACTATGTTTATCAGGGCAAAACGCTTCATAAAGATAATGAAAAAACAAAAAAAATTGCAAATATTAAAAAAAGAACGCTCCTTTATGATTTTTTCCTAGAACATACTTAGTACATATGTCGAGTCTTCTAAACATACTACCAAAAAATAAACATAAAAAGATTTATGATTAAGTACAATATGTAGAAAGAAATCAATCTCATGAAATATTAGGTTGTTTAGTAATTTATCAACATCTAGACACGTTTTTATTGGTAATAACTGGTAACCAAAATGACTCATATATAAATTTTACTAAATATTGTATGAGTAATAGAACATATGTACATATGTACTTTGTAGTATTTGGCATTCCCCTTAGATATAACTTTATACATAGTATATCCCAAACATAGATTCATATATACGTGTATATGATAATATATAAATAAGTATTTAAGAAAACTTAGGATCTTGAATCCTTAATTTTTGAAAAGGATTGTTTTTCAACCACTCAGCTAAAGTCTCATTACTATGTTATGTACTATTACAATTTATGATAAAGGTTTGCCGTTAAAAATTTTATATATATTTTATAAAAAATATTGTACTTATTGTATTATCAGAACTATAATGGTTCTGTTGCACCTATCGATTGTGCAAAAGTACTTAAACCTATTGAGTTGTTGTTATTGTGTAAACATGAAGTGATATTGAAAAACGCAACTGAAAAAACAAAATACTTTCCATTATCGTTCAATAAATGATTTAACAAACTTATTTATACATCATACATATAACAATTAAATTAAACAAACAATAATAGTTAACTTTTGGGATTCACTTTATTTCAATTGTTTCACTAATTTATTATAACTTTTACTTAGATACTTTTATTAATTCATTATCATTTTTCATATTTACTTTTCTTTAAAAATTTTCACAAAAAATTACTCGTTTTTAGGTGGTTTCACTAGTTGTGTTCCTTAAATTAAAAGTCCCCAGATCTCAACAATCACGGTACAATTTATCTCTTTGTGTAAATATTTTGAGCCAACTAAGTCGAATTTGTTAAGGAGGAAATAGGAGATTCCAAATATTCCTAAGAAAAATTTTTAGATGATTGAAAAAACCTTTGGAGTAGATGTATTACACTCCATGCATGAATATTCCAAATGAAAACATATACAAATTATGGAATCGCAAATTTTTCTTTTTTCTTCGTTCTTTCTTTAGTTACCATCAATCCCACAGTGGGACAATCATTAAATTGCTTAATAATTAACTTAGTATTTATAGAAAAATATACATACATATGATGGTTTAAAAGGGAAAAAGAAAAGATGGTGGGTTATGAAAAATGGGAAGAGTTTCATACAGTTTGATGGTCTAGTGGGTGATATGATATCGCTTAAGTCTTCTTTTAGTTGCACTGTTGTTGAGTAGGTTTATTGCCAGGTTGTTTGGATCACAGTTAGTTTGTTGATATACCGCTGACTAAAGCTATTGATTTTCTCTGATATCCATGGATATTTGAGTTCTTCATGAATTTCTTGATTGCTAGTTAACATATGAGCGCCAGTTGCAATTCTCGAGACTTTATTTTGGAACCTCCGAATAGTTTTAACGTTTGGTCGCTATCCGTGCCCCACAATTTAATACAGAAGGTCCCAACCAGGTTTAGTATGGCTTTGAATATTAGTAGTTTATTCCTTATTTTGCGTCCAATGAGCCAGTACACTTGCCGAAGTTTCGCATTGGTCGCCATGTGAGTCGTCTATCAAGGGTAAGTCCAAGGTATTTAAATATCTCTGGAAGTCGCAAATTCAAATTATTGTATTAAAAGATACAATACTTTTTTGAGTATATATTTATTAATCGGAATTCTTCATACATGCAACTCTCATAAAAGTCTAAGGACATAAAATGATATTTTTGTGAAGCATTTAAAATGTTACTATAAGGCAAATATAAAATTCAATTAATGTGGTCAATAATTGAGTATCTTTCATATTAAGACCACAGACATTAAGATAATGGTTTCAGATTTCTTATACAAAGATATAGTTGAGATCCAACTATATTATACATTGAAACATTAAATATCACAAATTTTACAAATAAAAATCTAGAATATATTTGATAAATCTGACAATATCATTGATGTCACGAAGAGTTTTAGATAATTCATTTGCTTGACTGCTCAGTCTTTGCAAGTACTTCATGACAGCTTGATTATTTCTTCCCTGACACAAAGAATGTTGAGGTCTTTATGTATGTTATAATTACTTATATATGTATGCACAAAGGTGCGTTGGTAATATTTCGGAACATTTAGTTTTGTTAACGTTTTGCAATATTTCATTATTTGAGTTGCTTGCAGTGCCCCAAAGTTGCATAGTATATGTTCAGACCCGATTTAACATAACTTTATACAGTAGAATTTTGTTTTCTATACTCATCTATGATTTAATACCAAGAAGCCAATTTATATTTTTAGATTAAGCTGGGTGCCTGCTGTCACCTTGACCGTCTCGGTTTTTTAGAGAGTTAACTTGAGGTATATCATTGCCATTAAGCTTCATTTTGGGACATGACTTCCATCTGAGTGCAAAATGTAATTTGAATTGATTTTTAAGTGTTGACTTTTATATTGAGCTACTGTTGAATCTATTATCACAGTATCATCAGCACACGTTGCTACATTAACATCATCAGAGACAAGCATATATATATATAATGTAGAGTACAATGGCTACCTTGCAGTACACAAGCATTGATGTTATGTAAAGTCGAAGATTCACATTGTTGCTGCACATAAAAGTGAAGATTCCTAAGATAAGTCTGTAGCAGTTTTCTTATTTTGTATAGAATGCCAATGTTATGCTAAACTCTGTGGATTGCTTGCTGAATGTCAAAGAAAACAGCTGTACTACTTATATTATTTGGTCTCAAAAGCATCAATTATTATATTTACAATTCTTTAGTATTGCTCACACCTGTGCCATGATTTTTTCGAAATCCAAACTGATGTTTTGGTATAATGGCGAGAACCGGTAGCATTCTTCAAATACTTTGGACAAACTTACCAACAAGCTAAATGAAATGACGGTATGATGATAAAATACCGTCTGCCTTATTTGGCTTTGTTATCCTTATAATACTCTGCGCATTTTTATTGCCTTTGATAGTAATGTAACTTCAGCATATCGTTATAGAGATGTAGGTAAGAAGTCGGATACATTTTGGTGGAAGATTTTTAAGTGTACTAATGTCAATTTAACTTTACTACAGAAAATTTATCTTCATCTTCAGCAGATATGTTGTAGTACATTAGTCAGAACAACTGAATGCATGTGAGTCGCAAAAGCCTAAGATTTTTGCATGTCAGATCAACATTGCTCACCATTGTTGGTTTGCATTACATTGTTTATGACTTTACTGATTAATTTTACACCAAAAGGATACCAATGAAATAAGCAGAGTGTATCGATGTGGATTATAAGTACAAAGTTTAAACACTTCCAATGTCCTACTTCACAAAACAACAAATAACCTTTTCTACCATAAAAGATATATGATATATATAATCTTTGATACAACCGAAGAAAACAAACTTATTGTAAATTATGATTTATGAAAATTTCTGAATTTTATTTATCTTCTTCTTCTTTGTTTTTTTAAATTTTTTTACAAAATTATTAAAACAGTTTCTTCTTGCATTTAAGTTTTATTTAAAATTATTCAATAATAAAATATTTTTTGTTTTTTGTTTAGTAAATCTTTTTTACAATAAGCAAATTTTTATACAAAATGGCAATTATTAATTGTACATACAGTTATTTTCATTATGTGTATACTATGTATAAGTATTTGTATGTTTATGTTTGTGTGTGTGGTGTATATATGTAGGTAATATAAAAAAACATGTTTCATTTCGTACTTTCGGTTTCAATTAAAATTAATAATGCTTTTTATTTGTTTGTAGAAACTGGCTGTAGGCCATTGTAATGTGTCCCTGGACTGGAGAAGCTTAGTAGGCTGCACGACGTCTATAGTTTCGAATGCTATTCGCCAAACAGCAAGCAAACACAAAGCCCACAAACTATTTGATTAATAAAAAATAAATGTAATTATTTTAATTAATATTTTAAAAATTTCCTGGTGTGCCTCACCTCAATTGCCGCAATGACCAAACCCGCATATTTGATTATGTCACTGTTTCTATCCCAGAAATCAACAAAGGTTTGTTTACAGCCACGACGATAGACAGAGCTTGGATGACAATTGTTTGTATCCTTACAACATGATGGTGGATAGTAGCCTTGGAATGAGTAATCCAGGTAGGAATTGCGTCCACAACATTCCATCTATAAAACATGGCATATAATAATTTAAATTAATTTAGGGAAGATTTAAGTTATTCTTACACTTATTTGTATGGCATCCATATAGTCAGCACGACGTGTTCTACGCTCCCAGGCCTTTTCAACAACATCACCCATGATCATAAGATATTTATCCTTTTGCAGCCACATGTAGGCAACCAAAGCCAATTGTCCAATCATGAGAACAAATAGCAAAATGGAATACTAAAATATATAGAAAAAAAATAAATAAACTTTCAGGTAATACCTATGTTATTATTTTACTTACCGTCATAGACATGCAATATGATTCCCTTATAGCACCACAACAACCAAAGAAGGAGATCATCAGAATTACTGTACCCAATACAATCATGGTAATTGGCACCTGTTGCGTTCGTAATGCTTCTGCAAAGTCATCTATCGTGTGTATATTGCTGAAGAGCAATGCACCAAACACAATCAATAGTATGCCACATACCTGTAAATAATATATGATAATTATTATATGGTATACGAGTATACGGGTAAGTTAAATAAATGTTATTATTATCATTTGTTAGTAAAACAAAGGTAAAATTGTATCTGGTAATGATTTTATAACTTTTTTATAATCATTAACTCAAAACTATAAAATTTAAAGTACTGGGAGACCATACATCTGATTGATCAACCAATTAATAGTCTAATTTTGCATTCCTAGTTCAAGAATAGTAGAAGTTGTACATACTTCTTGTATTCTGAATTCAGAATTGATGGTTGATATGACAACTATAGATTACAATATATTTATCTGATAGGATTTTGACATAGCAATTATTGGCTTGATTTTGTGGGCTGAATTACACTGTGCACACTATGAAAACAAGTAACTCTCCAATACTTTTAGTTATATTTGCTTTGTAGACTAAACTATGGTGTCGTGTGAATCGTGTCTTCTGGTAGGACTCGGTGTAACTCGGTATCAAACTATTTGAAAATACATTAAAATAATGAGAAGTCTCTAACAAAGCAATTGTGAGTTCGAGTGAGAGGAATTGGGTAATTGTCATACATGGGATGGTCATACTGTACACACTATGAAACCGAGTCATGCAGTTTTTGAATCGTATCATTACGAGTCAGGTGTGTTCTTGAAACGAGTCATTCAACTCATTTTGTGTATGCTGCCATTCGACTCATGTCTTTTGCTATGGCTCGTATCACACAGTCACACAGTCTTTGTTAACAAATTCAATCAGATCATTGATTCACAAAACCAGACGAGTTAATTTAAAAAAGTGTTGGTGCAGATTGAGTGACTATTGATAGTGTTAAGGTGCGACGACACAGCATGCTTTGAGGCTTCGCAGGCTTTGTACGCTTCGGCTTCAATAGTTGAAATGTATGAAATCGTATGAAGCAAACAACATAGATTTTCTTAGAAGCGAAAAGTTGGTCAACTATCAACTTTTGAGGCTTTCTAGTGTTGAGAATAGGTGAAAGACTGGTTTGTGAACCGATAATAGCTGTTATCAAACCAAAATATTACTGTTTGGTGTTGTGTTCTTGAATTACAAATACCTGTTTTTTTGAATGGCAAACAGCAATGTCAATTCATTTATTTACCGTTTTTTTGAAAGTGGAGTTCAAAACTATTTAACATTTCATTGTGGAATTCATTTTTGTTTCTTTTTTAAATGATTACCAATATCAAAGCAAAACAATTTTGTTTTATTTCACAACAGCTGTTTTTTGTTTACGTTGAGAAGCGTGAAAAGCGAGCTCTGTTGTTTAAGGCCTAGAATACGTAGAAAGCCAATGAAAAGCGTATAAAGCCGAAGCGTGCTGTGTCGCCTGGCACTTTACGTGTCATGTACTTCGTTCGATCGAGAGAAGAGAATTATTTGTTTAGTGATGGGTGATTAAACATCATCAAATATTCATATATTCACTTTAAGAGACAACAGACACAACTTTGGAGCAAACTTATCAATAAAATTTATATGCCATTCACAAACGAAGTGTAAAAAAGAAACTGAAACACCCTGTGTAAGCTTTGAATTTAAGCTTTTGATAATTAACGATAAATTACACTAGTTAACAAAAATTTATAATTTACATTAACATTTAGTTAATAGAAAATAATATTTTGATAAAAAATGAAGCACATTGATAATATTGTTTTGTGTTTTTATGAAAAACAAAAAGAGCTTTCTCTCTCTCAAAAAGTATTCTAATAATAATATTGGTATGGTACATAATATATGATAATAATAAAGAATAAATGATTTTCCTAAAAATATATGGAAAAGCTTACAAAAATCAATGCTTATCATGATTATTAATAACACATCGAAATTATTATGTATGTGATTTTTATCATTTCATACGTCATATGTTGTTTGTTTGTTTATGCATTATACTATCTTTAGGTTATAATTAACATAATAAACCACTTAATTCAATAAAGATTTCCATGGCACAAATACAAAAAACAAAACCATTGACTAACAAAATAATAATATTGATAATTAAAAATTTTTATCTAATACCAATGATAATGTCGATTTGTTTACAAAAAGTAAACAAGTTTATCTCCCTAACTAGATTGCGTCCATGCAGGTATAAGGACCCTGAGAGCTATGCCGGTGATAGATTAGGCTATTGTTAGTGTCGAATGTGAATAATGAACCTAAGAGCAATGAAAACTAGACAACATATTGTCTAACCTATCTTATCCTAACAGTTTAATGGAAACTGAATGGCAGCTCTAAGAAAAGATTATTCACCTTAAGTTAGGTGAATAAATCCCTAGTTTATTTAATTGATACACATATACTAGATCTTTTTTTTTTTTTAATAACATAACATTTCAAACCAGTTTTCCTTCATTTCCTGTGTACATATAATATATTGTATCTATTGATACACTAGATACACTTATGGTATATATAAATGACATACAGAAATTATTTTTAAATGATTAACAAACACAGTTTTTGAACTTACAAATTGACCTAAAGCAGTTTATTTAACGATTAACATAAATTACAATTGTCGAGACGAAATGGAAATTGAAGGCAGATGGCATATGATATATGGTGGTAGTAATGAATCTATTATACAATACAATCAATAACAATTTTAAGATCTTCTAAAACTTGTATAGTTCATGCTACAATATATAGAATCATACGAGTATAAATCAGAATGAATCCTAAAACTTTTGTACAATTTCCTTTCATTCATTCACAAAAAGAAAGAAAATATAAAAATAAACAATTTTTAATTGTCTCATTAGAAGGAATCATTAGAAATAGAATGGTTTACTTGCTTTAGAACTTAAATTCTATAGATAATTTCGTGAATGAATGCGAACGACAATGTTGATGATGATGACGATGTCTATATAGTAATGGTTGGAGTGCGTGCATGTGTTTCTATTTAGGCGATTTCAAAATAAAAATTGCTCAAGTTCAAATGCTTAATTGAGTTACACACTCACATTCATTCAAGAGACATACACTATGTACATATATGTATAAGTATAAGTATATTATTTTTAGTGGGTGGTACTGACAGTCAAAGTCCCAACAAATCGAACAGAAAAAACACAAAACACAAAATTTATTTCGTAATTTTACATTGAAATATTTTTATAGATTTTTCTCTTTCCAATTGTATTTGAAGCCTAAAATTGTTGCGTGACTGTTTTTTTTTTTTTTTTGTTTACAAATTCAGTTGATTTTGAAAAGAAACGTGGGAATATTTTTATTGTTGATTGTAAAAATTTGGAATAGAAATTTTCTCATATTTATTACCACAAATGACAAAACAATTATCCTCAAATTCCTGCATTATTTAATTTCATATTCTTAGCATTTAATCTTGACAATTTTCATACTAACATACTACTAAGTGAAGTTCTCGCTCCCTCATTTTACTATCTTCTATAGCATAATAGTACAGTTAATTGGATTTTTAAAGCTTACAGAACTGTTCTTTTCATTCGTAGCCATAGTATTACAACATAAAGTTTATTAAAACCGGCCTAACTCGACTTGTTAACCTCGCATTTCATAGTTTCATTTTTTTTTTTTTGTATTTTTGTTTTGTTAGAGTATCGTGTAAAAATAGAAAACAAAAACTCGTTTTTCCTATAATAGCATTCAAAACTCATTCATTTTCTATGAAACTCAGACTCAGTGAACTGACGTTGCTTGGGCTTGAGCTCTTTAACAACAACAATATATATATATACGTATATGAATTGTAAATTTAATGGCGTCATTACTTACAGAAAACAAAACGCCAAAAACCTTCAAGTTGCAGTAAGTTCATGAGAGAACATTCACTTATTCATCGCTGGTAAATTCAACAGAAGTTTGATTTTCCCTTTTTTTTTTTGTGTGGGGAAAAAAATAAATGAGATTTTATGCTCAAATAATTGTAAGAGAATTTGGTTTCTTAAGAAAGAATTCTGTGGTAGTACATAATTGGGTCACTTGCCTTTGTCAGATATTTTTTTTTATTTTTTAAAATGACCAAAAACTGCAGCACTTGAATCAAAATACTTTAAGTAGAAAACTGGTTTAGGCCTCAGTTTGTAAGCCTGTTACACTTAATCACATTTCATGGTAATGTGGACTTTGTTGTGATGTTAGTAACATACATATATTATAGAAATGAATGGTTGGAGATCACATGGAGTATGGAAATCTTTAGTTTAATGAGGACAAATGCTTTTGATATATCTATCCATCAGTTTGAAAGTCTCTTTTAGATTCGATTTATAAGCGACTGAAGCTGGAAAAAGTTGTTTCCAGACAAAATATTAATCAAATTGTAATGAAAAGTGATACCGCTACAATTTGTTATACACATTAGAGTCTCAGAACTTCTCAAAACCATTAGAACAAGTCAATTAAAACAATCTATTCAAAAATTGTAGATTGATTGTATCATTTTGAATACATTGACCTAAAGCAGTCTTTGGATATAGTTTTGAATCTAGCAAACTGAAAATCGTCAAATGTATTTCAGATATATAGGTATTATTTCAGGCATAGTTCTTCAATTTGTAGAAAAAATATTTCCCTGATAAAAAATTAAGCAAATTTGATTGGAAAATGATGTTTTTATGTTAAAACTTCTACAATTTGTTAAAATGGAACGAGCCCGTGACTCTAGGATGTCAGCTCGCCGCACTAAGCACCAGCCAACGATTCGAAAAGTTAGTTGAATTAAATTAAACAAAAATAGGTTTGATCACAGCAATGTGTATTACAACAACCATGAGTTACATCGGAGGGCTGTTGAAAATGCATTAAAATCACACCAGAATAATGTTGTCCCCGGAGGCCGTCCTCCACCTGTTGATGATAGAGAAATGAGGCTTCCTCGTAATACTCGGACCACCTTAGCTCAATTACGGTCGGACTGGTCTCTTATCATCCTGAGCTACAGAGAATGTATATGAATGGTGTATAAATGGTGGTTCTCTTCACAACAATGTTCACATTACCGACCCAATTAACTCCCATTGTCTTATGGCTTCGGCTGATAGAGGTGTCTTCCTTGGTCTTGATACATAGGTTTAGAACTCTACCCTCTATTTTTACCTCTAATAATTTTAATGCAATGTGTCTTAATTTATTTAATTCTGTATTTTCTTTTAATATTCTTATACCTCATGCAAATCTCCGTTCCCCTAATCTTTCGTAATCCATATTTTTGCATGCGTATCTCAATTTGCAGCCCCTTGCTGTTACAACACCAATTGCAACCATAGGTTTTTTGTATGATAAACTTCTCAAATAAATAATAGAACATAAGATCAGAAAGATACACCAATAGGTCATAGTATGCATGCAACATTTAGACTGATTGGATCAATTAATCCTAGTATTGTATCTCTAAATATTATAGTGTAGACAAAAGGGTTTCTCATATTTTTTCCAGAGAGTTTCCGTGCCTCACGATGTCAAATCTTTAATCAATCAATGCCACTTGGAATTATACTAAAATGTATTCACAGGTAGCACATTTAATCTAATAATAGTTTGTGGCATAAAAGGTATGTGAGGATCGATGGAACTGAAGTTTATGTAGCTTCTTCTGCCTTGTTTATTTTTGTCGCCACCATCATTTTCTGTTGGAAAATGGCGCAAAATGAAAACACCAAATTTTTATTTCAACTTTTAAAAAACCTGTTTTACATTTTTCGAATACAAAAAAAGTATGTCGTAGAATGAAAACAAATACATGAATTTAAAACAAAAAATATATTAGTAGCGGAAGCTGTTTGTTTTTTATTTTTTGTTACCAATATATTTAAGAATTTTAATTTTCAATTCTATTATTTCAAATTTCAAAAAAAAAAAAAATACAGCTGCATAAACATAATAAATGGGCTTGGTTAACTTGGTAAATGAAGGTCAATACATACATACATATGTACAAATGCTGCTTACTTATATTGATGATTCTTAATTTATAAGTAGTATTTATAATATATAAAAAAATATCGAAAACACTCACCGAGCATAAGAGATTGAAGAGAAATAATATATATTTAACCATTGAGATTCCACAACTCATTTTGGTGAGATTCGTTTATAACAAATTATCGTTGAATTAAAAAACCGCTGTTAAAAATGGAAATATGTATAAACAGTTATATATTTTAATTGTTTAATTTTTCCTTTTTCGTTTACAATTTACATATATTTTGAGTCAGTTGTTTTTGCACTTAAAATATTTATAAAACTGATGTCATCAATCAAACAATGAAAAGTGCATAAACAAAATATTAAAATATTTATAAATACTATTTATATAAAGAAAAAATGCACAAAATTCAAATTTGAACTTAAATCACGTTTTTATTCTTAAATATCATTTTCTTTTATTTTTTTTTTCCATAAATTTTCTTGTAATTGAGATGAGTTTATCGAAAACACGTCGCATATTCTAGTATATCATGCGACTATAAAAATTTCATTTCATACTTGGCCTGAACAAAAACAAAAATAAACATATAAAAACATAAATTATAACTAAAAAAAACATCTTAACAACTTCATCGCTTCATTTATCGTAATGGGTAATGGTGGTGGCGGCATGGCTAGGGGCATACAAAAAAGGAGCAATTTATCTTAGATTGTAAATAAACAGATTTATGAAACACACGATAATTACATTAGCGTATTGATAATAACTTCGTCATTGTCATCGTCATCATCGATAGTGGGGCTAATTGTGTTTAAATCATCATAGGCCTCTCTATCTACATACATTTGTATATGTACCATAATTATGTACACCTCTATGAACGTACTAATTCTGGTAACAATTTTTGTTTTGGCAAAAATTTAATACGTAAATCATTCCAAGCTTTCCAAACAAATGGATATCGTGCTGCCCAAGACAACCACGATTCTTTTGTACGTGTGATTTGTTCAACTTGTTCCAAATGCTTATAGTATTTGTTATTACGTTTGATGCCAGCTGCAACATCTTGAGCAAATTTGGCAAATCTTAACTTAAGCAGTGTTTCTGAGATATCAACTAAACGATTTCCCTTCGGTGGATGCACCAGGCACAATTGGCATACAACATAATCCTGTGTTGAACTCTTGTTCAAAGGTATAAAGGTTGCACTGCGTCCAACTAGAACATTTTGCAACCATGAATAACCATTGGAATTGACTTGCACTCCGGGCAGCTTGATGGGCAGCAAGCGTTTGCGACTGGTGAATATTGGTATGAGTGGACGGTGTTTGATGAGTAAAAGTGTGTCCTGATCACGCTGTTGGACCCCCTGAATTTGCCCAGTATGCATAACGCGTTCGTTTATCAGTCGTTCGGGTATGTGCGCCGGCTTTTTGAACTGACGCACCAAATACGCAGGCTTGCGCTTTATGTAAGCGACCAGCAGCATTAATGTTGATGTTCCATAAATGGCCAATTCGGTGCCAACGGTATCGCGCTCCAAGTAATTACATAAGCTATTATATTTCTCCGAAATAAAACTTTTGCCTGTGGTGGCGGCCATAATATGTGATGATGATGCGTGTGGGTGTTTGTATTGTTTCGTTTAAATTATTATTTTCTATTTTGTCTCTTCGTATTATTATCGTTTCTTTGTTATTTTGTTCTTTTCTTTTCTTAAGTACTTGCGCTTTGAGTGAGTCTCTTTTTTGCACCTAAAAATTGAAAAATGTTTGCGCATTAGTCGTTTTTCGATGCAGTTCACAAATTAAATGATTATTTAATTATTTGATGACATCATTTACTTAAATGAATGAACGCCGCCTCAATAAGCCTTTCAAAATCCGCGTATGGTTGAGTTTATTTTTAAAAAGAGACTATTTTTTATTTATGAAATTATAATTTTGTCGCCAATGCCGCCGACGCCGTCGCTCCCAAGAGAAACTATGCTTTTCTTTCTGTATACGAAACGTTGTGCAACACTTGTCTGTTTTGCATGATCTTGACACACAAAAAATACTATACGCCAAACAAATAAGCATTAAAAAACGAATGAAATAAATCACTACTTAATACTACACAACACTGCTTCGATAACTAATTAAAAATAAGCTCTCTCTTATTTTCTTGCTCTCTCTCTCTCACTCCCACTCTGCTATGCGATTACACTCACTCACTCTGAGCAAATATTTATTTTTGCTCTGAGAGTAGATTTTGAATATTTTCCGTTGATTTGAGTTGGTTGAGTTTCCGTACCTTTCGATTTACGATTCTTATGTTGTTTCGCTTTTTTTGCGCCGCTCAAACTGTTGTTAACCGTTTCGTTGTTCAAATTCAACTGAGATGCTTGATTTTTAGCTTGGATGCTTTGAACCCGTTCGCATGGTAGCATAGAGCGCGGCAGTCAAGTTAACAACAACCACATACTATAATAATAACAAACACAACAGCAGCAGCAGCCTGTTGATTTTGTTTTCAACACACTCACGCGCTAAACTTGCACTACCGTCTCTGTCGCCGACGCCATTGTGATAGTCTCCCACAATATTTTCTTACTACACACGGTGCTAATACGTTATAACGTTGCTAATGTTGAATGTTTATTTTTACTATATGGGAGATTTTCGTTCATTTTATTGTGCATTTTGCAATAAAAATGAAATACATACATACATATGTATATATTTTGCCTATTTATGACAGATATAAATAAATATTATTAATTAATTAATAATACCCTACAATAGATGATTGTATTCAAATTCAATTTACATTGTTTGTTTTTAATATGTTTCAGTTAATACACTCAGTACACTCTGCTGTAGCGAATATTTTCTGATCTGTAAATACCCCAAATTACATTTTCATAGTTCAAAATTATCAATAATTGGAAATGGAAGTTTAAATACTTTTAAGAGTTTCTTATGAATACATTTCAATTATGTATTTATCCTTTTTACTTAAAGTTTTTAGCTTATAATTTCTGATTAGTAACAGATTAAATTTAAAATAAAAGAGTTATTTTGAAACATTATCTAGTAAACTATCGCTGTCAACATTACAAAATTGCGCTTAGGAGAGACTCCCGTCCAATCGTCTCACTGCATAACTCGGTCATACAATACCTCAGGTGGGCTCAGTCCGCTTCTTGTGTATGATCTTGGACAGGAGACTTACCTGACGCAAGCACATTGTCCATAAGGCTATAGAGGTGCCGTCCTGGACGTAGGTATTCCCTATGCCGCTAAATCCAATGTCTATCTCATACAAAATATGCAAAACTCTGCCCTACATCAGATCGTAAAAGCACCTTGGTACGTGCGTAATGATGTAATCTCTCGGGATCTGCAAATCGTCTCGCTCCGTTAGCAGATTAACCTTCACACAAGCCGATATAGGCTACAAATATCTCTAAGAGAATGTTCAAGACCCTTTTCAATATTTATACGATACTATTGCATATTTTTTGTGTTAATGGTATATAACTTTGAAGGAAAGTCGAGCCAACGCAGCTTTGCATAATAGCATGCTGTGATGTTTTTTATGTGGGCTTGCCAAGTGAGTCGCTTGTTCAGAAACAGACCAAGGTAACGGACTTGGTCCACCTGTGGAATGATACTGGAGTCATATCTGACAACAGGGCAAGTGCCACGTCTAAGAGTAAATACGCAATTCGCTGATTTTTCTGCGTTTATACCTATGTTCCAATGCTTGGCCCAGGCGTGGAATCTCTGTAAATATTCCTGAAGTGAATCTGAAGCTTCTTGGGCTGAGAAGGAGTTAATTAAGATGGCTGTGTCATCTGCACAAGTAGCGATAGTGGTTTCATTGGAATCGACTATTGGGATATCAGTCGTGTATAGCTTGTATCGAATAGGAGCCAATACGCTACCTTGCGGCACGCCAGCTCTAATGTTTCTTATTGATGATTTCGTGTCACGTACATTCACAAAGAAGGTTCGACCACATAGATAACTGTGTAATAGAGTGTACTGATACTAAGTACTGATTTCTTCCTAATTCTAGTTTCATTAAAATTGTTTAAGGTATTACATACATATGTGTATCCAAATGTACAGTAGATAAGTAGTATTTATCTTATTACTAAACTCTGTAAATACCTAAGTGAAATGAATTGTTTAAAAAACTTTCATCATATCCAAAATTTTATTTTAAAGAATTATTTATTGCAATATTCTCCCTTAACTATAGCGTACAATTAAAGACTTTTAGTTTAAGACTTTCAGAATATTACAATGTGTTTTGTGTAAGTATCTGGATTATGTAAATTTTTATAGTTTTACTACCTGTGTTGTACTGTTATAGTTATTGTTGTTGTTGTGGTTTCTTGAAATTGAAACGTGATTTTATTCAGTTATTGTCACAAAAAAAAAACATCAACAAAACAAACATTTTTTAATGCACATCAAATTTCAAAACAGAAATATTGTATTTCGTTACATTTGTATACCAACACACTTGGTCAACCACCATCCTTCTCCTTCTCCTTTCCTTATTTGTTGTTAGTCATAGTACAATAATTTTTAATTTAAAAATTAGATAATTATTTAATTTGCATTACGTTCTTTGAATTGGAAATTTGTTACACTCATTTCTATAATATTTTCTTACAATAGTTTTTCCCCCATTTTTTTTCTATTCCTAAGTATGAACAATAAATGATTTAACTCTTCTATGCCCCAACCTCATAATATTCCCACTACTTAATTCGCTTAGTTTTTTGTTTTTTTTTTTTTTAATTTAATCATTTGGTTGGTGTTTTTTTTTTCTCCAATTGTACAAAAGTTGAATGCCAAATTAATTAATTATTTGTAACTCGATTTTCCCTTGGCAATATAAAAATAACAACAACAAAATAGTAATAATAATAATAATCGTAATGGCGCGCGAAATGTGCTTTTGTTGCTATTGCTGTTGTTGTTGCTATTGTATTATGTAATTACGTAACAAACAATAACAACAACAACAACAACACCACCATCAACAATAAACAACAATAATGGCGGGCAACAACCAACCACAAAAACAAGTTTGGAAGTGGAGGAGAAGAAGCTTTAAAAAACAGCATAATTTGAAGCATTTCATGCTTCTTGTAACTCTTCAATTTCCATATTATTCAAATGTATGTAAAATTTTGTTGTGTTGTTCCGTCAAGAGTGTTAAAAAAATTAACCCCATTGGTCTTGGGTTTATTATAAGTATACTCGTATATTGTAGCAATAGGTATCTTTCATAAGGTACATAGAATGGTATAGAATTTTCACTGTGACATAATGTTTGTAACATATTAAGTATACGATTGTATTGACTATTTATTTTAGACTTTTTTCCGGACAGATATTTCCTTCGATCCAAAGGGCAACAATAAGGCTACTGCAAATTTTGTAAGTAACGCAGATGAAGAGGATTATGACCTGATAGATGAGGCAATCAAACTCATCTAATTTATAAAAATAAATTTATAAGATAAAAATTACAAAATAATCTGTCCAGTTTTTGTGATAGGTAGATGGCATCACTGTCAGGAGCTTAGATTAAGATGACATCTAATTAATATTAAGATCTCCTATTAAGAAGATCGTTGGGGTGAAGCCTTTTCAAACGACTGCGGATTGTGTTGTGTGTAAGACATCTTGCCAGAGGAATCGGGTGGTTTAGCAAACGATCATTGTATCGGCTGCTGAAAAAATTTATTTCCTCAATCACCGTAGGCATTTTGAGGTTACGGTGTATTATGGTGTTTCTAACATACCATGGTGCACCAGTTATGCGTCGTAGGGCTTTGTTCTGAGTTGCTTGCAACTTTTTGAGGATGTATGGTGCTACAGTCCACATATTTGAATGCCGTATCGCCAAACTGGGGCCACATTTTGTTTATAAATCATCAGCTTGTTGTTTAGTGACAGTTTACTTTTCGCTTGCAGTAGCCAGTCCAATTTCTTCATCTTAAGGTGCTTATCCAGGTTCAGACCTATGTATCGAATATGATCCACCTGAGGAATGATTCAAGCGCCACGCCTCAATGTGTACGTGTAGTTAGCAGATTTAAGGGGATTTATACTAACAAATAAAAATGTGACCATTTCTCAAATGCAAGAGAAATTAATTTAGTCTTATTTGTCAGTTTTTTGTAATGTACAAAAGTTGAGCTGTGTTTGTTTGTCAAACCCTTCAGAAGGCAACCCAAAACCACTGAAGTACTTTAGTCCATCATTAAACATTTATATTGCGAACCACTTGATGCAACAAGTACAGATACCGCTTTCTGCAATATCTATGCTAACAAACGCCGGTTTGTTGTGGATTGCTTTAGGCTTTGATATTCACCATAGACCTTAATGGCTTGGGAGGTCTAGCTCAGGTCAGTAGCTACAATACCGCTGTCATCGCGTTCAGGATCAGATGACAATCCCTTACTACATACAAAAATTTAATGAATAAAAGCATACAGATTAACTTTTCCTTAGAATTATCGATTCCTATGGTCGGTCTATTTTACTTTATTTCTTCAACTAGCGACTTCGAATTTCATTCAACATAATCTTTAATGAATTGCCTAAATAATTTAAGTCAAAACTTTTAGAAAAAAAACCGTTCTATTTCGGAATAATATTTATTGTAAATTTCATAAACATTACGGAATCTTTGTTGAAATTCTTAAATGAACTAATTCATTCAACTAAAGACTTCAAATTTCACTAAACATAAATTAAAACTTCAATAAAGCACCAACCCCTTGTTAAAAGTAACCATCAGCCATTATATAAACTATTCTAAAAATCCCTTCTTCGAGGAGTTAGGTAGTGTAGTCACCTGGGGCCCTGGCTCTGTTCGTGAACTCCTCAGCCTGGTTTTAGAGAAAGAAGGTGATCGCTGGGACAGTAGTGGATTACACCTTACCCCTCAAAATCGCCCTAACCCATTCACAATTTATCAGGCATTAAAATGGGCCTAAAGTTTTCTAAGTGAACTCGTAAACAAATGCAACAAGCCTGCATAATCGGCCTTAAGATATCCTAAAAATAACAGTTTATGGGGGTAATTATTCCATTTGATTTAATAGAAACATCAATCTTCAGTGAATAAGTGCCATGAACCCAAAACTATTGTATAAGAAAGTATGCCCAAAATCAGATTGATAGAATCAATATTAATCATATCATTACCTGCCATTGAAATTTTCTTAAAAATTATAGTTTATCATACAATTTTCAATAAGGAACTTAAAACTTCAATGTTCAAAAGTGTTATAAGAAACCTTGTTAAATTCACCAAAAACTAGACACTTCGCTCACGAAATTGAGTTCCCTCTCAAAATTGTCAAGATTTCACTAAAAAAAAATCTTAAGATTCCAACAACAACAATTTTGTTAGTTTTTGTTGTTAGAACACGTACAAACTTGTTGAAGTCACAAAGTATTTTCCAAAATAAAACGATCAAACAAACTTTCTTAAGAATACATAATAGATCAACTCAACCTTTGCTAAAATAAGATGGAATAGATTACTACAACTATACAACTTCTAGAGTTTCCATATAAACAGAAATCATTTCATATACTAATTTTCTTATTTTCTTATTTTGTAAAGAAAGGTATATAATCATCGGTGGAACTGAAACTATTGGTTCTGTTTCCCTTTCTTTATATGTGTTCGGTCGTCTTTGCAATTTGGACAATCGCAATTTGTATGAATCATTTGTTTTTTTTTTGCCGCCAATAATTGAATTTAGAACGCTTAGCATTAACATTTTAGGTATGGGTGAAGATTACAAATTCGATAATAATTTGCATAGCAAAAGGGAAATGGAACTAGTAATAATAAAAAAAGAAATAATTAAACAAAAATGAAACATCAAAATGTTTTACAATTAAATTACACATGTATTTTGTATGTATTGTATTCATACAATAATATCATTATAATTTCAGATATAAAATGCTACTGGGGGCAGGAGATTTTGTTGCTTTTTAATTATCTTAACAACCCTTAAAAGTATGTAATTTATTATTGTACTATACTGATTTCCAAATTATGTATATTAATGACATGGAATAAAATGCTGACATCACACCAGTGTACACATTGGAATTTCAAAAGAATTTTTAACGAAAAAAAGTAACGCACTTCTCAATGACATTCATTGACTTAATATCTTGTCTTGGTGATTACATATTTTCTTTTAAATTATTCACAACAATTGTGAGATGAGATTGATGTCATAAGTATGCGAATATTTATTACAATTTAATATTATTGATTTGTACAATTGATTTTTTGCTATATTAACATTAAAATAGTTTGTTCTTATCATACTAGAAATGATAATAATTATTTATTAAGTTAAAACCTATCTACTATCTATCCTTAAGCAGTTGGTTGGGCTTGTAAAAAAGTTAACAATGATGTTACTGAAACATTTACAAACATAAATGATTGAATAGAATCGCATTAGCTTAAAGTCAAATAATAACGATCACGTTTCTTTTTTACTCAGAAAAGTCGTCGATATTGGACCGGTGGTTGATTCACTTGCTGACCAGTTTGGCCAGTTACCACCGAAATCTGCTGGCGTCCCATATCCTGTGTATGTTGAGTCGAACCACCACGACCGGGTGCAAAACCTTGTGTTATGCTACCTGTTGTTTTGGGATTTTGCTGAAAAGAAGGAACTCATCTTTTACAATTCATTCAGTGTTAGCATTTCTTACTTGTGTTAAATTTGTTGCAATTTGTAAAACATTTTGTTGCAATTGTGGTAATTCGCCTATAAGTGGTTTATATATAACACCATCGGGCACATGTGGTATGCCTAACAGTTGACCTGTTGTTGTGCCATCATGTTTAACCTCAATGTGATAACGATCGTTGATCTTTTCCATTGTAATCTGTGGTTTCGATGTAGTTGCACTACTACTTGTTGCAAGACTCATTACATCTGCCTGTGATATAACCGGTTGATCCAGATTAATATGGAAAACTTGTGTTGGCTTTTGACCGGATGAATCTGATTTGGACGCAGGCACTGAAGAAGCTGATTGCAATTCTAAATGATAACCGGGACGCAAAGGTAACTGATATGGATACAATGGTTGTAAACGTGTATCAGCTTGTGATGACGGTACAGTTCCAGCTGCCTGATAGAATAGTGTTCCCGTGCCTGGATACTGATTGGCGGGTTCTGAAATATATATAAAGAAATAGAAAGAAAAACAAAAACACACACACAAAACCCATTTAATTTAGTTTAAAAGAAAGTGATAACTAAGAAATCAAGAAATCGCATGTGGCTAACCACATTATGCCAGATCGAACGTATAATATTTTGTAATAAATCTTACTGTTCCATAAAATTCTAGCATAGTCAGCGCCACGACGACCCTCATCGTGTTCTGTAATTTAATTGTTAATAAACGGAAAATTAAATAAAAATTTGTATAAATCAACAAAACAAACAAAAATCAACTCGGCTGGATTAGCGATGCTAATTACACTCAAAATATGGATTGATTAAGTAACAATAACAACAGTGATTAGTACTCTAAAGAGCCAAAACCCGAGCAGTTAGCTACCGCTAAAATAGCCAAAAACCACTGAGGCTTACTCGTTTGTCCGAATGTAGTTTTATAGAAAGCTTGCGATGGAGGTGAAGGACTGCGTCCACGTTTCACTGATTGATTGCCCATGGGCTGAAAGAAATAATAATATATAAAGTATAAATTCCATGATACAAATATAGAATATGATAACATTAGAGCTTGCTATAAGAGCAATATTCTAACACCATCTAACAAGATAATAAAGTCATAAAATCCCTTCCGATAGCATTGGCATTCAATTTGAAAGTATAGTCACTAAGGTATATCAAAGACAATAAAAGGACCGTTCGACCTTCTCGGTATTCAATAAGCAAGTCTTGATAATGTCAAGTCAGAAAAAAAAATCATTTTAATAGTATCTATCGCGTAAAAATATGTTTCCATATGATAATCATTTAATTATTATTTTATTTAACACAACACAAGGCCCTGTTTTCCTGAAGAATAATCCTCAACTGAATCAAGTACAACTGATCACATTGATGTTCTTTTTGTTAGTAGTCAAGTTCGTAATTAGGAAGTGTAATAAGAGTAGCGTTCGATCGATTCGATGATGTTCATATCATTCAACTTTTATACCTTCTGGGCCAATTGCATGTGTGGTATAAATATTTGCGCTGTTAAATTCGCTTGCAAAGCCTGTTGCATGGCAAATATTTCATTATCTTTTTGTTGTTTTTTGCGTGTCTCATCATCATTAAGGACTTTTTTCAATTGCAAAAATAGTTGTTGCTTTTGATTGTGTAAATCGGCTAATTTTGTATCCAGTTGCGATATCTGACCGCGTGTGTCTTCTAGAGTCATATCATTTTCACGCTCGCGAGCCTCACGCTCTTTACGCACACGAATTTCTTCACATTTTGCTTCATATTCTGTTTACAAGAAATGCAATTTTTATAATTTAAGCTAAAAAACAAAGTGTCTCGTGTTACCTTCTTGTTTTCTTTGCCTTTCCTTTTGTATAAAATCCTTCAGAGCGCCACGTAATTTCTTTTCATGCTCTGCTTTTGCTGCTGCCTGAGCGCTGGCATTGCTTGAATTATTATTCACCGCTGAGGCAGGCGGCATTTTGGAGTTATACTTTTTCTCGGTAATTTTGGCGGAAATGATGAAGAACTTTATAAGTAAAACAACAACAACAACACACAAATCAGATGCAGATGAATAAAACAATAATAACAATAAATAATAATAACACACAGGGCACAGGGTGCACAGCGTCACTGCCAACAAAATCATTTTTTCGAGGGCATTCTCATGTTGAAAATGGTTACCTTGGGCATTTGCATTTACCAACACTAATTTTACGTTTACCAACACCAAATTATAAAAGGCATTTGTTCATCACTCCAAAAGAGAAAGACAGAAAGTAATTTGCCGAGTGCGGGTGCTTTGTTGTTGAGTGAACGGAAGAAGCGCAAGAAAAAAGAATAAAAGTTTTTTATAAAAACGTAAAAGAAATAAATAAAAATACACAGCAGCAAATTGCCGCTAAAATAAGTGTTATAATAAAAATAAAATTTCCCATATTAAATGTGCAAAACATAATCAATAGTGATTGAGTGAGTGTGTGAAGTGTTTGAGTGAGTTGAATGCATACGATTTAATTCTCCATTTGAGAACAAACAAATTTTGCAATAAACATAAGCAGCAGCAGCAGCAGATCCCCGGCAAATTTTGTTTCGACGGACAACAACATCGATTAAACCATTCCATTCAATAATAGGAAGAAAAAGAAGAAGTGGAGTTGAGTTGAGGAGAACAAAAATAAAACACATCAATAATTTAAACAAATTCACAAACAAAATACAAACAACACCAGCAACAAAATGTCGAGTGAGTACAGAATAATAATTAGTATAGAACAATTTGTGTAATAAAATTCAATACAAAATTATAATTCTCTCTTGTGATGATGCATTTTGTTTATGTTGGTTTTTGGTGTACTGAGCTGTGACGTGATGATGTTGATGGTGGTGTGGCATCATAATCTAAACAAAAAAAAAAAAAAAAAAAAATTGTGCTGAGTAAAGTAATTTATTGTATTTGTATAGAGTAGAAAGAAAGGAATTTTTGTAAAACCCCATTTATGTACTGATAAAGTAAACTAAGTATGTACTTCCTAGTTGTATGAATTGTGCATTCTCCCAATTTACACGGTACTTTTGTAAACAGCATATCATTTCACACGGTTTTTAGAAATTGGGATTTATAGTGAAATTTTACAGTTATTTGTGGATGATGATCATTTGCTATAAAAAGATCCGAATGTTGAACAAGCTCTCCTCTTTTACAGAGTTATATGAGACTTGGGATAGTACGAGTCTATTGTAACAAACTGCATTAGCCTGATTGAGACTATACGGATACCTTTCTGAGATACCCCTAGTATTTTTTGAGTTCTTTTGTGACACCTACAAATATATTTTGTTTCCATCCAATATGTAGCTTCAATCTGCAAGAACTCCAGGGCAGCTTCCTTTTCTCAGGTAACTCTGAGATGGCGCATCCCATCGGAGGAGAATATTACGATTTTGCTGATACAAATATTGTTGAACTAATGACAGCCAAAGAATTAGATAAGGATGGTTAAGTTGGCATGGTTAATGAAACAAATTACGACAGTGATTCTGATGAAGAGGACTCTGAACCAGTTGCATTCATAGCAAAAGAAATTCTTGAAGGATATAAATTAGGCCGAGAAGTGTGTGATTATTTCCTACAAGGAGACCCCAACGTTGTACGAGCTCTTCTATTTCAGAAAAATAATAAAACAAGCTTCACACAATATGAGATAAAGATTTGATCAGAAAACCAAACACAATTATTAAATTCGGATTTCTTTACCAAGGTTCAGCGAGCTGAAATTCCTTCCAAATCATCTAACATTAACCTTGAATCAAATCAATCAGGAATAATTTCATTTTTGATGAAATTCTTTAAATAAACAGGTGGACCACTCTACCGATCTATGAACCCATTCGCTTTAGAGAAGTCTTTAGCTAAAGGGGAGCTCAGATTCATCTACAACAAAGTCATTGGGACCCGTCAATCCCTTCCCTATAGATAAGTCATTGCTATAGGAGAGTTCGGACTGCTCTACAACTTAATCATTCAGACCGATCAATCCATTCGCTGTATATAAGTATTTGGTATATGGGTGTTCGGACTTCTCTATAGCTTAGTAGTTTAGACAGTAGTGGATAAGAGTTTGTTATGGAGGAGTCTAAGTGATTTATTTAGTTTTATTTTAACTTAAAATAAATGACTGACATGAATATTTTACTTTGTTTTCAATTTACACGATTGTAAATACAATAATGTATGATTTACTCGGTTTTTTCAGGAACCCGTGTACATATAATGAACGAATGAACTGATTAGTTTGAGTCATGGATGCCAACAAACATCAAATTCTATGCTGATAATAAAATGTTGAAATTGGCAACAATTTTGATGATTCAATTGTTGTTAGCATCTGTTGTGTCATACTGCGTGTATATGGTAATATTTGTTCGTACAATTCTGGCGGGAATAAAGTGTTCGTTTGTCAATACATGACGCATTCCGCTTCCCTCTCTCTGCCATGCCATCTCATATCATGTATTTATTCCATATAAACACAAAGTAGACAAACCACCAACTTCCCTTCGCCCCATTGCAGCAAAAATACATTAGTAAATGTGTTTTTCTTCCTGTTTTCTGAATGACTTTTATGATTTTCCGCATACACATTTATTTACCTTTACCTCAGATGAGAATGAATAAGGGAGTAGCAGAATGGATGAAAACAATCATCCACATCATCATAGCAGTATGACACGAGACACAACATGACTCCTTCTATCATCACTTGCCACATCCCACCTCCCTTCGTGTCACCCCATCACCCACTTATCAACCGTCAGCATACATTTATAGCAGAACGACACTTGAGCGCGTGTCGTTGCATAAAAAATAAAAGAAAAACATACATATAAAGTCAACGATGAATAAAAAAGGTACCCCAACTTATGCGACAACAAGAACAACAACAACGACACTGCACCCGCTTCAGGCGTCGTAATACCACTTTTTTAATTGGTCCTTTGTGTCTGGCACTGCTTACACCACATACCCATGTTGTTCGTTCCCCCTGTACTTACATCTATTCATCCATCCATCCATCTATCCATTTATTCAGCTATCCATCCATTCATCCACCCACTCATGTATGCTTTCTTTCAACACTTTTGCAATGTGTTCCTTCCTTGTTCATCCCTTCGAAGCAAAAATACACAATCATTGAACTTAAGCTGAAAAAGAATTGAGGAGAATTGTTGCTGATAAGGCGTATCAGTTACCACCAACAGAGATTTATATGGGCCGAACAGCCGACCGGCCGGTTGCTTGGGCTGCTTGCGTTTGCCTGCCAGCTGGGACCTTCTTGTTCTCCCCTTTTTGGTTATTGTTACTTATTATTACTTTGGGTTTCTCATTCATTTCACGCAGATTATTCAGATTAGCCGGAAAATTTAGTTTAAGGAATTTATTGTTTGCCACACCGACCCCCCTGCTGGCATAAACGTCCAGCTCCTGCTGGTTTTTATTCTATTTTACATTTCATTTTTCGTTTTTCTTGCTGGGAATGATGTCTACAAGTAAACTACCCGTGCTTTTGTCTTGAGAGATTTGAAGTCACAATTTGTTGTTGTTGTCATCATCATCGTCGACGGAAGCTTAAGAATGAATTCAAGTTGTGTCTTTGTATTTTGTTTGTTTGTATCTACTATGTGTATGTGTGTAATTGTGTTTGTATTTTATTGCAAATAAGATTTCTGCCCATTGGCGCTTTTCCTACTCGCCAAACGTTGCCAACATTGAACAATTGCTTTTTCCTTTTGTTGCCTTGCCTTGCCTTGCCTTGCTTAATGAGTGTTGGGAATTGTGGATAATGGAAAAAGGAAGCGTAACTTAATTGAGTTCACGGGTTCCATTGAAATTAGAGCGCGCTCTGACGTTATTAAATTAACTCAAGGACATTTTAGTCAAGAAAATTACTTGGAAATTGTGTGAATCGCACAAATTGCTGTGCTTGAGATTTGGCAGAGCATCGCTAACATCACAAGTGGAATGTTGGGAACAAAAATCTTGAAGAAATATTGTACCTACATAAATTGAATACTTATAAACAAAGAAAACTTTATAATAAATGGATAGGTCCGACTGTAGGATTGACTGTCGTATATATAAATGGGGGAAATGAGTAGAAGAAATTGTAGGTTGGTTAATATTTTAGTACAACTGACTGACAAGTTTAGTAAAACAATCATTTGATGGTGAATCCAAACTGGGCGATTCCGTGTGTTGCCTGATCGCTTCCCTCATTGGAACGCTCAAAATAGTATGCAGCTCTTCCTCCTGGAACGTCCAAAATTTTAGTCACAAATCAGAGCCGACGGACTCACGGGCCTTTCAGCTTGATTATTATTAAGATACAATATGAACTCGATAATCCACACATAATCAATTTCAATCATGGTTGAAATATTCAGACGTAAAACGTAAGGTTGGACATTTGGGAACACCATAACCTTGAGGTTTTTGCATCAACACATAAATTTTTACTCTTTCAATAAATATATGTCAGTACTAGTTCCTCCGTTTTAAAGTCGTGATTTTGACACCAGCGACAGAGAACGTGATGGGAGGCCAGTAAAGTTTGAAGATGTTGAGTTGGAGGCGTTATTGAAGCTAGACTCATGTCAAACTTAATTGGAGTTGGCTGAATTATTGGGAGTTACTCAAAAACAATTTTAAACCGTCCCATGGCCATGGGTATGGTGCACAAACAAGGAAATGAATTTTTGTATTAACTCAAGCCAAGTGACTTCGAACGCCATTTTTCACGTGCGAACAACTGCTCCAAAGGCAAATTCGGAAGGTTTTTTGCTTTGAATCGTAACTGGGGACGAAAAGTGGATCTACTACGACAACCCAACGTGTCGAAAATCGTGGGGTTAGCCCTGCCATGCATCAACGAAATCATCACTGGGGTCTGTTACCAATAACAACTGATGCATTTGAGTCGAGCATTAAAGATCAAAGCTCCAATATGCCAAAAGACATAGTGGTTACTTTTTATATGCAAAAATACCTCATGTCCCGCCACATCGTGTGAAGCTTTTAGCGCCTACAATCAAAAAATGGGAGGAATAGCTACAGGATCTGAGTGGCATTGGTCACTAGACACTAACCAATGATGTTTATACTCAGGAAGTATTCAAATGAACTACAGAGTAGCTTATCTACAAGTAAAAAAATTCTTGATATTGGATAATCACGCGTTATGACAGTATGAGCCACGGAACCGGATTCGGTCAATATTCGCAATTGTTCTGGCATCTATCATAGCAATACTTTATGCAAATGTAATAAATGTGTTAAATATGTACACCCCAAACGTTTTAAAAAATATCACACCATGAGCTGAGAACTTGACTTTATGTATTCATATTTTTTTTTTCGCTTGTGTCCTGCCACATCGTGTGCCAGAAGATCACAAACGCCAGGTATTCATTTCATGGACACCAACAACACAAAAACGGATGGAACTCAAACACCAACATCCGAGTCAATAGGAAAAAATGCTTGATATTGTTTCGTTATGACAGCGTGGGCCACGAACCTGATTCAGTTAATATTCTTAATTGTTTATATCTTAAAGAGGACACGGAAGGATTTTATTGAAAATTTCATTCATTTCAATTGTCCGAATTATCAAATTCTTAATGTAATTTTACTTTTTATGACTGAATGGCGATTATCGTGGTAGCTGTGGTTGTACCCAGATGCGCAGATTCGGGTAGAGTGAGAGCTCGACGTGAAGTTACATTATGCAAACGTTTGCTATGACCCACAGAGCAGCAGAGGTTTTTTAGATAGGCTTTGTTACAGACCTTGCAATGAATCATGCGACCAAAATAAGTATGGCATGAATTTGGTACCTGCGGATATACACAAGTGTATATTAATTGACGTTTATCAATCCTTGTGCTCGGCACTGCCTCGGCAGGTGTTCACGTAAAATCTTTCGACTTTCATGCCCATGGAGTGGGGCAAACAAATATTAAATTAAAATATCCATTATCTTTTGGTGCCCTATGAAAGTTTAAGTTTTTCTTTTCATGGTAAATAAAAAGTTGTTAGGTTTTTTACTTTCTGAATTATGGATTCTTTACTATTGGCATATCACGATCGAATGACAATGTAACTCAGTCACTGGCATCTGAACAAATGAGAGCATACCAAGAGCATACCTCCCCTCTTATGATTAATACAATTTTTCAAACAAACATAATTCTCCTTTTACCCATATGTGAAAAGACAGGCAGAATTAGATAAACCATAGAGGCAATGGAAAGCATTGCTTATGACTGGTACAATACTTAAGTTCTTGAAGGAGTAATTTGAAATTAAAATACAAATCCTAAAAAACCCGAATCAAGAAGAGATGAATAATACAAAAAATTTCTTTGTAAAGTCCAAGATTTTCATTGGTTAGGGGGTCTCAACACATTGGAAACTGTATTTGAATTATATGTCTGTAGTTTTGTGTTTATTAATTCGTATACAGTTGCCGATTTTTAAATGTCATTACACATTATTATGTTCTTTATGAGACTGAACAAAAATAAGTATATTTTCTATTCGACACTTATTTTGTAAATTAAAAGTTGGTTAAATTTGTTATATTTATGGTTATTTGTTTGTTAAGTTATAAGTTATCTTGTTGTTAGTTGTGTTTGTAAGTAAAAACAAATCGTGAACAAAATTCTTTTGAACGCATGCTGCTAAGGACATCACGCGTCTAAAGCTAAACACAATCATTATCCAATCAATAATACCGAAGAGCGCCCATTAGCAGCTACTTATAACGACTCAACCTTCGAGGAAAGCAGCAGCAGCAGTAGCAGCAGTACACTTGAAGATCATTCATTATATCAAACGGAAGAAGAGTTTGATGATAAGTCCAGCATTATAATGGAAATGATTACAAATAAGAAGGAACTCAATTTGGAGGTTGCAATGGAGTTTGTTGTCTATGAGCTTGGTCATGGTAACTATAAACAAGCATTGGCCCTTATTAACGAGTACATTGGTGTTAGCCGTAACCAGAATGCTGCATTGGGTTTACTAGAAATGAAAAATCTAATATTACGTCTTCGTATTCAGGCCGATGGTGACCTGGTTTTTGGTCCCACAAAATACTCAAATGCTTTCCCACAAAGTTTCACCTATGAGATGTTGGATATTGTGCAAAAAATAATGCATTGCAGAAATCACTATGAAGTGTTGCGGGTGTCACAGGATGCAACATATAGTGAAGTAAAACGCTCATATAAGCGTCTCGCATTGCGGCTGCACCCGGATAAGAATCATGCACCACTTGCCGAGAATGCATTTCGAAGAATCAGCGCAGCAGCCGATACCCTTACAGATGGCCAGAAACGTTTGGAATATAATTACAAAATAAATGTTCTCAATGCGTCACACAAACAAGCAAGAGATGAGCAGGAACTCTTTGATGATGAGTCAGATTCATTGCATTATCATAGGCGATATGTACCAGCTAATCAGCGTGTCCCACAGTCGGAACCATTATATCAGACTAAACAGGTACTAATGGGCGTGATCATAACCTTAGTAGTTATGTTTTTCTTCTCAACTTTCCTAAATTCATCGCAGACTTATAGCTTCGAGAAAACCAGGTGGGTGTCGAGATAATTCCTATGCATCATTAATAAGTATCTTTTAGTGATTTCTCTATTTATTTTTAAGAGTCTACACTGTGCAACGCTCAACACAAAAACTCGGCTTGCCTTACTTTGTAACTCCCGAATTTGATTCTTCTCAATCGGCTCAAAAATTGAGTAAACTTGATCGAGAAATTGAAAGTGTTTATATGCATAATTTACGTGTGAATTGTCATCAGGAATATACTCGACGTATGTTATATCAATGAGTTCTGTCGGTTTATAAGTTTTTGTTAAAAACCTCCCAATTTTAGGTGAAAAAACCATCATGCATGCTAAGAAACTCAATAATCATTATTTGAAAGAGTCAGCAATGAAAATGCAACTACATGCTTGCGATGCACTCTATAAACTGGATAAAACGTATTTTTATAAGGTGACGGCCAAACATTTAAAAGTCTAAAAAGAAGGAGGTGGCCCACAAAGATACAATAGATAATTGATGATGTTGAAAATGTGTTTCTAATGTGATATTTTATATTTTAAAAGAGAAATAAATTTATTTTGAATAAAATAACATTAAAAGCAATAATACAATACCTGTTTCGTTTAATAATCTTGCAGATTTAGAGATTTGAGATTCCTAAAACATTCACTTTATTGCATATGTTAGGTTGGGAAAAAGAAGTCAATTATTTTTGTAAAGTAATGTTTACTAGAAAAAAAAGCTTGCGGGAATTTATAATTGGTTGAACATGGAGGTCGACTAGAAAAAAATCATTAAATTTTCCGGAAATTTGAACAAGAAAAATTTACCTTGCTCAGTAAGATAATATCTTGGAAATTACTAAAGCAAACCGGCTTGTCAGGACTCATAGCATCTCCCAAGAGCTTGAACACAAAACAGTTTTGAACCACTTACGAAAAGCTGCATTTAAAAAGAAGTTCGATTTGTCGCAAAAAGAAACATAATGGATTGAATTTCTATTTGCGAATCTTTGGGCAAACTGGTGATAAGAAATGGGACACATACGACAATGTTGTGGAAAAACAATCCTGGTTAAAGCGCAGTGAAGCAGCTCAAACAATGTTCAAACCTGCATTTGGTGGGTTACCATGAGCAGCTTTCAAAAGGCCAAACACTGAACTCGGAATTCTACTGTCAACAAATGAATCGTTGGAAGCTAGCGATTGCCCAAAAGCGACCATAATTGGCCATTAGGAAAGGCGTTGTGCATCACCAGGTCAACGCCAGACCACACTCGACAATAATGACTATTATATATATTATTTCCCTGGATAAAGTATTCAATCTGGAACTATAAATATAGCTGTGGATATAAAGAAGAATCAGAAAACATCCAAATTGGAGAGTCGAAGACTGAAGTTAGGTAAAGCGAGAGGTTCTTGGCTTTTTTAATTAATTTTTGCTAATTAATTTTGCGTGCTGATTCGATAGGCATAAGGTAACCTTTGATACAAACTAAGGATACCCAACCACCAACGTCCTTAACCACCTCCGTAATTTCGGGCAGCACAGAAGGACCGTAAAGGTGAACTCATTCTCTGTGGTGAGCTGTCAGTATATCCTATCAAAATTTTTTTTTTTTAATTCCGCATATAAGGTGATAAAAATCTTTTAAAGATATTTATGACCCGTACCACAAGTTATGTTCGATTCATTAGCCTACCGACTAAAAAATCCCCTATAGCTTTAAATCCCTTTTAATCCCTACGGCACCGCCTATACTATACTATACTATCCTATGCTACTTATCTTAAGTTTAAAGTTACACATATTATTATTAATTAAAATTTTGAGGTACTCTATATAGGACTCATTTACTTTCATATGTAACTTGGTATGTTTTTGAAGCTCTCAAGTATTTGCCCTAGAGTGTTTTGCCAGCAATTGTCTCTATTAGTCGGGGAACCCGGTCTTTCAGCTCTAAATTTTAAAATACTTAGTGATTAATTGATGTTTTGTGGCTCAGCGCTGCCCTGTATCTGGTTATGGCACCAAAATTTGGCACGATTAGTCAACTGGTATGTTTGTAGCAGCTAATCCAATAACTAGACTTCCTGTATTCTGAAATCTATAAAATACATTGAATGTCAAACTCAAAGATCAATCCAATGAGTTATCCAAAGTTATGATGTGCTTCATGAATTAAGGACCAGAGTTGCGGCTTTCCAGCATAATCAAAGAAAACTGTTGTGAAGAAAACTGAGCTGCGACAAAGCATCATCTCATCATCTAACCTTTTTCTATGATGGGTGTTGTAACAAGATAGAATCTATGAAATGCAATAAAAGAATCTTGCATTTTCATATGGCACAAAGAAAGAAAGAAAATCATTTGAAAAAGTAATATTGTAATCTAAATCTGTTCTCATTTATAACTTCATTATAGGCGAGTAAAAAATAGAAAAAAATTGTTATTCAACCATTAAATTCAGGTCTCGCGTTCCTTTTATGATTTTTTTTTTTTTATGTATACATGTATTTACAATAACAAAGCTCACTGACTCGTTTAATGCAATAGTCTATGAAATGTATATGAAAATATGTAGAGGAAAATATAAAATAGAACTATTTGCTCCACAATTTCCAACAAATTCAAGTGAAACATATTCTGAATACCAACGAGTACCAGTTACAAGAACTTCAACAGACAAACATACAATCATCAAGAATATTCACATCCATGCACACAGATACTAACTGATACATTCAAAAAGCAAACACATTTAAAGGCGGAAAAAAAAACGTAGAAAAAACATAAAAAACACAAAAAAGAAAATCCAGAAAGAAAAAAAAAATAGAAAAATTATGCGCAGCGCTCATTTTATGCAGCATTTGTCGACAGCCGGCTGCCAGTCGCCTGCCTCATAAAATCATGTACTAATCTGTCTAAACACCCATACCCACCCATGAATTGGATCACCATCACCTCCTACCTTCATGACCAGAAGCCCATTTCAACGTTATGCACCTTACTTACTTATGTTTGTTCTATAATGAAATGCCTACAAAAAAGAAAAAGGCATAGAAGAAAAGAAGAAATAAAATGGGTAAAAACAAAAATTGAATAGGTAGGTTCGTTCTGTATTGTGCTAGTTCGGCTGACTGACTATAGGAACTTTAGTTCTAACGAGTGTTTTTTTTTCTTGTTTACTATCTGCAACAGCAGAAGCAGCAGCAGCTGTTCTTCAAAGCAAACTACCCACGCATCTTGCCCCATTTCCCCACCGTCATTGCCATTAAAGAAGGATATACACTCGGCTCCTATCTGCCTGCCAGTACCATGCTATTTACACAACCTTTCGTGCTAATGGTAGAGAGATATGCTTGTAATGCTCTGCTCTGTTCTGCTTTCCTTATTGCTTTCTGTCATTTGAACTAGACATAACATTAGGTTCGGTTCACCGGAACTGACATACCTTTCATATACCAGTTTTTGAAAATATTGATTTAATTTACATTTGATTGATGAAAAAATGACTTAAATTTTAGTACTCTTATACAAAACAAGAAACAACAATTATATATCTCTTTAAGGAGAATTCCATTTGTGGATTTACCTCTTTTAGTAATTTGAGAACTCTAATTTTGACATAACAACTGCATTCGGCAAAAAAATATGTCTGTAACAAATTTATATACATATGTAGATCGATAACCTTAAAGAAAACAAATGATTTTAACAATCCTGGCTTTAATTTGGTTTGAAGATTACCCCTTTTTTTGTTATCTGAGATTTCTGATTTTAAAAAATACCATATGCATAAACAAACGATGATCAGACAGATTGTTAGAAGCCTTAAGGCCCATTGTGATGCCGGATAAATTGTGAAATGGGTAGGGGGATTGTGAAGGGTATGTGGCAATTTACTACTGTTCAAAGTTGGACTCAGAGATCACCCTTTTTCTTCAAAACCAACCTGAGAAGTCCACGAACATAACCATTTCCCCCAAAGAACATTTTGCCAAACTACCCAACTCCTCCAAGAAGGGTTTTCCGAGAAAACGGGTTCGTCTACCCAGAAGAGCATTGCAATCACAGAGAAGGTGTTCGATGCTCCCGGTACCTCCTCATCTTCACAGCTACGTCGAAAGTCATGATGTGGAACCTGCATCCCATAAGCCTGAGGGTGCAGTGCCTCGTAATAAATTCCGCCATGGTCCGAATCCTTTTCTTGTTGAAGTGTAGTAGCATGGAGGTTCTCCTTGGTTGGTAGCAAGTCCAGAGGCCAGGTATCTATAGTAAATGGTAGTCTATTGTTATCTTCTTAGTTTTTGAGAGTTTAATGAGTAAATGGATTTACGTTAGTATTTATCTAGCTCTGAAATACCTGGACATTTCAAGTTATCTAAGAACCCTAACAGAATATTAAAACTCTTCATTGTCGGAGCGGGTGTAATAGAAGTTTATTATGGCTAATAGACGTAATGAATGAAATCATGAATAATAGAGAGAAAACCCGGGTTTTTAATCAACTAGTCAGCATCACGGTAAACAGTTGTTCCTTGGCGGTGAAGTATTGGATAATCAAGGTTCAACTGTACACTTTATCTGGTCTTCGTTGCATATCATGATCTGATAAAATAAATGAAATACTTGATAATAGAAAAAAATCATTGTTAACATCAGCATACCGGTTGACATATGTTTCCGAATAATCGTGGTCCATTGCAAAGTTCTATGTGTTACAAACAGCTTGGTGAAGTAATAGTACCCATTTATACTAATGTGCAAGGTATTCAAAAAGGCAACTACATATTGGGAAACGAGACAAGGAAGAGTTGCTACTGCTGCTGTTGTTGCTCGAGGGTGTTTATTATTTGTTCTAAAGTTTGTTTATATGCCAAATTGGCGTTGATGCCACAGCATGCACAGATCTACTTTGGTTGTTTTTGACTTGCCTTCTTTATGTTTTTGTTTTATTTTTTTTTTTTCTCTTTATTTCTTCTCATATCTTTTGTGTAAATGTTTTGTTGTTGTTTTTTTTTTTTTTTTCCAATTTTATGGTTGGTTTTGTTTTGTTTCTTTTCAATGCTTTTCCTCCTCACTATCTACTATTTTTTGTATGTGTTATTTTCCTTTTCAATCTGTTACAATACTTTTCTTCTCTTTGTTGTTGTTGTTGTTGTTTTTCTTCGTCTATTGTTCTAAGACTTAAGACTGGAATGTGAAGTTCAGTTAAGTGTGACTAGAGAAATGCTTAAGTTTTCCACTTGACAACAATTCAGTTTTGGACATAGCCAACTGTCGCCAATTGCCCTCTGTCGTCCTTCCTTAACCAAAATGCTTTCTTTTACAGTTTGTTTGCTTTGTCCTTTTGTGTCCTTTTTTTCTCTTGTATGCAAATCGACTAAATCAAAATATCAATAGCGTTTATCTCTGTAGTGCTTAAGTCTGATAATTTCTCTAGAATATTAGACTTTAAGAAAGTTTTTCATGGAAATGACAATAAATTTCAATAATCCTTAGACTTGCTTGATTATATTCCCTGAATATGCATAGGATTTTCATTCCCTAAGTGTACTTAAGCTTTAATTAGTATAATAATACAATAATTATGTACTTTCTTTTCCATATTATGACTTTATCTTTCTTTTGTAATTATGTTTTTAGCTGAAATCGATGAACTCATCGAAAAACTAAAATCGACCAGTGTCAGTCCGGGAAATACAACAACACTTCTCTGTGAAATTTCTGCAACAAAAGATCCCAAACTTTTTGATAAACACGAATTGGCAGATTGTTTTCTTGAACTAGCTCAATCGGATGACAATAATGTACGCAAAGAGGCAGCCAAGTGTATAGCGGAAATAACTAAATCCGAAGTACAGCGCAAGAAATTCACTAAACGTGATATTATTGCATTATTTCTGAGTTGTTTGAAAAATGTACCGTGTACGGGCATTGAGGAGGATAGCCTTGAGTTGCCTATACAAATATGTCGGGCTTTGGGTAATATTTGTTATCTAAACGATGATGCACGCGATATAATATTGGATTTAGAGGGTGATGTAGTGCTTATACGTTTGTTGGATATAACAGAAATTGGTGAAACACCAAATGCCTTACAATTTATTAAAGTACGTGGTGGTCTATTGTCCAACTATTTGTTGGGTGGTGAAATACTGGCCAAGCGTGCCATGAAGCTAAAGATAATGCAAAAATTGCAGAACATCATTACAATTGGAGTCACGAATGTGGAACAACATGAGGATTTGTTGTTGAATACGCTGCCATTGTTGAGTATACTTACGGAAAATGTAGCTGACTTGAATTTCGAAGCAAATCTTAATATACAATTGTCGCGCATACTGGCGGCATCCACGAATCCAGATTTAGCTGAAATGTGCCTTGAATCGTTGCATTATCAGGCAGAAAGTGATGATGTTAAATTGCTATTGGCTAAGGATGGACTCTGCGAAACCATATACAATTTGCTGGAAAAATATAAAACGTTGGCGAGCACAAATGAGGCACGTGCTCTTATGAAATTGGCTTGTGAACTGATTGTGCTTATATTGACAGGTGGTAAGTAGAAAATGTGTAAGGATTTTACGGCCATCATAATTTTAATAACTAATTTCCTATGATTATAGATGACTCCATGCATTATTTGTATACGACACCATTGCTTAAGAATATGGAAGATTGGCTGGATTCCACGGACATTGATTTATTGACCACGGGCGTATTGGCCTTAGGCAATTTTGCACGTACCGACAGTCATTGCATCTATTTTGTAGAGCATAAAATCATGAATAAACTTCTGGTTGTTTTGGCTAAGAATAATGGAGTTAAGGATGATGTACGCCTGCAGCATGCTTTGCTAAGTGCTCTTCGTAATCTTGTTATACCCAAGCCCAACAAAAATGCTGTCATACAGGCTGGTCTAGTTGAAACTATACTGCCTATGCTGCAAATACATCAGCCTCCGGTGGTTTTTAAATTACTCGGCACGCTACGCATGACTGTTGATGGCCAGGGTAAGTGATTGTTGTTTAACAAGTAATTAAATTTGTCCGCCCACCTCATTTTAATGAGATTTTTAATTCCATTTGTATAGAAAAACTTGCGCTTGAATTGCTTAAGAATAAAACACTCATCGAACAATTGGTGCATTGGAGCAAGTCATCTGATTATGCTGGCGTCACTGGTGAGAGTTTGCGTTTAATGGTTTGGCTCATAAAACATGCCTACTTGAATAAGATTGCATATGCATTGCCACGTAAAGGTGATGCGCCTGCCGAGCAGCTCGTCGATAAAGTACCAACACAGGATTATGATCGCAGTAGCATAAGTGCATTCTTAGCTATCGAAGGCACAGTAGAAGCAATTATCAATATGTTAACATCACAGCATTTGGTGATGCAAAATGAAGCACTGCTTGCCTTATGTATACTCTCAATCATGTATCTTTCGAATCCGAATGCGGCTAACAATGAAACACAACGTTTGCAAGATGATCTCATAAAATATGAAGTAGGCAAAAAATTAGCTGAGCTAATTAGTAAATCCTCAGATACAATGACCAAGGAGATTGTCGAGAATCTACAAAATTGTATTAATTTATTAAAAATGTCAAAGAAATTGGTTGCGCATCTGGAACAGAATAATATAAATGAATTGCTCAAATGTATACCCATTTTAACGGAGTATTGTACACTTTAAGCTCAGGATAATGGCATTGACATATTGATTATGATGATGATGATGATGATGATTGAACAGGAATATAGTAACAGAAACAGTAACAGTTTTAGGGAATGTGATGATTGATGCAAGTTGTTAACAAATTTTTAATGAAAAGCAAACTATATTTGAATTTATTATGATTTTTTTTTTTTGGAATTCATGCATTTAAACCACTTATGTTGTTGTGATGCTTTTAAGTAAACTTAATTTAACTTAATCATTTGATTAATACTATACTTATTTTAATTTATTTAAATTTTAATACATTCACTGTCCTCCTTTATCCATCCACTCCACACACTCACTCTTCACTAGTATTCTTTCATTTATGAACATTTGCCTATTTGAAACAAAAGGATGATGATGATGATAAGAGATTAGAGGAGTTGAGGAGTCCCTAGTTGAACCCTAGAACAACGATTTAATGTTAGACTTTTACTTAGTTAAGTAAGTTGGCGATATTTTACAAGTTTTGTAATCATTAAAACTAAATAGAAATAGAAATAATGAATAAAAATAAACAATAGATTTTTTTTCGAACAGCTAAATGTGTTTACGATGATGATATACGTAAATGTAAAGTTTTAATTACAACATAACAATAATAATAATGTATACACAATTAATTAACAAAAAACAAAAAAAAAAACAAAAAAATATTAAAGTACTTATATTCAATTTGTGATGATGATAAACATTTTTTAATGAAAACAAAATACTATTTGCATGAAACTAATCTGCATCTGCACAAAAGGCACAAAACCAAAAAAAAAAAATGAAAACAAAAAATCAATTTAATAAATTTAATTTTAGTATTTTTGTCATTGTGAAATTTGTAGATGACGGCACACAGAAAAATATATAAAGTTTTAAATAAATCCCTAAGTATTATACAATACAATATATAAATATTTAATTTTTAAACTAGAATTTTAAATTACAATTTCAATTTTCAATGCACAAATATATTATGGTAAATTAAAGAAGAAAACAAGAGAACACAAACAAACTTTTAATAATAAATAATACTTACAATACATACAATAATAACATAACCTCACCGAAGAAGTAAGCAACAATCTTTTTAATTACACATTTATATTTGTAAAATATACTTATACATATTTATTATAAAATCAATAATTTTTAAAAACCCGAATGAATAATAATTAATAATAATAAATACAATATTGCAAACAATCAATAAAAAATAGTAGCTAAAATATTTGACACAACAAGCAAATACAAAAACATTGTATGTAGACACACAGTGCTGTGCAAAACAATAGTAACAAATGATGTAGTCATACGAAAATAATCTTTTAGAAAAATGTAATGCACAAATATGAAATACTAGGCTTACTACTAGTACTTTATCTAGAAAGCATTTCATTAAGTAACTTCTAGTAAATATCATTGATTAAATAACAAAAAAAAAAACAGTATATTAAGATGCGTGCAAAACATAACCAACAATTTGGTATTTGAAGTTCAAATTTTTAAACCATATTTCCAACATCTGAATGGAATTAAAGCTTTTGAATTATTAATAGTGGCTTAAGGGATTATACTTCATTTTATTTTTATAGCTTGAAACAAATCTTTTTCTATTTTTTTCAATAAAACGTTGATGTTTTGGTTTAGTAAGCCAAAGAGCTTTTCAATGGGATTCAAGTCAAGGATTATGAAGTCTAAACAAATACTTCAACTATAGTCTTTATGCTAGATAGATGCTATTTTTGTGTCGATGTTATGCAGAAACGCCCAATAAACGACATATGTTTCACGCTGCGTACTAGTAACATTTTTGATTCTATAATACGGACGAATTTGTGGTATTTTCAGGAAAAAGCCAATTTAACAAAAGGAATAATCATGAAAGTACTTTTGAAAACTATATACTTCGGGTATAAAAGCGTTACCCAACAGTGTCAATTTGGCAATTCAAATTTTAATTGGACTTTGTTCATCCCCATATTTTATACTGCGATTTGTTAGTACAGAGTTCAAAACAACTGTAGAGATGTGGAAGACAATTTGGTTAGCGACAATTTGAACAAATTTCATTAACTTGGAAGTTATGAGTACACATAATTTATCCATATTATTTTTTATTTGCTTCTTCCTTAGCTTTTGAAAGCATCTACTACACTACACTCTCATAAATAAGTAAGTAAGCGAGAAGGATTTTTCCTCTACATTCCACAAATGTCCCGTCGGTTGTTTCAACATGACAACTACCCTAAATTTACATATATATAAAGACTACCTAAAAAACAATGGAAATCATGTTCTTTATTGGACCCCTCCAATCAATTGATTTAAATTCCATTGAATTTAAATTATGGTCTGGTTTCTCGTGTTTTAATCAACGCTGTTTACTAGAATCTACTTAATAAATTACTTTTTAGATGAAATACAGAGTTGGCCATATTATGTTGGACCCACCAAGCAACACTATAATTTTGGCAAGAAATGTCAGATTGACAAATGACAGCACTTGTTAGCGTTAGGAGATTTTCGCTATAAACACACCAACCGAACGCACTGAAAATAACTTCACAACTGAGACGATCCGAAAAATATGACAGCCATACCAGCCAGCCTTAAAAGGTCTCGGAGAACACCAGGTTCACGTCGTTCTGTGCAATTAGGCATCCCTCGGACCACTCTACGGCGCAATATCCGTTATGGTTTAAAGGCATCCCCTTGTAAAATTGAATTGTTTCAATGACTGTTGCCAACCAATGAGCCTCATCACATGAAGATATTGAGATTTCTTTGGCAAACAATCATCATGAGTGAGGCTTATTTCACGTTAAAAGGAATCGTAAACAAGAAAAATTATCGGAATTATGCCACCGAAAACACTCAATATATCAAAGAGGTAGGTCTTCGTGACAGTGATGCCGATTGTTCAATAAAACGGTATGAAGCACTTCTGGTGTTAACAAGATAAAGCACCACCTCACTCAGCTTGTGCTATAATCGATTATTTGAAGCCATTGTTTCCTGGTCGCTTCATACTTATCAACAACTAGTACTTGAAGTCAAAGATTTATATCAACAAGCCAAAGACCCTGGCCGAACTTAAGGCCAAAATAGCTGCCATATAGGCCGAAACATTGGCAAGTATGATAGAAAAATCCGAAAAAGTGCACATTACGACATTCGAACTCAGTGTAATCACTTGTGCGATATTATCTTCAAAAAGTGATGTAATGAAATCTCCTTAAACCAAATTAAATGATCCTTCACCTATAATGCCCAACTAATAGTACATATTTTAATATTTGTGCATTAGAATTTTCTAAAACTGTTTGAAAAACAAAAATATTACGAGAATTCTGATATGCTTTTGTTTTGCACATATAAAACAATCACACACTTGAAGCAACAAAAACAAAACAAACAAAAAAACATACCATATACAAACGATGCATATTTATATTATTAATTAATTTAATTATAAAAAAATATGAAACAATTTTTAACAAAAAAAAAAAAAAAAGTAATAATATTTATTAATAGAACAAGAAAAAAGGAAAAACGATAAATTTATATTTAAAAAAGTGTTAAAGCATTTATTATACAATTATATATATATATTATAAATTATAAATGAAAGAAATTATATTATATTATATTATATTATATTATATTATATTATATATACACGAACGGTCGATCATTAATATATATAGTATATTATGTAATAATTAATAATATGCATATGTAAATTAGCAATTCAAATGCAATTTGAAATTAATTTTTAATAAAGTGAAAAACAAACAAATTCAAATCTAAACTAAAAAACTAATTTCTTATTATGATTTTCAAGTGACATAATTAAATCGACAATTAATCAAGAATGCAGCACTGCTAATGGTGATCGAAACCAATTACTATTTTTAAATTATGATTTTAACAAATATTATCATTATTATTAGGGACATATTCATAATTTAAACAAATTATAAACGTAGTCATACACATAAGTTATTAGCAAAGGATTTCCAATGCTCTCTGTTTCGCGCCATTGCTCGTAACTCGATGATAGATTTCCCGGTCTCCCGGCTGAGCATCCTGTGCCAGGTCATTTTAGGTCTGCCTCTGGATCGATTGTCTTGTGGGTTCCATTCCAGAACTGCATGCGGTATCTCATCATAATCTTTACGCAGCGTGTGACCCAACCAACCGCATTTGTGCTTGCGAATTTCAATCTCGATTGGTTTTTGTTCGCAAAGTTCCCAAAGGCGCACATTGCTAATGGTTCGGGGCCACCATATATGTAATATGCTTCTGAGACATCGATTGACAAATGTTTTAACAAATATAAAACATAAAAATAAGGAATTGAAGACTATTTGAAGATTGACATGTTGTCGCAATTATAATTTTCAAACTAAATCAATCGATCAATCGATGAGTGCTATGGTTGTTGTTTACTAATGCTTGCCGTTAAGCTTGTTTCTTTTTTTCGACCTAGGATCGGTATTATTTTTCTACAGTATTCTATTGGTTTTAATATTTAAAGCTTTTGTGTTTTCAGCTTATTCTTAATGTTAACTTATACGTAAGTATGTACCTGCAAAAATCCTTTTGGAGTAAGGTATTATTCTCCGATGAGGTATTATTCTCTGATGAGAAGAGTAAGTTTTGCATTTTCCGAATAGAAATTAAGAAAGAGCGCTACAGCCTTTGATAAATAGAATTTAGTAGCGACAATGAAACAAAGTGGGAGCGGAATAGTGGTGTTTGGGGGTATAAAGCGGCTAATGGTGTTGGAAAACTCACCTTCATTAAATCAATTATGGATCATAAGAACTACAGAAACATTTTAAAAGACAATTTACACCGAAGTGCTCAGTTGAACATCTATTGGAGCAACGTACTCGATAACACACATTGTGTTATGTTATCAAAAAGTATTTTCCGTAAAATGATAGTGAAAGAATGAGAAAATTATGTCAGTCGGCACTAAAAAATTAGTAGTCGATGTCCAAACGTTGCAACAAGGTTCTAAAAGGTAATTATTCATCTATTAATTTTCAAGATTTTCAGCCTAATAATTTTTTGTCAGTTCACAAAAGTGAATCGATCGATCAAGCTTTTGTTGTTAAGAAAACATTTTGTCCATGGTTCTCTTCATTTTTATGTACAGATCATTTGTCTTAGCCACTGTTAACCAAGTTCTGAAAAGTAGCTTTTGCTGCTCAAATCTTATGTTTCATCACACAAATCCAAATTCAGTTTTCGGTTAAATCTTAAAAAATCTGTAAAGAAAAGCGTCTCGGAGACAACTAAAAAGCTCACCATAAATCTTGCAAATTTTATAAAGAAAAACAGCTGGAAAACATCCGAAAACCGGAACAGGTCTTAAAATAGAGATACTGAAAGAGCTGAATAAAATTCTGAACAGCTATGACATTGATACATAATTACTTTAATTAGTTCAATAAAAATCTGTTTGTTTTTGGTACCACAGGTGCCCACAGTACTTGTTTCCGTCCTGACCACCGGATTAGGACTATTTGACATATCCAAAAACAAATGTGTGTCATTTTGTTGTTAGGTAACCTGAGATTTCACCACTGTAAAGTCCAAGCATGCAGGTTGGCGATAAGCGAGCTAAGTCGTCGAGCTGATATCACTCTCTTATGGGTTCCCGGCCATAGGAACATTGAGGGAAATGAGAAGGTTGACGAACTAGCTCGTTTTCGTGAATCCCTTGATATATCGTTAGCGGAACAGGCCGTCATCAAGAGGAGCAACTTCCTGCATTTCCGTCAGCAGGCAATCAGACGGCTACTTGGCCTAGTTACAACGAAAATAGGTCGCTTAGACTCATCAATAGAAGACGCTCAAAAACCGCAAGGCTCACAGCGATTTTTACCGGTCACTGGTGTGTAGGGCCACAGGCGCAGAGACTGGGTATTCCGTTCAGAAGCCCTTGTAGAAGCTGTGGAAACGTAGAGGCAGCACTGGCAAAGACTAGAAAAAAGTTTCTGGGCAAATATATCATCGACAACCTCTCTGACCTAAATTCAAAGGGTTGGATTTAGTAATACTAATTTCGTTCGACAAGCAAGTGGTTACAAAACAGCACTCTAGTGGTAATTGCCGCTCGTAGTGGTCTAAACGAGTCAACCACGTTAACCAACCAACCACCACAATAGATGATCTCGGATAACCAACAAAGACAAGGCTCTTTCTTTGTGAACAATTTGTCCAGTCTAGCGACATTCTCGCGATACTATCTGGTTGTTTCCTTATCGTGTGGCCAATCCACCGCCACTTTCTACGCTTTATCTGCTTCAATATCGGTTCCTCGTTTGTTAGACGCCATAGTGCCTCGTTGGAAATAGTGTTCTGCCAGAATATTCTGCATATAATCCTCAAACACTTGTTGACGAAAGCTTGGAGTCTCTGTGTGATGGAATTCGAGATCAGCCATGTTTCGCTTCCGTAAAGGAGCGTTGATTTCACACATGCGGAGAATATTCGTAGTTTTGTGCGTCTAGAAATTTGGGAACTTGCCCATATTGGTTTGAGCCGGCCAAATGCTGACCTTGCTTTGCTCATTCTGCAGGTAGTAGCATCCGCTTGCGAATTTGGGTTAATGTTTTGTATATTTTCTTCCGTTGGGCATAATCAGCTGTTGCGCAAATAAGAGTCCCAGGGCTGTCGTCTCTATTCAAGAGATTTCGATTTCCAATTCATTGGCTATTTTAATATATAATTACATATAAAAAGCGTATGAATTTAAACTTAAATAAAGCCAGCATACCAAATAACTAAATATAGAATAAAATTGTGTGTTATTAGGTAAAATTATTATTTTGTATTCAACTATCGATTACTTGGCAATAATGCGTTAGATGCATAACCAGTAGGAAATAGTGAAACAAGATTCCTTTAATCTAAATAGTTCATTTGTTTTGCATTTATATATAGTTAATTTTGAAAATAAAAATATATATTAAATGCAAATCGTATTTCTATTCCTGACATATAGGATAATAATCTTAAAACTTTAGGCATTCTTAATAAATTTCTCTACAAAACTGTCATTTTTCCTACTGGGTTTGTTGTTTTCATATTTCTTCATTTCTTTATTTTTGTGTTTTTGTGTTTGTTTGAGCAATTCGGTTTTGTTACTTTGATAGCGTCGTCCGTTGTTTATTGCTTTATTGCAATTTCGAGTTTCTTTTAATTTTACTTTGTAGGTAATAAAAAGAGTTTATTTTATTATTGATATATTTAAATTTAACACTAAAATATCTAGTTAGTTTATGAAACTAAGAAATTGCTGTCAAATAATAAGTCACTAGGGTAAAACATAATCTAAAAATAAAAAATAATGGCAACCTGTGAAAGTGAATTTGGTAAACAAATACAAATTTCTTCGAATAAAACATATGTATATAAATTATTGAGAGATGTTCACTGCGCATTGCCACCACCAACACCACAAGGGCAAACTTACTATACGCGCGGGCATTTAAACTATTTTCATTATGGTTGTGATGGCCAGCAAGACGAAGGCTGGGGTTGTGGCTACCGAACACTGCAGACTGTAGCCTCTTGGATATTAAATAAACAGTGCGGTGGCGAAGAAAGTGAATCAAATACAAATAGTATCCCCTCAATTCAAGAAATTCAGAAAGTATTAGTCAGTATTGGTGATAAGTCGCCATGGTTTGTTGGTTCACGTGATTGGATCGGTACTTTGGAGACTTTTTACGTTATTGATGTACTCTTTTCCGTGCCATGTAAGATTCTGCATGTGCAGGTCGGTGAGAGTATAGTGGAGAAGATACAACAATATTTTGAAGAATACGCTGGTATTGTAATGATGGGCGGACTGACAGACACAGCGTCCAAGGGCGTTTGTGGAATTCATCTCAGTGGCGATGGTGTTTATCTTTTAATTGTGGTAAGTAGTCAGCTGACTGTGGAGTTTACGCTTGAATGGGTCATTTAAAAGCTGTTCATGTTTAATATTTTTATACTATACCTAATAGGTTGTTTGGTTATGACTTGCCGATTTTTTAATGATTTAATATAGTTAGAATTTGCAGAAGTTACGCTGCCTGTGGCCAAAATATCCCAACTACTGTTAAGTACACAGTTCTTTACCTTCAGGATATGCCCGAAGGTTATCCCCAATGACGATGCTTGACATTCCAGTCGCCAAAAGCTATAAAGTTTGGCCCGGCTGTAAACTTATAACTGTGCCAGGAAAATATAGGAGGGCAATATTTAGCCGCTATCGTGATATTACCTTCTTGTCTGTGTAGTTCGATTGAGGCCATTTTTAGTCAATCAAGGCAGATTGGGTCAAGTGGGATATGTTTTATGCTTGATCGAACCATTAATGCGGTACCACCAAGGGCAGTGTATAGTTCGTTTAAAGGTAAAGCGACTGCAAAGTGAGTTTCTGACAGGATCATAATATCTATTTTTTGGGTTTTTATAAAACCTTCAAGTTCGAGCGCTTTCTTGATTATGCCATTAGCGTTCCATACTCTCCTATTGTTACGTTTATGGACATCTTGAGGCCGTAAGCGCGGTTAGAAGTTGCATAACTTGTTTTTGCATGGCAATATAAATTCATCAAAATTGCTCGTTAGGATTTCTAGCTTATCCCGAGATGTGATTTGTTGATATATGGATATAAATCGCTGGGACTGTACATGTTGTACTCTAGTTACTGGCGGTTTGTGAGCATAGGATAGTCCTAGGTTTACATTGTTTGAAACTGATGGGGGGATTCTGAGACAGTAATTCTGTTAGAATTCTTGTTTTTGTTAGCAATCACATTTTGCTTAGATGATTAGCTGTTGACAGACGCGGTATCTCTTGTAGTTTGCAGTATGAGAATCTTGACAGTGTACACAAGTGGCTGGCGAACTTGCTGGCTTCTCACACTCAGTAGTAGAATGCTTTCATCCACATTTGACAGATAGGAATTTTTTCAAGCTTTTTTATATGTTTAATATATTTAGGATTTGCAGAAGTTACGCTGATTAGTTGGTTATTATTGTTGCAAATTTGAAAGTAATTTCATTATGAACCCCCGTCGTAGAATCCCTGCTGAGACAAGTAATCCGATAAAGAAATGACAGAACTATAATGTGGGTGCATTAACACATCCCAACCAAGTTTCCTGATCTTCTGTTGCCACACTAAAGATCTGTATGGCCTGGCGTTGCGTTGATGGAATACAAGTCCCTTCCGATTGACCAATTCTGGCTTCTGTCATAGTTTCTAGTCGATGGCATCATTCAAACGGTCTATATACCGCTCAGAATTACATATGTTTCGCCCGATGACAGCAGCTCATAGTGGATGATTCCCTTTCAATCTCATCACCTAACATACAACAAAACCTTCCTGAGCTTTGCGCCCATTCGGGACACTCCGTCTTTCGTTGTTCTTCTTTTTCGAACAAACGTAGGTGACGCATTTTTTACCGCTAGTCCCACACTTGTTCAAATATGAATTCTATTCGTTGCGTTTCAGCAAGATACGGAAATGATGGTCGAATTGGGTTTTGTTGGACAACTCATGTGACATAAAATTATCTTGGTTTTTTTTCGAATGCTTATGAACAGTTTCAGAGCATTTCTGGAAATCTCCCTGGATACTTTTGGTAGTCACAAAACGACCTTCGTAGGTTTTTTTTTCAACATAAGTGTTTATATTCCATCCACTACATACAGGATACAGGGTCTGTTGAGTAGAATCCACTCTTCTGCAGTTTGAATTGACAAAAACTATTGCCCTTAACATTATTAATCTTTCGATACAATCCGCAGCCCGTTTCGCTTTGCAATAGTATTTCGCCTTAAATTACTTCTAGATGAAAAGCGGAAATTCATTACCAAACAACCTTAATATTCTGTTTATAAGTTTTTTGTAGAATAGATTGTTATTAAAATGAATTAAAAATTTATATGAAAAATATTTATATTCCATTCCAGGATCCGCATTATTCGGGCATGCCACAATCCACCCAAGAGCTTATTGACGCTGGCTATATACGTTGGACTCATATTGCCGAATTTGATAATGCATTTTATAATCTCTGCATGCCACTCTTAAAATAATTTCACCCAATAATTGCTCAACATATACATATACATATATTTTTATACAATCAATAATCCTCTATAGTACTTCGTTCTTTCGTTCAAAAACCAATTTACTCTTGGAACGAGCTTTCAAATTTAATTAATCGTAAATTCCTTTCAATGTATTTAAATTAATAAAAATTATACAATTGTAATATCATTATCATTTTTTTGTTGCAGGAAACATTTTTAAATACAAACGAGGAGACGACAGACGACAAAAAATTTGTATATCTTTTGGAAATTATCAACAATCAACCCAATAAACTGATAAGCGATCGAACACATACACACACACACACACACACATAATGAAACCGATAACAACAAATCGAGGGTAGTTGAATTGAGTTAACTACCAATATTACGTTGCCGGATGAACACACAAAGGTGCTGCACTTTTTACTAATTGAAAAAGAAGTTTATTTGATAATCTCTTAAAAATAAACCCGTAACCATCCATCGTCATCATCATCATCATCATCATGGAGACGGAGTTGAAGCATGTATTTCTGGCCACTATCAGCTTGGGTACCCTTGTGTATTTTATTGTTAGCATCAGTCAAGGCTACTGGAAACGTCGTGGCATTTTGCATCAAAAACCAAAATTTCTGTATGGCAACACTAAAGGCCTCGGCACAAAGCGGCATATAAGCGAAATATTGGGTCCCCTGTACGATGAATACAAGGGCCGAGCACCCTTTATTGGTTTCTACCTTTTTATCAAACCATTTGCTTTGGCAGTTGACTTGGAATTGGTGCGTCAAATACTTAGCACAGATGCAGAGGATTTCTTGGCACGCGGCATTTATCAAAATATTTCTGGAGATTCACTTTCATGCAATCTTTCGCAATTGGATGGTGTAGAGTGGCAACAAATGCATAGAAAAATGAGCCCGGCCTTTGCCAAAGACAAAATTGACAAGTTACTGCCGCGTATGTTACAATTGACGAAGGTGTTTAGGAATTCATTAGCTACGAAACAACGTCAACAGAATCAATTTATTATTGATGATTTGGTAGATTGTTATAGTGTCGATGTGATATCAACTTTAGCATTTCGATTGAGTGGCGATACTTTGACATATCCAAATACTGAGTTTCATGAAATGACGCGAAAATACAATCAAAATTTCAATATTCTTAAAGCTTATTTATTAATGCAATACACGTCGATAGCGCGTACTCTACAATACAAGACATATGATCAAACAGCTTCGGATTATTTCATAAAACTTATTGGTGATCAACTAATGAATCAGGAAGCAAATAATGCAAGAATTGGTATCATCGATGAGGATATAAATGACTTTCTTCAACTCTTTATGGCAGCAGACAATTCAGAGCAGCAGAGCTTTAAAAGTCATTTGGGCTATCGAGAGATTGCTGCACAGGCCTTTAGTTTCATACTAAATGGCTTAGTGCCTTTGAATTCCACGCTTACATTCTGTTTGTATGAATTGGCTAAACAACCGGACTTGCAAGTGCGGGCTCGTGCAGAAATCCAAAGTGTATTGAAGCAATACAATGGCGAATTGACACCTGACAGTTTAAAAGAATTTAAGTATTTAAAACAGATCCTTAAAGGTATGTCATATAAATATATATATTTATTTTCACTGAAATATTAACAATGATTGTATATATCTGATATTACAGAAACCTTACGCCTGCACAGTCCTTATCCATTTCTACTGCGACAAACTACCAAGCCCCACGAAATACGAAATTCTGTTTTTATGCTTGCCAAAGATGATTATGTCATTATACCCATTGCAGCTATCCATCGTGATGCTGACATATACCCAGAGCCAACACGTTTCGATCCCGATCGCTTTAGTGATAAAGCAGTAAAGGAAAGGCATCCCTTTGCTTGGATACCTTATGGCGCTGGACCAAGAGGCTGCATTGCTAAGTATTTTGCCGAATTAACGCTACTAATTGGTTTGATCAGCCTATTGGAATGTTATCAATATTCTCCTTGTGCTGACACACCGATACCATTACAATATGATGCCAGCAAATTGATGTTGACACCAAAAACAAAGATCAAATTAACTGTGGAGCGTATAGAATATAATTCAAAGATATAAATTTAAGTTAAAACATGTATGTATGTAGTAGCCTTGCTGAATATTCCTTCTCCTATTCTTTGAATGATCAAATGTACAGATTTTGTGTTCTTAGTTAAGTTTGCATAGCGTCAGCTTTGGTTTTTTGCTCAGGTAGCAATTTTAGTAAGGTAATAACTAGTATGATAGTTAAATTTAGTTCCATGTAAATTAGATGTAAGCAACACAATTTCAAATTCGAAACGTGAATAAATGTATATATGTACGTACATAAATGTAAATGTACTTAATAAAAGAAAATTGTCTTTTAAACGGTTATTTTGAATGGAATCGATAATTAAGCTAATCCGAAATCGATAGTTTTTGGTAAGAGTTATCGTTTCAACGCAAAGCCAAAGACTGAAACCATAAATAGTAATTTATGGCCACATATAATTTATGAAGGATAAATAATAATAAATATTATTTAGATAAGTATCTGAAAATATTTAAACATTTCTTATTAAGTATGTATATTTTATCAAACTCATATTGGGAAGATGAAAGTTTGTCTTATTTGATCTGGCAACACCAAATCCAAACAACATTTAACAGCCCTTTTCAGGGCTACCAAATCAATATCAACTATTGAAAGTACAATATGTAATATGTAAAAATAAGAATCTACTTCGTAATTCGAAATTTGGTTTGTCTCTGTTGCTCTTGCAAAAATATCATAGCATTACAATTAATAATAAAGCGAAGCCTACTTTGGTAAAATACTTTGCATTTCTTCCAATTGTTTTGCTTTGTTTTTGACTCTTTGAAGTTGTGTGCTCCAAATTAATCAATTATTTAAATTTAAAAGATACTTTATTGTGAACATAATCACTATAATTACCTAATTACCGAGTGAATTATTCAAGTAATGAAATTTAGCAATCAACATCCTGTTTCTATATCATCACGTCCAGAAGTTGTTGTTTTATATTGTCATCTGTTATATTCTCCGTTAAAGAATTTGGAAAAACATTCATCCACTGATGTGAGCTATAAAAAAGCCCAATTTTTTGAATATTTCTGAATTGAATTAGATAACAAACAGGCAAACGCCATTTTCCATCAATTGATTAATTAAAATTTAAAATTTATCAGTGTAACTATTATTATTGTATTAGTAATTTAAAGTAAAAAAATAATATAAAAATGCAGTTCTTACTAATTTTGTATAACAGATAGCGATTTTTATAAACAAACAAGAAAAAGATCGCAAATGAAGGATTGAAGGTGAATGGAGGTGAAAAAATGAAACTTAAGGTCACAAAATTGCAGCAGAGGTGGGTGTTCCACTTTTCACTGTTTCGCGCTCTTTGCTTCTATCTCACTCACACACTTGCAAAAAGTGCTGCCAAGCATTACTGCATTTCTGGCTCCAGAGCGACCCAACTAACTCAATTTATCGATGCTGCCAAAAGTGTAAGTGTGAAATTATAATGAGTACCTTTGACCTTGTTAAATTGGAAATACAACGAGAGAGAATTACTCGCTGTTTGTGGTATAGTTTATAAACTAGTTGTTTTTGGGGAGCCTTTGAAAGTGGTTGATGTGTTGAGCGGAGCGGATTAAAATAATTTCCCAGCATTTGAATTACCGAAAAAATTGCATTTTCTTATTTTTCAATTCGCTTATATTTTTTGTGTATTTGTGAAAAGCATCGCTTAATTTGATTAAAGAAAATACGCTTTAAATGAATATGCGAAAATTGTGCAGCATTAAGTTTTATCTATAAAACAAGTGGGCAAAGCAAAATTTGACTAACAACAGTTATAACTTAACTGTTTTATGCAAAGCTCGGCGGGCGCAAATAAACACATAAATCTCTTGTATGCGTATGTGTGTGTATGTGAGTGTTTAACCGAAAAGAAGTGCAACTTGCAATAGAAATGAATAGAAGAAATATAAGATAAATGTACAAAACAAAATTTGAGAAAAAATAAAAGAAAGTGCGAACAAAATTAATAAAGAAAAATACCAATTAAAACAATAATTATTTTGCATACATAAATTTTAAACATATCCTGTCTGAGCGTCTATGATTGTGGAGTGTGTGTGCTTGTATATGAGAGAGAGTAGTTTATATATGTGTGTGTGTCTACAATAAGAATATAGAAAATAACAACAACCAAAAAGAAAAACAAAAACACCAACAGGAACACAACAACTGAACGACGCAAAGGATCATCAGAGCGCGAGTCAAGCCAAGAGTGAGTGAGCTACGAATAAATAAACTAATCTACAACCAAAGCACAGGGTTGTTCCAACAGGAGCGACTCACAGGCGAAAAGCATTCTGGTGCGCTTTAGACTCATGTAGGCCGCAGTCGGAGAGCAAACAATAACAACATAATAAGTATACTAGTTGGTCTTAGAAGGGCACCAAAAAATGTGCGACAAATGGAGGAGGGAGGAATTGGTAAATTATTTGTGTGCAGCCTCATCAGTAGTAGTAGACTCTCTTGCAATCAGCCGGCAAAATAAGGCAAACGAATAAACGAACTTGAACAAGCGACCGACCGACTAAGCGCGCCCAAGTTTAGCAAACGAACGAACACACGCACGAACAGCAAGAGTGTTGATTTTGTTATTGTTCTGTTGATGCTGAGCTGCTGCTGCTCTTCCTCTCATTCTTCTTCATCTTCTCATGGCTATTGCAAATACATAATTCTTCTCTTTTGTACTCAGCCGCCGTAGCCACCGTCACAGTCAACATTGCCAGCGTCTTCGTCGTCGCCGTCGCCTTTGATTTAAGCAGTAGGCAGTTTTAGGCAAACAGGCAATCAACCCGCCGCCACCGTCTCTCTTTCATTTTGACTGCATTCATTGAGAGTGCATTGTAAGTATCCTTGAAAGTTTTTTTTTTGTTTTTTTGTTTTTGCTGTTGATTTTCTTTTATGTTTTTGTCTTTTTGTTATTCCTGTTTTCACTTCTGAATTTTTTTGTTTATTGTCTCTTCGTTTATCTCAAGCAGTGGCACTCAATGAAATGAAAGACTAGTAGAGTGTGCTAATTATAAAAATGCTTTGAAATACAATAGGGAAAATCAAACAAAAAATTATAGCGAGGGAGAAAAATCTTTATAAAATGGCATGTATTGAGTGCCAATGGTAATGAAATTTCATTGAATAGAAGAGGATTTTGTATGTACTTATTGGATTTGAATACTAATCAGATACTTAATAAGATTAGATTGAGAAATCCCCATTTAAATTACAACAATAATCATCATCATCATACAATTGATAGTAGCACAGCAGCTTCCCTGTTTTGTGTTTTTGTACCCAGACAAAAACAAAGACATTTTCCAGTGTGTAGAAGTCAACGTCAATTTTCCAGTTGGAATAAACTCCCTTTTTGAAGTTTATGTTTGTTTGCCTGTCTGTCTGTCTGTCTATTTGTTGTTATGTTGTGTTTGCGCAAGTGCAAGTCTTCTTTTAGTTTTGGTTTTTCTATATTTTCCATATACTATGTTGTTTCCTTTTTTTCCCGCTTTTCACTTCAAGCGTTCAGCATTCTTTCTTTCATGTTAAATTACAATTTGATTTCGCTTTCATATAGAATTTCTTATATCCATCTATTCAAAAGACTCTTGAACAACATAATAAACACTCCCAAAAACAAAAAAATAATAATAATAATATGAAAATATATGTATATACATACATCCTTAGGGTGTTTTCTCTTATTATTAATAAAATATTTACGCCCTCGTTGATGTTGAAAAAAATAAGAAATATGAAAATAAAAATAAATTGTAGAAGAACAAAAATCAAAATAATATGAAGAAATATTCATAAATCGTCGTGTACTTGACACCCCCTCCTTTTGACTCACTCAGTCTTAGTCTCTTCACATTTGTTTGCTCCCTAAGGGGAATAACAGCAACAGTTTAAAAAAAAAACATAAACAAACCACTTACTTCTTGTCTACCATCAAGAGTATCTCATTTGTTGTAGTTCCCTAGTTGCTTGTTGTTAACCTTAGCTTCTTTATTAGAAGCATAGATACTTTTATGTTATGGTTGCCAATGTAAAGTACATTGACTTTTGACTCTTTTAAGGATTTACTTTTACTGATTATTTATTTAAAAAAAAATTAATAAAAACCGAATATTTTCTATAATTTTGTTTGTAAAAATATGTATATTTGCATATGATATTGTAATTTGTTTTAAGATGTCTGTTTTTTTTTTTTAGAAATTCGTTCCATTCCGATGTTTTTTTTTTTTGTTGAACGATTTGTTTTTCTCTCAAAATAGGCCTCAGTTTCGGCAATAACTTCTTCATTTGAGCCAAATTTCTTTTCCAGGTGCATTTTTTTTTTGATGTCTGCAAAAAACCAGTAGTCCCTGGGTGCCAGCGGTGGGAGAGGAAGCAATTCGAAGCATAATTCATTCAATTTTCCACTTTTTTTTATCACCTTGTGACATGGGGCATTGTCTTCTTCTAATCTCAATCGATCCAATAATTCCATGTAATATTCGCTATTGATAGTTTTATTTTTCTCAAAATAGTCGATGAAGAAAATGCAATGCACCAAAAATACGGCTGCCATAACCTTGTCAATTGGCTTTTGTATGTTTGTAGTCGCCTGGGACGACTTTCACCAGCTACTGTCCACTCAGCTGTCGATCATTTTAATTCTAGTGTGTAGTAATGGATCCAAGTTTCATTTATTAGCTCATACTAACGAAAAAAATACTTTTTATATTGCTCGAACTGCTCCAAACAGCACTCTGACTGATTATTGTTATCGGTCCGCAGCACTTCGAAAAAAATTTGTTTGCTCAAATTTTCATGCAAAATTTTAAACTTACGCCCTTCTGATATCTATAAGGTGTCAGGTAACTTACATAAATTCACATTACGGTTTCCCAAATCTATTTTGCAGAATTTATTTAATTTTTCCGGAAAACCTGATGATTTTGGGCCATACAGAAGGTTCAGCATCATCGATGCTCATATGATCATATTTAAACACAGTAAACTAAAGTTTGATAGTTCATTTTGATTGAGAAGAGTTCACACAATATTCGGCGTGCCTTTATTCTAATTGAAACTCAAAAAATAAGTTATTTCCATTGTTTTGAAAATTACAAAACTGGAATGTCGTAAAACTACTGTAACCTGTAAACTAATTGTCAGAATGTAATGAAACTATATGGATTTGACAAAAGTGTGGCCAGTTGTGTGTCAAATCCGAGACTTATTGAGTGAGGTGATAAACTAAAGACCAAAACATCTCAAAATAATTTTCGATTTGTGCAAGAAAGTGGTGAATTTTAAAAATTTGACTTTAAAATGGTAAAAAATACAGAAAGGCCCCAAAATGAACTTTCAATTAAAGTTCGACAGATCTGAATTGATGACCCCATATAAAATTCATTGCATTGATGATAAGGCTCAACTAAAATTAAGTCTATTATCATAATAATATTGTAATTGCCACTGTTTAGTTATTCAGATGCATTTGATTGATGTTTTAGAGTCCAATTAAATTGCTGGCAATTTTAAAACTCAGTAGCTTTTATAGTGTCGATAAACAAATCAATTTTCATAGTGTTAAACATTATAGAAAGAACAAACAGCTGTGCTCACACACAAATGCATGAAATGGTGAAATTTTATACATACTCATAAAAAGAAGAATAATATCCAAGACACAAGCTAAGCTTTGAAATTCTGTTTTCTGATTTATTTATTTAAATTATTATTTCCAAATGTTTATTTTATTGTTTATTCGATTTGTGTAGTCTAAACTATTGTATGTATGTACATGTATATTGAATTACAAATTTCTAAAATAGTATGTATGTATATACATGTATGTATATTGAAAGATCTTATCGCATTTTCAATTTCATTACCATTCATTTTACCTCTAAAATGACTTATTCAACTCATCATGTCTATTATTTTTATTATTATTATTGCTATTATCAGTTGATAAGCTATAAAACATACCATTGTTGTGACGTTTTCATTCTATCTACAATAAATATATTTTATATATGGTATATAAGTAATTTAATAGATAGAACCATCTATTTAAATAATTATCAATATGTGTGTGTATTGAACAACCTGATGAAATTTATTGTTAGACTATAAAAAATATTTATTTGTTTTATTTGTCATTGTCTTTTCATAATCTGTAGAACCCACAAGAAGTGTGGAGAGAGAAAGATCCTTTAAAATCATACTTATGTATTATTAAAGTACTTGGTAAAATAAGTTCATATGGTGTATAGTGAGTGTCAGTGTCTTGGAAGTTACTTTTTAAGAAAGAAATTTCAGTTCTTTATCGACCTTATTTTATTATTGAAAAAAGAATTACACATTAACAATTTGAATCCTAAGAAATCTATTATTGATTGATTCATCAAAAAAGTAAATTTTTGATCCAAGTTCATCAGTTGGAGTGACTGAGTGCCTGTTTCTTGGAAACTTCACATATGCATTTACATCTATAAAGAACATAGTACTATGTAGTATATGACCTACAAACCTGAAATTTGATACTCGTATGTTTCATTCTTTCTAGCATATTAAAGTTGGAAAAAAATTGAATGGCTTCTTTCTTAGAAAACACTTAGTTTAAATGGAATGTTCATTTGGGATATAAATTAAAACTACCCTCAGTGTCCTTTAATAAACAAAAATCTTACTGCATCTTGCATAGTTTTATATTTTTTACGCAGTGAATAGTATTATAAGTTTTTCATGAAGTTTGTAACACACAGAAGGAGACATCGCAGATCCCATAAAGTATATACATATATTCTTGATCAGCTCTCGATAAGACGAGTATGTCTGTATGAATGCAAACTAGTCCCACAGTTTTTGAGCTAGGGAGCTGAACACATTTGCACATACTGTCAGCGTCAATTGGACAAGGTTTTTGTCACATCAGGATAGATTTCAACCCATTCTTCCTTTATAGCCTTCTTTAGGTCTTCCTTGCACAAAATCGTTCTCTGCCTGATCTTCCTGTCCAGGTGTTCCCACAAATACTCAATGGGATTTTGAGGTCTGGAGATTGTGGCGGATGGTCAAATGTCTTAGGGGTCCTATACTGTAGCCATTCCTTCACAATTCTAGCTGTATTTTTCGGATCGTTATCTTGTTGGAAGATCCAATTGACTGACAGGCCTAATTTGTCGACACTGGGGGCTACATTATTTTGTAAAATGTAATCCATCCTGTTCATTGAAAACAAGATTTCCGACTCTAGATGCCGCCATACACCCCCACCGTGCTTAACTGTGTTGGTAACACAACTTTCTTTAAAGGCTTCATTGGTGGTACGCCATATTTTCGATGTCCTTTTGGCACCAAAAATTTCAAATTTGCTCTCATCAGTAAAGAGAATGTTTTTCCAAAAAGTTGGAACCACATTAATGTATTTTTTGGCGAAATCCACACGCTTGCTCTGATTTACCTTTGATATGAGTGGCTCTTTGCGGGGTTTTCGTCCATGTACGCTATTTTTATGAAGGGCTCTCCAAACCGTACTCGCGTTAACTGATTTGTTTGATGTCTGGGTAATATTTTCCGAAATTTTGACTGCACTTGAGGCTGGATTTGCCCTTACTTTTCTTACTACATCTCTAACTTGAGTATCAGTAAGTCGCTTTGGACGTCCAGTTCTCGGCAAATCTTCTACCCGACTATGTGTGGCATATTGGTCAATTATTTTTTTATTGTCCTGGTGCCCCGGCCTACAATTTCGGCAATTTCACGCAAAGATTTGCCTTTCTCTCGTAAATCTAATATGATTTTTCGAGTGTCAATAGATGTTTGCTTTCCCTTAGTAAGAATATGTTCTTTTGTGATTTTTATACACCATGGCCATGAGCCATCTACATGTGACATATATTTCATACTAATAGTCATTTCTGCATGCTCATTCACAGGAACGTAAAGAGTATTACATGAAGTTAACCTTCATTCTGATTAAATCTTCCTCTTATCCATGTTCCATATTGTCAAGAAATATGAAAAATGTTATAAATTTTATAAGGTCTACTAAGCTCATGACTCTGAAGAAATTAAATTTTCTTTGAATAAAATATTTGATAAATTGCTGAAAGTGTATTCAATAACTGACTATTATTCTTTACTCTTCTATAACTAAAATACATCTTCATTGTCAGTCATTTTCAATGTGGATACAAGTGTTTCAAAGCAATTAAAATACCTACGTATTTCAATTTATTATTTTTGCACAAATACAACTTTGCTTAGATATCAGAAGAAGTTCTTTTATTTCAATGAAACATTTCTTTGGCACACACACACTCATTGTATTCAGTGAAGTTGCAGAAGTTGTTCTTACATTTTCAACAGGTACATAGAAAATTCATAGATAAATACTGCATACATTTATTGAGCAACAATTTCTTAAGTTCTTATATGTATAAAGTAAATGTTCCAGATGTGTGCAATCAGCAAAATTTTAAAATAAACCAGAAACAATATTCTCTTGTTTTTTTCTGAAACGCTTTTCTGTACTGTGTGCTGCTATCTTTATAGAACCTCAATAACAAAACATAAATATAGATTCATATACTACATACGTACTTATGAGCATATGCATGTTTGTTTGTGTGTATCTATGAGAAACTAACAGCATAATGCGTTCGTTGTACTACGCCGCCCACACATCCGCATGTGGGCAATGTGCATTAAAAGCGAAACAGCTGGCAAACTTATAGAAAAAAAAACGAGCTAAAAGTTGTGTATAGCAATCACATGCATTTATGTATTTATGGTACACACACTCATATTGTATTTATCTAGATATTTATGTATTATATACATATATATCTGTGTCATATACTAGTGGCTTCAACATGTGTTTAGTTGTGGCATAAAATAACAAAAAAACATTTACTAGACATCAAGAGAGGAGTCTGTCCTATAAATATACGAGCACAAACGTGCATATAATAAATATAGAACAGTTGGAACGTTTCTCATATTTGCCTTAAAATTCATTCATTCTTTTAGGTTTTTTGAATTTGGTTAAGTTTTATTTTTGTGACTCGTTGCACTTTTTTTATTTATGTTTTATATTATTAAATCGATTCGTTCTGTTTTGTCTCAGTTTTGTTTTCAGTTTTTCACTTTTCATAATTTACTTGGCACCCACTACTTCACAAATTTCATATATTTTTCATAAATTAAATACAAAATACATACAATATCTTACGCTTTGCATAATGCGTTTTCTCGCACTTAAATCTGGAAATCTTGTTGTATCTTGTTTCTTGTGTTGGTTGGATCTGTTCAATATATGAATTAATGAATGAAGCAACAACAACAACAACTGCATGTGTTGTACTAGATACAAAATGAAAAGGCGGCATATTAACCAGGCCTCATATACATGTAGTAGATGTGTGTATATATTTTATGTATATTTTATTGGAGATTTTAAATCGCCGTCGTCTTCTCTCTGACATAAAGAACTTGGAACGCACCCACATTGGATTTTGTTTTGGTTTATGTTTTTCTCATTGCATTTTGTGTAATTTAGACAACCAAATCACATTCATTTTCATTTTTGTTGCCTCTTTATCTTTAAGATACACATCTTTATTTTTTTGTATGTTTATGAAAGCTGTGCTTAATGAAAAACATGTCCAATTAATCTATCTACATACTATAGTATATTTATTGTAAATAAATACTTTTTCATTTGTAGCTCATCTCATCAGCATTATAATGTATCTTTCTATTAACTTTGCTTTGTAAAAGCTATAAAGACATTTACTCCGGGTAAATGTCATGGGATTCTTCTTCAAATTAATTAGAATGTTTTTGTTTCTATTGTATTTATATTTAACTATTGAGTGGTCATTTTTAATAAACATTCTTCCATATTTCAAAATCATCAAAGTTTTGGCCGTTTAAATGAGTTTTTTTTGTAAATTTGTTGAGTGAACAACAGCGAAAGTTTATTCTCGGTGTCAAAAACCATAATATTGGATCACAATGTGTCTAAGTATCCTGGAATCATTGTCATCAATTGCAATATTCGGACCTATAGGGTCGTCGAGGCTAAGTGTGTGGTGTATGCACTAAACCTACCTCCTCATCTCCTGGGCAGTATGCCTACTCCGGAACTGCTTTATGCATTACTTCAGAGTAGACATCCCTTTGAAATTATGATGAAGAGTACTCATCCATTGCCCTTACAAGCCAATCTTCTGTTCACCTACGACTAGGTTCATTGTATTTGACCGTGACTCTGTCTGGGAGTACCACTTCCCCATCATCAATTGCCATTGACATGAAATTTTATAGAAATTAATGCGAATTGTATGGTTATAGATGGTGCTTCAAGCTTCACTGTATATACACCTGCATCAAAATAATAGCAGTGCTAGTTTTTAAAATTGAATTCAATAAAAAAAAAAATCAAACCTTTGGATATATGGTATTCAGCTATGGTATTCAGCTCTTGAGTCTGGCATCTTACTCGCAAATTTAACGCCTACAAATCACTCAGAATAAACTTTTACTGAAAATAACTGGCGCGCCATGGTTCGTCAGAAATTGTACACTACATAACGATCTACAGATATCTTCAGTTTGGGAGGAAATCAACATGTACATCAGTAGATACAACGATTGCTTGTTCTCTTAACAAAATCCTCTAGCTACCGAACTTTTACACCCTGGTATGGTTTCGCATACTACTTAAAAGACTTCACACTGCTGATCTGTTAAAAAAAAGTAACCAAAATGAAAAACAAAATCTGAAAACTGCCCGCAGAACATATCGGAGCACACGTTTCTTGTATGGGGGACCCCTTTAATTTTTTAACATTATTTTACTTTTATTATTTCGCATTAAAGCGACATACTTTGTAAAAAAAAGTAACTGTCTACCTATTACAGTTCATGAAATAGAGCTAATTAACGGACGGACGGACGGACGGACAGCGTAGGCTTTGTAATAGGGTCTCGTTGGCACCTTTTGGGTTTGGAACCCACAAAATGAATGAATTGTGAGATTAATATCTCACTTCCCCTGATAACAGTACACAAAATGTTCAAATATTTTGGAAAATATATCTTAAATTCTCATCTGGGTACTTTTCATTATTCTTCTGCATATAAATCTTCTTCATCTTAAGTACTAAATTGATCGCATTGTATGTTAAAAACAACTTAAGAATCTTCTTTATGCAGTACCATAAATTACCATACTTTACTTAAGCATGTCATTTTTCAATCAAACTGTTGCTCATTTTAAGTAAACAAAATACAGCTAAAATTTTCAAATAGACTCTCAACAAATTAGCAAATTGCGAAAAAAGCAAGCTTCAAATAGATACATATGTACATATGGTAGATATTTGTCAGTTTTGTATCTATTGGCTATAGGCAAAATGTATCTTTCGCAAACACAAGACAACAAGATTAACAACAACAACAACAACAACAGGAACAGCATCAACAAGAGGAACAACAACAACAACTTCAGTGACAACAACGAAACTGACATGTTAATAATAGACAAGAATAACAAGGAACAACAAAAATTACATGCTTTAGAAGATACACTAACAACTCAACAACAAAGATACTTTCGTACAACACTAACAAGAAACATGTTTCATCAAGCAAGCAACGGTTCTTTTTGTTTATTCTTATTTTTATTATATTGTGCAAGTCCATGTCTACATGTATCTGTCTATGTGTATCTATGCTAAAAAAATATCTATGAGTATTTGTGTTTACACATAATTTTTAACAAATCGATTAAATTGTTAATCGACAACGTGCGGAAAGCTTATTGCCAGCAGCAAAAATATACACACAGACATTCAAACATGTGTGCTTGATTGTGTGTGTGTGTGTGTGTCTTGATTATCTTGTGGGCGTCATTACAAAATTTTTGTTCTACTTTTTTAAATTTACAATTTGTTTTTTGTTTAAAAAATAACAAAATAATAATTTTCAATCAATTATTGATTGCAATACCAAATTTCGCGCCATTTCTGAATACAAGAAGAATTGTATGTACATATGTATGTATCTATAGGTATTTGTCTGTTTACATAATAAAACTATAAAATAAACTATAACAATTGATTAGATAAGATTCTCTTTCTATCTTATCAATCAACAAACGGTAGTTTAATGCAACAATTTCAATATTTTGCTTATTACAACTCAACAGTATCGAAGAGAGAGAGAGAGAGTTAAGTGTTGATTAAAATATATTTATTAGTATACAAAATATCTAATAGATACACTACATACATTTTTGTGGTATTATGTGCATATAAACAAAAGTAGGTACTTGAAGAGCTCATTGCCAAATATTATTGTATTTTTAGAATTCAGGTTAATGATGTGCTGCCATACGGTAAATTGAATTGAGATCAACAAGAACAAAACTAACACTAGCACTAACAATCACAATCACAATATCAAGAAACAAACACCAAAAATTACGCTATCCACTACTATATATAAATATTGCATTGCATTTTGTCTTCATTCGATCTTTCTCTCTGTCTGTCTCTCTCTCTCTCTCTGTTGATTTATTTCATACGAAAATGCAATATGATATAAGCCAAAGAAAAATCAACAATGATTCTTTTCCCAATCAGAATACTAAGTATGTCAATAAGTTTATACGAGGTGTAGTCATAGAAGTAATGATAAAAATATATATTCCTTCTCTAGACTTTCACAGGAATTTTTCATTGTTTAAGCTGAGATCAAAATTTTCTTGTGTGATCTCTTAAAACCTTTTCTTATCATAACTTTTTGTGCAGGAGTAGCGTTTTGGGAACAGATAAAAGACATATACTCTCAGTACAGGCGATTAAAGCAAATGCTGGGATGTTATGCTTACCTAGAAACATGTTGACAGATGGGGATATAAAGTCACACTGACACATTCTTTGCCAATTCCTACAATTCCACGAATAGTTAAGCAACGATCAGTTCTTGGATTATATTACTGATTTTTCTTGTTTTTTTCTGTTTTTAATGTAAATGGCCATCGTCTTCTCAGTCTTATTGGAAACCAATTACCAAATATGTACTTCCTTTATAGCCTTTACACAGTGAATAAAAAATTGGGTTCTGGAGAACCCAAGTTTAACTTTGTGTTCTGACGACTACTATAACAGGGATAATGACCAAATTGAGGAGTTATTGCAGCAGTCAAAACTCTGTGTTCTCGATGAACCCAACTTGAACTCACTTTTAAGGCTGGTAACTCTAGAGTACCAGTAAGCAGCACTAAATTTTTGGCCATTTTCGATCAAAGGCTTCATTAAACAGCTGATGATGGCTGATAAAAATTGATTGCCATGAAGTGCGTATGTACTTTTTAGACTTAAGTTCTTTTACGCACTTGGTGGGGTATGATATGACTAGCGTGTAACTATTCGATTGGGTGACCGTTTGGCTACACCGAGAGAGTATTTTTTTTAGATGGAAGCTCTGTACTGCGCATTGTGGCAGTAGTAAGCCCACGAAACAACTAAAAATCGTCAAATTTCTGTTTTTTAACATTCTTCGGCTTGCGGTGCAGTTCAGAGTCATTCTTTTTTTTATTTCTTAAAATTGTTTTGTGCCATTACCACCTGTTTACTGGATAAGAGAAGTCAAAAAAAAAAAAAATTAAAATCACACAACGTCATCGAGAGTATAGCAAGAGATATCGAGGTCGTGAAATCAGAGGAGGAAAGAAAAGAGTAATAAGCTGTATCGAGATAAAATGAACTTAGTGAGAAATAAAGTTCAACTCGACAATTTGTTATTTAACCAAGGAGCCAGAAAAACTGTCAGCATATCTCCTGTTACAGGTGGTCAAAACCCAGGAAAGTAATTATTACCCTATAGTAGCGACATATTTATACTCTTCACGGGAGTGTTACAACAAGGAGACATCGCAGACCGCATAAAGTATATATATTTGTCTAGTCCCTCAGTTTCTGAGCTACAGAGCTAAAATTTTGTACATAGGTTTCTTTTTACTATACGCAGCACATTTGTCGGAATCAGCCGAATAAGACCACTAGGAGGGGTAATTCCCATACAAACCCCCTGTATAATTAATGTTTTTATTAGAAGTTTTTTGCTATTTAACGTATCGAACTGAAATTTGGAAAATTATAAGTTTCTTGTCCATAACCACCAACCATGTAAATTTCATGATCCTAGGGTTACCAGGAGGGGTACCTCCCATACAAACCCAAATTGAATGACAAACGTATAAAGAATAATAGTACAATAAAAGTGCCACTCAAACTGTGTTATTTGTTGATAATCAAACTGTAACAGAGAGAATATAGTGTATAGAAAGGAACAAGGGATGCAACCCGGAGAACCGTGAAGAGTAATTTTGCTAATACTAATGTTTCTCAAATTTGTTTATTCCCAATCATGTTTAATCTATATGGGTATCCCATAACACTTCTAATAAGAGAAAAGTTTAATTTGTGGCTTTTCCAAATTTAATATGTAACATCTCAAAGATTTTGTGATTTATAAGAGAGCCTAGGTTTTTTTTTTTTTAGCCACAGATGAATAGACACAGAGGAAGCAATTGATAAAGAAGGCTTCATGTTACACAACTGTTCGGTAGTTTCTTAATTTTTCTGTTAGTGTTGTTATTTTAAAACCATGCCTCGTAGTTGCAAGAATAGATACTTAAAATGCACATGACAAAATCACCGACTTAAATTGACTGAGTTTTGAACTCTTTTTTACTGCGTCTTGTTGATGTGTTGATTGTTCAACTTTGTGGTGAAAGTGTAAACTCATCATGATATGGGCACTTCATAGTTGTGTTTTTGATTTGTTATTTTGTTAAGTACAATTCCTCTTAGTTGTATCTACAAGCATCATAACATAAATGATGATGATGGTGATGAAGTGTAAATGTATTTTTTAATGCAATTACCTAAAATCCATTGGAAAATATCAATACTGTACAATAAGTACTAAAGTATTTTGTTGTTGTTTATGAAAGCTGGAAATCTGTGTTTTGTTTTGTATCTTTTTCAAAACAATTTATTTTTGTAATTATGTTGCCATGAAAAAGTTGTGTGAGTTTCCTTAAATTGTTTGTTGGAGGTGTGTTTTCTATTGTACGTTGTTATCAAAAATCTCTTTTTAAAACGACTAATAAAGAAGAAAACTTTTAAAATTTGAGATAATTTTATATATTCGAGCATTTATTAAGCAATTAGGATACGAAGGGTACCCCATTAACCCCTTGGCAGTGGAATCTTGCAATTAATTTCCACATAATTACCTCAATGAACTCCTTTTTTCACAAAGCTGCTTCCTTTCTCTCATGATTTCAAATGAAAATGTGCTTCTTATCTCTAATAAACAATATAAACAGACACACACACACATACACACCCTTCAATGGTGGCAAGTATCTACTCATGTAAGAGTGAAACTTTGTTACGCATAATTAAAAAGGCTTTGTTTGTGTTTGTTGGAGTGCATTTGTGTTGGTTGGTTGGTTGGTAACTCTTTAAAAACCCTTGATAATGTCAACCACCCCAAATACACTCAAACTCATACCAATAAACACACTCAGACTCACTCACATTGTATTGTAGATACATAAGCATACTAAGATACAGTAATTTATCTTAAACCATGCATACACGCGCACAGTATAAATGCGTCTTTGTCTCTGTTTGTCACCTTACTTCCTGTAATAGAAACCATAAGCACACACACACACACATATTTAGTTGGTTGGAGGTTGTCGAACGACCTAATGTGGATACAATGCTCTCTCTCTCTATCTCTCTGTATGCTAAACTTCCGCCGCATTTGCGTTAGTTGCTTTTTGTAATGTTGATACTTACTCTGAGATTCAGATACAAAAATATCTATCATAACAACAGATGCAAATTTCAAGTAAACAAAAACCACACATCATCGTAAATAGGGTGGAAAATAATGCGTCAAAGACACGTACATCAGTGTATGTGTGATCACAAAGAAATACTGAGTCGGATGCAGCGGGAAGAAGATAGTAGTAGAAAAAATCTTGACATTTGAATATCTCACAGCATCCGTCCATTTGTCTTTCTTGTGCTGCCTGTTAGACTTGATTTGCAAACCATGAGAGCGCAAATGATTTGTGAATGAATAATTTCTAGTAGAAAAAAAAATAAAAAGGAATAATGAAGAATGAAATAAAATTGTTTGTTAAATTGTTGTCTTCCTGTTTAAGATACTATTGTAGTTCATAGAAGATATGTAGTCTTATTCGCTAAAAAGATATGCACGATTTTGTAATTTGCAAAAGTAACCAAAACATTTTTGTTTTCTGCAAGAAATTTATTCTTTTTAGATTTTCTTGTTCCAATTTTTTTATTTTCGTCTGATTTTCTTGTTTTCTTTGACAACCCCAAATTTGACTAAGAACAGTGGTTCTTAAAGGTATGTAATCCGAAGAAGACTTGCTCAATAATTTCATAGGTCACGATTCAATACTCATATATGAGCGGCGGTGTGTTTTGACTTCAGGTGGCCTGAATTTCGGGAACCTTAATCCCAACTGAATAATTTTATATTTGTAAATAATTTATGAATATATTTGATGTATTTTTTTCAGATTTAATTTGTGTACTCTTTTGCTTGGATCCGCTGGACCTCTATGAAAAAGTGTATGAAATTTTTATATGAGTTGATAAATAATTGATTTTCATTTACTTTTTAAAGATAATTTCACGTAAATATTGACCACGACTACGTTTCAAGTAGTGGTCCATACGAAAAGTCCAATTTTGACTAACTCATTCAAGCATATTAGTTGGAATCTCGTGCCAATGTTGTCTGTTCCAATCCTGCAATTGACTTTGACTTCTCGACCTAGACGAGTGATATGACGTAACCCCATAAAAAATGGTCGGCATCGAACTTATTTTTCAATTGGTCCTTCGATTCGCGTGCTGTGAAGGCTGCAGCAACTATGGCAGATTACCCGGCTTTAGTTCATGAACTAGCTGTATTTTGTACCCTTTAAGATCAAGATTCTTGCGTAAAATCTTCCACATAGTCGACTAACACAATCACAATTGGTACAAACGGTGACGAATGGACAATTTACGGATCTCGTTAACACTGGTGCATACAGCAGCAATGTTTTCCTCCGTAGGCATACGAGAAGGATTATGTCCAATTGGGGTGACATTTGGTCCCTATTGGTTTAAATTGCTAGCTCTGTATGTCGATTATGACAACCTTAAAATGGTCGAAGTGAGCGAACAACATTTTTCACAGACCACGAATTTTCATAACAAAATTCAATAATTTGTAAGCGTTGTTTGGGTGTTAGTCTTTCCAGGATGAAATGGCAATGGTAACTGAACATGTTTGACTTAGACACATGTCACGAATCACGCGTCACCTTCTAGAAATACAACACTGAAAAACCAAACAACAAGAAAATCACACTTTATAATATGGTAAATATTGAAAATAAGTCAAAACTTCCATTAAAGACCCTTGGTAATGGATCTGTGCCCGCTCTGGAGAGTCCATAGAATACAGTTTATGAACCGCTGTGTGTTAACCAATGTTCTTTTTAGTTCTTATATTCGATGTTTTCGGTGTTTTATAACTTCACGTAGTCAAGATTTTTAGTAGCTGTCATAGTCTCTGTTTGCAGCAGTAGATCACATCACGATTTGCTACGTGACCTTATAATGCGCCTAAGAAAATTTCGCAATTAGTTGTGTCGCCGCACACATTTTCATCTCTTCACATCTTCTTGCAATTCTTCCATTTATATATTCTTTTTACCTATCATCATCATCGTGCTTTGTTAACCATTACTTTGCTTACCTTTTTGTTGTACCTATTGTATCTTTTCTTTATAAAGTTGTTCATTTTGTCTTATTGCAATGTTCAGTTCAGTTCACGCTCTCGAGCCCTATGAACTTACCACTACCACTACTATATATTTTGTGTTTTTTATGGATGTTTCTGTTTTCTCTATAGTCTTTCTTTTAAGATTCTACACTATTTTGCTTATTCTCGTTGCTTCTCGTTCGTCGTCGTCGTTCTGTTGAAATCAAGTTTTTGTTTTTTCTTTAGTTGCTGCTGCTGCTGCGGGGCTTTTGGTTTGATGCCGCCAGTTTTTTGTTGTTGTAGCTTTTATCACTCCATTTTCTTTTGTACTATGATGGTTTTTCTGTTGTTGTGTTTTTCTTTTTGTTTATTTATTTTTCTTTCTTTTTTTATATTGTTAAATTTTCTTTCTTTATATAATTTGGTTTTGTGTTATTGTAATAATCTAGTTTAATTTCCGGTAAAAGAAGCATAGCAAAAATCTTCTGGTTCAAAAAAATATCATTAATTTCATCAATTGGTTTCGCTTTGATTTGCGTTCATTCTCTTGGGGGTAAATATTGTATATTAAGTTTTGCATGATGTTAAAATTTGTTGCCGGATATTCATGTTCTTGTTGTTGATGATGATGATGGTGTGATACTGCTGACAGCCGATTTAGATTCTACTATGAATCTTCGATTTGTCGGTTTTGCTTGGCTTGCTCATTTAACTTTAATCATACTAAATACTCTATTTGAAGCCGGTTTTTCATTTTCCTTTAGTTTTCTGGGTCAAAGATTTGATTTTCTTATTATAAATATATGTATTTTTCATAATAAATAATTGACAACTTGTAACATTTGCACGCTTGATTTTGCACAATTTTGTTGTCTGCTCTCATAGATACAAATACACTGGTAACTAGATACACATGCTACTATTCTATTGGTGCTACACAAGTTTATCTCCAGAGGTCATTTACACACGTCTCTGTTCGTTCATTGTGTACTTAGTACTTACTATAGAAATACTTAACTTAACTTCTTTCTATTTTCTCAACTTGTTCTGTTCGTTCTATACAATTTTTTGTTTTGTTTTGTTTTATTCTCTTCTTTTCTTTATAACTTTTTGTTTTTCTTTTCTTTTCTTTAGTTTTACTCTATTATTTTTTTTTGTTTTTATCTTGAACACTTTGCGACAATTGCAGGTTCTTCGTTCTCTTCGTTGACATTGCGCTGCTTTTCATGCTTGAGCGAGTATCATTGTATCTTTTGTCTAAACTCTGAGGTTTATTTCTTTAGCTATTTGCTGACAGCTTCACACTTCCTGTCTGCTGCTGATGATGTTGATGTGCCTTCCCCTCTTTGCAGTAATGCAAGTCCAACAATTGCAGACTGTGTATGTTGTAGATACTTAAGAAGGGCGAGGCATTTATGGATAAATGTTGAATACATTGGATGATGAAGTTGAAATTAAAGAGGCTATGGCTATGGCTATGGCTATGGCAGAATCATTGAATTTGACGCCGTCATCGTTTTAAAGTTGTCAATGTCATAATGAGTGTTGAGATGTCGACACTCTTAAATATAGTTAAGAGTTTTGTTTTACATTAAATAGTATAAAAAGTATAAAATTTCAATTCAATTCAATTTTTATTTTTGTTTTCCATTTTCTATGTTTTACTGTCTGCTAATGTTATTGCATTATCATTTTGTGAAGATTTGATGTTATGTGATGTGATGGTGGGTGCAAGACTGTGTCTAATATGATGATATTCTATCTATGCGGGTATGGTATCTATCTATCTATGTATCTCAATGTCTGGCTTAGTCATTTAATGAGATTTTTTTAAACTTGAACCATTATTAGGTGGTCCTACACAGACACATTTAAATGACTAAAGCTATTAGTAACGCCTTCTTAGATGCTTTTATTTTTTTGTTTTATACATTTTTAAGTTTTATTTTTATTTTATTTTCTTTCATTTGGTTAAAACAAAATTAAATGACCTTGCGTTGGTCGATTGGTTATACGAGTTGAGTTGAGTTAAGCTTTGTGTGTATCTGAAACTGAAATCAACTCAATAGAACATTAACTTCGGTTCACCGAAGCTTATATACCTTTCACACAACCCGTTTTATTTAGTGAGTTAATTGTATGTGGTGGACAATAATCATGATTTTTAAATGAATTTGTAATGTGAACTACTGCTGCCAGTAATCTGAGAATTCTGAATTTTACATAATAGATGCTTATCTAATACAGTGTAAACTCCATTGAACATCACTCGATTTAATGACATACAATGATTACTACTCTCCATTTAACGACGACAACTCTCAATAACGCAGTAAAATAAGCAGCCACATAAGTGTGCCTATATATGTAGATTTTATCTAATAAGTGTTTGTTTGTTCCTTATGCGCAGCCAAACCGTTCATCTGATTGTATTGAAATTTTGTGAATGTGTATGGTGGGTTTCCGGTCTTGAACATAGGGTAGTTTTCGTCCTCATATGTGTACCCGTTTCCGAAATGCGGGGTATTCAAACAACCCCTAAAAGTATACTATGAAAAATAAATATTAAAAACTGAGATGGAACCCGTGCGAAGCCGGGTCTGATATGCTAGTCTATCTATATCTATCTCTTTAACTACATATGTATCTATATATATATAATCGTAACCGTCATTCTGTTTCGTTATGCTAATCCCAGAAACGGCTTAACCAATATGAATGCGATTTTCACTGGTATATTGTAGCAAGCTTCCTGTAACATATAGCGTTTATTTTATCAAAATCGACCTACTAAATCAACAAAAAATTCATATTTTTAGTTCAATTGTGAGTTCTGTTGCCAATTGGGTGCCAACATTAAACAGCTGATGATTAGGAAAATATACACGCTATTAAAACATATTTCGAATGCCACTCGCAAGAAGTCGTGGGCACAGCTAGTCACTTATAAAACCAGAATGAAGGTTAACATTAGCTATGCCAAAGATGTAATACTCTTCACGCTCCTTCAGCTTGCATCCAACCTTCCTTTCTTAGCATCACTATATTCCCTCTGTTACAGTTTGAGTGACACCTTTATTGTACTTTTATTCTTTATAAGTTTATCATTTAATTTGGGTTTGTATGGGAGGTACCCCTCCTGGTAACCATAGGCTAATGAAATTTACATGGTTGATGAATAGGGATCAGAAACTAAAAGTTTCCAATTTCAGTTCGATACGTCGAAAAACAAAAAACTTTTTCTAATAAGAACATTAATTTAAAATGGGGGTTTTTATGGGAGCTACCCACCCTAGTGGTTCAATTCGGCTGATTTCGACAAATGTGCAGCGAATGGCAAAACTTCAGCTCTCTAGCTCAAAAACTGAGTGACTAGGCTGCATACACACAGACGGACAGATGGACATGGGGTCTCCTATATACTGTTCTATGCGTTACAAACCTTAAGCCTGAGTGAAAAAACCTGTTCACACTTGTGTGAAAGGTATAAAAAGCCTGGTCAAGTTTCTTGAGTTATATGCTGATCATGTTATTATACCTTGTTTCTTTTTTTTTTTTTTGCTTTCTGTTTTTGTTGTCGTAATATAAATTTTTATTTCGGAAATTTAAAACTTAAACTGTTGGCTAAGTCTTGGCCCACAAATGTTTTAAATGAAGTTTCAAATTGAAAAACCTTCAAATATGTTGTTATTATTGTTATACTATTCCAGATCAAAGCACACATACATATGTATGTATGTACATATCTATATAAGTATGTGGTAAGTTCTTTTAATAGTTTTATCACTGCAGGAAATTCGAATGAATATGAAGAATATAAAAAGATTTGACATCATACAGAGAATCATGCCTAAAATAGTGGCTACAAACGACTTTGCATCTCATTACAATACTTTGTATTGTAAGAACTTTGCATGGTGTATGGAACATTATCTTTCTTTTCGATACTGACTTCTATAAAAAGTATAATAACAAATGAAATTCATAGTCTGCAATGAGGTCATAACACTTTGTTGATAACATTATTTCTACATAAAACCACAGTTTGATGGCGACAACGACATTCTACCATATTTGCTTTTCTAACATTCAACAAACCTTCCTTGTTTTACTGATTAATGATGAATGCATTTGTTGTTGTTTTTGTTGTTGTTCCTACAACTACTGACTTTAACCGTATAATATCTTTTTTGTTACGCATGTGTATATGTTTGTATATCTTATTTGTCAAGCCCTTAATTAATGCCAGTGTAGGAGGTATGTATGATTTATTAACTAAAACCAAAAATGGGGCCAACATATTGTGCTTAGAAAAGTTTTTCTCTTCTCTATAAACATATTGTAATAGATAAAGGTATACAAACTATGGTATGTTTGCATTTCCTTAGGAAAATAGTATAATAATTTGCTCTTAAGCTGATTTCCTGTCTATTAACCTACGTACAACGTTCATTCACTGACCATACTATCAATATTTTATTGATCCAATGATGATTATGATGTCGTCATTTCATAATACATAATAATAATGCAAGTACATGCATAGATATGTATACATATTTATTATTTCATTCATTCATTCATTCACTTTATCAATTCAATAACAATTCATTGCCATAAATGTAATTGTTTGTTTGATCGCCGGTTGCTTAGCATTGGTGGTAATATACTAAATTAATTGTGATTGAAAACAATTATTGTCTCAATTTGATTAAAATCGTTTTTCTTTTTAAAAGTTCACGAAAAAAAAAAACAAACAAGTTTAATTAACAAATAAATCACGACTGATAATGAACAATGAGCGGCTTTGTTTTTGTATCTTTATTTCATTCTTTTTTGGGTCACATTATTATTATTGTATTATTGTTGTTCTGCACTTTTTGACTGCATTCGACGTTCAACGCACTTTCCTACAACAAACAAAAATTGCTGATAACATCGAACTCAACATAAGAGTGTGTATTTATGTATTTACTACATACATGGGTGGTTTGAAATGTTTTCATATTTCAAATCAAGATGTTGATTTGCAGTCGAATGAATATTCCCACTGGGGTAGTTTAAGTGATGCATGTTTCCTATTTTTAGTGAATCTATAAATTATACTTTTTCAATAAATGAAAAGTCAAATTATTGTCTACTGAAATTTTTAGCAGGCATATTATGAAGTCATTATCATTCTTATCACCCATTCAATTGTATTCACTACTACATATATGGTACATCTCCTTTAGATTCTTTCAACTCTGTTCATTCTCAGCCTTTTGCATCAAGCAGCTTGTTTCTCCCATATGTTGACTCTTCATCTTACAGGTGCTCACCCAAGCATCTTTTAATCTTCTCTTGGTCTCCATTGTATAATTCTTTTAGTCTATCAAATATCTGTCATGCAAACTAAGTACTTACATGACTTACTTTACTTTGGTAACTCATTCAATTATGTCTAATACTTTTACAGCATTCATTTTTCAACTTACCATGCAGTACAAATATTTAACTTGCTCAAAACTGGTTCATGGAACCAGACTAGCGCCAACTCTATCCCCTTTTACAAGTATTCACTTGTTGAATTGAATGGCAATGTAATTGGAAGAGGTCAATTGCCACCGCCTGTATTGTCGTTCACCATTTTAGTTCCGATTCTCATTAATACCGTGAGTATGATGCAATAACAATTGAATGAGAGTAAACAAATCCTTACCTTTCAATTATCCCCACTTACAGGTTTGCATCTGTATTACCTACGAATAGTGAATTCACTAGACATCAGTAATACAGAAAGGGGGTCTGGTGAATTACTACAGAAACATGGTGGTGTATTGCCATCAAGGATACTGCAGGGCATGTACTCCTGGGATCATTTTTTTAAGAATTGTGTATTATTATCCTAGACGTATTAAGTCATTTCCTTTGAATCATTTTTACTTTATAGAATGTAACTCCTTTGTATCGGGTTTTAAGGGTTATCCATAACAGCCGAAATAGTTTTCACTGAGTCCTTGAATCAAAACGCATGCATAAACACTTTTTCATTACGCACTGAACACATGAAACGTAACTTCACGAAAAGCACGTTTCAAACCCGACGCCAACTGAAATGTAGCACAAGCGTTTTGAAATTCAGTTGTTTGCAAAAAGTTGTTTTGTGCAGTGTTGCCTTTATTATAATTTTCTCAATGATTTTGTGAATTACTAGCGTACTCGACACAGCCTCGCACGGGGTTGCATCAAACCGAACGGCGACAAATGCTAGATATCAGATATGCTTCCTTTCTAAGCATCACTATATTCTCTCTGTTACAGTTTGAGTATCAGCTGTGAGCACAGTTTGGGTGGCACTATACAGTTTTTTTTTGTGGGCAGCTAACCATAAAAATAACCAGACTTAATTTTATTTATAAAGATAGCCCTTAGTGACAAATCGGATGAGTAGTATCGAATGTAATATCCAAACGAACATTACCTCTTTATAATATTAGTATACATATTAGGGTTGCGCTTATTTATAAAAGTGACTTTGCCAAAGGTCTCAGGGTCCAAAAATGTTTGTTTTGGTTTAAAAGGAAAAAATGTAAAATTTCAGCTTGATCTGACTATCTTTAGAGGTGGCGACTTGGGATGAAATTCTAAATCTTCCACTTACGTACCATACAATTCAAATCTTAGAACTTCTCATTTCTTGTTATTTAAAAGATTTATAAGCACTATATTTGTTATTAAATAATCAGTGTCGAATTTATTACAATCTTTTACTTTTTACCGCGCACATGTTAATTGTTGTTCTGTGTAAAGCTAGTCTGTTTCATTATTAAGTGCAAGGTGTAATAGTCGCTCCTAAAGCAATTTTATTTCACATTGTTTCTTATTGCAATTGAAACGCGTTTTAAGTGTCACGAATATGGCCAATTTACGTTCAAGCAACAACATTTTTTTAGTTGGCCATGACTATGCTCAAATTCTGGGATCCAAGTTACATAAATAAAAGTATAAGCACAAGTCGCCACCTCTAAATATTATTCGATCGGGCTAAAACTATACACTTCATTGTTTTATACCAAAAGGAACATTTTAAAACCCTGAGACCCATAGTTACAACACTTTTTTTTACCTTCATACAAATAAGCGCAACCCTAATACATATACTGAAAACGTTATTAAAAATATTTTGAAGACAACCTTATTTTAAGGCATGAGACAACGTTATATTTTATGCATATGGCAACTTTGTACCAGCAAATTCGTTTTAAATAAGAACGCAATGACTTTGCAAGCATAAACATATAAGAAAAACTTGATCTGAGTTAACTGATTTCAGAGAAAAAACGATTCGGCTATTGATAAACATTACCCCGTTTATAGTAATAAATATTTAGAACAATTTTGAACGCTTGGGAATGTCCATCTAATGTGAAAATGGTATTGCAAACCCCAGTTTAAAAGCAGCACTGTCTTAAAGTAGAAACTAATGGTATGGTTTTGTTGGTTATTAAGCAACAATCTTCTTATGCAGGCTTAAAACTATTCAAGCATCCCACGTAATTGTAGTTTTATATATTGTATGCTTACAAATATTGAATTCCTATTAATGTGTAGGCTTCCATTTAACTAGAAATGCATTAACAATAAATATTAATTACACTATATAAAGTTAATGATAATTTAATATGAGAAAATAACAAATAATTTTGGAATTTATTGGTTCACTTCGTGAATGAAAATGAAAAGAGGTCTTTATAAGACAATTTTATTGATTCATTCATTAATCAATTTTTTTTTTTACTCTGACAAAGTCTTACTACTTATCAGGTACAACAATCTAAACACGTTATATGACCTTACAATTTTCACTTTTAATTTTAAATTATTATTACAATAATAATAAGATTTAAGTGAAGTCTTTTCATGTATAATAATAAATGTTGTTCAAATTTTTAACATTTTATATTCTTTTATTTGCAGATTTAAAAAAAAAATTAAAAAAATATATCAACTGGAAATATTCGCGCGCAGCACTACAGACAAAAATACGAGTCATTGACAATTTTTGATCAAAATAACGTGAACACGAAAATCAAGCGTGAGCTGCTTAAACAACAGAAAAAGAAAAGAAATCTCTTCATTCGCAAAAATACAAAAACTAAAATAAATAAATAAATATCGAAAACGATAAAAATGTCGAATAGTCGAAAATACAATAAAATGCCAAAACTTTTGATTTTTTTAATTTTAATAAATGAAACTTAAAGATTATTAAAAAAAAAAGAGGAAACAAAAGAAAAACTGATTTTTATTTACCAATATTGATGAACACCCACAATTAATAAAAAAGAAAAAGTTAAAAAATCGACCATTCTCAAGTCGTGTCAGCAAATTTTGAAAAAGTTCATACAATCATTAGAAAATAAAAAAAATTTACGAAATCGAAATAAAAAAATAAAGAGCAAAAAAAAAAAAATATTAAATTTAAATTTAAAGATAAAAAGAAAAACACACAACATATAAAATGGATTTAAGTCTCGAACGCGATAGTACTGCATTGGGCAGTCTTTTTCAACAAATCATCAATGATATGAAGGTGAGTTCAATCTTCCTGTTCATCATACATACAATACTATGTATTTTCTTAAAATAAACTTTCAAATTTTCTTTGATGATAGCAGCCATCATCTGTGATTTAAAGTCATTGACTTCCTTCCATTTTCTCTGTATGTTATATACAATAGAATGTGATATGTTGAGATACTATGCATTTTTGTTACCCTTTGTTTTGACTTTTTTGTTGACATTGTTTTACGAGGGAAAGTCAATAAGTTGTTAGAAAAAATGATAGTAAATAATTTATGTTTGCATCCTTTTCAGATTGATACCTTTGATTATGTCTCGGAATATCCCGTTTAAAAGCTAGAGATACTCGTAGTAATATCATAAAACATCCATCATAAAAGGTTGTCAAATTTAGAATCTATACATTTAAAAATAAATTGCTGTTCTTTTGTTATCAGCAAACCTCTGAATCGATTTTAGATATTATTTTTGAGTTCGTATGGTTGATGTCTGTGTCATGCTATAGGCTATACAAAATGACACTGTAGAGAACACCATCTACACCCTTGAACCTATAATGATTTATAGCTTTATATCAAAAACACCCGAACAACGCAGCGAACGACTTAATATCAATCGATCACGTTTCACTCAGTTAAGAGAAAGAATGTTGGCGGCATACAATTATGAGAAGAACAATGACTACAAAAATCATGCACTAACATCACGTCGGGGGCGTAGCAACGCTAGTAGTCATGTAACAACCAACTTCCTATGAATCAGTAAGACAGTCAAAGAAACTAAAAATGAATGTCCAATCTTTTCGGTATTCATACTATTGATACATACTATTGATTTTCATTAAATCAGATATTAAGAGATTTGTATCTGATCTTGTCAGTGTTCATTTCGCAAGTGACTTCAATATTCTTCTACCCTATGCAGAAAGCTGCCTAGATCTAATACAACCGTAAAACAAGAGCTGAGTTAGAAAAATTTTACGTCAAATATTCATTATTAACAAGTGGATCCATTATTATTGCTTTTGATCTTCATCGAAATCTGCAAAGCCGTCCGTTCCTTATCACATATTCTTCTTAAATAGGCAGCTGGATGCACTTTCAATTGCACATCAAAAAAAAATTGAATGTATAAATGCTATTTGCTGGAGCAATCATTGTAACCTTGCAGTTATTATTATAATACATGCTTCCCTGTTTATCGGCAAAAATCAGATCAAACAGAACTGCTGTTGTCATCATTCATACATTTCCTTTTCCGAGACATGTAGGCTTCATAGAAACATTATTCAATTTGAATTTCTATTGGCATTAAACCTTTTATATGAAGACGTTTTTATTTCTTAAGAGATACAAAGTATTGTTTCCTTAAATTGTCTACAGAAATCAATCCACTCTATGAATTTCATACAAATTTTAACATTAATGTTAAACAAAACAACAAAATATTAAAACTTCTCTGAGCTTATTGTAGTGGAGAGGCCTACAAACATTTCTGACCCCCAGTAGAAGCTTGGAATCTAGAAGAGTTCGCAAATTGCATTCTTGAAGTAAAATAAATGAAAAAGATCAGTCTCTCTTCAAATACTTCACCATAGTTCCTTCTCAATTTTATGATTTTTTGTTTACTGAATAGATTTTATGTTCATTTTTTATGTTCGCCATGTATCAAAAATTCTAAGTTATGGGACTTTCAAAGAATAAAGTTTGCCGATCCCTATATTAGTGGCCTTTTTAACATTTTATTGACTTGCCCTCTTACTTTTTGTAGGTTGTTGTTGTAGTTCAATGTTTCAATAATGCGCTTTTGCATTTATGTTTCTCTTGTTACTTCCCCCTAGGCACCAACCAATAATTCTCACTTTACTACAATATTCATTTAAGCGACAGAACTTCACTTATTTGTCATATGTGTGACTTTTTGTTTTTATATTGAATATGGTATTGTAGTATCTGTGTGTGTGTGTGTTTGTTTGAATGCGTCTCTTTGTATGAACAAAGTCATTAGGCACCAGTCACAAATTACTTGGAAACTTTCAGAGAAAGAATTATTATTGTAATTATGAACGTGCGATATGTGATGATCATATTTCGTTGTTGTGTTTTCTTTTTGATAATACAAAATCGAATCATATAAAGAAAACCATATTTTGTCTTGACTTTCGGTTTCAATTATTTTTACTTGGAATTGAAGAGAAGAACAAAAATGTATTGTATACAAACAAATTGTAAAAAAAAAGGAAAAAAAAAATATATTGAAAAAATACTTGATATACTTAAATATGGAAAATTATCATTAAAATGAAAATGAAACCACATGGTTGACTTAAACACCTGTTTACCTTATAACAAATCAAAAAGAAAAACTTGCAAAGAATACTGAAAAATAAAAAACAAAAATATAAAATAAAATAACAAAAAAGTTCTACTTGAAAGTATCTTATAACGATTTTGTTAATTGAACTTTGTTTCTTGACTTCACTGTTGCCCGGTTCCGTTCCGTTCTGTTACGTCCCGTCCAGTCCGGTGAGGTCCGATTTGAAGTCTGTTGAGACCTCACATCTTGTGCTCATGTTTATAAATAAAAAAAAAAAAAAGGAAAAGAATAAAAAAGAAAAAAAAAAAAAATGATAATAATTAAAAACAAGGTCATCACCACTCAGCAGCTACACATAGAATTGTATCTGAAAACACACGCACGCACGCTTGTATTTTTTGTTCTTGGCATTTATCAAAAAGTATCTGTGTTTAAAATTTATTGTATTGTATATTTTATTGTTTTGTATACAACAAACAAAGTTAAGACAATTCAAGAAAACACATCCGTTTTGGTGTCGGTTCTCACTGAAATTGCAATTTATGCGAAATACTATGTAAGGCAGACTAAACACAGTACAAAGTTCAATAATAAATAATAAATACTAGTTTAGTTAAAATATATTTCAACTTAAGCTTTCTCAAAACTATATACTTACTACTTATTTTTCAATGATGGAATACATACTCAACTTTGACTATATATTACTTACATATATCATTTGTATCTTTAAATTGTTTTAATTGCTTAATGAACTCTACTTTGGACCAAAGAAAACATTAAAATTTTAACCAAAAATCGCTTTAATAATTTAGCGTGCTTTTATTATTGTAGATACACAACATACAATACACATACATTTTAATTGAACTATTTTTCTGGTTAATGTTTGGTCTTTATTTGATGAAATATATTATTATTATGTGTTAGCGTTCTACTTGTATTGGTGTTTAATATCTTTTTAGATACATAAATACATTGAGCATAAATTTTATTGTCAGCAATTTTAATTAAAATTTTATTATCGTTTGATTAATGAATGTTTTTATTATACTATACTACATTACACATAACGTTCTATCTATCTCTTGTTGAGAATATCTTATAGAATTTTGTTACCTAATTATATAGTATTTGATAATATTTTTCAATATATAAATAATGTATCTAAGAGATTTGTTAATTACAAGTTATTTAACAATCTATATTTAATTGAAGCTTCTTTGAATTGGTTTCGTTTGTTGAAAGTGTCTTATATTGTTTTTTATTGTACTATTGTAGTATTGATGATGTAACCAGACCTTCCGAATCTTCAATTTGATTTTTTTATATAAAAATAACTAAAAATTATATAAAAATTACTTCCGGCCAATGTTGAATTTTAAAAAGACCAATTTTTGTTCAGATTCTTCCACAAAATGGCCTGTAATTTTTAGTTAATAGTTCATTGAAATCATATAAATTATTCGTGTACATCTTTGACTTCACATAGTAATTCCAAATCACACGATCTCTTCATGACCAATTGACATTACCATTCCCACACATAATTTGCTCTCGGACATTTTCCTTTAGCATATTGATTGATTGCCATTCTCAAAGAAGTATGGTCGACTGATTCCAATGATGGAAGATTGCAATAGTTTTTCGATAAAGGCTTTCTTTTCGCTTCAAATTAGAATAGTTTTGCTTATCATATAATCACTGATGATTGCCATTTCAACGAAGTTTCGGATCTTGTGGTTTAAATTTTTGTCTCAATCGCATCTTATATGCTTTGAAGTCCAAGACTTTCAGTAAAATGTTTCATGCCACGGCCACAAAAAACCCAATTTTCTGTAAACAATAAGAAATCGTCATGTTGTCGAACAAACATTTCAAGCCCACTTGAATTTGTTTATTTAATACAACATAAAAGATCAATTAATTGGATCAAAGCATAGTTCGCAAATAACTGCTACCATTCATTTTCAAAGTGGAACGTTCAGTGAGGAACCGAAAAAATTCAATTAAATGTTCCACTTATTTTTCATTTTTTTTCGGTATGTGGTCACAGGTTTCTATTGCGATACATAAGTATAAGTCTCAAAATAACAGTTCAAAATTAACCTTTTGCTCAATCTCACAGAAAATAAATGGTAATGAGAGCCCGAAAAAAATAAAGGTGCAAGAGAAAAGGTATCTTTCTGTTCTTGTGTCACATGAGTATACTATGCCGAAGAGAGAGAGAGAGAGAGGTAGAGTAAGTTGGAGAGAGTTGGAGGGAGAGAAGGGAATAGAAAATATAAATATTTATATACTGACTATATGAAAACTCAATTTTTAATCATCTAAAGGTGTCAAAAACTAGTTAGTAAGACATCTATTGAAAATTCAATCATCTGAATGTTTGCTGGGTAACAAATAATAGTCGACAGCAACATACATTCATACATACCCACAAAAGACCTTTTGAATAACTTTTCTCATTAAATCTTTTAATGGTAGCTCCTGCCGTAAAAAAACAAAAATAAATGGCATTGGTTGTATAGAAAAACTTAAAAACGAAAAGTAAATCACAAGGTTTTTTTTTCATCCCTTTACATTTGGTTTCTTAAAAACCGGTTGCTTGACAACCTAATGAAAATTTTCACATTTATTTGCGAACTCTGATCATAAGTTCATCGTAATGCATAACAATTTGATTTAATAAATTTGTTATTTCATTTCACCCCTTACAATTTACCATTTCACTTAAGCTGTTGATTTAACATTGCTATTTACAGAGTTTTGTAAGAAAAATGCTACCTTAAACAACTAAACTAGTTCTAGGAAGAGGTCAGTACTGAGTAATACTAGCTAGGTAGTTAGTGTATAACTGAGCAGCACAATCATTGTGCAATATTGATGTTCTCTTAAGATAAAATTTGTTTTTTGCATGTATGCACGTTAAAGCAAAGCTTTTTTTATCGAGATGAATTCCCAGATATTTAATGTTCCTGGGCATTTCTTACGCTTACCATACATGTGAAGAAAATTGCGCTGGTTTTTTTTTTTTTTTGTTTCAATATTATTTTTGTAAAATGAAATATTTTTCAAGCGCTTTGAACTGGTGTAATTATTTTGAACAACGACACTAAAATTTATCGTCAAAGTTCAGCGATTCATAACGCAATTCATGCAGTTTGGCGGAGACAACACCAGATGAATGTGCTGGTGCGTTATCGTGATGAAACAACACCTTTTTATTTCGCCAAATGCGGCCGTGTCTCCTTTAATTTTTTGCAGAAGCGGTCCAATAACTCACTGTAGTATTGTCCAGTGATCGTTCTTCCTTTTTCTAAAAAATCCATGAGGATGACGCCCTTCGCATCCCATAAAATCGTCGCCATGACCTTACCGACCGATGGGACCGTCTTCGCCTTCTTTGATGCAGATTCATCGGGAGAAATCCATTGTTTTGATTGTTGCTTAGTTTCTGGTGTGTAATGATGAATCCAGGTTTCATCAACGCTGAAAACTCCACGGAAAAAGTCCTTCGGATCTCGCTTAAATTGTCCCAAATACTGCTTCGAAGTTGACAGCCGCATCCGATTGTTGTCCAGCGTGAGCAATCGCGGGACCCATCGGCCCGACAATTTTTTCATCGCCAACTTATCATGTAAAATATTAATTGCCATTCCGGTCGGCACTCTACGGCCTTTGCTACTTCGCGCACTTTCGTTCGTCGATCAGCGAGAATCATGTCGGGGACTTTTTTAATGATTTCCTCGGTAACCATGTCTGCCGGGCGTCCTGGTCGCTCCTCATCAAAAACCGATGTTCGCCCACGTTTAAATTCGTTGAACCAATATCTAACTGTGGTCATAGATGGCGACGTGTCCCCATAAACAGCATCCAACTCTCCTCGCATTTTTTCCTATCCAAAAACAAAATCGAATTACTGAACGACACTGCTCTTTTTCCATCTTAGCGAAAATCAAGAAAAAACACGTCTGACTCGGATGGCTGCCAAATCGCAACTAACCTATCAATCAGTCTGAAATTTGTATTAGCGCCGTCTCATAGATGGCAGCACACGATGATAACACTAACTTCACTCAGGAACGTCCTCTATCGTCAAACACGGGTACTTAATGCACCGCCCTCGTAAGTTGCATCTTAGAAATTTGTAAAATAGAAATTATTAATTGTCTATATAACATACTAGTAAATCAGACTATTGAAAGTAAAAAAGTATCTGAAATGTGAAGAATTGCACAGCTCTTGACATTTTAAATTGGTAGTTCAGAACATGTAACTCTTGTAAGAATTAATCTATTAAAAAACATTATGTAATTGAAGAACTCCCAACGTTTGTAATTTTAAGTTGTTACTATTGTTCTTGTTGTTCTTCCTATTAATAGCAAGACTATAATTTTCACAGCTGTCAACGCTTGTGATTATCGTGTATTGTGTTGTGACCCAAAGGTAGTTTGTGTCACGTTAGAAAAAAAAAGAATCTTTTAACTGCTAGTAAACACATTTCACATACTCGTTTAACTGACTTTTTACGACTTTTAGCGTTTTCGTGTGGCATACGTACGTCGTTTAAATTATTGTTTTCATACTCTATTGTGTGTGTGTGTTTTTTTTTTTATATAAAAGATACACACATCTGTGGCATAAACTCAGAAGCGATCACAACATGTCATCATCACCATCATCATCACCGTCAGCATGGTCCTCATCATTGTTATTATTTTTGATTTAAGTGATTTCTAATTATGCTTAGAAACGTTTCCGAGTGAAAAATTCACTTATTTTAGAACACGTTCGTGTTACCCATCAGAATCATATTTTTTCTTTGTTTTGCTTTTATAAATTTTCATTTTTGCGAGCAGTGAAAGATACTGTAAAGCCTTGAAGGAAGAACATCTGCTCATTCGCCCTGCTTCTTGTATTCTATAATCGAAATGATTTATGCAAAAAGTTGCGCGAAAGTTTTAACACTTTTTTCTTGCTGTGTTTTTGCCATTCAAACGTGATTTTCTTGCCATCCTCAATGCGTATACACTGTATACTAGTATATGCTAGTCATGTCCACACCAGATGCAGATAATAATCTTTAAACAGTCGATTCCTTTCACACTCAGATACACTTGTATTTTTCTTTCTCCTTTATACTTCATCATATACTACATATTTTTTACTTATCTACAATTTGATGATGATGACTTCAAACACTTCCGACTGATGTGATTCAGCTGCTTAACTACTACTACTAAGTAGTGTGGACTATGAATTGAGTTGCCGGAATGAAAATTGTGTTTAACAGGTGTTGATTTTTGTGCATTTCTTTAAAAGAGTGTTTGCAGATAGACCATAAAAATTGAAAGGCGATTATTAAGTCAGGCACCACAATAAATCTCCAAAGCATTAACAATCATCAAGATCACTGATCACAAAAAGTAACAATAATAATTCAACCGTAATGCCGCCGTCTGACAGTTCCTCAATGCCATTTTATTTTCTCTTGTATGTATGTATCTCATCAAGTTTATTTAGTCTTGTCGCCGCCCTCCCACAAGATTTTGCTATTTATACCAATATTAAGAAGGAGGAATATAAATTTTATATACATATTTAATTTACAACTTGGCGCAGTGTTCTTCAATTCAAGGAAAAAGAGAAACACAAAGTAAAAGCCTAACATCATCCTATTTATAGATAGATGGATGTATACAATAGATAGATATCGTGGTTGATTTGATGATGATGGTGATATGGTGGAATGTGTATCATTTTCGAGATACTATTTCAATGTGGTAGTATCTTTTCTTTACCTCGACTTATGTACATATGTAGGCAAATTGAAGTATGTCTTGCCTTAGTAAGTATACTAAATACAAGTTTCCACACGCAATTGTCTTAAAGTTCGTTGAAATTTGCTACTTGCCCTGAGTGAGAATTAGAGCATAAACAAAAAACGCGCCACGCTTGCACAGCTCTACACAGCTTCTAGCCAAGATTTTCCTAATACTCGTACTTATACATAAATCTATTGTTGCCGTCGACTCTTCCCGACCGTTGCCCTCTTCTTCCATACTTTAGTTGATTTGTTTTCTACTGAGTATAAGAATCAGGTTTGCTGCTGTTGCTGCTGCCATTTGCAATGAGAATCAGTCACTTTTTGTATCTTTGTTTTTGTTTTTGTCTCCATTCTATTGTATGTTGTATCTGTGGCATCATTTTACATTCAGATGATTGTTGTGAACATTGAAATTTCTGTTGTTGCAACGAAAATCATCTACCAACTAACTTCTCTCTGATTTTGTTGTTCTACAAAAAGAAAATCTTATGTAAATTTGTCAAATAACAAATAGAAAATGGTTGGCAAATAGTGAAGGTGATGATCTTTTGCCTTCTTAAGTCATTTTTTTTATGAACATTAAACTTAAATGAGTTTTCCGCAGAAATTTGTAAGTTATTTTCGCATTTCTTTACTCGTTTGACTATGATGTTTTATGGTTTTGTATCTTAAAGCAAAACTAAACGAAAGAAATATATACATGCTACTACTGCTGCTGCTGCTGCTTAAGAAAAACTAGAAATTTTTCACCAGACTGGAACAAATTTATGCTAAAAATTATTTCTTCTTCTAAGTGTGCAATCGGCGCGAAAAAAAAGTTCAAGTTTTGCTGCCACTTACAATAATAAAAATGATTACTAATTTATTTCTAATTTTTAACGGTATATCACACGCAATTAAAACTTTTAATGAGTTTCAAAGAAACGAATTTCTACTTGTTGTACTATTCGTATGCTTACTTACTTAGTATTTTGGATGGTGATTTTCGACATAAAATACCACCAACACCAAACACAACAATTGGCTCAAGATCAGATCATTTAAAATTTGAAATTGAAATTACAATAATACATAACTATGAAGTATCACATATAGATGGATGAATGGATAGATAAATCGATGTATAGGTGGATAGAAGAATTGATGGATGATAGATAGATAATGAGTAAATGGGTGGTTAGATGAATCGCTAGTTAATAAAGGTAAGATGAATCAATGGGTAGATGGATAGATAGATAGATGAATCGATACAGACAGCTAGATTTGTGAATGGATAGAGGGATGGATCGATGTATAGATGGATAGAAGAATAGATGGATGATTGATAGATAATGAGTGAAAGGATGGTTAGATGAAACGATAGATAGAAAATAGTTAGTTGAATCAATGGATAGATGGGTGGATAGATGGATGGATAATTGGATTATTTAATGAATGTATGGATGGGTGGGTGGATGGATAGATGGATGGAAAGATGGATAGATCAATGGATAGATAGATGGATAAATGGATGGATAAATGGATGGATAGATGGATGGATGGGATAAATGGATAAATAGATGGTTAGATGGGTGGATAGATTGATGGGTGGGTGAATGTCTGATGGATGGGTGGATGTCTGATGGATGGGTAGATGGATGAGAAGATAAATGGATAGATGGATGTATCCATGAAAGAATGGATAGCTTGGTGGATAGAAAGATGAATGAATGGATAGATAGTCTAATGGATAGTTGGATGGATAAAGGATTGGTACATGGATCGATAGATGGATGGATGGATACACTAATATGGATGAATGTATACATGTATAGATTATGTAGATCAATTTCTTTAAATTCATATTTATAAAATCAAATTATTACAATATTTGTTGTTGAAATCATTTAAAGGTTGTTAACTTTATTTTTGTTGCTTCACGCTATATGCTTTACAACAATAATAATAACAACAACAACAACAACTCACAGTATTGTTAAAAAGAAGAGTTACAATTATATATATATATATATGTATATACATATACAATTGAAGAAGAAACCAAGTCAATGTACAAATACCAAATGCCAAAACAAAAACATTTTATATAAAATTGTCGTGAGTTAAGCGATTAACCGCTTTTCCTGTATACTCAAAAACTCATACATTATACCAGTAAGTAAGTAAAAGAAATACTACAAAAAGTAAAATTACTAAACTTAAAAAGTTGTTAAAAAAAATTTATAATTTTCCTTAAAAGTGAAACTGCTGAAAATATTAAAAAATCAAAAATAAAACAATAAGTTTATAGGTTTAAGTTGTTTATATTTCATGTTGACAACCGTTGTTGTTATTATTGTCTAGAATAATTGGCCCAAACTTTTGTGGTAGTGTGTTTTTGGAACATTAAATTTAAACAAATTATCAAAATAATAACTTTGAGTTCTTGTAATCATGATAATGATATTTTCTTTATGTACTTATATTAAACTTAAATGTAATTACATTTTGTGATTATTGGTTTTATACTTTTTGTTTTACCTAGCATATTTTTTATTACTACTTTTGTTGTGTTGTTTGTAACATATTAAAAGGGTCATTGAAGACCCCATAGAGCCACATACTACATTGAGAATTGAACTCATTCATTCAATTAAATGTTACTGAAAATGTGTGCAGGAGTTTCTTATTATAATACATTGATTATAATTGTAACATACTTATGCTTTAGTTAAATCTCACTACATATTATTAGAGGTAGCCCATTGAAGCCTTATGGCCGGAAAATGTGTTAACACTTTTTAACTGAAAATTGAAGCCAATATGTCATATACCTCAACCTCGGCTTGGTTCAGTTGTAATAAATCCATGATGTTGGGTTACCTATGTTTTTCTTCTGACAGAACCATCCCTCAGCTTGTAAAAGCTAACAGGGTTATTGATACCTAGTTGACATACAATTTTGAATACCATCTATAAATCGTTCCATACATGTACTAGCTTGAATCAAAGTACATACATATGTGCTTAAACAGAAATTCGACCATTAAATATTATATGAAAAAAAATTACAATCTACAACTTATTGTTATTACTCTTAAAATATTTCCATGGAAGGTATGAAATCTTTTGGTGAAACCGAGGTTATTATTCATTCCTTGTTTTTATGACAAAAAGGCACATGTTGGTTGGCAATATTTCAACAGGCGACAGTTGGTTATTATTTGTTAAAATACATACTTGTGAAAGTTGCCTAATGGCAATATTTTTTTTATTTGATATAAATTTTATTTGTTTACTTTTATTATGCACACAAAAAGATTTCATAAAAAGAAAGACATGCAAGTAATTAAGAATACTTTCTTACTAAGTGAACTTCCAGCAAACAGTTTATTTCTGAAATTTAAAATTTCTACATATGCTTCCCCATTTTGATGTAACATAATCTAGAAATACATAAATCAAACCATAAAATGTCATAAAACTTGCACCTAAAAATAAACCAATTGCTCCACCAAAGGACATAATCAATTGATCTGTACTGAAGACAACCCGTCGTCTCAATGCCATTTTTGGTAGAGAAAGTTTAGTGACCAAAGTACGTTCGAATTTTGATCTTGTCTAAGATTTTAATATATAATAATCAGAAAATTATCAATTAATCAATGAGTGACTGACTGACTTACATCACTTTGCGAAAGTCCCTGCATATTGACATAGCTAATCTCTTCGCAAAGTGGTACACATGAACACTTTGTTTTTGACCAATTCTGACGTGCTAAGCATAGCATTTCCTTAATACCACATATGGGTCCTTTAGGGCCTACAGCATAGAAATAAGGTTTGCATTTGCATAAACTTAGAGCAGCTTTGATGCGACATTCAATGCGGCATAGTACTGGGCGATAAGACTAGAATGGTAATGATTTAAATTGGTAACAAAAAAAATATGATTCCTTCTTGATTGATTTCATTATGTGATAAGTACCTTAAAATAATTCAAATAATTCTCATCTGGATAACGACACTTGCGATAGGCTATTGGTAGATTTCGTACCTCAAGGGCTGCAGAAGTCGAGTGCAATAATATTTCCATAACCAGTGATGTATCTTCACCAGCGATACCTGTTATTGTACCGCGATCACTGGGTGCAACAACATCAAAGACATTGTGTAGATACTAAATGAATGGAGAAAAATATGATATATATGTATACTGATTATTTTAAAATGGTATAACTTACAAGTGTCAATTTTGTTGTACTATTCACCATGGGCAGTACTTTCTCAACGCATTCACTTAGAAAATCACAATAGTGAACTTTGCTTACTTTCAATGTTTCCCTATAATACAATAAAAGATAAAAATACAATTATAATAATATATTATACTATGTATTATAGTATCTTTACAAATTCAAGTGACTATTGTTCAACATATGTACTTACATTTTGCCATAGGGATTTGTATAGCGCGTCAATTGTGATGTGGTACGACAGAGACCCGCCTCGGTTATGGCAGCCGCATAAATGACTTGTCTATAGTCAAGCATTTCATTTGCCGGTTTGTCCTTATCGGATGTTGCCTCATTCTCGACATTTGGTGGCGGCGGCATGATGTGACGTTGCAACTATCCAATGATATGTTAAAATGAAATAAAGACTATGAAAAGATAAATTTAATTTCCTTTAAAAATCACCGCCAAAAGCATTTCCAGGAAATTCAAATTCTCCAAACTGGTATCATTCTCGTATGGTGTCAACGCTTGCATCGTATCAAAACGCAATGTATTCAATACATTTAGAAATCCTTGATAATAAACAGCTTTCGTTTCATTAGATTCAATGCCCCAAGTGCTTTAAAATCCAAAATAGTATGGTGTATACCACAGGCAGTAATTGACAAAAGAAGATTTCATTTCATTTTCATTTAATTGACAGTCACATGTAACTGATGACTGTACTTACTTATATATAAGCTCCTTGGTATCGACATTCCTTTGATAATCTGAACATATTGTGATGCCAGCATAAGGAAAATCTTTTCGATCGAATGTCAATTCCATGGCATAGACAATTGGATTATGACGAAAGCGTTCCCATTGATTTAAACAAATATTGATTGAAAAATAAGTAGCTGCGATTATGGCTAGAAACCAGAATAGTCTTTCGGACCAATGTAAATCATCTCGTGCCACATAAGGCATGCCATGCATGGCAGATTGTTTGCATGCTTCCTTAAACCACTTGGATTTTGTTTGTACTTGTAGCTTAACTTTATGTAACAACTTCACTTGTTGTCTGTGATGATGTTGATTCTTATGCATTTTCATTTTTATTTTTATTACCTTCTTTAAATATTCTCAAAATTGACTGACAATATTTACCTAAAGTTTCATGCTTTTAAATGAAAATGCAGGAAGTTTCTAGCATGATATGATGCGCTTTATTGATTTTCATATATAAAATAATGCATGCAACAAGGTGGTTATCAAACTACATACTTTCATGTTCTGTTTTATGATAGACATATTCCTCCTTGCCAGTGGCATCACTCCTATGGTCTCAGTGACAAGATGACATCCAGCTAAACGTTTCATAGTAAAAACTTTTGTTTATTAGTGAAACCAATGGGTTATTCTTTTGTTATACAATTTTTGAATGCAATTATCTAATGGCTTTTTGATGTAGTTTGTTATGATTTCTAGTGAACATGAATATTAAATTAAATATGTAGAAAAATTCATAAAACATCTCCAATAAAAATAAACTACAAAAATGCATGCTACTTATTAATTAATAATACTAAAAATCATCACTAAAATGTAATAAAAACTCATAAAAATGTATATGAAGGGCACTAGTTAGATATTTGATTTTAATATGTAAAACTCGTTTCTTTGTAACTTGAATTTTGTGTCCCATATGAAAAATATTGTAATTATTTATCAAGGTTGAAAAGTTAATTTATTATTTAAATTTATAAAATTCAATTATAATAAAGAATCTACATAGTAGTATTGTAGTAGAAATCAATTCATCGTTGAATTTTATTTATCAATTCAATTAATCGAAATTGTTTTCTTTTGCGTAAAAAAATAAAAATAAAATGATGACAATATTTTTCATTGTCAATATCTTTGCTTTTATCTCAGTAGAGCAGTTGTAACTTTGAAATTTGTTCTTGTTGAGTGTGTGAAAGCAATGCTTTTTTTTATTTTTTTTTTCTGAGCAATTTAATCAAAAGTTCTCATTTTCCTCACTTTGTTTTAGTTCTTTTGATTGCTTTTCCTTTTTTTTTTTTCCTTTCCACTTTTAAGTCTCTTTTTAGAAAGCCAATTTATTGACTTGGGTTGGGGATTTTCTGTTGTTTTGTCGTTTGAAAATTGTTTTGCGTTGGCGCTAATTGACTCCTCGATGCTTGTTGCTTGCGTCATTCATTGGCAGATTTGTGCAAAATATTGACTCAACTTTCCCATATTTCTAAATGACATACATAGGTAGTTCTTTCATTGCCATTTTGCTTACACTATTGTTTGAGTATTATATATACTATAGTAGAGGGAAGAGATGCAAAATATACTTTGTTTTCAACATTCCATAAGTGTGGCATAGGTAGATATGCGTTGCATAAATAAAACTATTCAAACAAAGCATCAAAGTGTATTGTTAACAACTACTGGCAGCTTGAAGTGGCACAAGGTTATGCACACACATCCTACCAATGATGATGATAATTCCTTTGTTTTATTATGTACCCCACATACCCAAGAGAAATTTGTAGTAGCATGCAAACAATGATGATGATGATGATGATATGTAGAGCAACAAACTGCAGCGCGCACATTCACTAATAAGTACAATACTCAAATACACATATTCCCCAGTTATGATATTTTCATTGTTCTATATCTTTTTATGCAGTCATTCATTAAGGTATATTTCATAAGTGTATCATGTAATTGTATATAGTTTTTAATAAAAAAAAATGCATTGTATCTTTTTTATTAATTCTTTGATTTATTCTCCTTTTATTTACAGGTGAGTGCATCAACTGCAATTACTTACATCAGCTGCATTCTGTAAGAATGAATTAATAATAAAATAAAATGACTGAATGATTAACACGAAAATATTGTGATTACTTCATAACTATTCTTTCGATTGGAAAATGCATTTCAATTTAAACATGCAATACTACAATCATATTTCGTTGTTGTGGTAAAAGTAAAACACGATTTTATTTTAATTGGAGAACAACAAGAAAAATTTATGCAAATTTTATTTGTACTTTCAAATGTAAAAAGGAATTGCATAAGCATTGCTATATGTCATGGATAAGTTGAATAATTTTAGATTTAAAACGATTTTAAACTGATTTTTTAGACAAGAAAATTCGAATATTTATGAATGATATAGAAATTATATAAGTAATTAAGTATGTACATATAACACATCACTCAATAAGTTCGTAGGTTGGCTAACAACTTTTAGACAAAATTCCATTCATAGGAGTCTCCTTCAAGAGTGATACATTCATTCCTACTCTTCTATAACATTTCTATGCCTTTTATTGTAGAAAGATTTACTTTTGGATCCATATCTCTTTCCTTGGAGCATTCTTTTTAGGTCTGCAAACCGGTAGTAGTCGCTGGGAGCCAGATCCGGAGAATAAGGTGGATGGGGAAGCAGTTCAAAGCTCATTACGTGCAATTTTGTTGCCATCGACTTGTCACACGGTGCATTGTCTTGTTGAAAGACCACTTTTTTCTTCTTCATTTGTTTTTTTCGCAATTTCTTTCTTCAAACGCACCAATAACGCCATACAATATACCGTGCGCATCCCAAAAATACGGAGGCCAAAACCTTATCAGCTGACATTTGCGTTTTTGGTCGCTTTCGACTGTTTTCATCCTTTGTTGTCCACACAGTTGACTGCCGATTTGACTCTGGACTGTAGTGATGGATCTATATTTCATCCATTGAAACAGCTCCAAACAGCGTTTTGATTCGTCGACACGTTGTTGCTTTTGATCGACTGAGCAAAAGCGGTACCCATTTCAACCAAAGCTTTTTCATGCTCAAATGTTCATACAAAATCGTGAATACACTGCTTTCTGACATCTTTAAAGTGTCAGCTATTTGACGCAACCTCAATTTACGATCAGTCAAAAGCATTTCGTGGAATTTTTTTATGTTTTCTGTAACAACTCCCGAATTTGGGCGAACAGAGCGTTCAGCATCATCGGTGCTTGAACGGCCGCGTTTAAAATTAGCAAACCACTTTTCTACCATGAGCCTCAATGGAGCAGAGTCCGAATAACACTTGTCAAGCCATTGCTTTGCTTGAACGGTATTTTTTCCCATTAAAAAGCAATGTTTTATCAACACACGAAATTCAGATTTTTCCATTGTTTTGAAAAGGATAAAAATTGCTTAACTAAACTATCTGTAACTTTGAAATGCCAGATTGTCATACAATTTTAACGCTACCCGTTTGAAAGATGGTAGTTCCTTAAAATCATATGGATTTGTCAACAGTGGCGCCGTCGATATGTCATCGTACGAACTTATTGAGTGATGTGTTACTAATGTTCGTTTCCTAGGGACAACTTGAGCAAATGCCTAGGGTCACGAAGAAAATGGGGTTTAAAGCAGAATACAAAATTCTAAATAAAACCATACCTCAGAAATGCTCACGTATTCATAAATTTATAAGCATATTAGGAACTATAACTCTACATATGTTTTTACATTTGTTGAAAGCAATTTAAATGAGGTAAGAGGCTCCAAAATTCTGTTCTTCCCAAGGCCTCCTCTAGTCAAAATGAGCTACAGCTACTAAGCTAAGCTATTTTTGAATGATTTCATAACACCTTAACCACCTTGTACTGAGTCCATTCGATATTTTACATTTCTCCCTTGTTACAATCTTGTTACTATTGTTTTAAAAAGAAAGAAACATTGTCGTCAGTTGTTGTAGTATTGTACTACAATACAAACTGTGAAAGATATAAAATTCCCAACATTTAAGGAAAGTATATTGTAGTAGTATTTATGTTGAAATTATTTCCTTTACATGATGCAAGTTTGCGAAAAACAAATCAGAAAAGACAAGAGAAACATTTACAGTTGTCTGTTTTTTTTTTGTAAAGAAAGAAAAAAAGATTACAAAAAAATGAAATGTATCTCAAATAAAGTGTCGTTGCATATCCATATCCATAGCCAAAGCATCTTAGGCATCTTCTCACAGTCAACGTCATCATATTAATTACTTTGCATTATAGTTTAAATGATTCTGCTACTACTACTGCTGTTGTTACGATTGCATGATGGATAAAACGAGAGTCTGTCCAATTGTCATGATGATGCCTCCTAAACATCTTTGAAATTGTTTGTCTATCTGACTGAGTGACTGATTGACTGACGAACTGGCCACTGTTTATCTGTTTTGTCTTTGTAGCGTCCGTTTGACTTTCTTATATGTGGAAGCATGTGTGATATGCATGATGTGAACTAGATTCAGAGGAGCTGGAGATACTGTGAGATCTGTGCACGTCCGGCAATTAATTTTAATAGTTTTGAAATTGTTGTAAACAAATTCAAAGTTGATTTTTGCGTGATTTTTTTTTTCTCTTTCTTTTGATTATGTATTCTGGTTTTTTCTTCTACTTATTTATCTCTGTTTATAAAGCGCGCACACGCCAATCTTAATGCTGTTGTTAAGAATATTTATGAACTTAGAATAATATTGTGCATGCTCGTAAACAATTTATCCGATTGCTTTGAATAGATACTCGTACAATATTATGACTATTTATTTTCTAGAAAAAATTAAAACTATTTAAAAATTCAATTTTACACGCCCAAATATGCTAAATAGTGTATGGTATGTGTTTGCATCTTACATAAAGCGAAATCATTATATACCATTTAAACCAATGTGTATAGGTATTATCACTTTGTCTTGATGTTTGTAATGCGCATAGCTACTGTGCATCTAAGACCCCGTAATGTTTTGAGAATGGAAATAATAAGTGTGATGAGAAGAATGAACTGTGGAAGATATTGCTTTTTTGAGCTATCTTACTGAAATACACCAGAGTTCTCCGATTATAAGAAGATTTAATCCCTTGGCACGAAATAATTGGTGAAACGTGTTCTGTATTGTTTTTCATTGTTATATATTTCAGAACAGTGTAAAATGTAATATCATTCGTCTCTCTGTCTGCATAGTCGGGAATTTATACCCCAAAATATAGGCCAAACTATTACATCTTTCTATCTTGGAAATTTCTTAGGTTTTTGTGAGTTTGAGCTGAAATTTTGCACATTATTTTATCTTTTTTATACAATAATGTTGCCCGGCGCACTTTGCTATGCTCCCGACGTGATGTTGTTTTTTTTTTTTTTTTAATAGAAATACTCAGACGAATCAATTATTAATATTAACTTCATTTAAAAATGGTTTTAAAATAAGATGCAAAATTTTAGCCACCAATTTCTCGACAACAGCGGGTTCGATTCATACCAAACTTCACAGAAACATTCTCCAGACTAAACTAGAAAATTCCCTGAAAATTTCATCAAAATCGGTCTATCAGTATCGCAATCCAAAGGGAACATACATACATCCGATTTTATGTATGCAGAGAAGAGATAGACTGTTGGAAGGGAATTGTAACAGAAACTGGTTCCTTAGATTTTCTTAGTTGAGGAGAAGCTTTAATCAACATTATGAACAAATAAAGTGTACTAAAATCATAGTTAGAATTACCAAAATTACCTTCATTTTTCTTCTCTTGTTTGTTGTTTGTTTTTTAATAAAAAGTAAAACAAAAGTTTTTTTGTTTTTTTGCGACGACTATGTTTGACTGTATCTTTTATCTTTTGTTGTTTATTTTATAGTACACGTAGTTCATTTTTCAAACATTCGCTTAATCATCACAAATTGAATTCAATAAACTTTCAATGTCACATGAATGCAATCAACTCACTTGAAGATTGTTAAATATAATCGTCGTTGAACATCTCAATGAATTTTAAATGCAAGTTGTCTGAGTATTTGTAGCAAAGTTCATTCAAAGATACTTACTTACTTATAGTACAGTAGTCTGATAATATCTACAGAACCTTAACTATAATATGGGATTGCATTTGAAGTTAGTTTACTGCTTACATTACATTTTCATGCAGAGGGTGGAAATTCAACTTGATATATGTGTGTATAGCACTTAAGGCTACTAGAAACTTAAGCTTTACTACAATATTTTCTCATTATTTTGGGGTAATTCTATAAATCATGTTCTCTGTTCATCTTCTAAGATGGACAGATACTTTGTGTTCAGTGTTCTATGAAGTTTCCTTCTTTTATTGCTTACTTTTGCACATTTATTTGTTTTTTATTCTTAGTTGATTTGTTTCTGCTTTTGGCAAACTAATGGTTTGTTAGCTTTTAGGAAAATCGATTTTCCGTTTTCTTGATTTTATGCTTACCTCAACGTAAATACAAAACAATTTCATTGCAACTTTAGGCAATGCTAGAGATGATTTTACATTTCAACATAGTACTTGGCATATATTTACTATAGTAAGTAATACACTAGATTTTTTCCATTTCACCTAAGATATTTATGCATATTGTATCTGGTCGTTTGATACCCTCTTTATCAAATGCCTCCAAAGCGATTTGAATTTTATAACGTCCAGCCCAACTAGTACCTTGTAAGTTGTTAAAACGCAATGCGTAATCAAAAGGACTTTGATGATAAACATTCTGAAATATTAAGTATGGAAAGACTACTTTAATATTTACATATGTATTTCTATATTAACTTACTCCCTTGGAATTTAAACATTTGCGTGATTCTTGCGAAACATATTGACCCCATGTAGTATACCATTCACGATCTGTACGCCACATATCTTTGCAGAAATTTTCAATGACCATATTCAAAATAGTAGGTTCCCAAACACCACGTTTCCAGCGATATACACCAGCGCGCACCTGCAAATAAATTATAGAAAAATGTATAATAATTTAAGTTACTACTTAAAAGATTTTTGTTGATTTAAACTATTCCATTACGTAAGACAGAAGTCCATATGAGAAATTGACACTTAAATCTTCAGAAGGTATTTTTTTTTTTTTTTTTTTGGTTTTAACTCCCTGAGGCTTTCTACTTTCTGAAAAATAAACTTTATTTGATCTTCACAATAGATGAAGGAGGTTTAAAATTCCATAAAAGAAATATATTCTTTAAGTTTTATATTGAATGCTGGTAGGTCATTTAGATCGTAGTTTTGTGAGGTCCTCTGTTATAAAGGGTGGGCCGATTTTATGGATGATAGGGATTTAAATAAATAACTTACTGCAATTCGATCATTTTCCTCGGTTTCCCAGATAGTCTTGGCATCACCCTCAAAATGTACACTTTCACCATTATATTCAAACTTCATTGCACTAAGATCCAATAAACCTTTTATACCCAATGAATTCGGTAATTCCGGACATTTTGAAAATATTTCTTCATCCTCAGGAATAAAATTGTAATCAGCACCATCTACTGATGAGAAAGTCAAAGTCACTAAAACAAAATATAAAATATTTATAAAGTCCATTTAACAACATTTAATTATTCACGAAAAATAAAAAAATGTATGAGCTCTTTATACTGAGTAGAAGAAGACTCTTTTTGTCTATCATCTGAATTATTTATATATGACATTTTTTTTTAAATGAAAGATAATATCATAATTTATAATTTTACTAATCCCATTTGATATTTAATTACTGCTGATTAAGCTTAACAACATGAGTTTTTGTATTTTTTTTTTTTTTTTGTTGTCAAACATGTTTGTACTTTTTAATTTAATCAACCTTTAATTACATGACAATTAACTTGTTAAAATTATAATTAGCACATGAACACGTTGATGACATTGTAACGTGCATAAATATATCCAAATTATGTCAATGGGATTTAGTTATAATAGAAATTAAATGGTAGACAATCATGTGTGGTACTACCAGTAACGTCAGTCGGTTATTTTGGCTTCTACTATTTTTATTCCATTTATGGCCTTCTTTATTTTTTCATTATTATTTTGTACGTGCTGCTGATTATGAATTCTTTCTAGAGGATGAGAAAATCTTTAGTGATTGTACAGAAGTGAAACCTGGGGCGCTTAATATAAATGGGTTATTTGATTTTTCGAAAATGAAATTCACAAATGATGGGGATTTCATACATGTGGAGGGTGATGCCAAACTTGTCTGGAATGTTGAACCAACAGATCGTATATTGGTAAATATATGGAGCATCAGAGAATATGATTGATTGGTACTACTAAGTATTGTATAATACTTAGGTACAGATTGGTTTGTATCATTTTCTACGTGGTATTTGGGAACCCACTGTCTTCAACATGATGTCACAGAATTTCTGCAATGATATGTATGCACAGGATACCTATTGGTATAAATATTGGACTATACATGTTACAAATAAAGAAGCTGTCAACAAATGTATAAATAATCCAGGTGTAAGTTTGACAACCTACATATGTTATACTAACATATACCAAATATTCTATTGTATGTTTTTTTTTATAGACTATAATGAAGCATGAACCTTTTGATGTAAATCTGAAATTACGAAATGTTCGAGGTAGCTACTTGTCTGGACGTTATAAGGGTATAATAACATTGGAAGCATTTGATAAGAACAATATTAAAAGGAATTCATCGATATGTTTGGAAATAAGAGGCGAAGCAAATAGAATTTGATGATTATACAGTCATTTCTTTATATATGTATTTACATATATTATAAAATATTTCTATGCTAATGTTTATTGAAGTTTGTAATAGGATAAATTGGATCTTTGAGACCTCATAAAGTGTACATGCAGATGAGTCCTTCATTAAGTTTGAGGTTTTTAAATGAAGTTTCACACAGAATATTCAACAACCAAGCAGCCAAATGTGAACTAGTTCCGAAGATAGAGATCTGAAATTTTGGCTCAGAATTTTGTTAATTGAAATTATACTAGTATTTATGTTTCCGAAGTAATAATTCGAACTTTCGAAGACATTTATCAAATCGACATAACCAAATAATTTTAATATATAAATCAAATATTGTATATCATTTAAATTTGGTAGGTGCTTAGGGCCAAAATAAACGTATTGAATTTGTACCAATTTTTAGCGGATTGTATAGTATATTTTTCTAGTTGGTGTATATTTTTATCATGTTTAAGATGCCAAGATGTTTTCGGCTTGTTATAGTTTCCTGTATCCAATAGGTTCCCCTTCTGGGAATTTTACGAGTTTCACTTAAGCCCTTTGTGCTTAAAACTCGACCAAAAAGGAAGATTAATATTGTTCACAATCAATAAATTGGGTTTCAAGGATGGCAGAATACAATATGTGTCTGGTACCGCGGGTGGTCTGGAGCCCACGGAACTTGTTCCGTCTTGTACCTTAATGGGAGTATCGTGGTGGCTGTGGTTTGTTACCCAGATGCGGGCAGAGTTTCGGCGTGGAGTTGCGTTACATTTATACAACCGGGCGCTGTGACCCAAAGAGCAGCAGAGGCTTTAGATGGGCATTGTTCTCGACCAAAGCTAGAGTCATATGATCAAATTAAATATGGCTCGGCCATACCTGCGGATTTATGTATATCCAAGGGGACATTGATTGATGCTCAATCCGTTTGCTTGGCACCGTGGTCTTAAGCCAACCATTGTAGGTGCCCACGTTAAACCAATAGACTTTTCTTGTTCTGAACTTGTTCTACCACAGAGCTGCTCTGCATGTTTCATTGGGTGACGTAGCCATCTAAATAATCTGTTTTTAAAAGTAAATTCTTTTAAAAGCACATGTTGATTGGAAATGGAAAAGAAGGCAAAACTCTATGAAATCTTTAATAAAACCATAAAATGAAAGGCCCATTGATTTTTATGCCATTAAAGATTCATTAAAGTTAATAAGTTTAAGTACTCAATCTAAGTGAAGTTTGCATGTGGTGGAAACGAAGTTTCATTCTTCATTACGAGGTATATCAAATGTGATTTTTTATTTAATTGCCGCACAGTCTCTCTTTATTATATTATTTTCTTCCTTTAGTGCTTTAGTGTTTCTTTTTTTTTTTGCATTTTGCTCTGAAATTTCAGTTTTTTGTGGTTGCGCCCGACTTGGTTTTCTTGACTGACACACAGCCCACAGCACGCGCCATTTTCTGTTGTTATCGTTGCATACAATAGTTTATGCATGTATGTATGTATCTATAGTTATAGATATATATAGATGTAATTTGTTGTTGAGCTTTTGCAGAGTTTCGTTTTTTTTTTATTTTTGCTGGTTTTCAATTGTATCATTTTCCATTGATGATAAATTTTCCTTTTTTGTTTTACACATGCAAGGCAAATGCATGGTAAATGTTGCAAAAGCCGCCTTCATTTTTTTTTTTGCAATGATGATGATGATGATCATGATGTTATCGTCGTTTTGTTGGTTAGTTGGTTGGTTATAATATTTGCTACTCACTTTATGTTATTGGCAATGTATACCTACATAAATATTGTAGTATCTACATACATATATTGTTTTGATATTTCTCACTTCTTTTTTCCTTCTTCTATGGTCTCAAATAGCATTTCCACAATGAGGCAAATGGGGGAAAATTTTAAATAGCATTTTATACCATTTCTTATTCATACTTGTATATGCATTTATTCATTGATTATGTTATTGTATTTTATGATGTATGGTATGGTATGAATTGTGATTGAATTACATTTATAGAATTTGATTTTTCATTATTTTATGCATAGAAAGACATTATGAAATTGGGTCAAAGAATTGAATGAAGTCTAGGTAGCAAGTATTATGTTACAAGTACTTGAAGTTTACAACTTTCATTTTGTCAATTTTTGTCCATATTTTACTTTCAAAACTTTTTTTTTTAATAGAAGTTAACCTCTTAAAAATGAAGGTGTACAATGATGATGAAGTCATAAAAGAGCAAAGCTTTCATTAATTCCTTTAAAATGTAAAAAATATGTGATGGTTTTTCTTTTTGAAACTTTCTAAATTGAAAAGGAGGAAAAATATAATTGAAAAATATGCAAAAAAAAAAACCTGGGCAAATAACATAAACCCAAATCCAGAAAAGCTGTAAATTAATAGTTCACGATTTTCTGTTGAAAGATACAAAACAAAATTTGTAGCCTTAAGAAATATTAAAAATCAATCATCAGTTATACTTACTTACTACTTATCTAGAATAAACTTCAACAAGTCATTTGCTCAGTAAAACTTGTATGAATTTGTGTTGTTGTTATTGCTTTTGCATATGCATCTTTGATGCTATTAAAATAGAATCTGTAACCTAAAAACCAATGTAGGACGCGACTGAACTTGTTTGTTTGCAATTTCCTCCTAAACTCCTCTCCCCTCTCTAGACACATTTGAAAAGATGAAATGACTTCTTGAGATTTAGTAGTAAGCAACTTGAAACTATTAAAGCTGCTCGGCATTTTCAGCAAGTAAAGAAAGATCAAAATTCATAAACAACAACAATAACAAAAACTAGTTACTTAAAATTCAATGTGAATGAACGCTAAAAATGGAAGAAAATTGAGAAAAAAAAAAGACAAACAACAACAACAAAAATTGTTATGAGAAAAACCTACTAGCAACGAGTTAACTAACTTAACTCAAGACAAGTCAACTCCACTCACCCGTGTAGGATGTTAGTAGGCTATTGGAAAAATCACAAAAAATCCACAAGACACTTTTGAAGTACCATACTCTCCTCCCAGTTTCGTTGTATGTATTTCATTCTCCTCTTTGTCTTCGTATCTATCAACTATGCTGTGTGCTGTTGAATAGAGTTTTATGTGGGTTTTTGTGTGAATTTTTCCAGTTTTACTTACAATATTAAAGAGATTTGACTTTTGCTTCTATTGCATCTTCTTCTTCAGTTCCTATATTCCATTTTTCTTTTTCTTCATTTCTTAGGTGTATGTATAAATAGTGGGTTTTTAGGTGTCTCTCAAGCAAGTTACAGATAAATAGATACACGAACATTGCACTCACTCACTCGCTAGCGAGTGACTTGACTACTTTTGCCCACTTTGAATAAGCGACACCAAAAACATCAACAGTAAAAGATGCATAAACTAAGTAGAAAGTGTTTGCTTACTTTACTTACATACTACTATTTCTACTTCTCATAAATAGATACCATTTATATTTCTGTGTATGGATTTGCAGTTTAGTTAGATTTGAGCCTAGTGTTTATCTACATTTTGCCGTTACAACTTTTAGCTTGACAGTTGTTCAAATGTACTAAAACTTAATGCTACCAACGTCGTAATAATTGTCGTCTTTATCTGTGATATTATTGTTATTACTAGCGTTCGGCTACACCTTTTATATGTACATAGTAGTAGTATATTGTATCTCACTTATGCAAGACCATGATGATAGTGATGATGATGATGATGACTGCTCGGTTTGTGGCCTGTCAACGAAGCATTTTAATATTGCTATTTTTGTTTTTTCTCTCTGTTACTTGGGTGATTATCATAAATACTCGTATGTATGGCAATTGCAAGACACCCGCACTTTGTTTGTGCTGTAATACTATGTAGAGATTTGTTTACTAGATACATACAACTTAACTCATTTGTTTAGTGTTTTATATATGATGGTTATACTCTTATGTACTTATTATAACATATATGACTTTACATAAAATTATATTTACAGTTCAAGTTTAAGTTCTTAAATCTTCTTTTTAATTTTTATTATTATTTAACGTTAAGTCTTTCAAAAATAACTGCTTTAAGACTAGATTAGATATCCATAACCATTAGCAACTCATTCATCAATGAATTGTAACAATGAACTCAAAGTTCAAACATCTTAATGCTTGACCATTAAGCTCTGCTGAGTTAATGAGAACTTAAGGCAACCATCATTAATTCAATCATTCATTTTGTATCATCATTCATTCGGTCATTTATTCATTGATTCATTCTTTCTTCTATCATTCATTCATTAAGGGTGTGAAAAAATATAATATTTTAAGGCTTCCTTTCGTCTACAAAGACAACACAACAACTTGAGACAATAATACACTTGTATGCGACATTAATGACAGTTTTGCGTGAGTGAACTTATCAAGAATTCCCTGCCTTTTTCACAAATATCCAGAGATACAGACTTAAGACTTATATGCAGACTAGACAGACTTCGTCGTCGTCACTGTCTTAAATCTTATATATTTTTTATTTTTTTTTTTTCGGTCGCAAAATTTCATTCATAAAATGTTAAAGAAAAACCAAACGAATGCCGCCAACATGATTTTGCTAAAAATACAAGCGGTATTTTACTTACAACCCACACACAATACGATATACTATATAATATTTTCAGACATCAACATCGACTACTTTTATTTGATTTTATTTTATTTATTTATTTTTGGCAAATAAAATATAATAAACCTACACGAAAATTGCCATTGCCTAAGGTGACAATCTTTTGGTATCGTTCGTTTGAATTTTGGTCATGTATTTTTCTTTATTGGTATTTCTTGTTTGTTTATCTGTGCGTTTTTAATGAGTTTTCTTCTCTTCTTATCATTGGTTTCCATTCATTCATTAAGAAGTTTCTTTTGCTTGCTGAAATTTAAAGATATATCCAAACAAAAAGTACGTAAAATATTGCATAATACAATATTCTATTTATTTTTGTTCATTAGTCATTTTTAATTTTGAAAATAAATGGATAGAAGTTTTATGTGAATTAATGATACGATTTACATATAATTTTTGGTTTGTGTAAAGACATACTCGGGGTAAACCGTTGCAAGTTTCTTTAAATGCTAGAGATTGGAGTTGGAGTAGAAGAGAAGCGCTTATAGATTAGCAATTTTAAAAGCGCATGTCACATTTATACTAAACCGTAAGAATTGGGATCCAGTATCTTTAAATGGAGCTACAATTTCTCAAACTCATGGCGTTCCCCTAGGTAGGCGTCCCAATTAACGTAACCACATTGAATCTAAAAAATAAAAATAATAATACAGATGAAACTCTTAGTACAACGTCTCCACTGGCTTAATAATTCAAGCTCTGGTCTGCGATTTTAGAACAAGATTCTACTGTTTAACTAACTCTATTATTATTACAATTTGGTGTAAAATTATGGGGCAGCGCAAGTTATGTTGAGACTATAGTACAAAATTCTCAATCAAAAATTCTTAGAACAATAACAGGGTCCCCATGGTATATCAGAAGCAATTATAATATGAATGCATACTATTACTATTATTTTATATCGAAATGAAGGAGAATTGGGGAGCGATCTATAAGAAATCAATGGAAATAAAAATGATTATGCAAATATATCTTTCAGAGTTCCTTGATTACTGGAAGAGAATAGAAGTTTAAGTGAAGAAAACAACATTGTTTGCAGTCCCCTTTGTGTGAATGATTTCCACATGGTAACAAGGCCGTGAATGAATCGTTTGAATTTTAATTTAAAAATCTATATATTTTTTTGTAATTTTTGTTTATATTTCTAATTATGTGAAAGGTCTTGATTATGCAATACTTTATATGATCGATCCATTGTATTTCTCTATAATTGTATTGTTCATCATTTCGTATGCTAATTTGGACTCCTATTCTACATCATTAGGAAAAATATTGTCATAGGTCAAATCATTGAACATTTAGCAGCTCAACTTATTGTGTACAATGACATAAGATTGACTGACATTTTGAGTAAATTTAAACCGAAAATGGTAAAAGATCATAAGGAAACTAAAAAAAAAAAAAAACACCACAGAATTTAGAAACCTTCAAACTATCAACAAATCTGTCAATAATAATTGACAAGTGAGTCAGCCACCAACCAAGCAACCGACCATATGTATCGTACATATATACAATATTATATTCTATCTGTTAACTATCTTTCTGTAATATCAAACAGACATTTATTTACCTTTGATTGAATAATAAAAGAAAAAATCGCACACACTGAGAGAGAAACAAGTGTCAAACCACCAGAAGTCATTTCATAGTTAAAAGAACAAAGTCTTCTAAAGTACAAAATAACATCTGCTGTTGTTCAGATACTTTTTTGTAACTGCTGTAGCAGATATTTTTGTATTTTATCTTTTGTTTGTGTTTTGTGTTTTATTCAATTTTTTTTGTTGTTGTTAAACAGCAGCTCAATTTTTTACGCATTTTTACGCCTCATTGAATTTGTCAAACAATCGCCACCGTTGGCGATGATGATAGTTATAATGATAATGATGATGACGACTACAATAACAAAACATGTCTGTCTTTCTGCATCTCTGACCTGACTTCGCCAATTGTATTTTATCTGTTTATCTGACTGCCTGTCTGTCTGTCTGTCTGTCTGTCTGTTGGTTTGTTTGTTTGTACAATATATTAGTCTTTTTGTTTTGCCGGTTTCAACTGCATCCCCTGCCGCCACCACCTTGACTACAATGTTAATTTACCTTTAGTTGCGCTTATGGCCCAAAGCGATTGTTTGTGTTGGCGTCGCGCTTTGCGGGTGGCACTTAAGCGTAACCGGTATTAAGGTTTTTTGTTTTGGGGTCTCTCTTTATTGTTGTGGATATTTTTTGCAGTTTTGCCAATGCATAAAAAACAACATTTAATCCAAAACAAAGTTTGAAAAAAAAAAGCGTGCAAAAAACATGTTTGTGCTGATGCTTCTACTTATAATATTTTTGCAATAAATATGAAATACAGACATACTAGCACATGTAAATACAGTAATGTGTAAAACGAAAGCCACTTTCAAGAATTGAAAATTGAATACATGGGATGGCATCATATGCTCCTTTGGCTGTTTCAGCATAACAAGTTAAAGTCAAATTATCTAAGAAACAATAGAGTCAAGTTCTTTATTTAGATTAATTAATTAACAGATTTGAACCGCATTGAAAATCTCTTTGACTTGAAGTGAAGAATTTTTGATCAATGATTTTATGACAAAGAAGATCTATATCAGACTATGAAAAGCATTAATCAATCTCATTTAGATGTATGTACAATGGTTATCTATCTATACATTGAAAGTGTTTGTTCACCCATCACGTAAAAGCCACTATTTGGACTAAAAATTTAATTACTGAAAAAGAACAAGCTTTATTGTGAGTAACATATAGGGTGTATTTTATCAAAATCAACCTACAGGATCAAAAGATACAACATAATTAAAAATCAAATTAAACGAAAGACTATGAAACATAATATTTCTGGCTTTACCAGCACTACCTGCCGAATGTCACGATAATGCAATAAAATTATTCATCCGCTTTCGACTCGGTAATACCTCGCTCACTCATCAACACCTACTGTACGGCCGCAACAATGATGCATGCCCTCTCTGCAACGACGTTGCAATTGTTGAGCACCTGCTCTCAGGATGCATTGCAATACAAAACCTTCGAGTCCAAGCAAAAATTAACATGTTAGAGCTCCTGGGCAATCCAAATCTTAACAACATAAACTCGATCTATATTTTTTTTTAATCCCTGATAAATCGTATATAAAAAACATTAATTAATCTCATAAATAATAATAATAATAAGTGGCGCTACAAACGTGTGTCAGTTTTGGCCGAGTCCAAAAGAGCGCACCAACTAGTTCTGTCCTTTGCACGCTGGCGCCAGTTGAAGATTCCCAAGGTCGACAGGTCCTGCGTAGCTTGGTCTCTCCAACGGAGATGTGGACGTCCCCTTCCTCGTTTTCCACCCTGAGGTACCTTCTCGAAGGTCTGCCTTGCCAGAGCTTCTTTATTCATACGCGAAACGTGGTCAAGCCAGCGTAGCCGCTGAATTTTTATGCGCTTCACTGTCCTTATATAGCTCATACAGCTCGCTGTTCCATCGAATACGGTACACACCGTCTACGCAGAGAGGACAGGAGATTTACGGAGAATTTTTCTCTCGAACGTTCTCAATGCATTCTAATCGCTGTTGGTCAACGTCCAGGCTTCTGCGCCATAAATCAGGACAGGGATGATGAGTGCCTTGTAGAGCGTGAGTTTGGTTTGTCGAGAGAGGGCTCTGCTTTTTAAATGCCTACTGAGCCCAAAGTAGCACCTGTTGGCAAGAGTGATCATCCGCTTGATCTCTAGTCTGACGTCGTTCTAGCTGTTGATGCTGCTGCCAAGATAGACAAAGTCGTTCACCACTTCAAAGGTGCGGTTTTGTCTAAGACGCGAAGACTCTTTGTTTGTTGACAGAAGATACTTTGTCTTGCCGTCATTCACCACGAGACCCACTTTAGCCGCTTCTCTCTCTCGCTTGACTTGTTGGAAAAATTTTCGGGTCATGTTTCTGTCGTCCAGCATCTCAAACGCTTCGTACTCACGCTTTTCGGCTTCACGTTTCTTACGTCAATTTATTAATCTAAGAGCTGAAAGCCATGGCAGCTAGTGCTCTCAATATTAAGTAGTTGAAGAATTTATTTTTTATCCTACTTCTTAATAATAATAATATTTCTGGCTTTATAGAAAGGTACTAGATCTAATACTGGTGCTTCTTAAATTTCCTCTCATTCATAACTGACTACGCACAAGAATATTGACTCTTTGTTCTTTGTTTTCTGTAAATGTCGCCAAAAGATAAAAGGCGTTCTGCATAGAACACCCAGGTCAACTAGTAAGAAATAAAGCTTTAAATACCAAATTACTTATTGTATGTATGTTGGGTTTTGTTTTGCCAAGTACTGTGGATTCAAATACTCATACATATAGATACATATATGTAAATGTGTACCTATATAAATGCATTGCAAACTCATGCTTTCATGCATTTTTTATGTGTTTTTTTTTTTGCATATTGTTGTGTGCATATTTTTGACTGAAATAAATAAAAATAAAACCAAATCAATATCCGTTTTTATTTCATTTTTTTTTTTTTAGTTTTATTTTCCTTGTTGATTTTTATGTAAATTTTGTTTATCGAAATTTACCTCAGCATTTGTTCAGTTATGGTGGCATGTCCCCTATATTTTATGCAATTTGTTATTTCTTGTTGTTACCTTTGAGTGCTTAAATCGATTTTCATTTTATTTTTCGATTTAAGGTAAAATGGCATTTGTGTGCACTCCTTTTTTTTTTTTTTTTTTTTTGGGTTAATTTGACATTTAAATATTTTGAACAAAGACGTTTTAAATACTACAAAAGGGGCGGGGGGAGGGTGAGTCTTAAAGAATAAGTGGTAAATGTAATGTAAAATTAAAAAGAAAAATCAATAAAAGGCCAACAAAGATTAAAATCGTTTTCCACAAAAAAGCCTTCCTTATATGTTTTTTTTTGATGAGGCCACCACTTGCTTGATACTAAATATATATAATATACAATATAAGTACTTAGTCGTATATGCAACACTTTGAAGCCATTTCAATGTCATTTGTTGTGTAATCTCAGTTCGGTGATGATGATGATGATGATGATTATGTGTATAATGATTATTATTGCTGTTTGTGATTCTTGTGTATAAACTCTTAATACAATAGTAATAAATATGGTCAATACAACATTTTATATAGCTTTTCTACACGATTCCAACTTCATTAATACTCTTCTTACTTTTAACTGAATTTACTTTTTTTTTTGCTTTATTTTGCTTTATTTTACTTTACTGGTTAACGACAGAAAACTTGTTTTCACTTTTATTACCCATATTTGTAAGTACGTGAGCTTCTCGCAAAGATGTCGCATGTTGGTTTTCTTTGTTAACTAATATAAAAATACATATATCTTTTTACGAGCAAAACAAACATAATTTTTGCAGTAGCTCATATTGAATGGTTCACATAATATTGTTTAGTGTTTCAGCTGACACTGAAAACAATACTAAAACCAAAACAAAACCAATGGAAGCCAAATGGTGCTGGTGGCTAATAAAATACCATAAACCGGATTGGACTAGACTTGCTTTTGCCAAATTAGTTCAATAACACTTTTGGTTTACTATTACTACACAAAACAAAAAAGAATCTATTTATCATCAGCTGGGGAAAATAAACCAAGCCAAGCTAAGCTTCCTGCTGTGCGTGTTTATTATTAGAATATAGGGATGTTTTTTTTTTTTGCAATATTGCTTCAGTTGCTTGTAGGCGTTTGATAGACTGTTTTAATTAAATTCTTCCCTCAGTTAGTAGATCTAGAATGATGCAAATTAATACTGTCACCATTTGAGAAAAACATCATCCACAATCATTGCTAGCAGAATCCTATTGATTTTCTATTTTTAGTAATTCTATTTAATTAAAAATCTCTGATGATTATCTCAACTAAATTACAATGATACAATGTTCGTATTATAGAACAGATAGTATGCCTTTTTCCTCTCTGTATTTGTATCCATAAATATTGAAAGATTTTGATTGATTTATATCATTTTTATAAAAGTAATTTATTTTATCTTTGTAATTTTATGTATTACACTGTTGTAGTTACAATTGTATACATTACATTATATTTATAGTTGTTGTCATCATCATTGTCTTGTCAGCTGTCAATTGAAACTCAAAAGTTGTAATCAATCAGAATTGATTGCTTGTTGGTTGTTTATACTCATAATTTGACACTTCAATAAAGCTATGATGATTTACACAGTTTTTATGCGATGATTCCATGACTGCTTATAGTTGAATTTTAAATTTATACTATAAAACATGAATAAACATAAATCCAGTATATGGAGGTTGATTCAAGAAGTACCTGAACTGACATTTGTTGTTTGAATTTCAAAATCAATGATATAAAGAAGAGAGCAAGATTTAGAGCTTCCCAGTTTTTAGTTTTTCTTTTGGTTAATAATTTGCCAACGATGAATAAAGAACATTGCACAGGAATTTGCAATGAATGATGTTATCCAACATCCTTTGTTGAAACTAAGCATCTGAATACAATGTTTCAATGAAGGAGATTTTATAGAGAATAAATGATGTGAATGCTTTCTATTTTCCTTATTAAGTCAAGTACTAATAGAACAACTCTCGTATATTTGCTGGAAACAACAAAAATCAACATCAATTTATAAAAATGCCAGAAAATTTAATAGCAAAAAGTGGTTTTTATTGCATTTTTCCAACTAAATTATTCATTTATTAAAAAAAAAAAAAAACAAAACCGTTTTTATTGCCTCATTTTTTGTATAAAAAATAGTTTTAATGCTAACTTTTTTCTTCAAAAATAAAAAAGAGAATAAATTTATTGATGCAATGTAACATTTATTTATTTTCGTACTATATACAATATGTATTTATGTTTCTATTCTGTGAACTGGATTGAGAACAAAAACTGAATAAATTGAGAATTGAATCAAACAATAATTTCTTAATAAAACTTGTAAGTTATCATATGATATTTCAATTCTGAAATACAATATATGACATACAATCAGAGGCTTTTTATAGGGTTTAGTTGAACTAAAATTTTTAACAGAACTTGCAAGTTATCATCATAAATAATGAGATGATATTTCATATCAAAACAATGTGTATGACAATCAAAGGTCGAGTTTATTTCTTCAAAAAAAAAAAACCCACGCTAACATAAACTTGCATACACTATTGGTTTCATAATGAATGCACTTGGAAATAAATGAATGAATGAACTTTATATTGAAAATGTCAGAAATTTAATGAATGAAAGAAAAGACTTTTCATTAATGTTGACATATGTTTAAGTGTCACTTTTATATATTAATTTATTTATACTATGCAAGTGAGAATTCTTAAGCAAGTACATTTGCTGTATACATATATTGTAATTTAACAATTGTTCATTTATCATTTATTCATTCACATTCACTCCTTTATTATATCACAAAAAAAAAAAAAAAAATAATAATATACTATTGACTTCAATGCATTTTTTTATGTATTATTTTTAGAAAATCACAAATATGAAAAAATCTTTTGTTTGTTAATTTAATGAAATGTGCAGACAACAAAAATCAAATTTAATCAAATTTAATTGGAATTTATATAAGCATGAATGATGAAAATTACCCATACGCACAAATGTTGTTAAATGTTATTATTTTGTGATATAAAAAAAAAATAATAAGAGACAAAATCATTTAAAAGTTATTATATCAACATCAATACTATCGATATTAATAATTAATAATTTGGAATATAAAATATAGATTCTTTTGAATATTGAAGATTTTATTATTGTACTCATAGTAGTTAGCCAAAGGCCTTAGTAGCCAGTGCTCCCCACAAGTTAATCATAGTTTGGTAAGCTTTATTAACTTTTTAATAAATAAATAAAAAATTAATAACATAAAATATTCTTCTGGTTGGATAGTTGCAGTTATATCCACAGAGAAATTATACATTTGTTTTTTTGGGTGAACTATTTTTGGATGTCTATGAAGCCGTTGAATGTAACCACTGCAATGTAAAGTGAATTCCTAAGGCAAAGCGGCATCATCTTAATATCACTATGTAGGGTAGTGTTGCTGACAAAGAATAGGACTTCCGTCTGTTTTTCTGAAAGCCATGTTTTGGAAAGCCAGAACTTTCCTTATGTTGTGCAAAACAGTGATGCCTCAAATTTGTATGGTACTCGTATAAGCTGTATAAGAACGTGACAGAAGCAGAATAAAAATTCTATTTAAAATAAAAGGTTGAAGTTGTTTGGTTAATTGAGTACAAGTCTTCTTGATTATTATTGCTGCATATTTCTATAGTTTCATAGAGTTCTGTCATTTGTTTATTATTGTATATTGAAATATTTAGTACATATTTCAATCAATTTGCTTTAATATTACAATTCTAATAAATGTCTATTCTTTGTCATTGTCACTTTTAATATTCATTGCTATTTCATCTCAAATTTCTCTATTTACAATAATATCAATTTTCTATTTTGCTTTTACAGAATACTTCACCACTCTGGGAGGATTTCGTTGCGAAGGCTGGCAAATTGCACACATGCTTGCGGTAAGTATCTTTCAAAGAATATGTAACTAATTTTTGTTTATTTTATATCATATTTATTCCTTTCAACAAATATAATAAATAAATAAATAACTTGTAAAAGTTTCAATTGCTTTTGATTGATTTTTGAATTTGATACATAAAGCATTGATTTCCATGAATTCATTACGATTAAAAGTTATTTTCTTTCAATTTGTTTATTTTATTTCATATCAAATTTCATTTTGTGTATAGTATAAAATATAAATGTATAAATAAGTCTAACAAATATATAACGATATTTTTAAATATTATAAAGAATTAAATTTCATTTAATATTTGAAAGGAAAGTTATGCACTTCTAAACTTATTTGAAACGCACACGCCCTGTTGAACTAATGAGTGGTCTCTAGATTTGCTAAGAACGACAAAGTTTAACAACCACTTTATTTATTATTCACTTTTTTATTTTGCAAAAGATTTGTTTTTTATGCCATCAAGGAACAACTTTGGCCAAGTGTTAGAAAAACTGTGCTTACAAGTACATATGTATAATGTTTGCCTTAAGTTCAACTCTTTTCCAAACTTGTACACTGACACTTTAAGCTGATGCATTTTTGTAATGTAACAAACCAAGTCATAGGGAAGGACCCTGTTAAGTAAGCATCGCAAGTTGAGTTGAATGAATTTAACCACTTTCTCTCACATTTATTCAAACTAATCCCTTAGTTTTTGATATTCCGAAAATAAATTTGGCAAAAGTTCTTGGCTGCACCACCAATAGCGGCCGCTAAATCCGATCACACTGACATGAAGGTTCCACATGTTAATCAAACCGTGAAATACAAAGTAATCCCCAAATTTTAAATTAAAGAGAGCACAAAATATGTACGCGTTTCGCTTTTTTATATCGATAAATAAAATTTAAAATACAAACTTTAAATTAGCACTTGGACTGAGTTTATAGACTAAGTTAGTAGCTCATTGGATTGTATTGTATAATTGGATTGATTAGAATACCATGAGTTCATTCAGAAAGGTCAATAAAAACATTCCCAAGACATATTCCTTTATTCGTTAACGAAAGACTTCCGAAAAGCATTTATGTACCATATAGCCAAAAAGGCACTTTAGTTTACTAGTGATGTAAAGAATATCAATTTAAGACATTCGCGAATGCGAATTTGAATGTGAATGCGAATATTCGCAGCATCACTACTGTGCACCACCTTTTTCATAAGAATAATTATTAGATTTTTTTATTAATATTTAGTCAATAAGTCAATGTTTTTTATACTCTTCACGGGTGTAAATATAGTATATATATTTGTTACCAGCTCGATGAGATGAGTTGATTTAGCCATGTCCGTCTGAATGTATGCAAACTAGTCTCTCAGTTTTTGAGCTAGAGAGCTAAAATTTTTTTTTACCATACGCTGCACGGAATCAGCCGAATCGGACCACTAGGGTGGTAACTCCCAAACAAACCCCTTTTAAATTAATGTTCTTATTAGAAAACGTTTTTTGTTTTTTGACGTATCGAACTGAAATTTGGATATTATAAGTTTCTGATCCATGTTCATCAACCATGTCAATTTCATGATCCTAGGGTTACCAGGAAGGGTACCCAAATTAAATGACAAACTTATAAAGAATAAAAGTACAACTCAAACTGTGTTCTTTGTTAATAATCAAACTGTAATAGAGAGAATATAGTGGCAAAGCCAATGATAGCCTTCTTTCTGGTTTATATATAAAATTTAGCATATCTCCTACCAATTTCTGAAAATTCTAAGCTGCACTCTGCTTCAAAGATCATCTATAGTATTAGTGGGATCTCCATTGTGTATTATACAAGCCTCATCCTAATAATTGAACACTGATTTTCACTCGAATTGTGTTTTGGGCCGGTCATTTTATTAATTAAAATTGTTGCTTCTATAGCCAACTTTTGACTACTATACGCCCAATATGCTTCGGGTCACAATCTGTCTGGTAAATCATTTTTGATACATATTACATACATTTGTATATCCACTTTAAGTATGTGTATGTTATGATTTTAATTATACAATATGATAAAAGGCTATGACACATAAACAATTGAATGTAAAAACTAATGTCTTATCAGATAAATATAAGTAAGTAGTAATAACCAGCTTACAGTGAAGTGTATGCAAGTTTTAATAAAACCAAAGGTCTAGTTTTCCTTTATGTGTTTTTGTGGATACATTTTTTGTTAAAAGATAAATAAAAAGAAACCCAGGTAGCTTTGTGGTTCACATTCAGATATTTAAAATAAAATGTCGCCGACAGCAAAAACTTTGTGCTTGATCTTGATGGCAATTTACTTTTTAACTTTTCTTTGTTATTTTGTTTCTTTTTTGTTTCAAAAACAAAGTTAAGTTTTGTCAGAGTTGGTTGTTGGTTTATTTCTGTATACCTGTCCTGATGGTGGTGATGGTAAACCAAAGGTCAAAGAATTTTGCAACTTTGTTTTCTGTTTCAATAAAATTTTGTTCTGATTTGAATCTTGAAATATTTTTTGATTAAATTTATATAAAATCGTCTTTCATTAAAGATTTAAACAAAAAAAGAAAAAAGCAACACCAATTTTAATTAAAAATTATAGTTATTAATTTAAAATTAGTAACGCCACAGAGATAAATCAAATAAACCATAAGAAAAATGTTCAAAAAGAGAGAAATCATAATCAAAAAATCATATAAAAATGTACCAAAAAATATAAAATAAAATGATGCTGCCGCAGGTCAAAGAGAAATTATTTATTATGACTAAACCAAACAATAATTTTCTACATAATAATAATAATATTTATTAATCTATCATCCATCTACTACTAGTAGTATATTTTTTTTTACTTCTTTTTTCTTTTCATTAATTTTATATCTTTTTTTTTTTTTTTGTTTTTTTTTTGCAGTGCTGCCATTCAAGCGATTGCCGCATACTTGGATGCCTTCCAAAAAATCGCAGACGCCGCAACAAATTCAAGAGGTAAGTTCAATCAAAATATGTAGTCTATTTCTTCTTATAATAATAATGCAGTTGATGATGGAGGGACGGAGGGAGTTTGGAATATTACGCATATACAGTGTTCACGAAAATTTATGTCTATCAATTGACCTACAATTCATTTTTCGATAGGAGTTACCATTATTCCGCATTACCTTGGTTCCATTCTAGTTTTTTTATCGTTACAATCGATTACACTTTATACCATTTCCAATATCCTTCGAATTGGAATGCTGCAAAAAGTTTTATAAATCGTGGGATATAACATTAGCAGCATTACTAATAAAAATTCTTCAAATTGATTGAATAGTCTTATAGAAAGTATGAGGCAAATGACGAATAAAAGCTGTCATTAAATCCAGAGGAGGCCGTAATGTCCTATAGTTGACAAAACTGTTCCCATGACTTGTTTAACGTTTGACCATATAAATAACTATTATGTTGGCAACTAAGTACCCTATTCTTTATTAAATTTTCACATACTCTAATTCAACACGGCAAAATTTTTTTAATGCAAGACATCGCCTGTCCTCATATTGCCAATATGATTAAAAAAAACTATTCAAAAACATGACTGGGAAGTGCTACCACACCTGTCGGCAACCGATCTTTCGATGTTTTTCAAATGATGATTGAGAGCTTGTTTTGATACATTTTTCAATTCGATCGGATGATTTCTTCCAATAAGGTATCGAAAATCTTTATGAACATTGTATTAAAAAACAAGTTTTTTTAATCTTGAATAAAATAGTGAAGTGTTCTTTATGTAGAAATGAAACACAAAATAGTAGGATGAACTAATCTTTCTAGATGGGTTGACACGTTCGCAGTTTGCCTGCAGAGCGTAGATTGTTTTTGAAGTTTCGAATAGAGCGAAATTCTCTGCGATTTATTGGAAAAATGTTGAATTGGTCTGTTGTTTTTTTTCTTAAAATAAAATAAAGCTAGTCAAGGAATCCGTTGTTGGTCAAACCTGAACACTTGATCACTGCATTGCAAATCTATTGAAATTGGAAACATTCAAATCTCAATCTCAAGTCAATCTTTTAGGACATATGAATGAAAATGTGCCTTTGATAAGGAAAAAAAAAAATTGTCGATAAGACTAAAAATTCGAAAAATATCATGGCCATTTGGCAAGATCGGAAGTTGTAAAGTAATATGACAATATTCTTTGGAGCGATGAGAAGAAGATTGAATTATTATGATCACCTGTGTTTGTTTATTTGAATTAATAAATATTCGTGAATAGTTTTGTCTAACACTGTATACATAAATGCTTGTGTTATGTATCTGCGTATCTATAGTAATACTTAGTACTCAAGTACATAAGGTAAAATATCGCAACAATAGGCTGAGTGAGAATGTTTAATGTACTATGGTATGTAGTTAGTCAGTTTACTCCTCTCGAATGCGTTTGACTAAGTCAACTGCGGTCATCGATCTGATTTTTATACCATTTTACTTTTACTTTTCCTTTCATTTTATTTTATTTTCTCTCTTTAATTTTGCTATTTTCTTTATTTCTATTTTCTGTATATTTTCATTGACTTTTTATATGTACAATATACTATTCTAAGGGTGATTATGCAATTGTTGTGTTAGATTGCTTTGTTGTTTTCTTATTTACTTGTTTATTTCTTTTTTATTTATTTTTTTGGTTTTTTTATTTAGGCAAAGAAAAAATCAGGAAATGTTGCTTCAACAAAGTTTATTTAGCACTTGTTGCTGCTGACATTTAGATACATTTTTCTTATTTTCATTTGTGTGCAATTTTAAAGTATCTAAAGATAGCGATCACTTCTTATGCTAGAAATTTATTATATAGACATTATACTTTTATGCATTGTTGTGTATCGTATCTATTTAGAGCATAAAAGTATCTTGTGTTTCTGTTATTGTACATAAAATAAAAATGTCACCTTTCAATTGGAATTCAAACCAATGAGTCCCACCCATTTCCTGCCCTTTTCCAATACTAATAGTTAGTACTTATTTTAGTTAGGATGTTTTTCTACACACACCCACTTATGTATATACACATGAGTTAGCCTAAATGCTCATAAACTTTCTACTTTGCACTTTCTAAATGTTTTCTCATTGCTGTTTTTAGTGGTTACTTGGCATGGTTTCATGACACAGGACAAGTGCCAATTGTCCTTACATTTAATGTGTTTGTATTTTTTTTTCCTCTTGTCAACTCAGTTTAAAAGCATACAATTGCATACATGTATACATTCATAGATACATAAATACATAATGTGTGAGTACATAACACAATTATCACCGTTTTAAGTAAGGTGTAAGGGTGGCGGTGGTGTTGATGTTGATGGTGACGGTGTTTTCAGTCGGTATTATTGTCTCATTGAGGGTGAAATCCAATAAGTACGCATGTGGCTTCCAATTGCTATAGCCGCCACCGCCACCGTAGTGTCATGTCTGTTGTTGTCGTCATCGTATTGTATTGGTGTCTATTTCAAAAACATTGTTATTGTTTTTTTGTGTGTTTTGTATCTTTTGTCGCCTGCAAATTTCAGTTAGGAAATTCAATTATGGCTTACATGAGCCGAAACATACTAAGCCAAGCCAAGTCGTCGTATGAGCGTCACATGGCCTCTAATGTGCATTGCAGATATACTTACATTATCCACAGTACCATAATTTTGGTATACTTAGTAAATGGTTATCCCCATAAAATAAGAACATAGAATTGACTGCCTGCTTTAATTTTTTATTACAACACATTGTAATGTTGTGGAAAACATTTAAGCAATATACCATAACATACCATACTTCATTATGATAATGTAAAACGAATGACTAAAATCAATAAATTAATTTGGTTTAATTATCTTTTCTTGACATAATCAGTGAGAGAAATAATGCTGACTATTATTATGTCACATGCAGGGACAGATTATCTAACCTAAGGGCCCAGTACACCTAGGTGTCCATGACCTGCGGGAAGAAAAATAAATCGAAGTCATTTGTTTTAAACCGAGACTATTATTGCTTATTCCAATGTTTTCTATTACTTAAATCATGGGTGATAGAGCCGATAAAGATTTGCTCCGACTTCTTAGAACAGCTATGTCGACAGTGGGTTCCAATTACTTCACTGAAAGTGCAATCTATCTAGGAGTTCAATATCAAAATGAAATTTAGACATGGCGAAATATAAACAACGAAGTACAAGTTTTCCATTGTAAATTTTCAGGGACCGAGCTTTGCTCGTGTTTCGTATTTTTTCGAAAAATATATGTAGATACCAGTAGACACATGAACAAAATTTTCTTATCTGACCACCATATGCCATCTCACTTGCACATCTTGATATGAATTTTCCTATTTTCGGTAGTTCCTTTTGGGTTTTCCGAATTTTCTTTTTTTTTTCTTAAACCAGTAGTAATAAGGCGATCACAACAAAAAAGAAAATCTGCCAAATCGGTAGAACCGATTCCAAGATACATAATTTATATATTTACATATTGTATTTATATTTTTATAAGAATTGCTCGACAAAAAGAGTTCAGTCCCACAGTGGCAAAACTTGCCAGGCTGCACGGGACATCGAAGAAAGGCTTCCCGAGGAAATAAGTTCCAAGAAAGGCAAGGCAGTTCAGACATAGGAGGTATTGGATAGAGATGAGCTAAACAGTGACACAATGATTCAAAACTGTGATTGTGTCACAGTCATTTGAAGGGAGAGACAGTTTTCTTGATTGATTGTGACTCCCTTTGATTCAGTTGCTCCGTAAACTGTGATTGGTAATCACACACAAAATAAACTGTGTCTCTCCCTTTAAATGACTGTGACTCAATCACAGTTTAGAATCACTGTGATTTTGAAATCACTGTTAAGCTCATCTCTAGTATTGGATGTTTTCTAACTATTCATCATTTCCATAACTACTACTACTACAGTGTCTCGTTAAGACTCCTGTCATCATCCGGGTCCTCTTCTTGTTAAGTTGTAGAAGTCCATTGCAAAATCTAATGTTAATATAGGAAAATATTGTGCGATTGTCTGCCAAAAGACTTGCCTTGCCTAGTGGCTTCCATATGTCTTAATCCGCCCCTGTTATCTTGTCATATTTCGGAATGTTTAATAAATGAATTTCATCCATAATTACATTTGACGTGAGTTGCTTTACTAATTAATTGGACGATACATCCCTGCAAACATCATTGCCAGATAACAAAAGTTCTCATTATCTATGCATTGAAGCATAATAATGTAAGTATGTAGTACTAGTAGATTGTATGTATTTTGATAGATAAAATAGATAGTGTGCACGTGTAAAGTTAAAGCAGCCAAGCCTTTTGTGATAGTAGAGGATAATGAAATTTCCATGAATTACAATCATATACATATGTGGATATACTTTGTGATAGACGACCCAAAAAGAGTTTATTATGTAGTCAAAATGCACATAAATACTATTACACACACAAAGGCAAAGGCAAGCAGACATAAGCAATTATTATGTTGGCAACATAATGGGCACATAAAACTACTACTACTACTTACCAAATAAAACTGTTTTATTCTGTACGGTTTTGTTGTTCATTTGATGCATCACATCGCATCTATGTGGGGTTGGCATGAAATCGTGTTGCATGCAACACTGCTCCCATAACATAAAACGTCAAACCAAATTTACAATAAACCAATACCAGAGCAGAACAGAACAGAACAGAATAAAAGAGACCACACCAGACAAGGTGGCATGCAATGCTTTTGCAATACATTGAATTGAATATTGTGTGCTTCTAGTGCTTTTGTCAGTCTGCCTGTCTGTTGGCCAATATAGAATGTTTAACGCTTCAATGCATATATCCGGTAGGGTGACAGCAACATAAATTGCAATTCCACTCTCCTTTTATTGCCAAAGTTTCTATAATGTACATTCCTTAAATCATGATAAATTGCTCATACACATACACATACTACACAAGTGTACTACATGATAACTTCTTTTATTTGGATTACCATTCGATACTATTAAATAATTGAATTTTGTCCTATTTTTGCAGGTGCATCCAAAGAAATTGGCACAGCACTGACCAGAGTATGTTTGCGACACAAGGCAGTTGAGACACGCCTCAAAACATTCACATCTGCAATTATGGATTGCCTTGTTCAACCATTGCAGGTAAGTCTAATTGATTAAGAAAGTTTTCTTATTTCTGTATAATTTTTGGATTTTACAGGAAAAAATAGAAGACTGGAAACGCACAGTGGCCACCATAGACAAAGAACATGCCAAAGAATATAAACGTTGTCGCACCGAACTCAAGAAACGTTCGAGTGACACATTGCGTCTTCAAAAGAAGGCGCGCAAAGGACAAACTGACAGTATACAAGTATTGATGGACTCACATATGCAGGATGTCACATTACGTCGTGCCGAATTGGAAGATGTTGAGAAGAAATCATTACGTTCGGCTATGATTGAAGAACGTTTACGTTTTTGTACATTTGTGCATTTGTTGCAACCTGTCGTAAAAGAAGAATGTGAAGTCATGTTTGAATTGGGACATTTACAGGTTTTTATCTCAAAATGAAAATCAATTTATTTTTGTTTAGTTTAACTAACATAAATTATTGTTTTTATTATTGCAGGAGGCTATGGAGTCAATTGCCATTGTTACCAAGGAACCAAATGTATTGCCACAGGCATCTGAAGAACTCATACATGATGCCAAGGCTACAATGTCATTGTATCCGGAATCACCAAGTGCTGGTTCCGGTTCTCAAGGTGGCGGCTGTTCAAATTCATTAGGTTCACGCAAGAGCTCCGTATGCTCAATAAGTTCAATGAACAGCAGCGGTTCTAGTAACTCACCCGGGCATCATCATTATCAACGTTCATTGTCTCAGGTGCGATAATTATTAATCGCAATCAATATATTATTATTTTTAATCTTAATTAACTCAGTGTTCTTATGAATGAATGTGCATACCACGTACTCTTTTCCACCTAGCAAGAATGTTATTATCTGTGTTATATAGCCAAAACCTAAGCCAGACTTAATACTTGAGTTATAGGGAAGATATATGCAGGTTCCATAAGAAATTTTTATATAAAATTCAAATTTTTATCATTAATAAGTAAATTTTTAGGAATTTTAAATATATTTTCAAAGATTTCATTTGAAAAATCGAACTCCAGTTGTAAATATAGGTTTTCAATTCAAATTCATTTCACATTTTTACTCTTGACGCAGAGAATAGTATTATAAGTTTGTCAAGAAGTTTGTAACAAACAGAATAAAACATCAGAGATCCCATAAAGTATATATATTCTTGAGCAGCTCTCGATGAGACGACTTGATTTAGCCATGTCCTAGTTCCTCAGTTTTTGAGCTATAGAGTGTTCTTTTCACCAGACGCTACACATTTGTCGGAATCAGCCGAATCGGACCACTAGAAGGGGTACCTCCCATACATAACCTAAATTTATATTAATGTTCTTATTAGAAAATCTGTGTTTGTCTTGTTTTTTTGTTTTATCGAATCCAAATTTAGACACTATAAACTTCTGACGTATATTCACCCACTGTGTAAGTTTCAAGATTCTTGGATTACTAGATCGTATAGCTCCCGAAATGCAGTATGAATACTAAAGTCACTACTAAACATAAGTCAAATCAATAATGTGTGCTTAATCACAGGAGGATCATGTATGCATGGTCATGTGCTATTATGACGTGTTGCCACATATTTAGAACCATCTACATATGATTATTGGTGTATTGAAATTAGTATGAACACTGATAAGCGAGATTATAAAATTTCCATTCCTTTTTGAATATATCTCATATATCAGTTTTACCCGGAGTGGCCTAGAATTTCGTGTGTAAATTGTTGTTTTGTTAGAGGCTTTTTTTAAAGAGCGATTTGTCCAGTCTATTCATTTCATAACTGTCTCTCCCTCTATCTCTCTCTCTTTCTCTCTTGTTCCACTCTCAGTGAACAATCATAATCAGAAAGAAGAGAACAAAGATCGCAATACTCTCACACAGTTAGACCAAAGACTATGAAATGTATAGAGCAGACAAATCGCTCAATTTAAGCGGTGTGTCTCTTAATTTCTAAACCCAACAACAAATTGTGTGATTAGTACCTCGAGATTTACCCGATATTACACACAATTTGTTAATGGATTTACCCACAGTTTGCTGTTGGATATGAAAGGCAAAAAAGCTCCGCTTAAATTGAGCGATTTGTCTGCTCTATACATTTCATACTCTTTGGTCCAACTGTGTGAGAGTATTGCGATCTTTGTTCTTGGTTTCACTTGGCATCATGCCCAGCAACTCGTGCGGTTGATTTTCCTTTGGTAATGCCATTCGTTGTTCGCACTCAGCATTAGAACGCTACCAACTATTTTCACATTCCTCCTTATTTATGTGTTTTTGTGAAGGTATGCGTTCTGTCGCAGTGCAAATTTCTTCACATTCCGCCCAATATATTTTACATATCGATTGCATTCGCATGTATGCTCACTCTACGCAAGCTAAAAACCAGAAAGAAGGCTATGCCAAAGATGTAATACTCTTCAAGCACCTCCGAGTTGCATCCAACCTTCCTTTCATCACATCAGTTTGAGTGCCATTTTTATTGTACTTTTATTCTTTATAAGTTTCTCATTTAATTTGGGTTTGTATGGGAGGCACCCCTCCTGAAATTCTTCACAGTTGGTGGATATAGATCAGAAACCTATAGTGTCCAAATTTCAGTTCGATATGTTAAAAAAACACAAAACTTTTCCTAATAAGAACATTAATTTAAAGGAGGGTGGTTTGTATGGGAGGTAACAAGCATATCGGCAACTTCGTCGACATTTTCTTCTTCTTGTCAACAAACAAAAGTTGCAAGAAAGAATGTAGTCGCAGAAAGAATGTTGTCAGCAAAGCATAAACAACGAAGAAACGTACAAAAATTTTAGTGCGTGCATATAAGAAATTTTATAAATAGTATAAGAATATTTTTGATACCTATTATTGTAAATTTCGTAGGGATTTCTAATTTGCTTGAAAATAAAATGAAGTCCATGTTACCCGCTTATAATGTAGCTTTCTATAGGTGAAAGAATTTTTAATATCAGATAAGTAGTTTTTGAGTTTATTCATTACAAACAAACAAACATACAATCATTATGATATTAGTAAGTAAAGATATATGAACACGATGTCTGCTTATTTTGGTGGAAAGAATATGAATTCTACGATAGAATCGTAGTTATGTTTTTTTTCGTTATAAACTCTTATTTAATTGTTTATTATTTTATTGTATTTTTTAATTTTGCGTTTTTTTTTTGTTATTTATGTTTTTGTGTCTTTGTTTATAGTTTGTTACGCCTGCATTACGCTTGAAACCTGGTGAATCCAGTGATAGTGGCTTTTGCTCATCGCCAGCGCTAACAACACAGGTTTTATAATTTTTCTTCTTACTTATTTATTATTCTTTTCATTTCTATTGTAATTTAATTTCATCTATTTTTGCTTCCTTATACTCTTATACCATTAAAATAATGCTTTATTATGTGATTTTTAATGTTGCTCTAAAACTTGATCTTTTTATTTGATATTGAAATTTTGAATAATATGATTTTATTTTATGTTGGCATAGGCTTCCACAGCAACCAGTCAAACACATGCTGTCTCAACTTGGCCACCACATTCCCAAGATGTTGTTGATACTTTGCCACCGACTGCCGATCGTCCACATACGATTTCGACAGCCTATGAAAAAGGTCATCAACGTCCACCGCTTACGGTTTATACGTTCCAAAATCCAGAGACTATACATGAAGGTGTTGGTGGTGGATCTGGTGGAAATTTAAATGGTAGTGGTGTCATTAATACTTCTGGTCAAAATACACCTGTTACACAGAAATCACCAGGAGCTGGCACCTTAAATCGTCCACCGTTACCAGTTGTAAGTATCTGTCAGCTAGCGCTCTCAGCTGATTTGTTATAAATTTACATAGAATGTTAATTTCATTGAGGTTTTGTGTGTGTTATATGTTCTTTTATTATAATTATATAAAAACAATTTGTTGTACCGCGAAGAAACCTGAACGTGTGGTAAGTTCAGTAGGTTTGATTATCTACAATATTTAGTGTACAAATCCATCAATCAAATCAAGCAAATATCATCTGCAATAATTTTTTAATAAATACAATATATTATATTATTCGGATCATTATAGAAAAACCAAGTTGTGTATATAGCAGCACCCATTAGCATGCTTGTCCTTTAAAAAAATCATAAATTATATAAATCACATTCCTTTGCTAAATAATGTCCAACATCCGTTATTAACCCATATTTTTTTTATGTATTGGTTGTTAGAAAAAATATTTCATTGATATCAATAGGTGGCTTCTTTTATGTATGTGTTGAATCAAGAGTGTTTTCTTGTTACACTAGACTACAGGGAGCGGGGTGCAGTATAGCAAATAAGCGTTTGCAACGATTGGCTTTCAAACACAAACTGAACTTTATTCAATATTAAAACAAAGCAAAGACTTACATATAGCTAAAGAACATAACAAGAAGATAACCAAAGATAAGAAATAAAACAACCGTATTCAAATATAGCAAATAGGGTGTCCCAAGTGTGTCTGAGCTTCACAGGAAAATTGCGCGTGTTTGCTAGTTGATAAGTTAAACTTATGAATTTTATAAAATTGCTTGTGTTTGCAATTGTGATTGGAATATGGAAAATATGAAGATCATTGTTTTGAGGAAGACACTATTGTGTATCATTGTTTTTATCTGCTGTTGCTACATGCAGGTTAATGGAAGTTGTTGGCGTTTTTGAAGCAAGTCACAAGTCTAATTGAGTGATCGATCATGTGATCATTCTAATGAATTTGCAACGCAGCACAGCAATAAAATACAAGACTAATGAATTTAAGAAAGACTAACAAAAGAAGAACAATCACAATATGCAAGACAAAGAGTATCTAAGTAAAAGTAACATAGCATAAGAGACAATAACTGTTACATTAAATGAAAGTCAATGTCAAATTGCACAATAAGACACAACAACACTTTTATAGTTCCAAACTTAGTATTGGACTAAAGGTAGCAATCCACACGTCCACGATTTGATCAAATCGTTTTTGTTGTATTTTTGATGCGTTTCCCATTCACTCATCCACTTTTTCTCAAATTGAGAATTTATTTTATTTTGAAGAGCAATGAGTGCACACAGTGAATGTGCACTCTCTTTTCTCATAAGATTTGATCAAATCGTGGACGTGTGGATTGCTACCTTAAGTTTGATTACAGTTCTGCTCTCTATAACTATATTTGCCATATGTTGCTTGAATACTAAATCCTTTGAACACCGAGTATTGTTCACAACGGATTGGAAATGGATAAAAGATGGTAATAATGCTTATAATATGATTGAGTAAGAAGGTTCAGCTGCACTATTTCCATGAGCAGTTACATAAATTAATCGATTCCACAACACAGAAATGTTTTAACCTGATAAATCTTTAGGCTTTTTCGTTCTTCACACTCATGTTTGACATATTTGGTTGAGATCTATTGTTACATCCACCGTATGTCCAGCCCAGATCTTGAACCATCAGACTTTCATTTAGCTCTTTGTAAAACTCCTTAAAAATACAACTTTTGCTTCTGAAAAGCAATACAAGAAAGTCATGGTCATGGTGTGATTGGATGGGATTATCTATGAACTGTTTTTCATGGAACAAATAGATTAATTCAGATGCTTACAATGATTAGTAATCGAAATTAGGAGAACGTTTTAAACTGACAAATCAACCACACCATTGAAATACTATTGAAAATAAATTTTGATTTGTTGTGGTTAGGATGTGTTTTTACATTCACTATGTAATCCAGACGTTGGGTGTTATTTGTAAAACTTGTTGACTAACAGTACGAAGCACTCATCACAAAGCTTCTTGACAATTTTCTTGCTAAGAAGGGACAATAAGTTTTTTCAACATGATATTATGAAGTTGCTGGAGAAGTGGTAGGAGGTTAACGAACCATACAGACAACACAGTCATAAATATACATGTAATATATTAAACAGCTTTGCAAAAGTATCTTTCAAAATGAAATTACACTTCTAACAACCCCAACCAGTATTATCCCTTTTTATTACATATTACATTTTATTAATGATTTGTTTAATTTCTAATTAAATTAAATTAAATATTTTTTCAGCGTTGTTCCTCACTTGAGCGTCCGCTGTCGGCGAATAGTAACAATCGCAATAACAGCACTAATCTGTTGCCACGTCAGTGTCCATCACCGATTCCGGCTCATATCACTAAAGGTATGTTTTCTTTTGTGTGTGTGTGAGAGAGAGATAGCTAGTCACAGTCACTTTGTGTCTCTTTGGCTGTTTATCAGTGTGTGTGTGTGTGTTACTAATAATAATTGTCCTCTGTGATAATAAATTAATTATATTAATAAAATGCTATAATAGTTTAGAAAATGTTTTTACTAATTAATTGTTTGTGTTGTTTCTCCTTTTCCCCACAAAACACGATTTATTTTTTTTTTTTTTAAATTGTTAACTGTGCATGTTTTTAAAACAAAAAAAAAAAACAATAATATTAATTATGCGCAGAGCTGTCAGCGCATCATGCACAGCAACAGCAAAACCAACAACACCATCAACAACAACAGCAATTGCAACAGCAACATCACCAACAACACAACCAGCAAAATATGCAATCCCCGCCAACTTATGTTAATATGTCCGAATTGGCCAATATGGCGGCTTTAAAAATTACTAACCAACAGCAGCAACAACAAAATCAACAACAACAACAACAGCAACAGAATCAGCAAAGAAAATCATCAACTTTGTTGCAACAACAATCATCTATTGATTCAATATCATCACAACATTCAAATGATTCGAATGCTTCTGCTAATAATACACCACCAATGCAACACCAACACCAGCAACATCAACACCAACAACAACATCACACAAAAACACGTTCCCATTCCATATCCTCTTCGGTATCCTCGAATACAGCATCAACATCCTTACAATCGCATCCTTCGATTGAATCAGCAGTTGCCACATCACTTGTATGCCAAACTACTACACCATCCAGTGGTAGTTCAACACCACAGAATCACTATTCACCCTTGCTGACACAGTCACCTTCATCTACGGCAGCTGGAACACCAAGTGGCGCTAGTATAACAAGTAGTGGCATAACCGGTATTGGTTTTGTTTACAATGTCAATTCACCGACTCCATCGTTGGCTAGCAATAGTGATGTTCTCAAGATCACCGAAAGTGAAGCGTGCACAAATTCCCCAGTAACAAACACCAACACCTTGACCAATGCAAATCAACATTCATCAATCACAACAACAACAACACCTACTAATGACAATAATGTTGCACCTACGTTATTGTTAATGTTATCTTCTGGTGCTGGCAACAATGAACCATCATTGAATCAATCGAATGTCCCTTCTGCTATCGATACAGATTCACCAACTATTGTCGAGAATGATGAACGTTCTCGTGCCTCTGTATTACAAAAGGCATCCATGTTTGAGAAACAAGCAGCTGCTGTAGGAGCTAGTACAGTTCCTCAACCACCTCTTGTAACACGCAATGCCATTGATAATGGAGGTGGAGGTGGTGGTGGCATTTATGGTACTCATGGTGGTGTAGTACCAAGACGTTCTGAAGAGCAACAACCACCTCAACAACAACAGGATATGGGTAAGTTTCATTGAATATTTAATGTTTTTATTGGATTGAAATATTGTAGTATGTTTTTCCAAAAAGCACTTTACTCCCAAAAATATACGAAATTTCTTCTCTCTTACAATGAAATTTCTTTAAATTTGATTTCTTTTTTGAACATAAAACATAAATTATTGTAAAAATTTATCACATCTTTAATTTTAATTTCGAATTTGTTTAACCAAAAATTTTGTTTTCTTCTTTTTTTTTTTTTTGTCTTTTTTCCTTTTTCTATAATTTCTTTTGTTTTTGTTGTGAAAAAACCTCCCACGAAACACATAAACATACACACATAAATCCACGCACAAAAAAAAAAAAAAAAACTAATTAAAAAAATAAAATAAATAAAAAATATAAAATAAAATACAAAAAATTCTGAAAAAAAAAAATCCCAACAATCAACAACAATTTCATTTTCGTTGTTTCAATATGCGTTTCCTTTTGTTTCTCACTTGTAAATATCAAAACAAAAACCAACAACATCAACAACAAACACCAAACAACAACAAACATATGAAATATTTGCACCAACAACCACAACCACAACAAAAATCAAAATAAATAAAATAATAAATAAATAAATAAATATATATCTAGATAAGTCATTTGAAGATTCGATAAAAGCTTTAAATAATTTAATTGGCGAATTAGACTCATTCCAACGTGAGATTGATGCGAATAAGCAACACCAGCAACCCCAACACCAACAACAATCGGTCAACAACAGCAGCGGAGGGAACAGCACCAACATCAGCAATGACAACAGCAATATCAACAATAATAATGACAACAATAGCAATTCTGCTGTTGATCCATTTATTGCCGTAAATAATAGCGGAAATTTAGCTGATGTTGAACAGCAGCAGCAGCAACAACAACAACAAACCTATTGCGCTAGCAGTAATCAAACCAATTCAAGCGGCTGCGGTACTGACATTTCCGATACAACATCCGATGAAATTGCAGTCGATGATAACCTTAGCTTAACAGCAGCAGCAATGACATCAAGTAATCATCATCATCATCATCAACACCGTGATTCAGTGAACAACAAGCAACAACAACATCAACATTGTGGTGGCAGTAGCAATTACGAAAGTGATTCAGAGTTGAGTCGTTGCTATGTGAGTGAAACAAGTTCGCTGATGGGTGGAAGTATTGGCGGGGGTGGCGGCGGTGGTGGCTTTGAAAATCCAACATTTGCCCATTTCGTCACGAATTCAGCAGAACATCGTACAGCAGTAGCAGTAGCAACACGCTTTGAAGATTCAATGCACAGTGACAGTCGTTCATTGCTCACAGCATCTGATACTATATCACTAGCAGCATCCGATAGTTTGTGTATGCCGCGACACGCCTATATAGATACTGGCAGCGACAGCGGTAGTGCTGTCGTTGTCATCTATGATCACCAAATACCAATGACGCCAGACATTGATTATTGCAAACAGAATTCCGAAATTGTTGTGCTACGCACTAAAGATCCACAGCAATTGCAATTGCATGAAATGCGTGAATTGCAACAATTGCCTACCAATTTGATGGGATCCCCGGAATCACCAGACGATGACAATGGAGTAAAACCAACGCCGTCACAACCATATCCGCCACCAGCAACAGCAACAGTAGCACCTGCAAAACAGCGACTCTCCTCATTTCGTGCCTCAAGTGAACAACAATTACAATTGTTGGGACAACATCGCAATCAACAGCAGCAACGGCAACATGATAAAGGTACGGAAAAGGTTAATAGCGGTAATTTAACAACACAACAATCTATGATGATGATGGCATCAACATCAACACCAATATCAATACCAAATGATTCTATAATGCAACATAGAAAGTTACCACCTAAACCAGGTTTAAGCATTTTCAATGGTTTGGATGGTAAACCTAGTGAACAACAGCCACCAATAAATCAAGAACAATCACCACCAATAATATCAGGAACAGTAGTTAAACCTTTAGTAGCTCGAAAGGCAGATTTTAAAGCAGATTTAGATGCAAAAATACGTAAACAGAAACAAAAATTATTGCAACAAGAACAGCAACTATTACACAATCAACAACAAATGCAACAAGAACAGCAGCAACAGCAGCAACAACAACAACAACATTACAATACTTCAGAACAAGAGCAACAACAACAACCACAACAACAACAGTCGCCCCAAACAAATTGTAATGTCACTAATAAAAGAAATGTTAATGCATTTGTTCCCACACCACATTTATCAATATCATCAACAAATACATCATCATCATCATCATCATCATCATCTATGTTATTTAGTATAACAAAATCATCATCATCATTAATAAATACTATGCCTGCAATACATCAGCAGCAACATTCTCAACAGAATCATCATATACAAAATCCAAAAATACTAAATCATCAAAAACACCAACAATCATCAACAACATCAGTATCATTATCATCTCCATTACCACCAATGCTGCCAATGAAACCATTATCATTATCATCAACATCATCATCATCATCAACAACAATAAGATCATCAATGCCTGCGCTTGCTTCTGCTCCTGCATTACCGTCGCATGTTGCGTGCTCCTCCTTTGCTCCATCTGTTGTATCCGCCATTACTACTACTTCCAACTCCAATTCATATACTATTTGTGCTAATGCTGCTGCAGCAACAGCTGCTGCTGCTGCCACCATGGTATCATCAACGGCCAAGCCAATCATTACGCCTAGACCGGCTTCATTGTCGTCGGCGGGTTCGTGTTTCTTTTTTTTTTAATTTTTTTTTTTTTAATCTTAATATTGTTTTCTTTATTTGAAAATTTCTTATCTTCTTTTGTGTACGGGATTTATTTACAATAATAATACATAATTAAAACACAAATCTGCGATGAAAAGGATTTTAGAGTATGAGATGCATTGATTAGATTTGCACATTCTGGTTTGAAAAATGAAAAAGAACTTAGAAGAAGACACTTTTACAGGCATTTGCAGTTTGATTTTTTAATAAAGTACATTGATAAATGTCTAGATAAAGGAACATATCAAACTTATAGGAAGAACTATCTGTGCTTGCGACTTGGTATCAGAGATGGGCAGTGAAGCACGATAATTAAGTTTGCGAAGCTTATTGTAATAATGAGTAAACGTTTCATGACAGAAATATAGAAATATATATAAACATAGTGCACGATGGGACACTTGGGTCTACTGCAACACACAAACACCATTCGTCTGCGATGTATAGTTTTGGCTGTAGACTGAAATCCAGCACACATGTTCAATTTTATATGATTTATGAAATAAAAAAAGAAAAAATGAATTCCTTAAGTTATGGTATCACTCATCAAGTTCCAAGATTAAGATATTAATAGACAAACTAATAAGTTTCAAACATCTATTCGAGAATTGTCAAGTAGTAGTTGTTGCTTTTGAGAAAATAGAAATATGTCCGCCAAAGTTAGTCTAATTTAACTAAGCGTGTACAAAATGCATCCAGGCGTCACCATGGACGTACAGAGTGAGGCAGTAAGAGGTCACCTCGAAGAACAAGGGCACAAAAGTGTGTCCATTTAACAATATCCTCTTTGGGTATGAAAGACAAGATATATCTTACAACATTATACTATAAGGATTACTGCCTAAAAAATTTTAAGTGAATTCTAAATAATTCTTTTAAGATATGAAAGAGAGAGAAAACAAAATGTCAGATGATGGTGAACTTTTGTTATAATAAGCACATTTTTTTTTTTTAATTTAATTACAATAATGTCGCAAATGAGCAAAAAATATTTATATGATTCTATAGAGTAGTAATTTGGGTGTAGTGTATAGTTAACTAGACCTTCTGTATGGAAGGTCGTTAGGATGAAGCCCTTTTAATCGGCGTTGACTCACGAGATAAGTGAGAGCTGCCGTCAGGCGGTTTCGGTGACTTTGCAGTCTCTGCCGATGAATAAGTAGAGATAAAGTAAAAAAAGGAGTTATTTTTCACTTTTCATATTTGCAAATCTAGACATTTTTAATTATTTTTAAAAATATTCAAAATTCTTTTTCATTGCGTCCTGTGTATTATTAATCAATTGATGAAGAGATGTTTGAGAATTTAAATCAATTTAATTTCATTCCTATTGCATTTCAATGGCTTTGGTATTTTTTAATATTAAAATTATTTTTTGCTTATTAATTTTCTTAAAATTTCTTTAATTATTCTTTTTTCTGGTGATATATATATAATATTTTTTGTTGTTATCAAAAAATCTTCGCTTGGCTGCTGCTTTTACTCACTTTTTTCTTAAAACAAAATAATTGGTCGCTTTCTCTCTAACTACAAATAAATAAATGTGTGTTGGTTGTACTCCGTGTGTCCTGAAAGATAGAAATGAAAATCTTTTTTTATTAATCAAATATTTAATCATGTCAGAAATCTGTATATAAATTTGGTTTTATGATATTAACAGAATCTTAATATATTGTACAATAAATATTTATTCATGCATTCAATTGAAGAGAAATCACTTGCCTTATTTAAAAAAATATACAATATTGCAAACATATGAGATACATGCTACATACATACATTTGACATAGTATTTATGAGATACAATATATGTACCTACTTATTAACATGTCTCTGCCCTTTTGTTCATAGCATATCTGGTGTTATGTTATTGTGAGTGTGTGTACATTGTATATATAATATTAACAACAATCTCAGTGTATCATCTATCTATAAAAATTCTATACTATACGGAATTTCACTTTATAATCAATTGTAATTAATAAATTAATAACTGAAACATAAAAAATACTATAATTTTTATTAACAATATTTATTTGATTTTTTCCTAATATCTTCATCATAAATTAGGAGGTTCTTCGACTCGAATTGCAAGACGTTCATCTGTTAACACTGCAAAGCCGCCACCACCAGTTCGACGTAGTTCATCAGTTACACCAAATCCTAATTCATCAACTGGGGTAAGTCATAATGAGAATTATTATTTAATTTAATGTATTTACATATATTATTATTATTAAGAATTGTATGGTAGTTTACTAAGGTCACAACAAGTTTTTATACACAAAAAATCAAAGAAACAAAATTTAAGGTCAATTTAATATTTAGTATTTTTTTATTTTAGTTTTTTTGTGTTATTTTTTATGTTATTTTTCTATGATTTAATAAATAATTTAATAATTTAGCACCAACAACAGCAACACACAAGCAACAACAACACTTCAAATTTAATACAACAACATCAAATGACAATTTCAACTGAAAGTTTACCACCGCCGCCACCATTTCTATTAGATGGTGGAGGTGCTGGCAGTAGTAATAATATTGGAGGAGGTGGTGGTGTTGGTGGTGCTGGTAATGTTGCTCGTTTAACAACACAATCCACACCAAATTCACCACCACTACCGCTGCCATCGTCATCATCATCATCGGCAGCGGTGCCATCATCATCGTTAAAAGTATCAGAAACGGTAAAGGCTTTGGCAGCAATGCGGCATCAGCCAGCATCTCCAAGCACATTGAGGCGTATGCAGCAACAAAATCAACAACAACACCAACACCAACAACAATTGTCATTACAGGTGAGAACTGAGAGAGAGAGAGATAAAGACTAGAATTGTGTGTGTATCATTGGATGCATGGCTAGTGCCCCTTAATACAATACAATATATGCATCAATCGACCGCCTGTCCGCCCGCCTGACTGCCTGCCTGCTTATTATTTGATGATTATCATGAGGATGTTCATGATCATGACCTCTGTAATAATAATAATATGAACAAACATCATTTTTTGGATAAACCTATGGATATTTTTATTTTGTATTAATCCTTAGATGTATGAGAAGAAAGTTTTCATTTTAGATCCAATTATATCATTTCTATTCGGTTTTTTTTTTTTTTGTATGAAACTCACTTGGTTTATGAGATGCAGAACTGAAAACACTTAGTACTTGTGGAAAATGTAATATATCCCTACTAGAGACCAGTCCCTGGTTTGCACGGGTGCATTAGACAGCTATTTCCCGTTTCCCATTTCCATTTTTCATCGATTTCATCAATCATTTCGTATCTTGTGTTCGCATAAATAAATAATTTTCATTATGCCACGTGGAAATACATTAAGCAGGAGCAATTCTCGCCCTTTATGACGTGAAACATTCAATGAGAGAAATTTTACAAAGAATTAAGGGAAGCATCCAATCCAGTATGACAATTCTGTTAATTGTGATTTCAACATTCCTTTAAATGTTCTACTTGTCTGGTTGTTAGGGAACAGTGGGATCCACAAATTGTGATCACTGTTTGTAAGTGAAGATAAGATAAAAGACAGATAGTCTGGCTTCAATTGCATCAAAATGAGTACGAGTATATAACCCTAAGTGAGCTGATCTTAATCACCGGCTATAACTTCTACCTATGTACATATGTATATAATGTAGTTCAAGCTGTTTAACAAAACATCAAATCATTGAATAGAGGATGCTTGGTTTTCTTATATGTTTATGTTTCTCTTAAATTTTATTCTTTTCATTTATATTAATTTTTTTTGTATGTTTCTTTTACTTTATATACACACATATTAAAACATTAAATTATGCTATGCACACTCAATCAAAAACACAAATCATGCAACATAATCCGTTTAGTCGCACATTTATTCAACGCAACAGCAACCACAACAGCAGCAGCAGCAGCAACAGCCGCTGGATGATTCCGATTATGATGCTTATTATAATACTTATGATGAAATCAATGCAACTTATGAAATGCAAATATTACAAAAAAGAAACAATCATATTGCTACTAATATACAACAAGCTAATGGTCAAGCAGCAGCAGCATATGCCATGCAATATCATGAACAAATGCATCAGCAAGTGCAGCAACCAAAGTGCATTTTGCGTAATAGCAATAATAATGCTGCAAATCGAGGTGTTGCTGTAGCACCACCTTTGCCGCCTCATAATGCTAGTAATAATTATGCGCATCATCATAATCAGCAAAAGCTTCAACAGCAGCAACATCATCATCATTATTATCATAATAGTCAACATCAGCTGCAGCAGCAACAACTTGGTCAGCAACAGCAACCAACACCAAATTGTGATACATCTGCCTTATATGATGCTGCCAATTCATCTGTAAGTCACTGAGTTCGCAATGATGCCGTTGTGTGTCTCTGTTACTAACCTTCAACTAATTATAATCATCGACAATGATGTGTCACTCATTGGATAACAATACTAATGGATATACCATAAACAATAATTCATTTAATATTATATACATATACCATACCATATACTATATATCTTAGATATAGTCAAATCATTTTAGTTTAGTTTTAATCATAAGTAAATCTCACTTTATTATGCACTGAAAGAGATCTCTCTTCTGATATTACTGAATTTTTATTTATTTATTTATTTCTTTTGTTTTTGTATTTCGCCTTGTTTTATAGTCTTTCCGCACTTCATCGCCTGCTGGCATCTATGCTCAACCGAAAGTTGTTAACAATATGTCGAGCTTCCGTACATCAAGTCCTAGTCCAAATGGGCATCATACTTCACATCAATTGCCACCGACACAGCCAAAAACCAATCCAAATTTAATAGCACAACTAAATGCACGCCTCAATAGCAAACAGCAGCAACAACAGCAGCAGCAACAGCAATTGCAATCAAATGCTACTGCTGGTGATAACATTTATGGTAATGCTTCACCATCCACCACTATGCATCCATCAAATCATGATACGATTTACATGCGTAACTATGGACAACAACAACAGCAGCAGCAGCAGCAACAAACAATGATGTCGCCAACGTCACAACTGCAACAGCAGCAACACTACGACGGTAAATTTGATAATAAACAGCAACAGCATAAAATTTATGGTAGTTTTAGCACAACATCAACATCATCATCGATCTCATCATCATTATCATCATCATTACTATCTTCAAATCATATTCATACAACACATGCCACTAGTACTAACAGCAACAGCAGCACCACCACCAACTTCAATGCTTTACCACATTTTCCACTATCTTCATCAACTTCATCGCTTTTATCTAAAGTTACTTCATTTTCAACATTACCATCATCATCTTCGGCAGCAGCAGCAACATCTAGCAATGTCAACAACATCAACATAAATTCCTCCTCCACCACCTCCTCCATGAATATCATCAAAAACTCAAATTCCTCCAATACAACACATTATCATTCTGGCGTTAGTGGCAACGTCGCCGCTGCCACAAATTCAAATGACATTGGCAATTATACAAATCCATATTCCAAAAATTCAGCAGCTGCTCAATCAATGGCCACGCGACAGCAACAGCAACAACAACAACAGCAACACTATACTTGTCCACCACCAATTGAAGATCCACCACCACCGCCCATATATGCTACCAGTGCTAATAGTGCAACAATGCCCAAAAACAATGGTAATGCAATGCGAAGTGCCATAGGCACATCCACATTACCTAGAAGTTTAATGCAACATCAACAGCAGCAGCAGCAGCAACAGCAACGTTTACAGCAACAGCAACAATATCAACAAACAATGGTTGCAAACCAACGCCCACCGATGCCATTGCCACATCAACCAACAACAAGACAAAGAATTGTTGCAAGTCCACAACAACAGCAACATCAACATCAACAACAAATCTACCAAAGCCATGAGCAACTGCTACAGCAACAACAGCAGCAACAGGGACAGGGGCAAACATCACAACGTCAACCGCCCATACCATCGAGGCATTCAAGTGTTCAACAAAAGATTTTTGTTGCAACAAATCCTTTCATTCAAACCACTGCCATTAAATATCATCATGCACCATCATCGGTGCATTCAACGCCAGCAGCATCGCCAACATGTTCCTCACCATCATCAACAACATTGGCAAGCATTTATGGTACAACTGCACGTTCCTCTGGCAATCATCATCATCACAATCAACAGCAGCATCATCAAAAGCAACAACAACAGCAAAATTATTATCGTGATGTATCGCAACATGTTGCTAGCACTGGGAACAATCATTATTATGCCACCGGCAACAACAATTCAAACAACAAAATCAATGTTGGCCAACATTCTTCAAGTGAGAGCGCGTTTTTAGTTCAAGAAAACAAACAAAACAAATGAACAACAGCAAATTTATTTGGTTTTTCGTTTCGTTAATTTTTTGTTACAATAATTTAAATTTTGTGAAATGTCAAGCATATTATTATGTTATTGTCTGGATGGCGTCAATTCAATTTTTGGAGTTTTGCAGTTGCATGCGTGGCTTTTGTTTTACTATGTTTTTTTTTTTTTTTTTTTTTGACAAATGTTTTTATTATTTTTTGATTATTACAATCTTTGCAAGATTACGTCGCATCAAAGGAGGAAGCATCAGGAAACAATATAAAAGAAAATTCATAAAATATTCCTTAAATTCCAATCTCTTTGATATCTTTTCTATCAACAATCTATATCTTTACATCATCATTTCTTATTCTATTCTCTTCCCTTTTTCTATTTGAGACTTCATAATCAAACCAAATCCAAACTGTTAATTAGATTTGTCATCTTTCTCATTCAATTGCACAGTAATAAATATAAAACAAAAAAAGAACATAAATTAAAAAAAAAAAACTTAATATTTTTGATATAAATACTTAAATAATTATTGAAATATTTAATTAATTGATTGCTTATTTTAATTATTATTTTATTTAATTGATGCTATTTTCTTTCTTTTTTTTTATTTTTATTTAAATTAAAATTTATAATATTTTATTTTATAAAATAAAAGAAATAATTTGTATATTGTATATTTTTATATTTTTTTGCATTGTTTTACATATACTTATGTATATTAAATTAATTTTTATTAATAATATTTTATTTTTGCACACAATTTTCTAATATAAAAATACTATATATATTATTTTTTCTTTATTCTTTTCTATTTTTTATTTTTTAATTTATCACAACTATAAATCAACCAACCAACCAAACAATCATCATCATCATCGCTTGCTTATATATCATCACAACACGTGTATTATCAACAGATTATGGCACAAGCACAAATATTGATAAAACTGGCAGTATTCGAGCCAAAACAAAAGCTGAATTCCTTGAAAATCTCAATGCAAAATTGGCGAAACAAGGCATGTCTGGACGTGCATTTGCAGTGCGAAATTTAATAAATAGCAAAGCCTTGGTAAGTACATACAAACCACAACACAAACAAATGCCAATCATTGTTGGGTTTTTAAACAAATTATTGTACATATATTTATTATTTGAAGATTTTTAGACAAAAAAAAAAGTACCTGAGATATTGTTGTTCAAAGAGAATCTAAGAATTTTTAGTTTTTAATACACATACATATGTCCTTCAGAAAACAAATCTGAATGATTATATTATCATAAGGGTACAATCATAGTGCACGCCGAAGCTGAAGACGAATTGCTTGCCAATCAGGCATCGAGATAATTTACAATGTTGTTGTTTTCTTGTAGTCTTTGATCGAACGCAAAGCAACACAAGAAATGAACAACAAATCTGCACTAAGCAGCAAGCGATTCATCTTCAAAATCAGTACCGCACAGTTTAAAGCTGACAGCTTGCGCACTGTGCACACTTTCGAGTGTTTTCATATGTTTCCTTGTGCACGCTTTTTCGTCTTCAGCTTCTGCGTGCACTATGATTGTACCCAAATAGTCTGAGGAAGAAGTCAACATAATCGGAGTTCTTAATTAATAGTCACCATATGGATGATAGCTTGGAACTTATAAACCCTCTTCTAATTGGGTCCAAATTTTCTCATTCATAGTATCAGTTCTTTATTTGCGATGCTGTTTTTTTAAGAAGCGCTATTGAAAATCATAGAGTATTTCTTATATCATTGGGTACTCGTACTATCATTGTCACTTTGCTGGGATGTTTGTAAAGTGAATAGCATTGCAACGAGCTATCGTCCATTTGTTTGTCTGTCTGTTTTTTATGTAGATGATTAATAATCAATCACTTGTCATTCCTGTATTCTGATAATCATACTTCCCATATTACTAGAATTGATAGTGATTTGTTACACAAATACCTGATTCGAATATCCTATGCCAAGGCCAATTCACCAGCTTCTGTTTCAATATTTGTAATTAGTTGTCACCCTCTTCTTGAGTTATCGAAATTAAATTCAGATTAATCATCAACGAATTTGTTATCATTGCTGTGTGTCAGATTTCACAGATTACTGAAAATGGTAGAGTTTCGATGCAAAACCAAGATTACATACGTGTTGATTAGTTTGTTTTTGTAATTGTTTGTGTCACATGATGTTTTACAGTTGTGTTACATAGCGCCAGGCAGCGTCCTACAAAAGACACAGAAACATTGAAGTCAGCTTCTGCCTTGCGAAACGAAAGCTGCCAAGATCAGAGTAAAAGGCAACTGGACTCGACTGGACTTGACTTATAAATCGAACTGACGCTACTTTTCGACAATTAACAACTTACGAAATTGATTACCGATATCACCGAAATGACGCTACTTTCTCACTTTCCGACTTGACAATTAACCTCTACGAAATTGATTACCGATAACATCGACTGCTACTGTACCTTACTTGACAAACTTACAGGTTTGATGTCAAAGGACGTTGCTCTCTAAGCAAGCGCATCTCTTCTCCTTCTAATCTTCAAAAATATTGCCAAACATGGTTTTTAGAGGTTCCTTCTTTGGTTATCCCAGGCAAATTTTTACAACAATTGTTCAGCTCAGCTATGGTTTTAATTGGAATAGTCTTCTGTAAACCGAAGTATGTAAAGGTTTTCTGTCTAAAAAATCTTATTGAATTCCGGTACTTTTTTTAAATGAAATAAAGTTAAAATCATGTATGTATATGTATACGATTATATGTTATATTTGTCGGATCACATTAAAAAAAAAAAAAAAAAATATGTATAAAAAAATCACCCAAATATTGTTGTTTAGATGTATCAAAATCCACAAAATCTTGCGCGTCCTAGTGTACAATATCGTACACCTCCCTTTCCCACTGATGATCTGTGCGATGAGCAATGCTAAGGTATTTTGTATCTTAATTATGTATGTTTTTGTTTTCTCCTTTACATTTTTGGATAATATTAAAATAAAATTAACACAGTGTTTTTTTTTTTTTATTTAATTTAAATGCGTTCACTCATCTGCTATTACAAGCGCCCCTCTTACAATAATTAATATTGCTAATAACAGAGTTAGATAAATCATCATAAATTTGCAATTAAGCTTCTCATCAGCTATTAAAAAAATTATTCCTCAATTTTCTTAATAAAAATAAAAACAAATGTTTTATTAATTGTTTGCAGCCTGATCCACGCCTCTGTCATGAGTCCTTGATGGATCAAATTAAACGGGGAGCTACACTTAAACGTAATCAGAAGATCAACGATCGCAGTGCGCCCAAAATTTATTAAATTCTTAAGAAAACAAAAAAAAAAAAACTTAACCATTGAATTTAGATGAAAATCAATGAAAATCTAGAAAAGAAATACATATGAAAATAGAGAAGAATTTGGTTTGAAACTAAAGAACTCGAAAATATTAAAAAAAAAAAAATGAATTAATAAATTAAAAAATTCATAAATTAAAAGAATACTAAAATAAATAAAAAAATTTGAATGAAATAAAATATATCATTATACAATAAATTAAAAAAAAAGAAAAAATAATATTAATTTAAGATAGCTTATTTTCTTTAATTTAACAGAAAAACAAATAAAAAAAAGAAATCAAATAAAAAATATACTAATATAAATAATAAGACGAAGAAATGTTTATTTTCGTTTTGGGAATTATTATAATTTCGAAATTAATTAATAATTACAATAACAAAAAGAAAATGCATACTATAAATTTATAATAATAATATAAGAATGAAGAAACACAATATGCATAAAAATCCCAAAAAAAAATTTTGAAACGAAGTGTTTTTTTATGATTAATTTTATTTATTTATTTTATTTAATTAAATTGTGAAATTTTAATGAATTTTTTAACTCTCGAATTTAATTTTTTTGTTTTTATTTTTATTTTTAAATTTTTTTCTCTATGAATTTCTAAAATTATACCCATTTTTCTTTTTTTTATCCCCAAATACTATGTTGTAAATATGTAATCAAAATCAAACTTTAATTTATAATAATAATCTTATATACATAATTATTAATCGAAATAAATGAAACAATACAATACAATAATTTACATATACTTATATTAGTTTTATTCTTTCATGCGAATATTTTTTAGCACATATATTATTCTTAATTTTGATTAATTTATTAATAATTTACAAAAGTTTTTATTGAAGATTTTTTTCATCATACTTTCTATAAAAATATGAAAGCCATCTGATTTGGATCACATTTGATCAGATATATTAAAAATTAAAATAAAAATGGAAAATTGAAGAGCAGAAAATATGTGTTCGTCTAACAATATTGTGTTGTAAAGTAACTAACTACATAGTATACGAGTATGAGATATTGTAAAAATCCGACACATATGTAAGACCTTAAGACTAAAACTTGTGTTTCTTATATATACTTATACAAAAAATACCATGAAAATTCTCTATAAATGTATCAAAATTCAAGCAATTATTTTTTATGTTTAATGAACATGTTATCTATAATATTATTATACAAATTTGAAATCCATTTGGATCCCATATGAATTGATGAACAGTAGAACTAAGCTAGTCAAGGACAAAGTTAAAAAAAAAAAAAAAATAAATCATTTAACTCCCTTCTAATTCGGACTGACCACTGCCTCGATCATCCGCTACGCATGTTGGTATCATGGCATTAAATACATATATGGTACATCCATCGATAAACCATTAAAATGACATTTTTTAATATGCCAAGCATGGTTTGAATTGCTGACTTCAAAATAGCAAAAGCAGAGAATTCTTTGCTTTACTTACAATATAATAATATTTGTCTAGCACGAATCTGTCGTGTATGTCTAGTAGCGTACTTCGGTAAAATATATTCCTACAATGTATTTGTGTGTGTATCAGCTCTAACTGAGCATAAGCAATGAACGATTTGGCTGCATTGATCGTAAGCAAGCAATAATTTGAAAATTTTTTCGTTTGCTGTTTCTGAACTTAAGCAACGAACGATTTGGCTGCAATGATCATATTAGCAAGCAATAATTGGATTATTCTTTCGTTTGCTATGGTCTGAGCAGAGCAAAGGCAGAGTTTGGATATTTACTGTGCTAGTAATCTTGTTTTGTTATTTGCATTGCTAAGTATATATTTGTGACAAAAGACAACTGATCCAATAGTTAAATGTTTGAAAAATATACATATGAACTTTGCTATTCAATAATGATATGATTATGTTAACAAACCGAAAAACAATTCATATGCTGAAGCTTAGAATTTAGGTGACAACATTCAAAGACTATATTAAACATATAGATTGAACAACTTACTCACAAAATTACATTTTCTTTCTTTTGAGAGCTAAATTTGTTGAATGTCTCTCCAGACTTAAGGCTGGAAACAGAATGGTGAAGCTGAAGCCAGAAAAAAGTGAACCGAATGCAAGGTTCAGCCTCAGTAGCCTGCGTATTTTAAATTATATAAAAATACTCTACTTTGTACCAGCAAAATCAACTTCGCTTTTGTTTTGAATAGCAGTCAGCTAAATCAGTTCAACTACTTTGACTTCTCTGTCACTGACTTCAAAAGAAATGGGTGTCAGAGTATGAAGATGCACAAGAATTGAAAGAAATCAAAATTTTGTTGTTAAAAAAAATGATTAATGAAAAAACAAAGTCACATTTTGAAACAAATAAAATGGCTCGTTGTAGATGAAGACCAACCAATTACCACTTGATAACGATTAGTCAAAAGTTAAACATTAAACAAACTTTAGTATCTGGGCGCAGGAAAATATAATGGTGATTTGGATAGTTTGATCATTCTAAGTGGTTCATTCATCAAATTAAAAGTAACCGATTTTTTTTTAAATAAATTTTGAGTGTATTATTGAATGGATTGTTGATTCCCTTTTTCTATATTATTTGTGTTATAGGAAATGAATAATTAATATTTTAATTAATTGATAATTGATTGGTAATTGAAACGGATTAGCAAAGTTCTACTTTATAAGATTTTTTAAATCTGTTTCGTATTTTTTTTTTTGTAAGTTAAAATGAAATATTTAAGAATTTTCCATAATTGTAATTTGTAATATTGTTAGATAACTATTAACTACCTATACCCTCGTCAGATTGACTACATGTTTTCCCATAAAAATACATATTAAATATTTTCAGACATGAAAATTATCAAAATTCAAGCAAACAATTTGTATTTTCAAAATGAATTTTTCATCTATAAAAAAAAACAAACAAAATCGCTTCATTGATCACAACAATGATTCGATGATCTAATTCAGTCAATAAAAAATAATTTGTAAAAAAAACAAAATACTGAGAAACTTGATTCATCTAATCCTTAAAGGATGCATATCCGAGGTCTACCACCTGCTAAAAATTCAATGAACTATTTTGAAAAATAAAAAAAATAAAAATATAAAAACAATTAAAATAAACAGTCAATTGTTATAGCAACATTTCAGAGACTTTTGAAACCCTTAACAAATTGTATGGATTTTCAAATAAAATTTTATGTGTTTTTATTTTTTAATATTTAAATGTTTAAATGTTTTTAAAATTAAATAATAATAATAATATTACAATAATATATCAATCAATCTAATTGTGTCTCTCTAAAATATGAAGAGTAAATGAAAGATAAAACTACAGTCAAGTGCTAATATATCGCACTTTTATAGTATATTTAAAGTATCATTCATTCATATCACAAAATCAACTAACTAACTAACACATTTCTATTGGACTGAATATTTCCATAATAAAAAAATAAAAATAAAACATATAACTTAACTTTCTCATATCGATCAAACAATTTGAAAATTTTTAAAAAATTACATCAAGAAACTAGTAGAGAAGAAAATATATCAAATAACTTTATTTCAATTGAAGAAAATAACATAACATATGAGATACCAAAGTATATATATCGTATATATATTTTGTAGATATCAACTTTTATAGAGACAACACGCTTCTTAAGGCTTCAAATTGTATTCCAAATTTCCAGATGAGAAAAGAAATGAGTTCAATTAATGAGAAGAAAAATGAAAATATACACGTGTACTTAGAACCAAAATCAGCGCAATAAGGCAATAACTAATCTATAACTTAAATGACTTGGACTATAATAGCAATGCTTTTAAAAATTAATATCAAATATATATGTATGTATGTGTGTAGTATGAGTGTTTAAGTGTTTCAAAAGATAACATTTTTATAACTATATAGCGTCCTTAATCCCTTTCAAAATGATAAACAAGAAAAATGCAATAAAAAAAATTTATAAAATATAAAAAAAAATATTTAAAATTCATAAAAAAATATTTTTACAAATCTGAATGTTATATATACAATATCATATACTATGAATTACTACTATATATACCTAATACATAATATGAACTAATAATAAAAAAAAAATACAATACAATACTATAATATTTACATATGAGAATCGTATTAGGTTTGCGTTTTATGCAACAATTTTGTGTCTAATTTTGATTGATTTGCATTAAAATATAATCAACAATGATGATAACAATGATAATGATCATGATGATGATGATAATGATGATTGATTGAACAATAAAAACTATAAACGCATTAAATGTGAAGAAAAAATAAAGAATTGAATTGATTTTTCTTTCATCCCAGATATGCACAAATAGCAGCAGAATTACCATTTCCATACAGATCCTTGTGCCTCTTAAGTACCATTTGAAAGATTCTAGAACGACTTATTTGTACCAGTTAGAGGCAGTACAAAGAGGTGCTATACGGTCTGTTCGAACGCTGATTGGTGGCACAGTAGGGGCAATTCAGAAGGACTGCGACATTGCTAAGGTGCCCCTAAATGGTATTAGATGATAAAAAATACTGCTTTAGATTGGAGTATCTGAATATTGGAGTCTTTTGTGAGAGAACACTAAGACTAAGAGCAATGTACTAAGTAATACTAGATATCCGGAAATATCCCGCAACATTTCGTATTTGCTCCATTATTGTGGAATGTCATGTATGATGGCATTCTGTGGATTAGTAAACCCAATATACATACTTATTATAACAATTTTATCGCATGCTCTGATAATTTTTTTTTTTTTTTAAATTGTATTTATTAAGATCATTGAACCGCTTAAGCTATAAAATATTGGTAAGAAAACTATTAACATTTACAGAGATTGATATAAGTTCAATTTATAGAAAGGAAGGTGTAATTTGTTAGCTGAGTGTTGGTAAGTTTTTAGGGTGAATTTTTTAACCACCTTTGAATCACCGTCCTGGTGAGTGACCCTGTGAGTGTATTTGGTTGGGACAGAAGTCTGTCATTGAATCGGCTGCTGTGGAAGTTCATTTATTGTAAAATTGTAGGCATGCTGAGGTCGGTGTGAAGCGTAGAGTTTCTGACAAACCAAGGGGCATTGGTGATTGTTCTTAGCGCGACTTGAAGGACTGCGATTTGAAGGGCTTGATGTACCCCATAGCTGGATATCATATTTCCAGGAAGGAGCAATGATTTGATTGTATACTAAAAGCTTATATGATAATTTTAAGAAAATAAATTTGAATTAATTTAAATCTTTTTTTTTTAATATAACTAAAAAATAAGTTCTGAGAAGCAAATGACTGGCAATTTTTAAACTTCTTAGATGTTAAATAAAGATATTCAACTGATGACAATTTTCATTCAAATGGGTCAACTCTTTCTTGAGTTAAAGCTATTGAATTATTTGTACTTAGTTTTAAGCACTTTCCCGTATACTGTTTCGGATAATACTATAGATTACAATAAAGTTGAACTGTTTACCATTCATATAGTATCATAATCATTCAATTTGGACATGTAATTTTCGAAATAAGTATATGGTAAGCATTTAACTTTATATTTTAAATTTGAATGCATTTTGAAATGTTTGGCTACAAATTGGTATACTATACCCAGATTGGTTGGATAGATTTTGATGAAAGTTGATACGTATTAATGGAGAACTATTCTATTATCCATGACATGCAATTCTTTCTGAATTTCTTAATTCAGCCCAACAGAATGGGAAAAATCGTTTCATTTACATTTGTTACATCATTTTTATTGATTTCCCGGAACCGAATCCGGGATCCCAATACACATAAGAAACCCTTTTCATAAGCTTTCTATTGATATTAGTCTCATTAAAATTGGATAACCCATTCCGGAGATATGCGTATCTAAACAATTCCAAACAGTCCATTTCCACCTTCTGTGCATTTCTGTTCGCCTGATACTCCCAGTAGAAATTTGTATGAAAATTGTGGTTTTCGTCATTTTGTGTTTTATTTTATTTTTTTATTAACAAAATAGAGAATAATAAAACTAACAATTTGATACAAAAATTCATAGCCTCATTCATAGAATATATACATATTTTTATAAGTTGAAAAGGATTGTTTCATTAGATCCGATCCATTGAGGTAATTGAGTTTGGGTGAGATGTTGATACTTTATGCTTATTGCTGAGTTGCCTGAATAAAACTATCAATTTGACTTCGAGGTTCATAGCCTGGATTGGTTAACTGTTCGCGGGAGTGAGTACCTCTGACAATTGGAAGTTCAGTTCACTTGAAGGCTTTTAAGCATTAAGAGTTTTGGGATTAGTGAGTGCTAACACAACGACATGTGTTTTTATACTACAATATGAAGAATAGTAAATTGCATCTTGTGATTCACAAACTGCCATAGCTTTTGTATTATAGATCTTATGCACTCCAAATAGTAGAACGTCATAGCGAACAGAGATGCTTTTAGAATATTTTTCTTTGTGAATAAAGTTTATATAAATATATCGCCGCGTACTTTGCGGCCTTTGGATGTCAAGAAGAGGAAGAAATAATTGGTTGAGCAGCAATTTGAAGAACAATTCATTCATAATTTGTATTTGGGTGCTGAATGTTTCTTAGCTCGCCAAACCCATTATTAACAATGGCTCACAACACACAAAAGTTCAAATCCTGAATTACTGTTGTAAATGTTCTTCTCTTTAAGTTTATGCTGGAATATCTGTGACAATGTGAATTTCATTTCATTTGGCAGATTTTAATCATTAACTGAATGGATTCAAGAAATGTGAATCCTTAATTCTAAGTCTTTTCAATACTCCCAGTTGTATGTGGGATTAATGAGTGCCATGTGCTGGAAAATCTAGCTCATCTGCTACACATTTCATGGCTTCGTAATGTTCTTTGTAAAATAGGTGAGTGTCAATTTATGTTCCTCGTTGAAGTGCCACTGTTTCCGGAGGAAAAGAAAGACACATTTGGCATTGTAAGTAAGTGTCTTAAGATACAATAACTTTCGTTAATGAAATCAGTTTACATACATTTCCAAACTTGGACCATACTTCTTTAGTGAGTCGATGTATTCCTTGAGCAAGGGAGCGATAAACTGCTATAGCCTCTTCACTATCGAAATTATTTACTCCTTTTCATTGCCAAATAGTAGAGCGTAAGTCCATATTCCCCGTTCGAGAGGCGTTACTGCAAGCAGTTGCCTAAAAAAGATCTTTCTGTGTTAATCTGATCAATATGTATTTATATTCTGCAATTAGTCATTCCACTCCATGAGGAAAACAAGAAGTATCTATCAAATTGGAATGCAAAATACATGGAGAAGGCCTCCGGTTCCCATGCTCATACATATATGAAGCAGTATTGTGCAGATTACAAGATGCGCATGAAGTATGTAATCTTAAATTTTATTAAAACTGATTGTCTGTGTGTCCTTCTCGTTATCATTTTATTTTTTTATTAAAAAATAAGTCCAAAGTATTTTGATAATAAATTTCAGCCAATTTATCGGCAGGTTCTTCCTTTACACCAGCAATAACCTCAAGTACTTGACTAGTAAAGAAATACAAAGTACATAAATATGAATACATAAAATTATGATATTATTAAAAAGAGTAACTAACCTAATTTGACAAGGTTCACAACGTCCATCTATTAATGAATCGGCTGTCCATTTCTCCTTTTTCTTTACAGTTTCAAATTTAGTTGTAACATGTTTGTGGCTAGCATGCGATGGTCTTATGCTACACCATGGACAATCTGTTTCCAACATCAAGCGATCATTGGGTAGATTTTTTACTACACTCAAATTATCTGCTGTTTTTAGGGAACAACCATTTAGACCAATATAAAGATTATTAAAGGCAAGAACTTTCTCTGCTTCTTGTGAGGTTCCATCAAAACTATGCACAACACCACCACCACATGCTATGATTTTATTACGATTTCTTTCCAATATTTCCATAAAATCGCCAAAAGCACTGCGACAATGCAAAAAGAGCGGAAGTTGAAACTCGGCAGCCAGATTAAGTTGTTTTTCGAAGTAGATTTTCTGTGTTTCTTTTTCACAAAAATGTAAACGATCATAATCCAAGCCACATTCACCAACCGCAATAACTTTATCTGGATTGTCGGTAATTTTTTTATGCAAACCGGCATAGTAGGCATCGGGATCTTCCAAGAATTCTTTGCAACGCGTTGGATGGCAACCCATTGTTACATATAGACGTTCTACAATATATACGTGATATTATTTGAGTAGTTAATAGTATTCTGCACATCCTTACCATCTTGTTTTGCCAATTCTAAAGCTTCGTCGGCTTCATTCAATGTGCCAACTGTTATTATCATGCGTTCTAGTCCCTGTTTCCATGCTCGATTTAATACAATTTTCAAATCATCTTGATGCTTTTGTGTGCCACCATAAAGGCCACGGAACATGCGATCTGTTAAATTTGCTCCAATATCTGTAACATAATGTAGAATTCATCATTTATTTTGTTTAAGAAATACCACTTGTAGTCAATTGCAATAAAAACCTATGAATTTCAATGCCATTTTCACATGTGACATACGGGAACTCTAATTTAATAATAAAAAACAACAAAATCCAAGTAAAAAATGCACTTTTTGGTTATCTTCTTGTTGAATGCCATGGCATGGTTGGCACCCTTCGTGACACAAAATTTGATGGCAACACTCAGACTCATTGTCAAGCTACGATGAATGTTTGCGATCGTGAAATTTCATTTGTTTCGCGGCATACAAATTCTGAGTTTCGTTGTTGATCTCTTATAATTGTTTTTCGAGGGTACACTAGAGGTGAAGAATTATCGATAGTCGGCACCATCGATAGTTTTTGATGTAATTCATTTCGTTTTTCTAAACAAAAGTAGCGTGTACCCTTGAAAAATTGAGCTAGTTGGCAACAAAAGCACACTAACGCCATCTATCTCATCAGTCATATTGCTTGCTTGATATATTTGAAAATGCTTATGTGCTTATGGCATTGACACTTGTATATATTTTCCATTCTTTAACTTAACAAATTTAATTGCTTTATTTATTTATAATTTGTTTTTGTTTGAAAGAACTTACTTGTTCCATCGATATTTTGTAATTGACAGTAAATGAAGACAAACAACTGAAGGAAAATGAACGTTAAGTAAGGGCTACCGAAATACAACATTTGAAAACTATGAAACCATAAAGAAAATTAAGGATAACAAATATGTAACTGAATATGCATTTAATTTTGATGATTTACGAATGATATATTACAATATTAACTAAATTTGTTGCAAAACTAATATGAATGTCTTTTATTACGTGTATTGCATCTCAACAACTTCTTAAAACAGTGTATTCTGTGAGAATGGTGGAAAGTACCTTTAGAGATTCTATTTTATTAAAAATATAAGAATTATTTATTGAACCAAACTAGGAGTCAGTGAAAATTTGTCGTAATATTGAACACTTTCGTCCTAATCAACCATTAATAACATCATAGTAAAGAAAGTTTTGTTCGGAAATTGATTTTCTGGTTTTAAAGATCTTGAATATACATAATCAATCAATATTTATATCTCTCACGATTGACAAATATGAAGATATTTAAAGAACATCGATCGATCATATATATCATATATATATATTTTCAAAAGAAATGTGTACATACTTGTCAAAATTCTCTATGTATGCCTTTATTAAAATTGGAGATTGAGTCGGTAAGATAATTCGGGGTCTTCATGAGTTTGTATAAATTAAATTAATATATGTATTAATCGTACTTTTATTTTCTGTTTAAATTAAATTTGTAAAACATTTCACTTTAGCCATATAATTTTGGCAGAGCTGCCAGTATATAATTAATTACCAACATGGTCTAACTTAGCTGGTTCTGATAACGAGTACAATATTTCCTAACCTAAACTTGTCCAGCTATTAAGTAAACGACCCATGTATATTATTTTAGATGTTATTGATTTTCAAATGACTTCACATTAGTTTCAATGACAAATAGTTAAAACAGAGATTGTTTTTGATATTGAATTGTGAATTGAAATCAGTGGAAAATAAAATAAAATTAAATGACCAAATATCACATGCCAATGCAATGAAATGCATTCAATTTTTATATTTTTTATTTATGAACACTTGCATAATAATTAAGCGGTTTATTGTTTTGTCAATGATTGCGCATCATGCGAGCATAAATAAATGCATGAATCAAAAAATCATATGCAAATCCAACAAATTGCCAAATTCTGTTTTGGTCGTCTTCCTCCTCCTCCATATAAGGCACTTAATGAGCAATTGCTGCCTATGAAATTTTCTCACATCTCCTCAAATTACATTACATCTGTTGATATAACACAATTTTCTGAAATTGGTGAAATGCAATCACATTTACCAGTCCACACGAGCGAGCCACAAATGCTTTTGGGCATTTGTAAAATTTGTTTACCAAAAATTCTATTACTAATTCAATTTAGTACTCACCCAAATTAGTACAATGCAGTGATAATTTGCATAGAGAAGTCCATTAAGATTCCCAAATCACCATCACCACAAATTTCGGAATAAATACTACGTAATAGAAAGAACTTTAATTTTTTCAATTTTTTTTTTTCGTAAACACTGTCAGTCATGTACTCAATTCATTTAACTCCAACTCAACTTAATTTGTTGAATTGATGCAAACATTTTTAATGAATACCATATGTCTATTTTCCATTAACATATTTCATTTTTAATGAAATGAAATTTTTGCTTTGCTTTGCTTTAAATATCTGGCTATCTGGTGTTTCCTGTTTCTGCTACTGATTGTGATTTCCTGTTTCCGGTTTCCGTTTTAGTGGTTTATTTTATGCGGTTTCATTTAAAATTTCAATTCTTTTCACATTTCAATTATGAATAATAAATTAAAAAAAAAAATAAAAATATAGAAATGCAGCAATATTAGCAATTAGTTTAATGGACATTTATTTAGTTAAATTTCTTTGTTTTTATAACAATTTTTATTGATATATATATGTTATTTGTTTTGTTTTCTTCTTTGAATAAAACATTTATTTTAATAAACGCTTTATTGCGTGATAATAACAATTCTCATTTCATTTTTATATTTATGCCATACATTTCAATACAAACAATTATTACAATATTTTTACTATATAATAATGAATCAACATACAAACTTGTATGCATGTTAACATATGTATATGTAAGTAGTTCTATTGTATTTTATTATTAGTTTTAAATTCACACCTAAAAAACAATTACAATTATGTATGTAGTTCCAAAGTTACACCTTTTGAACAAAATAACATCGTAAGTATTATATTATAATCCACCTTTGTTTGTGTGTATCTATTAATCATTCTAAATACAATGTACACTTATGGACAAAATAATAAGCACATCTTCATATCATGTTTTTGATACCTTTGTATGAAATCACTATTTATGTTAGGAGAAAAAAATCAATTTACTTCTATCTTATTGTAACTTCATTTAATGTTCAATGCAGCATTGCAGTACAAAATTTTGAATAAAATATTTTGGTAAATTGAGCGATTCAAGTAGAATTATATGTACTTGCAAAGAGAAGCAAATAGGATTAAGGCTTAGAAACGTTGGGTATAATGAATGATATCAAAACAAAAACCCATGGTATACCGAAAAAAACATCACTGATCACAGGTTAACATATTTTCACAATTGCCAATAATGACTTATTGGAATTTTTAAAGCTATTTCATAAATTCAGACGGGTCTTGCAAAAAGCTAAAAAAAATTGGGCAGTTTATTGTTAAATGATAAATAAATTTGTTTGTAAATAATTCTTTTAAAAATGAACAATGATTTAAAGGCAAAGAATTTAATGTGCGCTTTATAAAAAGAGTCTGGGGATGTCGGATCAACACATCTGTTTTCTGATACTAGAATGCATGGGTTGCTCATGAGTGAGAGAACAAAAAAGAGTTACCCATTAAACTAAGCAAGTGAACATGTTCCTTTCCTATTGTTCTTTTCTGTTCAGTTGTTCTTTTCTGTTAACTTGTTCTCATTTACTCAGTTGTTTAATTTGACTCACTTATTCTCTTTTCCGAATTCTGTTTTAGAAAATAAATAAATAGTAAAATGTCGTTGATAAGTTTTTTTTCCAAAGAATTCCCAATGAAATAGGGAAGAAAAATATATTTTTTTATTTTATGTTTCATTTTGTTATTTAATGTTACTTTATTTGAATTAAAATGTAACTGCCATATTATTTTCGTGAGTAGCTGTGTTGTTCATGAGCAAATGAAAAGTATTCATAAGTGAACAAGTGAACAACTGAGCAATGTGAGCGAGTTGACTCTTTTTAAAAAAAACCAACACTCCTAAGCATAGGTACTTCAAAGTTGGTCAAAGATTGATTTCAAAACTTGGTTGTGACCTGGTTAAGCTGTCCAATCATTGGACTTGAATCCATTATGGAGAGAGTTAAGGATGATTTATGGAATTTTGTGAAAAAAAAAGAAAAAAATACTTAATATTACAAAAAGTTCGATGCTTGCCAGAAGATAAATTCCAGTATGCAAAAAGAAGTATTTAAACTAATTAACAAATCAAAAAAGGTAGATTAACCGTAAAGATACTGATACCACTAAGGCAAAACAAAAATTTACAATTTGAGTCAATATAATATGAAGCCATATGGTGTATATTTTTCAATTTATTTCACTTGATGCGCATATTATTTTTTTTTGCAAATTCGAATTATTAAATTTTATCTTTTGACTTCTTTAAAAATTTTTATTGTTTATGTCTTATTCTTCTTAAAGTAAATACTAGTCATTTCATAACAAGCCATTAAAGTCAAGTGACATGAAGATGCGCTTATTATTTTATCCATGATTGTATGTGGTACATAAATGTAGGTATCTAAGTGTTTATGATATCTATTTAGATAGAATAATTTAATGCATGAAGTTGCATCTTTTTAAATTTGTTTAGTGTTATATTCCCCTCTCTCTCCCTCTCTCTCTCACTCTCTCTCTCTCTGTCACATGGTATGTGTGAGCGTGTCTCATTGTTTATTATTTTAAATTCAATGCCATTTGACCAAAATTTACAATTGCCATTGTACTAAAACAACAATGATGACAATGCATTGTATTTAGTTGGTTTGGTTTGCTTCATTTTACAATGCCAATAGTACAATAATTTACTTTAGTTGAACTATGTGTGTATATATGTAATTTCTTTTTAATTCAGTCAATCAAATCAAATCAAACACTTATAATGACATGTTTACATTCTCTTAGAAATAAGACTTTATACATTACTGTATAAAGGAATAAGAAATTAAATTTAAATAAAATTAGAATCAGAATCAATCAAAATCATAATTTTTGTTTGTTTTGCTGCATACATACGACAGCACAGCATTGTGTTATTTTATTACTGCTTTTCGCAGCCACTGCATAGACGCAGCAAATGAAATGAAACAACGACAGCATTTTTTAACCCTGGCCTTAAGCAATGTTCTTTAAAATACCACGAATGTGCGAAGTTTTTGTAAGAAGTATATTTTGTCAGCGACCTTTTCGCAAGTACTATATTCACACAGTGATTTCAATGGCTTTACATACATGGTTTATATACAGAAGTATAAGCTTTTGTAGGACACTGCCTTGTGTAAACAAAACTGTTTTTCTCGATCCGAGAATTGGTTTATTAAATTTAACATTTATACAAAGCCAAAGAAAACAAAAATATTGTACTTAGGTAAAAACAACTATGGTCTCATTGGCATTGAATCCTTTAAATAGATCTTTTCTTTTTTGTTACTATTAGTTGAATATTTCTTATAAAGTTTAGAAAATCTTCGATATTACCGAATAATTATAATATAATTATATTATTTTTCTTTAACAATTTTCTATATTTAAAAACCTTTCACACTAATATAAATAGGTATGATCAACGTAACTATGGTGATCGATAAGGCATGTCTATTCGTGTCATAATAGTCACTATATTTTTAAGCTGAACAAACACTTGGTCTCGGACTCAGTTACAAGAAACCAAAAATCCCTGATTATTGGAGGAAGGAAAACACTAAAATAATCTTGATTCGTTTCTTACTTTTTCATTTTTCTCAAGATATGATATACAGACATGTGCCTGAAATCTCTTTCAACCCCATATCAACCTAATTACAATTCTCTGGTGCCAGAAATCTCTTTCGATGGTTTTGAAATCTCTGACAATCACACAAAGTCGCAAACACTCTTCAATCAACTGTTCATTCGAACATCAAAATTCGAAAAATGAAATCCCTGCGTTTTCTAGTACAACTACAGAGAAATTGAAATCAATCGGCATAAATTCCAAATATATACAAATTTCAGATGATCAAATTCATAAGTTTTGTTGTGAAAGGTTAATTACCTTAAATTTCGGTGAACCGAAGACATTGCATATTTTTTCTTTCTTGCATTTCATATATTTTTTTATATATTAAAACTTTTTTATTTTTTAACAACTGTCCATTCTTTCTTTCATTAAAAATTATTATATTATATCATAGTGTAACATGTTTCTTTATAACATTTCATTTCAAAGCTTCTCATTTTGGCAATTATTTTTCCATAATTTATTTAATTATTGTAAGTATTTTTTTTAGTAAATTTTCTCTATTATTTGCCATTTTATATTTGATCACAATTCACTTTGCATTTATTTAATTTGTTTTAATCATTTACAAACTAAATAATAATTTTATAATGATAATAATAATAATAATAAATTCTACAAATAATTTAGTTTTTTTCATTATTTTATTTATTGTATATATATAATAATAATGTATGTATAAATATTTTTATTAAATAATTTATTAAATTAGGTGTTTCGTTTCCGAAATATTTTTATGTATTTGACAAATTTTCTATATAATTTCTAATTAATATTATACAATAAAAGTAGCGGATATTCTTTCTATTAATAAATTTCTTCATAATTATTTTCGATAATAAATTTATTAAAAATTAAAACAAAAGGAAATAAAGATGCTGTCTAGTTAAAGTGATATTTGTGATCAGCATTGCATAACCAATTCCAATTTCATTTCATTTTCAATCTGCTATGGCTTATTACTCTTGACAACTCTGCCATTTAATTTTAAATTTTTTTTTTTTATACTGGTTTCGTACTTTAACTTTATTTCTTTTAAAATGGATATAGTTTTTGTAGAAACCTTCATCTAATTTAACAACGAAATATAATATAATACACATAACACATTGTATAAGGATATATGCAGGTACAAATAATTCGAAGAAATCTTCTAATAAATGAAATTCTAAAATTTGTTGAGCTATCGGTAAATGGTGAACTTTAAGAATTCAACAATGTCTCTATTATTTTTTATGTACTTACTTCAAAGTTCAGACGGACTTATTTGATAACCCAACTATTAACTAATTGTATCTGTTGTATTTATTGCAACGCAAAGGGTTTCCTCTATTTAAAAAACTTTATTATTTCTTAAGCTAGGATCTCCGAGAAAAAGTATGGAAAAAAAAAAACAACAATTTTATTGTAGTTTACAAAAAAAAAAAAAAAAACCAATACCTTTGTTGGTAAAACTTTATCATTATCCGTCTGTCAGTGAGCCTTATATCATGAATCTTAATAGGTAGACAGGTAAAATTTTTAACGACAAACTATATAAATAAAATAAAGTTATAGAATTGCAGGGATATCCATCAGAGATGTGCACTGATCATCATAATGATGTTTATGAAGGCTTGGGGAAAGTACAAGCCTAATCAAGCCAAGCATGAACGCAGAGAACACCAAGCCGTCTTGAGCTTGTGTATTGATTTGCTTGGCTTGGCTTGATGTCGTGAAGCTTGATGCATTTTTGTATCTATTGTTTGTTTTGTTTTTTTAATAGCAACATGAACACATACCAATATAGCTATAGCATCAACGAAAGGCAAATACATCAATTTTTTTATTTTGTTTTTGTTTAAATGTAAAAATGTAAAGTACTATACACATACACCAAGCCTATCAAGCCTACCAAGCCAAGCCTAATTTGTTTGTTTGATTGTAAGCACTTCATAAGCACAAGTCTTCGCTGCACAACTCTGGTACCCATATAAGAAACGTGTGTTCTAATATTCACTGCGCACATTTTTTATCTTTTGTTTCAAATTATAGTTTATATTTTGTAGTATACTTTTAGGTACTGTTGCGGCAAAAATAAAAGCAAATCAATTTTATATATTTAACTTCAGACAGAGGTACAAGCTTTACGTCCAACGAATTTACATAGATAGTATTAAACTTTGTGCGGTACTCTTCGTGTGCGAGTCCGACTCCCACTTGACAGAATTTTAATATTATGTACGATCATGGAGATATACTGAATATTATCGGGAATAAATGTTTTGATTTTGAAGAATACTTACTATAGCTTCAATTACTCACATGAGTTGACGAGAAGAAGCAAATGCCTACTCAATTTATTCAAATGTCTCTTCGATATTTTTTCTAACATTATCGCCTTATGCGACACCACGGTGGTTATACAAATAGTAAACAGATCTTTTCTGTGAGTCATATATTAGACATTTAGTTTATGTTAACAATGGAAACGCAGATGATGCTATTTTACATATCTTAGTATACTTATATTTATTCTAATTTTGCGAGCAACGGACTTTATTTGATTATTAATGGAGATACCTCTTTTTATATTATACCAGTTGGTTGATCTTTTGATTGTTATGGATTCTGGAACCATATCAGCAAGCATGCATATGCATTGTTTATCCATGTTCATACGTGATAACGCGCCTTCTCCTGTTTATATGTTTGAAATAAAAAACTTACAAAGGGAAGCCTTTGTTTTACCATTTTTGATGCTAAAATCAACGAAATACACTGAATGTTATCAGGATTAAATATCAAGATTATGAACAACTTTTTTATTCACTTGTAAGTATGTGAAAGATAATAAATAATTTTCTATGGAACCGAAACTTTTTAAAGTTTTTGCTTTCCATTTTTTGAATAAAATAATCAATTTTTGTCAATATAATATTATTAAATGGTATTTCCTACCTTGTTTTTTTTTTTTTTTTTGATTTTTATTTAGCTTTTTGTTTATAGGAAAATGATATCTTGTATTAAATAGTTAATACTGTTCTTTTGTTATTATATTATAATAAAATACAAACAGCCATGCATATATTGTATTTATCATATGTAATTATATACATATGTACTTAGTTAGTACTACATATCAATTTATATATGTCAGTACATATGAATACCCTGTATTTATCGCATGCTGTGTAACAAATATCTAGTAAATTGTTTGCTCATATCAACATATTTCTTTGTTTATTTGTAGCAGGTTAAAGTTTTATGTACTCATCATATAACAAACAATTTTCGTGGTAAATTATGCAAATAAAAAACTAAAAATCAAAAATTCACTTTTTTCTTTTGTTTTAATAATAAATTTCTATCAAAGGTTGGGTTTTCAACAATTTCACAATTTAAATAAAATTATCATGTTCACATGAAGTGAAGTTATGTATAGTTATTTGTTTTTGTTGATGTTGTTTGTTAGTTGAAATTAGTGAGAAATTGGGAAAGGATACATTAAATGTTACCTGTTAAAATAACATTTTATTCACATGTAGAAATTTTTTGTAAATAATTTGCAAAATAGTTTTCAATTTTAATATTCATTTTGGGAGCAAGTTGAAATTGTTCAACAACTGAATTATGGAGGAGTGAGTCCTTTTAGTATTTATATTTATGTAAAATCATGTTTGTAAAAGAATAAAACAAACATGGATGAAAAGTTATAGAGAGTAAGAGTACATGTACTTGATTTAAAACTGTTTTAATTTTTTGATTATGTATTTTAATTTGATTTTTCACTTATTTATTTTGTTTGGTTTGAGTTTTTAACACACACACACACATATATAATGTAAATTTACTTAAATTGTGCTTGAATTAGTTTCATTTTTCATATGAATTACAATTTAATAACTTGTTTAGCTGAGTGGTGTGTGAATATATTAGTAGAGAAAAAAGATACAATTAGATTTGATAGATATGTGTATTTATTTTTATTTTTTGAGTATTTTTTGTACTTGTAACAATTTACAATTCATTTTCAACTTGAATTCACAATGAGACTACTAGAAAGAAAATAAACATTCATTCAAAATTTAACAATATTTATTTTTGCACTTGAATTTGAAGTTTACCTTTTTATTATTTTTATTATACTAGTATTACGAGTATAAGTATAGTTATTGATTTCTATTGAAAAAACAAAACGTTGTATTGTATATAAATATTAAGACTTATGTATTTGTGAAGTAGTTTTAAATTTATACAACAAAATCTTCAAATCAAGGGTGTGCACACATACAAACGTGTTCGAAAATCTCAGAACAACAACGGCGAATGACTTAAAAGTGGTGTAAAAATTTTAAAAGTATTGTATTTTCTGAAATTTCTTTTTGGTATTTTTAATACTTATATATATATATTTAATAAATGAAGAAAAAAAAAAAAAACGGGAAATGAACCTCTATTTTTTAAATTTTATCACTTTTGTTATATAACATTCAAAACCATACGTTCGAAATAATAAGAACAAATTCATTTTGGCAACTTCTTTTATTATTTTAAATCGGGAATCAAAGAAAACTTCACAAATTATATGAAAGGGAGTCTTGCGACTTACAATCACCTCATTTGAAAAACTTTTCCGAGAAAATTGTTGTGAATTTTTTTGAAAATAATAAGCCCTAAAGATGGATAAGAGCTTTTTTGTATTTTAAGAAGAAGTCTTTGTTCACATCCTTATTATATATGTGTTAGTTTAAATAAACTAACCATAAGATTTGAATTATTCATATTTTAAAGTGTCTGTTATAGTGAAAGGCCATCAAATGAGTTGCCTTAGAACGTGGTATGAATGTTTTTGTATGTCTTCTACTAGATACTACTGTACTAATGAAGAGCTAAAGAGTTTTGGATATAAGAGGCAAAGTATCTATAGTATGTATCCACTAGTAAATATTGTACATTGAATAAGCTAAACTCATTTATGCTAAATGTAATTAAAGTTTTATAGAAAATAAATTGCTTTCAATTTTCTTCTTGTAATTTTTGTTAGGGTCGAAGGTACTATTTTTCTTGAACTTGTTGTATAATCAAAGAAATTGGATGCTTATTTAGAAGAAGCTGATGGAAATTCTAATAAATAGTTAAAAAAAAGATAAATAGGCGTGCTTTTTACTTACTTGCTCAAGTTGAAGGTAAACCAAGCCCCCCATCCATATTAAGTAGTATAAATTTAATTTATTAGGTTTGTTGTTGTTGTTATTGTTGTTTTGTTGTTTTCATGAATCAAGCTGGTCCCCATTTCTTTTGCTACTTTGTTACTTGAGAAGGAATAAAAAGTAATTTGTTTCAACAAAACTGAAAACAAAACAAACAAAAAAAAAAGCACAGAAATAATAAAATCATTTTGAAAACAAAAAAATCGATAAATATAAAAACTTTGTTGTTGGCATAAATCATCATCATCATTGAAATATTTTAAAAATAATTTAACTTCTTAAATTAATGAAATTAATTAATTTTAATTTTTTTTTATGCAATCATTTGTTCAGCATTTTCAATTCATTTCATTCAATTTCATTTAATTTGATTTTTGTTTCATTTTTTTTTGACTTTTAATAATAATATGTATGTATATATGTATTTTTTTAAATTTAATTATTAAATAATTTTGTTATCATTTTCAACTAAAAAAATGTTTAAAAAATTATATGTTCTTTTAGTTTTCTTTTTTTGTAGTAATTTATTATTTTTTGTTTATTAAATTTTCTTTTTTTTTTTAAATTTTCAAAATAAATAACAAAGAAACTGAACTCAATTTGAGTTGTTTGTTTTCTTTTTTAATATACTTTATATGTTTTTATTTAATAGTTTTATTTTTTTATTTATTTTTTTTCATTTACTGCACATTGCAATCCTCTGATGCGTTGTTAATTTGTTGTTTGGTCTTGCGTGATGCACGGCGTATGAGTGATCTGAAAAAATATTGTATTGTACATGATAGTTTATTTTGTAAGCAAAATAACAAAAACATAATATGACAAAGTAATGGGTGTCCCAAAAATCATACAATGATTTCATTACCTTGATTGATTGAAAAACTGAGAGAATTGATAGGTGGAATAACCAAATTTGCGGTATTACTAAATTGTTGTATTGTTCATTTTTTGTATCATGGTTACATTTGATTTAACATATTTTGTCTCTTGGGTTGCATAGTCACATAGTTAGGCCTTTAGATGTCTATGATGTCTGTTAATCATCGAATATACTTACATATATTAATGTTGTGTTGTGTAACACTTGTGTTGGTACTGGACATCCGACATATGTACGTAGTTTATTAGAAAATTTTAGTTACTCTGTCACTTCTTTTGCTAAATGAGCACAGACGTGGTCAATTGATTATATTACGTTTTTGACTTGTGAATCGAATACCAATGAGTTTCAATGTATTTGTTCTCCTCACGTTCCTTTTTGATCATATCTCCAATCACTAGCATTTTAAAGAAAATTTACTGGCTCATCCACACTAATTTGTCGACATTTTCCATGATCATATATGGTGGTGAATATTATTGATACAAAGCACAATTTACTTTCCAAAGAAAATTTGTTCAATAGCATAAAATCGCATAGTCTGTGCAGCAACTAGACTTTAAATTGAAAAGATACACAACAGAGATTGGAATCTAGTACGAATTAAACTAAGTATTTCTCATGCTGTGTGGTATATGGTAGCGTCTTATAGGAACACATTCCATAGCAAAGCTTATCATAAGTCGATAGTGAGGATTAATGATTTGACCAGTCTCATTTTTCATGAAGGCAATCAATCACTCGAAGATTTAAAACATCGGGTCAGCAGGCATCTTCAGTTCTTGAATCAATTGAACTTTGTATGAAAATATTCATCTTTCTTGAGAATACAGAAAAGAAAGCAATTTGATGACTATTTGCTGCTGATATTTCTAGACAAGTTATGGTGATTCATTGGCACGCATGCCATTAATAGCAATCTACTAAAACAAGAGTAATGACATTCTCTCTACTGCCAAACAAAACAAAAGTTTTGACTGTAACCATTTTTTTTATGGTACACTGCAGCCTTTTAAATACTTTTATTAAGCAAAAAAATGTGTCTGAGGATTGAAGTGTTGTTTTTTTTGTTTTTTTTTTTTTGTTAATCGCCTGGGTCATAGACAAGTGCTACCCTTTGTTTTTGACATCGTCATTACATAGATTCGAATAATCCTTGTCGGTGAATATATATCAGTTTTCTGATGCAACAACTTGTTATGATGATAATTGTTATGTTGAGCACCTTCATAACTACGACGAATAGCAAGTAATGAATTCATTGCATCGTTAGAGGATTCACAAAACTTAACACTAGTGAGCTGTAACACGATTCTAGGACAAAGAAACGATGTTTTTACAGGTAATACTTCTTTTAGGGATGTAACGATTCTATATCGCCGATAGTCTATTGACCGATATGACACAGTCAGGCTTGCCAACATAAGGCCTTTTAGACGGTCAGTTCAGTCTTAGTCCATGCTATCGCTTTAAAAATCGAAATGGACTGACAAATTAGCTTGGCCATTAGTCCATTTTTCTGTCATCGATTCAGTTATCGGTGCGTATTTCGAGTCGATAATGGACTGAGACTGAACTGATCGTCTAAAAGGCCATTTAGTCGTAGTTTATATTTTTCTTCTGAATCTGACTTTTTCTCCCAAGCTGGCCTGGGAACAGTGAATAAGTTAAAAAAAAGCCGCTGGAGTGACAACATAAATAAGTCTGCGCAAGCAATTGTTGAAATGGCGAAGCCCTTAAAGTGTACAAGTTCAATCTGGGAATATTTTGAAATAAAACAGGATGATGACACAAATGCTACACGACATCAAACATGTGGACACACTTAAAGCGTAATCATGATAAAAAGTTGCACAATGGCACGCCAAAGGCCAACAGTGATCTGCTTCCTAAAAACAAATAATGTTAAAACACAGTTTCGAACAAAGAGTTGTGTACGATACTGATGATCCAAAAGCTGCAAGAACTATGTGCATATTCTGCAAAATATTCTTTATAATGTATTTTTCACAAAATTTCAGTTTTAATATTGCTAACATCCGCGTAAAGTTGCACGTACATATGTGTACAACCGAAACAAAAAACATCTGTTCAGAACAGACTGTAGGCGCAAAACCGGAAATCACATCTTTTTACTCACTGTAGAAAGGCTGTAATGGACTCAGACTGAATTGACCGTCTAAATAAAAGTGCCATTAATAAGTTATTTGTATATATCGGTATCGGTATCGGTATTGGAATCGCCGATTTTTTACTCCAATAATCGGAATCGTATCGGCAAAATGTTGTATCTTTGCATCCCTAACTTCTTTAATATTTATATAGTCTTGAATGATTTTGAATTTTGAAAGTGAAATCTTTATGTGAATAATGGGACACTCTGTAGTATAGTATATACAATAATACAAACCTTGATCTCGGTTTAAGTTTTGCCAATTCATGACTTACACCACTGCCACTACTTCCACTGCTGCAGGCAGGATCAACAGCATCAACAAGACTGGACTTTTTATCACCAAACAATGCTGGACTTGCATTACGATTTTTATCTAGAAAAAAAAAAAAACAAGAATAAACAAATATACAAATTTAAATTTAAAATTTTCCTCTCTTTATCTGTTAATAAATGTATTATTATTTAATTCTGTTTGCAATATACAAATAAAATTGGTAAAATTATTCATAATATTGGTATTTCCTGGAAAACAAATCATCATCATCATCATCTGATTCTTATTAAATGTTATTATATCAGATGAAATATGGAAATTTTAATCATGTTTGAAAGCCAAACAAAAAAAAAGAGGACAAATTAAAAAAAAAAATGAAAGCATATACTCTTTGTACCATGATTCATTTTTTTGTGCGTTTGATGCTTTTTGAGAAGGGTTAACAAACAATATGCTAGACAGACAATTTTTTTTCTTTTTTGCTTGCTTATGCCAAATTTTATGTTATATATACCATATTCGTATATCGAAAGAAAAAATTCTATAAGAGGCTTTAAATTGTAAAATTTGACAAAAGAAATCGATTAGGATTTTTCGTTTATCTAAAGCAGCTTAGTATTTCTTCACATTTCTTTTCTTTTGCATGCAAAAATGGAAAATCTTACGATATTAAGTTTTTTTATACACAAATATTACCAAAAAATGTAGTAATTTCATCACCTTTGTTAAGCCTTATATACAATAATTCCACTGCTTTGTTAAAGATTAAAGTCAATAATTCGTAATATGCTTGATTAACCTCCTTCTAGGTTTGAGTAAACATATCGCATCACTTTGACAACCGACAAATGTGAACTTTTTTTTTGGAATTTCTTATGTTTCACAATTACAAATAAAGTTGTAATACTTTCAACACTTCTGTGAATGAGCATACAGAAATATTATATTATTGATTTGACTTATGTTTAGAGTAGAGTTGGTATTCATACTGCATTTCAATACGACTATTGGTGTATACGAGGCGGCGCTAAATATGTGACACTTAATTATCAGAGCGGATATTTGCTTAGAAATGCTTATTGCTTAAGCATTCTGTTTATTTCATGTTTAAATGCTTATTTAAACGATTTTGCTTATTAAGGATTCTTTCGTCATTTAATTCGAAAGCAAAACGATAAATTTTCAACTTTTTCTTACAAGAACTATTCCCTATTTCGGTTAATACATTAATTCTTTTTGTTAAAGAGGTTGAATTCATATATGTATATGGTCTTCAAGTTTTGTACCCAAAGATGATGCATTTGAAATTCCTTTCTCTTGGTTTGTGCGATCACAGTTTCCTTTGGTTAAATCTGTATTTTTAAAGGTAGAAATAAGGGAAGCCCCTTACAGAAATAAATGGCATCCAAGGTATGGAAGCCACAGACTCATACGTAAAAAAACTGCTGAGCTGACTCTTTTAAAATACTACGGTTATTTTAAAGTTTTTCGTGCCTAAAAATATCCGCTCTGATGATCATACACCGCGAACGCATGATCTTAAATACACGACGCTCCTGTGATTGAGCAACCATTTTTAATTTGACTTATGTTTATGGTAGAGTCAGTATTCATACTGCATTTCAAGATTGAGACCGAGAACTAGACTTTCCACTAATTATAGGTTCTTACATAGTATCAATATTTTATTTTGATAAAACAAAAATTAAATTCCCATAAAAACATTAATTTTGTGTGGGTGGTACCCCTCCATGGTCTGATTTGTCTGATTTAGACAAATGTGCTGCGTTTGGTAAAAAGAAAACTTTATTCAATTCATTTGAGATCTCTAGCTCAAAAACTGAGGGTTTAGTTTGCATAGATACATAGGACAAAGCTAAAACAACTTGTCTCGTCGATCAAGAATATACTTACATTTATATTTTATGGTGTCACCAATAATTCCTCCTGTGTGTTACAAATTTCATGATAAACTTATAATATAATATTGTCATTTACACTGTTTTGTGTCACCATTTTTCCAATGAAAATTGTATTAAATAGAAAAAAACAGAAAGAAGGTTACCTTTGGCTAAGTTGTCAGTATTCCGACTAATTTTAATACACCAATAGGCACATGTAGATGACGCTAATACTGAATCTATTAAATATGTGTCATATATGCGCCATCTACATATGACTATTGGTGTATTGAGCATACATATCGGGAGCTGTACAACCCAGTAATTATAGGATCATGAAATTTACATGAATGATGATGTTTGTCTCCCTTAGTAATAGAAGATATCCGATTGTTCTAAATTATGAAGCCTTTCTTTGTAATTTCAAATTCATTTTTCATAAACTAAAGGAGTCGTTTGTATATAAATAAACTGATAGAATTAAATATTTGGATTTAACATATCTTATTGTTCTTTAAAATTACTAACAGATAACTGTATCATAGTCTGATAAAATGTCTGCCAGAAAGAATTATCTGCATATAGATGTAAGAGTTTATTTAATATCTCATGCAGTAGTTTGAAATATTTAAATTTAATATAGGAAAATGATGACTAGTTCTTAACACATGCTTTAAAATACTTTACTACATAAAGTTTTGTACATTTATTTCTATAATATTATATATTTATAATTACATGCATATGAAAATATTATGAAAACTCTGTACTACATGAAAAGACTGTAAAACTAGTTTTTGTATATAAAAACTTATCAAAGAAAACTACTTTTAGTTATTTTTTATACAAATATAAAATGAAACATGAAATATTTTTATATAACTCAATTATAGTACTTTAAGGAATAAGGAATAACATAATAATGTTGGTATGTGTACATACATAGTAGTTCATAAGTACATAGACATGTGTATACATACTGTGTATACAGTTTGTTGGTCTGTCTTTTGCAAAATTTATTTACTTTTGAAAATATTTTAAATAAGTTTAAAAATAAAATGAATGAATGAATCTTAAGAGCATGTGTACATACATATATTTGCTCGATTTTGTTGTAAGTAACAGCACGTGTGTGAAGTGTAAACACTTCAAAAGATGTTTTGTACCTCTTACAAATGTAGACACTGTAAATATTATTAATTTTGCTCTTCAGAGTCCTTAAAGTTGAGAACGATTAACTTGACATAGAGAAAATTTCAACAATAATCTATTTCTATTCAAACTTTTATGTTAACAATAAATAATGTCCCATAGACGCTTACAATATTCTTCTTGCCATATGCTGACAATGTGCTTCAGTTGGAGTACCCAGATTAATGGAAGGAGTAACAATGAAGTATAAGTTTGTGTATTATATTTTGAAATGTTACAACTTCTCAAAGTGATTTGACAATGAACTCAACATACGAGTATAAAACACATCAAATCAATATTTGTCATATACAACTAAAGTAAGTAAACGAATTTTCACAAAATGAAACTTTATAGAAAACATATGTACTACCAAGTTTGACTTACGCTATATCAAAAATCATTGAGTCGATTAGATCAATACAATATATGCATATGACCGATTATTATATACCATTTCCTTAATGTGTTTCTATGTGGAACTTGGTAATATTTTGTCTAGATCTGCCCCGGATCTACGATTTTTTCGAACCGGTGTAGAAACTTGATAGTGGCGACCCTCACCACAGCGTTTAAGATAAATTACTTAAAATAACTCATAAATACAATATGAAATGGTTTGCATTTTTCGTGAACGGGTCAATAAGAACCTTTTTCTAAATTTGTACACTTTATTATTATTATATTATTTTGCTACAGCTTTACACGGCGTGCTTTTTTCTCGGCGAAACAATCTATAAGCTCATTGAAGTCCTTCTCAAAGGCAGTTTTATTTTCAATGGCTATGATCGCAAGGCCAGATAGACGTTCTTCCACTCATTGTTGAACGCAGATAGCTTTTAATTATTTTCAGTTTGCAGATGTCGTAGGTAATATGCAGTATATTCTTAAAACTATGCAAGTCATGCTTGGACAGATGTTGTAACAGATCGAATGCACTTAATCTTTCATTAATTTCGATTACTAGCCTTTTGAAAACGGCAAGTTCCTGGCAAAAATCAACTGGATTCAAGTCTATCGAATATTTTTGAGCTAGATCGCCTCCATTTTTTGCAGATCCTCAGACGACATATTTAAAAACGCGTGGCCACTAAGGAAAGCAAAATTTTCATGTAGACACTTTGCGCTTTCTCCCAACGTTTCAATTTCTGTTAAAATTTTGTCAAACACTAATTTTATATCTTTGAAAAATAAACTAGTCGGATCAAGCGTTCTTGATTCGTCCTCGCAAATTTCGTCGTGTTTTTTTTTCTATTTGGAAATTCGTTTGTTCTTAGGAGCTGGCTCGATTGGTACCAAGTTTACTTGTGGCGCCTTTTTCTTACAAGTCGACGGTGAGCTAACCAGGCTTCCTTATGCTAGACGATTTGTGCAGCAAGTATTTTTATTTTCAATCATATTATATTATGATTTTGACGCTCCCTGAAACTGCCGCCCGGGGCGGGTGCTCTGTGAATTTTTGTTTAGTGTATTCTTTATTTACTACAATACAAAGACAGAAAATTGTTGTTTTATTTCATATTTAATTCAATTCATTAATAATTTTTTTGTTTTTATATAAGAAGATTAAAAGAACAAATATAAATAGTACACTATATAAGTAAATAATTTTGAATATAAAGTTACTATGACTATGCTTGATACTTCATGACTTATGGTATTTTCATGTGCATAAAAATTCAATTTACGTGTGCAGAAAGTCAAAATAAGTCGATGATTTGTAACTTGTAACAATTGAAAGAAAAATTTAATTTAATTCCGATACACAAAAGTGAGATTTCCCTTTGACTACTGAAAACCTAACAAAAAATGGGATAATCCATAAAAGGAGAAAAACTTTATGGTATGGAAAGTCAATGAAACTGAAAGGGACTTATGTGGTGGCGGCTGCGGCGGCCTTGTGTCGGGTTTCTATGGCTAATATTGTCATTTGGTTGAAACAAAGTTGAAATTGTACAAACGTAAGCCAAATTTGAAAAAATGAATATTGTTTGCAATTCGATACACACGACATAATGTGTGTTGAAGTGTGTCAAATGTAGATACACATACACACACAGATACACTGTAACACATATACATTCTTATATGTATATTTGTCCCACACTTACCAGGACACACAGGTGTATGTTATATTTTTGTTGCTTGCTTTGAATATTAAATATTATTTAACACCATTGACAAAATTTTCCATCACGCAACGTTGGCACCCCTACCCCACAAATAAAAAACCCCAAAATGATTGCAATCATGTGGAAACAAATTCTCTGAAGATACTACTACATAGCAACAATAAAAAAATGAAAAATATCAAATAAATAAAAATATAGGAAATGGTTAAAATAGCAAGTAAGCATAAAAATAAATTTATTGTATAGGGGGTGCGCACACATGTTAAAATGTTAAGGGAAAAAGGAAATTGGATATGGTTGCTGTACTATTATTATATCTAAGTACATATGTATATACACTGTATGTATACATGAATTGGTGACAAGTCAATGCACACAGTTATAGAATATATGGTAGACCTATGATTCAGTTCCACTCAGTAGTGATAGGCACATCAAATAAAACCCGTTGAACTTTAATATAATGTACACAAACATGAACAATAAAGGTATATTAACATAAATAACAACTAGTTGATTACGCTGTGGACTATTTCACATATAAAGTAGTGATTATTGTTGTTTTGCTATTCATCATATCATGTCACAATTTTCACATTTTTATTCACGCTTGAAAAATGAAAAATAACATATAATTGATAGGACAAAATTACCCAGCAAACATATAAGTGTAAGAGTACCCCACGGTTCTGTGCTAAGCCAGACTCATTCTTTACAATATCTGTACTCACGATATACCAACTTCATAGCATTGTGTCGTCTCAATATTTCCAGATGATACTGCAAATTACTGCTCAGGTGATAATTTTACAAATCACCTTTAATAAATAATTCAAATCTACTACTTCACAAATTAGAAAATCAAACTAATTGCATAGAAAACAAAAACTATAAACATTGCTAAGAAGCTCAAGGTTCACTTTTTACCATGCACCAACTTCGTAATTGACAGTCATAGTGTTCCATGGGAACATAAAATACCTTGGTCTACAATGTAGACTCTACATTTAGATTCGAAGTTAACATTCAATAATCATATTGCCAGAACAGTAGACAAGATTATCAAAACGATTTACATCCTTTACATCTTCATTAAGTCTGCTTTTTCTATTCATAATAAGAACACTGAGCTTAAAAATGATACATCACGTGTTCTTTAATATAATTCTTGTCATGTTTTGATGAGAAAATAAAAAAAATATGCAGACGACACAGCGATAATTGCATTGAATGAAAATAATGAATAAAACTCCTCACAGTTGAAAAATTGCTTAAGCTATGGAAAGCAGCATTCACCTTAAAGCTTGGAAACTGTCCGCCGTAATATTGAACAATTACTCTAGCCCACAAAGCGACATCTTCAAATACTCAGGGATGCACCTGGTCCGGAGGCTTACCTGGAAGACTCACATAAAAGCAAAACAAATGCAGTTAAAAATAAAAAGCAGAAAGATATACTGGCTCCTTGGACCACGGTTTCAACTCAGCCTAGAAAACAAAGATCGACTATATAAGGCAGCTCTGACATATGGACATATGTAATGCAGCTGTGGGGCATGGCAAGTAGCTCCAATATAGACATTCTGCAAAGGTATCAGTCAATGACGCTACGTATAATAGCAAGTGCTCCTTGGTGTGTGTCTAACTTCCATCTTCTCAAACTACCATTCATTAAGGATAAAACATGAAAAAGTTCAGAAAGGTACATCACCAAACTTCATAATAATACTAACAATTCAGATATCTTCTAGAAAACGACATGGATGTTAGGTGCCTGAAAGGGTTTCATGTGTTAGATCTTCCAATTATATTTATTACAAAAAAAGTCTATAATCTGTAACTGTTACATCAAAATTGAAAAAAGTTAAGTAGACTTACAGGTTTGTGTTAAAGGAATCCTGTATTTCAGTGATAGTTGCACATATGTTTTTTTTTTGCTTAAACAATTGAAATTTGCAAATTAAAACAAACCGTACCATTTTCAATGTGATGACTTCTTAACGTTACAAATTCCGTTAACACTAGGCAGCATGCTACAAAGTATGAAAGAACATTGAAGTCACTTTGTAGGGACTTGCGAAAAGAACGCTGACTAAAGTATATGTAAGTAAACTTGACTTTTTTACTTACAAATTGATTAAAAAGTATTGTAATTTATTCTTCTTTATTCGTTTCCATTTCTTACTGATTTGAGGGCAAGGAATGATTACTAATTTATTCTACAACATCACCCATTTGTGGTATTTAAAGAACTGCATATCTTATCTTCAACTTTGTTATTGTCGCTTGTCTCTCTTATTAACCACTAGATTGCTCAAATTGCATAAATTGTCTTGTAGTATTTCGCGATCTGAAAAATGCAAAACCAATAAGTGTCTTTCTTGCCATTCTGTTGGTCGCACCAGGGCGGGTGTCGTATCGTAGTTGATCAATCAACTCTCGGACTTTAATAAATGAAACTACACTTCTTGACCACACATCCAAATGATCAGTATAATTTTTGGTACGGTGGACAATTGACAATACAATTTTTGAAACATAATTTACTATTCAAACTTTTGTTTCAGCAAACTGAAATCAAATGGTTTTGTCCAAAACATAACCATTTATTCCTTTGACAATACTATTTCTGAGTCTGGTTACTCCCAAAAAAGTTTGATTACAAATTTAATTACGTTTCATCCGAATGCAATGGTCTTTTTGATAAAAGCTTTTGCATTTTCCTCACTTCAAATACAACAGTTTTGTTTACTTATGAATTTAATTCAATGAAAAATGTGGTTCACCACTGTAGATGTAAATTTTTCGTAGATACAAACACTCAGTTTCAATGAAATTTTTGATGCAATCAATGGTGTTCTGTGATTCTTGTTTCAATTGAATCTGTTAAGTTCTTAAGCCACACATGCAGAATGTTCCATGTAATGGCATAAGAGGCCAACAACTTGATGCGAAAGATGAGAAACATCATTAATTTCATTTTCGATTTGTATTTTTGGCATCATTCATTTTAACCGGCTTATATGAGCCATGAGTTCAATACAATCGTTCAGATTTGTCTATGGTATGTTCAACTTTAAGTCTTTCCATGATTTCTAATAATAAGCGTTTACCCGAAAGGGTAATATTTCGAAGTTATAATAGAATCTGTTGGAAACGTTTGAAAACACCTTGTTGATGACACTACTAAAATAAACATATATGACCCGAATTGCATACGCATACACATACATTGTAAAATACAATACAAACAAAGAAATAGACAGACAGTCAAATATTCATGAGACGAAAGAAGTAAGTATGGTAAGAAACACAAACGTATGCCAAGAATTGAAATTTAAATTAAATTTATGCACTTACACTCCTACCGAGAAAACACCCTCCATGTATTGAATTGTAGACTTATGAAGTAATAACTATGAGTGATTCCGTACTTGAGTAGGTGTCTGCGGAGTATGTTTACCGCTTTATCATATGCTTGTTTCTCACTTTCATACGATCTCCTTTAAGCTTCCAGCCTGTTTGTGTTTCTCTGGATACTATATATGTGGGTGTGTGTGTGAGAGTATCTGTATCTGTTTGTTAAGATATTCTCTGTGTATACCCCATTGGCAAAACAGCTGAAGTTTTTCCTTCATAAGAAATAATAAAAAATATTTACATACATAGATAGATACACAGATACGCTACATAATACATACACTCATGCATGAATACAGATTTCACATTGTTTTTATTTAAATTTCATGGACATGCTAGAACGCACAATATCATAATGACAATAAAGATGATGATGATGATGATGATGGTAAAGAAGAAAAATAACAACAAGACTTAATAATAAAGAAAGGCACAAGAAGAGAAATTGCAAACAAGTTGAGTTCACAATAACCAAACGACTTCATAGCTAAGCCGCCATTGAACTGCGGTCCAAAGTGAACCAAAGAAGTAAAGAAATGGTGAAAATATATAATACCAGTCAGTACTCATTGTATCTTGTACATACAGGAGAGATTCAAAAGACTGTTTGCTTTGAAACAATTTAAATCACAGTCAAGCAAAGAAGAAATGGTGTGTTACCACACACACACACATACACATTAACACAATCATACACACACATATATATATATATATTCTATGCTGTTGCAAAGGAAATCAAGCATATTTATATACTTGTATGGTATACTAAGTGAGCCCACCGGCCTATGAATCTTTTCCACTTGAAGTTCTTTTCTTTTTTTTTCTTTCTTTTTTTGCTTGAAGTTGATGTGGATTCTTTTTATTTTTACTTGAAGCGTTTTTCATTTTGGTTTGCCTTTTTTGATTTTGTTATTTTTTATTTATTTTTTTATACAATATTTTTATTGTATATTTTTGTTTTTATTTTCTTGTTAACCAAATTTAACTCAATTCTACGTCATCATCATTGAGTTGTCAACACTTATGTGAGTGTGCCTAGGTGTAAGTAGGTGTAGGTGGTATGTGTTTGTATATTTTCTAGTATCATCATAATAAAGATGTGATATATTATGTGAGAGCAGATGTTTTTTTTTTTTTACTTTCATATTGTTGAATAATTTAATCGATTTATTGTTGACTATTAAAAACTATTTTCAGCTTCCTTCCTTTGTAAAACTGGTTGCCAATGGATTCTTAGTTTATTTTTAGGTTACTCAACTTAACATTTACAATTTATGCATAATTCAATTTTAGAGTTATTTCGAGCATCGTTTACGTAATGTTAGAATATTGTACAATATCACTTTTTATTTATAGTAAATTGAGAATGAGATGCACTGAAAAAGCGACTCTTCGGACATTGAATTGATAAAATCGAATAGAGCATTACTATAAATTAAATGAGATTTTAATTTTAAGTTGAGGAATGAGAAAGGGGATGATAAGAATAATTATTAAATGAATGTTCTATAGGAAGGAATTATGGCTAAAGTGAGAAAGTTTCTTGTGGCATTGGATGAAATAAACATAATTAATTTCCACCAATATACATATAATTGCTTATATTCAATATCAAAGAACGTATCAATTTTACTTTTCAATCAGGAACATTGTATATTTTTATAAAAGGAACTGCCTGACACCCGTTTAGATCTCAACACTTTTATCAACGATGCCGACAACTCCAAACTTCGTGTGGAAACACAAATTTCCATATTTTCTAATGAACCGTTTAAAAGTCAGTGAGCATCATTTGAGAAGTATTTCTATCCAATGAAGTACTGAATTACAGTTTAAAAGACGTTAAGCACAATTCGAGAAGGACTATCATATTACTTAGAAATTATAAAAATTAATCTCGATAGTTACTAGTTTTTAATTTTTTTTTCGTTTGCACTTTATGTCTAATGATCCACCAAACTTGATTCCAAGTTTTAAGTTTTTAAGCAGTATTTAATGCAATGGTGCCGATTAAGCAGCAGCGTATCATTGGAATGAGCAGTTCAAGAAAAATATGAAGACGATATTTGATTGAGGGAGAAGAAAAGATTACCAAGAAATAAAGATTCCGTCTATGAATTGCTAAAGAGCATAGAAATAGTGAAGAAGAGGAGAATTTCTGAAACAACAAAGGCTGGTGATTGTCTGGTTCTTATTAAGTCGCAAAATAATACTTTGCAGTAATCTTGTGCGTTCTTGTTTTTATTTACAGACTAGCTGTGCCCACGAATTCGTACGCATGGGGTATACGAATATGTTTGTAATTGTGTGTATTTTGTTAACATTTTTGCTAATCAACACTTGTTTCATGTTGCTGCGCTGCAAAATAGAAAAACATTCGAAAATCAGAACTAAAAATATGAATATCTTTTGATTTAGTAAGTCGGTTTCGATAAAATAAATACTAAATGTTACACGAAGCTTGCTACACTGGAAACTGACTACACTAGTCAAAACCGCATCCAAAAAGGTTAAGCCGTTTCTGAGATTAGCATGCACAGACACGAGAAGGCTTACGATGTAATATATATATATATATAGATTTAAACAATTTCAAAATTAATGCTTTATCATATCACACTTCATTATCAGTCACACTCAAAACGACGTAGACAATAGAAAGCAGTGAGAAGTTATAGTGATACACTGCTTTGATTATGTGAAAAATGATAGATTTCCGGTGGATTTTTTTATGAACTGTTCTGATAGCGGCAATAGAAATACACACTCTGTGAAAATTTTAACTGTCTACCTTTGACGGTTCATGAGATAGAACTCACTGAAGGACGGACAAACGGACAAAGTAGGGGTCCCATTGGCACCCTCTGGGTAGGCAACTAAAATAAAAAAAGAATTGACTGATTGGAAGAAAAGTAGAGTGACAGACATGACGGAGTTGAATTGTCTAGTCAATAAAAGTAAGCAGATCAATAATGTGGTAAAGGGAGTTGCGAAAAAGGGCAAAACTGTTGATAATACTTACAAAGACTATGCAATGAGATGCTTAAACAAGTGCGATAGTATGAGGAGAAACAATTAAATTAGAAGAAAGTATATAAAAGATTGCAAAAATTTTAAGATACTTCATGGTTTGACTAATAGCTATTATTTCCGAACTTATTCACCTAAATTTTTGAAACTTACACATATGTTGAAGTATGTATGTATGTATATAAGAAATGTAATGTTATATAGTTTTATGTATTTTCATTTAAGTATGGGGTACGATAGATCCCTATTGACGTCCATAGAGTCAAAGTCATTATTTGATTAAATTTTGTAGAGTAAGTAGAGTGTAGTTTTTGCTTCTCTTGATGTATCGTTGGTGGAACAGGTCTCGATTCCCCTGGCGGTCGTCAAGAGGAGTAACTCCCTGTTTTTCCGCCAGCTGGTTAACAGACGGTGGAAAGATCTTGAATCTTGCAGAGCAGCACGTGCTACCTGGCCTTGTTACAACGAAAATAGGTCTTTAAAACTCATTAAGATGCTCGGATAGCGGTTTTTACCAGTCACTGGTGTGTAGGGATGTAGGAGAGACTGGGTATTCCGTGGCTCGTAGTGGACTATACGTGCCAGCCACGGAAACCAACCAACCACCAACCAACCAAGTAGAGTGTAAAAAGTAAAACATTAACATCAAATATAGAATAGAATACTTAATGGTAAGTATAACAATATTCAATCATTCATCTATCTATTTACAATATTTATATACCCAAAAACATTTTAAAGTATAACTTAAGTATATTATTTTGATTATTCTTTTGACATAACATAATTGAAAAATTCAAAGAAATTATAATATTATTTTGATAATTGCTAATTGAAGTGATTGTAGACAAAATTAATATTGAATTGATTTTAATTTTATGGCTTAAATTTAAGTATTTGTTTTCCTTTTTAAAAAGTCTACCACATTTCTAAGTATCTAGCCATTTATTAAAATGTATTTTCTCTCACAAACGTTAAAGAAATGTGTAGCAAAAACCTGTGAACTTTTGGTTAAACTTGTTTTACCTAAGGCAAAGTTTTCTTAATATTCTATATACAAAACCTAAGTCTCTTTTATTGGCTAAAGAATAACACGTGTGTCAAGGCCCCAGGCAAATTATGAAAAATGTTAGTTCATAAATTTTCATTTTTCTAAAGAATTTGCTATACATGTACTTATTTGTTTTGTGTCTACATTGTAATGATGCATCTTCAAATGAAAATAGATATAAGTATCAGAAAATATTCTTTCTCATTTTTATAGATAAATAATTAATTATTTGATAAAGTTCTTTAAAGTCTATGACACAGTGTTAAAGTTCAATAGGTGAAGCATTGTATTTAAGTTTTACTTTATGTATTTGATTCTTTTTATTTTGTTGCCTTGGTGAAAAATGTGATAATTAATTAAAATTTTACCTTAGAAAAATGTCTTAGTTGATGTCTTGTAAATTGAGATGAAATTTATTATATTTTTTTTTAATTGTGTTGTTGTTTTGTCTGATTATAATAGATTCATTAAATTTGTTCGCTTTCAACAAGATAATACATATATTTAACAACAACAACAAACATCAAAGGAAAATTAAATAGAAGAATGATAGACAACTTTAACAGACAAAAAATGTCAGGGAATATAAAACTAGTAAACGCACCAAAGAATTTCTTTTTTTTATAGAATCTAAGGTTTGTTGTACACATTTTCGCGCGCAGTTGTTATAAATAAAAAAAAAAAAAAATATTACACGCTTCGCTAAACTTTGTAAATTATACAAAATTTGTACTCAAACCAACTTTTGTCGCTCATTGTCTGTCATCATTGAAAAGAATATTAACCATTTCCGACCCGCGACCCACACCATTCTCATTTTGTGATGCGACAAGTTTTTTCTTCTTCTCAAGTCGAGTCGCATAAATTTCTCAAATTGCATAATTAAAAGAGTTTACTTTGATTCTTGATTTCGTTTTTCATTTTAATATTTGAAAAAGTTTTATTTATTAATTCTCGTTTCTTTTGTTTTTTTGTTGTGTGCTTTTGGGTCCCAATTGTTTGCAATTAGATCCATGCAAAAAAGGGCTCATTTACATGCCGACGAAATGTTAATTGCCTTTAATTTGTATAATTGCCTATAATTTGTCAATCTTGTTTACAAATTTTTTAAGGCAAGCAACAACAAAATTAATAGATTTTTCACTTAAATGAATTCAAAAAACAAGCAAAAAGACCATTAAAAAACTTTGGACTCACTGAAGTTTTTATACTCTTTGCAAAAGTTTGAGTCTTTATATGGGAACTATATTTTTCAACCAGATATCAAAATTCAATAATATAAAAGTTTCTCATAGAAAAACTAAATTTATAACAAGTATATACATTTACCTTCAATGTAAATATAATTTTTTTATTTTTATTTCTCCTTTTCGCAAATTACAAAGAAATATTTTTGTTGAGGTTCTTTGCGTATTTCTTAAAGTTTCTTTTCATCACCACAAATTCTATGTAGTTCTTCATTGTAAGTACCGATGTTATAAATTAACAAAGACACTCTCGATTTTGTTTAGGAAGCAAGTACTATTGTATGCAAACTGTGATTATTGAGAAAAATAATTATAAAATTATAGGGAGTATACTATAAAAATATAAGTACTTTTTGTTTTATGTTAAAATGCCACCAGGATCTTTATAAAAGGAAGAGCATGGTTTGATAATATGAATGAAGGAAAGCGGGTGAAAAATTGTAGATATTCCAGCAAGAAATAAGTAGTCGCCATAGAAACGCGATTCTGATTTTCATTTGTCTATATACAAACGATACAGAGGTATTTTCTCTGGTACCACGGGCGTTTGGAAAAGTAGCGGTCTCAGCCTACGATCCATTTGCTAAAGTCCTTGTGACAGTGGGGACATAGTTCGTTTTTGATCGTTGATCTAATAATTGCTGCATTGGCAGAAGAGGTGGGAATAGACCTCGCTCCGAACAATGAGAAAGCTATATCCATGAATATAGTGTATACTGTGCCATCTGTGGGTTCTGCCTGCATTCTATTCCAGTGAGCTATGTTCGATTTTTGGGACACTAACCCACGACCTATTTGGGGTTCAAATTGGTAGTACCTTGGGTACGAAGTCTGACCAGAGGCTTTTTTCTGGTACCACGGGTGGTCAGGAGCCCACGAAACTTGTTTCCGTCCTGGCCAGCGGAGACGGCCCCTCTATGGGAGTATCGTGGTGGCTATGGTTGTACCCAAATGCGGGTAGAGTGTGAGCTCGATGTGGAGTTGCGTTATACAACCGGGTGCTGTGACCCACAGAGCAGCAGAGGCTTAGATAGGCCTTGTTCCTAACCAAGGAATGAGACATGCGACCAAAATAAGTATGGCTTGAGATTGGTACCTGCGGATATATATCCAAGGGGACGTTGATTGACGTCAGGTGTGCACCTTAAACAAATTGACTTTCTATCAAATGCTTGTTTAACACCTAAAAAGACAGCAGCACAGTATTTTTTTTTTCTTCAAGTGCACCCATAATACAATTGACAATACGGTGGCATTGCTCAATCGTTCCATGTCCTCTTCTAAACCCAAACTGATGTTCGGGTATGATGTTAACAAAACACAATGAGATGAAAATAATCACCAAGTGTGGAGTTGGGTATATTACGTTAAACATTAAAAGATGGGGAGGGGTCAACGAAGTGTGATATTGTGTAACAAGGGGTGGGAGGAGTCAAAAGCTTTGTGACGTCATATGTCAAACTATATAGTATTAAAATACCAAACTTTAACCGTGAACGAAAAACTTGTATTACCAACTATATCCTTAGGTCGTGCGATCTACATATATAGAACCCTAATAGGAAGCCTAAAAGGCGAACATTAAAATTTAAGAGAAATTGAGTTAACTCTATATTATTGGTCCCCACAAAATTAGATTCAATATTAAAATGTTAAGAAAACAACTTGCCAATGTCCAACTGGTAGGTAAACGTAGGAAATGATGACTCCGATGATAAATTCACCCCACTGTTACAACATCATCTTTGAATCTTCAAACGTCACCATACTTGAAGCAAGATCCGTATGATAGCTTTTGTCCCAGTGTCAAGACACATATAGTCAATATTTTCCATCATATAAGTCCAGTAACCAACATAAGCATGAATGACGATGCTATATGGTTGCAAGAAAAATATATTTACACAACGGATGTAACTGACATTAACAACCCAAAAGAGAATGAAGTGAGGAGCGGGTTAAATTGTGATCATCTGTGACAAGGACGGGGGAGCCCTAATTCGAAGTTCCATTTCTTCAATTTTCCATCGTTTAGTCAAAAATAGCCTAAAGACGGTTGTACTTTTCGTGGATAACAAACTTGGTGTCTTTCCATTGGTGGGGTTTTGTTAGACCACAAAAAAACTGATGGCCAATGAAAAGGCGCCACGCTTAACCAGGTAGTCAGTTCATTTATTATGGCACCTATAGTTCATAGGTATACAAAACCACATTACATAATAACTTTAAATGAAATTAGGTGATATAACCATAAATATATTTAGAAATTTTCCACAGCAAAAATCAAGTGTGACTTTGTTTGAGAATCTTAACTTTGCATTCATTCCCAATTTTTTTATATCTCTTAGACAGTCAAACCGTGAAGAATTGATAAAGATATACACATCTGTCTGTCCACCTTTCTGTCTTTTAGTTTTCGAGTAAATGTTGTTGACTTCTTCTTTTTTGCATAAGTAACTTAAGTAAATTACAATATTTTTGTTTTTAAATCAATTTGAAATGGTAAATACAAATATTGTAAAAAGGAGCTGAACCGAAAATAATGTTAATTTTTTACTTTTCAATTTAAATTACCAATTTAATAATAAATAAATAAAAAATTCGATGAAAAATCCAATGAAAATTTATTCATATTGTTGTTATATAATATTGCAATCAGATGCCGCTTTTCATTAATCCACTTGATATTTGAATTGTTGCACTTCATAAATCCAATATAAAATCATTAACCACAAAATACACAAATATACATATATGTATATACAATGCATATTCATATGGTAAACCAATACGAGTATATATAACAACAAAAAAATTGGATTGTTCTTTTTAAGACCATCAAAGCAAATAAAAAATTGTTTGGTCTTTTTAATGCCATTAAAGGTTTATAGATATTTCTGGATTTTATTGTATGTTTCACAAAAAAAAAAAAAAAAATGGAAAGTGAATTCAATAAAATTAATTTGTAAATAATTTTTAACCACAAAAATAGATTACATTTTTTTATATAAAAACTTATGTAAAAAGGTATATTAAAAAAATTAATTTTATGTAAAGAAATGCAAAGAAAAAACGGATTTTTACCCAGCGTGCTTGCCACGCTCCCGACGTGACTTTAGTCCGTGATGCTGTTCTCTGTTTAATTGTAGTACTTGAAATACTTTTGAAAAATCTGACGAAACAATTATTAATATTGACAAAGGCAACTTGATTGATTTTACAATATTTCTTTAAACGTTGTATGTAAAATTTTATCCACCAATTTATCGAAAACTGCGGGTTCGACCCACAACAAACTTGACAGGCACACTGTTTACACTATACTAGATTTTCCAGAAAATTTCATCAAAATCAGTTCAGTCGTACTCAAGTGATGAGCCGAAAAACATGAGGCAATAGATTTTATATATAGAAGATAAAGATAGATGACACATTGTCAGATTGGTCAAATCATAAGATTTATTATTTATTTATACACTACCGTGATTGTTTTTGCGTGACAACGTAAACTAACCTTTGAAGTAGTAGTATTTAACTTTTTCGGTGGATTGTCCAAAAAATATTAGTCAAATAAGGCAAGATTTTCTCAATCGATACGCTTAAAAAGAAAAATATTTTCATAATTTTTTTTACCTTTTTGAACTCCCCTCCCCCTTGATGACATTAGCGCGTAATGACAAAATTCATCTTACAGGCATCATCACTTCCACTACTTTGAGAATATACATATATACTTGGCGCTACGGATTTCGAGTCACGAGATATATGAAAAATATTGGCGACATGTTTTTGTTACATTTCTGAATGATCGTCAGATTCTGACATATGTCCGCTTTTTAAAAACGTTTTCACGTTAAAAAATATGAAGCTGATGTTGCACAGAAATACTTTTTCTAGTCATTTGTTTCGAGAGTGACGTTTTCCATTATTCCGAGAACACCAATTTAAAGATATCATAAACATACTATACGATGTAACCGTTTTAATGACAGTTTATGAAACGAGAAACTTGTTTGAAAACAAACGAATGAAGGAACAATGATTTCTCTTCTATGATACTTTATGATTTCGGTTATTGTGATTAAAACGTGATTACTCAAAAGTTGAGGGAGATTAAGAGCAAGAACTATATCTTCATCAAAGGAAATTTAAAAGTGAACTTATTTTAAGTGAAAAGATTCTTAATTTGAATATCAATCTTACATATATTGCTTCAGACAATGGCTGAAGTGTTTGAATAGTCATTTGGTGAATGAAACTGATGTGGTGAAATTTGTGTAAACTGACGTGTACAATGGAATACATTATGTACATAGATTTCAATCGTATATAAAATAATTTCTAGTTTCGAGAGACACAGAGAGAGTGTGTCAAATTTGCGATCCATTTGCCGTTATGGACAATATAATTTCATAAATTAAGCGTATAACATCAATCAGTCATGGGTAAAATGATTCTATTCCTATCTGGGTATAAATACATGCAAATTTCAGATTACAACTTGTTATCGTTCGTTCAATAGTGTTGTCTACATACAAAGTTGCTTGACTTTGGCTTTTATGGGTGCGCAATGCACTCGAACAAGGAGCAGGAAGTAAAACAGAAATTGCAAAAAACTATGCAGACTTCTTGTATTCAGAGTGCAATTCCGCATTCATAAAAGCCAATCGAGTGTATGTAGGCGAAAATAAGAAAAATATTCCGAAATTTAACAAAATTGCATTTAAATAAAACAAATTAACTTTGTTGTTTCGTAAGCGGTTATTAAAAAAAATAAATACTTGTATCGAAAAAAAAACAAACTAATAATAAAATAATAAAGCTGCTACCATCTGATGCCATCAATGTCGCTACAAGTGTTGTCATAGTCAATGCAATATATTTAAAGGCCAAGTGACTTATTCCAATTTGCGATTATAGTGATATACCCAAGACAATTCCACTTGACTTAAAATAGATTGTAAGTCGATTATATGATTGAAAGGAATAAATATAGTCACTGCTATCTCAGTTATCTATTGATGAAATATTCTCTGATGCTGCAAACAAGAGGTTAGTGAGGCTGGCACGAATATTAATTGTAAAATATGTCAGACATTTTTTTTTGCAGTGAACAACTTTACAAATTAAATTAAATTTGTGTTTTTTTTTTTTTGTCTACAACTTTACACTAATCAAATTTAATTTTGTTCTTTACTTAAGGATAAGGAGCTCTTTTTAGTGATGATATATATATGCTATTCGCATTGATAAAGAAGTCTTCATAATGGGACACGCTGTAAATGTTTCCACAAAAATACGAGCATCATGTAACAAAAACAGCGCACAAATAAAATCATCCCATAATAAATTTTCAAGGTTTTCCAGTGTAAAAAGAATTGCGGGATGAAATTAATGGATTATTTTTCTATTATGTCACTTGATTCTATAATTTAATTGAACACTCATCTTCTGCACAGGCGATATTAAATCAACACATCATATTCATGGGTATGGATAATGTTTTTCTTTTTCACATTTTTTTCTTAATGCATTTTCCAATTAATTTCATTCTTATATTATGGTATGGTGAACTAATCAACATCATCAAACTCATCATTTAAATCTATTGCCATCATATCGGTGAGCATCTTTTTTTTTTTTTTTATATAATCACATTTGAAATACACTCTTTTGTCAGAAATATTCCTTCAGAAAGGAACCCATCACTTAGCCTTAAAGTATATTGCATTAACTATAACAACACTTGTGTCAGCATTGACACCTTCTGTTGATAGCAGATTCTTTACCTTATTACTAGTTTGGTTTTGCGACCTAATTATTTATTTGTTTAGTAGCCGCTGACGAATCAGTAAAATTAAATTTTTCTGCTTTTAAACCAAAGTATTTCTTTGTATTTTCGTTACATTTTGAAATGAGTTTCTCATTTTTGGCTACATTTGTATTTAACGAATTTGCAAAGAACCACTTTGGTTTGCAATGAGAACAAGTTTATTTTCCTGATTTTTCAGCGGCTACTAAACATATAAATACTTGGATTGAAAAAGAAACTAACAATAAGTTACAGAAACTGCTTTCTTCTGATGATGTCAATGCCGACACAAATGTTGTCCTAGTCAATGCAATATACTTTAAAGTCAAATGGCTTATTCCCTTTATGCCGGAGACGACTAGCAAAAGCGATTTCCATGTGATTACAAATCAAAATGTGCAAGTCGATATGATGCAACAAGGGAATCATTTTTTTATGGTGTGTTGAATGACTTGGAAGGGTAATTCAATATTATCTTATAAGGACTCAGTTTGATTGAAATCGGAAATTGATTATTTTGCCAAATAAAGTTGAGGGTCTAGAGGAAATGGAAAAATAAATATCCACAGACGATTTGAATGATTTTGTAAATTTACCATCTTGAGTTGAGCTAGAATAAGATTATATCTCTATGCATTATTGAACTTTATGACAATCTCCAAATAAGAGTTATATACAATATTTATATTTGTATTTACATAAGTTTGTTATAAAATAACTGAAAATTTAAAATTAACATTACTAATAGAAACAGTGATTTCGAAATCACAGTGATTCTAAACTGTGATTGAGCAACAGTTATTTGAAGGGAGAGACACAGTTTACTTTACTTAAACTGGGATTGGTAAGGGAGCAACTGAATCAAAGTGAGTCACCATCAATCAAGTAAACTGTGTCTCTCCCTTCAAATGACTGTGACTCAATCACAGTTTAGAATCACTGTGTCACTGTTTAGCTCATCTTTAATTACTATATTTGTTAAGATAAGTCATTTGGCTAGCAGCTGTTCAGATCGCTCTTAATAAATCAAGATAATGTAGAATAGAGTTAAGCAAGACAAAGTAAAGTAATGGCGTAACGGATCATATTGCATTGTTGCAATGTTCCAATTTTGCCTATTTTTTATGTTCAAGAAAGATTTGTATATGTATACTATTTCTAAATTCAATCGTTAATAAATTGTTAAGCATTACGCACATCGGCGTTCTTATTTTTTTCGTTGCATTTTCATTTTGGTTTGACTATTTAAAAGTGGACACCAAAAACTCCTGCTGCACCCCAAACAATTATCATATTATTATAACTTGTAACTTACTATAAAATAAATACCGTTTTATTTACTTTACATTGCAAATTTTTATTTGATTTTTATTGTATTTAAAATTTATATATGTACAACATTTTTTATTTATTTTTTTTTTTTAATTCCAAGAATATTCTACAAATTCAAAATAATTATTTCTAACTGAGTGCATCATTCGCTTTATTTTATCTAATTTAAATCAACTCTTCTTAATTTAAATTTACTAACTTTTGACTACATTAAACTAAATGTTGCATTCTGCTGTGCTAATAATAACATCCCTTTGTCAATAAGTCCTTTGTGTAGCATTATGAAAAACTAGTTTAGGTAGTGGCATTAAGACCAGCCTACTTAGGCGATTAAAAGCTCTTTGTGTAGCCAAAGACACAGAGAGTCATTATCCCTGAAATACCATTCTAAAAAGTCAAACGACACATGAATTCAATGACATCTTTCTGATCACCAAGTTCATTGAAGAAGTATGAACCAATTTTCTTTTTGATAACGATGGTAATGAGCAGAAAAATTACTACTTGACTTGTTTCCTTTACCTCTTCATCCCATGTCTAGTGACATGTGTTTTGTTTAGACAGTGTACAAAAGCTTAAAATAGTCTAAGACAACCCGTATGACACACCAGATTCCCTGAATTGTAGGAACTTAGTATAACAACTTATTATTATTAGAATTATATGCATATTTATGTCAATTTATTGTTGTTGAATGAGTTAGTTGGATACTCAACAACTCAATTTTATTAAAAAAAATATGTTAGATTTAGAATATTTTATGGAGCACAACAAACTTTATTTCAATGTCTTCAATTTCTTTTCATAAAAGAAATCAAATGAAAGAAGATACTTTGTATAGAATTACAAATATTTTATCTATGACTGTGCACGCTAATCTCAGAAATGTCTTAACCTATTTGAATGCGGTATTCACTGGTGTTTTGTAGCAAGATTTCTGTAACATTTAGTATTTATTTTATGGAAATCGACCTACTAACTCATTGTCACTACATTTTTGAAGAATTCGAAGAAGGATATTTTGTAATCTTATGGTACTGTGTGTCTTAAACTGTTGCCCACGGACAATGTGAATGAAATACAAATTATAAGTATAGTATGCCATCCATAGCCTAAAATATTATTGAGTATAAAAATTAAGTTTCCTGAGCAGTGTAAAATGCCTTTGGTTGGAATGAAATATACAAATAAAATCTGTGAAAAAAATCTTGTGCTACATAAGCTTAAGAACCACTTTTATGATACATAAAAAAATGGCATACAAAGAAATATCATTTCAATGACCACTTTAATAAAAAGAAGGATAATGGACAAAGGATTTATTATTTTTATATACATACAAGAATTGTACTTACTTCTACTTGAGGATGCACTGACATAAGCCGACGAACGACGTTTAAGGGCGCTGGTGCCCTCATTACTGCCGCTGCTGCTGCTGGCGGGCAAAAATCGCGACAACGATAACAAACTTTTAAAGAGGTCGGTCACATTTAGATCTTCCTTGGCAGAACATTCAAGTGCCTTAGCTCTGAGGAGGATAAGAAAGTAAAGAAAAAGATAAGGAAGAAGAAAAGAATTAAAATAACAATCATGGTGATGTTTTAGAGCTTCTTGCCTTAAATAACATAGAACTTATGGTAGCTAAAATTGAGTGTATTTGTATATATATCTATGTGTGTTTGTTTGTATGTACTATACATGTGAATAGATACAAAGATATTTAGGTGTGGAGATTGAGGTAGGTAAGTAGGAATGTTTTTTAATTAAAGCCAAGTGCAACTCAAAGAAAGTTCCTTTCTACTTTTTACTTTTCATTTAAAATTTTCAGTTGTTAGCCTTTTTGTTATTTGCTGTTATCCTTCTTTTCTGCTATCAGTATCTTTACTGCTATTGCTGTTGCTGATGCTGCTGTAACTGTGGGTGTCAGTGCCTCTGACAGCTAAATTATGCAATCCAGTAAATGTAGTCACCCAATGAAACAATATGGAAAAAATGTGTATCTACTACACATCTAATACCATGACTAGACTATGGGTTTTTAATACAATTTCGGTGTACAATGAACTTAGAACGGAAGTTAAAGTGTTTTTTTTTTGTATTTTGTTTTAACTTGTTTTGCTCTTAAGGCTAAACAAAATCTCGTATTTCTCATCCATGTACCCTAGAAGGACCTCTTTGGTCTTCTACAATATGTATGTATGTACATACGTACATTGAAAAAAGGAAACCAAAGGAAAGGAAACCGAAGGAAACTTTGTAAAATAAGCGTACACTTTGATGTAGGTAAAATTAATTATACCAAGCAAATGGTTAACCTTACGCTTAATGAAGACAGGAAACAAGTTTCCTATTCCAACTCTAATCTTACACACAAAGTTTATTTTATACTTAGTACTTAGTACTTATGATGAAGAAATGAAGTGAGCAACATGTTCTTGAGTAAGTATTATGTAATGATGTACTTTAAGTTGGTTATAATAAGTTCAATGTTGAACATTAGTAGCTTCGGGTCTGTTTAATGGAAAATTGCAAAGAGAAACAAGAGAAATAAAAACACAAGAATCAAAAAAAAAAAGGATGTAAAGCGTACGAAAGTCAAATAGTTACTTAACAATAGCCTTAAGTAAATTGAGTTACATACAAAGAACACCTAAATACTCATTATTTGCAAAATAATAATACAAAAAAAAAAAACATGTAACAACTATAAAACTAACTAAAACAACTAAAAGAAAAAATGGCAACAAGAGTAATATAAAAAAAGAAAATTAAAACAAAAAAACAGTAGAGAACTTTAACATTCGGTTTAGCAGAAATTATATATCCTTTACCAAAACTGGAAACTAAAATTCAATGAAATGAGTGAGATATCTGTTCCTTAAGATTTTGATGAAAAAACTATAATTTTTGGGGTCGTCATTTCTGGTATAACCACATGATATACGTATAAGTTGTTCAACCATGTAGAAGGTGATCTCAGTAACGCCAGAGTGCATGGGTTAAAAACCTTCTCCATGAAAAAATTCATGTATGTGTCAATTTTCATGGTGATCGGTGTAACCGTATCATAGTTTATTCATATCATACTTATATGCGGAGATTCATTTTTATATAAAATAGTGAATTTTTCTTTGAATTTAATTAGTTGCTTTACAAAGCGGGCTTGATTGATTCACAAATATATATCTAAGCTTTATACAACAGACAACAGTGAGTCCGAACCGCACCAAACTTCACAGGAACACTTTCCATGCTATTTCCTAAACAATTTATTAAAATTGGTCCAGCAGTTTCGGAATCCATAGGGAACAAACACACATACATTCAATTTTATATATTTAGATTTTTTTTTATTGTTTATTAAATTAATGTGCCTTCTTTTTTTCTTCTGATTACCGGTTTGTTTGGAATGAATTCAATATTTTGAGGCCTTCTTTGTGTCATGTATTTTTAAAATAAGATTAAGATAATTACGCGAAGGGTGATATATGATTCCTTGTGATGGAAATAAGATAAAACAGTTTCATGAATTCTCTGTATGATATTGATAATTTCCATTGGTATGAGGCAAACATCAGATAAATGTCCACACTACATAGTGTGTAGTGTAGTGTACTATAACATGTATTGTAATGCTGCTTTAGTGGTAAAGTACCAAACCACTAATGGTTAAATTGAGCGTAACAAGTGTGTTTACCTATGGGATTCGAAAAATTGGCTGCGGATTCTACGTATGAGAAAATGAACGAAGTGTGTCTAGTAAAGTTCTTTACGTTCTTTTAATTACCGCAAAATTGGTTTATGTCCACAGCTCCAAGTAATAAAGTTAAGACTCGGTTAATTCTATCAATTTGTATTATGGTATTATACATAACACACTAACACATCCACGTTTTGTATATTGTTAGCAACAAATGTTTGTTTTGCAAACTGTTGTCCTTTTTTTTTGCTTTTGGTTTGTTTTAATATATAAAAATTTGGTCATCACTTTTACTTAAGAGAATAGTGAAATAGAATAAAGTAAAGTGGCAGCCTTTTATATTGTACTTAAGTTTTCAACTGCCTGGCTGCCTTTTGAAATTAACTTAAAATCTCAGCACAAAAGTATGCCATTGAAATGAAGCAAAGCAAGCGGCAGATACAATTCAACATTCGACAACAGACACCAGCCGCATTCGCATCCGCATCCGCAACAAAGCAAAAGTGAAAAGTTCAAGGTGTGTCAAGCCGCATCATCAATCTGTGTAAAACTTGAATCCTTCAGGGATTTACTACTCTACTATGTCCTGTGTGTGTTTATTTTGGCCTCATGTTTGCCTGTCGTCGTTCATGTAATTATTGTTGTTGTTGTTGCTGCTGTTACATGGTTTCATATATTCACACTACATATACTTAGACTATTAAACAGTATCTGTGACTGTCTACAAGAACACAAGTATGAGTGCTGTCTGTCGGTGTGAGTGTGTGAATGACAGCGTGAAATTATTGTAAGTGTTGGCAACGTTTTAACATTATATTGCTCCTGCTGGGTTTGCTCCTTTCCCAATTCCCAATCCCAATTCGCATGTTTTTTGTCGATGTAGTATAAGTAGTATTATTGTATGTGAAGCGTACGTGCAAGTGTTCACACGGCACGAATATTGTTGGCTATAAGTGATTTTTTATGTGCCTCGCGTGTGTTTTCTTTTAAGCTCAAATGATTATTGCATTAAAATGCTGTGTAAACAGTTAAGACCAAACAACCAAACAACATATACATACATACTATATAGTACAAACAATAAGCAATGTGCTCCTATGAGTTTGTACATGCCATTCATGCATATTCCTTTCATCATAGTACAATTATACAGTAAGTTAAACATGCCAGGACTTCTTTTAATATTGCAGTACACTCTACATACTTCACTTTTGTAAGTTGATTTAAGTTATATTTGACTGTATGTCTGTCTGTCTTTCTGTCTGTCTGTCTGTCTGTCTGTCTGTCTGTCTGTCTATTTGTCGACTCATTCATCTGTTGTTGCCCACTTAACAGTTGTCAAGTGAAAATCATATGAAAATTTAAGTGTCACTTTACTATACTCATATATGTAAGTATATAAATGATGACAGTTCTTTATTTCTCTTGACATTTGCATATGTGTTCATGTTTTAACATCTTAACATATCAATGTAAAATACAATTGGCTAAAATCTTCAAATAAAAAAACATAACTTCAATTCATATTTTAGTCAATTTTTGTATCAATCAATCAGGTTGTTGTTATAGTACTCTTAATATTATAAGGGAGCAACCAACATATGGATATCACATCACGAAAATGTCTGTGAAGGTGTCACCTTAGTGGAAAGTTATTGCAGAGGTGCTGGATTCTTATAAATTATCACCGAATCGGGACTATTGCAAGACTTCAAATTGAAATCGGATTGCAGCAATTTACCACCTTTTCACAATCTATTTATATATATTATGTAATTGGATAAAAGTAATGGACCTTATTATTTCATTTATATGAATCAGTAGTTTTACATAGTTCAAGTGTTCGATTCTGTGAACATCAAATCATTAAGACATACTGTTGCATTATTTTGGTTACCAACAATCCAAAAGCCGATTTGAGAATATATAGTTCGCAATTAATTCGAGCCTATTGTTGACGTTCAATTGGAGAATTAGAACCGCACATACTTGCCTTAGCCAAAGAAGCTTACACCAAATTGGAACGTGCGAAATTTAATCTCAGTATTATTGTAAGCGGCGAATAAGGTGCTGGTAAATGATTTTGCTGTCATAGGTGGCTCAGAATCTGAGACATACATATGTTGAATGTAAGGTGCTGGCAACTTAACCAATTATGAAGGCATTTTGTAATAAGAAAACAACAAGAAATGCTAACATTCTCTAATATAACTGTGAGCAATAATTTGAATCGAAAAAAAAATTTTAAGCTATAAGATTGTCATATGCGACGATAAGTTTGAAATATTGAATAATCTTAATAGTTTTCTAATAATTAGAAAGAAAAAACTCTGAATTTCGGTTCATAATTTATGCTCTTTTAATCAAAAATGGAATAAGGTTAAACAAAAATTTAGGAAACATTTAAAACAACTCCACTCTTCGGGAATACAATGTTTGAATTGTCTTTCTTTGTATAAACTATTTTATTCAAATTTTGCTAATAATTGGCACTTGCAAACAATAATTAATAAGGCTGTGTGATTTATAAGCATATAGATCCTGCGAAACTTTATGGATTTTTTAATTTAAAATTTTTGAAAATTATTAATATTTATTCTTATTGTTTATATCTTTATCTTCATTATGATAAATAACAATTTTTTTATTTTGAACAATAGACCCGGATGCATAACTCGATTAAATGCCTGCTTTATGTCCGAAAAGACTGCAGCGCAATAACGCTTTTTCTCAAAGGTGTCCAAAATACATTGAGTAACTCATTGACACTGTTCAGACCCAATTGATGTTCCAGGATCACTTGCTTATCATCCAGTATTTGCAATACATAGTTTCATGCTAACTGATAAGTGCAATATAACATAAACAATAAATTGATTAATTCAAAGGTATTGATGTAATGATACTAAGATGTTCATAATTTTATTAACAATTTTTTCCACAGTTTCAACAATAATAATTGATTCAATTCATCGAAATTAATATGGTGCCATTTAGCGTCAACGCCGAAAAGTGCCCTCACCTCACATTCACATTAAACCACATGACATGGGTTTGTTATTTCGAGGAGTGTCACCGTGAAGTATGTGGGTCTGACCCTGACAATCTCAAATCAAAACCAAAAGAAATCAATTGGATCTTAATCTTCTAAGAATATGTTTGCTGCTCAGTCCGAAATCAAAGTTGAACATAGCAGCCGGTATGCACATACGGAATGCAAATTTGAAGCTTTACTTTCAACTTAAATCTGGAAACTCATCAGGGATTCCAATCCATTAATCAGAGAGGACATCCTCAAGCGCAGCAACAGACACATCTCACAGTTGGAGGACCAATGTAATCAATTGAAAATAAACCTGCTGGACAACATCAGACAAATGCGTCGCATGAAAAGGAAACACCCTCTGGATCTTTCTTAAATTCATCATATAATTTTCTTAATATTGTTTTTAGTAAATTCACACATTTAAGATGTTAAAACGCAATTATATTTTTGGTGTATCTTTTTTCTTATTTTGATAATAAATTTTGAATTGAGCTTGAGCTTTGAAAGTGTGAACCCAAAAGGCAAAATCGATGCAATTTGTCATTGTCTCTGGTGGCTTTGGTTTTGTTTATAAGTGAATTTCTCAACATTCACATGGCTCAATAAATTTAACCAAAAGAAAAGTGAGAAATAAAACAACAGGCAAAGGTGCTAATACTGTAATGCCCATGGCGATCTGCAAGATTTTCTCATGAAAACTTAATATGTACTCGTACTTACAATATATTGAACTTTAGTCCTCCTTAAGCATTAATTTTTTAAGATTTTTCTTGTTCTTTAATCTGTCTAATCTCATTCACTACACTTAATTGTATTTGAAATGATTGTTGTAGTTCTTGTTTACCTGTCTGTCTCTCTCTCTCTCTGTCTGTCTATCTGCATGGCTATCTGTTCATCGGTTTGTCTGATGTTCCTTTTTCGCTTGTGTCCATTGTCTGTTATGGCCATGTCCATCTATGTATGAAGCACTCGCTCTCTGGCTGTTTCACATTTAGTGCAAAATTTATTGCTTACTCGTGTTTTTTTCCCAACAATTTTTCCTACTTATGAAAATGCCAACATTTTGCAACAAATTTTCTTCTATATTTTACTGCTATTGTTGTTCTTGTTGTTTTAGGAAATGCATTTCACGTCGCATTTTCACTTTTTACGTGGCACAATCACCGTGTAATTGTGTGCATTTCCGTTAGCCTTCTTACTTATTCCTTCTTTCTTTCATTTCTTCGTTTATATTCGATTGCATTTCTTGTGCAGTCTTGCCAACCACTTGAATGTAATTGCAATTGTTATTTTTCGTTTTTCATTTTTCCTTCATGCCAAAAAGAAATGAACACAAAAAAAAACAAAAACAAAAAATTGTAATTCCTTCTACAATTTGAAAATGGAAAATGCGAATAGCGTTTCGTTTGTTGGACCCGTTGTTGACATAGTTTGTATGTAAAATCTTTTTGACCCAATTTCATGTTTTGAAGTTGTTTGTCGCTTCACTTAATTGCCGTTTGTTTTGCACCACACAAAGAAATCCCAACAAACAAATAAATATGCATTCATTTATTCATTCATTTATTTATTTCTTTCACTGCTAATTTTATTTGACTATTTTTGATTTAATTTTTATGAAAATTTTATTCCATTTTCATTTAAAGAAGGAAAACTTCTTTTGCTTTGCAATTGGGTCAAATATTCAATAGAACTTATGTATAAAGAATTTTATTTACCTTAAACGTGGTAATTCGCAGTAGATCCAATCTGTCACTTCATCCAGTCTGACTTCTCTGTGCGTTGATGCTAAATCCGATTTGTTGCCAGCAATGACAATTGGAATATCCTATTATAAATGAAAAAAAAAAAGAAAATGAAAAACTTGAATCAAAAATAACAAATCGGAAAATAGCACAAAAAATAAAAAAGAAAATAAAGGTATCTAGTAAGTGTATAGAATAGATGAAAAGACTTTCAAAGTGGGTGAGCGCTAAAAGTGACACTTGCAGCAAGTGCGAAAATGCCACTTGAACTTTTCAATTTATAATTCACTTTAAATAAAAAGTTAAATATTATAGTATATGGTATGTATGTTAGTATATGTAGGTATTAAACAAACGTAAGTTTCAAGTTTCCTAATTGCTTTATGGTTTAAATAATTTTCAAGTAGCACGCTGTGTATGAGTAACTTTTCAAGAATTTCGGTTAAATTAAGTTGAGGTAGTTCTACGTAAAGCACGTACCATTTTCACACTTGTTTGGTCACTTTGATCAATCAAGCAAATAAATGATTTCTTTTCTTTATACACTTCACCTTATCTAACCTCACTACACAACAGTAATGGGTGTAAAATGTCCTATTATTTTCAGACGATGTTTGTAATGCTTAGACCATAACCACATGCATTGGAGACCTCACAAAATCTTCACTTGGCGCCACCAACCGAAAAACTCTTTTGGCCAGGATAACATAAGTTCCGTGTGTCCCGTTATGGGAGTATTGTGCGGTTGTTGGTTTCCACTCAGATGCATTTAGGTAGAGCTTCAAACTCGTCTTGGGGTTGCGTTATACAACCATAGATCAGAGTTGATTTTGGATAATCATTGAGCATTCAAAGCAACAAGTAAGTCATACGACCAAATAAATACGATTAGAATGTAATGTCAGTGGCTCATGACGCTTTTGAACCGTTAAGCTCGGCAAGTCAATCTGGCAGTGTTCAAGTTTGTGAACCTATTGAGACAATAGCTAACTAAAGCACTATTCACTAAACTATCGTAAAACTAAACTCAGCTATGGTGTCTACAATTAATCATCATTCACAGTTACGCTCATTGCAGTGCTCTTGCTAACTTATCTACTGACATGATCAACATCGCTGTGGAAAACTCATTGACCATATCTGTGCATACCTCTCAGTCTAAAGATTCTTTTTTCAGTGCAGAATTGTGCCTCTCTATTACATAAATTTCTCTTAATCTTTATTAAGAGTTGATAGATTGATATCAATTCTTAGCATATCTGAAATCAATTGTTTGACTCACCCTGAGTCTTTCTTCAGAAGACGAATGGTTATACTTATATATTTTTTATGATTTAATATCAATTTTGATTTCAGTAACAAATAATTATAATAAAAGTGTATTTCACCTTTGTGCAAAGGCCAGTTCTTTTTGATTTTTCATTTGTAATGCTCCTTTTTAATTCGTACAAATGGTTGTACTAATTAAATGTGATTTATTATGAATGCGACACTTGTTAATTGCATGCAATAATTATGGTTGTTCACTTCACCATAAATCAGTTTTTAAATGTGACCATATGCCATGGTCACATGTACTACTGCTGTTTCAACAATTGTGTTGAAATTGCTTACCTGAAAGTCTGCTCGTTGCTCCCGTATCTCTTCGAAACATTGTTTGACACACTGAAAACTTGGGGCGGATGTTGTAGCATACACAAGCATGAACGCATGCGCTGTGGCAATGGACAGGCGTCGCATTGCTGGGAATTGCATATCACCTGAAGTGTCTAATATGTCCACCTGTGCGAAATGAAAACGAATGAAAATGTTAAATTATGAAAACAACAAAAGGATAACGCAATGACCGCAGTTAATTGAGTTGCAAGAAAAATGTATTAAATCAGAAAGCAGTTTTTACACACACAAGTATGTATTGTGATTGTCTGTTTAATAAATACGTGAGTATAAAATTAAATTAAACAGACTGATGATTATTACGTATACGTCACATTGGCCATGTGTCAAGGCATGCTAATATGCTATAGTAAATAATATTAAAAGAAAATTATTATGTAAATTATACATAATATTATGTATATTCCAAGACTTATTTAATATCATACAATCAGGCAATAGCGCTCAGTCACATCATTACTTGCTTGATATGTCAAAGTGGAAAGAAAAGAATAAACATGCTATGGAATTTTTAATTTAATTTAAAACGCACAATGCAAATTATGCAGATCGAGATTCAATGTTGCACTTAAACTCAATAAATTTAATTTATGGCCTTAAATAAAATTATGCATATAATTTCATATATTATTATTATTACTACTACTTGTGTGCATCAAACACCCTTCATAGTACATATGAGGCAACATCAACAAATAACTGATCTAAAACTTAAAATTGTAGCATTAAGCACAGTGCGACAATTGAGTATTAATACCGGAAAAAATTGTTTAAAACGAAATATATGGAGTTTTTTAAATTCATTATTCAAACTATTTTCCATCCGCTGAAATATAATTGTTACATCGATTCAATAAACATTCCAATTTATTTTGAAGAATAGCCTTCGAAGCTCTTCGACTTCAAAATGCCGTCCATTACGCACTTAGGCGCTTAGTTTCAGAAATTTATTGAAAGCACCACATTTCATCCCCATTAACAATTGTTGTCAGGTAGTTTCGATTATTTATGACCTCTCTGAAATGATTGACTCGAATTCATTGTTTGTCATTAGGTTATGTGTGTGAAACAACTTTTTGGGTACACTTTTGTTTAACTCAAATCCTCTTGGATAATGAATCAAATAGTTTTTCAGATGATAATCAAAGCACCTTCCATCATTGTTAGTGTTGGTTGCGGTTATTTGCTACAAAATCCATCATTTAGTAAATGTTAACTTGAAACTGGTCTAGCGACAGTCTGTCACATTTATGCCACAGAAACACATTGGTTTTGTTTAAATAATCTTTTCCGTACACTTACTGCATCAACTAATAAAATATTTCTGATGAAGTTTTACCGAATTTTATGTTAAATTTAATAACAAATTATTGGCGTATTCAAGATAAATAAATAGTACAGTTTAGTGTTGAGTTGGATGATATTTCTATGTAGTGAGTTGTTCCAAAAGTAATTTCGTTATTTCGTTGCAACAGACGACTAAATTGTATTTTCCACAGCCCGGAGAAAAACTGTTAAGCAGCAAATTATAACATATATTTTGACAGCTGATCTGGCAACGCTTGATTAAATGCAATAGTTTTTGATTGGTGCCCTATCAAATATGGAAGGTAAAAAGCAGCATTTTAGGCATATTTTACTTTTTTACAATCGGAAAGGTAAAAATGCTGTTCAAGTTAGAAAAAAGTATCCGATGTGTATGAAAAGGATGTGTTGATAGAACGCCAGTATCAAAACTGGTTTCGAAAATTTCAATCCGTTAATTTTGATATTGAAGATGGTCAGTTAAAGCCGATGAACACGAAATAAAGGCATTAATTGATGCAGCTCGTGAGAAGGCTGAGAGATTAAATTTATCGCCCCACCCACCTTATTCTCCAATTCTGGCTTCTTCTGATTATTACATGTTTCGGTCTCTACAAATTTTTTACACGGTAAAACTCTTATTTCAAATGAAGAAGTCAAAAATCACCTGCATCAATTTTTTGCCAGTAAACAAATTTTAATGAGCGTGGAATCATGGTACTGCCAGAAAGATGACAAAAGGTATTGTAACAGAATGGATAATGTATAATTCAATAAAATATTGATTAATTAAAAATTACAATTGTAATTATAAATCAAAAAAAAAAAAAAAAAAATTACTTTCCCAACAACCTAATTGTATTTCTATACATCACAAACAATATCTCGTTTACAGAGCTGAACAACTGAAATTTGGTTAACCAAATGGTTTTGAAAGATTGCTTAATAAAATTCAAAGGACTTGCTTAGACTGAGGGCATAGAAGATGTTTCCATTTGGAAAATTTTGACAGAATTTAGTTACGCATTAAATGTCACTCATTGTCATATATCGCTCATTTTGGATTGATGACAATGAAAGAACACTTCCAATGATTAAGAAATATGAGAAAGACTTTTTGAACAGTGGACGACATAAGGTTTATTTAGATCATGAAATAAAAAACGAATGAAAACAGCTCAATCACCTTAAAAGAACATAAAAATTATGCACTTGATATATGGAAAAACATATATAGTACTCTACATTCTTTTTATTACAATAATGTGATATATAGTTCAATTAAAACAATGCACAGGCACAACATATCTCAGTAGTCTCTTTAGGTAATATTTACGAATATATTTGCCCAAGACCATCTTTTATCCTTAAAAAGTGGTTCCCCTTGACAATTTTTTCGTTGAGTTTAATATTAATTACAATAAAAACCAGGAAGAAGGTTCTCTATGGTTATGCCAAAGTTGTTATAGTCTTCACGCTCCTTGGTGTAGAGATGAGCTAAACAGTGACACAGTGATTCTAAACTGTGATTGAGTCACAGTCATTTGAATGGAGAGACACAGTTGACTCTCTTGTGACTGAGCAAACATATCGGAAGCTACACGATCCAGTAATCCTATAATCTTTAAATTTACAAGTTGGATGATTAGTGCCTAAATTTCATTTCGATAAGACAAAAACCAAAAAAGTTATTCAAATGAGAACATGAATTTTAATAGGAGGTACCCCTCCAAGTGGTCCGATTCGGCTGCTTTCGACAAATGTGTATCGTCTGGTAAAACAAAAACGAAACAAAATGAAAAAACTTGCGAAATTTCAGCTCTCCAGCTAAGAAACAGAGGGACTCGTTTGTATACATACAGACAGACATGACTAAATCAACTCGTCTCATCGAGCTGATCAATCAACCCATATTCGACAGACCCATCTGGCAACGCTGTACCTTTTGACAGAGACGTCAGATCGCTTAATGACATACCACGTTGGAAGCGTCAGTCCAAGCAGATTTTTACCATTGAACAGTACACGCCACACGAGTGCTCCCAAATTGTTGAAATATACATTCAACAAAAGAAATCAATTGTGAAAACTCAACGTGCATATAAAAAATTAAATAATGTGAAAAGTGCGCCTTCTAAGAACACCATTAAACTTTTGTACGAAAGATTTTCGACTGGTGATGCTCTTTCTAATCCAAAGAGGCCAAATCAAAACCGACCAAGGCGATCGGATGAAAATATTGCTCTTGTACGGGCCAGTGTTGAGACATCGCCAAGGACATCCCAAAATCGCCGTTCTCAGCAGTTGGGCATTGCTCGAACAACTTTACAACGAATTATCCGCGTTGATTTGCATTTATTCCCGTATAAGATTCAATTGACGCAAAGAGTCATCGAAATAGCTGAAGATGACGAGCAATTTTGGAACAAAATCATCATGTCCGATGAGGCTCATTTCTTATTGAATGGGACGGTAAACAAGCAAAATTGCCGTTTTTACGCCACTGAAAATCCTCACGAAATTCAAGAGGTACCTCTTTGCGACGTAAAAGTTACTGTTTGGTGCGGCGTTAGTGCGAAAACGATTATTGGGCCGTTTTTCTTCGAAAATGAAGATGGTCAAGCTGTTACCGTCAATCAGGAGCGTTATCGCGATATGATATTCGTCGAAAACGTATGAGGTAGTTCTGGTTTCAACAAGACGGCGCTCCACCACACACAGCTCGCACCACAATCGATTTTTTGAAGAAATTGTTTCCTCGTCGTTTGATGTCGAAAAATGGCGATTTTGACTGGCCACCGTGTTCGCCGGATTTAACGCCACCTGACTTCTTCTTGTGGGGATATTTAAAATCAAAGGTTTTTATTAATAAGCCAAAGACTATAGAAGAGCTCAAGAACAACATCCGTGAGGAAATAGCCGCTATTCCAGCCGAAATGTTAGCTAAAACTATGGAAAATACTGCAAAACGGGCACAATACGCCGTACAGGTTCAAGGCGGCCATTTGAGAGATATCATATTCAAAAAGTGATGTCAACAAATCTACTTGAACCAAATAAAATGATTATTATCGTCAACATCAAAAAAATTGTGTTTTTCTTTGATTTAAAAAAAAAAAACATGGGTCCGTCGAATATGGGCAACCTACTCCTACTGTGTGTTAAAAACTTCTTGACAAACTGCGTGAAGAGTATATATATTTAAAGAGACGCGAACAAATAATGTTAGCGCAAGACTTCTGAAGCGCCTCTTGTATTTTCTTGTGAAAACTACGACAATATAATTGTTTCCAAATACAAAAAATCTACAATAAATGATGAAGGTAAATAAAAGTATGACTGATATATACTAATATACTAAGACTAAAGTTAAAGTCATTCTATTTTAATGTCTTTAAACTGTTAACACTTTGTTTATGGATCAATTGCTTCAGCGATATTATCATTGTGAAAAATAAATAAATATTTCTTAGAATTGGGTCAAATGAGTATGAAAACTCTTAGCAAAAATGCTAGTAGTAAACATTTTCTTTATCAAGATTTTGTCAACATTAAAGACCAAGGACCTGGTCTCAACAAATCGGAATCAATATGTGTGATACAAAAATGTGCTGATAGAAGCAACCTTCTTCAAGCCAAGTCTGGCGGAAGTATATTTATATTTACAATTTAACTTAAGGCATTCCCATAAAAGTGATTTATAGATGATATAGAGACGCGATGAAATTTTTTTTAGAACAACCACAAATCAATGTACCCTCATCTAACATTAAAGAATGTTAACCCTGAGAAAAACAAAAAATATTGTTATCTATGCAGTACATAAAGTTAATAAGTATAATATAAAAAGTTAAAAATCAGCGAAAATCAATAATTGAGCAGTGGGAAGTGACTAAAAACTTTAATTATATGTATTTAGCACTCATGTTAGAGCTTAAATAATTTGCATTTCAGCTTTAATGATGGGTTAAGAAGGATTAGGATATACAACCAGATAAGCATAATACTTAAGCATTACATCATTAATCAAATTACATACAAAGACATAGCTACGTATATTATGTATGTATGTATATAACCGCCATAGATGCCCTAAGTTAAGCTGAGGGTGCTTAGTTAACTGAATATCCGCAAACATTTTTGCGCATATTTTTATACAAATTTTCTTTATTGTTGTTTTTGCTTAGCTTAGCTCAGCTTTGCTTATCTGTGCTAATCCATATAAGCACACATACACACACAGATTCAATACTATATGCATGCATCTGTTACTTATTTTTCACCATGACGCACGCACACAAACTCAAGTATTTGTATGGGTGCCCTTCTTTTTATTGGTCTTAGATATATACTACTTATTTAGACTTCTATATGCGTCGCTGAGCTCATCATTCAAGCAGAACCAAAGCATAAAAACACTTGATTATGTTGTGTAGTCTTGTGGCAAGTTCATCTATGCCACATGCCTTCTTCACACTTCAGTTGGCAACTTTGGTTTCATCAGTCAGTCAATGAAAACTTTATGCAATTTGATTAATAGATATTCACGTAACTTGCTTTTGTTCTTGTTAATGTGCTCTAACAACAGGATGTTGATAATGATGAAGATGAAGATGATGATGGTGTTTGACATTTTCTTATACTGTAGAAAATTTAATAGTGGCACAATTATATCCTTTTGAGTTTTTGTTATTGTACTTTTCATTCATTCATTTTGCGTACTAAATCGTTCAAAGTTTTTACTTATAAATTGCATTTAAAGTGTTTCCACCATTTCCCTTTCTATATATGTACATTATATACTGAGATATAAATACTTATATATTGAAATTGATGTATGAATTGAAGAAGCTTTTTGTATTGTACATATATTAAACAAGTCAATGAATGAATCAAATTGAATTTTATCGTAGAAAACACTTCATTAGAACTTCATTTGCTCAGTAGATGCAACAAGGACGACGACGACGACGATGACAAAGACGATGACGACAACAGTCAAACTATGAATGAATGAATATAGGAAAGAATAATGTGAGAATGAACAAATGTTTGAATGAATGAATGAAGAAATGTTTGAATGAATGAATTGCTTAAAATTTGCGATTTATTTTCTAGTATATGTACGTACAATATTTCTATGTACTTGTGTATGATTGTGTATCTCAGTCTGAGTATTTGAATTTCAATTTCGCTGTCTTTGAAAGCAATTTCCCGTCTAGAATTTATATGTGCTTTACATGAACAACTCACCAGCCTAGAATAAGGCAGGGATTCTTTACCTTTTTTTAACAAGTAATCTTTTTTTAACAATTAAAAAATGTTAGTCACATTCAACTCTCAGGTTTCTCCTTCACGTTGTTGTCAAAAAATATGAATATTTTTAGTCCTTAAACATCAAATACAAGTTTAGATTGATTTGTATTACATTTACAGCAACACCAAAACCACATTTGAGTATTCTTCCCTGAGAAAATCCCGGAAATCTTATGATACACTAAATTGCTGTGGGACATGGCTTGCGAATCACTGTTGTATAGTCCTGATTTAGGCCAAAGACGAAGACGTAACACTGCTGTCAAGTAAAGTGTGGCAAGTAGATTTGTGTTAGCACTTTGTGTGTTAGATGTTGCGTTACGATTTGTGTGACGCACGCCACTTTGTACCAATTTCTTTGTAAGGAAAGGAACACAAGAACACATAAAACAAATCGAAATAACACACACTCACACATAGTACACAATCAAATAAATTACGTGTGCCATATACAAGTAAACGATGTGTGTTTGTAAAATCGCAGTTATATACGTACATATAAACATACCATATACCATCGTGTGGTTATTGAAATAACATGAAAGGAACAAGGAAAATATAAATTTGTTAAAGTAAATTTAAAAAAATAATATATTAAATAAATATAAAATATTGTATCATTTCGTTTTGTCACAAGCAGCACAAGCAAATTAATTGCTTAAATTGTTGCAAATTTGTTTCTTTTGTACAAAGCACAATATTTGTCTTCAACACAACTTAACTGAACTCAATGCATCTCCATCATCATGATGAGTAAAAGAGCAAGGATCGCAACAACAATGTAGGACAAATTACTGAACAATGGTGGCACATCCAACAATGGCACAACCAGACAATGGAGCACACTATACAATTGCTTCTGTCAGGCAAATGTAGACAGACAATGTTAAACGTTGTGGCATCTGATAATGGCAATGACCAACATTCATGGTCTACTAGATAAGAAGAGGTAAACAACAGTGCACGGACTTCTGACATACCGGATTAGTTGGAATTAAGTATTCTTTACTATTGACAATATAACAATTGTTGTTGCTACAACTGCTACAATTTCAATGGAATTCCTTTTGTATTTATTTAGTATTAAATAAAATTACTATTTTCAGTAAGCTTTGCATTTTTGCAATATCATCAAACTGTCCCTGTAATGGAATATATGAGTTTTTAAAAAACTATGATGTAGAGGTGTGCTTTTCAGGTGGTGTGGATATTATAAATACATATTGTACTTTGAGAAGGAAATTGTGTATTTTGTAGTCAACCTAAAATTGTTATATTTTATGTGGTAGCAGGTCTTTTGAAAACATTATAAATCTATGTCGACTTTAGTTGATTTTAAATAGAAATTCCTTGCAAACTATAATAAGTTTCTATTAGGTTCACTCATTTGTTAGAATCAGTTATAGTTCAGCAATTCATAAGAACTTTGTAAAAGTTACGAAACACAATAAATTCTCTTGAAAAAAATATCAATAATCAATAATCTTAACAAAAGATTAGTGTATAGACAATTCCAATAATAAAAATTAATTAATATTCCAGAAATGAATTAATAACTTTTTGTTTTTCTATTAATTATTGTTATGTATACGTCACGTGTTCATTGCCTCAATACAAATACATACATACATACGTATGTATCTTGAACATAAAAATGCTAATGAAATTCTATCAGTTAAGTTATATAAAATAAAGATAAATTTATCAGCCAACAAATGTGACATGAATTATTTTATACAATAGAAAGTGTTAATTATACAATTTGTTATTTCATTTATTGAATAATTAACTTCAATTCTATTAGTATGGGTCATTAGTATATTGTTTTCTATCAAATTATTGATTTAATATTATGCACGTACAATATCAATTTTCAACACAAAAATAAGTTTTTTAAATGAACAAATTCCTTAATTTTTTCATATGTGAGTTTGTTGCTTCAGACTATAACTAAAATGTTTATTAAATTTATTTTATCATTCGCCGAGTTAAATTAACGTGTCGGAACACATTTATTCCAATATTATATTATACTAGCATAGTCCGGCGCGCGTTGCTGCGGCCCCATCGTGATGTTAGTGTGCGATTTTTGTAGTCATTGTTCCTTACTCGCTCTAATTTTCTCCACGCACATATGTTTTTTTTTTTGCTACTACAGAAAGCATGTATGTTTTTCTGTTTCTTCTCAAATGTTCGAATGTTGTTGTTTTCGAATGTTCCCGTTACGATAGAGTGACATAAAGATGCGCGCCATCCGTACCGTAAAACTTTAAAATATGATCAAACAGAAACGGAGTTCCGTAGCAATGAGTTTTTTGTATTGTAGCATAATGAACTTACAGTAGAGTCAAAAAAATATGTACTTCTTTTTAAAAAAAATACGAAAATATATAAAAACTTGCGAGTTGCAACAAAGTGGATAGCATATAAACATTCTTCATGAAGAAATACATGTACATGCCAACTTTCATGATGATTGGTCAAACGTTGTTGGAGTGAAAAGCAGTTAAACATTTTTTCTCGTAATATTTTATAAACAATATGTACAAAAAAATTGTAGTTCAATATGAAACAATTTATTGTAAGACATAGAGTGTGTCAAATTTGTTACCCAATAGTCGATCTATTAGGGTCTTCACTTACACGTCTAAAGAATAGCAACATGTATTTCATACACAATTGCGTGAACGCCTTGTTCTATTATTGATTATTGACTGTGTAACAGTGTATTTCGTATTCACACATGCAAACAAACAATAAATAATACCTACGACCGCGAGCAAGCAAGCGAAAACAGCTAGACAGGGGTATGAGCTCCATTATCCTCTATGCGGCTCCAGCATGAAGAGCACATACACGGCGGGTATTCGTTCAGCGTATCGTCTGAGCGCGTTGAGGGTGGCGAGCGACTTTCGCACAGTGTCTGATACTGCGATTGAAGTGATTGCCTCTATGCCACCAATCGACATATTGGCATGATAACTCAAACGTAGCTACGACACGGGTGCATCTAATGACTATGTGAGGCGGAGCAGCATACAAGAATGGCAAAGAAGGTGGGAAACGACTGAAAAAGGGCGATGGACGTTTTCCCTGATCTCTAGCCTGGACATATGGATAACACGGAAACATGGTGAAGTGGATTTCCATATGACACAGATGCTCAGTGGACACGGTTGCTTCAAGTTTTACCTGCATCGTTTCAAATACGAGGAGGATCCCTTCTGTCCTGTATGCGACGGCATCGCCGAAGATGCCCACCACGTCATGTTCCATTGCCCCTGTTTTGGTGACGAAAGGCTGCGAATGGGGGAATGTTTTGGTGAGCCAATCACAGTAGAAAACTTAGAGCCGCGAATGTGTGAGTCACCTGCAAACTGGGAAGCTTCGAAGATAGCCACGGCCACAATAATGTGCTCTCTCAGAATGAGTGAACGCAGAAGAGTAGCTGAACGATCACAAGCTGTACGTTTAGCTCTTGTACCGGACGGGGATCGTAGAACGTAGAATTCTGACGCGTAGTAACGATCACACGTACGACAACAGCACAATAGGTGACCTAGTAAACTAGGACCGATTGACTTTTTGAGCAACAATCCCGACGCAATATCAAATGACAGTTCCGGGAGGACGATAGGATATGGGCCGGGAGTTATTAGCGCGGTTAAAGTCCCGTACTTTGGTTGTAGACCGAGCAGTCTTTCAATGCTTTCCTTGCCAATTCATCATAAATTCACAAAGTTGGCAGCCCTCAGTATACACAGTTTAAACTACTCAATTGTCGATTAATACACGTTTGAGTGAAGACCCTATATGTGATTGTTGTTTTATATAATACATTTTCACCACGTAAGCGTATAATATCAATCGGTTATCAAAGTCACATGGGTGAATGGATTCTTTAGCTATCTGGGCAATAAATACATGCAACATTTACAATAAAGTACATGTATTTCAGTTCACTACTTCCGAAATTGTCCATTAGTTGAACGACACTTTGTGCCATATTCTTCCACAATCTAATTGTTGACAGTATTTTTTCGCCATCTTTGCTCCATGAAAATCAAAACACTTTTTCACACGCATAAGCTAATTTCCAGCTTTCTCATCTAAGTGTTCATGTAATATTGAACGTATTGCGGTTGAATGAATGTCCCCAGTTGCCTCAATCTCACGGTATGTCACATGCCTATCTTTCATTATTAGTTAACGCACAGCATCGATGTTTTTGGGCTTAACAGCCTTCCCGAAATTCGTTCTGCAGCGTAGAACGTCCACGCTTGAAATCCATAAACCAGCGATATACGGTAGTCTTATATGATGCTTCATCACCAAAAACCGAATAAAGTCTTTCTGCACTATCTTGCCAAGTTAATCCACTTCGAGATGAAATTTTCAAGTTAACAAAAAGTACACAAATAGCGTCGATAAGTCAAAACATTCTAAGTACAAATATGCTAAATAATGTGAAACTTCACGGTGGAAACGTCATAATTGCTAATGTAATGATAAAGGTGTTTTCTTAATGCGACACTCTCTTAAATATTTCCACAATAATACAATAATATATTGCAAAAAACCATCCCACCGATGTAAAAAGCGTTATGAAAAAATTTGATCAATATTCTATCATATCATTTGATTCCAAAGACAATAACTATTTGAATTCTACTTAATATTGATTTATCAGAAATAAATCTTGAATGTAAAATAGACCAGCAATTGATAATAAAATTTAATTATTCCAATTAGAATGAAATACTAGATTTGGTACAATTATATTCGGATACGAAGTCACTTTTTAGATTAAATAAAATCTTAAAATTCCCAACGATTCTTGTTAGTATACTAAAATCATAATTATGCTTTTCTCATTCTGATGCAGTAACTTTTTGCTATACAAAATTAACATATATGTACATATCTCGATGCTTAAAGAAATTGCATTAAAACATTGTGAAAACATCATAGAAACATGGAATACCTAAATATGGTATGTATGTTTCCTATATGATAATGATGCTGATGATTATGATGATTTTGTTGATGTATAAATAATGTTTACCATTATACAACTTGACTTTGCTAAGTAGATGCAAAATGCTTCAAACAAAAGAACCTTAAGTATCTACAAAAACAAACAGAATATACTATATGTATGTACTAAATAACTTGTAGTATATATGAGAGTGGTAACAGAAGTACCCGACCTGACATATAGATGGCAATAATATTATTTTAAAAAAAATGAGCTTAATTTGTTTGGCAGCCATCAATTGTTATCGCTCTTAGTGAATTTCTATACTTTCATTTGAAAGGCCGCAGACAAATCACTATCAAAGAGAGTGTGCTTCTTCGTTTACAGCAGTAAAATATTGGGTGGCAGATTAAAATGAGACCAAGACGAACATTGTAGTGGTCGACCAACTGAGGTTATCACGTCAGAATTGTTAAAGAAAATTCATAAAATAGTTTCGGATGACCATCGACTAAAGGTATGTCAGCTAACATATCTATAGTAGTAAAAGATTTGCTAGCAATGAATAGGTAGAGGTCTGCGGTTCTTGGTTATTTTGAGGAGTTCAACAATTCTCATTATAAACTGGGAAAAATGTACCGACCTACCGACCTCTGTAAAGAAATAAAATTATTTTTTTTTTCTTAGGTCAGGTACTTTTCACATTAACCTCGTATATATACATATGTTTTATGCTCACTTAAAATCCTTGGTTAAATGTCCCTAATGACATTTAACTATAGAATATGGTATACACAAGCACACACACATTTCTTAAAGTAGACTTAAACAAACAAATAAACAGGAATAAAGCAGCAAAAAAAAAAAACAAAAAAAATAAAAAAGAAACAAACAGGCACACAGAAGATTTTATGATATAATAGGGTTGCAACGACTTACCTTTAATGTAACGCCACCCAAGTCATATTCACGATTATAAAGATCCTCAACGGTGGCACGATACTTATCCGTATAGGTTTTGAATAGAAAACGCTTAACAATGGAACTTTTTCCGACACCAGCACCACCCAGTATAACCAGTCTTATGCGTTCCAGATCTGCCATTATAGTGAGTGGAAAAAGTTTGCACGCGTATCTTTTTAATGCACTTGTTGTTGTTGTTGTTGCTGATGATGTTGTAAGCTTTATTTAGATATTATAAACCTGCAGTTTACTTTTACTCTTTTCAACTTTCTTTATTCTACTGTCTTTCGTTGTAGATGTCAAAGTGTTTGCCCTCTCGCACTTTATTCTTAAGCTGATGTTGATGTTGAGTATGTTTGAGTTTGCTGTAAAGCTCCTTCTCTTTCTATTGGTATTATTATTGTCTATTTGATAAGCTTATTCATTTGTACATATTGTGCTGTTCTCACTTTTCCTAGTATGTATTTCAACATGAATAGCAATAACAATGAACAATGGCAGCGTTTCCGTTACAGCACCGAAACATCCACTTCCGTTTCCGCTTCCGCTTGCTTTATAGTTGAAATAGTAGTTCCGTTAACGCGTTATACTTTGTTTGATTTACTGAAATATAAACAAAAAGAATCAAGAACACACACAAATTGTTATTAAATTTTATACACAAAATAAATTTTAATATTGCGAATTGTTTACATTACTCACTCACATCACAAACTATCTGTTGCTTGTACAAGATGTGTGTTTATTATGTATGTTTACGAAATAAATATTTTATGTACATGTACGCAATGTTTATAATACCATAAAATCCTCTCATATTGAAGAAGCCTAAGTTCAACCAACATCAACAAGAAACTCTAAAACATCAAATGCCATTTGCAACAACATGAAATCATAAATATTATTCAAAAATATGTACACAATATTGTAATATAGAGTGCTTTAGCCTCATTACATTAGTAAATGCCTTAAGCCGCAACACATATGTACATACTTGTATGTAAGATAAAACATTAATTTTGGTTTGGTAAAGCATACTTAAGTGAGAATTTTAAATTTACAATTAAACTTCCATAACTGGAATTTCCACAATTTATGAAGACATCAAGTTAAAGGGGTAAGTGCCAAAAATCTCTTTTGGTGTGCCAGAAATTTTGTTAAGACAGTTCTAAAATCTTCAATTTTTCTTGTGGCTATTTAATTGTAGCCTTTTATTAAATTATTTAAAAATATTTAAGTGCCAACAAGTGTACACTATTGTTTTTTTTTCCCGGTAATCTACATTTATAGAATGCAACATTTCGTTTAAGCAAAACTATAGTAATACTGGATATGTCAACCAGCTCTCGCATTGAAGTTTTAACGTTTTCGAAGATTCGAATTTGTCTTCAATTCATTCATTAGAACATTAATTCGAATGCGAAATGTAGTACCTAAAATATACTACATCACTTTTTGGAAATGTGTTGACAAAATTTTTCCTTCGAAATGACGTCATCAGTTTCCATGGTACTTGATTAATTAGGTCTAAGTTAAAATGTTCAATGATATCATCATCTGAAAGACAAGCTGCTGTGCAAATCTCAATGTCCACATTAATATAATCCTCAAAAGTAGAATTGGTAGATTGATTCAATACTATCTATATTAGTCAAGAAAATTAAAGTTTATTCATCTTTATTGACCCATGTAGAAAATCCGAATCCAACATTTTTAAAGATACGTTTCTTGATATTCGAGTTTCGGAAGTTTGAGTTATGAAAGAAACATTGTAAAGAATTTTCGATCTCATGATTTGGTTCGAGTCACCTATGAGGAATTTAAGTCATAGAAATTCGTGTTATGGAAGATTGACTGTGTTGATATCAAAATGTTAGAAAAAGTGTTGACCTAAACAAACCTTACATATGTATATATTTTCCCAGAAGTGGGGACTATATTTCCCAGCTTATTAGCTCAAAAATATAATACCAAATAAATGGATAACGTACATTTTACGTACAATCAACCATTTCAATATATACTTCAAGAAATCTCCTGAAACACAGTTCTATGTATTACAAACATTATAAGGAAATGATAATATCTATGCAACAAAATAATGTGAGGGGAGTAACAAAGTTCCTCCGTAGTATATTTATTGTATATATTATCCAAGTATCTATAGAATATCGTAATTGCTACGGAAAAATTGTACGAATTTGTGAAAATGTATAGCTTAAAATTGAATAAATAATACATTGAAATGATTCCTTTATGATTCCTTCGGATATTTACGAAGGTTATTTGTATATTTCCTTGATATGAAAGATGATATAATGAAATGTTTACGTTAGTTGCCTTCTAAGGAGTATCAAAGATACAGAAAATATTGTATCTGTCAACTTGCGTCTTTGATTGTAAAGTGCTATCTTTTCAAATATGGTACCATATCTTGTAACAATGAGTGTGACTTCCATCAAGGCTTCTACTGTAATGGGTTCTTTGAGAGATTGAATATTTTTGTTTAGGATCATCACTTATTAATTTCAATCTGAATGATTTCTCTTATAGAGAACAGTTAGTGATGGCACGATTAATGGATTAATTTCTTTCAAATTACGATTTAATTATATTGACAATTCCATTTCGATTAATCGACAAAATAATCGAGAACACTGTTTTTGTAATAAGTTTGATGTATGGGCTTATCACAAGACTGGCGCACAAACAAAGAAGAAAGGAATGACGATGAGTTAGAACAAAACGGGTGCAACCACTAAGGAAAAACGTACTTAGCGCTTATCAAAACTCTTAAATAATTCAACATCTCTCGCTTAAAGTGACTTACATTTTCAGTAAATATTTTATAAGCAAGTCAATTTGTATGAGCATTTCTCAAATAGTATGGAATAAAAAGAAAAACACAAAAAACAATTACAGCTAAAGAATCCCAGTATTTCTGTTGAAACTTTAAAAGTTATTCAAGTTAAAGTAGAAGAAAAGAAATTGTAATTTTGTGTGTGTGTCTTGCTTGAAGCAATTAAAAGTACCTTTTCTATTATACCTTATGCAGAATCTTTACTTACAATAAAGTTAAATAGATTTCTTTCCTGAAAAATTCTTTTCCAGTAATATTTATTCATTTTAAAACACTACCACGTTTTTGTCTGCTGTTTTCAATTTAAGTACAATATTAATTAAGAAACTATCAAAGAAGTGAAGCTGCAAGAAAAGTAAGAAAACTGTATAGTGATAATAATGAATTTTTAATTAATAATAGGGTAGAAATCTGATACAGTCAATTTTATTGTACTCGTAGCAACAACGCAGTCATTTTCGCTTCATGAAATTCAAGTAAATTGCATTGGAAAATTGCACACAACGGAAAATGGTGATGGCAACTAAAATTGTAAAATAATATATTGTATAAGAAAAATGAAGAAAAAGTAAATATAATTTTATTAAGAATATTAAGCGACACCAAGGGTGTATTCAAAGCAATGGAGGTGAGATTCTGCTATCACTTGCAGTTGCAAAAGAACAACAAAAACAACAACAACTGAGAAAGGTCACATCATATTATTACTTTTTGTAGACGACAACAAGTTGCCACTTCAGTGAGTTGAGAAAATTGCAAAATACTTTAAACAAAATCTATCTTGTAATCAAAGGTTGCTATGCATAAACGACATTTTGTCCAGAGTGCAAGGTGTGAACTTTATCTACAATAGATACATATTGTATGCTACTCGTACAATACCAATTTACCTATGTAACTTTTGTACCACTCTATTTATTACTTAACATAGTTAGTCAATATAATGAATATTTTTTGTGCAAATTTTTCTCATACCATTTTAGAAAAGTTTATAAACTGTCATTTAATTTTATATATTTTAGAACAATTTAAAAAAGGTATTATAGTAGCAAATACGAGGATCATTCAATAGAAGGAGCTAGGATGGTGAAAAACTAGCTCAAAATCTTTTCTCAATGAATCTGTATCTATATACGAGTATATAAAATCGTAAACCTTTTTCTGTCTGTGCACACTAATCTCAGAAACGGCTTAACCTATTTGAATGCGGTTTTGACTGGTACTTATATTGTAGCAAGCTTCGTGTAACATTTTGCATTTATTTTATCGAAATCGACTTACTAAATCAAAACATATTCATAATTTTAATTCTGTTGCAAACTTTTTGGCTGATTTACGAATGTTTTCCTCTTTTACTGCGCGCCAACATTAAACATCTGATAAAAGGAAAAAAGTTAAGAAAATACACGCTATTAAAAACATAAGTATTTCGAATATCACGCGTCCGAAGTCGTGGGCACAGCTAGTTTTACAATATTGTTAAAGTAGCATGAACTGATTGATGAACAACATCCTGTAAAAAAGAAATTCCTAAGAAGGAGCACAGGGATCAGGCGTGTTTTGGTTTTATTCGGAAGAACAGCTTACAATAAATAGAGTCTACTTAGATGCGAATTTTTTTTTTATAAATTTTATTTGCTACCGTCGTAAGACGACATCCATCAAATTTTATTAATTAAGTCACTTTAGGAAGTTTGGATTCAATGCGGCTGCGATATGGGAGATCGCCATACCTGTTTCACTATGGCCTTGTACAATAACAGTTTAATTAGCTGTTTGGGCTTCGAGTTTGACCTAATGAGCCAACTGCTTTCTTTTGGTCATAATGCCAGGTGTCCAATGTCAGTCCCAGGTACTTCACAGTGGCCTAAGTAAAGTCAGCTATAAAGGAAGAAAGTGCATAATTGTGGAAAAGTTGCTCAAACGATAAATTAAAGACTTCTGTGCATCATCATCATGTAATTCGTATTTTAGGCAAATGTTTTAATTATGTTGAAAAGTAGTAAATCAAATTATCCCTTGAATTCTTGAATGACTCTCTTACAAATACCACAAGCCGCAAAGCAATTTGTGAGTTATGAACAAGTTGCAAGTTTCATAAACAACTATACTAACATATACTCGTATGAATATATGGTATGTAGACATAGTATTAGTATTTTACTATATCTGTGAAATAACAAAAACAAGCAAGTACTACCACCATAATTCATGCCACAAACGTACTAAGTATATATAGGCATGCACGCTTCGACTTGCCACATATACTCGTATGTCCATGTGCCAGTTTCTGTGCCTGTGACTTTACTGTACCATGAAAACATGCCACAGTTGACTGAATCAACGTGTGTTGCAAGTTTTATCTCTGAATGAGATTGTGGTGGCATTTGTCAGTTAGTTAAGCAATTGAAGAAGTAGTTTGTTTATGGTTTGTTGCAACAAATTAGATAATTCATTCAGTAGAAATCTTTCATCACATCATAACTTTGGATAATAAGTTTTTTTAAGTAAGTTATTCATTTAAATTCCTAACTCAATTGGTGTTTATCAGTCAGTATGTTGGCCAAAGTCAACTGAAAAATGTAACATTTAAAATGTCATCAAAATTATATTTAAATATTTTCAAACGATGAGAACCTTAAGCCAAACTGTCAACCAAATAAAATCCTAAAGTTCAATTTTACAAAAAACAACAGAAACAGATTTTCCCTTTCGTTTCAAAATGACAAAATAAGAGAGCATCATAACAAAGAATATCCAACATTAAGTATACTTTAAGCCAGGATTACATCCTAAGGACAAAGGGCAAGGCAAACAGACCGGAAAACAAATAGAGAAACGTCATGGCCAAGTAATATGATTTAGAGATTGACATTTTAAGAATATTATTTGTAGAAAGAGCGTGAAATCATTTGAGCGGATGTGTCGGTCGCAACCTCTATGACATTTTACGAGATGCTAACAGTTAGTTGATTTTTTTATTCTAATTTCCTTTTCCTTGAATTAAATTGAGTTCAATACAGAGGAAGACAAAGTTTATTTCCTTATTCACGTGGAAAAATGAAAAAAAGAAAACAATAATATATAGGAAAATAGAATGGGAAAGAAATCCCTAAAAGTTGAAGTTCATCCATCTTTTAGAATACAATTAAGTGTATGCACAACGATGTCAGAAATAAATAAATATTCATGTATGCAGTAGTAGTAGTAGGTTGGTAGTAGTTTTATGTTAGATAAATTCAAGTGATGTTTATGTACTTACCTACTACTATGCATATATACATATGTATAAAGCAAAAATATAGGTGGTATATACTACATAGTACATACATATCGAACTGAGATATGTTTACATAAACAAAGTACAAGAGCGTATCAACATGAAATTTTAACCACAAATTGCTCATAGTCTAGTCTAATGATAGTCATTGGTATGTAGGATGGATCTATTGTATGTACTACATACATCTGGCCATGATATTAGTTGAAGAGAATCTAAGTTTGCCAAGTTTCATAGGTGTATGCATGTTACGAAATTTGAAATTTAGCAAGGGAAATGATTCTTTTGCATTTTGTTTGTGTTGTGTGATGTGTTAAGTATCTTTTACCAATTGACTTAGCAAACTCATTTTGGTTTCTTAACTAATTTTTCTTTTTTTTTTTTTTGTTTCTTATTACTCTTGTGGCTTATTTAACTTGCGTTTAATTAGATATCACAAGCAACGAAATATTGTAGTATTATAGATTTTCTTATATTCTTTTCGATTCTACTTTGAGTGGTTAAGTGGACTGAATCATGTCAAATTTCTATACACTTAAATTGGCTCTTATGTTGATTAAAGTATGTATGTGTATAATTTGAGAACTTTTCAAATCTATATATATATATATAATCGTAAGACTTTTTCTGCCTGTACACGCTAATCTCAACAACGGCTTAGCCTTTTTGAATTCGATTTTAACTGGTGTATTTTAGAAATAATATTTAGCATTTATTTTATCGAAATCAACCTACTAAATCAAAAGTCAATAATCAAAATCGACCTACAGAAACAAAAGATATTAATTTTTAATTAAATGTTGAGTACAGTTGCCAACTTTTTGCGCAATTTTTTGATCAATTTTGACTGTCTTCCTCTTTTTTTGTTGCGTGGCATTACACAGCTGATGAAGGAGGAAACTAACTTCTTAACTGTTATACTAATAAAATACCATGCTCAAGAAATCGCAAGCACAGCTAGTTGTTTAATATAATTAATAAAAGATAGATTTATGTAAGCACTCATTATATTTGAATTACAATATAAAGTTTGTTTGAAACAAAACACAAGAATGAAACTTTCGTTGTTTTTCTGTCTTCTCGTCTATAACATATATTTTTTTTATGTATTTTTATACAGAGGTTCTGAATATTGTTTGCTTAAGTGTTGAAACATTTGCACCTAATTTAGAATAAACAAAACAGAGTACACGTCGGCCCCGTTTAAAATGTTCTCATTCAACACGACCTCGGTCTAACACGGTGACGAATTTTATACCATTTTTTGTTTAACACGCTTAAATTTCAGCTCTAACACGGTTGGGCAATTTTTTTTCTATTTGTTGCGTTCAATAAAAATGTGAATGGACAGAAAAAACAACACCTGGATTTAAGGGGTCCAAAGATCGAATAACACTTCTTTTGTGCAATAATACATCAGGATAATTTATGGTGAAGCCTATGTTCGTATATAAATCCTTAAACCCTCCTGCATTTAAAGGTGTAGATAAGAGAACATACCGGTTTACTGGAAAGCAAATACAAAAGCCTGGGTGTCTGCAGTAATTTTTAGAGACTGGTTCTTTAATTATTTCGTACAGGAAGTTAAAAAATATTTTAGAATGAAAATGTACTATATTAGACGTTGTTTACGATGAATTTTGGACATAACCGACACGGATTCTATTTATAATCATTTGGTAAATTTATGATTAAATATCTGAATAGCTTAAGAAGTGAACATTAAATGGATGTTGGAGGAAAATCTGGCCGACAGTTATTGAAAACCACGAACTTCAATTGCTGAATGATGGCTTCAAACGTATGGCTGTAGAGGATATTCAAGAGTTGTTGGCAGACAAAGATCTCGTTGAAGAATATTGAATTGCTGTGAATGATGAAAAAATACGAAATCTGATGACGACAGTTCCGAAGATATTGAGGCTATAGAAGGCTTAACTTTGGGAAAGCTTCAACGAGGTTTGGAATCAGCCAATAGCATTGAAATATTTTTCATAAACTCATATCCAGAAAAAATGTGGTTAAACCGCAAAATCATGTTAAGAAATAAAGTACTTATGTATGTTAGTTGAAGAGTTTAAATATACAATAATAAAATAAATCACTTATAAAAAGGAATTTTTTTCTCTAGCGTGGAAGTTCACCACTTTTTTCGTACTGGCTTCTTGTTTCATTTAACACTATTTCGCTTAGCACGCTGTTTTCCAGGAACAGTTCCACTGTAATACAATTGGCAGGAAAGTTACAAGTTCAAATTTTTCGAGAAAAAAGCTATATTTTGCTATGTAGATGTGCAAATTTCTTGTGTTGCGCAGTAGCATCAAAACAAGTGATTAAAAAATATACAATCGAAATGATTGAAATCCACAAAGCAGTGGCAAAAAATTGTTTTCTAATCTCAGCTTATTGGAGAACGGATGCAACACAACACTGAGCTTAAAGCCTTTGACAGAAAGTTAGATATAACAAAGGAATTACTTCAGCTCCGCCCAAGAACTCTTTGCCTAAATCAGCAATTAGGCTCCATTCCCAACTGCGCAACATGTTAACACAAAAACCATTGATAACTCAAATGAACATGTACAATTTTGAAAGTATATTTGTTTTTAAATGTGAATGTGTTTATTATTATTTTCATTTTTCTTTAATGAAATATGGTAATCCCCTGTATAGCAAAGAAGCTCACGCTTGAAACTAACCTAATTTAATGATGACATATATTTTTCATAACTGAGAAGCATTATTAGTATCATCATTTTTATGATTAATAGAAAGGAAGGAACTGAGCAGTAATATCAATAAGCAATAATTAAGCATCAATAAATAAGATTCTTTGACTTTTCATTATTGATTCCACACACATGCATCTATAGATACAAAAATAGGAAAATGATTAACTTCCACAAATAGCAGATAATCATTAAAATTGACTTTCACTTGATAATGGCAGGCAGACAAATACTATAAAAAGAAAAACATTAAAAATGGTAAGTACGTGGCGCCTTTGGGTATGCAACATAAAATAATTTATGACAATGTAAGATTATTGTATATTTTGAACTTTTAATGAGAAACAAAATACATAATAAACAAATTATTTTATGACACCATAGAAGTTTTAACAACAAAAGTAACAATAAAAATAACAAATAACAAATACCTGCCTTCCTCCCATCACAATAGATTCTTATAACAAAACGTGTTTTGTTATTTTATTAAATTAAATAACAACAAATCAACCTATTCTTTATAATATACACGTATTACATATATAGATATGTTGATACTTCAGCATCCTGTACTGACACAATATGGCATAGTTCAACTTGGCTTGGCTTTGGCCTGTTCTGGCATGATTTGATTTGCCTTTGAAGCGGTGAGTGGTAAGGAGAAGCGTGACTTTGGCTGGGAGCCATATTAAGCGTCATTTTTATTGCACTCTCACAGATACACATTCAATACCACCATACACATGCCACCATTGTTGTCAAGTGCGTGTTTTCATTGTTATTGTGTGCCTGTGTGCGTATGTGCCTGATAATGATTAAAAATGGCGTCGCTTCGGCAACGGCAACGGCAACAGCAATAACAACAAAGATTTTTACCCTATTTAAAATGCTTATTATTGTGATGATGACAATGATGATGATGATGGTGATGATGGGGATGCATAACATATATATGAATACTTGTACACATACATATTTAGATAGACACATACATATTTAGATAGACGAGTGTACAGAAATAACCAACTAATGACATACATGATTTTTAAAATCATATTATTTTTAAGTTCATTGCATGCTTTATGCTTCAGCTTAACTGAATCCTTTGGTGGAGGTAACCTTGTCTATATATTATAGAAAATAAAATATATATAAAAAAAAAAACAAAGAGAAATGGGCACCTGCGTTTGCAGTTGCCATATTGTTTAACTATGCTCGGTAGTAACTCAAGTTGTTTAAGCAGCGTTACAAGCTGTTTTTCTAGATCAATGGTGCGCATTAAATGGGTCACTGGTAACTGTTACTTATTTTCACTAATCACAGCAAATTGTTGAGTAAATTGTTGCCCCAACTTATCATCTAAGAACGGAGAATTTGTATATTTTTCTGGCTTTTTGTTTTTTTTTTTTCTTCCTTTTTAAAAAGTGACTTTGCATAACTTGTTTTCTCTCAAAGTTGCCTTAAGGCAAAGAAACGAACAACACACCACCAACAGCAGCAGCACCTTTTAATGTTGAAATAGCTTAGGTACTTAGACTGTTTACGTACCTTTTAAAATACTACTTAATATATACATAAGTATCTACTATGTTGTACTCCTTAAGTGTTATTAGAAGTTTATGCCTTTGTAATGTTTTTGTAAATGGCAACAAGGATTACCTTCAATCCATTGTTAAATTAAGCGCTGAATTGCTAACAACTTTTTTGTTTTTGTTTTTATGTTTCTTTACATTTTCCTTTGCTGTGTTTAATCAAAATATCTTTAATGTAGAGACAAAACAAAATCGTACAAAATAATATTAAGTATATAAAAAAGGAAAAGAAGAAGAAGAAGATGATTTAAAAAAGAAATTAATTCAATGAGTTGGTGTTGGCAGTGATGGTGATGTTGACCAGTTGCCATACTAATCTAAATCTAATTGAATTTGAAACGCTTTGCAATCATACAGTTCAATGAAACTAAAAACCCAAAGAGACACGCACACACATACAAATGGCAAAACTGGTAAATTGAGTGAGTCTGCGGTTTGTTGCTTGGTTTCAATAAATTTGATTGCTGCTCAAGTGAAAAATCAGGACCAACCCATACCATCTAACAACCAAGTGCACACATTGCTGGCGACGCCAACACAATTTACTCGCATAAAAATAATAAAAGAGCAAATTACTACAAATTAAATAAGAAAAAGTTTTCACTTTCGGGAATACCACAAAATTGTATACCTTTCATAAAAAGTTCAATACATAAGTTTTTTCATATGAAATAAGTCCAGAAAGTTTGCAGTTTTTTTTTTCACTCTGGAATCTAAAATGTATTTGAATTTATTTTTTAATGATCTAAAGCAGTGATTCTTAATTGGAGGTCCAACATTTTGGTTGAGAGGTCAACAATTCGAAACATTCGAGCTGGTGTTCTTTAGGGCAGTGTCCTAGGACCAGTCCTCTACACGCTATTTACTCGGGTTATACCTACGCCAACTGATGAAAACACTCTCGTTGCCACTTATGCGGACGACACAGTATCGAGTGATACTTCCTTCAATCTAGCTGCTGCCACCTCTCAAAAATCTCTTGATGAATTTGATGCCTGGTCTAGGCGTTGGAATATTGGAGTTAACAGTTCAAAATCCCAGCACTGTTGCTTTACGCTGAGACATAAACGCTGTCCAGCAGTAATTCTTAAAGGCACCAAGCATGTTAACATGATCACAGCTACTTGCAGAAACAAGATGAACAAATTGAGGTGGCTTATCCGACCAGGCAGTACATTGAATCTCTCTGACAAGGTCATAGTTGTACGGCATTCAGCACTGGGGACTATCAGCAAAGCGAGTCGGAACAAAGCTCTTCTCAACATTACGGATGCCCACTGGTATGTCAGAAGAATGGCAATTCATCGTGACCTAGGAATCTCAACAGTCAATGCGCAAATTAACCGCCATACCAGTTGATACTATGATGCTTTAAATGTGCATGTTAATCTTCTTGCATCGGCTCTAATAATAAATGACTGCGCGAGAAGGTTACAACGCCGCCACCCTTCGGATCTACTACATAGAAGAATAAACTAAATTAAATTGTTAACGTAATTCAACTCACTGCCAATGTATTAAAACTATCTCTTATAATCGTTCTTTAAACAATTAATTGGAGCTGTAATTAAATGATCTAAAAAAAAGGGGGTCCAACAAAGAATTTGCACACATTCCCTATTAGTAGTCCTCAATGAACATGCGCCATTGAGCCACAATTTAAGTTTTATAAATGATTTTAAGTTTACACGCTTAGGGATATGGTCTTTGAAAACATCTTGTTAAGTAAGCCTAATACAGATTCAAATCATTATCATCCCATCACCATCATTCCAACCATCATTCCAACCATCATTATCAACACTTCTTTTGATAAAGTTTTTATCAAAGTTAATATGCCCATTCATATTTGAAAAAATTTAAAAATATAAGAAAAAGGTCACCGCCATGCTAAAACCATCACAAGAGAGTCTGCAAGAAGACAAGCGATGTCAGTGTTCTGATGAGTAGCTTGTCTGGCATGTGGAGGTGTAAGATGATAATGATGATGATGATGATGTGAACAGTGACGCTGATGTTGAGATAAATTTGCAATAAACTGAGCATGAAATGAGGTGTGCAAATATTGTTGGCACAGCAAATTAAAAACCCAAGCAGACTTACAGAGTAAGTAACTGACATATAAAATGCAGCACAGGATCAAGTACTCGACATTATACTATGCACTTAGCTTTATGGCAAGGGCAAAGATAAAAAGAATAACAAACGTTAAGTCTTAGATATTTTGAAAGAAAGATTCTTGTGATTAAATTTAAATACTTTCAAACTAAGTATGTTAATGCAAATATGAATATATACATCACGTCCACAAGGAAACACAGTACATCAATAATGTCTAATCAATGCCCAGACCAAATACTGAAAATTTAACAAGGTATTATTCCATAGATGAGCAATGGGAAGAAAGGCCGACAAATTTACAATAAAACAGCAGAAATGTATGTGGAATAGTGAAATTATCAAATATAAGTATATTCTCCAGCCAACTACAGTACTCATGTGTATAATGTCAATATTGAAGCTTGTGTCACCATCGCCATTGCCATCGACATCATCATCACCATCTTCATTACTTGTTATCGGTGTAAGTATAGTATATAAATTTCATTTGTTGGCAGAAAAGCAGGAAAAGTGCAGCACATTCGATGACAGTTTTATCACATCATAACAATCTTAAAGAATCCAACACATCAGCACAGTGACATCGATTGTCAACATCTGTCTTGCGTATAAATGAAACACAAATAGATCAATATAATGAGAGAGAGAGAGAGATACATGCGTGTAGGCATGTAAAGAATTCGCTTTAAGCGATTTTCTTTAGTGACAAACGAAATTGATGAACATTACCAAAGTTGATAACTTTTGACCGGACCCGACCAGACTGACATTCCTTTGACAATGTTTTCCAATTCCATACAGCATTGACAATTTCCATGATGTCCATTCTGCTCTCTTTCTCCTTGCATACCTGTTTGCTTAAAGGACCAACAAACGAACGTTTGTCAAAGTGTTTATTCGCGTAAAAGTATGCATACAATGCAATGCTTTTTTTGCATACAATTGCCACAGACACAGGATACACACTCATATGAAAGTAGCTAAATTCTGCTCTCGAATGATTGCTCACGTTCGAAATGAGTTTATTCACTTGGCTTTTTGTAGTATGTGCCCTTATTTCATTGTATATATGTATGTAGATACATTCGAGTATGTGCAAAAATCAAAAGTGTGTGCCTGCTGCTGCATTAACTTTACTAAATCAGCAGCATCTTTGATAAAGTCAGAGGAGATGCAAAGCCAGCGTTTGTTTGATTGGTTGTTTCATGCATGTCCTAGAATGTATTGCAAAACTTTGTCGCTTCAGACATTATGTAGGTTAATCGTATTTTATCAACATACACTCAGACTCACCCGAGTACGAGTATCTATTTGCATTTTAATCTACAATACAAAAGATGAAGAGGTATATTCGAAAAGTATCTGAACTGCTTAAGGGTGACTCATCTTGCCACAGTTGACCGGCACAATAATACCAAAAAATGTGGATTTGATATACGGAAAACTTGTATTTTGAACAGAGAATTTAGCAGAGGCTTATGTCTATGTGAAATTCAAGTAGAATAGGAAAAGTTTTGATTGAAATTCGCTGGGACAACATAGAAATGATCGCTAATAATAAAAATGTGCCCCTGCAACTTTTCTTTATTCCCAAATTTAAAATTACGATCAAATGTCACAGAAACTGAATTCCAAATCTGTTTCACCATGGGAGCGTGTCAATTTGAGCAAGGCAATTAAAAAACTATTTGGATACACCTCGTATATTTCTAATATGTATGCATGATTGTGCTTGTTTAGTAATACAATAAATGACATTGATATTTTCAATGAGATTTTCCTCTTTTTTCTGCATCATCTTGACTTGAAGCAGGACAGTACAATGACTTGCGTTGTCTTGGCATCATTTGCTGTTAACTTTGATTATTTGCTCAACTTACACACATACATATGCATGTATGTATAAATAGAGATACTATATCTTAATATAGTATCCACAGATTTATTTGCTTATGGCTGCAATAAAAATGTTTCTAGTATCTACATACATTTGTATGTTTATTTTTCTTTCACAGAAACAAAAAAAACTCTAACAAGTGTCTTGAATGACGTTTTTGTATACATATTTCCACATTGTAACGTATGTAAATAGAGTTTTTTCTTAGTATAACAAATATGTTAGCATGCTTTACCACACTTTATCTTGTACATTACATGAAACAATTGGATTTTCTTTATAATGTATCCAATTCGATAGCATAACCAGCAAATACTCTTGATAAATTTTGTAAATGTTGTAAGATGCTGAAGAAATAAAAATGAAAGATTTTCTTTTGAGAAATTCTCTTTTATCAATTTAAAAAAAAAATACTTCAAATTTTGCAGAAAAACACAACATTCTTTATTGGTTCTTTGTACCAGATAATTTTTATACTACATAGGCTTAATACACTTGTAGGTCATCGGCGCTTAATACCACACAAAAATTTATTCATTTGAACTACAAAAATTTTCTAATTAAAATAGCAAGCGATCAAAAAGGGAAGTAAACTGAAAAGTGGAATTAAATAAATCAAAAGCTAAACAGGTAAATTGGTTTGATGGAAAATTGAAAATGCCAAGAAAATGAAATTGTGGCCCTTTGCTCCTCCGTGGAACCATAGGACTTTATATATAAGAAAATGAAATTAAAAAAAAAAAAAACCAAAGAAAATAAAGCAAACTTTTTTTTAATTAAAAATTTTATATATCAAAAGAAGACTGGAAGTCTCAGAGTTTTGAAAGAGAGAAGAAAGTGAACGGCGCATCTTGTACAGTAATTATACAAACGAATGATGTTTTTTTTCTCTTACATATTTTTCAATTTAAATACTTTTTTGTTCCTTTTTTTTTAATTTTATTATTACCAACTTTATTCAATATGAAGAATTTTCTTTTGACTGCGTGTGGTTGCGTGTATCTGTATAAGTGTGTAATAAAATGTGATTGCGGTTATGTGTAATCAAAATATTCATGTAGAAAAATTCAATTTTGTTTCATATCTGTTGAAGTCGAAATGAAATGAAAATTGCCGAAAGTAAAATACTAAAGTGCGTGAAGTAAATTTTGAAATTCATAAAACGCAGCTGATTGTAATTGTAAGTTAGAGTTTGAGTTTGTGTTTAAAAGGTGGGAGATGCTTTGCAACGTAAAATAATAAAAAACCATGAATAGTCGGGTGCGTAAACGATAAGACAAATACAGGGAATCCCCCTACAAGAAAACAGAAAAAATATATAAAATCTTTTTAAAGAAAAGACACATGCCCAGAACCAACAACAAGAAAAGAAACATTTCAAGAAAATAGGAGAACGCACACATACCTTGTAACAGCCGCCAGACATGGTAAACTGAATGGGAAAAATGAAAAATTAAGGAAGGGAAAAATACTTTGGAAAAATAATAGATACTCTACTGCAGCGGTTCTTAAGCGTAACAGGTCCATAACCATGGGTCCGCGAAACTGTTTTTGACATGTTGACATAACGCATACGTGCTTAAGTTAAAAGAAGCCCAAAGACTAGACGAATGCATATGCTTAGTTGGTTTGAAAAAATTGAAATGAAATTTGTTGAAAAGGGGATCCACGTACTAACAACGTATACATATGTTTAAGAACCGCTACTCTACAGAAAGAGTGTAAGAGTTTTAGGGAAATCTGTTGGCTTAGATAATGTTATGTAATGGGAATGGTTATATTTTGTGTGTGACAGACATTTGATGAAAAATATATAACAAATAGACAAACAAACAGAGAAAAAAGGTACAACATTGCAATTTAAATTTAAAAATTGTTCTTTTCCCCTTCTTTCATTATTATTATTCTACACAGAAATATAGCACATAGAACTGTGAATAAAGAAAATGAAAAAACAAAAGAAATGGTTAAATAAAATAAAATAATAAATTACAAAATGCCAAAAAATAAAAAGTTACTCACTTGAAGAACACAACAGGAAATGTTATTACATGGTTCCACCATGGAAGAAAAGTACAAAGTAGACAAAAAAGTTGTAAAAAATGGTCGCGTCATTCGAGTTCATTGCGCGCATAGGCACGTAAAAGCAGAGCAGTAAATGAGAAAAAGCAAAAAGAATAGACAGAAAATAAAGTAAAATAAAAGAAAATAAAATAAAGCAGCGGAAAAGGCGCTTGCACGCACACAAAACAAGGATATAAAATAAAATAAAAAAGAACAACAAATAAGAAACAAACTAAAAAAAGAACAATAAAAACAAAAATAACAAGAACAACTGTCGACTGCCTCTAAAGAGAAGGGAAGTAAGGATTGTCAGAAAAAGGAGAAATTAACTTCACATCCATAAAGGTAGCCTTAGAGGGCAAATGGGTATGACAAATTTTAGTGGATTTGATATCCGTATTTAAGTGATTATCAATGTTGTATTGTATTACAATTTTTTTTTCTTATGAGTGAGAAAATTAATGTCTCTGAGTCTGCATTAATGTATTCAAAACGACATATGAAATATTCATCATACACATTATTTTGTTGAATTAATTCAGTTCAATATAATCATTTAAGTGAAGTCTATAACGCATTTTCAGGTGCTCAAACAATATAATAATGTATTGTCAAGCAACTTGGTGTTTTGGATAATTTTCACCAAACCATACATTGCGTTGAGCATTTGTCATTTTGCTCATTTAGTCTATGCGTCGGACTGTACACACATCAAGTAAAGTGTTTCTACGAGAATTTACAGAGTTTTACAAAACAAAAAAGGCCTTATGATATAACAAAGTATAGATAATATTTTAAAGGAAAGGGCAACTGGTTCAAACGTTTTTGAATGCTCAAATTCATTGGCTGACTTTGAAAAACGAAATAATTAAATTATTTATTTGACATACATGTAGTATGTGTTGCCTATGTTCTTCGATAAGAAATTTTTGACAGGTGCAATCTCTTGAGCAGCCTTGTTGTTCGAGAGTTGTCTAGAAGACTTATGGCCAAGTTATTGAAGTGTTGGTGGAGCCTTTCATTGTGCCTTGTATTATGTCTGCTTATCTCTTCCATGACATATAGGATCAGGAGTTCTCTGTGAATATTCACATTACATATGTATCAGGAGGCGCAAGTCATTTTCTTAACGTAATATTTTGATAACGCTGAAGTATTTCAATATCAGATTCGGCAGCTGTTCCCCATACTTGGATGCCGTATATCCAAAAAGGCTTTAGTACGGTTTTGTAGAGTCTACATTTGTTTTCTTGATTGAGTGCGGATATTTGGCCTAGCAACCAATGCATTCGGCGCGTTTTCAAGTCTAGTTGCTTTCTTTTGGCTACAATGTGCTCTTTCCATGTCAGTCTTTTATCAAGCTACATGCCTAAGTACTTGACTTTGTTTCTTTTGGGTATTAAAAAAGAATTGGGTATTGCTCCTATACCGATTTGCAAATAAAACATGGACGGACTTGTCAGTGTTTATCAAACATACTGGCTGTCTATGTCTTCTTTACAGCATATAGTATTAGAGGCTGTAATGAGTGTTTAACGAAGTTGGTGTTCATTCGTTTCCTTTCGCCATTTATTCATGTTAATGTGGTTGTTGTTTTTGGTGATGATAATTATGAGGATAATAATAATGATGGCGATGATAATAATGATATCAAATAAACAGCTTTTTATATTTTTGATGTTTGCGCTAATTTTTTAACGTCCAGCCGCCAGCCAGTCAGCCAACCAGCCAGCCAGCCAGCCTTCTTTGTTGGTCTATTTTCTTTTCATTCTGTCTTCTTGGTTGTTGTCGATGATTCTTTGTACTGTCGTTTGTCTAACTTTACGAAATATTTTATTGTAATTCGTTATACCCCACCATCACCTCCTCATCATCCATCACCACTCTACGCTACCCTTAGATTCTTTTTTTGAGTTTTATTTGGTTGACTTCACAATTTTGTGCGTGATTATTTCTTTTCCCCATTTTTTTTTTTATTTTTTTGTAATTTTTGAATTCCTGTCACATATTTATTGCTGACTGTTGTCCTCTTTTTTTTTTTTTGATTACTGATTGTGAGACTGAAGATATTTTTATACTTGTACAATAAAGAAAATTTTCATTTTCTTTCATCATTCATCATCATTAAGTTTTTAAGCCTATTTGTGGTCATTAAAAAAAAAATTGGCTTACAATTTTTATGGTATTGTAAATTAAATATAAAATAAAATAAAATAAAATAAAATAAAATAAAAAATTAAATCACATTTGAATTAAAGGTCAGTTAAGGATGGTTATGAATAAATGAATGGAAGTTGAACTTGAGTTGGATCATTATTGATCTTTTTTATCTCTGAGAATCTTATAGCTCACAATTGATTGAGGTAGGTATTAGACATCAGTTGCTTAGCATAACTGAGTACAATTGAATTTTGTACTCACACACACATTATGTGTGAATTCTAATTTATTTAAAAGAGCGATGCCAAAGTAAACGATCGCAAACAAAACGATTGGAACAAGAAGAGTGTGAAAGAAGAACAAGAAACATATTCATTATATTCAGTTGCATTCAATTGGTCATTTGGTACAAAATATCATTCGGAAGCAAATTCATTTCAACTCGGCACCGCTTCGTTTGAATGAGAACATGGAACAATCTCTCAGCTGCATTCAGACATTGGGATTCATTTAAATGAATTCGAATGCGAAATTCATTTATTTGAGTATGAGTACGAAAAATGTCATTTTGAATGAATTCATACAGATGTCTACTAGGTCTCAATGCGGCCCGAACATAGTAAAGCTGACAAGTGTCAAGCAACAGAGAACACAAGAGAACAGATATCTCTTTCGTTTTCTAGTAAATTTTAATCTTTTTCTTTTCTCGCTTGTAAACTTTTTTTTTATTTGTCCTCTTCACATATGCTTATATAAGTTAACGACTAATTGCAGCGTCATAGTTCTAATGTCGTTGTTACCCTAGTGGTGGCAATGATACCCTACTCTTCGTCCGTTGTCTGTTCCCAGTTTTGTGACTCATCAGTTTTTGCATTGTGCTTTGTCCGTTGTTTGCAATTTGTCACGTAGGCCACTAGCTGTGGTCATTGTCCTCTATTTCTCCCGTTGTCTGAGTTAACCAATATGAAGCTGCTATCTGGCACTGCTAGGAACGGTTGCCTTGACGTAAAGCATTGGCTTAGGATAAGTATGGTAGGAATAAGTGTAGTTCGTCGGTATGTAGTGTCGGTCTTAAAGGGAAACACATAGTGCTGAAACTTAACAAATAATTATTAAAATCTGAAATAAAAGATTTAATTTATACTTGGGGACCATGTCATCTTCCAATGTGGTGGCTCACGGAAACATAAACGTTAGACACCTCTGATTTAAATGATTCTTTAGTCTTTTCTATCTTTTAGTTTTTCGGAGATCTGGTTAAACAGCTACAATGTTGACTCTATGTTCGTTACTGCATAACTTTTCCTTATCATTTCCCAATAGTGCTTTCTTTAGGTCACTATTTCTATTACTAAACACAAAGATGTAGTTGTTTTAGAATAGTAATAGACAACAGTTAAATTTAATTAATTCTAATATTCTAGAATATATGTTGTTCATCAACATTTCTATGATTATTTATAAGCCGTTGAGGCACAACCTTTTGTTTAATTCAAACAGATTCTCTATTCTACGAGAGAACAACTAATAAGTTAATTGATTGAGTAGAATCAATATTCAATCAGGATGTGGGATAAAAACCTTTTAGTTGGTTTTATTGAATTATAATCCGAAGTTAAAATGTAGGTACTAATAGACTTTACTCATAATGTGATTGATGTTCAGCTAACTAATTCATTTAATGTATTATGAGCCTATATACCCTACTACCAATCAATGCTTGAAGGTGTATTTTATACTGTATACAATATATCTGTGTGTATATTAAACAAGTTGTGCTGCCACCTTGACTTTTACAGTTGCAATAATCTGAAGAAAGAAACAGAAAAAAAAGGATAAATACAAAATGCCATTTTTTTCTTCCCTATAAATAATGCATGGCTAGATGTATCTGAAAGCTAAGCGTCCATCAAATGCAATACCAACCACAAGAACAGGAACAGGCAAACACACCAAAACCAGCCAATATGAAAGGAGAGAATATTAAATACGGTACCACTGAAAAATGCATACCTTTCACAAAGGTAGAGGCTTTCAAAAAAAATTATCCAAATGAATACATAAAGAAATTTTCAACAAAAAACCTATACTTTGTAAAGAAGTTTATACAATTTACTGACATATGTTTATCGCAATTAGCAGTACCCACAAATCTAAATACTTGCCATTCACTTATGTCATTAGATTGACACGAACTCGTTTCAATTGACAGCAGTTTTTAAATGACATGGTGTGAATGCATAGCGATTTTGGCCGCCGTTCTACTCATTCAGCAAAAATTGTCATGCAGTTTCTATGTAGAAATTACCAATTTTCTGACACATCTTCTGGAAACTATCTTATGTATTATTTCAATTGATCTTATTTTGAAATACAGTATGTTAAAATTTTATGGAGTAAATGGATGCGGCTATCTGGAAACTACAACTGAAAAATTCTTTTTGAAAATAAAACACTAAATGGGATCTCCTAGATTTCCGTTACAAACATAACGACAAAGTGTGAGTACCTTTTACAATAGTATTTTGTACACTATAAATGAAAGGAAAAAAATAGAAATATTGCTTGCATACGGCATATAAAATGAAGCAAACTAGATTCTGAGTAAAGTGTGGCAAGTGTGCAGAATGCCAAGCGGAAGTTCAGCAGGACAGTCAATAGATGGCAAATAAATAAACAAATACACCCACATTCATAGTTATAGAGCCACAAGCAAATACACACAGAGATGCACTCTAACAAATAGTTTACACATATTGAAGCAATAGACACAGGCGCTTTAGGCCCGCTGTGCTATTCAGCATTGCCAATTCCCTGATACGCGTACGCTTCGCTGACTATTGACTTTTTTTTCCTCTATTCCTTTTCTCTGCTTCTATCTCTCGTCATTCTGCATCTCTCGATTCTTTATGATCATTGTTGTCACTAGGACTTTCACTTTGCTATACATATCTTTGATTGTGCTTGTTGCACCCATCGTTGTTGCATTTGTTTGGTTTTTATTGTATATTTTTTATTCGAATGAACTTTTTCTAAACTATTTTTTTTTATTTTGATTTTCTTTAAACCTTGTGACTGTGGTTGGTTGTATGGGCATTTTATTTTTTTTTTTTTTATTGTACCTACTACTAGTACTGTAGAATGTATAAAAAGGTGCTTATGCTCGTATAGTAAAACAGCATTTGGCTCAGTGGGGCTTAAAAGTTTGCCATTTTTTTGTAAAGGTTTCCATAGAAAGTTTTTTAGTCCACATCATCATGATTTTTTTCCGTTTTATTTTTAAACGTTTAAAAGTTTTTGTTCTACTGATTTGAAATTCAAATTTAATGTTAGTTTCACTTGCCACTAGTGTGGCATCCTCATCGCCATCACCTTGATCGGCAAATGAGTAGTATTGTAGTATTTTTGTTGTTGCAAGCATCCAACAACGAAATGTTTTGTGGCATGCTATTTAAGTTAATAGTGGCTTATGAAGTATCTTGGCTTATTTTCTTTTTTGTTGTTCCTTCTTATATTGTATATATTTTAAATATGCTTCATCATTAATATATAGTTATAGAAGAAGCCTCTTCGAAAATATTGTATTTTGTATTAACAATACACTAGTATCCTTACTACTCAGGACAGCAGGTCTGAGGATATGGGATGGTGTACCAACAGACTATGCTTAGTCATTCGTTTGGTGTGGTTTAGCCATGAGTTGGCTGAAACTTTTCGCCACTGTTAAGTTTGCCTTATTATAGCTGTCAACAAAAGCGCCAGTTTGTGGTAGTTTCTTCATGCTTGTAAAATTCTTGTTGTCCTTATTGCTTTTGTCATTGGTTTCCATCTTATAATACAGCGCCTTTTGCTTATCTACACAACAGCATTGTGTCTTGTATCTTCTTGTGTACGAATATTGTTTATTTGTCTGGTTTTTTGGTGAAAAATATCCAAACATGATTTCATATCATATTCTCTTGTAGTAGTGGAAGCCAAGGTATCCTATCTATTCTTGTAATGTTTCGATGTCTGTCTTTGTGTTTATTTAGTTTTGATTTTCCACTTAATGGAGTGCAAACTCTAACCGACGTGTTTGGTCTCACTAAATCATTCGAGCATGTCTACGATGAACATTCTCAGTCTAACTACATACTTACTTACATTCTTCTCTACTAGTGTAATATTATCTTCTTTCTTAAATGAAACATGGCATGTGAACTTCAATATCTATGTATGTCACTGTTTATACAATGTGTATATATATATGTTGGTATACTTGTGCATGTGTATGTATGGTATGGTATAATGTTGAATGTTGAACACAAACTCGTATTTAATTGCTCGTTAAATGTTTTTTGTTTTTATCTTAACATAAATTTGCACTTTATGGCTTTAAAGTTGAGTGGAATTCAATTAATTAATTAATTAAATCATTAAATTGTACTATTTATTATTGTCATTTAATTGTAAAACTATGTATGTATATATGTATGTGTGTGTGTGTGTGTAATTATAAAATATTATTTTATGTTGAACAATTAAAATACATAATACAATTTAATAAGGCCTATTACCATGGTGCATACAAATTTGAGTAAAGATTATTTATTTATCTTATTTTTAACTCCATTTTATCTCCCTATAATTAAATAGTGATATAATAAATTGATAAAAATTACATCACTTTGCGGTTTGTGATACAATTTGTAGAATCTTTTGTATCTCAATTTCTGCAAATATTTTTTGTTTTTTTTTCTTTCTTCACAATACTAACATGTATATAAAATGATAACAGTTTGAGTATTGTTTTGAAAAAGACACGTATTTTGTGGCACTTTTTTTAATGATCATATGCAAGATCGAGTTTCATTTTATAAGGTTGGATATAAGACATCACCTAGTCAAGTTGCCTTGCATACAATCTTGTCAGCGTTCTTTTTGTAATTTAAATCTATTTAGTTGAACCCAAATGTTTTTATAAGGCTAAGAAGTGCTTCTGCAATTATGTCAAAGAAGAAGCTTCCACTCTGTGGGCTACTAAGACGGTTCAAAAGCAATAACAGCGATCTCAAGCCTTCATAAAACCTCTATGGATACAATATTATATATATATGTATATATATATAAAACTCACTACCCGGGTAGCCGTTGCTCTGCCTCTCCTTCTCAAACATTTTACTTCATTCGTTAAAATTCGCTTGTGGCCACTTTTTGCTTATCTCCCCTATTAATTTCACCTTCAGTAAGTTTCTTTTGCGAACATAATTGAATAAAAACTGGTTGTCCTGGTTTTTATTTTAATATGTAGTACTGTACATGACCAAATTATCTTTATGATCATGTCTGTCGTGGCTTGCCATCTCACTCGCACACCTTGCTAATTTCGAATTACTTGGTTTTTATTTACATTTTTTTCATATTAATGTTTGTCATGCTCTGCATCTCACTCGCACTACTGGTTATTTTAATTTTTGTCGATTTTTCAGCTGTTCCTATTCGGTTTTGTCCGAATATTCTTTTTATACTCTTCACGGGAATGAACAGTATTATAAGTTTGTCATGAAGTTTGTAACACACAGAAGGAGACATCGCAGACCACATAAAGTATATATATTTGTGCTCAGCTCGATGAGACGAGTTAAGTTAGCCATGTCCGTCTGTACTGTCCGTCTGTCTGTATGCAAACTAGTCCCTTAGGTTTTGAGCTAGAGAGCTGCAATTTTGCATATAGGTTTCTTTTTACCATACGCTGCACATTTGTCGGAATCAGCTGAATGGGGGTACCTCCCATACAAACCCCCATTTTAAATTAATGTTCTTATTAGAAAAAGTTTTTTGTTTTTTAACGTATCGTACTGAAATTTGGACACTATAAGTTCTGATTCACATCGCAGACGAATAGTATTTATGGTTGGCAGTACCCCTAAGTCTCCCAAAGTGCACAGCGTGGTTGTGCGTCGAAGGCTATAAGGGTGTGGAAGATATGGGGGTTGAAAATGGTCGACTTTTTTCTAGAAAGTTCCAGACATGTTTGTTATTGCTAGGAGAGAAAAAATTTACCAGCGAAGCGGTAACTTGCAGCTACTTAGTAATTATATTTACGTTATTATACTTAAGCTCCAAAGTTATAAGTTTATATGAACAAATTGTATTGTACTATAAAAGCAACAAACTACCTGGTTATAAAACTTTTGATGCCTCTTATCTGGGATAATCGCAATTTTCTGAGAGCAGTTATCTGTTTAGTAGCCTGTCAATATTTTTCTGTTATATATTATATTATAGCATAGACAACAAGTTACTCCTAGACAGAGTATTATCATGCATTGATCTACTGAATACTCTTGACTAAGTTTGTCCCTGACAATATGTATTGTTTACCTTGATATGGGAACCTTAATTCACCTTCTTAGCTTACACAATAACTCACATAATTCCTCTATTATTTATTGTATTGTAGTTTAAATTGTATTTCGTGGAAAATTAGTACCTTTGTAGTCGTCTATGATGTGGCAGCATTTCAGATAAAAGCAACACAATATTATCACATCACATTTATGATTATACACAATAATTTATTATATGGCCTTGCTCATCTTGATTTTCTAAAGCCATGACTCTTAGTTATGATGACTCAGAAAATAACTTGATATTGTAGTAAAATAAACTTAGAAAAGCAGTACAGTTTCTATGCAGTTGCAAGGTAAATTGCCTTTTATTTGGAACTATGTACAAGCAGTTTAGAAAGATTTCATTGAAATACTATTTTTCTTTGTAGTTGTCTTAAATTTCATATAAATTTAAAAGTTTTTTTGTGAGAAGGTTATGAAAGTGATGCTTTTAAAAATCAACCTCCTTTTTGTCTTATTGTAACACTTCAAAAGGACTATTCTTCCACTTAGTCTGTCTATGTCAAGTATGCTTTTAGTATGAAATGAAAATTGCTTTCCTCATTTCATAGAAATTCTACTTACATACTCGTAGATAGTAGTAGATAAGTAAGTACAACTTACATAAATAATTTGTTTGCTTTTTGTTCATTTTGTACTTCTTGGAATAAAATGTTTGTCTATTTAATTGTAAAACGTTGTTTTATTGACTTTGTTGACAATGTTGCTGCTGATTTTGTTGTTGGTGTTGAAGCTATTCTTTAAGTTTGGGGTTGTTCAATTTGTTGTGAACTTGTTGACCGGCATCCATTCATTTTGAAAAGCCTCCAATAACATTTCAATAAAGTCTTAACAACCTTTTGCGAACGACAATAATATATAATAAAAAGAAATATAACCAAGTTCGTCGTCCCCTCTAATATGATTGACCATAAAATCAACACAATACCACAATTCGTCATGGCATTGTCAGCAAACCACAAACGAAAAAAATTTGTGGAAAATTAAGAAAATAAGGAGAAAAAATAAAAGGAACCGAAAAATATTTATATGTACAAATATTTGGGTTGTGTAGTTTGTATCAATGACCACACTTTAATCAATGATGGGCCAAGGTTCATTGTAATATGAGAAGAAGAGCAGCAGGACACAAGGACTATCATGAACAACAACAGGATGTTGCCTTTCATGATGGGATTCATGCCTAAGGACCCTAAACCCAAGAGAAAGATAAACTAAGTATGAAAGTGAGTGAGTTGAAGCGAAATCTACAATATACACACAAATATATACAAGTGACCAACTTCCAAGAAGAGTAATACAAGCTATTGGTCCTTTTAGCAGTTTCAGAAGTTGAAGTGTATCCCAAAATGAGCAAAACTATTAAAGCAAATGGAAATGGGCTCAAAATGCTTTAACAAGTACGCATTAGTGCGGAAATGCGGAAATAAGCACACGTTGTGAGACATACACATTAACTCATAGATACACACATATATGTATATATGTATAAGCTTATACACACACACTTACAGTAAAGTAGGTAAAGTGACAAAGATGGACATGGTTTTAACTTATGCATGAACGAACAGAATACTTGACTGTGGATGTAGATGCTTTGAGAATTTTTTATAATTTTAATTTTTAAATTGCTCATTTTGAATGCCAACATGTCCCTATGTCTATATATTTTTCTACAAATGTGGATATGAATCTGTGTGTGTGTGTGTGTTTGTTTGTATATGTGGTATTAGTGCTTTTAGAAGTATTAGATAACTACGAGTATATCCTGCCTGTCTGTTTGTCTCTTTGCCTGTTCTTGTGGTGCGTATCTGTTGACAAATCTGTTGATGTTTGTGCTTGGTAGCAAAAATACCTATGTATTATACACACACTCTTATACTACTAGCAAGGGCACTTAGGCTTAATATAGTATTTATATCCAAACAATGACATAGAAAAGTTTTCGAATATCTGATTGTTGATTAGTAGTGATGAGGTCATTACAAAATTGTTATTACCCATTCTATGTAGTAGATTGATTGCACAGATTATTCCACATACTCCGAAAACATTTGACAAATTTTAATAAACACTTCTGTAATATAAAAAGAGAAGTAGTCAGGTAGACAATGTGTTGCTAAGAAAATCATAGTTTTATTTAAATCCTGAACAAAATTTTCAAATCAACAATGACACAAAGGTCAAAATTGCACCGCAAATAGTTCAATACATAATTTGTTCATTAATGTGTTGAATTATTTATGATAAACAATATACCTTACATATAACAATGATGCAATGACTGTTGTCTTTGGTGATCTTTTGTCACATCTCTTGGCAACTGCGTCAATAAAACTTCCCACCTGAGCAAGGTGTTGTTCGATTAGATCTTCAGAATCAAAATTCTAACAATGCAGAAGTATTGCTAGAATTGAAATTCTGTATATGGAAGTCTGAGTCAAAGATTTGTCTATATGATGCCGGTCAAAAACTTTGGCCTAAGCTTAGTAACTATGAGTTTAGTTTAAATCAAAATCTTAACAACATTATTCAAAGTTATGTTTACAAACTTCTACCAATCAGTGTATCTTTTGTCCAACGAACTAATGACGCAAATAATCTGCATTTGAATTGATTGAATTAGATAGTCATTATCACAGAAAATATGTACATGTAGTATCTATGTATGTAAGTACAAATATCGACATGAAATTATGAATTTGTAAATTGTATGCAATTTTGACTTAAAGCTTCAAAAAGTAAAAAAAAAAATTGATGAGTAAAATTACAAGTTATTGGTTGCCATAGATACAAAATTCACAATATGGTCATGGTCAGTTTCATGTTGATCTCTATGCCTGTGGCTGTATGGTATTTGCTTTTAGATGGATTATTCTTCTCAATACATATGATGAATGAATGAAAGCAACAAATTAAAATTGCTATACTAAATAGTAACATAATATAAATTCATTTGCGATGATGGCCCCCCAAGCATGATTTCGAATATATTAGAACTATCCATTTGTATCCAAAATCTAAGCGTAAAGCATACACAAATAAACAGAATATATTAAAATTAATACATTTACTTAGTGGCGTCATGCTATGCGAAATAATTACTTCATTAGGCCAAACCATGGAAATAGCAAAAAAAAATTAGTAAGTATGAATGGGCAACAACGAAAATAAGGAAATACAATATATGTATATATAAAATAACATACCAAAACATTGCCATATTAATATGTTATATTCCACTATAGTATAGTAGAGTGTAGTAGTTGTAATTTAGGTCACAAGAACTACAAAAATATAATTAATAACCAAATAGATAATATGAGGATATACTTAGATGTATTTATAAACATACATACGATTGTATGATGTCCTATGTCAGTTTTTATGTACTAAATATTATTCCTCACATATTGAGTCAATGTACATTGTAACAGGGCCACAGAAGAACAAGTCATAAATTCATCTGTTTATAGTTTAATAAAATATTTAGAATTCACATATATGGTGAACTAGAACAATATTTTGTATTCCAGGAAGTGAGCAAAGATGTCTAACCAAAAGATACATAAAATGCTTATAAATTACTGGAAAAAGGGTTTTCCAAATTATTCCAATATTTTGAATATGAAATATTGATGGAAGCCAGCGATAATAAATTTTGTGTAAATAACAAATTCTAAATGAAACCTCAAAGTATTCGAAAAACAAGTTCATACCGAATTCACACCGGACTAAATCACGATGGTGCGCTTTTTCGAGCAGACCGAATATTTTGCATCATAAACAGCTGTTTTTTGTTTTGGTTATCCAAATCGTTGGGGTATTTCGTACAATGAGAGAAGTTTTATGATGTTCTCTTTTGACCATGTAGTGCATAGTTATCTCATTTACGCTTCCATAAGGTAAGTATGTATGAAAGAGAGAAAGATAGACAGGTGTTCACTTTTATCAAATAATCGAAACGAGCAGACGTGTGCCAACAGCTAGTGAAATATTTATAAAGTGCCGACAGTCTGCATACTTCAAAAGATAACAAGAAATGGACGTTTTACAACTTCATTTCATGTGTTGGATGTTCTATCACATAGACATACGTAAATATGGTATTACAATCATATTGTATTGTGTCTTGGCTGCTTTAGACGGTCTCAGTCCATGTTAACGCTTAACAAATCGAAATGCACTCACAAATAAGCTAAGCCATCAGTCCATTTTCAGTCATCGTTTCTGTTATCGGTGTGGCTTTCGAGTCGATAATTTGTAGTAAATAAAGTGAGCAGTGGATGGATAAAATTATACGCAAGATCTACCAGTTCGTTCCTTTTTCACCCTCTCACAATCTTGATGTTCTCACTTGTTTGTCCAGTCCGTAGATTTTTTTTTTAAACGTTCATGAACCCCTAGAAATAAAAATTATCCGAAGGGAACCCAGATAATATCGATTAAAAAATCATGGATTATTTCGATACCCATCCCTACCCTCAAACCAATAAAATGCAAGATACGCCAACTTAATGATCTAAACCAGTGCTTCTTAACCTTTTAGTGATGAGGGACCATTTGACAAAATTTCTGTCTTGCCATGGATCATAAATAGCAAATTTAAGAGATGCTCTATCCATTTATAAATAAAACACGCATAAAATTGTTCAAAGCCAATAGTTTGATTTTTTCAACGTAAATTTTACATTACAGAGGTAAGATTTTTGTAACTGCATACCATAATATTTACTAATTTCTGAATCCTTGGTTCTGAATCGATTTCAGTGCTTGTTTTTAATTATCAGAAAGGCCGAGAGCCCCTGCTCGCATAGATCGTATGTGATAGATAACTTATAGCAGTTTTTCAAATATTTGGGAAAGAAATTACTTTTTGGCTTCAAATATCTTCGAGATTAATTCCTATATCAAATGTATCTTTCAAGTTAATGTCGTGTTCCATTGCAATTATTTTAGGACGGCTTCGCGGACCACTAGTGCTCCTTGGGTTACCGGTTTATAACCTAATGGCTCTAGAGTCATGTACTTATTATGAATTTTTGGAAAAATCGAAGTTTTTTTTATTCGAAATAGAAAAATCTCTTAAACTTGCTGATGAACTGGACAAAATTGTTTTTAAATAAGAAATGTAAATATGTTTTCTTGTTTGAAGATAAAAGGTAATCAAGTTCAAGTTCGTATAGATATTTATTTATTAATCTTAGTATAATAGTGTCTCATCATCTTTTCTTTAAAAATGCAATCATCTTTTGCAAAATAAGATCCTATAAAGAATCTTAATAATGTCTTTTCAAACAATATGCTGACCAATTTTAGTTTATTTTAAGTTAAGTGAAACCTAAAACTTTGCTTATAAAAAGTTGTACATTTTTAGTTGTAATCAAAAAAACGAGAAGAGTCGGCTCTTTGTGCATGGACAATTTCGTCCCTCATATTCTGAGATCAGAGTTTGAATATGATAAAAGCTATAAAAGTAACTACTTTATGAAATGAATCTAACTTTTGATGATGATTATTGATACTTGGTATTTTAGTGGTTGTTTATCCTTGAATACTATTTTACACAACTTGTCCATTAGACTAAAATATAATGGAAATGAAAAATCATTTCAAAGAAAAAAAAGTGGTTAATTTTACAGGGAGAAGATGAAATTAATTTGAAAAGAATTTTATAGTCTTTTCAATGTAATGAATTTCATCTAAAAACCTAATATAATTTTAAACGAAATTCTGCAAATTGCAACTAATTAAATTAAATGGGACTTATACAACAAAAAAAAGGCAAAGTTTAAAAGCGATAAAGGTAAAAAATCCATGTACAGGCAACAAAAGTTCTACTTTACTTTATTCCCTCATGTAATTGAAATTGGATTTATACCTTAATTAACTACAAATATGAACACAAAAGCTTAATATCTTCCTTTTTTTCTAGGAATTTTTTTATAATTGATTTTCATTTTGCTTATCCTTTTTGAAATTTTCTTTGAATTTCTTACCAATGTGCGATGCTCAAAGATAACGAAAGAATATTACAAGAATACAAGAAAAAGGCGTAATGTCGCCGTAAATGAATGACTGAAGTGAATTTGTATCTTTGGTAATACATACATATGATATAGATATTGACTCTTGTAAGCGTGTTTGTATTGCAAATGATGATGATATGCATGAAGATGCCACAGACTAATGAAGCTAAAAAAAACATGAATGGAAATACATAATACTTACTAAGTGTAATGAGTTTGGGGTAGTAAAAGAAAAAATTAGCAAAACATATACATAGAAAAAAAGAAGAAAAAAATGTATCTATCATATTGTCACTTTAATAAGTATCCTACACTTCTACTACGACTTTACCTTATGCCTGTAACCATTATACACAAAGAAACAAACTCGATTTAATAAAACCCATGTTCAACATATGGAATATGAGCTTTGAATGACATACTACATAAGTATAGAAAAAAAAACAAGGATACATATGTTAGTAGATACTTAGGTACATACATATATATGTAGGTATGTGGCTTATATTGCTCTTAGCACATTTTGTTCCGGATATAAAGTTAACTAAGTGCCACATTTCACGCTTCCGGTCTAGACTTTCACATTTCAGTATGACATATTTGTTGTCTTCTAAAGAAGAAGTAGGAAGAAAAATGTTACGAATAAGAAAGAATCAAAGAAATTGTAAGCAACAAAATACATTTTTATTTCTATTTAGTATACACTCTATGGGTAACTGAGCAACTGAGTAACTCAGTTTTTTTTTCCAGCTTACTTTCTGTTTTCCTTTCATTTCCTATTTTCCTTTTTTTATTATAAGTTTTGTGACATTAAGTTTCCGGCCTTTACTTGGAATACATTTGTATATGCTTTGATAGAGAACTTGAACTTGGAATGAATCAAGAAACCTGTAGGTGTTCACGCAGACTTCCTTATAGTACTACTAAGTTTTTTGTATAATTTACTTTGACATTTTAAGAGAAGATTATCTCGCCTCCTGTGCTTAGCAGGGATACGCTAAGTCCGCATTAATATTGCTAAGCTTACAATAGATGAATGGATGACAAAAGCGGCTATTTGCATTAAAGAAAGGACATTTTCATCTAAGCTTTTGATAGCAGCAAATTTCATAAATTTGATGTTACAAAGAAGAAAGAAATAAAAATTCATTGTAACTGTATTAATAGAATTATCAATAACAAAGGTTCTTGGAAAGAAAAAGAGGGAAAGAATAGTATGATGTGACATTACATAAATAATAATTTTATTCAAATATATACATATATTTTTTGATCCTTTTCTTTAAATCTATTCATAGAAAAATTTTGTGATTTTACTATAAATTCATTCATTCCTAAGAACGACCTAAGATGATGTTAAAAATTTCAATAGAAAAATACTTATAAGATTGTCAAGCAAAGAAAAATTGGTTTTATTAAAAAATTTTATACTGCAGAACACTAACAACACAATAATAATAAAATCCGATTATATGAAATAATAATTCGATAAAAGAAACACACACATGCATATGCATATTGTACTTATAATGTTTACAATCTTTATGAGAATATCTTCAGACTTTGAAGTATGTTATGTGCATTGTAATATGTGTAAAATGTTAAGATACTCACGCCAAAGGAAATGCATACAAGGATTAAGTAGTCTGAATGAAAACTCAAGTTTATTAGAACGGAAGGATGAAGATTATCATCAAGACAATTAAAGTTAATAGTACAAACTAGTTGTTTCCTTATCCTCCTCTGATTACCTCAAGAGAATTATTGTTAAAAAGAGCACAACACTTTTTACCATTCACTTTTATTTTGATTATAAAATTTTTAATGTTATTTTCATTTTTTTTATTATTATATTTTCATTATTCATAAGTAGAGTATTCTATTTTAAATGTTAACAAATTATTATTCAAGTGATAGCACAATAAATTTTGATTAAATATATTTTTTTATTTATTACAAGTGAAGAATTTCACACAATGATAATGTAAATTTATGTTGCCACGTGCGTACGACACAACAAAATATTGTAAATTATTCGGTCTTTGAAATGCACAACAACAATAAGAGGTACAAGAACAAAGTCACATGACAAGCCGGAGACAAATCTTTACAATGATGGCAGACAATAACCGTAACTCGCCATTAAAAAGTCAATTTCATGCGACATATACAAAATCCTGTCCTGCCCAGACGTGTCCTATGCTATTCTGTCCTTTGTGTGCAACTTGTCTGACCAAGCGTTTATTTTATTTTGTTTATTTTATTTTTTATTATTTAAGCGCGCGCGCTAATAAAACTCACAGCATCTCGACAGCACAGCACAGTGAGCAAGCACACAGTTTAAGTGACCACACGCGGGCGCATTAAGGCGTCTCTAAATGGTTGGTAGGATGGGCAGCAGGCAGGACATGCAAACAAGTAACACACTCAAAATAAGAATTAAGAGAAAAGACAACAAAGCTTTTGTTATTTTTTTTTTTATTTTTTTGTTCTTATTCTGCTGTCTGCTTTTTGAATTGCCTTTTTTTTTTATTTTGTTTTTTGTCTTTTTGTAGGTCAAATGATTATATTTTTTGTTTACTTGGCGTATACTTAATAATGAAAAATGTCATGCAATTAAGCCGAAAGGTGCTTTTGTTTTTTTTGTTTTATTGCATTAAATTTTTTTGTTTATGAAACTATTAAAAAAAAAATTCAATTAATTTTAAATGTGAATTTTTTATATTATTTATTATTCAAATTTTTTATTTATTTAAATTTTGTATATTTTGTAAGTGGAGAATGCCGTAAAATATGTTTTTACTATTAAGTGATTTAGCTTCTTCCGATTTGTGATTTTATTGCCAACTTTACTGGACGCCTAAAACCTTACAACTGTTTTCGCAACAACGTGTTACAGCATTTTTATTAAACATTAAACTTGGCTTTCCAAATTTCAAAACACAACAAGTTGTATGTTGTCACTTGGGTGCCTGCAACATAAAGTATATTTCAGTTACAGGATAAACTTATATAGAACTGGAGAAATGTACGAAAAAGCTACAAGGATAATGAATTTAGCATAGACACAAACCTTAAACTTGAGTTTATAGCAAATCATTTGCCTTTGCATTGACAACATTCTATATGTTTTGGATAAAATTTTTGTTCGAAAATTGTGTTTTGGTTTTTTCCATTTTTCGATTTTAAAGGAGATTTAGGAAAATGTTCGTATCGAACCTTAAGACACTTGATTTGTTTGACAGTTCAATTTGTAAGTGTTAATTTTCGAAATTTTGACGAGCTTATCGCAGATGCTAAGCCTCTAAGTTTATTGGATGGCAAGTCATAAATAAACGAGTAAAAACCAAGTTGTGGTAATAAAACAACATGGGAGCTTTGTAATTAAGTAATGCCTTTAAGGTGCAAAACTCAAGTGTTAATACATACAAACAATAGATTGTTTACATGCATATGTACATATATGCATGTATTTATTATGTGTTTGTTGGTTAAACTTCATAACAAAAGAAATCAAAAGCAAATCAAGTGCCCTTTTTCAATCCAAATCAAAAATGTTTTACTACAAGTATTGTATAAATAAATGTGTCAGGCAAGCTGTCAGTCAATCTAACGAGTTCTTTGGTCTATTGAAAGTATGTATATGGTATACTTTAACATACATATATTTGAACACATTTAGAAATATGTATTTGTTTGCTGTTCACTTCTTGTTTTATTGTTTGATTTCGCAAATATTGACAAACAAATGTTAATTACCCCAAAATAACCAAATGAAACATATATGTATACATATGTAAGTACAAAGAAAGTTAAGATTCTCAATCTAGACTTATGGTAATCTTTTTTATTTATTTTTATCTTCACATTTGTACTTCATTTCGATCTAATTAAACAAACAGGTGTCAAAGTGAATCTTGTGAAGTGTCATTAGATTAGATTATTTACATAAGATTTAGTTAGACGTTGAGGCATCTGCTTTGTTCTTAAGATATATGAGGTTTCATTTATAATTCATTTGGTGTTCATACTCTTTGGTTGTTAATTCTGTTATCAGGTGAAGTGAAGTTATATCTTTCTCCCTGCTGAATCTGCAACTAAAATCAGTGCTAATACCATTCTTATTCAATTGACAACAGAGTCTATCGTAACCACTTAAAATTCCAATGTGTTTAACCTTAAAAAATTTCTGGGCATGCTTAAGCAATTTGCTATCTCTTTTTGTAAATAATGAAAATTGCATTGCATGCGTAACATTTAAAAATTTAATGAATTTTAGTGTCATGATTTTTTCCTCTTTTTATTTTTCTCATTTTGTTTTATCAATTTATTTTCCAGTTTTTATTCTTCCAACAGAATTTTCATTCAATTTTACGAAGGAATATTTGATGGTAAATGTTGAAACAAAATGTGCAAATTGTATAAAAACCTGTGAAAGTTGCAACAACGTTTTCAATGTTCATCGAACATGTCCAAGTTTTCATTAACCTGACGGCCACAGATACTTTGGCAGCTGCCTGTATGCATATTGAACTTTATTATAACTTTCTCTTTTATTTATATACGTGCATATGTATGTACCTTTCACATTACTGTTAAGTATTATCACTTTGACTTGATGTTTGCAACGCATACAGGAAGCGTGTGTCAGAGACTCCAAATTAGACTAGATAATCAATTCAACTTCAATTGGGTGTATTGTAACAAACCCTATATTAAGAGTACTTCCGAGATCGAATCTACAATTTCAATTGAAATATTCTGCTGTCTTCGCTTCGTCATTACAATGTCTACTTTAGTAGTTGTAACTTATCCGCATACTATGTAAATGTTTCATAACTCCTTAATGTCCTGTGCAAATATTAACTGGACAAATCGCTCACAAAGAGAGAGCTCTTTCTCGGCATACCCAACAACAAATTGTGTGTAATATTGCTCTTGGGATACCCAACAAAGAGCTCTCTCAAATCAAGTGCCGTCGTGAGCGATTTGTCCAGTTTATTCATTTTATAGTCTTTGGCCTAATGCAGCCATGAAATAAAGAACTGCTTACCTTTCTCTATCAAATGTTGACGATGGTTTCGCACACTTCGCAAACTAATGCTCTCTGCTCTCTCTCCATTTCTCTTTTTCCATCCCGCGCTTTGGGATTAAATGAACTCCAAAATTGTAATAAGAGCAGACAATTGCAATAACTCAATCAAACCAAAATTCACTCAATACAAAATTTACTCAATGCAAAATTTAGTTATTGCAAAAATTTCTCACTTCTAAATCTTAATACATATGTACTACAATCACTCACTACTACAATCACTCACTACAAAATTTACTTACTACTAAATTCACTCAATGCAAAATTTACTTATTACAAATTTACTCATTGCATAGATTTCTTAATTCTAAATCCACTCACTTCAAAAGTAACGGTATCGAACATAAGAAAATCGAAAACGACGACACTTGCACAGATGAAATTTGTTGCATTTTCAATAAAAACATTAAAAGACCAATTTCATTTGCGTTTTTTTAACTTTTATGCTTCAAAATTTGTAAATTAGATCAAAATATCACTATTTTAATATAAATCGTAAACGCCACAAAACTGATCGCTCTCAAAGCAGCATAAAATTATCATTAGAGTGGAGAGAGAGAGTTTAGTATTTACTTGAGTGAAAAACAAAACTAGCATATCCATGACTAGAATTTTCTAAAAAAATCAATGAGAGAGAGGGCTATCAATCAATCAATATTATGATGATTATATGCTATGACTATTGAGACAAACAAAATATTGTACTCGTACATATACAAAAATTGAAGGTGAAAGGTATGAAAACTTCGGTAAAACAACGTAAATTTTCTGTCATCTTGATTTTTTTGTTTTTGTTACTGACAGTGCAATATACAATATATATATATGAAAGAAGATACAAACGGAAAAACAAAGTGTGGAAAAACAAAAAGAAAAATACACAAAAAAGAATTGATCATTCACACTACAAAAAATATTCATCAATTCACTTTAAGTCAGAATGATACAGGCCACATTATATTAAAAATAATACAAGATTTTGTAGAAGTTTTTTAAAACTCTATAAATGAAATTGATCAATCAATATTAAGTATTATACTTCAATAGAAGCAGGCAATCTAGATATGTATGTCAGTCTGTTTTAATCTACGATTACAAGAACGGTTTTAGCATAGATTAAGTCAAAATAATATACCTATTTTTAAGACAATTAAAGGTCCTCATGATTTATAGGTACATACTTATTACATATATTGATGCAAATGCTTTAGATGAAAGTGTTAGGAATTCATTTTTCAATAGATCAATTGAAATTTTTAGAAAAAACATTGCGACAATTATGTATCGGTACTAGTCCGGAATAACGTGATTGAAACGAAATATTTAGAATTTTTTTAAATTTACTATTCAAAGTATTCTCATCTTGCTTCAATACAATTATTACATCGATTCAATAGTGAATTTAAGTGGAATAAACTTCAAAGCACACTTCGTCTAAGCTCTTCGGATGGTCTTAATATCTTATTCCACATTTTACCCATCACCCGTAACAATTCATTTTATTTATTTTATTCATAAGATTTGGATATAATATTTAATACTACACTTAAAATTAAGAAATAGTATATATAGAATAATTGAATTAAATTATGTACAATGATGAAGAAAATTATAAACTAAGGCAATATTAAAAGAAGGCGTTCTTTTAAGAGTTCTGGTGGTTTATGCGTGAGCTGAGTATGTCCGATACATAAGCAGACAACCGTTGTTTTGATGTTTTTGATGAAAAATGGATAGCAGTAAGTTATGATCATTCCGGACTTCTCTGAAATGAATGTCACGAGGTCATTGCTGGTCATCACTCAAAAATTTACTCAAATCCTCATGAAGAATGCGTCCAAATGTTTCTCTGATAATATTCAAAGCCTCTCCAATTAATTTTACAGAAGCATTGCGGTCATTTGCTAGAAAATCAAGATCTTTTTCAATCATTTCGGTAGTGGGAAGTGGGAGCTGAAATTATCGCACCGTCTACATTACCTTTAGTCATGATGAACAATCTATCTATTGATAGATCTTTATTCATATGATATTTGTCAGGATCAGTTTTTATAGAGTTTTGTTTACTTATGTTTCTATTTTAAATAAATAATGCAAGAGCATCCAATAATCAGTCTTAACTGACTGTTATTTGTTTTAAGCAATATTTGTTTTTAAATGAATTTATTTTAATATTGCCAATATTTATTTTTAAAATATTTGTTTTAATTACAATCAATTGTGGTTCTCTCTCCCTCTCTCCCCAGTATCACAAAATGTCATAGAAACAAACTAACCTGTCATAACAAATAATTATGTACTATTGCTTTTTTTTCTTTGGAATGATTGAAATGAATATGAATCCCTGAGTAAAGTTTTTTTAAGGTTTATTTTTTTTTTAAGTTTAAAAGTTATTTAACAACTAAATCTGTGTTTTGCCATTGAGAAACCACATGGCATTGGGAAAATATATAAAATATTATTTATATCAAAATATGGTTTGTGAGCAGCAGGTGCTCAATTTAGTTAAATTGTATACTATGCGTATAAATAGATACATGTAGTACTATGGAAGCAATTGGAAAACATGTGTATTATGACCAAGTAGAAATGGTTACATATTGTACTTCATTGAAATATGTATGTAAGTATACACAGACATTTGTATCTATACAGAAATGTGTGTACCATATATATGTAAGTATTTTTGGCAATGACAAGCATTCATGCGCTTGACATCATTTCTTAATTAGCAAAGTTACTACAAAGAAAGTTATATGGTAGAGAGAAATATGTGGTACTACAAGGCTGCAATATTGTAACATAAGAGTAACCACAATATGTAACTTAAAAGTTGACTTTCCAATGCAATAATAACAAACAAAAACTACAATAATAATAATAACAAAAACAACAACAAAATACGTAATATAAAAACCCATACGTATGTGGTACAGTAATGCCACAACATATACTGAGGACTTTTCAAGATTTGTTTATTAAATCTTTTTATCATTCTTAAATGTTTCTTTTTAATAAATATTTATACAATATTTTTGATACTAATAACTAGGTTCATTCAGTTATCATAAATACTAGAAGTAGTTTTTGTTAAATAAGTATAACATAGTCTGCAGTAAAGAAATACCAAATTTTACTCTATGTAACTATGTATTTCTAAGACAATTACAATCCAACGGAGGCAAGTGGCGACGTGGTGATCCAACGGCGACTTGCAGCTCGACGTGGTTATCCAACGGCGGCAAGTGGCAACGTAGTGATCCAACGGCGACCTGCAGCTCGACGTGGTGATCCAGCAGCAACAGAACACCCAAAACTTCTTTCTTTTCTGGTCCAAAAATCCAATATGAAGAATTTTCCATATTTGTCCAGTTAAATTTCTTTCAATTCACTTCTCATTCACTTCTCATTTTCCTCTTCTTCTCTCCTAATATCGAGATAATCGATAGTTATCGATCATTTTTGTAACAATATGTACATTATTTAACTTATTATAAATAACCAAAAATAAAGCAAGTACAATTAAGTTAATCGGTTAATAGACTGGTAAGTGATTAGATGAGTTAAAAGAAAAGATTTTATCTAATCGGAAGAAAAAAAAAATTAGATACCAGGCAATACCATATATGTATATTGTATGATTGACATAAAATGCGATATGGGTCATGCTGCAAATAAGTTGTCTTAGATCCCAACAAATATAGGGGAATAATTCCTTGTAACACGAGAAGGAACACTAAAAATTATGCTATCAAGCAAATATGAGAAAAGATACCTCCAACAGATAGATTGTACAAAAAAGTGAAGCCAAGAGTCGTTCTAAGATTGGATAATTTCGAGAGATGGATTATCTTAAGACGGCTTTGGTAGGAAGGAAGGTTTATGTTAAAATCCCAGTGTAAACTATGCATTGCAAAAAGCAAGAATTGTGAAGGAGACTCCGTCGAGTCAGAGAATTGTTCATCTAAAAGAAAGACAGACAGTACAATTATTGTGTTAAGCACTCTATACCAAGAATTCTGGTTACAGTATTTAATAATTTGTCGTTAAACATTTGTATTAGATTAGATTATATTAGATTGAGCCAACCAAGATTTCCAAGATTTTCTTCGGAGATATGTTAAGTCTGGAATTTCAGTTGCTTCTAGGTCCAAGTTAATCTATTTCTTGTGTTTATGGCGAGAGCTAGAAGGTATGAATATTTTTCTATTTTTATGAATTAATTGTAGTACTAGCGTACCCGGCGTTATTGCTACGCTCTCGGCGTCATGTTGTTCTCTTTCCAATTGTAGTACATTGCATAACAATTGAAATATCCACACCAACACTCTCCAGACTATGCTTGAGTTTTCCAGAAAATTTCATCAAAATCAGTTCAGCCGTACTCAAGTGATCAACTCAGAAACATTTATTTATTTGAAATAATATTAAAATTAAGTTACTTAAATAAACAATAGTTTCATATACAATATATTCGATAGCTTGACCCGAAAAGAGTACTCTGGATCCTAAGAAATTTTAAAACATCTTTTTCTTGATAACTTAACTATCTTATTTTTAATTGTAAAATTAGTAATATTATTATTACAATGTAATGAAAAAGTTTATAAATAAATATATTTGAAAAACATTACGATAAAAAGAAAAGGGGTGTGCTTTTAGATGAGCCAAATGATTTTTATATAATAGATATACAATAGATGATGCAAGTATATTTTTGTGAAAAGGAATTCTAATATCTTAAATGCTTTGTAATGTTTGTCAGTTTTAAGTATTGTATTGCACTTCTTTAATAAAAATGAACTTAAAACTATTAATCTTTCTTGGAATTCGGTAGAATAAATTTTACACATTCCATGACACTTAAGTCGGATTATCTCATTGCCCATCTAAATAGAGTTCTCAAGAGTTGCAATGAAAATTATTCTATGATTCAATATATATACTTCATGCTTCACATTCGACTGCCATAAAGATTGTATCTTCAACAATATTTTTTAAAGGTACACCATCTTGATTATCACAGAATATTGACCAAATCCACCATAATCTGAAATTTCCCAAAAACAAATTCAAATTTAAAAATCACATGCCAATTCGTGTGTCGAGTTATGTAAGAAGAGTTGTCGTGAAATTTATGTCTAAACGCTATTACAAATCGATTTGGTTGGAGTTATCGAAAATTAAAATAATAAAAGTTCAAGCTTTGGAAATTCGGCTGCATATTTGCTTTTTGATTTTTATACTCTTTACGGGAGTGAATAGTATTATAAGTTTGTCATGAAGTTTGTAACACACAGAAGGAGACATCGCAGACCACATAAAGTATAAGTATATATTTGTGATCAGCTCGATGAGACGAGTTGATTTAGCCATGTCCGTCTGTATGTATGCAAACTAGTCCCTCAGTTTTTGAGATAGAGAGCTGAAATTTTGCACATGGGTTTCTTTTTACCATACGCTGCACATTTGTCGGAATCAGCCGAATCGGATTACTAGGGGGTACCTCCCATACAAAGCTTCCTTTAAATTAATGTTCTTATTAGAAAAAGTTTTTTGTTTTTCAACATATCAAACAAAATTTGGACACTATAAGTTTCTGATCTATATCCATCAACCGTGAAAATTTTATAATCTTAGGGTTACCAGGAGGGGTACTTCCCATACAAACCCCCCTTTAAATTAATGTTCTTGTAAGAAAAAGTTTTTTGTTTTTTAACGTATCGAATTGAAATTTGGATACTATATGTTTCTGATCCATATTCATCAACCATGTAAATTGCATGATCCAAGGGTTATCAGGAGGGATACCTCTCATACAAACCCAAATTAAATGGCAAACTTATAAACTGATGTGATGCTAAGAAAGGAAGGTTGGATGGAACCCGGAGGAGCGTGAAGAGTATTACATCTTTGGCATAGCCAATGATAGCCTTCTTTCTGGTTTTTGTTTTGTTTTTTTTTTATCGTTAATTTTGTTTTTGCTTTATTATTCAATGTTTGCCTTTTTACAGATCACTTCATGCTTAGTATTTTTCTCTGCGTTACCCTATTATTTCAGTCAAATTTCCGTTTATACTTCTTAGCAGCTTTATCGCTATCCATCAACAAAACACCCGACACGCCACTCCCAGTCATATACACATCCTTCTGCCAATGAAAAAGTCAGTCTGTCAGACATGAAGTCAGTAAGTCAATAAGTCACTTAGTCAGTGAGTCAAATAAGCATTCAACTGCATAACTTTGCTTTGTGGATTTTGATAATTTTTTCATGTTCAAAGGCATCAATCATCATACGCTACTAAACATTTTCAATTCATATTTATTTCCGCTTCAATGAAATTTTTTCCCTTTTAAAACAAAATAAAGCGAAATCAAAATGAAAATGAAGCATATCAATTGATTAATTTTTTTTCATGAATTTTACAATCAAAAAAAAAAAGGAATGAAAAAAATCAAGAAAATACCATGCCACTGACAGTATCGAATTGCACTTTGAACTCGATTCATGTGTTTTGCTTCCTTCAATGCTAAAGTGTCAATTTAGAGAAATAATTGTAGGAGCTTAGATAAAATACACAAAAGATTGCTATGCCAACAGAATAAATATTTTACTATTAACCAAATACCAGGAGCATTTATCAATGTAGAATTTCTTGCCAACAGATGATAATACAAGTACATAGAAGGAACTTATTGAAGTATTTCATGGTTGACAAATAGCAACCTTGCCTGTCATCGGCATAGGCATACATACCATATTTAATTTCTATATATGTATGTTGCATACGAGTACGAGTATGGAAGAGATTCACTCTCACATTTCCTCAAATTTCAAAACCTGGGGTTGTCGAAGCGTTCTATCAACGTCATTATACGCATGCATTCATTCATGGTGTCATAGCGAAGTGTCTCCGAATGTGTCGCACTGCGTCATGTCGCATGTTGCGTTGCTACTTCAACTTCATTGGGTAACATGAGATACCCGTAACTGTTGCTACCACATACATACAAACATACATACGAAGTGGGTCACAAAAGTATCCGAATAGCGCTGACATTATTTTTCTTTACACGGCTTAAGGCAGCACCCCATCAGAAAGGAAATGCCAATTGACTTATCAAAATGCTGATAATAGTCATATCCTTTGGGACTCACCTCGTATATGTATATCCAAAGCAACAATATTGCTTCGATTTCAACCTTTTCGTTATGCTAACCAAAATCGTTGATGTTTCTGTTGTTGTTGGTGTTGTCAAAGCAGCTTTCACTGTCAGAATGCCACCAATTAGTGCAGTTTTTATGTAACTCAACAACAAATTTCAACAATACTAACAACATCAATATTACTGAGTATCAGAATGAGAATGAAGGTGAACTAAATAACAAAATAATAATAGCGACAACACCGTTATACAATAAAAAACAAATGTTGACAACTTTCAAAAGACAAATTGCGAAATATTAATTAAAAATTGATGATCATCGTTAGTGGTTGCTATTATTCATAAAAAAAACGAAAAAAAAAAATAAATAGAATTATATTTTATACAATAATAACAATTCTATCAAATTCGTACATATATTTTGTAATATTTTTAGTGCGCTATAAAATGCTATAAATATTGAATGAGGCCTTCCAATTTATATTTTACACAAAATTTTAATTTTAATTATTATTGTAGATACATTATTATATCATAAATAATATACAATTTAACATACTCGTATATCACATAAGTATGACAAATAATATTGTAATATAAACAAATCTTGACCAACTGGTTTTATCAGAAACATGTTAGTATGTCAATAGCTTAAGCCAACTATGGTAAGTAGTTATAGAAAGTTAAATCCTAAGTATCAAAAATAATATAATAATAATAATATAGGTAAGTATGATAAGCAATATGAAAAATTCTTAAGTTTATGAGCAGGATATTAATATTTTAATGAAATCAAATTTATTGTCAGATTGAAAGACTGTATTGTAGTACAATATATTGAAATTAATAATTAAGGAATTTCTGTTTAAATGGTGTTCACTTCACACCAAATGTAGTAAGTGTAGGTAATATCACTTGAATTAAAATCATGGAAGCAAATATCGGAGATTCCATAAAATATGTGTTGTACTTGATCGAATGTAATGTCTATAAACATATAAAAAAACATTGCGGTCATATGGGATAAATTTTAATTATCAACTAGTCAATAATCATGACGCAGGCTCTTCATGGCATCTTACAATCAGAAGAATATAACAATTCAAACCAACTGTATGATTTGAAAAACTTGATAATTCGATATATAAACAATGTTAGTTTCGGTTAGAGTAATACTAAATTTTGCATTTGTTAATAAAATTCTCCATTTTAAGCTTTGTCACCATTGTCGAGCACAGTATTCGAAAGTCGCATTTAACCAACTGTACTTATGTACATTTTTTATACCATAAACAACAATGCATTTTAATTAAATTGTAAAATTGGACAAAAGTAATACATAATAACAAACCATCAACAAAATTTCAAAATCCAACGATTTCTGTGCTCAATAGACCATGGCTATGCGCCATCTACATGCCACTATTAGAGTTAAAAAATATTGAATGATTACCATAGAGTCGCAGACTTAAAATAAACTGAAAGTCAAGCAGCTGCAATAACAGTTGATGACTGTATAATTAAAGGGTTTAGAGAAATTCATAATTTATGCATCAAGTATCAAAAGCTGTGAGTTTTCACACTTTCATAACAATAGTTTTAATGGATTTTTGATGGGATTTAACTTGTACTACAGTATAAGGATATCGTGGTTATAAAAGGAAGTGCTGAAACCATAATTGTCATCAGTTTCACTTGTGCAATCGAACACTAAACGTATAGGTCAAGAAGAAAATGCTACTGAAAAAGTATTTTGGAAGTATTTATACGAAGCCACTTACCGTTGTGGTGAATTCACGGGATTCGACTTTATATCTGCTTCGTTCAATCTTTTACATGGGTATTCGACCAATACCTGAACGTCATGTTATTCCCTATATTTTGTGGTCATTTATATTGAATTTTCTCACAACGGTATATCAGCCAATTGCATTCATTTTGAGTTATTTCAGCAATGTGAGTGAGTTTACCCCCGGTGAGTTCCTTACCTCAGTGCAAGTGGCTTTCAATGCCTGGTCGTGTTCAAGCAAAGTTGTTGCCGTTTGGTTTATGTTGCATCGATTTGATAAAGCTAATGAAATACTGGATGAAATGGACAAACGTTGCACACTAAAGGAAGAGCAACAAAAGATACGAGTAGCAGTTGCTCAATGCAATCGTCTCTTTTTTATTATGATGATCATATATATGGGTTATGCAGCTTCAACTTTTCTAGGTGCTGCCTTCAATGGAAGACCGCCATATAGTTATTACTTTCCAGTATTAGATTGGCATGCCAGTCGGACTCAATTTTGGACACAAGCACTTCTCGAGTTATTTGCCATGAGTGGAGCTTGCTTTCAGGATGTCGCTGTTGACGGTTATTCAATTATTTATGTTATAATCCTGCGTACTCATGTTAATATACTAACGGAACGTTTTCGCCGACTGGGCACTAAGGAAAATCAAAGTAATGATGATTTGTACAATGATCTGGTCAATTGTATATTGGATCATAAGAATTTGCTACGGTAAGTGAAACAACTCTGATACCATTCAAGTGGATTTCTCAATTTAAGTAACTATTTTCATTATTTTAGCTACTACAATACCATAAATCCTGTTATTGGTGTTACGATTTTTATACAATTTTTAGTTATGGGTATTGTGATGGGTGTCACTTTCATTAATCTTCTATTGTTTGCTGATTTGTATTCTGGCCTGGCAGCTTGCTTCTTTGTAGGTGCCATTCTGTGTGAGACAACACCACTTTGTATCTGTTGTAGTTTACTCATAAACGATTCCATGGAACTATGTGATGCCGGCTTTCAATCCAATTGGGTTCATACCGAGACACGCTATAAGAAGACTCTCATGTATTTCATACAGAACTTGCAAAAACCAATTGTTTTTAAAGCCATCAATTTTATACCCATCAATGTCAGTACTAATATCAGCGTAAGTGAAAAAATGCTACGCTAAAACTTATTTTATTACATTGTATTGTCTTTTGCAGATTATGAAATTCTCATTTTCAGTATTCACCTTAGTTAAGCAAATGAACATTGCTGAACGCTTCGGAAAATCAGCATGAAAATGAAAACTTTTCATAACCTAAATAAAAGATTTATTTAAAATATAGTTGAAGTATATCATATATAAAAAAGATTGATCCAACTTTGATTAACTTTCACTGTAGTAAAATCTAAATGCAAAAGAAAATGAAATAAAATTTATTTTTTATTTATTTATTCAAAATAATTAAGTCTAATATCTAATATTAAACTTAATCCTTTTTTTTTTGTGTTAATGTATTTTAATTTTTAGAATGCCAAACAACTAGATGGGTATAAACATCATATTTCACACACACTATACGTGCTCTTAGATAAACATGACAACTAATTATTATTATGATGAAGTCTTTTCAACCGACAGCAGATTGTGTTGTGTATTAAACATTTTGCCAGGGGATTTGTGTGCTTCAGTAATCGTTCATTGTATTGGCTGCTGAAGAAATTTATTTCCTCGATCACCGTTGGTATCATAAGGTCACGATGTAATATGGTGTTCCTAACAAACCACGGTGCACCAGTCATGCGTTGTAGGGCCTTGTTTTGAGTAGCTTGCAACTTTTTGATGTTATATGAAGCTGCGGTCCCCCATATTTGGATGACGTATCGCCAAACTGGGGCCAGAATTTGTTTATATATCAATAATTTGTTGTTGGGTGACAGTTTGCTCTTTGCACGTAGTAGCTAGTCCAATCATTTTTTGATTGCAGCACACTGTGACATTCTTCACATTGGCTCGCCAAATGAAGTGCTTATCCAGGATCAGACCTAGGAACTGAATATGATTTACCTGAGAAATGCTTCTTTAGTCATACTACATAACTGGACAAAGGCCACGCCTCAATGTATACGTGCAGAGCGGATTTAAGGGGATTTATGCCAATGTTCCATCTATTGGCCCATGTTTGAAACCGCTATAGATAGCTTTAGGTCATTCCGCTGCTTCAATGGGGGAAGTTGAGTTCACGAGTATGGCGGTGTCATCGGCATTAGTTGTTACCAACAAATTTTCATTTTCTGGCATTGGCATATCCGCCGTTAATAACGAGTATAGAACACTGCCGTGCGGTATTCCAGCCTTGATGCGCTTTATTCCAGAACTCTTAAAAAGAAATCTCTATCCGTTAGTAGCTCTTGAGCAGGAGATATTGCGTCTTAAACTTAACACTAAAAAAAAAACGTGGGACTAGCTGTTGGGGCCTTCGACTAAAATGAAATTTATATCAAACTTTTCATTGGAAAGTATATCTAAGTTATTGAGCTATCTGCTACCAAAATCCTTTAAGTTTTCTCTTTACATAATTCCGTGTACAAGTACATACATACTGTATTTAAGCTGACATATGGATTTGTAAATTAATCCCAATACCAAAGATAACTAACTGATAGCACTTTGAGATATCGACACAAAATAGAAAAACATAAGACACAAACAAACTCCTTTGTGGCCAGTCAATGTTCAAAGCCAATCAGTTTTGTTGGAAAAATCTTTGGGAAAAAATGAAAGTCATGTTAAATGAAATTCCGTACATCAACACAGAGGATATTCACATGTATTTCTTGCAAATTGGTATTGCAATTGTTGTTGCAACGTAAATACATGTCCTTGTATCTAGATACATATGTACGTATGGACATGGATTTTTTGTTTGTATCTATGCAACAAGGTCACTCTTCAAATTTATTTGTATTTCCTTTCTTTATTTGTAGGCTGCCTAGTGTCATGCCAACTAGTATGCTGGGGATTGATAACTTCAGGCTGTTTGATTTATTAGTCATTTGTACTAGTACAAAAAGTTGTAGTCAGAATAGGAAAAACAAAACAACGCTCTAAAAATTTGTTTGTTCCCATTTTTTCATACAATTCACACTAGAGTGAACAGATATGATGATTTTGTTATTTGTTTTTGTTGTTTGTACCAAAAAGCGTAGAATTGTCAATCGAAGATTTCATAAAATTTCTATGAAAATGATCATCGTGATGTGAAGATTGGGCCTTCTATGTTAATTACTTACTGCTTTTGAGTCATCTTGTGAAATTAAGTGTCGCAAGCAACTGGTGTGTCAAAATCAAATTTTACCTATTTTTTTTTTTTTTTGTTAACAATCACTTGAAGTAAAGAAATATTATGACTTTTCCTTGATGTTTGTAATGTTGGAGATCCGAAAAATCAATTGGGCATAGTTCTTGAGCTATTGAACTGTAATTTATTGTCGTCATCTGTTGGTAAATCAACATCAAGGTTCTATGATTACTGGAAGAATAATATAGTCAGCGTGAGAGTAGTCAGTTATTTTTGCACAGGTCAGTGTTGAATGGAGGAATAGAAACACCAGTCTAAATGAAAAGAAAACTACTTATTTTGTTAATTTATGTAATTACCAAAACCTATCCTAAATTATCTTTGTAGATTATTCTTCCGTTAACTCTAACAGTAAATCCTAAATCGTCCTGCAGTATACTTTCAACATATAGTGTGGTCAGTTAATCCCCCAATCGACGATTTGATTTTGCTAGTACTTTTTCACCAACATTAAAGACACGGACAACACGATCTTTACGTTATTGGAAGCCTTTCTATCCTGCCCAGTGTCTTCAATACTTCTCGCAAATTTCAAACATCTGACTGTCTCAGCCAGAGTACTAGGAAACCTTTCCACTTGACCATTTGAAGTGCTGTGGAGAGGAAGCCAGTTCACAATTTCGAAGTCGAAATTATTTAGGGAATATTCTTAATAATGTTTGAATTAAGGGATATCTCATTATCACAATAGAGAATTCTTGTGCTAGAGAATAAATTCACAAGATGCTAAATTTTTGGTTTAATGTCAACCAACGTTCGGGACTCTACAACCTAAACGAATGCGAACTTGGAAAACTTGTTAATAGAAGTCAAAAAATGAACTGAGTTGATTGAGTAAAAGTAATATTTCCCCAACACATATTGCAATTGGGGTTCTTTCAATAGGATTTCTTTGGGTGCCTGTCATATTTTGATCCATTGCATATTCTGCAGTTCAAGGCTACCTCCCTTGCTTTTTTTTTTCATTTTCGGAATAAAAGTAGCCATAAAAAACCTGTTTTTACATTTTCCTGTGCTGCTCTTATAAAAAATTCAATCAAAAATCAGTTTTATTTTTCGTTAACCTACTAAACATAAACATATATTGTCAATTTTTTTTAGGAGATATCTTTAAAATGGGCCTAAGGTGATCTGAAAGTAATGTTTACTAAGTACATATATAGAAAATAGGCATGACATGTAGCAATAGTGAACTTAAATTGTAAAATTTAAAACAGAAAGTTAAATTGCATTCTACTCGTATGAAAAACTTGCAAACTACTCAGCACAAGTCATTTATGAATAACTTCATTGTTCGTATATATGTAGTATTTGCAAAAATGTCAAGTCATTATGTACTATATGTAGTATGTAGGAGTATCTGCTTTTGACGTTGAGCATTCATTCAATAGCTATCACAGCAAGGTACAAATTGCTTTCGCTTTGTTGCACGTAACACATTCAAAGAATAACCAACCGGGTCCATTATGTCAATATTGAAATATTGTTACTATTTATATAAAATACAATAAATAGAAATAAGAGGCGTTAATGGATTTTTATTACATAATCATCGATGATAACCTTTTTCCTATTTATAGTGTCGTAACGTGTCCAATGAAATATGTGGTTTGTGTGTCCTTGATGGCAAAGAAAAATGGATGATCCACATTGAAGGTATAAATGTTTTCATTGATTATAGCAGACTCCAGTGAAATTTTAGCATCTGCAATCAAATTAATATTTGAGTTAAATATTTTACTTAATACATATATGTTTATAAAATAATTATATTGTATAACTTACAAGTTGCTCCAGCAGCAGTTGTGCCTTTTTCATTAACCTCTATGAAAGCTTTATGTATGACCTCGGATATATGTAAAGGTTCTTCAGATGTTATCAATCTACTAAAATCAGCATTTCTACTAAAAAGCGTCTTCAAGCCAAGCTGTAGGAATAATTAATAATAATAGTTTAAATAATTCAATTATATAGCACACATAACTTTAAAAAGGACTTACCTCCTCTAGAACTGGTTGCAATGATATATCAAATTCAATCTTGAATTTCGGTAAAGAAACATCAACTTTGCGATTCTCTAATGCCGAACTGATTTTATTCAAATCAAGTGATACCAATTGTGATTCAAGTGCATTTAAGCCATCTACACTGTTTGGTAAGATAATCAATAAACTGATATCTGTATCTACATAGCCCAATTCCAATGCAGTGGCATCTAAATCCTTAAGTTCACCATGCTTAAAATAATCTGATTGATACATTGTTTCCACTTGAACTTTATCACCTCCAAGTCGTGTGAATTCTTTTGGTGTTGTACTAAAATTGTTGAAACTATTAAGCCAATCAGCCTGAAAGTAAATGGCATTAATCAAGACTGCAGCAGTATCTGCTGTTAAGCTGCCAGGCGATATAAGTTGCTTTATTTTTTGCTCTGTTTGAGATTCAACCCATGCATTGATATTCTCTGCCACAGTATCTCCCTCGCTAAATTGTACAGACTCTGCGGATGCATCAAAATACTTTGAGGCCAATTCATTAAAGTTTTGGGCCAATTTGAAATTTCCATCGACATAAATACGATTTGCTAACTTAAGTTTAGCACCTCCCTTCTTGGTTTTCGCTAAAAGTTTACCAAAACTTTCGGCTACTTCTTGCTTAGTTGTTCCCTGAAGCTGTAGACCTTCCTTTAGCTCTGAGGCCGTCATGCCCTCAGCACCAAGATATGTCAGAGCCAAACAAGTTTCTATAGATGCTGGTGATACAATAATATTCTTATCAATGCTGCCTTTGGTCAAGGTATTGAATAGGGAAGTGGAAAATGACACTGGTTTTGATGTTGTCACCGCAGCTGTTGCCATTGCTATATAAGCAAATAATAAAATGAAGTTAACTGCAAAATAAGAAATTAAATAATAAGACATATAAGTATGTATTTTAGAAATCTTTCTTGAGAATATCACATACTCTGCATCTTATCACTTTAATAATTTTTTGGACTTATAGATTCGACGTTGTCTGGAAACAAACTAAATTTAATTTTCTTTTGATCTCTGCTTTTATATACAAAATCTGTCCATTAAAAACAATAGTTATAATATTCAAAAATCTATCCAGTGATAATTTTACATAAGTAATTTCGATTGAAAACTGGTTCTTGTTTTTGAGTTCTTCTTTCTTTCATTTCTCATTCAATTTCTTAACAATAAAATTGTGACAAACAGTAAGTAGAATTGACTCTGTTCAAGCTAATTCTGAGTCGACTGAATGTCTCATTTAGTTTTACCTTCTCGAGCCATCCGCCAGTGCATATATGAGTTTTAATGAACACTCATTCCTAAATATTATCACATACTATAAATTAGTATTTATGACCTCTTAGGTAATCTAATATAATCATATTTAAACCCATTTATTTAGTTTCTACATATATAACTTTATCATTTCTCCTAAGTATCTATAGTTTTATTGTTTGTTCATTTTCTGTTTTGTTTTGAACCTTAATTTTCTTTATTTTGATAATGTCATTTCATTATTATTTTCAATCCATTCCCCTATACTGATTTATAATTGATCTAAATATCTTGTCATATTTTCTTACCTTGGCCTTTACAAAATCTTATAATTTTTTATATTTACAATATTTTTTTTCAAGTTTATCACCCGCTGTGCCTGCCTACACTAAAATTCACACTGAAACTGAAACACATTTCCAAAATATTTTATGACCCTGTTTGTTTAATGAATTGTTTTTTATTTTTTTTTTTTTTAAATCAATAAAATAAGAAAACCATTATAGGTGGGTGAGACATTAAATGCATTTTAAATGTATAATTTATTCATTGAAAAAAGGGCATAAGACCCTTCAAACATATACTTACATATACGTATGTATACCATATGTATACATCTGCATTTTCGATTGAATAATAATTATTATAATTTTCTTATCTGCTCCGATCAACAAACTATAAATATTGTATAAAGGCCAATGACCTATGGCTTCGAATAAAATCTTGAATTTAACACAGCACTTAAAAAATAAACTGATGCAACAATACTAGAGAGAAGCCCCTATTTTATTTTAAAACAAAATGTTTATTATTTATTTAATGTTTATTTCTAATTTTTAAGACTTTCAGAATTGAAATATGTATTATCTACCCCTAGAGCACAAAAATAAATAAATATATACACAGTTTTGAAGACATCAGTATGTATGATATAAGTACTTCTTTTGTGATCTTTGTTTTTGAATTATCAAGTGAACACAACACCATCAACCTAAAAACACATCCAACATTTAATACAACAAATGGAAAATAAATGAATATGATAAAATTAAGCATATTTTATCGAGACTTTAATAATACATATGTATATTATGTTTTATCAATTACTAGCATTAAATTTCAAAATAATTTTAGGGTAACAGAGGTTAATCCACAGTCAGGGCCCACTCAACTAAAGTGTACTATATGTAACTTTTTGAAAAACCAAGTTAGAATTGTGCTAGGTATCTTTCTTTTCTTGCATAGTTTCAGATGGAGTTACAGTACACATACAATAATCCATGATATTTAAGCCACATTATAATTTTTAAAACAGGTTAATTTTTACAAATGCAATGTCACAATGTCAGAATCATTGATTACAACTTTGTAACATGTCCTGCAAAAAAGACAGCTTCATCATTACGGATGGCAAACATAAAAGGATGATCAGCGTTGAATGATGCTTGATCAAAATAACTCATCCTGCTCTCAATTTTCAAAACTATGAATAAAAATAAAATATATTTGATATACGATATTCTGAAATGTTCACTTCAAAAGCAATGACTTACAAGTAGCAGCTGCTGCCTCAGAGCCACCTTCATTTACACTCAGATAGGCTTTATGCTGAACTTGAGACACTTTTTGATCGCCTGTTTCCACAAACAAGCCACTCAAATTAGCCTTGTCAGTGAAGATTTCTTTAATACCCAACTGTAAAACCAAAAAATATTGCAAAAAATTCTTGTGACAACTATAATTTAATTGAATACATACCCCCTGTAAAGGCAACTTTAGATCCAGATCGAATTCAATTTTAAATTTGGGTAATTTAATATTCAGGTGTGTATTTCTAAATTGGTTGCTCAATACATTCAAATTGACTGTGGATAATTTATATTCCAACTCCTTAAGACCATCAATTTTGTTAGGCAAAATAATGAGCATTGACAAATCTGAGTCCATATAAGGTAACTCAACAGCCTTAGCATCCAAATCAGTCAACTCAGCATAACCAAAATGATCCTTTTGTTGCATCATATCGACTTGCACCTTTTGTTTTGCACTCACATAAAAATCTTCATCCCGTGTGGAACTCGTTGAAAAAGGTTTACTCCATTTGCCCTTAAAATATATTGCATTCACTAGAACGGCACTTGTGCGGTCATTGACAGCACCAGATGGTAACAGATTTTGTATCTTATTGTTAGTTTCTTGTTCGACCCAAGTATTTATTTGTTTTGTAGTCGCTGACGAATCATCAAAATTAATTTGTTCTGCTTGCGAGCCAAAGTAGTTCTTTGCAATTTCATTAAATTTTGGAGCAAGTTCCAAATGCTTGTTCACATACACACGATTGGCCATTTTTAATGTGACTGCATCATCGTTACTGGAACTTTTAAATTCAGACTTCAAGAAGTCTCCATAGTTCTTTGCAATTTCTATTTTGTCTCCTGTACCTAGTTTCAGTGCACTGCGTAGTTCATCTGCAGTTTGTCCTCCGGCACCCATAAAAGCCAATGTTAAGCAACTTTGTATAGAAGCCGGTGAATAGATGACATTTTCTTGTGCTCTGTCCTTCAAAATGACACTAGAGATGTCTGTAGCAAAGTCATAACGACCATTAGCACACGTCGGCCCTATAGTGTTTGCTGCTGCCATATAAAATAGCAGAAGAGCACAAAGTGAACGTATCGGATGAACTGATACTTTTATGTCAAAAAAATACCATTGCACATATTTTAAAATTTTTCATTCATCTATTTAATAAAACTCACCCATTTCAAAATTTTAATGTTATACTATAGTATAATAAAATGTATAATATAAAGAAGTTGTGAACCGAAATAGTTTATTGAAAAAGTTGCATGTATATATACCCAGATAGCATCTCACCTATGTGAATTTGATATCCGATTGAAATTGAAATTATACGCTTACTTGGTGTAAATGTATTGTATAAAACAGCAATTATATTGATTTTCTATTGTATTGCAAATTTGACACACTCTATCTATCTCTCACTCTCGACTATACATTTTTCATATCGAACTAAATCTACCATATAATAATAATATTATAATTTCGATAGGTTAATTTAACTCAGCAAATGGTAAAATAATTTCAATAAACATTTTAGTCATAGTCTGAAGCAACAAACTATGTATTATGAAAATTGTAAGTGCATAATTTTAGATTAATAATTTGATAGGAATTTGACAATTCTGAATATCAGGACAAAAGGAGAAAAAATGCCATTCAAATTAATTAAAATTAATCAATATTAATTTCAATATTTATTACCACATTTAGACTTTATTAATAAACGACAAATGCAACAGAATCATTAATTACAATTTGGCAACATGTCCTGCAAAGAAGACAGCTTTATCATTACGGATGGCAAACACGAAAGGATGATCAGCATTGAAGGATTTTTGATTCAAATTCAAGCTCAATGGCACAATTTCCAAAACTGTAAATAAAAATAAAATATATTAGATTTATAATATTCTGAAAGGTCCACTTTAAAAGCAATGACTTACAAGTGGCAGCTGTTGCCTCAGAGCCTCCTTCATTTACACTTAGATAGGCTTTATGCTGAACTTGAGATACCTTTTGATTTCCGGCTTTAACAAATAAACCACTCAACTTAGCATTATCAGTGAAGATTTCTTTAATACCCAACTATTGTAAAAAACAAAAAAATTACTAAAAAAAAACAAGTATTGAATGATTTAATGGAATTCATACCTCTTGCAATGGCGACTTTAAATCCAGATCAAATTCAATTTCGAATTTGGGAATACTTACAATCACATCATCATTTTTCAATTGTTTGCTTAAAACGTTCAAGTCGAGGTTGGATAATTTATATTCCAACTCCTTAAGACCATCAATTTTGTTGGGCAAAATAATCAGCATTGACAAATCTGAGTCCTTATAAGGTAACTCAACAGCCTTAGCATCCAAATCAGTCAACTCAGCATAACCAAAACGATCCTCTTGTTGCATCATATCGACTAGCACCTTTTGTTTTGCACTCACATAAAAACCTTCAACCTCTGTGGAAATCGTTGAAAAAGGTTTACTCCATTTGCCCTGAAAATATATTGCATTCACTAGAACAGCACTTGTGTCGGCATTAACAGCATCAGATGATAACAGATTCTGTATCTTATTGTTAGTTTCTTGTTCGACCCAAGCATTTATTTGTTTTGTAGTCGCTGACGAATCATCAAAATTAACTTGTTCTGCTTGCGAGCCAAAGTAGTTCTTTGCAATTTCATCAAATTTTGGAGCAAGTTCCAAATGTTTGTTCACATACACACGATTAGCCATTTTTAATGTGACTGCATCATCGTTACTGGAACTTTTAAATTCAGACTTCAAGAAGTCTCCAAAGTTCTTTGCAATTTCTATTTTGTCTCCTGTACCTAGTTTCAGTGCACTGCGTAATTCATCTGCAGTTTGTCCTCCGGCACCCATAAAAGCCAATGTTAAGCAACTTTGTATCGAAGCCGGTGAATAGATGACATTTTCTTGTGCTCTGTCCTTCAAAATGACACTAGAGATGTCTGTAGCAAAGTCATAACGACCATTAGCACACGTCGGCCCTGTAGTGTTTGCTGCTGCCATATAAAATAGCAGAAGAGCACAAAGTGAACGTATCGGATAAACTGATACTTTTATGTCAAAAAAATACCATTGCACATATTTTAAAATTTTTCATTCATCTATTTAATAAAACTCACCCATTCAAAATTTTTAATGTTATACTATAGTATAATAATATGTATAATATAAAGAAGTTGTGAACCGAAATAGTTTATTGAAAAAGTTGCATGTATATATACCCAGATAGCATCTCACCTATGTGAATTTGATATCCGATTGAAATTGAAATTATACGCTTACTTGGTGTAAATGTATTGTATAAAACAGCAATTATATTGATTTTCTATTGTATTGCAAATTTGACACACTCTATCTATTTCTCACTCTCGACTATACATTTTTCATATCGAACTAAATCTACCATATAATATAATATTATAATTTCGATAGGTTAATTTAACTCAGCAAATGGTAAAATAATTTCAATAAACATTTTAGTCATAGTCTGCAGCAACAAACTATGTATTAGATAGGAATTTGACAATTCTGAATATCAGGACAAAAGGAGAAAAAATGCCATTCAAATTAATTAAAATTAATCAATATTAATTTCAATGTTTATTACCACATTTAGACTTTATTAATAAACGACAAATGCAACAGAATCATTAATTACAATTTGGAAACATGTCCTGCAAAGAAGACAGCTTTATCATTACGGATGGCAAACACGAAAGGATGATCAGCATTGAAGAATTTTTGATTCAAATCCCCTCTCACTGGCACAATTTCCAAAACTGCACCTAAATAAAAATAAAATATATTAGATTTATAATATTCTGAAATGTCCACTTTAAAAGCAATGACTTACAAGTGGCAGCTGTTGCCTCAGAGCCTCCTTCATTTACACTTAGATAGGCTTTATGCTGAACTTGAGATACCTTTTGATTTCTGGCTTTAACAAATAAACCACTCAACTTAGCATTATCAGTGAAGATTTCTTTTATACCCAACTATATTGTAAAAAACAAAAAAATTACTAAAAGAAAACAACTATTGAATGATTTAATGGAATTCATACCTCTTGCAATGGCGACTTTAAATCCAGATCGAATTCAATTTCGAATTTGGGAATACGTACATTCACATCATCATTTTTCAATTGTTTGCTTAAAACGTTCAAGTCGAGGTTAGATAATTTATATTCCAACTCCTTAAGACCATCAATTTTTTTGGGCAAAATAATCAGCATTGACAAATCTGAGTCCTTATAAGGTAACTGAAGAGCCTTAGCATCCAAATCAGTCAACTCAGCATAACCAAAATGATCCTCTTGTTGCATCATATCGACTTGCACCTTTTGGTTTGTACTCAAATGAAAATTGCTTTTGATAGTCGTCTCCGGCATAAAGGGAATAAGCCAATTGGCTTTGAAGTATATTGCATTGATTAGAATAGCACTTGTGTTGGCATTAACAGCATCAGATGATAACAGATTCAGAATCTTATTGTTAGTTTCTTGTTCGACCCAAGTATTTATTTGCTTGGAAGCCGCTGAAGAATCAGCAAAATTAATTTGTTCTGCTTGCGAGCCAAAGTAGTTCTTTGCAATTTCATTAAATTTTGGAGCAAGTTCCAAATGTTTGTTCACATACACACGATTAGCCATTTTTAATGTGACTGCATCATCGTTACTGGAACTTTTAAATTCAGACTTCAAGAAGTCTCCAAAGTTCTTTGCAATTTCTATTTTGTCTCCTGTACCTAGTTTCAGTGCACTGCGTAATTCAACTGCAGTTTGTCCTCCGGCACCCATGAAAGCCAATGTTAAGCAACTTTGTATCGAAGCCGGTGAATAGATGACATTTTCTTGTAATCTGTCCTTCAAAATGACGCTAGAGATGTCTGTAGCAAAGTCATAACGACCATTAGCACACGTCGGCCCTATAGTGTTTGCTGCTGCCATATAAAATAGCAGAAGAGCACAAAGTGAATGTATCGGATAAACTGATACTACTATATCAAAAAAAATACCATTGCACATATTTCAAAATTTTTCATTCATCTATTTAATAAAACTCACCCATTTCAAAATTTTAATGTTATACTATAGTATAATAAAATGTATAATATAAAGAAGTTGTGAACCGAAATACTTTATTGAAAAAGTTGCATGTATATATACCCAGATAGCATCTCACCTATGTGAATTTGATATCCGATTGAAATTGAAATTATACGCTTACTTGGTGTAAATGTATTGTATAAAACAGCAATTATATTGATTTTCTATTGTATTGCAAATTTGACACACTCTATCTATATCTCACTCTCGACTATACATTTTTCATATCGAACTAAATCTACCATATAATATAATATTATAAATTCGATAGGTTAATTGAACTCAGCAAATGGTAAAATAATTTCAATAAACATTTTAGTCATAGTCTGCAGCAACAAACTATGTATTATGAAAATTTGTAATTGCATAATTTTAGTTCATTAATTTGATAGGAACTTGATAATTCTGAATATCAGGTCAAAAGCAGAAAAAATGCCAATCAAATTAATTAAAATTAATCAATATTAATTTCAATGTTTATTACCACATTTCGACTTTATTAATAAACGACAAATGCAACAGAACCATTAATTACAATTTTGCAACATGTCCCGCAAAGAAGACAGCTTTATCATTACGGATGGCAAACACGAAAGGATGATCAGCATTGAAGGATTTTTGATTCAAATTCAAGCTCATTGGCACAAGTTTCAAAACTGTGAATAAAAATAAAATATATTAGATTTATAATATTCTGAAAGGTCCACTTTAAAAGCAATGACTTACAAGTGGCAGCTGTTGCCTCAGAGCCTGCTTCATTTACACTTAGATAGGCTTTATGCTGAACTTGAGATACCTTTTGATTTCCGGCTTTAACAAATAAACCACTCAACTTAGCATTATCAGTGAAGATTTCTTTTATACCCAACTATTGTAAAAAACAAAAAAAAATTACTAAAAAAACAACTATTGAATGATTTAATGGAATTCATACCTCTTGCAATGGCGACTTTAAATCCAGATCGAATTCAATTTCGAATTTGGGAATACGTACATTCACATCATCATTTTTCAATTGTTTGCTTAAAACGTTCAAGTCGAGGTTGGATAATTTATATTCCAACTCCTTAAGACCATCAATTTTTTTGGGCAAAATAATCAGCATTGACAAATCTGAGTCCTTATAAGGTAACTGAAGAGCCTTAGCATCCAAATCAGTCAACTCAGCATAACCAAAATGATCCTCTTGTTGCATCATATCGACTTGCACCTTTTGGTTTGTACTCAAATGAAAATCGCTTTTGCTAGTCGTCTCCGGCATAAAGGGAATAAGCCATTTGGCTTTGAAGTATATTGCATTGATTAGAACAGCACTTGTGTCGGCATTAACAGCATCAGATGATAACAGATTCTGAATCTTATTGTTAGTTTCTTGTTCGACCCAAGTATTTATTTGCTTGGAAGCCGCTGAAGAATCAGCAAAATTAACTTGTTCCGCTTGCGAGCCAAAGTAGTTCTTTGCAATTTCATTAAATTTTGGAGCAAGTTCCAATTGTTTGTTCACATACACACGATTGGCCATTTTTAATGTGACTGCATCATCGTTACTAGAACTTTTGAATTCAGACTTCAAGAAGTCTCCATAGTTCTTAGCAATTTCTGTTTTGTCTCCCGCTCCTAGTTTCAGTGCACTGCGTAACTCATCGGCAGTTTGACCTTCAGCACCTATAAAAGCCAATGTCAAGCAACTTTGTATCGAAGCAGGTGAGTATATAACATTTTCCTGTGCTTTATCCTTTGAAATTACTCTAAAGATGTCTGTGGCAAAGGCATTACGACTAGCACCAGCCGAGGGTGCTATAGTGCCTGCTGCTGCCATATGGAATAGCACAACAGAAAAAAGTACAATTATCGGTTTATCTGAAACTAAGAATAGAGAAATGCAAATTAATTATTGTATTCTATCATGAAATTACTCATCTACCCATTCAAAATGCCACTAATTAAGCTCTGAAGCAATTTTTCTTTTGTATTAATAACACAATATTTGTAAGTATATATGACAAATAACTCAACTCTCTCTTTTTCTCGAACACTTCTATTCTTTCACACCTAATTCATAACACTCACCCATTTCCAAAGTTGATTATTTTAATATGCGAGTATAGTGAACGATCGTCGAAAGCGAGTTTTGAACTGACATAATTAATGTACAATGATCGTCTATTTATACCCCAGCTAACTAAGCGACGTAGGTACATATATCTGCCTACACATCTGGCTTTGAACCCTACCTTTGTCAGAATTATTCTAAAGCTGATGTGATGCTTAGATGTAGATTGGCGCGATTAAGAAAGAAATTGAATATTTAAATTGAAATTTTGTTTCGTTTAATTTACATTCATTATCGTACTAGTATATGGTATTGTTGCAATTGTTCATCATTATTTGCATTAAATTAAAAAATATAAATTAATCTATTGTACAATTAATTTATGTGATGTTGTCTTTACCTTATCTCATGAATAACATGATCTATGGACGCTTACAACAAGAAATTTCAGGCTTTTTACATATTATAGATCGGTCATATAGTACAACATAAATAACTATGAGTTCATTGTAAGGATTAACAAACCAATGGATCTGGTAATTCACCTATTTCAATTGTAATCTATATGCCATACATAAGTACATAAGTTCTTTCATAATACTGCTTTATTGACTTTATGCTTTTATAAATTATATTACTTTAATTAATCTATTTTTATTTTATCATACATTCAAGATATGGTACATCGTGTAAAATGAGATAAACAAATACACACCAGTCATTACTTATAAGTTATGGAGAAATTTATATACCTATGAATGTACGTACGTGAATAAGCAGAACGAAACTCCCCGATAATGTGTTGTATAAGTAAATAAACATAATGAGTCAGTACATTATATGGTACAATCAAGATTAATCTATGGAAAAACCATATTGCGGGAGTTTTACAACAATATCTAGTATTGTCGGTTAATTTCAGATTGTTTATAGAGTTTGTATGTCAACTTCGAATACATTGAGCTTAAACGACTCGTCGTACTTCAATTTTTTTACTCAGATAAATAATTATTTTTACAAACATTTTTTTTACATATTTATTACTTACATTGTATGTGTACTACAAGACTACATATATGCATATGAGAATATTTTCAAACCTATACCATTTATTGTATTGTACAATATATATATTTTTATGAGTCAGTTGTTGCGATTTTATTTATTGGGTTGACAACTAAGTTCTCCCGTTTTTTTTTTTTTTTTTTTTATTTACCTTTCCCCATTTTTGGTTTAATATTTTAAATCAACGAAAGAGAATATTTTGGCTCTACTGGAATCTAAGTTTGCTTTTTGTTTTTAGTTTTCAGATCATTAAAATTGTATTGTATTATATGTCAAGTTAAGAAAAATGAGTATGCCTTCTTCTTTTTGATTAAAATCAAGGCTTTAGGGCCGCAAACGCAGCTCAATACATTTGTGCTATGTGTGAGGAGAGCAGGTGTGACGAAAGCACCACATTCTGGCTGCACACTTAACTTCAATGAAGAGCGGTTTAACTATCTTTAGAATGTAAACTCGTATCAAAATACAAAGGAACTGGTTGAGAAAATGGAATGGAAAGGCTCAGAAGTATGAAGCATGGGTTCCACATGATTAAAGTGAAAACAACAAAAATCAACGAACCACAATCTCTGCTGAATTGCTTACTCATCACTGCTCAACTCATGGGCTTGGGAACTTAATTGCCAACTCAATTTAAAACCAAAAAGAAGATTATATTCGGATATTCTGAATATGGCAACATGACCCTCCTGTGACTTATGTTTAGTACTGACTCTGGACATATTGTGAGTTATACGATCCAGTAATCCTAGGATCTTGAAATTTACATGCTTGGTGAATATGGGTCAGGCACTAAATTTCAATTCGATAAGAAAAAAAAAACAAAAAGGTTTTTCTAATAAGAACATTAATTTTTATTTGTATGGTGATCCCATTCCGCTGATCTCGACAAATGTGCAGCGTCTGGTAAAAAGAAAACTTTGTGCAAAATTTCAGCTCTCTACCTCTGACTGACTAGTTTGCATACATTCAGACGGACGGGCGGTCTCGTCGTGCTTCTCAAGAATATATACCATATACTTTATGGAATCTCCCATTTTTCCTTCTGTGTGTGTTGATGACAAACTTATAAAACTATTCACTGTGTGAAGAGTATGAAAATGGCTTCTTTAGGAAAATACTTAGTATCTTTTGTCTCACCAAAGCTAATTAGATGGATTTAAAATCATATGATTTTAATTGTAAAAGGCTATGAAAAATAAAACACTTATAGAGTGGAATGATCTCTAATCAAATATATGTGTCATGAGTTAATCGTTTGCAATTTTTCCTTTGATCGGATTACAATATATCCGAAACATTATCTGCATATAAACAAAAGGGAGGCCATGTAAACTAAATTACAGTGAGATAAGGTTACCATAGATTTTAAAGGTTTCTGTTTGTGCTTTAAGATGTTAACCCATAAGAAACAACGCAACCATATACAATATTTATTAACATATTATTATTATAGGTTGCGTGTCGAACAAAACACATCACAGATAAGAATGTTCAAGTGCGCGAATATTTCATTATCAAAAGGGAAAGAAAACAGTACAAAAATATATTAAAACAAATACACAAAATTGCTCACATTTTCAACTTGAATTATTTTTTATGACTTCTCTTCTTATATTTTTATTATTTACATATATTTTTAATTGTTCAGTTTTTTTATTATTGATTTTTATGTTTAACACGAGTTTTAAATATGGTATTTGTAAACAAAATTTATGTTTATTTACAAATGATTTACATTAATAATTTCGCGAGTCGAAAACACGTCGAAAGATAAAGACAAGGAAATACTTGTAAAATACTAACTCGAGTTAAATTCAACGAATGTGGTACATTATTCGATGTTCATTTGAAACTGAAATGAATTGGCTAAAATGTTGTGAATAAATGCTTGAAACGCTCCCACAAAAGATATGTCAGTTTGGTTGATAACAACATTTTCATACCCTACACAAATAGGCGCGTTTTCATAAGTACATTTTGGATAAATGACAACTCAAAATCTTAATAATAAAAAATGCTATCAATATTATGAATCATATACTACTTAGAAGCAGATTGTGCACCTCAAATAGTTGTTTTTTAAGATAAAAATATTCCCCAATATTCCCCATTGCTGAATTGACACCTTATCACATGCTGGACCTAAGAGCAATCCAAACCAGGCATCATAATGTAGCGTTATACTGAATTCAGACCGAACTACATCACGTTGATGCAATTTTTCGTCAGACCGGATATTTTGCATCATGAACAGCTGTTTTTTGTTTTGATTATACACACACGTGGAACTTTGCGAGCACGTTGGCAAAATTAAAACTAAAAATTTGTGATAAATGCATTATTTAGAACATATTGCAATATATGCAAATAGTTCTTGCAGCTCCCTTTTTCATTCCTGATACTTATTTTATTAAAATCTTTTAAGAAACTTAACAATTTATTGTTTACTTAAAAATGTTATGTGCTATGATCAGCTGTTTTGTGCTGACGCGCAAGAAAAGAGGACGACAGACAAAATTCACATTAATAAGGCAGAAATTGCCCAACACTAACGAGAGTGGCCATTATTAAATTTCAAATCAAGGTATATCAATTGACTATTGATCCACATCACATTCTACAACAACAACCCCTGAATGATGTCATTCTACTTGTGGTTGTTGTCGAATCTGATACGAATCAGTAGGCAAATCAACATGATTTGCATCAGCCTCGGTGTGCATAAGGCTATTAGGGTTCTGAGTAAACTCAGCCCGTAATCCTGTTCTGTCCAAGGCCCCCAAAAGTCAAAACGCCTCATTACCTGCACATGAATATGTCCAAATTATCACTCTCACATTGTCAATAATTGTATACATACAATATGTATATTCTTACACGTCCTCCAGTTGAGTTAAACGTCGAATTTGTCCCCATTAAGTCCAATGCTAAGTATCTCGGTCTAACACTGGACAGAAGGCTCAACTGGCAGGATCATATTAAGAGAAATAATTAAAAAAGTGTGCTAAAAAGCTGGAAAATGAACTGTCTGTTAAGTCATGGGTCCCAGCTCAGCTTGCGCAATAAAGTCCTATTGTACGAGACAATATTATATTAAACTAATATGGACATACGGCATCCATTTATGGGGTACAGTAGGTAACTCTAACATAGAAGCCATTCAACGCTTTTAATCGAAGCTTCTGAGGAGAACAGTGAGTGCTCCTGCTCGCAAACAGCCTTCAAACCAGAAGGCTACGAAGAGCACATCCGCTTGAACTCCCCTTTCGTTTTCCGTTAAACGAAATTCAGTATGCTGATGTCTGAAGTCTGACTGTCACTCATATCCGTGTTCACGTCATGTAGTTTCTCGTCATTTTATTTTTTTCTATATTGATTGACCATATATGGACAGATAGTAAATAAACAAATAATAAAAAAATATACATATATATTCTTATCCATAAGAGTAGAAAGTAGGTTATTTGATATGCGATCATACCTAGCAATGGTTGATTCATGTATGATAAAATAGTAGTACATATAAAAAATATTGGGAGAAATGGTAAAACGAAACAAATATTTTTCATGATAACAATTTTATCTTTATTTTTTTTTTTTTTGTTTTCAAATTCATTCTTTTTTTCAATTGAGAAAATCATTTAGTAAGGCGTTTCTAGTATTGTCGTCGTGATAAGGTTCTTATTAAAAAGAAGCAGAAGCTTATCTGAGAGAAATTTGTCATCCAATTAATATGTAAAATGAAATGTATATATCACCATTAATTTTAATATTCATAAAATTTTTGGAAATTTATTTTTATGCAAAATCTACAAACACAATGAGTGAACAAAAAAGTGCTAAAAGAATCAATGATTTTGCCAACAATGTTTATGGCCAATTGTCTAATAGTGCGGAGAAGGAGCCATCGAATATTGTTTTCTCCCCATATTCCATACATGCCTGTCTAGCTATGGCTATGCTTGGTGCCGATGGAGATACTCAGAATGAAATCAAGCAGACTCTTGGCTTTAATACATGCAACAAGGTTGCTGTTGCCGATGGATACAACAAAGTGTTAGTTGAATACGAAAATAGCAACTTTTTACGTATCGCAAACAAGATTTACGTCATGGAGGGATTAACTATCAAGGACGAATATAATGATTTAATGATAAGCAAATTTCAGAGTAAAACTGATGAGATAGATTTCAGTAAAGGTGACAACGCGGCCAAAACCATTAATGACTGGGTGGAAGGTAAAACGAATAATTGCATTAAGGATCTGATACAAGCACAATTACTTAGTAGTGAAACACAAATGGTTCTACTCAATGTGATACATTTTAAGGGTCAATGGGTGCATAAATTTCCCACTTCTCGTACAATGGTCGAAGATTTCTTTGTATATGCAACAGACATTGTCCGAGTGGAAATGATGGAGTTGCCAAAAGCTAAATTGATGTATGCAGATTTAGCAGATTTAAATGCTTCTGCCATTAAAATGGAATACAAGGACAGTGATTTGTTTATGCTTGTACTCTTGCCAAAAGAAGTAGCTGGTTTGAAACAACTTGAGGAGCAACTAAAAACTGCCAACATGTTAGACATAATGAATCGAATGAATGCAGAGTCTGTTAATGTTAAATTTCCTAAATTCAAGGCAGATAATGAAATGGAACTTGCACCGGTATTAAAGGAGGTAATATATGTTTTAACTTTTATCTTGTTGTATATTAAACAATTAGTCATAATCATATATTAGTTAGGCATAAAGATAATGTTCTCAGAACAAGCAAATTTTCATAATATGCTACAAAATGAGACACCTATTAAAGTATCTAATGTTTGGCATAAAGCTTATATCGAAGTCGATGAAGAAGGCACAGAAGCAGCAGCTGCAACAGGTGATATTAATATTTTATCCAGTTTTGATTTGATTTTACATCTGAACATTTATCATTTTTTATAGGACTTGTTATGACTAATCGATCTGCAGCAGTTCCAGAATCATTAAAATATTTTATTGCCGATCATCCTTTCTATTATGTGATCATGAATGCAAATGGCTATCAGTTTTTTGTTGGAAAATATGAAAAACCAATTGCAATTGAAATTCCACAACAAAAAACTGAAAATGAAGCCAAATGTCGGAATACGTGTAATGATAAAAGAGAGAATCTAAATCAAGAAAATAAAGAAGATACTGAAAAAGCTAAAGAAAGTGTAATAAGGAATTTGTCAATATAAGAGAAATACAAAATAATATTGAAGAAAGTCAAACTGTAGAGCAAAGAGTTGATGATATTCAGCGAGTTGTATAAATTGCTCCACGGTAGTTTATCTGAAAGTCTAAGTATCTAAGTAAGAGAAAAGCGCACACAAAAAAGAGAAAAAGATACTTTTAAAGCAATGACTCACAAATTCATGAAATGCTCTTCAATAACAAAATAAGTATCAACAAATGTCTGAAAGTTAGAGAGACTTTACATGGCATTTGTTTAGTCTCTATCAAAACGTCCAAGTATCAACAGCAAACCAATTTCAATTTAAAAAAAAAAAAAATAAATATAAAATATACAATTACAATTAATTACAATAATATCATTTGTGATAGACAAAAAGTTATTTGTTGTGTAAGTTATAATTAAATATTGTATAGTATACAAAGTTAATATCTTGTAGTGAGTAATACAAATTTCATGGTGAAATTCATTATTTATTTTGTTTATTTCAAGACGCAGCGTAATACACGTTTACAATACTAGACTTACTACAATGTCTGATTTAGAATTCTGCAAGAGATTAGCTCTCTTTTCGAACAATGTCTATAATCAATTGAGAAAAACACAATCCCCAAAACAAAATATTGTCTTTTCACCCTTCTCCATTCATACATGTGCCGCTATGGCACGACTTGGTGCCGAAAATGAGACTGCTGAAGAACTGGATCGTGGACTGGGTTTCATAACGAGGGATGTCAAAGAAATAGCTGATAGTTATTTCAATATCCTTGCTTCTTATGAAAATAATAAACTATTACATATTGCCAATAAGATTTATGTTATGAAAGGCTACAGCGTACGTGATGATTATAATGAGTTACTTAAAACAAAATTCTTTTCGAGTATTGATCAGCTTAATTTTGGACAAAGTCAAGCTGCAGCAGCCACCATTAACAGTTGGGTGGAATCCAAAACGAATAGTTTAATTAGAGATCTTGTACCGCAAGCGGCTTTGGATAGTTTAACACGTTTGGTTTTGATTAATGCAATACATTTTAAAGGTGAATGGGTGAATCAGTTTAATAAAAATGCTACGCGCCCAGAGAATTTCTATCTAGATGAGACATCAAGTATTAAAGTACCCATGATGAATGTAAAAGCGAAATTCCGATATGGTAATCTAACAAAATTGGATGCTCAAGTTTTGGAAATGCCTTACAAAGACTCGGATCTCTCAATGCTAATCATTTTACCTAATTCGCGTACCGGACTCAGTCAATTGGAGGAACAACTTAAATCTATACCCATAAATGAAATCACTGATAAACTATTTTTAACGGAAGTTATGGTAAAACTACCCAAATTTAAATCAGAATTCTCCATAGAATTAAAACAGGCTTTTGAACAGGTAAGCTTTATATGCATTTTCTGAAGCAACAATTTATAACTTGAAACCTTTATAGTTGGGTATGTCACGTATGTTCACAGATGAAGCAAATTTTGGTAAAATGCTAAATTCACCGGAACCTCTCAAAGTATCCAAAATCATTCACAAAGCTTTTATTGATGTCAATGAAGAAGGCACCGAAGCGGCAGCTGCAACTGGTAAGTTATAGAGATTCCAAATAATATAAATTTTCCATACCTTAATAAGTGTTTCGTATTTCATTCTCTTCTTTTAATCTGTTGATTGTTCTCGTCTCATATGAACTATGAACCCAGCCAAAGTGTTTTGCGTCAAAAGTGCCATTTTTACTTTTAGAAGTAAACCCATCCAGTTTCATGCCAATCATTCATTTGTCTTTTTGTTAAATCATAAAAAAATGGATCTAATTATACCAATGTTTTTTGGCTCCATAAATAAATTCTAATTCAAATTTATATACTTATGTATGTTTACAAGATTTGGCCTAATTTGTAAGTCTCATTTCATTAAATTTGTTCGTACACAATTTGTGGTATAATAATTGGATAATTCAAATTTTGAATTGAATTTTTCATTTTAGCAGCAATAATCGTGACTCGGAGTGTATCGTTCATCAAACATGTTCCAAGAACCTTTTATGCGGATAGGCCATTTTACTTTCTAATTCAAAATAGAAAAGGCTTACAATTATTTGCTGGTCACTTTTCAAATACACAATTGTAATACAATTCAATAAAATATGATTTCGAAAACCACATTTTGAACATATCTTTCACTTCTATGGTAGTGCTATAATTTGTCGGAATAAAGTATATTTATAAGTCGGTAATATCATGAAAGAAATGGAGATGGAATGTGTGTCTATCCGTTTGTTTTTGAAAACTATGATTTGAGTAGTTCAGTCAAATTTCCTTATTTAGTGACTTAATTATATGAGCAGAGCGTATATTATTATTATTATTATTATTTGAGATTTATGCATTTCATTATTAAACTTGATTTGTTTACTGTAGACAGCTGTTAACAATCGTTATTTCGAATTTCGTGCAACCGAACTAAGCTGTCGTATAAACGAGGTAATGATGGGTTGCACAAAATAATAAGGCAAGAATCGAAGAGAAAAACATAGTACTTCTGTAATGGCGCTGCGTCACAAAGGACAGAACCAGACTCCAGCACATTTGCATCTGAAACAGACCAGAAACGGGACCACAATGGAAAAACAATGCGGCCAAGTTGCATTAAACATGAAACCAGATCTCAATGTATTTGCACCAGAACCAGAAACAACTACTTTTGACTTCTTTTCTGTGCCGTCTTTTCCTTTTTTTTTTTTTTGATTGCTCAACAAAAGAATACAGACCAAATTGTGGCAGCAATATATGTATATTTTCACCTTAAATTTTATTTATTTTTAGCTTCTATCCAAATTTCACATTGATTTTCCATTATGATCAAAACAACAATAAGCAGTTCTGGTTCTGTCCCAGAACGTTGTGTCATGGAGTCTGGTACTGTTACCGTTTCTGTCCTATGCGACACCGCGCCAAAAGTAGTACATGTTGAAATACAGAGTATTTGGTAATGACTAATATCATGAAAGAACTCGGCCTTGTCTTGTTCCGTCGGTTTATATCCAAATCATTTGCTAATATTCAAGATATGGCGCTTAATGTTTCAGTCAAAGTTTCTTGAATATTGGAACAAGAGAAAGTCCGCTATAAACCTACTTCATATATACAAGGAAATACAAGTTGTTCTATAAAAGCATAACCAAGTATAAAAACTATAAAAAGATATTCAATTTGAATCGAATTTGTAGATAGTTTCCATATAAACAGAACATTGATACTAGAGAATTGAACGAATCCATTCATTTGCCGTTTGGAATCCATTCATATGTAATAAATTACTTGAATTATCGGACATTTCCCCGATAGTCATAAAAAACATACTTCCTATGAAACAGGTAAACGTTTGATAACAGAACTACTTAGCGTTATAAATGTTGAACGAGCCTTTAATAACACGATAGTCTTCTGATTAGATTAGTGACAGACGGGAATTAGTCACCTTGTACTGCGTTCTCAATTGGGCTTATTGTAATAAAATCCAACGATTACATATATCTTTTACAACTTCATTGATTCGTTGTTTTTATTGAAATATGTATAAGTAAAAATTTTAAAATTTATTATTTGTTTCTTGTATTTTCTATTATTTCAAATGCAGCTATGTTTATGGGTTTTGGATCAGCACCTAGGAGAGTTATACCACCGAGAATGTTCTTTGCGGACAAACCATTTAATTTCATCATTAAGAACTCTAAGAATGTGATACTCTTTGCAGGAAATTATGTTAAAAACTGAATATTGTTTACCATACATCATCAATAGTAGAAAATAAAATGACAACTCTATAAATTATATTGATAATAAATTAATCAGAATCTTTTGCATGTTTACCAAAACAAAAGCAATTTTCTGATAAGAATTATATTTAGTATGTATTTCTACGTCTGAGGAGTAAATTATAATTTAGTCTCATTACTTACTTAGCATTGTACGGTGCGTGCGGGTTTTACCAACCAAAACGAGAGAAGTTCTAAGAAAGAAAACAAAACAAAATATATAAATAAAAAATAATAAATATTTAATTATTGTTGTGAATGAAAACAAACTTAAAAAACAAGTTTTTTTTCTTGAAAATGTTGAACCGGCAAACGAAAAATGGTAAGTAAAACAAATGACAACAAAAATAAACTTATTGTTTACTCTCTTTGTGAGCGAACACTATGTATTAAGAAGAGAACATTTGGTAAATAAAATTGACGAGAGCTTTCAAAAATTTTTGTTTTGTTGCTTTGTGTTTAGTATTCGCTAAAGCTTTGCCATATGAACAACAAAAAATTCATCCAACGCTCTCGCACACCATAAATTGTACAATAGATAAAATAGTAAAATAAATATTTAAGTATTACTCATGATTTGTTTATGAGACACAAAAGAAATTAAACGAAATTCAACAGTTTTTGTTATTTGTCAAACCTTTAAATTGGAATCAGGTGAATAAACTAAATAAATAAATAAGTAAATAATGCCAACGTAAGCAAAATTGAAATCAAATTTCTCAACTTGTCCATTTTCAGTTCACCAGCATCTGGTACTTGTTTCTTGTTGTATTTATCTCAGCTTATTTATGCAGACCACAAGTGGAACTATGAGTGACACTAATAATATTGCCGAATTCTCAAGAAAATTGGCTATATTTTCTATAAACTTGTATAGCAAATTGACGTTGCTGAAACCAAATGAGAATATCATATACTCACCATTCTCCATACAGACATGTGCAGCCATGGTACGCTTGGGTGCCGAGCATCAGACAGCCGAAGAATTGGATCATGGTCTGGGTTTGATATCGAGTGATGTCAATGAAATTGCTGAACAATACTTTAATGTTTTGTCTGCCTATGAGAATAGTGAGATCTTACGTATTGCCAACAAGATTTATATCATGCAAGGTTACAGTGTACGTGATGAATTCAATGAATTACTCACCAAAAAGTTCTTATCCAGTGCTGATGAAATTGATTTTGCTCATAATGTGGAAGCAGCTGGATCCATTAATAAATGGGTTGAAAGCAAAACAAACAATCTAATTAAGAACCTTATAGCTCCCAGTGCATTAGATGAAAATACCAGAATGGTTTTGATAAATGCAATTCATTTTAAAGGCGATTGGGTGCATAAGTTTAACAAACATATGACACATGATAATGACTTTTACTTAAACGATTCGGATTCGATAAAAGTGAAAATGATGCACATACGAGAACATTTTTCATATGCTGAATCCAAAGAATTGGATGCACAAATTTTGGAAATGCCTTACAAGAATACAAATCTATCGATGTTAGTGATTTTACCAAATTCTCGTACTGGTTTAAAGCAACTAGAGGAGAAACTTAAATCGGTACAATTGGGAGAACTTACCAAGGAGTTGAGTAATACACATTTGTCTGTGAAAATACCCAAATTCAAGGCAGAATTTGAAATGGAGCTCAGTGAACCTTTTCAGCAGGTGAGCATATTCAAATGCATATTGAATTTTGACCTTCTTAAATATTTCTTCTCTAGATGGGCATGTCACGTATGTTCTCCAATTCAGCAGAATTTGGTAAAATATTAAAATCAACAGAGCCACTAAAAGTCTCCAAAATCATACACAAAGCTGTCATTGATGTTAATGAAGCTGGAACAGAGGCTGCTGCAGCAACAGGTAAACAATCTTTCTAATCTCATTGTGTCTTGGTCTATCATCTCTGGTACATTCATTGAATACCATATATATTGTGTTTGTCTTTTGTCAATGTTTTTGTCAATTTCCTTCCATTTAGGTTCTGTGGTTCGCATGAAACGCAGTTTACCTGCAATGCCAAATGTCGAGTTTATTGCCGATCATCAATTTCTGTATATAATCAAGCAAGAAACAAATGAAACAGCTGGTGGCTTGCCCCTTTTCATGGGTGCATTACAGAAACCAGATGAAATTGAGCCTGAATTGCATGATGAACTGTAAAGAATTTCAATAGTACATATATAAAAATTTATTTATTTTGTAAACATTTCTAATAAAAGAAAAACTAAGATCGACAAACAGTTTTCCATTGTATCTGACAATTGATTTGTGTGTTTTGGGGAAGCATTTCATCATATCATTACATATTATAATATTACATATTTTGTATGTTGATCCATTTGACATAGTATATGTATGCATTCTATTCTTTTAAATATGCATTTCTTTTTTCTTACCTGTTTATTAGGTATGACGATGTGTTTGGCTTCTATGCCAATGTTCCAATCACAGCCACGCAATTTTCACGCCGATAGACCTTTTTATTATGCCATCATTGACAGATTCGGTGGCCAACAACTGTTCGTGGGCAACATGCATAAGCCGTCCGTAGACCATCAGCAATAACATCACCACAACCACTACCACCATTCAAACATTTCATTTACAATATTCAGATAATAATTTTCAATAGACTGACAAACATTCTTACATACCTACAATTTTAACTTTTATAACATTTATTTTTATAAATAAAAGGACAAATTTACTGAACTATGTGTACTTAAGTTTGTAATTGAATTTTTTGTTTTGCATGAACAATCAGTCCTAACTCATGATGATATTGATGATGAGTGGACTAAAGGGTTTCTATATTCATAGTATTTGGGCACCATATTCCTAATATATAATATTAATTTCTTATAGGATTCCGTGCCATGGCAGTGATGTGGATTACACCAAAACGTTTTATTGCAAATCGACCATTTCTATTTGTTATTAAGTCAAGTGACAGTGCAGTGTTTTTTATTGGACGTAAATCTTGTTAGAACTATTATAGTAAATTTATTTTAAAAATATCTTACAAGCAATTTACATTTATTGATTCTAAATAAATATGAAAGATAATTTCAAATTTCATCAATATAAACAATGTTTTGGAATGCATTTATTTTTCGGAGATGCCAACTTAGTTCGATATGCATTTAGGAACTGCCAACTTTGTTTAATATGCAAAGTGGGCTGCTATCAAAGAACATACGCGATAATTTGATCGTTTTAAGCCCCCTTAGACAATTTTATTAGAATATGAGTATTTTATTTATTGAAAAATCATCATTTTGTAACTGTTTACCTTAGTTTAAAATAATTTTAAATAAATCGCTTACAAAACTCAATATTTAGATCGATTCCTGGAGGCTATTCGATTCAGTCAGACCACCCAATATGTCTTTATGTCCAAATGCCTTTGAGAACACAACTCGAACTGTAACTATAAATGCCTAGTATTTGTATTTTAATTAAATGCATCGGCATATTTACATTTGCATTTTATGTTTAATGTTCTTCTCGATGATAAATTTTAGAAATTGTGCCTTTTAATGAAATTAAGCTTCCTATTTGGTTTTATATTTCATATCAACATATGGATTGCCTGCGTTTTTTTCTGGCAATTGCAGAACAAATAATGTCTACTGGTGATTCAACAACCAACATGAGCAGTAGTCAACAAGAAATACCAATTTCCTTGAATAATTTATTATATACCTAGGAACATTTTAATGTTTAAAACTGAAAATAAAATACAAAAATATGTTTATTCAAATGTACATAAATCAAAATTACCAATCCATAATATAATGATCGTTAATTGTATTATTTCCATACCATTTAGATATCACACATGTTTAACAAAAGTGTTAAAGACATTAATACAGACACAACATGTCCATTTCACTGAGTATCCAACGTAAAGAGTTAAGGAACCTCAAAATACAAATGAGATATGTTATCCGTTGATTAATCCGATAACGACTTGGTTATTTTTTTATTAATTCCATAACTTAAGTATCATCTAAAGTTCTTTTCAATGTGAAGCTTTTCTTTTCATTGATAATAAAATAGAATAAAATATTTCAATTTCTTTTTAACTACATACTTATGTATATATCTCATTTCAGTAGAAAGCATAGTAGACATAGACTCTGTATACAAATCTAGTCTATAAGTTCGTAACTATGGCTATTTTAACATAAAGTTAGTAATTTTAGAACTATTGTTATCTCCTGATATTAGATAATATACATAAATAAATTTTGAACTGTATACTTTATTTACAAGAGGTTCCAAAAAATTTCAGTAAGTTCTTGAATGACTAAAAATGAACAGAATAGTTTTAAATATTCTGTTAAATAAATAAATATATTCTTTTGTCAAGGCTCATTAATTTCCTATATGTTAATTCCTTATGTATAAATAAATATCACCGTCTACAAGCTACCTCAGCTAATTGTGGAATATTATAGTGTGTTTTATTTGGTCAATAGCATTTCGTTTCTTTGTGGATATATGGTCACTCTGTTATCTCCTCATCTCTTTTCCGCTGAACTGTCAAAAAACGTAGGTCGCAATTTAATAATAGTAAAATGTAATCCAATTAAATCATTGGAATCTATAAGATTTTCCATATAATTTATTGTTAAATAAGAAAATATATGATTTTCAACATGTGAATTAATAATTATGATGTTTGTTTATTTCATGCGATGCCCAAAATTATGTTGACCAACCAACAGTTTTGAGAGCACACAATGGCCAAGTCAAAGAATCACACAAATCACAACCAGAACAGGAAGGCCCATCGCAATGGCATCAAGCGCCCAATGCGTAAACGCAATGAGAGCACCCTTGGTGTAAGTTGTTATATTTTTGTACATATTTCCACATCCATATTATTAAATAGAAATTCTCTAAATGAATGAATTATCTCTCAACAGATGGATGTCAAGTTCCTAATCAACCAACGTTATGCTCGCCGCGGTAACTTGGGTGGCGAAGAGTCTCTCAAGCGTCAACAGGAACGCATCGCTGCCCATGCCGGCAAGCCAAAACCAGTTCAGCTGTAAAAATTGTGAAGATTGGCGTAATAAATAATAAAAATGTTTAAAAAAGAAATAAAACACTGAAGTGCGAACAAAGTGTATAAACAAAAAACAAATTTCAAGTGTTTCAATTAAAATCAGAGGATTCGCGTAAGAAAAATATATATATACTAAAAGAGATTGGAATTTATACAATGTATATAGTACATATTTGAATTCCAAGTTTATTTAAATAGAATTGCTTCGCTGTACTTCATAAAGAAGGAGACTGACTGACTGTCTTGAAGAAAAGAATTTCCTTTGTTCAGTGATCCTTAATTTGTATGCCTTACTACGCTGGTGGCTGTTAGTTTCGATTCTAGTGATTGTGCTCAATTTTTCCATACACTCAACTAAACTTTGATCAATCAGTTCGGTTTTTAATGTGATTAATGTTTTGCATTTTTATTTAGTTATATTTTCCTTGCATTTCCTATCGCATTTACTGCATGTGCTGAAATCTCCCATCTTGTACTAAAAAAAGGATAAAATTGTTTATGCTTGTTATAAATTTTGTATATAATCTTACTTTGCTTATACTGTTGAGTTTTAAAATTAGTCTCAATGTTTGATATGCGAGGACGTCATCTTTTGCAAATTGCTTTAAGCGGGCATTTTGCTTTAATGCCTCTTCATACGAATTTATACTTCGTCTTCTGGCTCACTTTGATTCACACCTAACGATTTGACAAGTATAGTTCTCATTTTGTTTTTGAATTCGAGCCGAGTGGTATACTTCTGACTTCGTATAACTGGAGCTTTCATATATGCCTTCGACTGGACATTCTGTCCACAAGTAGCAATTTTTTGATGGTACATCACTTTGTTCCGAATGGTTTCATTATTTCTGGAGATTTCTGTCTTTTGCCTCACAACCTCTGAAGTTTGTCTATTATGCAATTGGAAACAATGTTGGGTCTTTTGCGCCATTGGTATAAACATGCTTTTGACACGTAAATATCTATGATTCACTGTTTTTTATGATTTCTTTAATCTTGGCCTTTAAATTCGATCCAGAAGTAAACATGTTTAGAATTTCAGCTTTAGCATACCAATTGTTGTACTTCTTGTCTATGTCGGAGCTTCTTGGTTTAAGTCTTAAGTCGGCATTTCCCATCAACGAGGAGCAATCCAACGCTTTTACACCCATCCGCACTGCAACTCCGGATGAGGTGAAGAAAAGAGTGGAGCAATTGACAATACCGCTACAAATGGACCTGTCTAATTGTCTGATCACAAATATATAGACTTTATGTGGTCTGCGATGTCTCCTTCTGTGTGTTACAAACTTCATGACAAACTTATAATACTATTCACTCCCGTGGAGAGTATAAAGATACTTTTAAGAAGAATGGCACCTGTACTGGACGCACTTCACATCATACCTCAACATCAGTGTGGGTTTAGAAGAGGACAAGAAACGATTAAGAAATGCCACCGAATTGTCAAATATATTATGGGTGCACTTGAAGAAAAATAATTAACTTGGTATGTAACCAGTTCCCACCTCCATAAAGACCTCAAAATACCATTTTTTAAGAATGAAATAAGCCTTATACTACTATACGAATATCTTTCCTTTTTCACTACATTTATATTTTTCGTTACCATCTATGGTAGTCTATTAGTATGGTTTACCTTCATAACTTAACTTAACTTAACAAATCTACTGAAAACTGAGTTTGATTGACGTGTATTACATTGTCTTGTCATTTTAATTGCAGTTTATAGTATTGTTTTAAATAGGTGTCGACAACTAACGTTGACAGGTAAATATTTGCATTTTTAATACACCCATTTTGCATTTTGGATTCCACATGCATTCATTCTCACATATGTAAGTTAAAAATGGCATCAGGCTTAGTGTATAAAAGCTACTGCAAGTCCTTTGTGAGTTAAATTGTCAAGATGTTATTCGAACGCATTCATACTGCTCCGAAGACGGTAGCATCGGGAACGCGAGACTCATTTATCTATTTGAATCGTAGTTTATGGCTCTTAGGTGTAAATACTACGCCAGTAAAGTCGAAGATACTCTATAAAATCTGGCAAATTTTTCTATTCAGCAATTTATTTTATGATGCAATCAGTTACATAATTAATTATACCATTAATTTTGAAAAGTTTTCATTTGTTGATTTTTTGTCATCGCTTCAATTTTGTTTAAATATTTGGAGTTCATTGGTAAAATTCTTTGTGGTTTGTGCGTATTTCGATTTGTTTGATGGAGCTTTTGATAAATTGGATGAAATGGATAAATATTGTAAGACTGAAGAAGAGTTTCATAAAATTAGAAAAGCTGCCGCATTGGGTAACAAGACCTTTGTGATTTACTTTAGTACGTATTTCACATTCGCAACATCAACTCTGATAAGTAGTCTTGTGAATTCGAAACCGCCATATAACATTTATTTTCCATTTCTGGATTGGCAAGAAAGTACATCCGACTTGTGTATCCAGATATATCTTGAGTTTCTCTTAGTTGGTTATGTCATCTTTTTAGCAGTTACAACAGATGTTTATCCATTACTATTTATATTGGCCTTAACCGCTCATGTTGATATACTTAAAAATCGCATTGTAAAGTTGTGTTCAAAATCAAAAGAACTCAATGAATCGGAACGATATGATGAATTGATTAGGTGTATTAAAGTACATCAATGTATGCTAAGGTAAGTGAATTCCTTCTATATCCAAGTATCCAATTTATAAAAGATGTTATTTTTAGATACTGTGATATTATAAGAACTCCAATGTCTGCTTCAATATTTGTCCAGCTGCTGTTCTGTGGCACAATAATCGGTATTTGTCTCGTCAATTTTATGGTCTCTTCGGATGGAGTATCCCGTACTGCAGTCATGATTTACTTAACAGTAGTGCTAATGCAAACATTTCCTTTGTGTTATTTCTGTACTGGTCTCACTGACAGTTATTATGAGTTGGCAAATGCTGTTTTCCACTCAAATTGGATGTTCGAGAATCAACGATATAAGAAGGCAATACTTCAATTTTTGCAAAAAGTACAGCAACCCATGGCATTTACAGCATTGAATATATTCCCCATAAATTTGGCTACCAATATAAGTGTAAGTGGTGTTGACTACAATAGTATAGAATTCCATGATTGTTTTCAAGTACTAAAATTTATTTGCAGGTCGCTAAATTTGCACTTACAGTTTATACAATAGCAAACACGTTGAATCTCGGTGAGAAGTTCAAACAATATGGTGAATTTTTGGATAAACACAACTAAAAAGAGGATATATATTGAAACCTATTTAATCAATCAATATTCAGTTAATTTGATAATTATACCATTATGGTATTGTAGCAATTATTAATGCAATAACAAATACAAGTTTTTAAACACCCAAGTATTACACTACCGAAAATATGGATTAGGAATACATATAATCATTGTCATGCACTTAAATTCAAAAATGAAATAGCTGGATTGTGTTATTCTTCAGGAAAGGTGTCCGGTAAAAGTAAAGAGATAAATTTATTTTTAAAAGAAATTAGAACATTTAATTAATTTTTTATCACTTTAATATTAATAACTAGTAACCCGGCCTGCTTTGCACGGGTGTAATTTAAAAAATATCTCTTTGGTAGTGATAGCATAGAATTTTATTTATTCATTTATTTACAAAATTTTGTTTAAAATATGTCTTTGTATACAATGTTTACAACGGCATAGCGACATATCTCCGACGACATATCTCCGCCCAGTACATTTTACCGGCGGAGTTATGTCGCTTTTTTTCTGGCGGAATTATGTCGTTTTAAAACGACATATCTCCGCGCGGAGCTATATCGTTTGAAAACGACATACCTCCGCCGCTTTAGAAACGACATAACTCCGCGCGGAGATATGACGTTTATAAACGACATACCTCCGCCGCCTTAGAAACGACATATCTCCGCGCAGAATTATATCTTTTTAAACGTCATATAAATTTATATTGTGGGTGTTCACGCAAACTCAAAAACCTTATAAACTCAAAAAATTATAGGTTCGCTTTCATGAACGACTCGAATTTTGTTTGCAATTCATAAATCACACAAATAAGGTGTTCATTTCATCTTCTTAATAAAAAATTAATCTCATAAAAATTATGGAATTATGCTTTAGATTATTTGTTTTGAGTTGAAGACAACTAAATATTCAAATATGTAATTTTTTTTAAATTTCAACGTAATAACGTTTCAACTGTAACGACCAATATTTGTATTGATATTTCCATCGCACGCACTCATGCAATTTCAGTGTCTTTTGATTTTTTTGTATTGTTATGATGTTTCTGATATTCTGTGCACCTGGTTTCCTGAATCGACAATTTCTTGTATTTAACATTTCAATATTAAATTAAACTAAACTAATATTTTTATATTTAATTTGAGTTGTGACTATTGGTGCATTGAAATTAGTATGAATGCTGACTCTGCGAAACGGGTTGTGCCAGTTTTTTGATCAGACCCCAGAATTTCTACATAGACCAGATTATGGGTTTACCCGATTTCCGATACGGAATTGGTTCAAATGAATCCATGCAATGTATGTTTAGAGAACCCAAAATCGGTTTTATTGCGCCCATGTAATCATGTTAACATTTGTGATGCTTGTTGGGATCAAATTGTTTCCAACAATGAATCAAATAATGTAAATGGCATTAGTGATGTAATTCAAAAGCCTAAATGTCCAAGCTGTAATCAGCAAGTTGAAGAGGCTATTCGCAACATTTATATCTACACCTAAAGAATAAAAGATATAAAATATACATTTATAAAGATGTTGTTTATACTTTGTTTTAATTTGACAATTGCAATCGATTTAGGAATAGGTAATAACGCTTCAGGTCAGACTGCTCAACCACGATATAACCTGCATTTAGCTTTGAGATGTCAAATTCACAATTATAACATGTACACAGCAACAAACACGCTGCTTTACGAAATTTAATAATCAAATTAACTAGTTTTCATTTCAAATGATTTCCAATCAGCTGAATCAATTTTAATATTAACATCAGGGTGGAGGTTTGACATCTGCAACACGATCTTATTTTATGTGGTGTGCGATGTTTCCTGCTGTGTGTTACAAACTTCACGACAAACTTATAAAATACTATTCACTCCCGTAAAGAGTGTTAAAACGAGCGCAGTTTACTGACAAGGGAGTGTAACCTACCCAGCTACTCCTCGAACCTAAACAACGAATAAATCCCATGGGTAAACGATAATAGATACCTCCGTCGCCTTAGAAGCGACATATCTCCGCGCGGAGATATGACGTTTTAAAACGACATACCTCCGCCGCTTTAGAAACGACATATCTCCGCGCGGAGTTATGTCGTTTTTAAACGACATACCTCCGCCATCTTAGAAACGACATATCTCCGCGCGGAGATATGACATTTAAAAACGACAGAACTCCGCGCGGAGATAAGTCGTTTAAAAACGACATAACTCCGCGCGGAGATATGTCGTTTGTAGAGCGGCGGAGATATGTCGTCGGAGATATGTCGCGACCCCTTTACAACTTACTTGTAGTTAAAAATTTAGATGAAATAATGCTATTATAACAACAACTCACTCTCTCTTTTGCTACGCTCTCAGTGAATAATAATACAGAAAGAAAAGAGCAAACAGCGCAATACTCTTGTGCGCACTCAGTTATCAGTAAATGAGAGGAGTAAATACAACAATTACAATAAAACACAAGTTCAAGAAGAAGCATAGCATCAACAACGTAAAAAACGTAAGCAAATTTTTGTGCGTGGTCTTGCAAAAATGCATATGTCTAGTGACTGATAATGAATAAAATATTTTTATTATTGAATCAATTATATATGCATATTCAAACATTTCTAAGAAAATTCTTTAATTAACAGTGAAAACCGTATCAAAATACGTTGCGTGGCTTAGAAATAATCAGTATGCTAACTTCTTGAAATTTCGACTTTGCTTTATACTATGTAATAATAATAATAAAGATGTTAAATTGGTATCTAATTTAATGATCGCCTATGGGATATAAGAAGTATTATATATGGTTATGTGTATGTACTTGTATTATTTATTAATTAAGTTATTTAATGGGATAAGGAATCCGGAGTTGCTTCGTTGCAGCCTTCTTATGAAGACTACATAGGGGTCTGGCTAATATGTTTTGTGTGCTATTAACCGGTCAGTGTACCTGTTCGAAAAATCTGATCTTCAACAGAAGCCAGGTTGAGGTCATGTTGAAAAGCTAAGTTATGAACACACCATTTGCAGGCAGTGAGAAGACGCATAGCTTTGTTTTGTAGGTTTAACTATGCAGCTATACTCCAGACTTGTATACCAAATAACCAGAAGGGCGCAACGATATGCTGGTACACTGTTGCGTAGCGTTAGATTGCTTCTGTTGTCGAGAAGCCAATAGACCTCTCTTAGGTTGCAACTACCACGGTGATATGCTGCATGATTGTGAGCCTTTTGTAGATGAGAATCACAAGTTATTTCGCCTAGGCGCATTGACGCATCGATGTGCCGCTAAGGTGGAAGGCCAGTGGCGTTCCTCGCTTTAAGGTAAATTAACACATTTGTCCCGGTTGAGCTATATGTTTCATCTTCTGACCCATTCTTCAAAAGTGGAATACTTTTACCTTTGCCGTCCATCAGCAGCCTTTTACTTGCAATTTGTGAAGTGTAAAAAACGCTGACATCACCATATTTCTTATCAAAAACGACAAATATTTAGATTTATGACAGTCTTTTAGTAAATGAGCGATATGTACATACATACAATGTATTATTTTTTACCAGAATTTTAAATCAAATTAATAACTGACAAAATAAATTCATATGTAGCCCTAAACCGAATGACATGACCATTTTTGTTTGCCCATGAACTGTGATAGTATATATATGTATGTATTTAGGTAATTTGATAAAATTCCCTATTCTGCAGCCTGGTCACTCTGCAAAGCAGCGCAGAGAGAAGCAAAAAGAATTAATAACTGACAATAAATTCATATATTCGTATAGGGAAAGAAATGTTTTAATTTCTTAATATTATGTTCAAACTGATTACATGACCATTTTTGAAAATGTCATAAAATAAAATAATGCACTAATTTAAACCATGATCATTTTTTCAAAAAAGCACCCTAATTCATTCCTCCATTGGTCAAAGCCTTTGATTGGCTGCCTAATGTACAACGAGTGGGGATAAAGAGATAGATAATGTTAAGGAATATTGCTTTTTCACTCACTCTTCTCGAATGCACTTTGTTTATAAATCATAGAATGAGATAGAAAGAACTACTCCAAGATTTGACAGTATTTGACAGCAGCAGCAGCACAGCAGCAGCAGTAACAGAAGCAGTTTGTTATATGTTGTGTTGTCTATTAAAATATCTATGAATGGCAGTCGAAATTGGTTATCTCGCGTTTTTTAATTAAATAATACTTACTAAGAGAATCCTTGTGTAACTACATCTTGATATATCCTTTTCTATATATAATAAGGCAATTTAATAAGTATTAAGTGAAAGTGATAATACATAAAATTGTGTTGGATCCATGGTTCTATATGATATGATAGAAGAAATTTTGTCGCAAAGCCAAGTGCCATCATCATAAGTAGTAGTCTCAATTCTCATTGTTCGTTCGTCGTGACATTCAAAGTTTCTGCGATTTGCATATACTAATCGTTGTCGTCAGTCAGTCAATTGTGCTCTTTGTTGTGGTATATAAGTATTAATATATTTTAATAATAAATTCAAAAATTTGTGGTTGTGTTTACTATATTTTTTTTCCAAAAAACAATCAAAGTGTGAAAAATCATTGGCGGAAAGTGTAGTGAATTGATTTTATTGAATATTTTCTTTTTTCTGTTGTTGTTGCTATTGTTGATTTTATTACGCGCACCAATACCCAAACACAAAAAAATCGCGTGCTCAGCTGTAACGTGCGCACACACACAGATCCAAACGTACACACAATATCGACCTACATATACGTATATAGGCAGTCAGCTGTATACAATTCAATTCGATTTGTCGATCCTTTTTTCGCGGCAAAAGTTGGCACAGTGAGGCAAAGCAAAGAATTTCCCCAATTAAAAGTCATTTTGAATGCTAAAGTGTTTTGGATCAACAGGTGAGTGAGTGACAGAGAGAGTCATAAGACAACATTTACACACACAATATAAATTTACATAGATTTAGTAGATAGATATTCATTCTTCTTCCAATATATTGTACTATTGACGACAATGATAATTGAGTTGATTAGAATTTTGCAAGTTGTTTGTTTGCTCTCAAAAATAAAATAATTATTTATTTTTATAACCAGGAAGGAAATACTCTTCTTTTTTGTTTAAAAATCTTTCTTTATAGTAATCATAGTAATAATAAAAATATTGCTCAATGACGTGAATGAAAGGTGCTAATAGTATAAATAAATACCCTTACCATATCATGTATTCATAGATCAAGCAAATTTATTGAAAAATACAGCCAAAGAGACTCTCTTTTTCGACACATTTCTTTTTTCTTTGTGTATGAGTGTTTATTTAAATAAATCTTCAAAAATTTATTATTATTTCCAACAATAACAAAACAATATTAAGTATATTTAAATGGCATTTGGCCAAAAATTCAATAATTGACACGATTCATACTTCCGTTTATTACTATACAATTTTCCTTTGCCTTCTTACTACCATATTTAGGTATATCTTTCTTTCATTCTATTCAATCTCTCAATTGTTTAACAATTTTTGATGAAAATCAATGACACTGCTGAAGCTTATAATCATTAATATGTATACTTATTATAGGTTTTTTTGTTTAAAGATCCATCATCATATTTTCTTTCTATATATTTCTTTCTATTAAAATACTTATGTATATTCACTCTGAATTATTAAACAATTTTTGATGAATATCAATCACACTGTTGGCGCTTATATTTGTATGATTAAGTGGATGCCATTTTGTTCATCCATCATCAAATTCGAACAGACAACAGAACTTAATGTTCACCCACAATCTTATATTTATAATACTTTGAAATGTCATACATAATTATTATCAACACTAGGGTTTCTATCTTTTCTTATCAAAAAGACACCACTTGAAATGAAAACAAAATTAATTAAGTCCAACAAAGACATATGAAGTCGTCCCGTCTTCAGTCCTCTTATCTTTTTGGCGTTATTTCTAAAGCTTGTGTGATTTGAACCACTTCAATTTGTTTCTGATAAACAAACAATATCTGATGACATATGGCGCTACAAGGTTCTGTTTTTATACATAGATGATAGATAGGTTTAATGGAAAAATTAACAGTTTGAATAGTGCATCTTGTCGATCTTCATATTTATTTATTTTATTTGATATAAGTATGAATGTCCGCATATATGTAGATTCAAAATCGGAATTTATTCTCACACTATCCATTTTACTGTACACCGTTGAATCGATAATGATTTATACTTATGTACGTATATACTATTTCTAATGGATGAAAAGATCAGATTGATGTGCTGTCATATTGACAACTTACTAAATAATTATTGATTCATCATCTTTTCTTTCTCCTTTCACTCATTCAAGAGAAAAACCCGATTTAATGTTGGCGGCATTCAATTATGACAAGAATAAAGACTACTAACATCACGTCGGGGACGTTGCAACGCGCGCCGAGCAACGCTGTATTCAATTAAGTTATTAACTTTACTTATCGATTATTCTAAACTTTTAAATGTCTAGACTTGTTGTGGTTGCAATCGTTTGTTATCGATTATTAAACGATATTGAATTAGTATAAGCTTTCAATAATGTTCAACTTAAAGCTTTATGCTTTTTCACATTTAAATGAAGCTTAAATTTGAATGGGTGGAGGAATATCAGACGGACTAGTATGTGATGGAACAATAAGTACTCGTGTTAGGAATGAAGTGGCACACATTTTGTTTTCACTGTAATACCCTTTTAGTAAAATACAATGCAATTTTCATTTCCATTTCTTTAAACACACCAAAAAATTCTATTTGTCAAACTCTTCAAAATACGCTTCTGTCATAATGATAACATCCTCGTTTAAGCTGAATTTTGTTCCCCCGAGACAGAAAGAAGTTGCATGAAAACCAATTTGGGTGAGGACGGTGCTTGCGCCAGCAATTCATAGAACAATGCATGCAAGTTGGCCTCAACAATTTTAAATGAATATGCTTGGCCATTAGCTTGGTGAAATATCACATTTTCTTAGACAAATGGAGCCGTATCTTCTTCAATGTTGTATCGAATCGGTAGTTTTTCGTTTCTGCATAAATTCCATGAAGATTATTCCCTTCGAATACCAAAAAAATAGTAGTCATGATTTTTGATCTTTGTCATCTTCGGAGCACAACTATAATTTGGACTGTCGTTTGGTGTCTGGCATATAATAAAAAATCCAAGTTTCATCAAATGTAATGACACCATCCAATAATTCCTGCGAATTACGCTTAAAGAGCTCTAAACACTGCTTCCACATTGACAGCAGGAGGTATACGATTGTTGTCCACCGTAATCAATCGCGGCATCTATCTGGCCGATACCTTTTCCATGCTTAAATTATCATGTAAACTATTAATTGCCGTTCTGTACGACATGCCCATAGACCCTAGGGTCTCTGCTACTTTGCGCACTTTCGTTCGATGATCTGAGAAAATCATGACGTAGAATGATTTTTTCGGTCATCTGTCGGGCAGTTTTTACGCTCATCATCAAAAATAGTTCTTTGAACAGTTGTCATAGATTACGGCTTCCAACTTTTCTTTTAATTCTTCGAATGTTTTTCATCCAAAATAATAAACCGAATTAAGGATCCATATTGTTCTTTCGCCATGAAAATACTTGTGATACAACACGCTGTCGAATAAAAAGTAATGACGCAGTGTCACATAGGACTGAAACGGGAACTGTTACCAGACTCCAGTACATTTGCAACTGAAAATCTATCAAATATCAGGTGCAAATGTACTGAAAATCTATCAAATATCAGGTGCAAATGTACTGAAGTCTGGTTCTGTCGCCGTTTCTGTCTTATGCGACACCGCGCCATGACCTATGAATCGGACTGAAATTTAGTATGGTGTCGTGTGACAAAGAGCAGTACACGACGGTAATACCAACATCCATCAGCGACAGGTAGCGTGCCTTGTAACATTGGTACTTATTGATCAACCCAAAAAGTTTACTATGATCATAAGTTAGCATACTCTAAGTTGCTTTCTTTGTACAAAATAAGTTTATTTCATTTCATAATCCCCCGAAAAGCTTCCTATGATCATTAGCATTGGTGCTCTTAGTTGTTGGACTACTTTCCATATTTAAATGATGTTTAAATTGGGATATAGAAATTTGATTCATTTAAATACATTCTTAACTTACAAAACATATTTTGGTTTTTTCAGAACTTTCAAAGCTTTTTCTGATCGTTATTTTGCGTACTTTAAAATGTGATCTGCAACTCTGTATCATAATTTTATCCAATTTTGGTGTCTTTATAATATTATTATTATCAAAAACGATAATTGAATGAATAAATAAAGGCGACAAAAATCAAAAGGCCAACATTTTCGGGCAGAGAAATCATGGAGCTTAATATTATGTACCCATATTTCTACCTCTCTTACGACGTGGTAGTCGTCTATGGAAATTTCATTTCATGCAATAAACTTTATATTAACACTAATTGTTTTGATAAGGCTTTATAAGAAATGAAAATAGTAAATATTTGAAATAGGAATATATACATACAGTATATATATGTATATATGTTTCAGATCAAGCTTTAACTTGATTAGTATTCGTACAAAATAAAACCAACCAGATAACATTGGCACTTCAAAGCAAACGGTTATTCATTCAACAAAGGTTCTCTTAGATTGTTAATTAGAACAAAAAAAAAAATTAAGAAAAAATATTGAGATTAAAAAAATTATTAATATTTCATTAGTTTAAAAGTAAAAGTTGTGTGTTTGTTTTATTAATGTTTTTTGTCTCAGTTAGAAGCACAAAACAACAAAATGACGAAGAATGTGCCAGTTTATTCGATATCATATTTCATGGACACACAGAATCAGTCAAAGGGAAACTCTCCAGGCCAAGTGAGTTTAATAAAATAGTGTCATGTAATTATACGAAGTATCTTTGTGTTGTTCATACTTAGTACACTACTTTAAAGTAAAGTGCAGTGGACATAAAATATGATAAGAAGTAGATACTAAGCGCTATCTCTCTACATTGTAATCGTATAAACTAACGCTACTGTCAGTTAAGCTAGTTGATAATAGTACTAAGTTTAAACAAGGCTAACAAGGCTTTTTATTATAAAATTATCTTAGATGTCAGTTAACTTTCATATGAACTTACGGTAAGAATTTGCTAGTTGAATTTTTATCTTATAAAATAATTGAAAAGCAAACATTTTGGACTAAAAACTGTTTACACTATTCAACAACTCAAATACGAGTATTAATGGTTAATTTAAAAAATTTGGTATATGATATAAAGTAATATATTGATATGGTATATGGTATATTGATATGAAAAACATTTGGTCTTCTTGACATAAATTACTTTATTTATGCATACATGAACTCTTTACAGAATTCAAGATAAAATATTATATGATTTGTTAAACTTGTATTGTTCAATTGTCAAGAAATTAAAGGTTTATTAGTTCAATTTTGATGTACTTACATAGTTGTCCGTCAGATTAAGCCAATTCTTTCTTATTGACCTAACTAAAGAAACACATTTTCTATGCAAAAAAATGTAAGTCAGTTCTAGGCTTATACTTACGACAAGACAATTTACAGAGAAGTAGTGGCCCGTGTTTGGCGTTAAGCGATTCAAATATGGGATATCGCTGCAACCAACAGCATTCAGCGAGTTTAAGGCTGTCAAAACAAGGCACTTCACCGTTTATCTGGAGCTCCTTGGTTTGGGTGCAACACGATTTTGCACAGAGACTTATAGATGCCCACGGTGCGCGACGAGGTCCTTCAAAATAATAAGAGTCATCGGTAGAACCGCCTGGCATCAGCGTTCACCCAAGGCGTGAGTCGACGCCGATAAAAGAGGCTCCACCCTAACGACCTTCCAAACAAATGATCTAGTTCAAGTAATAATGGAGCCACAATTGAAATACATTAGTATTGGCTTAAACTTAATGATAGTTTGTGAATATTAAGAGCAGTATTTGAGTGGATGATACCTTGAAATATTTCCCTCAGAATGCTTATCATTATTTGTGAAACTTCGATTCATATATATATAGTTTATTTGGTATAGAACTTAATGATCATTTGTATCCATTAAGAGCAACATTTAAAAATATATAGACTGTTGTTTGAAGATACTATATATATTAAACGATTCCCCATGGGATGCTTATCTATTCCTTTAATATTTTATATGGTTTTCTATGAACATTGTTTAGTTTAATGATTTTATAAAATAAGATTTTCATTTTAAAAGGGCCAAGGTCATTTATGCTTTTGTTTTTCATTGCTAGAAAACAATTTCTTATAAAGAAAACTTTTAATGTTTTGCGATTTCGGATAGGAAATAAATAAAAACAATACATAATAAAAAAATTATATAAAATTGACAATAAATGAAAAACTAATTCATTGCCAAATTGTCTGTCCAAACAAGAATGATAGACTTACGGACGAATTGTGCATTTTGTCTTTTGAATTAGTTTCGTCATAGACTGTGAGCTACGCGGTGGTGTTTTTAGCCATAAAGATACTTTGTATACACTTAAATAAGTACAAAACCTACTTACTATAAACTTAAAAACACAACTACAAAACGTGATGATTTGCTTATTTTGTTGTTGTTTTATTTATTCAGAATAGCATATGTCAAATAAAAAAGAAATATTTTTTTTTTTTTTTTTTGCTATTTTTATAATGCGAACAGCAGGCAAATACTTTTGGTTTTTAATACTCGTACATTCGTCGTTTGTTATACTTATGTATTTTGTAAAATTATTTCGTCTGAAATATGTGCATATGTATATTTCTTCAATAGTTTATTAAATAATTTATTTATGATCAATTAATTAGATTTTTTTTTTGCGTGCCAACACCTCTTCATTGATTGATTTTTACTAATTAATAATTTTATATAGGATTATATGTGTGTGTGTGTGTGTGAGGTTGATAATTTATTGAATATATATATTTAAAGAAAATTTAATGGAATTTCTACAAGTTGATTGACTTACAGATGCATTTAAACAAAATATTTCATACAAAAGTTTAAAATTCTTGTGGAATCTCCAGCTGAACAAATGGAGAAGTAAATGTATTATGAATTCAGGGTCATACTAAGTTATTCGGCGCATGTGGTCTACTTTAAATAATGCTGCCCTCTTCATAAGATCAATAATAAATGGAATAAATAAAGAACAATGAAAACTACTGTCTCCAAAAGGCTTGAACCTCTGGGTTATGTGCCTTTTTTATCTAAGGTGAGCCAAGGCCATATCATAGTATACATGTGATATGATATGCATTTATCTAGTTAAAGGTTATTTTGTTAATTATGTTTTAATTGTAAAGTCCTGTTTTGCATCCATATGTTCAAGCTCTATATAGATACTATGTCTTTCAGTGATCAAGGATAGACTCTATGATTAAGAAACTCTACAAAACTAAAGTACTAAGAACTTACTTTCATACAAACATCAAGAGAAAATCATAAGACTATTCATCATGGAGACTATGCCTTCTAGTAATCGAGGAGAAGACTATACAAAATAGAGATTTTTATTTTTAAACTAAATACATACAAACATTAGTAGAAAATCATAAGACATGTCATTATGACGACAATACCTCCCAATAATCGAGGAGACGACTTTAATAACCAAATAAGAACTACTTACCATACTTTCATAAGCTCAAAATCATATGACAATTCACTATTCAATTATCAAATGTAATTAAAAATTGTATTTTTTAATGTCTCTATGGATTAAACACGATAACAAGCACAACCAATACAGTAAATTTCAATAAGCCACACAATACAAATGATGACTGTATTAACTCCATAGTACTACAAGTATATAAATGATTATTGTATCTAGTGAATTGATTTATTATAACATACTTAGGTGTGTCCCTACTCAGTGGTTGCACGGTTTTATTCAGACAGCAGTTTATAATACGATAAATTATTGTGGAAATGTGTGAAAATTAGGAGGAGTAGACTGAGAGTGTTTACCTTTTGTGTTTCTATTTCTCCTCTTTATTATTTATTGTATTTTTTTTTGCCTTTGTTTCGCTTATATGTACTTATTTACTTAATAATTATAGTAATTGAAAATTGATTCGTTAAGTAAATATTGATTTGCATTTCTTTTTTTATTTATCTCAAAATTAATAAAAATAATTTATATAAATTAAATAAATAAGTTGTTGAATGTACAATAGATTAAGGATGCTTTAAAAAAATTTCCTATTAAAACAGTTGAAAGTAAAATTGGTATTTGCTGATAAGATCGAAATGCATATCTTAGTTTTAAGAAGCATAGCAATTGTATGTATTTAGATACGGAGTGTTCATAGTTTTTTGTTTATTGATCATATACCAAATTATCTCTACTCTTAATTGTTTAGTCATGCAGTCATTTTTGTATAAGTATTTTTGTCTTGCCATGGATCAGCAACTATTTGGCCGTGATATTCATTATTATAATGATGATCTTAAAATAAAACAAATATACACATATACACTAGAAAAGAAACCAAGAATATTTACTACATTATTTGTGAAAATTTAATATTATATATTATTCATTATTTATGTTTGTTTATAGGCAATTAGTATAACGACAATTAACACTTCAAACAAAAAACTAATTACATTATTGTTGGGGGGTTGTAGCACTGCGACCTATAAGATCTATTGTGCCCCCTTCATGGACTTCGAGTATTTCTCCTAGCCCAATACCCTCGATGAATTGTAGAATTGGTCCTACCCCACAAAGTCTGAATTTGTCCTCGGATAGGGTGAGTTCGCCAAGGTGTTTGCTTCTCCTGAGCATCAGGGCAGAGCAAGTTCCTATCACATGTAGTGCGGTCTCATCATCTTCCCCGCAGAACCTACAAAGACCATTAGACAAGATTCCCAGTTTTGTTAGGTAACGATCCAACCTACATTGTCCTGTTAATAATCCCGTAATGATTCTTAATTTGTTCTTTGTTAAGTTCATACAGTCCTTGTAGCGTTTTAGGTTGTATGTCCCTAGCGCTAATTTAGAGTGTGATAGCCCCGGTAATTTTTCCCAGTGTAATCTCCTTTGTTTGTCTTCTTCTTCCCAGATAATACGGGAGATGTTACCCGATTCTAAATGGAGATGATGCTCCTTTCCTGGCAAGTTTATCTGCCATTTCGTTTCCATAAATCCCTACGTGTCCCGGAATCCATAGAATTCGCACCTGATTGAGTTGCCCTAGGATGTTCAGCTTATCAATGCATTCCATCACCAGTTTCGATGTGACTTGGTGAGATTTAAGTGCTTTGATAGCTGCCTGGCTGTCAGTCAGTATTGCTATTCTGCGGTTCCGGTAGTTCCGTTCGAGATATAATTGACCTCGTGTGGCGCTGATTAAGTGATTGAGCAAAGTCAAATTCATTTTTTCATATTTTTAGCTCAAGCGAAATTTATCGATATCGTTCCTGATTGATTCTAGCATGATTGACAATAGATTTATATTCAAAGAGTAAAGGCCAAACTCCATACGATGCAATGCTTTCTACGTGTTTCAACGGCACAAGTTCCACAACACGCAACTGCGTCAGCTTCTTGATTATCAAATAGTCACAATGCCACCAAGCAGAATTCCCTTTGTCACCAAAATTTCAAGAGTATTCGGTACGATATTTCGATAATAAGTATTCGATATCTGAAGGTTCGATTGAGGGTTAAATGTCGTTATTTTTGTTGTACATTTATCGAGCATCCTTCTTGTGGACCACTGATTGAGAATCAGTGATCTAAAATATCGATTTTAAATGAAATTATTTTTATGAAATACAAATGATAAACGCTAATGACTTCAATCCTTCTTTGTTGATCGATTTGTCGATCAAGAATCACGTTTCCTCTTTTTTTTAATGTACATAAGTATTCTTAATCCAAGAGTTGATTAGGACAGAATAGACAGGCGATATTGATGCTTGGTTTAGACTACTCTTAGCTTCAGTACCTTGAACCATAACGGAATGGGAAATCTCACTGATCCCCTGGGCCGGTATCGCGCTCTCAGGGTTCTTACACTTACTGAACCCATTATTATTTTTCTTTATCCAAGAAAGGGTAAGGACAGGGTAGAAATGGTGTTGCCTGATTCAGACTGCGCTTAGTTTCAGTGCCTTGAACCATAATGAAATGTGAGATGTCACTGATATCCTGCGCCGGTATTACGCTCTTACACTTGTTGAGCTTCCTTATTACAAGGTGGTAATTCAGCAGGAGGAAATAGAGGGTTATAAAAAAAGCAACACTAATGCTACTATCAATGATATTGCTACATTAAATTACTATTGTACATCTGGACCTCGAGGCTATTGGATAACGCGACTATTTCCAGGAACGCATTAACCGGTTGTTTCCTATATGACTCATTGAAGTGTAGGTTTAAACTCCTCAAGTTCAATCACGTTAAACAACTCAAATTCATTATATGTTAGTTACGTTATTCAATATTACACTCAAACTTAACTAAAATTTATTTGGCATATACTCGTACATAGTACATGCATTTGTTTGTATATAAATTGTTATATTTTCTTATCAGTGACGAAGATCATAAAATAAATACAATAAATATACTAAAAGAAAACAAAATAAACCTCATTATCTACTCTCTCGCGCTGAGTGTTGACTCTCTTATTTCTGTATTGCCAAATTGTTTTGCAAAGAGCACAAGAGTGTTGGGACGGGACTGAGAGCAACTAGGTTAATCCCTCATATTAAATAAATGACATATGTATATTTGTGAGTTTGATTATTTGCACACCTTCAAATTAATAGCAGCAATTTAACAGTAAACAAGCAAAAGCAATGAAGGGTTAGAGAGAGGAGAACAGCAGATAAAATAAAATGTCATTTGTTTTTAATTTATTTTATTTATTTATTCATTGTTGCCTTGTTTTTTGTTTAAAAATTTTTTAGTACATGAAATGCCGCCGTCAATTAGGAAATTTATTAATTTTTATAATACAATACAATGATACTAAGAAAGAGATAAAATATTGTCAATTTGTCATCATCACAATCATCATAGTCTTTAGTTTTATCATCATCATTGTCATTATCATTTTGCATTGTACCCCTGACTGACAACAACACCAACAACACCAACAGCAATAACAATGACATGAAAGTTGTCTCTGTGATTTTTCCGTTAATTTTCAGTCTATCTATACCGCCGCCCTCTTATTGAGTTTTACTCTCTTTGACTCACTTTACATAGTTACTTTTACTCTGTTGTTAGGGGTCTCTCACTTGCCAGTTCTCCTCTCCCACAATATTAAGTCTTCTTTGTAATCAGTTCAGTAGTGTAGGAGCACACAACACAACAGAACAAAACAGTTTAATTTTTTTTTTTTTTTTGTTGTTGTTATTATTTCATTTGAGTTGAGTTGAGTTTTGATAGGAAAAACGAATGAAGTCAACTTAGTCAGTTAGTCAGACTGACACTCACTCAATCAAGTCATTCACTCAGTCACCCGTTTGTCGTTTCAGTTTTCAGTTTTAGTTGAGCATTGTGAGTCGCTGCCTGTTCTCTGGTCTTGACTTCGCGAAAATTGAATTGAAATCGCAATGAAAATCAAATAAATTTTTATTCTAGCATTTTTAAAAAAATTAAAGTAAAACAAAATAATTGCGTATGTGACGCATTTACAATTATAAAAACAGATAGAAAGACAAAAAAGTATCTCATGCTTGTTAAATCATTAAATATTTGTAGAACTTTTCTCGTGTTAACAATAAAATGCAAATATATTTTCCCTAGCTTTGGAGACTAAATAAATAAATAAATCTAGTAAATTATTCAAATATTGTTTCATAACTCATAACAAATAACAATAGAACAACAATTTTGTTATCAAAATTACAAAATAAAAACAAAAAATGCGACGCCCGCCAAATCTAGGCGAAGTAGGACGTGCCTTCTCGGAGATGTCACCATTGAATCCACCGAACTCCGCCCATTCCACAACAATACAATCAACACATCAACGTACCGACTCCGGTGGCTATGGTAGCATTTTTACCTTCGGTTTATTTCGTAGTTCGTTTAACAAAGCAGGAAATTCATTGCAGGTATGAATGACTAGTATTACGACGATTTCATTTCCATTTTATCTTCAATAGAGGAAACAAAGGTACTAACTAATCTCTCTCCTTGTTGGCTCACTGAGCTCACAGTACATATGTATGTCTGTCCGTCTGGCATTGCATTCTAAATACTATTCTGAAGGGAAGAGAGAAGAGTGTTTTTTATTGTTTATCAATTTGTTGAGTCTTAAATGATAAACCAGATATTAATTGTTATATTAAAGCAACAGTTTTCTATAGACAAAACAATGGTGATTTCTAGTTAAAACATATTTTTTTTCTTTATTTTATTCGTTGAGATTATAAGCTGATAACTCACACTCTAATCACTAATATTGTAGATTAAGATTTAATAAAATAATCTATGTATAATGAGGTGATTTCGAAAGCCACACAATATGATTTTTATTTAGTGTTGATACGATTTTAATGATGATTGACTTATGAAATAAATTACTTAATATAATAATTATAACTATAAAAAGAATCTAATGAAATTCCATAAAATAATCAATCAATCCTTGTGTACTATAATTTCATAGAAAATCAACTAGCAAAGTGATAGATACAGTATACACTTTTTTTATTGCATACTTTTAGGCTGCAACTTAAAAACAGTCACGCATTAAATATTGCAATAAACTTAGAAAAAGAATTAATATTCAAGGGCAATTTTTTTATTTTATTTTTTTTTATTTTATTTCATTTTTAATCATTCAATTGCAGGCTCATATACTCGAGATATTTGTCTTTCTCTCAGATTTAATGAGTCTTGTTTGAGACTGTTTTGCTTGTCATAACTCATAAAATTGACATTTGACTATATAACAATTAAAATAACAATAACAATAAAAAATAAAATAAATAAATAAACACGAACATTTGCTTTGATAAGTGTCAGTCAGATTAGTAGAAATATGTGTTTGACGAATAACAGATACATATATGTATATGGAGACATATACAAATACCAAAACAGTTACTTACGTCTGCATATGTGGGTTGTCTGAATTGTTTTGTATTTCAAATTGGCGAATGTGAAAACCATTTGTTCATATGTTCTTTGTTTTAGGGTAGATCACATAGGCTGCTCGCGAGTTCACCCAGAAGCCTTATGGCTCATTGTGATGCCTGATTATAGTAAAAGTAAATGAAAAGGGAATGGTAGGGTATCCATAGTTAGTCTCAAAGGTTTCTCTCAGCCTCTAAAACCAACCTAAAGAAGTCGATTACAAAGCCAGATTCCCCGGAATTAATTTCACCAAACTGCCAATCCTCAAATCAACAATGAACGGTTTCTCAAGAAGACGGATTCGTCTATCAAAAAGAGCAGGTCATTCACATAAGAGGTGTTGAATACTTTCTGAGTCTTCCTCATCAGAAAGTCTTGATGTGGAGCATTCATCCATCAGCCCAAATGTGCAGTCCCCCGTTAGTATTCCTGTCATCATCCGAATTATTTTCTTGTTAAATTGTAGGAGCTCGTAGATCCGTTTCGGTTGGTAGCAAGGCTAGAGAGTCCTAGTGACAGTGCAGCCAGGCTCATTTTCTCACTTCATACCTGCTAGCTCCTTGATTTTTGCTTCCCTTCCTGTAAAGATGTCTTGGTGAGGTCTGTGACCATAGGCAACTGCTAGAGAAACAGGCAGTACCTAACCCCTTCTAACGCAATCATCTACCATCTTGTTACCTATAAAACCAGAATGGGCAGGCACCAAGATTAGCGTGATTCAGTTCTTCCGAGCTTGCGTAATAGTTGCCACCGCGCTTCGGATAGTTTTGCTCTTGATGCTGTGGGCCGACAGAGCGTTGCTAGCAGCATAGAAATGTGTCTAGGGGTCTCCCAGACCGCATAGAACTCCAGTATGTAGTATGACTAACTTATTTCTGTTTGTGTTTAAATAGAAGTGTGTTTAGACCAGAGATGGGTAGTTAAGTACGATAATTAAGCTCGTGAAGCTTATTGTAATAATGAGTAAACGTTTCATGAAAGAAATATTTGTTGTCTCTATCGCTCTGAAGTGAAACAACAACGTTATGCATGAGAACGATAGAGACAACGAATCTTTCTTTCATGAAACGTGAGATTACATTTGTATACCAATTTGGACTAGTATAGCTAAATGGTTGATACTCAATTTCGTCAGTATTTTAAGGTCCCACACTCTCGAAGTAAGAATATCATGAAAATCACTTTAATCTTGTTACATCATCAAAATACTTTAGACAATGTTCTCGCGAAATTGTGTGCGCTCTTAAAATTGTTGTCCCACTCAAAATGTCAAGGTTTCACTCATAAATCACAAGATTCCAAAAACAATTTCTTTGGATTTTGTTGTTGGAAACCGTACGTAAACTTCTTCCAGACTTTCTGACCTAAGTTTTCAAAAGAGAAAAATAAGAAGAGTCTTATGGTTCTTTCACACAGTCTCAGTCCATTATCGACTCGATTTTAGAATCGATAACAGAGAAATCTACTGATGACCGAACTTGTCAGTCCATTTCGATTTCTGAAATGATAACAGGCACTTGGACTGAGACTGAACTTACCATGTAAACGGCCCATTATTTCTCAGTCCATTTTGAATTTTGAAGCGATAAAAAACACCTGGACTGAGACTAAACTGACCGTGTAGAAGACACATTATTTGGCTGTCCGTTTCGATTTCTGAAGCGATAACAGATACTTGGATAAAGACTGAACTGACCGTGTAAAAGACCCATTATTTATACTCATTTCAATGAAATTATTTAACTCAAAATAGAGCCAGAATATTACGTTGTGAGATTGAAAACTTTTCAATCAACCCACTTATATACATTCGTATATTTACAGTAAAGTATTATATATCAAACAACTCTGTGCCATCATTCATAACCATGGTGATGGTGATGATGATGTTGATGATATTCGGTTCTATGTAACATATACATTTCCACGAAAATCAGTTTAGTTTCTCATTTCATTTGCTCCGGTGAACTACACTTTTCTCTACACCAACGAATAACTACTTCTTATATCAAAAAAAAAAAAATATTAGCAAACAGGAAATAAATTGTGATAGTTCAAATACAAACATCCTACAATATAATGCCAAATTAAAAATAAAAAGAATATAATAAAAAGTAGAAATTAGCAAACAGCATCTTACTTATCATATAAATTTTTATATCCGTTGCATATTCTTAGTACTAAGTAGTATCTTGTTATCTCTTGAAACTTGGACAACTGATAACAAACTCTGTGATCTTGTGTTAACAAGTGGATGGAAGTGGAAGGAAAAAAATAATGGAACTCCAATAACAAATTCTATTTTGTTAATTAATTTTCAATGTTTTTTTGTTCTTGTGTTTCTTTTTTTTTTTTGTTTTTATTCTTCTTCCCCAATTTTCCTATTTAAATTAGTTTGCGTGAATGCGGGCACATTCAGTTCGTTATAAAACACGCAACGTGACAGTTTACAGTCTTCGATTGATTGTTATTGAAAAAATACAATTCTTTTTGTATTATTTTCGAAATAAGAAAACAAAGAAAGAAGAAAAACTACGTAAAATATTTTATTTAATTTTTGGTGTAAAGAAAAATCATTCAAAACGGAACTCAGTGGGCATAATTTGGCAAAAATGTTTAAGGCACGCTTAAAAGCGAGTCATGGCGAATCCGAGGTGGGTTTAATTATAGTTTTTAAAGGTAAATTAGATACGAATATCTTAATTTATCATTAGGATTTAATAGATAAAAATAAAATAAGATTATCCTAATATCAATACTTTTCTCTTTTGGGTCTTTCTGACCTATAATTTCAAGCTTAAAAAAAGTGTTAAGATTGCTGATATAAATGTTCTTAATTGGAATAAGGATAGGTCTTTCTTTCATTACATCTTTATATAATTCAGTTAATTAAAGCAGATGCAATAAACAATGATTTCATGTGTCCATAATTTAAACTTCAATTTCAAAAGATTCTCTCTTCTTTCATTGAAAAGCAATTCAATCAAGGAAATCAATTAAATGACATAACTTGAGCAAAGTACATACATACATACATACATACATATGTATATATGTAAGTGCAAATGTATCTTTAGAGTACATTTTATTTTCATTCCCATTTCTCATATTTTTCTTGTCATAAACTCTTCTCACATTCTCACATTTCTTGTTATTTATTGACAATGTAGTATTTTCCAAGGCAATAAGAACAACAACAAAAAAGAGGAACGAATGGACAACAACAACAAAAACAACAACTCAAAACAAAACAACAAGCTAATCATCTCAATTTATTTCTTTATTGATTCGTTTCGTATTCTTCTTTCGATTAGTTTTAATTATAAATAACAAAAAATAAAAAAGATACTATTCATTTAAGTGAAAGAGAGAGAGTGTGAAAGAGACAGTGGGAAAACCAATAACTGCAAATAATGAATTAGAAATATTTCATTTACCCCCACTCTTCCCCTCTTCTCTCTCTCGCTCCATCTTTAAACCCAAAATAATTAAAAAGCAAACAAAAAACAAAACAAACAACTGCATACAAAAAGACCAGTATGTCAAAGGGATTTCACAAATTAATTGGCCTAACAAAAACAAAAAAAAAAAAACAATAAACTAATAAAAATAAAAAACTTATACTTATATATACTATTTTATATAATAATATATTGGTACAGTATATAGAAAATAAACAACCACAACCATCATCGTCCACAATCAGAAAGCAGACAAAGCTGAAAGACATTTTATGTGTGTTGAAAACGATCACAAAATACTTAAAACTAAAGATCAAGAACATTATCATAAATAAAAGGGCAGAAAAACTTCAAACAAGATAAAGGAGAATACTGCCATAAATCACATTCTTCTTCATACTCTACTATATAGTACAAGTAAAAGAAATCATGAAGAAAAATTACCATGGCAATGGTGTTCATGATGATGATGGCCATGATGATGATGGCCATGATGGTGAAGTAAAACAAATTAATACTAAGTCGCCCACAGAAAATGATGCCATGCAATCATCAAGAACCAATACAACACCGCCAACAACAACAACAGTGACCACAACAGCATCCAAAGTCATAACCATTACAACAGGCAACACCAAACAAAGTACCATAAGTGCCCTGGTACGTGGCATACATAATACTGGTATAAGAGATGCTGCAACATTGCAACGTCCACTACATGAGGATCATATTATCATTGTAAACAACAACGATGGTAATAACAAAATACATGCTCATGCACATGGATATGGTCAGGGGCAGGATCAAGAATGTTTACGTTTATTAAACTCATCTCAAACAAGTTCTGGATTGGCTAAAACACCAACGGAATACTCGCCGCATGTTTCATTACCACGTTTCATAATCAATATAGAACCTCCAGATACATTACGTTCTATAACACCAGAACCAAATGATGATCAACTGAGCATTGGCAGTGAACATAGTAACCAGTATCACAGTATCCACAATATCCATAACAGCAGCAGTAATGGTGATGCACCACCAAGTCCAACGAGACGTTATAGCCACTTCAGTCTGGCCTTGCGACGTTTCTCTCACATCCATCATATCCATGTAATGCACCGCAACCTACTCTATAAGACTATAAAAATTTCAACATTAAATGTTCTAAAGCAAAGAAAAGCATTAAAACCTATGATACACTACTTACTACTCCTCATCAGAAGCTTGTGTTTTGTGTGCTCTTTAAAGTTTGACATAGAAGGCCAACAAGCATGACCAATTTGTTTGGCCGTTAATGAGATCATATGCTACCCAAATGGATGAATGATGTTCAAAGGCCATCAACAAGGCACGAACGTCAAATTGTCGTTTAAATCAAACAAATTGGTATTGCATGTTGTTGGCTGCCTATGCCAATCTTAAGTTTAAAATTCTATTTGTACTAGCCGTGGCTAGAAGCATAAGTCAGATACATTTTTGTGATGATCCTTTGTTTTATACTTACTATGTATTATAAAAATTTTAAACCCGCTCGCTTTGTTCAATGGCTCTTTGTATTGCTCTTTGATTGACTTTTCTACTCTTTAATTCTTTGTGTCATTCGATTCTCTATATTCAATTCTACTACTCTGCTCTGTCTTGTTTAACTAACTTAACTTGTCTGCACCTTAATTTCAAATAAACCACAAGCAAAAATAAAAAAAAAAATAAACCATAACCCACCCCGCTTTTATTCCCACACAAACCTTGCCATATCTATTTTTATATCTTTTTCTCTATTTTGTTTTATACTTATAATCACCACAATCTTTTCTTTCCCATGTTCTTGTGGTAATTTCACTTTTAAGTGTTTGTTATTTGCTATAAGAATTGTTTATTGATTTTGTTCGATACTCACTCATCCTTTGGAATACTCAAAAGTATGGAAAACGCTAAGAATGATCTGTTGATTGTTTCCGGTCTTTAAGTTTATTGAACTTGTTATTTTTCCCAGCTAAACCTTTTGATGCACACAATTTTTTATATATGTGTAAAGCTTCTTCTTAACCTGTCTACTGTTTAGCACCAATCAATAAATTATAAAATATACTTGAAAAGAAATCATGATTAACATGACTAACCTGTGGATATTTTGACAATACAAAAAAGAAAGCTTTTAATAATTTTAAACTCATCAATTATATACAATATAGAAATTATCATGAAAGAAAAAAACAGATGAGGAAATGTGATCAAATCAAAACAAATTAAATTAACAAAAAACAAACAATACACTTAAGTAACTTTAGTTCCCCGAATCATACATACCTTTTGAAAACCAGCTAATGAATTTGCTAATACAACTACTTACATATATCAATTATTTGTTCGATCAGGATATGGGATCATGTTCAACTGTGTTATAAAGATTCTTAGTTTTTACCTTATTTGCAATTTAAAATACATATGAATGGGAAATATCTATTCCAGTAATCGAGGAATCCTAGTACCCTCATACCATATAATCTGTTTACAATAACAATGAGACGTGTCCTACCCGATAGCTCTAAATCCGAAAGACTAATTTGCACAAAAATAGGCAAACGCTTTATTGAGGTCTCCGACACACAGTTACAAACACCATGACTTAATAATAATACCTATTAAATCTAGCATAAAAGGTATAATAATATTAATAAAGATAATACAATATCTTATCTGTAAAATATTATATTTTTTTCGTATTAATCAAAAATCTCTTTACCGTAAAATAATTATTAATTTAAAATATTTTGACTTATTTTTCCCATGTCCAGACTTTAAGCAAGAAGACTACATACGTTATCTTTAAAATTTCCAAAGTTTGTTTGTACTTCTATATGGGACTACTTACACATATGCTATATAAATATGCCTGATTGTTTCATGTAATAATTACTAAAGGTTATTTAAACAAGTTTACATATATCCAACCATATAAGCATGATCTACTATACCAGGCCAGAGGGTCTTTTTTGTGACAGCCCCCTTAGTTACAGTTCCTCCGAGATTCTGGTATTCATCAAGAATTCCAAAACTTTCTTTGTAGGCAAATCTACAATTTCATTTGCTAGCTAACCAGTTAGCGGCATAAGGTTCTGGACTTTACAGTGGCTTAGAAAATGCTCTGCTGTCTCCTTTTCTTCATTATAATAGTCTACGTTGGTCGTTTCGACTAATCCACTAGTCTTTTAAGTAATGTTAAGCAATCATAATCCAGCTTCGATTTAATGTCGAAGCCGTTGTCTTCTTGTAGTGCAGCCTTGCATACTCTATTTCTTCTCTAAGACATAGCTGTTACTATGAATTGATCATGTTTTAATGATATATGTCCATTTGATCCGATTATATTATAGGTAAAAAACAAATAAACTAAGAAGAACTTATTACCTAAAGTACTTAGTATTTCTAAGTCAAGCAGCATGCAAAGAGTTTTATAAAAATTCAGATTATATATGTCCAACTTGCTAACAATGTATGGATCCCTAAGACATAAAGAAGGTTCATATTTATTTATCGGAAAGAGAATGTGTGTGTGTGTGTCCAGAAACAAATCTTAAATATTTGGTGGCTTTAATTGTATGTAAATTTTATAATGTGGTATTACAAAGACAAAAAAAGAAATATGTTAATCATCATCTGCATTAACAGTTTTGGCTTGTGACACACTTTAACAAAGATATTTATGAACTTAACTGGATTTCGCGGAACCACATAAAGGAGGTTTTTTTTTTTGGGGGAATTGATACATTCTTTGGGTATTTTTTTTTAGCGTATATGACGTTGCATATGCAAAGCAAAAATACAAAAACAAAAATGTTTTCAACATTGAGATAAATTAAAGATTTTTTAAAGTCTTAAACAATTTGAAACAAAAAAAAAAAGAAACGTCAGATTGAGTTGAGTTTGATGTGCGTCAGTATTGTAAAAAAAACCCCCTATAATGCCACTTACTTGTCTCACTTTGTATTACAACAAAATACATACAAACTCTACTCTTATCTGATTCAAATTTTTATCTTTTTGATTATGCACTTTATTACAATAATATGGCTAAGTAATATAATATAATAATAAAAAGTATTCACTAACAATTGACTATAGAGCAGATATTCTCAAAAGAATGAATGTAGTTTTGTTTTATATAAAGTATTTATTCAGGGTTTATAAAAGACAATAAATCAGGAAATCAGTAAAAACATATGTGTACTCATAATTAAATATTACAAGTTTTTGTTTTCTTTTTTTTTTTTTTATTGGGAGCTCTTGTTGAGTGTATGAATCTTTATCAATGAAGTACTGGAATTAGTTTTCAATATTGAAAAGTAGGTAATTATAGAATATTGATTTTATTATTAAAAAACTTGATTTAATAAAAGTGTCTAGGATTAAAGAAAAATCTATTATAGTATTAAATTCTAAGCTCTATTGAAATAATAATGATTTAATCTTAAGCTAACAAAGGCCTAGCAAAAATTAGGTATCTAATTAAAAAGAAATTACGAATAATATAAATCAACATCTTGAACATCAATTAATTGGTAATGTTGGCCATAACTTATTATGCTTGACCATTTTCATCTAAAAATTTGAGGCTTTTTAATGATTTGAAACACTTCGTTAGACTTTTATTTTCTTGAACAAATCATTAGAGGATACTATACTTAGAGAACATGATTTTTTGCATTTTTAATGCCCTTTGGATATATATATTGAAATATGGTACTCCTCCTTTAAGACCTGTAAGTGTCATTCATCAGGAAAAAAAAAAAAATTTCAAATTAAAAAAACAAACCAAAAAAAGTTTATTCGCTTGTGCAAGAAGCGGGCCAAAGAAATTTTTATTCATCACATTGTCGGCATGTGCCGTATTCATACTTCACTTGAGCCGCATGCCGCCCTCGGGCGTCGGGTTGGACATCCCTGCCTTAAGGCTATCCACGAATCGATCCATTTTTTTGGTATCTTCATATGGTAGTGAAGTGTTCAGAGAGGCTATGTGACATAGATCGGAATAAGTGATAACCGGATGGGTAGGTCTTTCCAATTGAGTGTATCGAATTAGGTTTTCAGGTTAATATAATATATCAATAAAAATTTAGTAAAACACATTTTCAATAGAAGTTTTAATATTGACCGAAAATATCAAGTCAAATCTTATTAATATCTTTAATCTGTTAGCCATAGCAGTAATAAAAAAATTATCTATCTCTTATGCGAATTCCGAAACATAGAAGACAAAGAAAAGACTGACGATCTAGCAGGCAACTACTTTACCCATAAATGATACTGAATGCTGGAGCAATTGAATCATGATAGTCCCTGCCAGGATAAAGAAAATCCAAAGTCTTTACCAACGACTTACCAATTGGCAGACTATCTGTTAGATTCCAATACTTATGTACACAGAGAGAAAAACGCCGGTCTAAGAACAGCACGGATTGTATTTAATTATAGAACACATCAAAATGAGTTGCATTTGGTGTAAATGTGCTTGAAATAAGTAAGATTTGCACTTAAACTGAAATTCGAGAGCAAGTTAACTTGAATTAGGAACAAATAAACATAAATTGAGAACAATGTGAGCTTATCTCGCAGCGAAAATGTTGTCATTACAAGGGAAATGTTCAAGAACGAAATCTTGAATTAAGTTTGTTTTGTTAATTTTTTCATAACCCTATGGACTTACTTTAACAACAAGGAATCGTTTTCTGTTCTCTACCATGCGGTCTTGTTTTAAGACCAAAGCAACTTAAATTGAGACCATTTTGTTCTCAAATCAAGAACGGATTATGCTTCGGGGTCTGAAAAGTAGAACGAAATGTGCTTGAAGTGATAACATATATGTATTTGCCCTTTCGCATAGATTACAATATTTTGAAACTAATAATAAAAGCAAGTTCATACAAGAGCTGCAGCACAAAATTTATTGGTTAATTACAAAAAACCTAAAACATCTTTAATGACCTAACATTTATTGTTATAATAAGAACTATATTATTAAGTGATACAATACTTTCTACTAATATATTATCATACATAAATCTATCAACCATTAGCATACCAAAATAAAAGAAATAACCTTATGTTTTACAAGGTAATTGATAGATAAATTCTATAAATTATAAAATCCAATCTTATTATGTGTGCTATATAAAAACAATAAAAATTGAAAACAATTAATCAATTTATGAAATGAACATTGGCATGTCTATCTACATAATTTACTCTATTGCAATGTAAAAAATTTACTTGCATTGAAACTACATTCTACTTATAATTAATTAAATTAAATTTAATTAAGAAAATGAAAAAAAAAAAGTTGTATTTATTGAGCATTGAAAAGCCATAACAAATAAATACATACATAAATAAAACCAATTTTAAAAGCATTGTTAATGCCAATAAAATTACTAATTATCTACACAGCAACAACATTCAACATACTACAGTAAAGTTATCTTGTGCTTTATGCTATAAATCTGGCCTTCTTTTAGCCTACAAGCCAAGCCACAAATTAAAGAGAAATCCAAAAGCAACTCTTAATAAGCTGAAAAGCGAAAAAAAAAGTCCCCATGCAATAAAGAGTTTTTATACTTGTAAGACAAACAACAAGAGGCTTAAAATTACATTGAGTTAGCGAGGAGTTAGTTGCACTTGGCTAACGTGGTTAAATGTTGATTGGACTTAGATCAGATGCAGATACAAACGCAATGCGGCAAGTCGCACCAACGGCAAATCGGCACACAATATTCGATCGCTTGGTGTAACTAAATTCAATGTAAAATTAAAGTTGGTTACGAATTCGTGTGTAAAAATCAAAATAAAAAAACCGAAAACAAAACGGAAAGACCAAAAGATATAATGAACACCAAAAGATACAATTCGAATGAACTGCATTGTTTTGTGTATTTGTTTAAAAATAGCCAAATGTAGCAGTTAACAGTAGCAGCAACCAACAGCAACAACAAATAACAAACTTGTTTCCATAATTTGTGTGCGCGAATCTAAAAAAATAAAAAAATTACAGCACATTTTGCAGTTACGAGTAGCAATGCAATTTGTTGTGCGTGCGTTGTGTTTTGTTGGGTATGAAGTATCTGTAACTCAATAAAAAGTGTAAAGAACAAAACTGCATACGCATGCATTTATAAATATTTTGCAGATACGTTGATACGTAATTTTTAATCGCTTATAGTAACATTAATTTCAAAGGCGCACAACACGGGTGTTTATACGATGAATAATTATGATTATGATGATACAATTTAGCTACCGCATCTTTTTTGCTTTGCCAAAACTTATTGTTGTTACTGATAAGCTCCGTTTGTGTAAAATGACTAAAGGTTCTTAAAACAAATCTAGAATACATACAATATAATCACAGAATGTGAGGAACTGTGTGAAAGATTCTCCATGTAATTGAGAACCTGGATAGTATAAGTACCATTGGCTGCTGACCACAGAATGCGAAGTCACCAGAAGCCAGACAACCTGAATATATGGGGGGTTACGAGATATGAAGGTTGAGTATCCTTTGTTGGTCTGAATGGACAAAATATAGTAGAATCAACAAGAAAAAAGCCAAGTCCCCCAGTGACTACTTTGCCAAACTGCTCAGGTCTTCGAAGAAAGGATGCCCAAGTAAACAGATCCGTCCAAAAAAGCTGGGCTGTCACATCGGCGCTGTTGGATACTTTTTTTTATATCCACAGCTACGCCAGAAGTCTTAGTAGGAAACATTAATTTTTTAAGTCAGGGCTTTACCTGGGTCAACCTTTTTCGTTCTGTGGGCCACATTGGAGGAATATGTAGTGATGTGCGTCCCAGTATCAAAAAAAAAAAAATCCCCCAGTGTACTTCAGTGGCGAAAAAACAAATACGAAGAGCAGCGGGCCGGAGAAATTTCTGTTTCTTTGGAGACGTCTGGCCCGCATTCAGACTTCATTTGGGGCCCATGCGGCTCGCGGGTTGGACAGCTTTTCTTTAAGCCATTAGCTCAATGGAGAAGTGTCCCGTTAAGACTTCCGTCATCATTTGAATCGTTTTCTTGTTGACTTCAACAGTTGATTTACCAAATATCTACATGTATGAATGTATGTTGTAAATTTAACCGACCTAAATACATAAATGTCCGATTGTTCACACTATATCTTTTTGGCTTGGCTATACATTATTATTGTTCTTTTGTTATTGATAAGCATCAATCGTATAATGAGAAATGGATCTTTACAGAAATTTAATTTAAAGACAAAGGCTCTTAATATTATGCAATCGATGGTCTAATTGAGACCTGATCGATATTAAAGCAATACCTACCAGCAGAATTATCCGAAGAAAATCTTGGAATTCTTATGCACTGATGAGGTGACTAGCTTCCGCACATTCCCTTATCTAATCTTAGTTCAACCGATCTACTTAAATGTCCGATTGATCTGTTTTTATCACTTGTTTTTTTTTTCTTTGCCAAAACTTATTATTGTCATTTCGTTACTGATAAGCATCTTTTGGTCGTGAAATATTTATTTTTATTAATAAATTCTACTCTTCACAAGTATTTGTGCTTGAAGTTTTGAACAATGACTACTTTTATCTAATAAAAGCTTACAAGTTCCACCATACTAAGATACTCTGATGACGCGGAACACTTGGCACTCTGGACAGGCTGTGTGTAGTATTCATACTATCATGATGGGCCGACTGACTTGCCTGTCTCTCTATCTCGTATCTATGTAACTATAAGTTAAGTGGGAAATGAGGAAGGAAGGACTGACTGACTGACAGTACTGACATCAAAAATAATAACAACAAAATGCTTAGTTCCATCGTCGTCTTCGGTTTTAATAGCTCGTCGCTTATATTGTATTTCTTTATTCGTTTGTTGTTTAGTCGTTCTGTGCTAGTATCACAACAAGTATCTGTTGCTGTTGCTGTTGGTGCTGGTGCTGGTGCTGCTGCTGGTGTTTTTGTATCTTGTCGTTTAAATTCATTCACACAGTCACTTGCAGCACGCGTTCGTATTCAGTCAGAAGAGACTTTAAAGCGCAGCATCTGCAATTTTAACAAATAAAAAAAAAAATACCGAAAATAAAATAATAAAAATATATATAATAAAAATTCGAATTATTTTTAAGAAGTGCGCGCTTGCATGCTCTTTCAGCATTTAAAGACAATTAAAATTAAATATTTAATGAAAGTACAAATACTTAGTTGTTAACATTTATTTAATTACTGAGCAAATATTTATTTATATATAATAAAAATAAAAAATAAAACACTTCTTCAATATTCTACTACTTAGTGGTCTTGGAAAAAACATTAAAATTGAAAAATGTTAAATAAGCAGTTATATGTTGTTTAAATTAAATAAAATTAACTAAGTATATTTGTTTATTATTTTTTTGTTAAAAATTTATTGTAATTTTTTTATTACAAATGACAAATTGTGCAAGCTGTGATAATTTATATTTATGCAAAAATATACTAAAAAATTATTAAAATGAAATTGTCAAAGAGTTTCGATGAATTAATCTTAAACGCATCGCGTTTAAGTCTCAACAATTTACGTTCACCGGGAAAGAAGAAAACTAAAAATGTTTGTATAATTTCTAATTATTTAAATAATTTATATGGTGATAAATACACATAAATACTATATATATCACTCTCTCTCTCTCTAGATAATTAGTAATTATTATAAAATAAATAATAAAAAAGAAATAAAAATACATAAATAATAATTAAATAAAATTAATTTAGTTGCACTAATGTCCAACAATTAGAACAAACCCAGGTTTAACAGCGGATCCATCAAAGTGTACATAGGTATACCTTTTATGCTTTAGCTGAGAAAATTAAGAATTTAATAATATTATAGAAGTTTTAGCAAGCAACTGTCAAATTTATAATATATGTTTCAAACAAGTTTGAGATATCCAAAAAATTCTCAATCCAAAACTGATAAATAATCGGTTATTTGCCATAAGTTGCATGGGAACTAATAAGTGAGTTTTTGAGTTGATAAATAAATGCTTGTCATTTACTACTTTGACCACTACTCGTACTACGTTCAAGTGGTCCATACGACAAGTCCAATTTTTAGTCTTTTTTTTCGAGATTATTGACACTTGTAATGTGTTATCTTCCAATGCTGCAATAATTGACTCTGGCTTATCGGCATAGACAAGTGATTTCACGTATCCCCATAAAAAATAGTCTAAAAGCGTCAAATCACCGGTTCATAAAGCGAGATAAATTGCTAACCGAACTCATTGTCAAAAAAACAGCACGAATTTTTTTGAATTTGATTCAATAATTTGTTTGCGTTGTTTGGGGGTGTAAGTCTTTCCATGATGGAATGCCATGCTAGCATGTTTGACTTTGTAGCCATAACCTTAAGTTTGTAAAGGAAGTACATAGCTCTTCTAGTAATAGGGGAACTCAGTTTGGAACTTATACTTATGTTAGAATAAGGACTATGTTATATAGTAGTATCCAATTTATAAAGTAAAATGATTAAACCATTCTCACACCTATGAATGTTGGGGAAGGGTATAAAGTCAATATTCAAAACACTAAAGCTTTTGTGCAGGAAAACACTAATACTTATTAGAATATTATACTTACTTAGTAATAGATTTTTTGCGCTTAGACCTCGCGCTTCTTTCATGCCTCAATAAGTTTTAGCATGAAAATATTATTTTACAAAAAAATCCAATCAAATACACAAATCTATAAATATTTACAAACAGTTAGTATTTGTTTATTTAATATTTATTGTGCTACAATTGGCAAAAACACTTTCATTGTGCCTCCCAAAGACAACAATATTAACCCCCATTCCATCACTAAATTTAATATATATAACAATAACAATTTGATGAAACTAAGTACAATATTTGTAACACTTGAAAACCACTTCTAGAGAATATTCATTATGAATACAATTTACCCAAATCTTAAGTACTTAAATCACTTGTGATTGAATTACAATAAAAATAATAATAATCCGTTGCTGCATTATACTAAGTATCTACGTGCTTAGGCTCTTGATTATTTAATAATAACAAATATAATAATCTAAAACTTATCTTGTTGTTTGCTTGTTTTTGTGTCATCATAACTTCTGCTGCATTGTCATGATAAAATTTGTAAATTTTAACACAACTTATGAACTTCGCAACAGTTAGTTGTCATACTTACATCTGTCTGACGGTTTGTTGAAAGATTTTTGTAGTTCAAGGCTAAGTTGTTGATGATTCAAATACCAAGTTATTAAATTAGAGAAAAATAATCTTAACAAATTGATGGAAAACAAGAAAAAATATGTAACTTAGCAAACCTAACATACACTTCACATAAGATGGATTGGATGGAAATATAGTTGGAGGAAACGATATACGATAGATAAAAGAAGATCATATAATTTCATGTTGAAAATGTCAAAAACTATAGGTTTAAATACTCATTGATACAGGACATGACCATTTTGTTCCTTATCGTTGCTAATTATACTTTTTCGGGTCTCTGAAGCGCTACAAATATGTGACTAAAGTGATACTTGTAATTCAATTCGAATACAATACAATAAATTCACAATAGTATAGTTAATTGTATTAATGATTTGATTGTGTGGCCTGTTAACCTTTACGAACTCTGGAACTCGATATGCGGTGACACATCCACCATATAGCCACGACCTTGCATCATCAGATTTCCATTTATACCGCTCCCTTCAAAATGCTTTGAGTGGTGAAACATTCGATTCTGATGGGGCTGTCAAAAATCACTTGACACAGTTTTTGTCCATAAGGATCAGAAGTTCTACGAGGACAGAGTAATGAATCTTCCCGAAAGATGCACAAAACAGTCAATACATTATCGATTAATGTTTGATCTAAATAAATAAATTTTGAATTTAATGGAAAAAACCGACATGACATTTGCACACACCCAATAAATAAATTCGGTGACACTTACGAACGGTAAGACATAATTTGTGTGTTTTCCATCTCTATTGATCATACTTTTTTGGATCTCTAAGGGAGGATTCTATGCGCTACAGACATCAGACTGAATTGATAACACATCTATCAATTCTTTTGGTATCATTTTATCTTACTTAACATCAATATATTTCCATGGAAATTATGTGGTTAGAAAAGTATTCATCTTTAGATGTGTCGAATGTAATTTGAGAAAACTATTAGGTATCTCGAGATTACACACAACTTAGTATTGGATAATTTGAAAGAAGCGAGCGATTTGTCCAGTCTTTGAATTAGTCTTACACATTATTACCCAAGTGTATTCATGCGGGTGGTTGAAGTTCGACCGCTGGTCGATACTAGTATGTATAATTTTTGTGCTGTTAAGTGTATAAGACGTTCTGGCCCTGTTCAGTAATTTGTATCTATTGTTCAAACAAATAGATATTTAATTGAATATAATTAATGTACAAAGCATGCATTTCTGGCAGTAATAATCAAATGTTATCACGTGTTTAACGTAAAAATTATTAACTTATAAATACCATGAGATTGGTATCAATCAAGCACATAGATACATCATTACATAATATTAATATGTAATAGACAGACAAACTGATACTTAGTTGCCATTTATGAATGATTAATTATGTGTATTTACAACTCAATTGATATTTTCTTTAAATTTTTGACATTTTGTTATCCTTGGCCAGCGCTCCTCTTCTATTATATAGTATATGCACAAGCATGTTTGTTTGTTATGTCAAGTAATGTACATACATATGTCATAAGTATTTATGACGTATCAATTTATTGACAGCATTTAACTTAACATAACCTGCCAACTGACATTTAAGTATCTACATAAAAAATTTAATTGTTATCAGTCATTTGTTTGCACTGCCAAAGACAATTTTTGCTTATCAAAATTTATTTTAATATTTAATATTTGAATTTTTAATTAATAAATTTCATTATATATGGTATTTACGCACAACAATCCTCTGTCAGTCAATCAGTCAGTCATATGATGATATATTTGTTTACTTATTTTTGATTTGAAACAACAATTTATCATTCAAAGTTTTTGGCATTTTGACATTTGATGTCATCTTAATTGTCACTGTTTTAACCTTCCTACCCTTTTATCATGTATCTACAATACTATGTGTTTGCTATAAGAAGTTCTTAGCATTGAACTCATTCATTTTACTATATGCAATGCCGTGGGTAAGTACATGCATAGGTGATGAGGAGCTTCCAGTTTGGACAATTCTACGCTTTTTAATTTATTTTAATACTAAAAAAAAATGGATGTAAATCTTGTGATCCTCAAATGCCTTTTATATTGTATGTATATGCATGTGTGGTATCAGTTCATTTTGATTTTACTCTAAAATACTAAAAAATTAAGTTTTTATAATCCATAAAATTTATCTTTTACTTTAATAATTTTATTTCTATTTTTGTTTTTTTTGTAAATTTGTTTTCTTTGGATAATGTTAGAATCTTAATCGGTACGGAGATTCTATGGGTTCGTTGGGACATCGCGCCTTACTTCAATATGTGGACAACAATGATTTGTCTGGACTGCGTGCTGTATTAGATAGTCGGCATATATCCATTGATGATCGAGATGAAGTAAATATATCACTATTACTTTCAAGATAAATTTGTAAAATCTCTATATATCATTCATTATCAATAGAATGGAGGTACAGTACTTATGGTCGTTGCTGGACGTGGTCTGACACCATTTGTACGTGAATTACTGAGTCGTGGTGCAGATGTCCAAGCAGAGGATAATGATAACTGGACATCATTGCTATGTGCCTCCAAAAATGGTCATTTCGATATTGTGCAATTATTATTGGATCATGGATCTGAATTGGAGCATCGCGATATGGTGTGTATTATTGTTAAATGATAAAGTTCTAGATTTATACAAACAATTTACTTTGTTAGGGTGGTTGGACAGCATTAATGTGGTCAGCATATCGTGGGCATACAGATTTGGTGCGATTCCTACTTGAGAAAGGTGCCGATGTCAATGCTCATGGCAATTATCATCTTGGCCCACTGCTGTGGGCTGCTGGACGTGGATTTAAGGAAATTGTCGAACTATTGGTGCAACGTGGTGCTAAAGTCAATGTGGGTGATAAATATGGTACATCTGCTTTAGTTTGGGCATGCCGCAAGGGAAGTGTAGAGATTGTGGATACTTTATTGAAAGCTGGTGCTAATGTTGATACTGCTGGAATGTACTCGTGGACACCGTTACTGGTTGCTGCATCTGGTGGCCACACAGAATGTGTTACCTCTCTACTGGAAAAGAAACCCAATGTTAATGCTTTGGATAAGGATGGTATGACTGCTTTATGTATTGCAAGTCGTGAGGGTTATCAGGATATTGCTGCATCACTGATTGGTGCCGGTGCTTATATTAATATACAGGATCGTGGTGGTGATACACCACTTATACACGCTGTCAAGGGTGGACACCGTGCTGTAGTTGAGGCTTTACTTAAGAAACATGCTGATGTCGATATACAGGGTAAAGATCGTAAAACCGCCATTTATACTGCTGTGGAGAAGGGATATGTGCAGATTGTTAAGATGCTTTTGTCTACAAATCCTGATCTCGAATCAACTACCAAAGATGGTGATACTCCATTATTACGTGCTGTTCGTAATCGTAATCTAGATATAGTGCATATGCTCTTGGACCGCAAAGCCAAGGTGACAGCAAGTGATAAGCGTGGTGATACATGCCTGCATATTGCCATGCGTGCACGATCGAAAGCTATAGTTGAGGCTCTTTTACGTAATCCTAAAAACAGTCAATTGCTCTATCGGGCAAATAAATCTGGAGAGACACCTTACGCCTTGGACACCCTGCATCAGAAAACCATATTGGGCCAAGTATTTGGATCAAGACGACTCAATACCAATGAAGACTCCGAAGGCATGCTTGGCTATGAACTATACTCAGCCGCTTTAGCTGATGTTTTAAGCGAACCTACATTGACGACACCCATTACAGTTGGTCTATATGCCAAGTGGGGCAGCGGTAAAAGTTTCCTATTAAATAAACTTCGTGATGAAATGAATAACTTTGCATGCCAATGGGCAGAACCACCATTACGCACAGCTGGCTTACTCTTCCTTGTCTGCATACATATAGCACTCATATTCGGGACAATTGTTGGCTTGGTGACATGGTCTGCAATGTGGGGAGGCATTGCGGCGACCACTTTCCTCGTTCTCACTTATGTTATACTGGCGGCCATTAGTTATTGCAACATGCAATTGGACATGAACTGGGCATATTCAGTACATCACGGCATTTTGAAGCGTATAGGACGTTTGAGATTAATACTACAAGTTGCATTTTGTCATCCACCCGGTCCTCAGGCGGACACGCAAGCCAAACCGGTGCGTTTTCATTTCGCGGAAGCCAGTAGTGCTGCACCAACAGGTGAAGGTGCTGTCGCTGCTATGCTTGCATCACTCTTCGAAGCTATTGAATCACATTATGGCTGGCTATCGTCTCGTTTGTATCGTGCCTTCAGACCAAAGTCACTGAAAGTTGACTCCAAATGGCGTTGGCGGCGCATGTGTTGCATACCAATCGTTATACTCTTCGAATTGGGCCTGCTGACACTTTGTGCAGGTATAGCACTTGTGGTGGCCTATTTTACACATGCTTCAGATGAGGAACGGCAAAAAATCCTGGTTGCTGTCTATGTAATGGCTGCAGTTCTAATAACATTGATTTGCACCAATCTTCATGTGCTTGCCAAAGCTTTTGGTTCATTGATATCATCGCCTACGCGGCAATTAAAACATTTGCAACGATTGGAACGTGAACGTTCTAAGGAGAATGCTCCACTTACTATTATGGGTGCTGAGGTGTCCATTATGACTGACATGGTGAAATGTTTAGATGCCTTTACAACTCAACAGAGTCGACTAGTGGGTGTTGTAGATGCACTAGATTCCTGTGATACCGAACGCATACTCTCGCTATTGAATGCCATACAGACGCTACTCTCATCACCAAATCGCCCATTTGTGTTATTAATATCAGTTGATCCGCATGTCATTGCTAAAGCAGCCGAAGCGAATAGTCGTCGTTTATTCACTGAAGGTGGCATTGGTGGTCATGACTTTTTACGTAATCTAGTACATTTACCGGTTTATCTACAGAATTCCGGTTTGAGAAAAGTGCAACGTGCCCAAATGACTGCTTTGCTGTACAAGCGGAACTACAGTGAGTTCCAGGGGGAGGAAGGTCCAACGCTAGGACACTCAGTTTCGGCGCGTCGTCTATCAAATGCTTCGGAAATTATGTCAAGTCAAGAGAAATTACGTGGGCCACCAAATTCTGGACGTGGTACAAGTAAAAAACTAAGACTTTCCGAATCGGTAGCCAGCTCGATTGGATCAAATTTACATCGTTTAGGACAAAATCCACAAGGTGTCCTTGATTTGTCACGTATTGTGCTCACCGATGATTATTTCAGTGATGTGAATCCACGAAGCATGCGCCGACTGATGAATGTGATCTATATAACTGGTAAGTGTGATACACTTAAGTTTGGTTTGGTCTTATTGAACAAAGTTTGAAATGAATTGTCTTCTTTTATGGATGTAGTTCGCCTGCTGAAAGCATTCCAAATAGACTTTAGTTGGTACCGTCTAAGTTCATGGATCAATTTAACAGAACAATGGCCTTTGCGTGCTAGCATGATTGTCTTGCAACACGATCAGTTTATGGATAATTGTGATGAAAGCATTTCACTACAGAGTGTCTATGAAAAGTAAGTAAGACAAATATGATGATCTGAAAGATATATAATATATATGATTTACTTCATAGAGTGCGTCCTAAGTTGGCTTGCCTACGAGAGGCTGCCCCTCTACTTGAACTCGATCGTGATGAGCGTAAACTAGAGGCTTTCTTGCAATTGCATAAAACTGATTTACTTATAGCTGATTTACGCATCTTTTTACCATTCACTATCAATTTGGATCCTTATTTACGCAAAGTTTTAAAAGGTGTGTACTACTTACTATCTTTTACAAAAATAAATTACATTTAATTATAATTTGGCCTACAATTCACAGAGGATCAACAAAGCATTGAAGATGAAGGCTCTCTAGTCTTACAAGCTAAGCCAAGTATTTCACATAATATGCGCATGCCACCACCACCACCAGTTACATATTTGCCTTCACCGTTGCCTTATGCAAACTATTCCATGTACCCTCAAGAATTTGTTAGCAATGAGTTGCGTCAACGTTTGCCTAGTTCAAGTACAGAACCCATGACAACACCATTATTGAATTCACCAGCAGATTCTTTTGGCGTAAGTCTTGATTGAAAATCCTTCAATTTGAATTTGATTACTTAACCAATGTCCATATGTTGTTTTTATATAGGAAGAAGTTTTACAAACAAAATTAACGGATTTAACTGTAGAAGGCATTATAAGTTTAGTGGAACGCATTGAAGATCTCAAACCTGCTTTAGCCAAATTGTCACCTGTGCTACGAGAGAATGCCATAAATGGACGTGTGTTGAAACATTGTGATTTGCCAGATCTTAAATTGGTATTTATTATATACATATACGTATATGATGGGGTTGAGGAAAAAATACAAATTTATTTATATTGGTCGACCACCTTCTGTCATTTCTCGTAAGAATTTATGCGACAATTGATTTTCACATATCTCTCTTGAAGTCAATTTTACGCAAGCAATAGATTGTTGCAGATATCGGAACAAATGATAATCTGACGGTGCAATGTCAAGACTGTATGGTGGATCCATCAAAACTTCCAAACCAAGGTTTTTCAATTGTTGCTGGTTCGTCAAAGATGTGTGTGGTCTAACGTTATCATGATGAAACAAGAAAGCTTTTCCGATAATTAATTCTGGTCTCTTGTTTAGTGTTCCGTACCCAAAGGGTGCCAATGGGAACGTATACCTAAGACTATGCTGTCCGTCCATCCGTATGTCAGTGAGCTCTATCTCATGAACAGTAATAGGTAGACAATTGAAATTTTTCACAGAGTGTTTGCTTCTTTAACGACAATAATAAAAATAAAATAAAGTTTACAAATTAAAGGGGTCCCCATACAAGAAACGTGTACTTCAATATGCACTGCTCGCAGTTTTCACTTTTGTGACAAAAAAACCAACAAAGATTAAGGAAAACCTAATGAATTTTACATAACTTCATACAATGACTTTTCAGAGTTCATGAAAAAAAATAATATAGTGCAGCATATCAAAATTTCTACGGGTTCCCTTCAGGCAAATGGCCAAGTAGAGAGAGTAAATTTCTAGTAAATTTATCTAGAATCGATGATTGATAAAATAAATCTTGTACAATGGTACGGAACCATTTGTATGCGGGTCCGACTCGCATTAATTGTTGGCAGTAGAAATTTTGAATCAATCATTTGGTCCCATCCCACCAAACACACAGCATAACCTTCTTTGCCGAAAATCCTAGCTTTGCTACCGATTGTGGAGCTTCATCTCACTTTGACCAAGACCGGTTTCTCACAACAGTCTCGTATGTTATAAAATAAGAGTTGCTACTTAGATGCAATGAACCGTTTATACTAAGTTATGGAAATTCACAGTCAAGTGAATAGAACAAGGCTACTTATGTTTTCCTCAACCAAATATTTATTATAAATTAATTCTACTCATAAAGTGATTTCTCTTATATTGATTGACTATAGGTGTTAGGCTTAAGTTTTGGACATTGGGAATTGTTTCGTTTACTCATAACAACATTACGTGATTGTGAAAAATTGCAATCACGTAAATTTAAACAAACACCAGCTATTCAAGACACACCGCCAACGCCAGCCATAAAGGATACTACCGATGGATTTATACCACCACCAAATCCACCTCATTCGCGTAAGAATTCAGCAAGTCATGTAGAAAAACAGGTGAGTGATAATCGATTGAAATAGAGAATTAATAAATGGTTTTGTGCTTAGAAGATTAGCAAGACACACTCACACACACACACATACCATGCGCTGTCATTTATACACGCATACACACACATACACATATGTACACATTACTATACACATATAAAAAAACATATTTGATTATTGTATTGTACAAAGAAAAATTAAAACGATGATGATGTTGTGTTTGTCATTTAGCATTTTTTTATATAATAAGAATCAATCTCATAATCCATACATTTGTCTCTTGTTTTTGTTTCTCAAATTACAATAACAACAACTACAACAAAAAATTGATCAAAAAACAAATGCAAACAAAAAAATTAAAAAATATATCACGCAGTCAAAAGTCCATGATTACGAGTATCTACAGGTAAAAATAAAAATAATCGTCTAAATCAAAACTAAAACTAAAACTAAATCAAGTTCTTCTTCTCTGTGTCTGTAATGCTTAAACTCATATAATTTTAATTAGAAAATATCTAAACTAATTTATGATTTAATTCATTTTTAAGTAGATTTACTAGTTTGTAATGTACAATTAAATCTTTCATGGTAATAGTACTTCAATTCTTTATGAATTTTTATTATAGTACTTTTTTTTTTTTTTTTTGAAAATATGAAATGAATTTATATACATGTATTTTTCAATTGAAATGGAAATTTTCTAGGTAACTCTGGAGGAGCAAATGATATGTGGTGCGTTACAAACACTCAACGAGGAAGCCTTTGAGGATGTGATCAGCAGTGAGCGTCCAAGTCCTACGGGTTTGCCAACAGGTGAGATGTTAGCTGCAGCTGCAGTGGCACAACTGCATTTAGCACCCATACGTGAATCGTCCGAATTTGGTTCACCATCTGATGAGCATAAGCTTAATCATATTCTACAATTGAATGCCATCAATAACAAAACAAACAATTCAACCACCACAACCAACAACACAAACAACAACAATAATAATAATAACAATTTACAAGCAGATACCAAATATCTAAGCAACATTTATAATCGTAGTGCAAGTACTCATTCACTGCAAAGTCTATCAGGTGGACTACAAATGCGCATGGGTAATGGTAGCACTGATATACTTATGTCAAGTGGTGGTCTAAGCATTGGTAGTAATATGATTGGTGGTTCTGGTGGTGGAGGTAGTACTAGTGATAGTGGTTATCATGTAAGGCACAGTTTAGTAGGTGATGCATCAACTATACAAATGCTTACCAAAAGCAATTCCTATAATGCCCGTCATAATTCCATATCTGATGAATTGATAAATGAATCAATGAAACCAGTGGCGGCGGCAGTGGCAACATCTTCTTTTAATACAGTACCCACAGTTGTTGTGATACCCAATAGTAATGGTGACAAGGTCTATGATGATACAAAATTATAGAATTTGCATATATTGAAAAAGGGTTGGCATCATTTATGATTATGGTTAAAATCTGGGATGATGATCACAGTGATGACGATGAAGAAGTGTTGGGAAAAATTCTTTTAGAAAGCAATAGTATTTGAAATTGAAACAATTATGGTATTTTAAGATTTTTGGTATTGTAGAGAATTAGAATAGAATTAGAAGATTACCATAGTTAAAATAATTAACCCATTTACAGGAAACAAAAAATATTTAGTAAAATTATTAAAAACAATTATAAATTGTCAATAGATACTTATCCAAGATAATTATTAACGAAACATATTCTCCCACATTGTTGATGATGACGATGATATCAAATGATATTTTAAGTTATACTAGTACTTACTACGATATAACATTCATATATATATTATACATAGTATTATATATTACCATATATGTATTTAGATAAAAATTGATTAGTTAGAAGTTGAGTAAGATGAGTTTAATACAATATACAATACTTTAAATAAATCCATACACAAACATACATACATACATACATACACACACAGTTTTCCTTATTTTTAAAAACATCAAAAAGACAATTGACTGCAAAAAGTGTTTTTTTGTATAATGTAAAACAAATATCCCTCAACTTATGTATTCTGTGTATGTACTACTATGTATATTGTTTTGTGTTTATGTATCAAAAAGTATTTATATATAAACAGCTATCACAATGCAACAACCACAAAATGTATATGTTATCAAAACACAAAAGTATTAAACAAAACCAAAGAACAAATTCATAAATTGTTTATTAATCAAAAACAAAAAATAATAATAATAATAATGATGCAAAAGTCCTGGAAATTATTGAAAAACCAATAAACGAACCACTTTTTTAAGACATGGGAATGCTGATGACGATGATGATAATATTTGAGTCACGGGAGAAATTTGTTCATATTGGGTATTTGGTTGGTGGAAAAAGTAACTTCGGAATATTTATATTGCTAGATTTAAAAAGCAATATCTCTGTAAGTATTAATCCAATCTGAGAATGCCATACAGCAATGAAATGCTGGAAATCCTAGTAAAACCATGTTGCTTAAATAATAAACATGTGATTAGTAAAATCAGCTGTTGTTGCATAAAGAATATGAATGCCGAAACATAGGAAATTCCTTCTTCGAAATAAAATTATTCTACCACAAAAGGGTCATCAAAAATGTGTGCAGAGAGGAGGCAATTGGAACATGGTTCGCAGGAATTATCTTTCGAGAAATATCGATGTCAAAGATCCAAGGTACATCTGGGTGGGCCTTACCCCGAGAAAGTGGACTAAGTTTTTGAAAAAGTCTAGAATGAACAATAACAGGCTTTAAAAAAAAATTTGACAGAAATCCTAAAACGTATTGATCGCATTTCAATGAATAATTTGGAACCATTTCCATGTTTTTCCTAATTTATAATTGGCCATGAAATGTGGATAACAAATAACAATAATGTGCGAAAAAGATTCTAAAGTTGCCCAAACCACTGCAAAGCAGACGCTATCTATGAGAAAGTTGTTGCTGTGTTGTTGTTGGGTGGTATTGCAAAGGTGGATACCATAAATTCAGAACTCTATTGTCAACAATTGATTAGATTAAATGAAGCACAATTGATCAACAGAAAGGGCATAATCTTCCACTAAGACAATGCTACGCCACACAAACTTGGCTGGAAAGTATTAATGCACCCAGAATATAGTTTTTCTTGTTCCTTTCGTTTCTTTAGCTTCTTTTACACACTCTTCTTATTCCAATTGGTTTGAATGCTATCGTTTACTATGGTTACTACTCTCAAACAAATTAGAATTCATTCATATTATGTGTGGTTCAAAAAAGTTGAGTACACAATTCAATGGTGTTCAGTAATGCTAAGCAACTGAATGAATTCGTAGAAATGTCTAGGCCGGACCTAAAACCATCTATTTCTCTCCATTAGGAATTATTTTGTTGGCATAACAATGAATTCCCTAGATGCCTACAAAATGGTATTGCGCCAGGTTTTTTGATCCGAAACACTAGAATTTCTACAAAGAATTTATGAATGTATTATCTTACCCGTAAAATGGCAAAAAGTTTTCAATAGCAATAGAAATTATGTGATAAAAAAATTTTTTTTTATTATTTTAATTGAAAAAATACTTTTCAAATATGACTTTCATTTTCTGAAGTTACTGTTCCACCAACCCCTATTATATTTTATTAAAATTACAATTTTATATAAAAATCCTAAAACAATTTTTTGTACAATAAATGAGCTTTGGTCTTTTTTTTTTTTTTGAATATTTAAAAAGAACTTACAAAAAAGTTTCAAATGCTTTATAAAAATAAATAAAAATATTTTAAATCATTTCTTTTTTTTCTTATTTTGTTCTTTTCTTTTTTTAAATTCTAATAAAATTAAATTGCAAACAAAATTTGCTTTAAATTTGTTTTTTCATTATTTTTCTTATTTATTGCTTAATGATTTTTAATTTATGCCGCCGCCATCGCTTTAAAGTGCCAAATAAAATACAATAGAGAAATTTATTTAAAAAGAAATTAGAAATAAATAAATGAATGAATATTTTATGTACAAATAATTAATTAAAAAAATATATACATACATAGTAAAATATGCTGATTATTGTTTTTAAGAAATTCTAGAAGAATTATTAAAATTTTAGATACATTTTTTTTTATATAGAAATTTATAAACATAAGTTTGTTTGCAGTAAACAAATTTGTAATAAATTTTTAATAGAAAATCTAAAGAAACTTATGAAAGATCCACGAATTTTTATATGCAATACTCGTACAATATAAAGAAAGTCACAAAAGAGTGTTAGATAGATTCCTTATACATAAATGTGCAATATACAAATTTGTATTAATTTAATTAATTTTTTTTTATACAAATTTTAATATAAATTTTCTAGATTAATTTACAATACAATAGTATCATACATAGGTCAGAAGACTATTTTGGGTGTGTGTCATATCAATTTACAAATAAATTTAATGAAATAAATAAATTTTATGACTAATTTTTTTATTTTTATTATTATGGTATTCTGTGTTTCACTTGTTACTAATTATGGGTTAATTTATAAATCAAATAATATAAAAATCATTTAGAGCAACAAGAACAATAAATGCATGATATAGTACTATACTACTATGAATATATATACTTATAAATTTAATAATCTTATGGATAAGAATTTATATTAAGTAACTAATAATTAAAAATCTAATGAAAGTAAAAAATAAATAAATTAATTAAAAAAAAAAAACATATATACATATGCTGATAAAAAGATGTTGAAAAATGTATTTTATTTTGCCTCAAAAATGCTGAGAATGATTTGAACTATGCTGATCAGATTATCCTTGTTTATTGTTAAGCTTAAAGGACGCAGCTTTCAACGTGGCTTCATGTTGTTTTCTTATTTTCTATTTATTGCATTTGGATTCTCTAATTTAATGCATGCGCTTTATTGTTATAGATAAAACAAACAAAAAATCTTCTACATGATGAAGACATCAATATCCATAGAATACCATATCATTTGGGCTTAAGAACTCATCTATATGTCTAATCCATTTGTTTATTATGCACTTCTCCTTGTCTGCATCAATAACAACTATCAATTAATGGTGGAAGAACAAGGGTATCTCATTCATATTTCTACATATATGTATATGTGTTAGCTTTATTCTTTAGTATATGTTTGTTGATTTAATTTTGTGTAAATTTCTTATAGACCTCGATTTGCCTTCAACGAGTTCGGTACTCTCATCATCTATGATAACTTCTGCATCGCCAATGCAACAGCGTCGTGATTCTACAAGTATACTGAAGCACCAAGGCAGTGTCAAGACTGATAAACGTGTATCGATCAAACAAACGAATAGTAATAGCAATATAACTAGCAGCAGTAGTAGTAGTACTAATAATAATAATAATAATGCCAAATTATCCTCAAATGTTGAATATATCTCAGAGCGACAAAGCAGTGATACCTTGATGGCAGGTAACAAAAATCGTTTAACAACCAAACCACCTTCAGGTAAATATTACTAAAAAAAAAAAAATTGTATTTTATTTGTATTTTATTTAAATGGATGTAAATTTGTTTTATAGGACCACGTCCTGCATCTCTGATTATAACAAAATCCGATATAACACCACAATTCAAGTTGCTGCGTTCGTCATCTGTTGATTATGATGATATTGAAAGCCAGAACAGTACAACAGCGAATTCGAGAAAACCCTCACTTTTGGATCAACAACAAGAAGATGAATCAGCTCCCCTGGTCTTTGTAGTGCGCAAATGATAATCATTATGATGGAGATGATGATGATAAACGGCGTCACTTACTAGTTGCCTAATTCTCAAAGTACCTAAAACTAGTTTATAATATAATATTTTGTCACAAATTATAGGAAAAAATTTATGTTGATTGTGTGTTTCATATTTTTGTTGTTCTTTACCAAAAAAAAAATTAATAGATTTAGTTTTTCGGAAGGCTCTTATTATAATATAAAACTAAAAAAAAAAAAAAAAATTTATGCGGATTTATTCATTATGTATTTGATTTTGAAAGGAACAACTTTTTCAAGAAATCCAAATAATTTGTACTTATTGTGTCTATTGGATGAGTTTTTCATCATTGATTCACTTTCCAAGCGCTGGAATATCGCCATCAATTCGAGCAAATTATCCAATTGCGACTTCATGTTGAGGTGGAGTGCTTTTCTAATTATCACATACTGCCTTGAGTTCATGTCCGGTGACAGCTTCGTTTTGGCTACCCCTCAATAGACGCAGCTCACACATAACCCGAACAATGCTTTCAAATTATTGAATTTCAGTATCAAAATTTGTGATCTGTTTAAAATGTTTAAATGTCTGGTTGGATGGATAAGTTCATAAATAAAACTTCCAAATTTGATCCGATGAGCAGCCTCAGGCAATACAAGAGTGCCACGTATTTCTTCAAGGATGACAAAGGGAACAATGTTCAATGATTAGGAAATTTTTTTGGGTAAAAATGCACGAACTAAACACCTGTTCGACATGTGATTCCAGCAAGGCGGCACTACAGCCCACACAACACATGGTTCAATGGATCACCAATTAAAAAATAGGTTCAGTGAGCAATTTACATCGCTTTATGGACCGGTCAATTGGCCGCCTAGATTATGCAATTTTACGCCTTTAGACTATTTTTTATGGAGTTACGTCAAATCATTCGTCCATAAGCCAGAGTCAATTGCAGCACTAAAAGACAACATTACTCGTATCATTAGCAAGATTCCAGTAAACTAAATATTGGACTTGCCGTATAGACCACTTGAAATGTAAAACTGATTCATCTACAAAGTCGCATGATGATAGTGACGTATTTACTTTTACACACATTTTGAGACGATGCATCCAAAGCATACCTAAAATGATATGAGCGTTTGACTGTAGATAATAGCAATTCGACTCGCCCCACGACTTTGTTTAAGCTGATCAATGCTCTAGATTGATGAGTAGAGTGGTGTAATGATTGGTACTTGGTACCAATCTAAATGAGTGCAGTATTTAAACTGTACTCACATCATGTCAACTTATTAAATGGGTGAATGCTTAAAAGTGAATTGAAAGCACTTCATTGTACTCTAAAAGATGTAATTGGAGTGGACAGAATCTTGATTGTTCCTGTCCACATTGAGCAGTAAACACTTTCAGTTTGAATTTATTACTCGTTTTACTCGTTCTGTTGGTCGGACTTGCATTACCATTTTGGTTATTTTTTATGTGAGTCTCCAATAAACTGACTGTAAACAATGCAGGCATAGAAGGTAGCTGCTATCTTATCTTTTCTCTATTTTTGGGTTTTTCCTTCATTTGGGAAATTCCGTGAGTAACAGACATTATTTGTTTGTTGATGCAGATGCCACTGGCTATTTTATCTAGAATAATTCTATTGATAACATATGTTATTTATCATAAGTGTACTTTATGATTCTTTGTGTCGTATATTTATAGTTTTAGTCCAATACATCCTTAACATAAGTGTATAGATATGGATATATATTCGCCAGACGTATTATGTGGTATCTCAATCAAGAAAATTTATTATCACCTCATCAATTCGCTTACAGGACAAAAAGAAGTACCATTGACGCCCTGCTAGTTATTGATGATTTCATATGAAAAAGTCTCTCCACACGAAACCATGTCTCCATCCTATCAATAGATATGGAAAGCAACTTAACTGGATGTTATCCTCTCTCCTCAACGCAAACATGTATACAAACTCCCTCCATGGTATCTTAAAGCTGACTCAATAATGCTCCAACTGGCTAAATATAAAAAAGTGACAACGCCAAACGCAGATTATAGAGCAGCTTTCAAATGCATCCGAGAGAAATTCGCCGGTTGGAAATTTATCTTTACGGACGGATCAAAATCAGACAAAATAACAGCTTTCAGCGTTATCTCCGAAGAAAACCACACTATTAAAACAGCCATATTACCAAACTACACCTCAATCTTAACCGCTGAGGCAGCAGCCATACTCACTGCAGTGGAATTTGCAGCAATTACTCAAAAGTCCAAATTTATCATTTGCACTGACTCGTTGTCAACTCTCTTAGCTGTTAAAAATATCAACAGTCAGCATTATAAGAGACATTATCATAAACCATCACAACAAAATTCGGCTGATGTGGATACCTGGCCATGTAGGAATGACAGGTAACGAACAAGCTGACGCTGCGGCGAAATCGGCAACACGAGCTCCATTTTTATTCCACCACACGTCAAATAAAGATGACATCAAGACCTGGTAAACAGCACAACAGCAGAGAAATTGAATGTAATATGGAACGAATACTCCCACTTTTATAAGCAAGTAAACCCGACAAGAGAAGCACTCAGAATCCCGCCGACTATAAACAGCAAACAATGCGTGTTGTATGTACACTATTTTCAGACTGGGACACACAAAGTTTTCACATGAACATCTTCTCAACAAGACACCAGTGCCAACTTACAATTTTTGCAACTCAGGTACACTGAGTGTAGGCCATCTCACTGACAATTGCAGTCGAGTCCAATCCCTGTGTAACTCCCTTCACATCCCTCCACTCCGCCATTTACTTACAGAAGCCAGTCAAAGTAACGTAAAAGATTTCATATTACTAATAAATAAATTAAATCTAGATCAATTAATATAATGTATAAGTATGAAAATTATTGTAAATAACAAAACAATAGAAAAAAAAAAAACAAGATCTCATCTAGCTCAAGGCCTTAGTTGCTTCAAGCTTTTATATTGCATTTAAGAATTAAGTTTTCTAATTTTCAATAAATAAATAAATAAATACAAGTAAATAAATAGATATGGATATGATATAGTTATCGCCTTAACACTAGCGCCGTGGAGGTAGTAATCATGTTCAATCTGGTATATTCAGGGGGGCCTTAATGGTATTTCCAAATAATACGCCATAGAACTGCCATGAAGAACTGTACTTTATTTCTACGATAAGTTAAGACAGTGGTTCAAGGAACTAGTATAACTTTATAGTTTTTATTTTGAGCTTCATTTGTTTCGCCTTAATTTTAGTATTCCAATAATAATACTCCATTCTAGGTGTGCCCCGACTAATTTGACTGTATCGCTTTATGGTATAAAGGAGCTGTTCAATATTGCTTGCTATTTCAATAGTTGCCATTTTGAATGGAAAACATATACTTCACAAATTTTATTTGATATTTTACACAATAAAAAAATATATATGAATAAATAGAACGGAATGATTTAGATGCCTTAATTGTAGACTAACTGCTTTAGGAAGATACTACTAAGTAGTTTCACTTTTGGTATTAATGGGTACGAAATTTCCTATTAGCAACTTTGATAGCTTCAAAAATGCGCATATTTTGCTGCATCTCATCGTTAGCACTGTAAGCTGGTGAATTAAAGAGCTCCTGCGTTAGTAGAAAAGCGTACCTTTGTTTCTCATTATTATCTTTGAGATCCAAAAAATTTGCATCACGATATTGCGTACTGGCGTTAATTGTGCGTTGCCTAAAGTATTGTTCATCTGTTTGTGTGCTAGTATCTCTATATAGCATAGATTGATATTGTTTGGTCTCAGTTTTGACTGAATTTGCTAAATCAATCATAGTTGATATTTTTGGTGGTAGTTTCGTTGATTGACGCATCTCTTCCAAATGTTTTATATCACAACAAAGTGTGCGCATTAAATGCTGAGACAATTCTGGTGGTTGATCTAAACCATAATCCGATAGATTCACGCATGCACCAATTGATGTCTGGGAAAAGATGAATTCCTTATTGCTGGACAATGGTGAAGGATTTAGATTAATTTGTGATAAAATTGATCTATTATTTTTTGCAGTACTCATGGTTGAAGTGAAAATGAATTTACTGGATGGTGATGACCCATGTGAGTTGTTGATGGCTTTAAGTTGTTCAATGGCACGATTAAGGCTTTTTTGTATCTTCTCTTCCAATGTTTCTGATAATGGTGGTCCTGGTGCAGTCATAGGCTGGACGAGATTATTAAAATTGATTAACTTTAGTTTTGGCTGGTGTGTGACTTGTTTCTTTTCCTCAGATCGTAACATAATCTCCATTTCAGTGGAAGGAATACCATGTTCAATCTTAATTTCAGTTCTTTTAGTTCTCTTTGATGTTCCTGTAAGTAAACGATTTGGACTCAAACTGCTGCTCCTTCTCTTACGTTCGCGTCGATGATTTTTATGACTGTGTTTATTTCGACTATGTTGCCTATCATAATCATCATCGTAATCAGCCCGACTTTGGCTTCTGCTTCTATCATGATGTTTGTTAGAGCTCCTACTATGTTTACTGCTTTTATGGCGTTTATAATCCTCACCATCAGAATCCTGAGAGTGTTTACGGTGCTTCTTTTTTCTTTTTTTCAGACTTTTTGAACTACACGGGCGCTCATCATCACTTAATTCCTTTAAGCTTTCTATAACCTGTAAGCGCATTCTTTCAAGATCTAAATTATTGGTCTCAGGATTTTTCGAACTATTTTCATTGATTCTAGTTGGAACAACAACATGGTCACTTCTTGGTGGAATCTCATCGTTGCAAGGAGTTTTATTTCCAACATCTGTGTGATCTTGTGTGTTAGTTGGATCTATTTCAGATTTTACGGGAAACGCACCGAAAAATAAGTCATCTGGAATAGAGGTAATTTCACCTGAGCAATTTTGAGTTGTTTTGTCAACACCATTTTTATTTCTTCGAGTTTCCACATTATTGCTGGCTTCATTATTGAAAGTGTCATAGTCAGCATTTTCATTGGTTTGATCTGTACAATCATTATTTGTTACTCGCTCCTTCTTTGGCACAACATTAGGGGAAGATTCATGTTTGACTTGGTAACTGGGAAGAGGAGAATAATCACCAAAAAAATCATCTGGAATTTCTTCATAATTTTGCTGAGCAGAATTAGTGGTCAATTCCTCATCAACATTTTCTGTTTTTGGTTTCTTTCTCGGGTCAAGCTCCATCGTGGTTTCAACATTACATTCAGGATTATTATTGGTTCTCTTCATTGGTATAGCATTTTTGTTAGTTTGATCTGTAATCTGACCATTTGACGCGCTCTCCGGCATAGGTGATTGTTCAGTTTTGACTTGGTAGCTAGGAAGAGGAGAATAATCACCAAAGAAATCATCTGGAACTTCTTCATAATTTTGACCAGCCGAATTTGTGGGATTTTCAGTTGTATCATCTGTTTGCATTGCTGTTTCATCCACATTATTATCATGCTCTGGATTGTTATTATTGTTAATATTTTGTTTAGTGTTTCCATCTGCAAAATCTTCATTTGTAACACGTTTCGGAGATGGCATATCACTACCCAAATGTTCATCTTTGATTTCATAACTAGGAACATATTCTGGTGTCTTCATGAAGTCATAATCATCATTAGTGGGTTGAGGTGGCGTAGAATCCGCATCACTAATATCATCTTCATGTTTAGTTCTTACATGCGATGATATTGGATAATTTTCACCCACACAGGGTGTCGAATTTTCCAGCTCCTCGTCATTTCTTTCATTTTTTACTGTAGCAAGATTTATGTTGCTCCATTTGTTTGATTCATTGTTTTCTTCACTCATAGCAAAACTTATGCCTCTACGGGACAGTGAACTTTAAATAATTTACAATTTTTTCTTGAATTGTTCTTATGTTTTTCTTCTTAGTCGCTTCGCTTCTTCTGCTGCAGTTTCTGTGTACTTGTTCTTCTTCTTCTTCTTTATATTAGGGTGTTCACGCACCGGCACAAAGTAGTAAAAGTCATTTAAGCGCACCTGACACGATGCTGCACGAATGATACAGCATAATAAAGTGTCATCATAGTGTTAGTGAAATTTGAATTTGTGCGACTCACTTACGATGATTGACGGAATATCGAAATTGTTTTGATATTTCGTCCATTGTGAGTGCTTTCAATTCTTTGCTCTCTCGTGCAAGTTATCTCATTTCCGCTTGCACAAGATAAGTATGTATGAAAGAGACAAATAGACAAGTGCTCACTTGTGAGCATTAGTACTAGTGTGAAATATTTGTGAATTGCCGCCGGCTTGTGAACGATTGAAACTGCACGCATGACGCACCTTCAATCATTTTATCTCACACACACACAAATGCTGAATCAAGCATGCAACACTGTGTCGTGTGCGCTTTACACTTCACAAACCAACTGTTTTCATATAAACAACTGCCTGTTGAGCTTAAACAAACAATTGGCAATACCAAAAAAAAAAAGATTTAAAAGTATATTTATTGAAAAAAGTGTAGATACTGAAATAAATAATTTATTATTCTTACTTCTATTTGCTGGTAATTAATTGTTATTTTAATAAAATTGTTAAAACACTTCACTTTTTGGCAGAGTGACCATTCACAAGAAATGTTGGCCACCCTCACTTTACGACAGTGAACACATGCTTAAATTTGTCTCTTTAATACGTGCATACTTATTTTGTGAGGGCGTAAATGAGATAGCTTGCACGACACAGCAAAGAGAGAGAGAGAACTAAATTGGTCATGCGAATACTCGAGAGCGAGAGGAACGAAATTTGTTTATTTATCACAAGTTGGCAGCTCTGTGCAACAAAAGTGTTTGCTCTGCAAAAAATATGTGTATAAAATGTTTGTGAATTCTTGTTTATTTATTGTTGCTTACAATAACAATCGTTTGCTCTGTCAAGGCGCTGAGACAAAGCGTACATACATACATGGCAGGCAAACCAAAGACTATTTACAACATAGAATGGATAATTCGCTTACGAAATTGTGTTCGTTCTCAAAATTGTTGGTCCAACCATAATACCAGAAACCTTAAGATTCCAACAACAATTTCGTTGGATTTTGTTGATGGAAACCGTACAAACTTGTTCCAGACTTGCTGACTCAAGATTCCAAAAAAGCAAAATGATAACGCCTTGTTTCGTGTGTGAATTGTCCAAGTCTACTGTAATTAATGGTCTTTGGACCTAACAGTTGTCACTTTGTCTATCGACGTTAGCGACTATTTGAATTCAGCAGTCAGCAAAGGAAAATCTCTAACGTCTCTCAAGCCGCCACTGCTTTATTTCAAGTTCTAATAATGCGCAATTTTAAATGATGTTAGTGATGGCGACATATGTATGATGTAGGTATGACTAAAATTGAAGCTGAAGCCTCTGTAACTAACCCATATTCTTGCCTTACATAAGCAGTGAAGAGTACCCTAATGATTTGTCGAAAGAAATCGGTAAGGAATACTATCTACTCCTACAAAGCCGGCGGAGAAGAATTCAAATTCGAATTATAACACTTAATGCTTAAACATATGTGAAAGCTATACATTTTTTGGAAAAGCACCTATACAGTTTCCACTTATACCAGCTTGTACACAAATGCGGGTAGAAAATTATCTCGACGTGGAGTAGTGTTATACAACCGGCTGCTGTGACCCACAGAGCAGTAGAGGTTTAGATAGGCCTTGTTCCTGACCAAGAAATGAGTCATACGACCAAAATAGGTATGACTTGAGATTGGTACCTGCGGTTATATATCCAAGGGGACGTTGATTGACGTTTATCGATCCCTGTGCTCGGTACCGTGATATTAAGTTTCTACGACAGGTGTTCACGTTAAACCAATTGACATTCCGCTCATACCAGCTTAAAAAGGAACTTTTCGGTGCTTTTCGAATAGGAAATCTATACTATAAAAATTCTGAGTGATCTTTATAAGCATGGACATGTATTTCAAAACTTAACTAACTTAAAACTGCAAAGAGAAGAGCAAACGTTTAAGACTAAAGACTATACTAATACTACAAAGACTGGACTCATAACGAAATAAATACCTTGTTTGCCATATTATGACCTGTTCCCATATGCATTAAATCGACAACGACCAACAAGAATTTCATACAAAAGTTTGCCGGCTATTTTCGCCGAGGGATCCCATTATTCATTATTGTTGGTGAGATAGTTGTCCAGTCTATGCATTTCATAATCTTTGCTTTCAATATAGAGACCATTTGATTATTTGCAATTCAATGAGAAAATGAATGCAATCACATACATATATAAGTGTATAGGGGCACTCTGATAATTTATAACCGGCTTCCGGTTGTTTGTTCTTATAAAGTTTTGTTTACATTCAAAAACAAGCGACAACAAAACAAAGCCCCTGCCCGTCCATGACCTTGTTTCCTAGACTCTTTGGTCGACGTCATCGTTTCAAACATAAACATTAGAACACGAACAGCTGATGGTGGGGTTCGCTCTCTCGGAATGCTTTTAGAGGTCACCTTGAGAGCTTTGAAAATTATAATCAGAATAAGTTTTCGTGCGTGCGAAATCAGTTGTGGATTTTTGCTGGTAAAGAAAACAAATTTTTTAATTAATAAAAATTTCTACTAAATTATAACAATTAATGTGCACATAGAAAAAATGAAACTAAAAATTTAAGTTAAAAGGAAAACCATAAAAAATGGATGAAATTTATAAAGAAAACTTAAAAGATAATAATCAATGAAATAAGTACAAAGATATAAAAAAGGCAAAGAAAATTATGTGTATCTCAATGAAAATGCGAATTGACCGTGCGTTTATATAAAAATAACTTTCAATGTCCATTAATTAATTACATTGATGATGATTTGAAAATTCTATTATATTGTATTTAATATTTAATTGAAAAAATGCACAAATTGTATTGAAATATGGGTCAAAGATAAGATTGAAATTTGAAAGAAGATTATTATTTTAACAAAAGTACATGTTCATACATATGTATATATGTACCATATGTATGTTATATTTGAATTTGTTGAACTTTGTATTTGGTTAATTGCTATTTAAAGATGCGGAAACATTTAAAGAATTTTATTTGCACATTTCAATCGAGAGATTTGACTCACGTGAAAGTGAATTCGGAAAATTGACGAAGTAGGGAAGGAAAACAAATCTATTTTGATGGTCAAGAATGGAACAATTAATGACGTTCTTAATAGTAGAATTAGAAGCATGGTAAATACAATATAAGAGGTGTTTTTTCTTGTAGAAAAAGAGGTATACAAATTTAAAATGAAATAATACATGATCATGGGTGATGGCTTTATTTAAATAGTGTTTATTTAAATAGTGTTTATACATACAATAATACGTTCGTAATCTACGGGTTGGCCATCTGCAGCAGATTTTATTGCGTTATGAATTATATGGGTTCCGCACGCTACACTACCTATTAATGTTTGTTCCAGAGATGATTGTAATTTCACTAACACGTTATTAGATCCTCGTCTAGACGCGCCCCCAAAATTGATATTGGCATTGTCCTCACAAAATGCCACGAATTAAGCATTTAAACTATTATCTGCTAACATACACATTTCATCTAAATTTCTGATCAAAACATGAATAAATTAATTTCCGCGTACAATCATTGGAGCAATAACTTGTATCGTGTGATAGGCCTTTCCGCCGCGGCAAGAACCAAATCATTTAAAGTTGGGATGCCCAATTTTAGGTATTTTTTGGGTATTTTGCTTGTCAACTATCATTGAACGTACACTTGCGTTTCGGCATAGAAAATAAAATGCAAAAACAAAAAACTTCACTTAGTTACCACAGCAAAAAATACATTTTTCTTGACGTCATTACAAATCCAATGAGATATCGCTTATACAATTTTTCAACTAGCTGTAGTAAGATTTAACATGCTTTATAACTTGTGAACTAGATAATTTTTCGTCCCGAAACTTTATTCGGGGACACCGGGACGGAGAATCTAAAAAGGTACGGTCGGGAAATCCAATTTTCGAACACTTTATCGAACAACTCGATCCATACACCGTTTCGTTTATAGATTTTGTTCATTCTAATGTTTCCAGCAATAAATTTATGGGTCTGGGACAATACAATGGATGAAGTCCTTGTACCCGTATTACACAATGGATAAGAACAACGCGACCGAACGTCGATTCTTCTTCGTTGGCAGCGCTTTATTTTTGTATTTCGTACAATGAACTGAGCGACCCGCGCACTTCCCTTCTCTACAAACGCAATTTGAGAAAGAGAGAGTTCTGCTGTCGTGTAATATTTGATATTTGACTTAGTAAAAAATTGATAAAGGCTTTTATATTATAGTATTCATTTGACTTGAGTCAATACTTTATTTTGTCTATTATTATATAAGATTATATTATCTCATCACCCAATTGAGCCTATTGAAATAAACCCCATAATTACAGCTTATCTTCATTCCATATTAACTAATGATTTCTAAATGATAAGATTTAAATTAAAAAAAAAACAACTTATTCAAGAACGAGCAGAACTATCTACTTTATTACCTTGCTACTCAATTGGTCCCATAAAAACATCTTCTTCCAGGGTCTGGTGGAATTACAAGATTTTCTTCGTATTTAAGTCTGAAATTTTTATTACTCCCTAAGAAATAGTTGTCTAAATTGGACTAAGACTGGTCCAAATTGCATTGGCATACTAACTACTGAAATTTCTATTGGTTGTAACGAACGGTGTCTGGTCCAAATTAGACCATGCATACTATATTAGAAACAATAAACAAGCAACCAACTAACCAACCATATTTAACCACATTATTTAAAATAATGTTCTAACTGATAAGATTCAAATTTCATAATCAAACTGATTAAGGAAAGGCGGAAGCTAGTCACCTCGTCCCATAAATACACCCTTTCGGAGAGTTTGCTGTTATTCTTTAAGAATTCCAAGATTTTCTTCGTACATAAATCTGAAATTTCTATGGATCCCATTGCATTGGCATACTAAACATACATAAAATATCTTAATTCTGAAATGATTAGAAGGCGATTAGATACTATGCATGTTTATAGAAACAAAGAAACAACCAATCAACCATATTTAACCGAATAAATAGAAAAATATTTCTAATTGATAAGATTCAAATTTCATAATCGAATTCTGATTAGTTATGCATGCATTCACCGCATGTTGCGATGATTGCAATTTTATAATTTGTATTAAAATATTGAGAATATTAATGGATCTTGCGCCGCTACACTTACTTCTCAATTTATAAATATTTATTTATTGCTATTTATAATATTTATTTATAAAAATATATATATATATACACACACACACACACACAGACACTTGTTTGACTAATCGATCGTGCCGACTTCGTGTTGTGTAAATGTGATTGTGATCCATTAGTCCCGAACACAAATCGTCGTTGTAGACGACGCCAAATTCTAAACAAAGTCTCTCTCTCCTTCACGGTTGTAGTTGTAGATCAGATCAAGCTTTGCAAACGAACGATCGACATTAGCATTATCGACAAATTAATCCAAGTGTTCGGAATGTTAGCTAAAGGCTTTGAGCGACTTTATAAGTCAACACAACGTAATCTCTTTGTGCTCTTTCGCATCTTGATGCGCTATCAGTTCTTCCGTTGGGTCGTTGAGTTCTATATAAAAATAACTGCGGGCTATGTTAACGGCGAATTGAAGGCGGCTGCGGTACATGAGGAGGAGGGATGGCAACCCATGTTAGTAGGCAGTGAAGCTTCAGCTGACGATTCTGTTGGTATTGCTGCTTCTGCTGTCGATCATGACGAACGAAAACTTATATCAAAGGTTGTGACCAAAGTTAGTGTAAGAAGTGCAGTTATGGGAAATAAAAGCGGCAAATCTGTAAAACACCACAGTACCGAGAATTTCGAGGATGATGAAGAATATGAGGAAGTGGAGGTGGAGGAGGAGGAGGAGGTATGAATAAATGAAATGAAAACATCACAAAAAAATATGCCATGTTTTGTGGATTAAAAAAATTAATACCAATTAATTTGCATTATTAAAAAAATTATACTTTTGAGTAACGGCATTTTTCAGTCCTCAGTCCTTGTGTAATTTCAAAAAAAAAAAGAACCTAGAAATTCTATTCTAATTTGTTGTTATTGTAATTGAGAATGATCATAATGATGATGATGATAATGATGTGCTGTGGTGTTGTACTGATCCCATCCAATAATGTTATTGTGTTTGTTATGACTGCATATACTTACAAGATCGAAATTATGGCGCCCGGGTGCAATGCATAGATCATTATTATTATTATAAATTGAGTATTGATTAATCTATTGATTATTGAATGAACAACAACAACATCAATTGTCGCTGTGGTGCTTGTGATCTGGAATTTGTTTAATTTATTTTTATGGGGTGACATTGAAACCGGTTCGATTATTAAACTAAATTAACAAACCAAAAACAAACACCGTGTGTGTGTTAAATGATTGATTCAAATTTTTTCTTTTTTTATGTGGCATTAATTGTCTGTTGGTTGTCAGTCGTATCGGACAGAAATTGAAATCTTGTGTCTATACATAACTCTACTACATAACTAACAGAGTATGATGAATTTACATAGATAAGAAGGATCTTCGTTTCTAAGCTTATCTAAATAAACTATTTTTTTACTGTGACTTATAGCATCCAACAACAATCATGGGCAAGGACATAGAGACCCATAGCATACCAATTAGTGAGGGCGCCCATGCAGAGCATATTCTGTATCGATTGAAGCGTGGCTCAAATATCTCCATACATCCGGATTCTTCGCTATTGGGTCGTAAAATTATCCTTTATACAAATTATCCGGCTGAAGGTAAAAAGTTTGTACGTACCGAATACCGTGTACTCGATTGGCATTTGAAAAATGGCAAAAAGATAACATCGGTGATGAGTCCATCAGCACATGTGGTTGATACGGATATTTTTAGTGAAATCAAATTGGATATATCGGGTACTTTCCGTTTATACTTTCGTTTTGAGGAAAGGTAAGTCAATAGAAGGAAATTCTATATATGATATACATTTACTATATATTTCAGTGAAAGTGATGAAGCTAATGGTGCTGTCTATGTACAAGTAGAGCCCACATTACATGTTGGTCCGGTGGGGTCTCAGAAAATTATCCCATTGGATTCAGTGCGTTGTCAAACTGTTATCACCAAGTTGTTGGGTCCCATCAATACATGGGAAGCAAAATTACGTGTTGCCAAGGAATCCGGCTATAATGTTGTTCATTTTACTCCCATACAAGAATTGGGTGGCTCACAGTCTGCTTACTCGTTGCGTGATCAACTCAAGGTGAATTCACATTTTGCCTTGAAGAAAGGTGCAAAGATTACATTCGATGATGTGGACAAAGTTATTAAGAAATGTCGCCAAGAATGGGGTGTAAGTATAGAGAAAATCAATTTATAGATTCTTTTGATGAACTTAATATTTTGTAGCTTGCCTCCATTTGTGATATTGTCTTAAATCATACTGCCAATGAATCAGAATGGTTATTGGATCATCCAGATGCTACATATTCTTGTGCTACTTGCCCCTATCTAAGACCGGCATTTTTATTGGATTCAGCTCTTGCTCAATGTGGTGCAGATATTGCCGATGGTCTTCTGGAACATGTGGGTGTGCCTGCCATCATTGATCAGGAGTGTCACCTGGAAGCATTAAAATACCAATTGCACAGTGCCTATCTTTCAAAGATTAATCTACACGAACTATATCAGTGTGACGTAATGAAATATATCAATGAATTCATGCAACAAGTGCGTAATCGAGAACCACCGAAAAATGTTGCCAAAGAATCACGTTTTGGTGAAATCAAATTGATCCAGGATCCTGAGTATCGACGCTTGGGCACAACAATTAATTTGGAATTGGCATTGGAGATCTTTAATGCTTTTCACGGTGACTGTTTCGATGAGGAGTCACGTTTTAGAAAATGTGCTGAAACCTTACGTCGGCATTTGGACAGTTTGAATGATGAGGTTCGCGCTGAAATACAAAATTACCTGAATTATGCAGTTGACAACTGCTTGGCTGGCATTCGCTATGAACGTGTCCAGGATAGTGGTCCACGAGTACGAGAGATTTCAGAGAAATATGCTGTCTTCATGACATATTTCACACGTACTGCGGCCATAGGCAGAACTTTGCAGGAAATCGAGGAAGGCATGTATGGCAAAATGGGTCAATTCTTTATGGCTCACAATGGTTGGGTAATGGGTTCAAGTGATCCATTGCGAGATTTTGCTGAAGAGCAACCAGGACGTGCTAATGTTTATCTCAAGCGTGAACTTATTGCTTGGGGTGATAGTGTCAAGCTTCGTTTTGGCAAAGAACCCAAAGACAGTCCTTATTTGTGGAAACATATGACGGAATATGTAGAGACTACAGCGCGTATATTCGATGGAGTGCGTTTAGATAACTGCCATTCAACGCCCCTGCATGTTGCAGAGTATTTGTTAGATGCAGCACGTAAAATTAATCCAGAATTATATGTTGTTGCTGAGCTTTTCACCAATTCAGATGCTACCGATAATGTATTCGTAAATCGTTTGGGCATTACTTCACTCATACGTGAAGCGCTCTCCGCTTGGGATGCCCATGAAGAAGGACGTCTCGTTTATCGGTATGGTGGTGTGCCGGTTGGTGGATTTTCTGTTAATCCAAAACGTGATCTAGCGTCGACAGTTGCTCATGCGCTCTTCTTAGACTGGACTCATGACAATCCGTCACCTGTTGAAAAACGAACTGTTTATGATTTACTCCCTTCAGCAGCTTTAGTTGCTATGGCATGTTGTGCCACAGGCAGTAATCGAGGCTATGATGAACTGGTGCCACATCATGTAAGTGTTTAAATAATTCCTTTAAGCATCGTTTAAGTAATTTTTATTATCTTTAGATACATGTGGTAGATGAGAAGCGGCCATATCAAGAATGGGGCAAGGGCGTAGACTTTAAAAGTGGCATTGTGGCAGCAAAGCGTGCATTGAACTTATTACACGGTCAACTTGCTGAGGAGGGCTTTAGTCAAGTGTATGTTGATCAAATGGATCCGAATGTAGTTGCTGTAACTCGTCACTCGCCCAGCACTCACCAAACAGTCATTCTAGTTGCACACACTGCCTTTGGTTATCCACATCCGAATGCTGGGCCAACTTATGTGCGTCCCTTAAGATTTGAAGGTGTATTAGACGAAATCATTCTTGAAGCAGAACTTACAATGAAAAGTGATAAGCCTTTCGATCGACCAGCACCATTTACCCAAGATAAAAACGTTATTAATGGATATACTCAGTTCGAATTGAACCTACGGGAACATATACCACTTAGTAAGTCGCAAATACTTAGGACAACTTCATCTGTTGACGGTAACAACACTCAACTTGAATTTGTGAATTTGCGTCCCGGATCTGTGGTTGCAATCAGGTATTACATAATATTATATTAGTTTAATCTTTTACATTTTTAATAAGATTATGTAATTCAACAGAGTGTCAATGCATCCAGGTCCTCGTGCTAGTTTCGATCGATTACAGCAACTGACAAACTCTTTACATATAGAGGAAGGTGCTGAACATGATGCTCTTCAAGCAATCGTTAAGAAATTGGACTTGACCGATTTAAGTCGTGCAATATTTTGTTGTGATCAAGAAGAACAGGATATGGGCTTGGGAGGCGCTGCTTATGATATACCCAATTATGGACGAGTTGTGTATTGTGGCCTTCAAGGTTTCATATCTATTCTAACTGAAATCTCACCAAGAAACGATTTGGGTCATCCACTATGCAATAACTTAAGAGACGGAAACTGGATGATTGGTAATTACCGCGAAATTTTTTATTTTTTTTATCAATAACTCAGTTTTACTTATCTATCCATATTAGATTACATTGTGGATCGCCTGAACAATTTTGAAAATCTGAAACCTTTGCACAAATGGTTCAAAACTACTTTCGAACACATAAAAAATATACCACGTTACCTCATCCCATGCTACTTTGATGCACTCATCAGTGGGGTCTATAATGTCCTACTGAATCAAGTCAATAATCTGATGCCTGCAGTAATACGCGATGGTCACAACTTACCGCAGTCCTTGGGTTTGGCGACTTTGCAATTCTTGGCGGTTTGTCAGTCAGCCAATCTGCCAGGATTTAGTCATGCCATAAACCCACCACCACCGCCAAAACAATGCGTAACATTATCTGCTGGTTTACCTCACTTCTCCACTGGCTATATGCGTTGTTGGGGACGTGACACTTTTATCGCCCTACGTGGTCTCATGTTCCTAACAGGGCGCTTCAACGAAGCACGCTATATTATTATTGGTTTCGGCCAGTGCTTGCGACATGGTCTGATACCAAATCTTTTGGATAATGGCACCAAACCACGTTTCAATTGTCGTGATGCAGTCTGGTGGTGGCTGCACAGCATTAAGCAGTATGTAGAGGAGGCGCCTAAAGGCAAAGAAATACTAAAAGACAAAGTCTCGCGCATTTTCCCGTATGATGACGCAGAGCCTCACGCACCTGGAGCTTTTGATCAGTTACTATTTGATGTCATGCAGGAGGCTTTACAAGTGCATTTCCAGGGACTTCAGTATCGCGAACGCAATGCTGGTCACGAAATCGATGCCCACATGGTCGATCAGGGATTTAACAACCACATTGGCGTACATCCAGATACAGGTTTCGTCTTTGGCGGTAATAACTTTAATTGTGGCACTTGGATGGACAAAATGGGTTCCTCGGACAAGGCTGGTAATCGTGGACGCCCCAGTACGCCACGTGATGGTTCTGCTGTTGAACTTGTTGGTCTACAATATGCTGTTCTACGTTTCATGGAAACACTATCCGAAAAGCAAGTGATACCTTATAATGGTGTAGAAAGGAAAGGACCGAATAACCAACGCACCACATGGACGTACAAGGAATGGGCTGATCGCATTAAGGCAAACTTTGATAAGCATTTCTTTGTAACGGAAACCGAAAAAGCTCCTTTAGCGAATAAGAAAGGCATCTATAAAGATAGTTATGGAGCATCACAGGACTGGACCGATTATCAATTGCGTTGCAATTTCCCTATAACATTGGCTGTGGCGCCCGACTTGTGTAATCCACAAAATGCATGGCTTGCGCTCGAGAAGGCACGTGTAAATCTTTTGGGGCCGCTGGGCATGAAGACACTTGATCCCGATGATTGGAACTATCGTGCGAACTATGATAACTCGAATGATTCCACCGATTGCACTGTTGCACATGGTGCAAATTACCATCAGGGCCCAGAATGGGTATGGCCCATTGGTTTCTATTTGAGGGCTAGACTTATTTTTGCTAAGAAGTGTGGATATCTTGATGAGACTATAGCAGAAACATGGTAAGTGATACATAGATCTCTTTCATGCAGGCATTTACAATTTTCTTTTCACATAGGTCTATCCTTCGTGCTCACTTGAAAGAAGTACAAACATCTCATTGGCGTGGCCTGCCAGAATTGACAAACGATAATGGTTCTTATTGCGGTGATTCCTGTCGAACCCAGGCCTGGAGCATTGCCACTGTACTGGAGGTACTACATGACCTCCATACACTAGGGGCTGATGTCTAAGCAATTACAGAAGCAATCAATACAATGAAAACTCAGTAGTGAATCTCTCTTTATAAAGCCCGATTTACAAGTTAAAAGTTCTTATAATTTATTTACTTGTCTCCGATTGTTCAATTTTTCTATATTTATAAGGTGTTTTTAAAAATTGTTCATTATAAAAATAAAATTATACGAATCCGTTAAGAATTGAAGTTTTGAATTAAGTATTAGGAAAAATAACTATCTCGCAATTCCCTCATGGCCTCGGTCCTTGGCGGTTCAATGGGTGCGAAAGGCAAGTCAGGTCCTTCATTATTTCTTTTGCATAAAGTTTTAGGATTTAATTTTGATAGTGGATCAATGGAATAGTCACGTTTTTTGCACTTTTTTTTGCATATAGTTTTCGATTTTGATGATTTTTTGTGTGTTAAAACTTCTGGAGATTGTATAGTTTTTTCCGGTGACATTATGGATTTACATGGGTTCTACACAAAGAATAAAATAAAACTCTTTAGTCACAAATAATCAGATGATGAAACTTACCTTTGCAAATAACACTTTATAGAGAATATAAAGGCAAACAAAGGATAAACCAACAATTTTGATATATTTAATACTTGAAACTAAAGAATCCATGGAATCCATAATTATCATAGTATTCCAGAAAGTAACAGTATTAACAGAACATGGAGTATATTTTCCAAAAATTTGTTTTATTTATTTACATTTTTTTCATGACTTTCTTTATATTGTACAATATAATCAAATATTTCTTAAATCATGATAATAATGTTATTACTACTTATATACTACACTTGTTGTGGTACATGTGTTCTACAATGACCATATGTAGGTGGTAGGTAGGTAAAGCTTTACTTTTATCTTAAACTAATCAAATAATTTAGAAATTGTATAGACTATAATATTAATCCTAGTTATAATGATGTATGTGAACTTAAACTTAACAAAATGAGTGGGACAATTTTAGTTTGATTTCTTAGTGAGTGCTCAATCAATGGTTGATTTATGTCTCCTGTTGATTTTTTTGATCCTCCTCCTGTTCAAAGCTGAGCGATTTTAAATCACGTCCAATGTTTTCTATTTGAAATGCTAATTCTGCTGTACTTCCTGATAGTTTTTCCAGTTTGGGTTCTGTAAGACAATTTTGTTGGGTTTCTGGCCGGATATCTTTAACGTCACGTCGTATACGTGATTGCAGTGGTTCTTCGTTTGGTGTCGGCGTACTGACATACGACGATTTTAATTGTAATAGATCACGTCTGATGGCTTCTACATTTTCCTTTTTTAATGTTTCATTACTAACTAATGATTCTTGTGGTATTTTTTGCTTCTCATATACTATTTTACTGGATGAGATCTCATTTGATGGATTTACTTGAGTTGCGTTTCTTAATAGCGCCAAAGGTAAAGGTAAATTTAATTTTAATTTACTATTATTGGACATTTTTTCACCTGTTTTATAGGACTGTGGTTCAAAGACTCCAGCATGGGCTTCTTGTTCTTCAACTGCATGGACACTATCTGTGAGCATATTCAGAAGAGAACCTTTTGGTTTATCTTTATTGGAATTTATATCTGATTGCTTTTCCGGTATCTTAGCTGAAGGCTTCGGTTGACTTGGCAATGGTGCTTGCACATGTTCTATTGATGCATCTTTTTGTACTTTTCGTTCAATTTGCTCAACTTTTTCAACAACTTCACTTAATTTCTCAACAACCAAATGTTGGGTTTCTTTATTTTGTTTAGCCAATTCCTCTTTTAATTCGTCAACGGTGCGTTCTAAAAGCTCTTTAGTCTTTTTTAATTCATGTTGTGTTTTCCTCAGTTCGCTATCATGTTCTTTGTTTTCTTTTTGCTCCTCAGCAACAACATCTTCTTCCTTTTTTATAGCAGCACGATCAATGTTTTCCTGTACAGTTCTATTCACTGCTAATGGAATGCTGTCACTTGGTGGCATTAAGTTTTCCAATTTGGGTTTAATCACATCATTAGTTATAGATTTATTTACATCTAAAGTTTCAGTGATTTTTAAATTAGTCAAAGGTTTTACTACAATTGAAATGTCTTCTACTGGAAGTGGTGGCATTGGTTTTGCATCATTTGATTCTGGTTTCATACTCGACAAAGGAGGAAGTTGTACAACTTTTATAGGCTCATTTTCTTGGTTACTTTTGTTATCAACTTTTTTATTTATCAGATTTTCTTCATTTTTTGCAACAGTATGCTTTTCATCGATTGGCAATGGTGATTCTGGTAATTTTTGCTCGGACTTTGCGATGACTTTGTTTAAATTTTGTAAAGGTTCAAGTTTTGTTTCCTGCACAATTTCTCTCATTAGTTCCTTTTTGACATCGACCAGTTTTAAATCCTTTATAAAATTAGCTTTCTTTACACTTTCATCAATCGATTCCAATGTTTTGTCCAGATTTATTAAAGGTGTTGGAGGTGCGATAAGGCTTTCGTCAACATTATATAATGCAACTTGTAAGTGGGCACCAGAACTTTTTTCATCAATTGCATTCAGATTGGCATAAGTGCCAAGAATCATGAGACAAAATCCACTTACAAATATAAACTGAGCCAATGTCCGTTCGGTGGATTCTTTTTTAATGATTCTACGAAAACTGGAAGCTGGAAACATTATACAAATGGCAACACCAATTGTTGAACCAACCAAACCAATTATCAATTCCACTGAGGGAATCATTAGGGCGACACACAGAGAGAAGCATATAATAAAAAGTGTTATGATTCTGAAACGTGGCTCTGGGATATAGCTACTGGAATCAATGCTGCCCTGTTAAAAGAATTAGAAGAGTTTCAAATTGTAAAGGACTTTGTATTTACCAAATCTTACCTTGCGATATAGAAGTGAATAAATACTTGCTCTGCATGGAAATATAACTAATGGAAAACTAAAGGCAACTGAAAGCACAAAACCACATTTAATTATGTCACTGCTAAAGGAAGTTGAGAGGTTCATTAAGATGTTGCCTGTAAGCAAAAACCAATTGGATTAAATAAAACTAAAAGAATTCAAGTATTTTCACCTCCAAATGGTTGCGTGAAAAATGCTACATAACCAAAGAAGCCCACAGCAATGTAAACACAAGTACAGATCCAAGTCGCATTGCGAACAATGCCATTTAATTTCTCTAGACTTTGATTGTTGATGCTAGCAAAGACTTCGAAAATTTGCCTGCAAAATTTAGGAAAAACATTGTAAAATGCATTTGTTTGTATTATTAATTAACAATACTTACATTTGGCATGACAATGCCATGCTGAAGATGGGCAAACATTGAAGAATACCCGCTGGCTGAAAAAACTGAACTTTTGTGGTCCAATCATTTGCCACAATATGTGATTCTGATTCGAGTACAATTTTAAGTACCAAACAAACATAAAAGCCAATTGATGCCGTACTAAGTGTGGTTAAGCTATCAACATTTCTCAACATGCCAAGGGGCACAATGCATAGTATGGTAACCGCAAACATAACTACGGTACGCAAGTGTGGATGTTGTGTATCAAGAGTAAACAGTTTCTCAACGATTTGTGGTCCCAAATCACCAACCACTACAAAATATGTTATACAGTTACCGATCAGATAACCAATAATGCACAGCTCTGCAAGCAATTTTCCTGAAACACCAAATGCATGTAGTCCAAGGAATTCAAAGCTTTTCCGTCGAGTCAATAACGAACATTTGATAAGATAATGACAACAAATGCGTGTTATCCAATTGCTTAATATTAATAACAGAATTGCCAATATAATTCCGCATTTTTGAAAACAGAATGGCATTGCTAGAATTCCAACTCCTATGATGCTATTCGCAAGCGTCATGACATGTCCTGTGTGTGTAAACATTTTGTTGACATTAATTAAAATTGAAGATCACCACAAACAAATTTTAAAATGTGTGTCTTTGACACCGCTTTCACTTTCACAAAGGTGGGTGCGGCGTACGTAACAAAGATGAGCTAAGCACAACTAAACTGGTTTTCAATATAACTTAAGTAATCACTTATTGTGCGTGGGCTGATGATTTCTTTTCTGTTCCAGCAAACTTAAAATGCAATTTCTATATAAATAATAATTAAAAATGAAAAAAACGTAATTAAAAAAGTCATATATCATGTCAATTTAAGTACGAACCAAGTTTGCTGCCGGTGATAAGATAAGCTAAGTTGCTAAAAACTAATTAACAAACACTTGCTATTCGCTTCGATTGAAATGAAGTCATTGGGTTTCGATTATATTATGCGCTTCGTTGGCAGTTTTTGTTTTTGCAGCTGTGCAATTTGATTAGAATATGCAAACAACAAGAATTGTTCCGCATTTTCAAGGTGTTTAGCAAAACAAAAACAAAAAACGTCACCAGGTGTTATTAGATCAGCTGGAATAATTTACAACAAATATTGAAGAAGACAACAAGACAATAACAACAGAATGGCAAAAAGATGGAAGAAGAAGAATATGGGTGCCCATTTGCTAATAAATTGTTTGTAACATAAAAAATCAAATGTTTTCATATATGGTGGCTAAAATAATTAACATTTTGCTAAATTAATTAAATATTTTTGCAATTCAAAATTAATTTCACATATCATTTACAAATATGTGTTGAAATTTTAAATGCTTTTCCATCCCTGGAATTGAGTGATTTGGCAGCACTGTTTGTTTAATGCTCACAGGTTGGCAGCTCTTTTTCCTTAACGAGTTGGCACTCTGCAAGTCGCGTTTCTTTCCGTTCTGTAAATTAGAAACGTCAAGATGGCCGAGGTAAATTTTCCATAAAAATCTTTAAAAATACTATGCATCTTTATTGAAAACAATTGAAATTGAGTGAAATATTGTGTGAATTACATTTGTGCATGTGGTAAACACAAAATTATTTTAACAATCTATGGTTAAAACATATAAATCAATGCTAATACAAATTGCAAATATTATCAATACTAATATTGTGTTTTATTATTGTGTTATTTTCTTTCAAACAACATATAGCAACAAGTCGATGAAACTCTTAAGAAGAAGCGTACCTTCAAGAAGTTCACCTTCCGTGGTGTTGACTTGGATCAGCTTTTGGATTTGCCCAAGTCAGTATAAATTACCGGGAATTTTTCTTGTAAACCATCATAAAACTAACCTTACTACTTCTTTTTTTGACAACAGCAACCAATTGGTGGAGTTGATGCACAGCCGTGCCCGCAGGCGTTTCCAACGTGGTCTTAAGCGTAAGCCATTGGCTTTGATCAAGAAATTGCGCAAGGCCAAAAAGGAGGCTCCACCAAATGAAAAGCCCGAAATTGTCAAGACTCACTTGAGAAACATGATCATTGTCCCCGAGATGACCGGCTCAATCATCGGTGTCTACAATGGCAAAGACTTCGGTCAGGTGAGTGTGCAAGCAATTAATTGTTTAAATTTAGTAAAATGATTAACCCATTGTCTTTTTATTTATTGTGTGTGGTGTTGTGCAGGTTGAAGTGAAACCAGAAATGATTGGTCACTACTTGGGTGAATTCGCATTGACATACAAACCCGTCAAGCACGGTAGGCCCGGTATTGGTGCCACCCACAGCTCCAGATTTATTCCTCTTAAGTAAATGATGATTTACAGTTACATGTGTATGTGCGCATTGATTTACCATCATGTCAATATATAAACAATAAAAAACAACATCAGGAGCAGAATAAAGTAATGAAGAATCGTAATTTTTTTAAGATACAAAAAGTGACGTGTTTTTATTTGCTAAATTTATTCGTGAAAAGTTGAAGTGTTGAATAGAAGAAAACAACATTATTTAAGATGATATATACAAATATATAAGATTTATTTGGAACTCGTTTAAGTAGCAGCAGTGAAGACAATCTGCAACACAAGTGATTTGCCTGTGACCATACCAAGGATTAGAGTTGTCTTCTTGTTGTGGAGTGGATTTATATTCGTCTGCGTCCTTGATTGTTGTTTGTGACCACAACGCGATCATATGCTGTGTCTTTCATTCCACCACCACCACCACCATAGACGTGTGCTGCTGATGTCTGATGTTGCCGCAGTTGATCGAAACCACCAACACCAGCGCTGCTTCTAGCCGGGCTGTCGCTCACCTCGGTTGAACCGTAGGCACTGTCCTTGACTTGAGAATCATTATGTTGACGATTAAAATAGAGTTGATGGTGTTGTTGCTGCTGTGGTTGTATTAAGGAAGCATTGGCTGGCAACGAAATGTGTGCAAGCGAATGGAAAGCATTAGCCAAGCCCGTAAATGTTACGGATTTCATGTTGTTGGGATTATTAGAGGGTTTCGCATTAGAATTACCATATCCATTTAAAAGCGAGGGTGGTGTAAAGAAGGCACTGCCATTGGGGGCATATCCGGGCTGCTGCTGCTGCAGAAAATTAGTATTTGCCATGTAACCATTGGCACCACCACTATTGTTATCCATTGCTGGTGAGCTGGCGTACATGGCAGCCTTTAATGAATCTGATTTCGAACGCTGCAATATGCTTTTTGTGTGGCCTGACGATAATGGGGTAGTACCAACGCCTATTGAGTTTTTAGTGGGTGCATGTACATTTGGACTAATATTGGCGGTTAGTAGGCTGACGTTGCTCAGCGATTGATTTAGAAAGCCGACACCAGGATGATTGTGCTCACCTAAACGACTAATATCCAAATCAAGAGAGTTATACATTTGTAAATTGCTTGCGAGCATATCTTGCCGCGAACCAAGTGTCAGCAAACTGTCGGCATTGTTCAGCGTTGAGACATTACTGTAGTTGGAAGGACTAACGGATTTTGCATGCTCCATATTGGGTACGACCCCCATTTCACTGGGACCTTGCTGCAAAGCACCTGTGCGTGGATCGAAATGCTTTTGTGCAGCGTCTTTGAGTGTAGTTTTAATATCTTTGGTTTTGTCCACTTGAGGTTTACGAATGGAGGAAATATGACCAGGAACCGGCTCACGAGATACCGATGATGATGGCGATGCAGAGTTGTTCTCCTCTTCCTAATTGAGAGAAAGGAAAATTACAATTAAAATAACAAACTAATTCATCAATGTTTCATATCTTACTTCATCTTCCTCTGTTATAATGGATGATTCGATCCAATCTTTAATACGATTCTTTTTTTGTTGACGATCAACATTGGTTTCGATGCCACAATCCGCCAAAGTATAGAGCAGTCTATTCTTTTCATCAGGACTGCTGTGAAACGAATACATGGATGGACATAATTCATCAGTTTCATACTCTGCCATTTCTTTTTCAGCTGTTTTTGCAAGCCAACGATCATCCAGAAACTTAGCAAGATCTGTTAAATTCTTAGGACGTCTATCAGCGCGTGGCTCTAAGAAACGTTTAAACATGCGTTGTGCGCGCGAGGTAAGCAATTTGAAGAGTTTCGGTGTGCGTCGTATCGGTAGCACCATTGTACCCTGCCACGCCAGGTAGCGTACATAGCGCGGATCATCGGAGGCAGCCTTTTGCCAGGGCAAACAACCTGTCAGGCATACAAAAATGACAATACCAAACTGCCAAACATCGTGGCTAGGATCAGTTCTATAAGTTACATTTAAATTAATGTTTATTTCGAGAATTAAGGACATAATATATTGCTCACTTGTAGGTGCCTTCAGGCTTAACCTCTAATACTTCTGGCGGACTATACGGCAGCCATTCGTTGCGTCTCTCAACAACGGTGCCCGTCTGGAAGGATTCACCAAAATCACAAAGTTTAACACGTGAAAAATCCGAACGATAGATCAGCACATTATCCAGTTTAATGTCACGATGTACAATATCTCTTTATCAATTGAAAAGATTTTATAAAATTTGAGGTTATACTATTCTGAATTATGAGAAACTTACTTGGTGTGCATATAATCAATGGCTGCGGCGATTTGTTTGGCCAAGCGCTTGCTGTAAACCTCACCAACACCAGTTTCAGATACATTTGAAGTTAGATCGCCTAATTGATATGAAAACAATATTAATTTTCTCATAATATTACTATTGTAGAATCAACTTACCCAATGGTGCATATTCTTGTGTGAAAACATAAAATCCTGCCGTCTCGAATGCTACATCATATGTCGTCACTATATTACGATGTATTCCCAAGTGTAGACCATAATGGAACTCGCGATAGAAATCACGCAATGAAACATATGGTTTTGGTACTGCTTTCAGTACCATTTCTGTCTGTGATCCACGGTGTTCGACAAGTAAAATCTTACCGAACCAACCCTCCCCAACTATTTGTAGTATATCGAACTCATCCACTAGATGGATCTATATAGCAAGGAGAGAGAAAGTGAAATTAATGAATATTGACAGTGGATTTTTTTTTTTATTTTTTATTTTATTTTCAAAATCGTCAACATCAAATAATTGGCTCAAAAAATTTGGACCCGAGTTTCATAGCAACCAATTTGTTATACTATGATATATGTATGTGGATAGAAATACCCTCTAACAAAAATGTGGACAATAAAGAGGTGAGTATATTGAATTGAAGAGAATTCAAGTTTTTAACCAAATAAGAATATATGTATTCATGGATTGTGTACTTGGATAGTCTTGAAAAAAAGAAAACATATTGAAATGTCTAGAAATTTTAGAATATGTTATTCATAGTTTTGTGAAGAATAACATATGATTTCTAGAACTACTAACTTGGACTCTTATGGGTGGTGGTCTAGAAATTTGAGATGTTGATAGCTTTTGGATTAGATATTGATAAAGATTATTATAGTACAATTTATTATAACATATGTAAATTATAAGATTTCAAACTGATTAGAACATATTTCGAACTGATTAGAACTATTCAGGTTATACAATTTCCAATATAAATGTCGAGGTTCCATTTTTACAAATACCCCTTATCAGAAATGTGTATAAAGAGATGAGTGAGCATATTAAAATTGAGGGTTTCTAAATTTATAACCAAATGGAAATAGATTATGTTTGATAAATATGTTTTTAAAGTTTAGAAAGAACTATTTAGGTCTAGATGTTTATAGGTTTGGGTTAAGAATATTCCTTATTTCGATAAAGATCTTTAAAATATAAAATACATATATATATACTAAAATTCCTATGATTCTTTTAAACAGATGTCGATCTGACTTTCTAGTCTATTCTATTCAGATAATCATTTATAGAACTATAAACATAAAAGTAGAGGACTTACTGATTCAGTTATATACGACTATGGGCAAGTTTACATTTCTGGGTACATCAAATACACCACTTCTCTCCACATGTGTGTGAAACCAAATTTTAATTGGCTTCATGCCAATAAAATATGCTGTCAAAATACATTCTCAATAATGTTGAAATTGTTTTTTTTTTTTTTGTTTATAGATTTTTGAAAATCAAAAAATAGGATTTTATGCCCATATAAATGGTAGACATTTCTCTATTTTCTAGCAACTACTACAATAAATAATAATAATAATAATATTGTAATACAATTTTGAATTAAAAATGCGTTTATATTAATTTGGCATTTATTTTTCCGCTTCGACACTTGATTGTTATATGGTAAATATGCACGGCTATATAAATATTTATTCATAAAGGACAGACAGACAGACAGACAGACAGAGAGACAGACACTTGTTTAGATCGGTTAATAATTATATATTTTTGCTTTTGTAATTTGGCACACTTTATAAAATGATGTATTTTTTATTAGGATTTAGCAACATGTGCACTATTGTAATTTGGGAACTATGCATCCCATTTCAATGGATCTTTTTATATTTTAAAAATTAGAATTTGTAATATTGTGTTTTTTATGTATTTTACGAAGTTAATGGTAGACATAAAATTTGTTTATAAATTTAAAACTGGGTGAAGGAAACTATGGGATCTGTCGACATGTGTAAATACAAATGTTTTATAGGCATGATGCTCCGATTTGCATTTTTTTATATATAGAAATAAACAGATGCAGTTCCTTCTCATAATACACCAGAATGAATATTTCTTAGAATGATAGCATAATTTATTTTCTAAACGATTAAAATGTTGATGTCATCCAACTCGGTAGGTTTAAATAGCCACATCACAGAACAGTGATACCACCTAGGCCAATATTTGGGCCCATTGCGATGCCATAATCCTCTCTTCGTAATTAGAATATTTAGGGGCCAATATTAAGGGACAAAGTTTTTAATAACTGGCATAAGTTGTAGATACGTTCTAAAAAGAAGAATCCCATATACCGTGCTTGGCATTTAAATAGACCTGAATATGTATAAATGAGGTTTTAGTAAGACTACTACAAGCTACTGATTAAGCAGTGTTCATTAGTACTCCTGAAAAACTCTGATATGTACTGACTAGTAGACTTGCTAAGATGAATAATGTTGTTAGTAATACGTTGATTGAACTTTAGCCAAGTTTGCCTAACTGTTTTACAACCTATAGCGCTGATTCATTTTTGATTGATTGATAGCGCATTCCTCAATTGTGCGTAGTCACAAATTGGTAAGCATGACCAGTCTCTTGCAGTAGAGCTGCAGTTCCCTGATATATCCATATTGCTTGGTACCCAGCATATGTATATATTCATGACTGGCTAATATCACCTCGAGATTTAATTTACCCGATTCTTGATATTTTTAAGGCTCTCCTGATCTGAAGTCCTTGTGTTGCCATTATTTGTGTATATTGGCGATGTGCCATGGAGTTCTTTAAATGCTTCTTAGAAATTTGAGCTCATGTATCCTTAACCACCTCTCAAAGTAGAGTGCTACTATTTGGAGGATTTGCTCTTACCACCTTTTGTTAAATGTCTCCCCTACAAATTTTTCATCGGCCATGGCATCTCATCGATCTTTTCTGGTGAAAACCACTCCTAAGCTAATTAGTTTACTTATGTGCTTCGGATCATACAGTCCATTTAAAATGTATTTTCCAACTAGCTTATGGTAGTACTACATCCTTTAATAATAGTATATTGGCGTACACTGCTTTGTCTATAATATCATTTGATCGTGTGCAAAAACAAGAAAATTCTTTAATGATCAGTGCATTTGGGGTAATATTGTGTGTTTGGTAAACGACAAACATACTGTTTGGAGCTTGTTCCACTAAAAAAACAGCTGTCCACAATACGTTGCTCCACTTTTTGGCAAACCAATTCATATGATGTCTTGCAATCTTCAATCTTGCATCCACGTAATGCTATATCAAAAGGTGGTACTTTACTGGAACTTATAGTTTTCAAATTATCTTCTATAAGATGACTACGAATTGTCACTGCGCTAACCGACGAATTTAGGTAATTTTCAATCATAATGTTATTTTGCGCTTGCTACCACGAGTATCGGTTTTTTTTGCACTTAATCTATTCTATCTAAATTTTAAATGAATTCTATAATTAATAGTATTAATTACACTGTACTTGCTGATTACGAAAATGTAATCCGTTTTCTTTTCTAATATGTTCCTTTTAACAGTTATGAAACGTTAAAGTACTATTTACAATATATACACCTATGTATGAACTCTATGGATTCTGAAACTACTGGGCCGATTTTGATGAAAGTTTCAGGGAAACTCAAGCATTGTCTGAAGAGTATTCCTATAAAGTTTGTTGTTGTTGTTTTCATTAATGTTATAAAAAATAATTTTTTTTGTCACACAGTGTTATCATTCATAGCCTTACTAACTATTAAATTTCTAGTCTTATTTGAGCTATGTACCACTGAAAACTAGTATATATTTTCGTGATCACAACTGTATGTACCTAGGTTTATGTTGTTTTTGGTTGCATGTGGGTTCGAGTTTGGTAGAATAGACATCAATCACTAAGAGTTTCAAAATTCCTTAATTTATAAAATCTATGGTTAAATCTATACTTAAAAATGAGAATACTTGCCTTTTCCAATTCGAATTCTCGAATTTTGTGTATGTTCCCTCGTGGTTTCTTGGACATTTTGATTGATATCAGCTAATCATGTAGTATGTTCGTTTAGATGATTATATGTTATAAGTATTTTAATTTATTTTCACTAATTTTATATTATATTATTCTTTTTATTCACTTTATTATAAACACATACGCATTTCGATTCATTGAGGACATAATTAGAATATCTTCGAAGCTTAATCTCAAGGACAATATTCAATTAAATTGTATTTATTTTAATTGTACGCAGTCATGCAATAAATCGTTTTTCTTTTCTTCTTTTGTCTTGTCTTAACTATTTTTTTTTTCCTTATAATATGAAAAATACAATAAAACAAAATCAAAACAAATAAAATCAAATAAAATAAAACAAAAGAAATTCTTATTGTGGCGCAGATAAATAAATATATATACACCTAAAGATACCACAGATACATGATCTAAATATACATAATGTTCATACAACATTGTACATGTTTTATTGTTTGTAAGAACTCAGAATGCCGGGACATAATGAATTACATTTGAACGATTGCGTTACTACAATAAAATCTTCAATAATCCTACTACTATTATAAAGGCGAAAGTTTGTAAGTATGGATGTATGGATGTTTGTTACTCTTTCACGTAAAAACTACTGAATGGATTTGAATGAAACTTTACCACAATATAGCTTATACATCAGAATAACACATAGGCTATAGCTTATACATCAGAATAACACATAGGCTACAATTTTTGAGGTTTTTAATGTGAGGTCGTAAAAAAAACACATTTTTTGCGCTTACATTGCAAACGCTGACTGAATCCTACAAGATAGATCAAAACAATTTACTACAGTATTGTACAACTTAAAAAGGTCTACAAAAAAGTCCGTGATGGTATATGTTTATCTCTTAAGAGTAACCCACAATAACCATTTTTTATCCTTTACTTTGTACGAGAAATAATGGCTTATTTACGAAGCGATTTTAAGCAATACAGTATTAATCCTTATCCAATTAAGTATCTTAAATACATTTTGCATTTAATAAAGATCAATATGGCTTTTTACAGCATGTAAATTAAATAAATATTTTCGAAGATATCACAGATTAAAATACTTTTTAGAGTTAATTTTAAAGAATAAGTTTTTTTTTTGTAATCTTGATAAAGAATTTATTGTAAAAAACTGCGCTAAGTTTTATTTGATGATTTTACGAATTACTTCATTGATAATTCAATTACTATATAGATAGGTTATTTACCGTTAATTATAACAAATTATATAAATAGGTTAATTATAACGAATTACTTCACTTCATTGACAATTGAATTACTATATAGATAGGTTAATTAAATAGGCAAGGATTGCATTAAAGTACAATCATAACAATAACTACCGTACTGTATTTTTTGGAAGTATAGAAACAACACGTACTTAAGAATTATGCCGAGAAAGCGTAAGTCTAATCTTTCCCAAAGCTCTAATAAAGCTCGAACTATGAAAGTAGCTAGACTTAACGAGACGTTTCCACAAGCCGAACTGCGAAGGCTTAAACAAGCAGAGCGTGAGGCAGCTCAAAGAGCTGCTGAGACACCAGAGCAGTTGGGTCAATTGGTAATACTCCCATCATCATTTGTAAATAGCCCGAGATATCTTCATGAGTACACGCAGGATGCGTTCACATACGTGCGTAACTACGGGAGGCCTGATCTGTTTATTACAATGACATGTAATCCCGCTTGGCCAGAAATTACTAAAGAGCTCATTCCAGGTCAAAATGCAACAGACAGACATGACTTAACAGCCAGGTTATTTAAAATAAAAGTACAAAAATTGGTTGCTCTACTTACAAAAGGTAAAATATTTGGAGATATGAAGTGTTTCATGTACTCGATCGAGTGGCAAAAAAGAGGTCTGCCTCACGTGCACTTACTGCTGTGGTTGACGGAAAAATTACGCCCCAACCAAATTGATGAAGTCATAAGTGCGGAGATACCAAATCCAGAAAGTGATCGAAAACTCTACGATACTGTAACCAAAAATATGATTCACGGTCCCTGTGGTGCACTAAATCCGTCATCACCATGCATGAAAGAAGGAAAATGCACCAAAAAGTATCCAAGGGCGCTTTTAAAAGATACTCAAACTAACGACAAAGGCTATCCTTTGTACAGGCGTAGAACACCAGGAGATGGCGGCCGTACGATAACTCTAAAAACCCGAGGTGGAACACAGGAAGTATTGGTTGACAATAGCTGGATTGTCCCATATTCTCCTCTTCTGTCTAAAATTTATAACTGTCACATAAATGTAGAGTTCTGCAATACGGTACAGGCGATAAAATATATTTGTAAATATATAAACAAAGGCAGCGACCAGGCTATTTTTAACATTCGACAGCAAGGGAATGTTAATATTGACCCGAGAGATGAGGTGCAAACGTATCGAGCCGGTAGATATGTTAGTAGTAATGAAGCAGCGTGGCGGATCTTGGGTCTGCCTCTGCATGAAAGACACCCAACAGTCACTCACCTTGCGGTTCATCTGCCTAATGGTCAGCGGATTTACTTCACTGAAAACAATTTTAGAGAGAGAATGGCCGCACCACCTAAGACGACACTAACTGCATTTTTCCTGCTTTGCCAAAATGACGCATTTGCAAAAACATTACTTTATGTTGACGTACCCCGCTACTATACATGGAACGTGTCGTCGAAAGAATGGAAACGTCGTTTACAAGGCACACCTGTCGACGGCTGGCCAGGTGTGAAGGCAGGAGATGCTCTTGGGCGCATTTACACAGTGCATGTTAGTAACTTCGAATGTTACTGTTTGCGAATGCTGCTGAATGTAGTACAGGGCCCCACTAGCTTTTTGGATCTAAAAACAGTTGACGGCCAAGAACTTGAAACTTTTCGACAAGCGTGTGAGAAGTTGGGGTTGTTGGAAGATGACAACCACTGGGATGCCACAATGGAAGAGGCAGTGCTGTGTCGCTCTCCTTCGCAAATAAGAGAACTATTTGCAATATTGATATGCACTTGCGGTTTATCCAATCCCCTTCAACTATGGGATAAGTATAAATCTGCATTATCGGAGGATATCTTGCATAGATTTGAAAGGATGGATCAAGTCAACAATGATCTATGTTTCAATGAAGCACTGAGACATATAGAGGACAAAATAATAACGATTTCCGGTAAGAAATTGTCTGACTTCGGTATGCCTACACCAGAGCGTCGAGGAGAGTTGTCGACCGATTTGATCAAAGAGCTAAGCTACGATATTGCTTTATTAGACGCTCAGGTCAGCGAAACTGAACCACGCCTGCTACCCGAACAAAAAAACATTTATAACAAAATATTACAACGAGTTGAGCTTGTAAAGAATAAAAGGCGCGAATTTATTTATAGCATATAAGAGATGAAGAGAGAGAGAGAGAGAAAAGTATAGAGATATACAGAATTAAATAGTTTCTGTGTGAATCAATGGGATTTTGAGATTATATTTTATCACCTAATCTATTCTATCTATATATATTATAAGTGAATTCTATAAGTTTAGTTTGAAGTTTATTCATTAACTTACTGAGAACCTGGGATTTTTTGATTAATTTTTAACATTAATGTTTAATGAAAGGATTAGATTCTCGGGGATCCACTATAAAATAACATTGTTATCAATGGAAGTCTGCGAACTACATAAGTTTAAGAATATTCTGATTCAATTAGTTTTTCAAATAAATACGAGTATATATTTTATAAATTCTTTTTCATTCTTGAACGAATTATTCACTTTTCCACACTTTTCCATTTGAGTCACCTTATAATTTTACTTTAAGAAATGATTGCTAATAAATTTCATTAAAAAATTGTACTTCCTGGTTTTTGATATTACCTATCTCTCTCTTTCTTTGTCATTCTTCATCTTCTTTTTCCATACACATAGGATATTTTTTTTTTTGTATATGGTATATAAAATCTCCATTAAAAAGATATACAGCCAGCTTTGCTTAAGAATTCCAATTCGAATTATTTATGCCTTTTGTCAGCGACTCATTTACTTTGTTCATTAAATGGTCTGAAATATTTTTACACGATTTCTTTGATTTTCAGACATATCTTTTCTGTTTTTTTTTTGTTGCTTTCTTTAAACTCGTTGCCAAATTTATTGAAATTTAGTTTAAGTTCAATGCAATTTACACTTAATTCGATTCTTTATTTTTAGTTAACTTAAAACAACAAATTGATGTTTAAATATTTTTAGAAAACATTTAAGTTTATAACACACTCTACTACCAAGTACATTTATGTGAAATGTATTATTATGATCACTATAGTTTGTTGTTTGTAATACATAGAATAATTCATCAAACACTCCTAGCCATATCTTGCCTATCCAATTGTATTCATTCATTTGTTTAAGTGTAACTCAGTTTTCATGATGAAATTGTTGTCATCATTACTTAAAGCCATGTAATGTGAGTTATTCAGGCATGTGCCAGAAATCTCTTTCAACTCCATATTAACCTAATTACAATTCTCTGGAGCCAGAAATCTCTTTCTATAGTTTTCAAATCTCTGATGTTTTTAAATACGGTTTGGTTAATTTGTCCCTTATTTGAAGTTATTAAAGAAAATAAAATACCAAAAACTGTAGCTTATTGTTTTCTTCGGTAATCTACATTTAAAGATTTCAACATTTCACTTGTTTTAAGTATACATATGCATTTTAAATATCTAAGTTCGAAAAATTAAATCTCCGCGTTTTCTAGCACAACTACACAAAAATTTAAATCAATCGGCATAAAAATCATCTTCGATGTCTGGGCACATGCGTGGTTATCTCAGTTTTCGAGGTGGAGAACTGACATTTTGCACAGAATTCACTTATTATTTATTTCAGCTGCAACGATCGATCAACAATCTCTGGGAAATAAATCTACCCACCATATATATATTTTTAAGCAAAGAATCTCCAAATTACAAAATTATTTCACAGATTAGGTTAGACATGATATATGGTATATGGTATGTTTTTGTGTTCACAAATCATTTCAACTGCAATTATATTAAGATATGCATTCCACAAGGCAGTTCTTTCGGTCCACTTTTATAAATCCTATTCACTGCTGATATACCTTCGAATCCTCGCCTCATCCGGACAAATGTAAGCACGTGAGACTCTACGCAACTAAAAGCCCAGTGGCAACACTGAATCAATCAATACTTAGTTTTAAGATTTCTAAATTATTCTTAGGCTTTTTGTTGTATGCAAACTGATTTAATAAATAATAAAGTACGCTGGGTAACCAATACAAGTTCTTATCGCAAAGGATAATTTTATTTCATTAACAAAATTGATTGATCAAAATATTATATTAAATATTATTTCCCATTTACATAGTATTAGTATGGAAAGGCTATGAAAACACAAGATTGAAGTTATAGGAAGCCAAGGCAAAAAAAAAAAAAATAAATTTATATAAAAATCTTTTATAAGAAAGAAGTGTATGTAAACTTTGAAGAGACTTTTCTTTAAATTCAATGCAATTTGTTTTTGTTTTCTTCAATTTTTCCTTTTTTTTATAATACCTATAGATTATACTAGCAGACATTCTAGGGCATTTTATTCAACTTATTTGTTCGGTCTATTGTATTGTATTAGTTGGGATGTTGCTGCTGCTGCTGTTATTATATTGTTTTTTTTTTTCTTGTTTCTTATTCCCCGAAAAATGTGCTCATGTAATAATAATAAAGTGAAACAATATTTGCCCTTGTTCGCTACCTCACTCGATCCCAATATGATCTCAAAGATTTCTGTTTTTTGATTTTTCAACAAGATTTGCAGTGTTTATATTAATACTACAAACTGAGAAATCGTGAAATGTGAAATTGAAAAATAAAACAATAAACGAACAAAAAATTGAAAATTGAAAATATTACGTTTGTCTGACTAAGTGAATTTCTTGTCTCATCTCATTTCATCTCAGCAACTCAAATCTTATATAAATGAAATTATGTGAAATTTTAAATTTTTTAACAAGTTAATTTCTTGTATATTCATTTACTGCACCAATATTAATTCATTATTTAAACAATAATAATTACTTTTATTTAAAAAGAAACAAAACCGAATGAAAGATAAGAGATCAAAGAAAAATGAACTCTTCCATAAACAAAAATATTACACTTCGCTTATTCGACTTTCTTCTCCTGAATTTTTCTTTTCTTTTTTTTTTCTCAGAATATTTTTTGTTGTTTTAATATTTGCACATTTTTATGATTTTTTATTTCTTATTCAATAGTAGTGTTGTTGCTGTTTTAGTTATTGTTTGTTCGTTCAATTTGCTTTCTTCATTTCATTCTCTATTTATAAATGCGTTCTGTATCGTTGGTTGTGAATACTAGTATAAAGATACAAAAAAATTACACGTAAATTTTCTTTAGTTTAATTTTTGTGTCCGCATCCGATGAAATTCCGTTGGCAACTGAGGGATTTTCTCTCAGTTGTCTAAAAACCAAATGACCAAAGACCACAAAGGAAAATGTGTATAAAAGTTTATAAAAAGATTTTTGTTTATGCATGAGTTTTTTTGTTTTTGTAGTTCATTCTTTAGTTTTTAGTTTTTTGGTGGTTTATTGAAATCTTTTTGCGGAATATTTTCAAAAGAAAAGTAAAAATTATGCCGCCAAATGAGTTTATTGTCGGAGGAACCCCTACAAATAGTTGATTGGAATTTTCTTTTCTTTTTTAATAATAAAAAAAAAAAAAAAAAAAACATGAGGAGAATGCAAAGTTGATATTTTGATATTTACTCTTTGCGATTCTCTCAATTTTATGAGATACAATTGTATTTTTCTTTCGAGCAGATGCTAGACAGGCAGCTAGACATTTTTCCTTTTTTGTTTTTGGTCTTTTGTTATTTTAACAAAAATTAAATATCTTTAAATTAATACATAAAGATTTATTTCAATACCAAAGTGTGGCAGAAACAGAAGAACTAATATTTTGAAATGAATTCAATTTTTAAATATTTATTTAGATTATTTGAATCTAATAATAAAAGCTTTTAACCAATTGTGATTATATGTTATGCCTTTAGTTGGGTGAAAAGCTTTCTTGACTTCGTTCATTTGATTTACTTTTTTCTAGGAATCTATAGACTAGAGCATTGCACGAGTCAGCAATAAGTAGTTTTAACAGTCCCATGACACTGAGTCATTTGCGTTTTTCAAACGTATCACACCGCGACATGAGAGTTTTTTTTAACGAGTCGGTCATTGTTCGTGACTAGTCCCTTTTGAACCAGTACTAGTTCCATTAATCTCTTGCATTCAACTGGTGAATTTAACATGGCGATGTCATTGGAAGAGGTCAATTGCCAGCGCTTGCATTACCGTTCACTAGTCATGTCACCGTTCACAGCCACCGCCTGCATTACCGTTCCCCAGTCATGTCATCAGTCATTGCCACTGCCTGCATTTCCTACGACTAGTGAATTCATTAGCCACTAGTTATATGAAAAATGGCTGCTGACGCGCAATTACTGGTTCGGGTCTGCATAACCTGCGACTAGTGAACTACGAAACGGTGAATATTGCCATCAAGCATACTGCATGTCGTCTACTGTCTTCGCCTATGACACTGTTTGATACTGTCATAAAAGTATACTTTCGTCCTGTGTCTTCTGCAATGAGTCGGTATGACGCTATTTGAATGCAACTGTGTGTATGTAACTATTTGATTTCAATGTGCGTGTGGTTTATCGTCGTTGTCTTCAGTAAATCTAGTCATTTTTGCTTCACACCGAGTCATGTTGGGTTTTTCCCTTCGACTCAAATGTATGCTGTCGTGCGTTGTGGTATGACTTCTTTCCAAACTAACATGAAAAGGCATTGTCGTTTGGTGTCGTTCGGCTATTACTCGGTACTGTCGGCTAGTTCATTGGTACACAACTGCCCACGAGTTTATTTCATAGTGTTCTAGAGAGGCAGTGAGACTTTTGATAGTGTGTGTGGTTTCCAGGAAAATGTTTGCACGTTAAGACCTCAAGAAACATTTTTATTTAGAAAATGATAATGCACTATTCTATATATGATTGGAAGGAAGACTACTTAGAAGGTTTTATAATCCATTTAAGAGTTAGAGAGTCATTGATACTAACGCATTGCTGGCAACATATGCAAATGACACATGCGTTTTAAACAACTTTGCCTCGCCCATAGAAGCGGCAGAGATGATCACCAATTCCATGTTTTGCCAATAGCTGGATCATTCTCAAATTATACAAAAGCACTGTCATCCTGCAAGAGATTAACTTTGAAACCATTTTAATTTACAATTTGATCTGGTATTACTAGGGTCAAAATAATCTCTGACTAACTCTTGAGTTACCAAAATGTTAGTTTTTTTTCTACATAAAGATCTAAAGAGTCATACAGTACTCAATTTACACAGCACCCGTTGCAATCTGTGGCACTTTTGCTTCTCTTTTCTGACAGCATATTGGAATCGAAGGATTAATATGATTTAGATTGAAGTCATTTTTCATAACAATGAGGTAAACTTAACATAAGAATTGATAATAATTTTATTCAAATATCTTAAATTAAATTAAAGCTTAAAATTTGTTACAAAGTGTTTTAATATAATACTAACAGTGCATTAACAGAGCTTTAACAGATATTAAAATTTAGTGAAGACACACAAAGAAAGTCATCCTATGCACGAACTATTAAATAATACTTTAGTTGGTTATCACAGGAAGCCAAATTGTAAAAGTAAAGCAAGTCCTCACACACACATACCCATATACACATATACATAAATATAGAGAAAACTTTAATTGGCCATTTCCGCTTTTGATGTTTCCTTTACGCATGCGTCTTATCCTGCTGTAAGCCTTTGAACACTGCGCTTGACACCATTAACAGCAACATTTATATACACATACATAGATACTATGTGTTAATGTATGTATGTGCAGTGTTTGTGTAAATGTATGTGTGTGTGTTGGCCATTGTTGCAACAACCACTTGTTTTCTGACTATAAAAGTCAGTGTCGACATGCTTCAATCTGCATAAGTTCAAATGTTACCGTTGGTGTGAAAACGTTGTGCTTCTCTCAGCGAATAAAAACAGATCCTAATTTCAATTGAATTCATTAAATAAATTAATTAAATTTACATTAACGGTTAACATTTTTTTTCACATTTTGAATATAATAATAAAAATTAAACAAAACTCTTTGAACAAAATTCAATGAATGTGAATTTTTCTAAATTTTGTGCATTTTATTGTTTTTTGTAAGAATTTTCTTAAAACAAAAAAAGCGAATAAAATAAGTAATGTAAAATGTTTTGAATTGTATTAAAAAAAATTTAAAATTTTCATTAAAAAAGGTAAATTAATAATTATTACATTATGTAAATCGAAATCGGTGACACAAAATTAATGGAAATAAAAATAAAAAAAATTAAAATTCATTTCCTGTTTAAATTTGTTGTTGTATGTATGCATATTGAATTACTTTTAATTAACAACTGCAACAAAATGTTGCAAAAGCATTTTCGGTGTCAAAGAACGGTCAGTTAACAGACAGTCAGACAGACACTGCGTATACTTGATATGCTTGATGAAGTATTGGCCCTTCATGGCATGCGAACAAACAAACCATTTTGATTGAAAATTAATATATGAATGAGTAAAATGTTCACGACACAACATCAATATCAACAGCAACAGCAACAAGAATTTGCATAATTTAACAATTTGTTTATATTTATTTAAATATTTTTTTGTTGCTACTGCTGTTGTAAAACCTTCATATACAATACTACAAGAAAGACCTTCACACACGTTTATACCTTTAAACCACCTACGTTTACAAATATATGTAGTATTCTATGACAAAATTCATCTACTGTATTAAGTTAATGCAACAAATAGTCTGCTTAATCACTTTCAAAAGCCACTTTGAATGAATGACTGAGTGACTGTCTCCCTGCTTGCCATACAGCTTCATTAATATAATACAATATACACACATACACACCAGTAGTATAATGTCAATATCAATGTTGTAGGTAAATGTATTTCAGTATCTGCTGGCTTTGCTTGGGTTGCTTTTTGTTAGCTGTCGCGATAGTCAAAGTTGAACTGTTGCTCTTACAAGTTATGAATCAGTTGCGTTTCGGTCGAAGAGCATGTCAGATGTCGTTGATTTTTTTTTCTTATTTTCTTAGTGTTTTTTGAACACAATATACTGTTGCAGTTTATATATTCAACAATTAAATAATATAACAAAAAAAAAAAAATTAAATTTAAATATAATAAAATAAGAAAATATATTTAAAATGTACTTTTCTTAATTGTGTGTTTAATTGATTTAATTTTCATTAACAATTTATTAAGTTACTGCGTAAAAGTAATAAGTTAGATAAATAGAAGAAATATGTCTAATACTACACGATATACAAGTGTTGCTACAGGTAAATTTCATCCAATGGCAAATATTGAAACTTCTTTGAACCATGAACTGAAATTTATTAAAAAAATAAAAATATTGGAAAATAATGTTAACTCATAATAATTCAATATTTCCCCGTTAATGAAATCTGTGTATTATAATAATCCAAATAACTCAGTTTAGATAATTCTAATGTGCTTTTATAAAAGTTTTAATTCCAAAAAGTGAAATCTTTTAAAAATTTACGTAATAGAATTGTTCGATCGGTTTAATTATTGAATATATAGTGTTATGATTCTTTTAAGTTTTATTATATTTTATTAATTTTAAAATCATGAACTTATTTATTCAAAAATTAATTTTTATGTTCATGATATGTCTAAATGATATTTTTTCAAAAATTAATATCAAAGGTTAAGGTGTTTACATTAATAAGGGAATGTTTAGAACTTAAATATTTAGTTGCATTTAATTTTTGTAGAAGATTATGTTTTAAAAACATGAACAGTGTTCATTGTAGGTTAGTCTTTTCTCAAAGTATATTTCTTATATCATAATTGCATTGACGCTTTTGAATAGATGTAATATTTAATTTTAATTCAAAGTATTTACAGTTGAACTTTTTACAAATGTTCAAAATTTTACATTTATTAGGGAAGAGACTTGCATCGGATTACAAGCCCAAATTCTGGCTATCAAATAAAATGGTTAAAAATACAGTATTTAGCTTAGACAGACCTTAAAATTTTCTTATAATAATAGTGTCATTTGCATACATAAATAGTTTGATTGAATTATTTATCTCAAAAGTGATATTAACAAAGCTTATAACGATTTACAGTGATTGATTGGCCTTTTTTGGGCATTAATTGCTGAATGTGATTATGGCAATTCAATTATTACATTTGCTGCCATGAAGATTGATAATCACCCCTCAAGGTGATTTTTCTATTATAATTTATAAGTTTAGAAAGTTCAATTTCATAATTACATTTGCAATTAAGTTTACATCTTAAAAATCTAAAATTTATTTATTTATTTATTGGGTCAATTTATGAAATTATCTAAAAAAAAAATAACCTTGGATAAATGAACAAGGTCTTGTGATACTAACAAAATAAAATCAAATAATTATTAATTAAATACAATAAAAAAATCCAATGAATTAAAGAATATAATTTTGATCTCTTAAAGGTTATAAATCTAACATAATTGTTTATTGTTTCTGTGTAAAATCACAATAAAACAAAATATTGTAATTAAAATTAAATTAATTTAAGGAAAATTTCAATTTCAAATCATTTCACACCATTTAAGTCTGATGTTTGTCACGCAATTATCATAAACTAAAATCAGAATTGCGACGGGAATCAATTTATAATAGCAATTTTTATCTGTTAGAGTGCCTAGTCTTTTCGAAGTGTTAGTCGATAGTTATAAAAATTATATTTTATACATGGTCTTACATTTTCTCACATTAGCTTTATATGTCGCAATCATAATCTAATCTATATCTATATATATATATATAAAATCGTAAGCCTTTTTCTGCCTATGTACGCAAACATTTAGCGCTTATTTTATCGAAATCGACCAAGTAAATCAAAACATATTCATATTTTTCCTCTTTAGCTGCGGGGCAACATTAAAGATCTGATAATTAGGGAAAAAGATAACAAAATACACGCTATTACAAATATATTTCGAATACCATGTGTTTGAAATCGGCGGCACAGTTAGTATATATATAAAATCATAAGCCTTTTCGTGTATGTGCGCGCTAATCTCAGAAACGGCTTAACATATTTGAATGCGGTTTTGACTGCTGTATTATAGCAAGCCTTGTGTAACATTTAGCGTTTAATTTATCGAAATCGACCAACTAAATCATAAGATATTCATATTTTTATTTCTGTTGCTGACTTTTTGGCTGATTTTTGAATGTTTTACTCTTTTGCTACGTGCCAACATCATCTGATAATTAGGAAAAAAGTTAACAAAACACACGCTAATACAACATATTCCGAATACAACGCGTACAAAGTCGTGGGCACAGCTAGTAATGAATATATTTCGTTATATTTGAAACTGATAAATACTAATTAGCTTTCAAAGAAATCAACTGAAATTTTAAACAGCGAGAAATCAAAACAATATAAAGATTTTATTTTTTTTTGGAAATTTTACCAACCCTCTCGCAAAATTGCATTAAATATTCTTGTGATTATATACAATAGAATAGTAACTTGGGGACGATTATATCGCATTGTATATTTATCTAGTTCAAGGCTGTTCAACCAGCGGCCCAATTGAAGTCTGAATGCGGCCCAATAAGCCAAAGTGTCCAAAGTGGCAAACAGAAATTTCTTTGGCCCGCCACTAAGTTTTGTTTTCTTTGTTCGCCGCTTAAGTACACTGGGAAACACACTATGTTTTTTGCTCCTCCTGCAGCCAATAATCTCGGGTTCTTCCAATGCGACCCAAGGAAATATGCAGAAAAATTCTTCTTTGGTCGAAGTTGCACCATGCCATGGGAGTTTCTACTATGCGCATAGTACATTGGCTTAGCAAGCTTCAATCCTCTGTATATTGCTGGAAGCAGCAGTACCCCAAGTTTGTATCGCATAACACCAAACTGGGGCTACTAACTGTCTGTAGATTGTCTTCTCATTATTGGCTGACAAATTACTGGATGGCAGTTAAGCCTATGCAGCCTTTGGTTCTAGTTCTGATAAGGACTCGCCATGTGCGGCAGTTGTCCATGATCAGCTCGAGGAATGATTCTTCTGTCATAGTTAAAAACTTAGTGCCTCAGTATAAATACGCAGTTAACTGATTTCTTTGCGTTTATTGTGATGTTCCAACGCTTGGCCTAGGCATGGAATCTTTGCAAGTATTCCTGTAGTGACTATAAAGCTTCTAGTGCCGAGTAATAGTTTTCTAGGATAGCTGACAATATAAAGAGATCAATCTTGCCTTTTACATTTTCAACTCAGGTTTTTAGGAGGTTAAACTTTATTTACTTTACAAAAATGCAACATTTTGATTTGCACTATACATACCTACTTATACCTTTTCCTATGATACAATATTCTAAAATGTTTTTGGTTTTGTGTTTTTTTTTTAATCGTATTTTAATTATTTAATTGAATTTAGTTTGTCGTTGTTGACGTCGCAACTCATACGTACGCGTAAGGCAATTATGACTAATTGAAAGAAATGTATTCATGCTGCGTGAGCAAAACGCATATCAAAAGGCAACTCAAAGAGGGGAAAAAATAAAAAAAAAAATACAATCAAAAATGAAAATCAAAAGCAAATGCAAATTCAAAAGAGTACAAAAATACTACAACTCACGATTTTAATCAGTAAAGAGAAAAAACTCAATTCAACTCGGATATTTTTTTTTCACTCATACGTGTAGTTTGCTGCTACTAATTAGTTTAATAGCTTTTCAACACATCCGCACTTGGACTATGAAAAAAAAAAACTTAAAGAGAAGAGATTTTATTAAAAAAAAAAAAATAATAAAACTGAAAAAAGAAAATATCATAGAAGCATTCTAACTAATAAAGTTATCGTTGATAGAAATCGTAATAGCCACCTGTCGAATACGTAAAATGCTCAATCATTGAATTCAAACACGTGCAACCAAAGAGAACGACGAGAAGAACAAGTTTCAAGAACCCACTTACTTACAATAGTTAGATTAAGCGGCCTCAATTGAGTATCTTTTACTATAAAACTTGACCAGTTAAGCAAACAAATCTTCTGTTCAATTTTGGATATTGTAACAAGTTTCATTGAATTCAACATTTTTTTCCATATGAAATGAATTCCACTGTACAAAGATAGATAAGTGTAATAAACAGAATGAATGATGACGATGATGATGACGTTGATGATGCCAATATCGGTGTTGATGTTACATGTATTAACATATTATTAATTCTCATGCAAATGACTTTTAAAATAGAATAACTACTAATTTGAATTGAAGAAAATCCCATATAAGGTTATGAATGAGTTTTGCAGTAAATGAAAGATTATGATTTAATTTTATAATTTTCTCTTTTTGTTTTAGTCGATTTAGTGTGCGACGACGACGGCGTAGAAAAGGACATCGCTACGGCGGCGATGTCACCGAACAGTGGGCAGGCCACAACATCAACTACAACTGGAACTGCAACCGGAACAACTCCAACTGCAACAGTAACTAAGGCCTCAAGATCACGTGATAGTGAAAACGATAGTACAGATCAACGTGAAACATGGAGTGGCAAAGTCGATTTTTTATTATCGGTTATTGGATTCGCCGTCGATTTAGCAAACGTTTGGAGATTTCCCTATTTGTGTTACAAAAATGGAGGTGGTAAGTACTTATAGATCATATAAAAATTCGATACATTTTTGAATTAAGATTTAAACGGGAAGGACGATGAATTAGAGTATTCATCATTCTTAAGCTGTAGTCCAAGGGCTTCAGGGATTCCCATTGAAGTGAATCACAAATTTCTTTGTTGAATTTTGCAACATGTGATCGAGGTCCAATAACGCCTCTAACTCAGCGTCTTCAAACTTTACAGGACTCCCTCCGCGTTCTTTGAAATGTTGCTGGCATCAAAATAGAAACTTTTAAAACGCCGGAACCAGAATTCACATGTTTTTATGAATAAAACATATTCCCCATATACTTCTCACAGCAATCGATGTCCATCAGTAGCAGATTTCTTCAAATTAAAGAAGTAAATCAAAAGTTTCCGCAAATGGAACTTATTGGCCTCAAAACTCGACAAAAAAAGAACAGTGATGTTGTCACAGTAACACTATTACTTCAAGGTTATGGTGTTGTCAAACGGCGGAAACTTATTTGTGTTCCCAATAATATTTGTAACAAAACAATTTAGAATACTCGGTATCATTCGGTATATTTTATTTGAAAACACGGAAATCACAAATAAAACATTTCAAGTATGGTTCAGGTTTTCATCCAATAGAAAATATTTTTATTCATTTCTATAAATGCACAATACATTTTAGTACTATAGTACTATACGATTACTAGCGAACCCGGCGTGCTTTGCAATATCTTTTTTATTTGAGATCCAATTGGAATGAAACAAACGCCTAGCTTTTCCTAATAAATCACTCCGTTTACTGGTGAAAACCGTTTGACAATCAGTTCGGTAGTTTTACTGTTAATCACGAACAGACAGACCAGACTCTGCTGGGGACTTTATTTTACAATATTTATGGAAATAACGCGCCGAAATTTTGTTACAAGAATAACATAATTATAAGTTTGGTATGGGGTGCGAGAAAAAATGGTGTCGTGGACTACATTAGTTAACTAATAGAAGCTCTAGCATATTTTCTTGACAAAGCGTTATCTCCATAGTGGTGGGCTACTTTAATGTGTTGGTTAATCTAGGGGTGGTGAAGCTAAACGGGAAAGTATAATAGAGGTAGTGGTATTCTTGTGGTATTCTACATTCATTTTTAATCAGTTCTTATCTTAAGCTCTTCAGAGTTAAATGAATCATTAATTCCTTCTGTCTAATTAGTACTTGGCATTGACTTCACCAGGAAATCACATCTATGCATGTATGAATCTAAAAGATGTCATTTAACTACTTAACATATCATAAAAGTTTCGAAGTCTGAGTTCTTATTCTGGAATCATTGTTGCGTAACAATGAAATGTTTAGCCTTTTTTCAACACTTTAGTTTTTCCATTTTCTTATTGCCATTTGAAGCCTAAAATGCGTGTGAAGTGTGAGTAAGTTGAGTTCAGTGAGTTGAGTGAGTTGAGTGAATGCTGCTGCTATTAACTTTGTTCTATGGTATATGTATAGTACAATAGTATGGCAGCATCCTGCATGGCGTACTTCCTTCTTACCATTAGCAGCAACAGCCACTTGACAACTTCTTTTCGGTCGTGGCAGCTCGCTTGCTTGGCTCGCCTTGCCATTTGATCCTTGTACGCAATGCCATCATTCAAAACAATTTCAAAGTTAAGTGCTTTTGTATGACAACTAAATCTGGCAGTCATAATCGCATTTGGCATTTCTAAGTATCTGTGTTTCTGTGTGTTTCTATGTGTATCTGTGTGAGTGAATGACTGAGTGTATAAGTGGTTGACTGCTACTACTTCAGTATAGAATTTTTTCTTTCTTGCGGTTGCTTGCGTCTATTGTATTCCTAATAGAGGGGGAGGCGGGAAAATCAACCCAACCAGACCAAACCAAACTAAACCCAAGCATATTGTTCGAAATTCATGTGCTACACACGTTTTCAGCTATTAGAATGTATATATTGTAAATGATTGTGGCATGTAGAGTACTATGTGTGAATATGGCGACACTAAACCATTGAAATGATTTCTCATATTTGATGCGATTATGATTTTTCTGTTTCTCTGTTCCCTTTTGTTTTGATTCATGCTTTCTTTTCGACAAGTGAGTCCTTTTTTTTTCTTTTTCCTTCTTTCATAGTACTTTTTAGCACACATCTTAAGGATTTTTTTCTGCATTTATTGCGTACGGAAGTTACTTCATTACTTTTAAAAGTATATTTTCATTTTCATATGCTTCATTGCGTACAATTGCCGATGGCATCGTCAACACATCCAACACAACCCAAGGCAAAGTATTACAATGGCAGTAGCACAACGGTCAAACGGAACGCTACTATATAGAAGCTAAGCTGCTAAGTAGTCCATGGCAACGCCAAATGACAAATTGAAAGTCTGAAGATTGAAGCTGAAGTTATGTATGTTGCCTTTAGTAGAGTTGAGCTTAGTAACGAGCGATAACTTGATGATGATGGCTTACTTAATATTTTTTTTTTTATTTATTTATGATTGCATAATATAATATAAAGTAAAGTGAAATGTGAAAGATGGTGGAAATGGGGAAATTAATCGAGCCCATGATTATTGTTCCTTTAAGTGGTAGCTTAAGTAAAATGCTCCACTTGGTTAAGTTGCAAAGATTTTTTTCATCAGGACTGTTGTATGATATTTGCCGTTCATCGGCTATTAAAATTAGTGTGAATATTTTAAGAAAATCAACGATATGGCTAGGGGCAGCGAAGCATTGTAAAAATTAGTCTTAAATTGTTTTTTTTTTTAAAAAGAAAGTATAGCACCGATCCAGGGGCTGAAGACCATTTAGTCCTATAATCAGGGTTATGCAAAGTATTGCAAAATGTTTATCATAATGAAAATGCAATCGAAATTAAAAAATCTGAAGAATACCTTTCAAATTTATAGCGATAACATGGGGATTCAGTTTATAGTTTGTGTTCAAATAACTACGCACAGCAAGAGTCAGAATATTCATTAGGGAATGTAGGCAAATCCCAAAGGGTTTTGTGGCTTGTAAGAAAAATAAGTGAAAGTGGTCAGTGCTTTGGTCTCGATTTACTATCTAATTACCTAAATGAAGAGAGAGAGAGAGAGATGTAGAGACATGGATAAATCATAAACTGGGTTCAGTATGCATCATTTTTTTCACTTCATTTCCAATGTGCACCACCTAATTGAGCTGGCATGTATTAAAGAATTGCAACCGAGCTGAATTGCTCTGAAGAGATGGTATTCAATGCCCTTGACCATTTCCAAAAGTATGTCTCAACAGAAAATGGTCCACGTAAAAACACACTGCGTCAATCTTCAGAATACATGGATTAACTGATTACACACAAGTCAACATTTGATTCTCGTTTAAGTGCTGCAAACATCCAGCGTAAAATAGTGGATCAAATCATATAAGTACCTTAAATAGGATTGTTGTTGTTGGTTGAGGCTGGCCTCCATGGATGAATTTCAAGCAAGAAACTATTGGTGACACTCAACCAAAGAAAACGAGTTGTACAATTCGCAAAGACATATGTCGATTGGTCGTTCAATTGATGGAAGTATGTGGTGTGGAGTGAGGAAACGAAGTTTAGTCGGCTTGACCAGATGGTAGAAGGTATGTTAGGCGTCCAATAGGGGCAGAGATTGACCAACTGTGGTCAAGCATGTCGGAGGCAAATCAACGTCTGGGAATGTTTTTCTTGGAATGGAGTTGGTTCAATTCACCAAGGAGAAAGATGTTGACATTTATTGTGAAGTGTTACTGACTGGGGCAGATGAAAATATGTTATTTGAACAAAATAATTATTGGAACAAAATTATGTCACCGTTCTTGAGTGTCCGTCGTCCAGTCCAGACCTCAATCCCATCGGACATTTATGGAACTTCTGTCATTGCTGGACAGAACAAAGCAAATTTGGATATGTGGATCGAGAAAGTCAGGGAAGCCTTGTATGTAATACTTGTGGCAAGGTGCCAGCACCTTATAATGTCTATAAAACGTCGATATATCGCTGTGTTAAAGCAGAAAGACTTTCCCACCAATTACTGACACGTTTACAATATAAAAATATAGTTATTGAAGCATTTGTTAAGTTTGTCTTTTGATTTTAGCAATATTATCGTTCCAATTAGTTTCAACAGCTGTAAATTATACATAAATTCGTGATACCTTTCACACTTGATAGCATATTATGTCAATGGAATAGGAGTAAGGACATAAAATATGAATGTTTATATTTATTAATACAAAAATCACTCCCGAAAGTATACTTTAAAATTTGCTTAATAAATTTCCCCTTCAGAGTGGTAACAAATTGTTTTAGCAAAAGGAAAATTTGATTATGGGTGACGTCATGGACCAACAAAGATTGCCTTTCTATTTTTAACACACACACACTCACACACCAACACAATAAAAGTGCCCAATTTAGCCTATCAAAAGGAACTTTATAGTCACTTGACTTCATAGACACACATACACAATGACATCCATATCCACCATACACAGTCGAACCTCTATGTATGTATCACACACATACATATTGAAGTTGTCACCAGCATCATTGACACTTCAGGCAACGATACTAAGTGCTTGACACTGCTATTGATGCTTGATGACGTTAGCTGCCATTGTCACCAAAGGTTGTTCGTCGTTGACTTTGGTTTCGACTGTTAATGATGAAGATACAGATACTGATGATGATGATGATGATACTTCACTAAAAAATATAAAAAAACTGAAATGTGGAAGGAGAAAACGCACCATTACAGAAAGACAAAGGATATTACAGAAATAAAAAGAAAAAACCTTTGATGTGTACCAACATTTTGTTTTTAAAATTAGATTAATGTTGTTGTTGAATTCTACATACATAATAGAAAGAATATATAGGACAAAGAAGAGAAAACAAAAGCAATGCAAACCGGAAATGACATTTATAATGCGGAAATTGCTATTTCATTTGCAAAAATATTATGCATTTGACAGAAGAGACAATTAAATAGACCATTCTAAATAATTATTAATTTGATATCTATTAGAAATTGTGTTGTTGAATTCAATAAAATATAGTAGGGTGCTTTAAATTCGAATACAATAATTGTATATATTTTTCTCATAATAGTATTTTATTTTATTCTATTCATTGTGCTTTATACTACTGTCGTAGTATCACTCCCTTGGTTTCAATGCAAGGAAAGGTTGCTTTTGCTTAATAGACTTAATCAAATCATGAAGCGCTTGTCATCACTCAACACAATATCGATAGCACTTTAACAATTTCCAACAATCACAACAATACCAATAACAATGTCACTCAGAGGCAAACATTTTACATATTTACCCTACCCACCTATGGCGCACAATAGTATAGTCGAACACTTAAAGGAAAATGTTTATATATCATAAAAGTTGTTGTTGTTATGTACATCCTCTATTAAATTTGTGTGCATTTGCCATGTTGCCATTGTTGTCCTTGTCCTTGTTGTTGTTACTGTTGTCTTAATATATTTAAAATGTCCTCAGTGCAGCGTTTAGTTGTACAATTTGATTTCATTATCATTTCCTCTAAGACTCTCACTTTCTATCACTCCTTTGTTTAACAAGTTTTTTTGTGTGTGTGCTTGTGTGATGAGACTTTGTCCCATATAATATAATTATTAGCAAGAACAATCATAATCATGATAAAATAATAATGCTAATAGAGTACATAATTGCCTCTGTCTCGGTCTGTGTCCTGTCCAATGTCATGTCACTCATGCTATTCTTCTTTACTTTACGTTATCATTCAGTTTGGGTCAATATTTTTATTATTTACATATATTTAACTATCACAATATTTGCTTTTCACACGAGGCAAGAATATATGTAGTATAATATTAGAGCAACTACAACATATATGTATGTACATATGTGACAAAAAGAATATAGTAAAGAAAGTTGAAAATTGATTTTCATTATATACGAGTATAGATAGATATGTACTTATAAAAACATGGAAGTAAATACTTTTGGTCTTTTTATTTTGTATTTTAAATTGTCACATAAAATTGGCATATTTATATACCTTAAAAAATAGTGAAAAGTTGTAATTATTATAAATATGATTGAAAGTTTGATTTTATATTATAAAGAATCATCTATGTTGTAGCACTTGCTGGATTGCCATATTTTTGTAGTAAAATGGGTGTATTTCTAAGTGAACTCGCCCTTCTCTGCTGGCTGCATGTCTATCTCATCATATCCTATCCTATCCTATCCTATGATTTGCTATCTTATCTTATCCTAACCTAACCTATAATGCTGATGATGTCCAGCATATGGTGGGAACTAAGCTGTGGAACACACATATGCATGCATAGTAGATCATTCAACATGCAATGTTTCAAGGCTCAAGGAATATGTGATATTGGGCGCGTTCAGCACAACCAATCGCTGACTTTTGTTTTAAAATCATTCACATTCGGCTGACTAAAAATCAATCATAAAAATAGTTAGATTACTTGAAGTCAGCGGACTTCAATCAGCTGTATTTTGTTTGTTAACAAAGAAATAAAAAGGCTATTGTTAAGAAAATTGTTAGGGTGAGAGTTAAGAAGGATAGGGGAAAGAATTAGCAAAGTGCAGAGACCAGACTTGATTGGGAATATTTATTTATGTTGTTAATATGTGTTTCAAAGATGAGTGGCATGGAGAATATCTAAACGCCTCCTTGTATTAATAAATGTGAATTGGACTACAATAGATTAAAGGGAATTATAGCCTCAGTCGAATCTACCACTGCAATTTGAATTTCAGCAATCTCTTAGGAGATACTTTCCTAATTTCTTTTAGTTCCAAGTAATGGTTATCTAAATACCTAAGTATATAAGCTATTTGAAACTAATTTCAACTTCATCTCAAGAGAACTGAGCGCTAGCTTATGAAATAAAATATTCATATTGAATTTTTAAGTTTTAAGTTTTGGAAAGAGTTTTACCTTAATAGATATGTTATGTTTCAATGAAGCCTTTTTTTATAGTATGTACTAGAGTTTTTGTTAAAACATATGGTAGGTACTTTTTGAAGCCCATTACCATCGGTTTTATTTATTATGTAGTAGTTATCAGTGGCGAATCCAACTTGGGGCCTTGGAAACATACATATGTTAATATGTTAAAGCATTTTGTACTTAGTTGGTCGGCCCAAGAGTCCGCAGGTTCAGGCCCATGGTTATTGCTGTAAGCATTGACTACCTAGTTGCACTATAATGTGATGCATGATTTATCTTACATACTTAGTGTTCATAATGAAATTATCCAGTCATCACTATTAAGGGTTTGTAGTGATAAAATATTTAAAATAAGTGCTCCCACCCATAAGAATAAAGTTCACTGATGTGTTTGTATCTTAGTATTTTTCTTTCATATTATTCTAATTATTTTTTTTTTTTTATTTACAGGCGCATTTCTTGTACCATATTGTATTATGCTGTTGGTTGGCGGCATACCACTTTTCTATATGGAATTGGCATTGGGTCAACATAATCGTAAGGGCGCCATCACATGTTGGGGTCGTTTAGTGCCACTATTTAAAGGCATTGGTTATGCTGTCGTTCTGATAGCTTTCTATGTAGATTTCTATTACAATGTGATTATTGCTTGGTCATTGCGTTTCTTTTTTGCTTCTTTTACGAAAAATCTGCCTTGGACATCGTGCAATAATGTCTGGAATACAAAGAATTGTAAACCGGTAAGTTTGCTCCAATATTTTTTAATATGGATTTTTAAAATTTAGACTTCAATTTGTTAGTTTGAGTCACAACTAGCTGCTCGGGCATTAGCAGGAAATATTACAGATTATAATCTATTTGGAAATGAATCGTACTTTTTTGGTAATGAAAGTCACTTTAATACATCATTAGCCACATTGGCACCATTAGCTCCGGTCGAGCGATTTCAATCAGCTGCCGCAGAATATTTCAAGTAAATATACTGATTCAATTATAACGAATTCTATTTATATATTTAATCTTTAATTTGCACAGTCGTTATATACTTGAACTGAATCATAGTGAAGGCATACACGATTTGGGTGCCATAAAATGGGATATGGCTCTGTGTTTGCTCGTTGTTTATTTGATATGTTATTTTTCCCTATGGAAGGGTATTAGTACTTCGGGTAAAGTGGTTTGGTTTACGGCTCTATTTCCATATGCCGTACTCCTGATTCTACTTATACGTGGCATAACACTGCCTGGTTCTGCAATGGGCATACAATATTATCTCAATCCAAATTTCGATGCCATTTATAAAGCAGAAGTTTGGGTCGATGCTGCAACACAGGTTTTCTTCTCATTGGGTCCCGGTTTTGGTGTATTACTGGCCTATGCTTCATATAATAAATATCATAATAATGTCTACAAGGATGCATTGCTGACTAGTTTCATTAATTCGGCAACAAGTTTTGTAGCTGGTTTTGTGATATTCTCCGTTTTGGGCTACATGGCGCATACATCGGGTCAGAATATTGAAGATGTTGCTACTGAGGGTCCAGGTTTGGTGTTTGTTGTCTATCCGGCAGCTATAGCAACAATGCCTGGCAGTACATTCTGGGCCTTGATATTCTTTATGATGTTGCTAACGCTTGGATTGGATAGTTCGGTAATATACACACATACTATAAAGTAAAATTAGTACAAATTCTTAAACTGTAGTCTTTCATTAATTCTTAGTTCGGCGGTTCGGAGGCGATTATAACCGCACTTAGTGATGAATTCCCAAAAATTCGTAGAAATCGTGAATTATTTGTTGCTGGACTATTTACTCTGTACTTTGTCGTAGGATTGGCAAGCTGTACGCAAGGAGGATTTTATTTCTTTCAGCTATTAGATCGTTATGCTGCTGGGTACTCTATATTGATTGCTGTATTTTTTGAGGCTATTGCAGTATCATGGATTTATGGTAAATATAAAGCAAAGCTCAAAGAAGAACTTAATTTTTATATGCGGAATTCTTTTAGGTGTCAATCGTTTTAGTGAAGATATACGCGATATGATAGGCTTTCCTCCCGGTCGTTACTGGCGAGTTTGTTGGCGTTTTGTTGCACCAATTTTCTTGTTATTCATTACTGTCTATGGATTGATTGGTCATGTACCATTGAGTTACGAAGATTACATCTATCCTGCCTGGGCAAATGCTTTGGGCTGGTGCATAGCTGGTTCTTCGGTGCTAATGATTCCTGCAGTTGCTATTTTTAAATTGATTACGACACCTGGCAGCCTGAAACAACGTTTGCGAACGCTTACCACCCCGTGGCGGGACCAACAGATCACTGTCAATGGTGTTACAACAGAATTAACTTTGGTACGCTTGAGTGATGCAATTGATAAGGAAAGTGCTGAGGTTTGAGTTCGGCCTATTGCGAGATTTCAAATTTATTATGTATAAATAGTATGGTATAATAAATTTGAAGGGTTCACCAACAACTTAAGTTTAATATTGTATTTACACATTAATACTTTCGCTCTCATGATGAACACAGACAACACACAAACACTCATTTATTACTCACTCCTAACACATGCAATAGTTATGTGTATCTATTGTAATACATAATGTAGTTTTTTAAAGATGAAAAATGTTGAGATTTTGTATACAAAATAACAAAGGAAAAAAATGCAAATTTCATATACAACGTACTTAGGTTTCGTTTTACAAGCAAAATAAACTGACTAAAGTCACTTGTGTAAATCGAATGTTACGCAAAAACTGAAAAAACTAAAGCTAATTAAAATAATTATTACATAGATTAAATGATAATATTAGATTATCAATGATACTAAGCTTGTTTTAATCACACAATAGATACATTCATTCATACACATACATATGTAGATGAATTAGTTGATAGAAATATTTCATTTTCTATAGATACAATTGAATATTATTCTGTATTAAAGTAGATTTAACTATAAAATGCTGTGTAGATAATATATACTATCATATTTGTGAAGATTATTAGTCAAAACTAATAATTTATGAACATATGTTTGTATTTGTTGATCATCGCCTGATGCGTTTTACAACAAATGAGACCACACTGCTTTCTTGTTATTAATAATTTAGTGACACTAACTTCGGTTTATCGAAGCTCATATATGTACGTACCTTTCACATCCGACTCAACTGATTAACAGCTCATAGATGCATTCTGATTATCAATTATTTCCGATTGGCTTCCATTTATGATAATTTTTTTTTTTTTAAATTTATGAGTTCGTAGCCTCAATTTAACAAAATATGACTAAAGTTTGTTTGGATCTTGCATTTTGTTCAGTGGGATAGGCAAGAAAAAACCGAGTTATACATCTGTATGAATTCATTCAAAAGAGCATTTTTGGTATTCAAGCTCATGAAATTCAATGGTACTCAGTTAAGCTAAGCAACTGAATGCATGCCATTCTGGAAGACAAATTTTCAAGACGCGTGTGGATTTTTCATTCCCAAAATTCTGCAATTTTGTTTGTTTACGTGACATGAAAATGCGCTTCGTTCGAAAATATGAAAAGACGAAACGTAAACGTTTTGGAAGCTCATCCTGCTTCAATTCCATATTAAATCGAAAGAATTCATCTATCAAATAAATAAATTCGTTGAAAAAAAATTAACTTTTATTCGGACCAAAAAATGGCCCCCCTTTAGTAATCTACTAATTAACTAATGAAGAACTAAAGACCTTCGACACAATTTACATAAGTAATAAATTACCTGCACCATGTTAGGGGGGCAACTGCCCCTCCCTGCCAGTTCCTGGCTACACTCTTGGGTTCATATAAGGGGACTACTTCTCTTAGTAATCCGACATGTTATCTCTGTGACGGTTTAACCTAGAAAGTGTGGATGTTATGGAAAAAATCAAGTACCAACGAAGTTTTGGTCTATGTATGAACACTAAATCTTCCAGTAAACCGACATATTAACTGTAGGAATTGCACATAAGAAATACCAATTCGATAACTTATCAACTAGACAAACTAGGTTGCATAGAATCAGACAAAATATGATCTAATATTCTTGTCTCTTTAATTTTTTGGATATTAATTCTGTTTGGGGTCTCAGACATATTCATAACATATTTCATGATAAAGTTTGAAATGTCAAAGGTATAGGAAAGGGAATTTACTCATATTACACTCACAATTTACACATTGAATTAAATAAATTAAAAATAAATAATTTTGTATATAAATTGCGTGTAGTTGAAGCTTTAACATACTATAATATAAGTATTATTTCTATACAAAATTGCATGTAAATAAAAACAGAAATTTTGTCAAAGAATAAAATGCAACATATCCTCAAACAGCCATTGAGCATATGTTGCTATAACTTAACATACTAGTTTCATATGCAATAATATTGTTTTCTAAATAAATAGATTTTGTTATAAACAAAATCCTTTCAAACAGCCATGAAAGGATTTTGTAAATTTTCTAATAAGTACAATATATTCATTTTGTTTTTTTAAATTCACTTGTCACAATAGGAAATCTTAATTATGTGCTCAAAATCAGCCAAAAAATTGAATGCATAATTTAGAAAAAATGTTAAAAAAGAAAACAAAAATTAATAGAACTCAATTTGATTTTTATTCTACTTCCTAAGTATTTTATTTTAAAATTAACTTTTGAGTTTTCAAGACAGCCACTTGAGAATTCAAATTGTTAAAAAATTAATCATGATTTATTGTCAACAGTTTTTATGTTAAAAAAAAAAAAACAAAATAAATAAATTTATTTTAAGTTTAAAAGAAATAGAAATGGTGTTTTATTCATTTTGGTATACAAGAATTTTAAATGATTAAATTACAATAAATAAAAAATATTTTCCAAAGACTGTTGAATGTTCGATATAAAATTTGTACACAATTCGAATGAAAATTCTTTCGAAGATGATTTAAAGCTTTTAAAAAGCTTTTTGTTTGTGTTTTTCCAAGGCACATCAAAGAAAAAAACCATAAAGTATTGGCTAAATTTTTGTACTTGATATGACTCAACTAAGTTTATGTTGAAACCATAAATGCTTTTCAATGAGAAGAGTTACAAGTGGGAATACATTTGGTGGTTTATTTAGAATAGAGACCTACGGTAGAAACTCTTAATCAGGCTCGCCAACACTTTATCACACTCATCTGGGTACCGGGTCACTTCACTCTCACAGCCCATGTCTCAAGTAGTCGCTGATGTTTACAGACCATTCCAGGATATACTCTTATGCCTGGAAGTAAAAACCGTTTTTCGAAGAGTTGGGTAGTTTGGCAAAATGTCCTTTGGGGAACCTGGCTCTGTTCGTGACCTCCTCAGGTTGGTTTTAGAGATAGAGGGAGATAGCTAGACCGACCTTGGACTGTTGTGTGATTACCCCTAACATCTCTTTCCCTTTCCCCTTTTTAATCAGGCATCAAAATGGGCCTTTAAGGCTTCTGGGTGAACTCGCGAGTAATTGCGAGCAGCCTGCATAACCCAACCTAACCTAGAATAGAGACCTACCACTCCAGTATGTGAAGTCAAATATATTGTACAGCTATATTCATAATTTACTGCTTATTATTCGGTATTCATACAAGGAATTTGTAATCAGGCACACTTTTCTCTTAAGAAAAACGAGAACATCTTTTACTTAAAAGAGAACAGCAAAACATGCATTCATATTCAGACTGAATGAATCATATGCCGTTCATTCATGCAGATCTGTAACTTAGGCCTTCAGAAAATACGTTGAAGGTTAGCAGTATTGATACGGGATTATTGAGAAGTTTGTGTGACTCTACCATAAATTTTCAAGGTCCGAGGAGGAAATATCGACATAACAGCAGAGCATATGTTCTTTTAGCTCATGTATCATATCTCTTTTCATAAGATTGGTTTAATCAAAAGGTATCATAGTTGGCCTTTAAAAGCAACCAAAGGTGTTCCTCAAGGTACCCCAGTGGATATTTTGCCAAACTGCCCAAATCATTAAAGAACTGTTTTCCGAGATGACGGGTTCGTCTACCAAGAAGAGCAGGGCAGTCACGTAGGCCATAAGCTCAATAGTGCAATTATGTAAGTACTTCCGTCATCATCCGAATCCTTTATTTGTTAAAGTATAGGAGCTCGGAGATCCATTTATTGCTAGCAAGGCTAAAGAGCAGAGCATGGCAGTCACATGTCGTTCCTGTTACTAAGAGTTTTTAATAAATAATTTTTATAAACATACGATTTAAGTGAATAAATTTTGTTTTAAAATTGTGTGTATTGGTGAAAAATCTTTAATACTTTTTGGATCATTGGATTCCTGTAAATAAGTAGTGAATAGAAAAACAAAGAACGAATTCAAATGTTTTTTATTTATTTGCATTTTATTTACAGTAAATTCAGGAAACCCAAATGGCAGATCCAAAGAGTTTACTAAGGTAATGAGATGGGTTATGATTGCAAGAGCATGAGTTAGTTATTCCGCAGTAGCCGATGCAATGACAGATTACACTCCCTCTTAAATCCTCTCGCAGAATCATTAACCAGGATTCAAAGTTAAAGGTCTTTGAAAAGCTGTACCCAAACGACATACGAACACTTAGTTGATAAAATGATACATTTTTGAACAAAAATTTTCTTTATTTAAAATCAATTTCAATCATGTACTCATACATATTGGTCATTATTATCTAATACTTTTTGCCATTTTCCGGGTAGCTTTATAATTCCACCGGTGTAGAACTTCTTCAGCGAAAACAAATGATATTCAGCGGGTCTTCGGCCAATTTTTTACCATTAAGCTCATGTAGTTTTGCAGAGACCGATAGAAATGGTAGTCAGAGGGTGCAAGGTCCGGGCTATACGGTGGATGCATGAAAATTCCCAACCAAACGCAGTCAATTTGTTCCGGGTCATCAAAGATGTGTGTGGCCTAGCATTGCCATGATGGAAGACAATTCTCTTTCTGTTTGTCAATTCTGGTCGCTCTTTCTTGATTGCTTTATTTAAAAGGTCAAGTTGTGCATAGTAGAGAACCGAATTGACCATTTCGCCACGTTCTAGCAGCTCATAATAGACAATTCCCTTCCAATCCCACCAAACACTCAACATAACCGTGATTGCCGTCAATCCAGGCTTTGAGGTTGTTTGTGAAAGGTCACCGGCCTTTGACCATGATCGCTTGCGTTGGATATTCTCGTATTTCATCCATTTTTCATCGCCCGTACTGATTCGCTTCAAAAATGGTTCCATTTCGTTACGTTTCAGCAGCGTTTAACTGAAGGTTGTTCGGTCAATTAAATTTCTTTGAGTTAATTCATGTGGCACCCAAACATCGAGCTTCTTTGAGTAGACTGCTCTTTTAGTTGACTCTAAACTTTCATATGGTTGATGTTTAGTGCCTCCGCTATCTACTGACAGCTTCCATGCCGGTCTTGCTCCTTCAGTTGCACAATTTCATCGACTTTATATTTTATAGTTTAAGCGATTTAATGTTCTTAATAAATACAATATAAAACAAAAAAAAAATATAAAATATAATTTAAACATACTATGTAGTTTGATATTCCTAAAAAATTATTGCATAATCCTATCTTCAATTCATCCAATGAAAGATAACATGGATTTATTTATAAATATAAAATATAACAAAGAAAAAATATATATTATTTACTATCTTTATTTATCAATCCTTGGAGAACATTAGCAGCGTTACTAAAAGCCACATTTACTTTACAGACAGCAATGGCATTAACTTCCAAAAAGGCCATCTAAATGGAAGATTTATTGGCTAACACCTCTTGGTTCGGCGGCTTAATGAGAAAAGTCATAATTGCGATTACTTGAGTATCTTAAAGAGTTAAATATAGTAATTTATATAAAATGAACTATTTAATTGAATAAATTTATTATTTAAATTTAAAATTTTATATGTAGCTACTCAAACAAAAATGTTGCATACTCTTAGGTTCATTCATAATTTATCCTCTGGCTTATAACATGGATTCCTGTAAATATATATATAAAAAAAAACAAAACCAGAAAGAAAGTATGAAAATGAAATGTAAATTTTCATTTTGTTAAACAAACCAACATCAATGTGTAAACAATTTAATATCCTTTGCATGAAAAGTCAAATATGCGGTGAAGTGTAAATTAAATAAACAAATGAGGAATGTAGTAGAAAGTTTTTTTTTAATCAGTAGTATTAATTTGAATTTATTTCATTTCTCTTTTTTTATTTTCCATTTAATTTTATTAGGTTTTTTTTCATCAATTTCATTATTATTAAATATTAAAATCAATTTACGCATGCAAATAATAAAAATAACATTTGAATGAACAAAGTCTGATGAACAGAACAATTGAATTGAATTAATTTGAATTGATAATTGACCTCAATGAATACAATAAAATGAGATTAATAGACATTTTTATTGACATTATTTATCATCTTTTATTTTTTTTTGTATTTAATTTTTTGTATTGGAAGGAAACAAAATTAAAATAAAATACTAAAAAGTGTTTACATAAAGAATATTATGTTTTTATTATTGGAAATTCTCAGCTCATGTAGTTTGTGGGCTTTATTTTTATTTTATTACATGAATATTTGAAGCATTGGTTTATTTTTTCTCAGTGTACATGAATTACATTAATGTAAGTAGGTATAGTATATTGTATATTTAATTGTTTTATCTTTTATTTCTTGGTATACTTATGTAGGTTATTTATCTTTATATTCTTTCTTTTTTCATTTTCATTTTATACCTTTCACACATAAACGCAAATACATAAAATATTCTTATTATTATATATGGATGAATTATGCTCAAAGAGACACCATATTTTATTATATTGGAATCCATTAATTTTTCAATAGATTGCTATAGTAATATTTATCATGAAAAAGCTGGATACAAAAGAACCCTCGATGTATGGTTGCTACACGATTAAGCAAAAAACCTCATTGTCCGAATTTCCATTTGCGGATAGTGACTGGTGATGAAAAGTGGGTCATTTATGACAGTCTCAAGCAAAACACCTACTATACGCTGCTCCCCTACGGCCAAACTCCTAATTCGAACCTGCACTATCCACAGTCTGAAAGAAGGAATCGCCAAAAAGCAGGCAGCTTTGTCCAATAGGAGAGGCAACACACATTGCCAGAAGCTCTGGGAGCTTCTTATGCATCATCTTTATAGTCCGGAGCTGGCACCAAGTTATTCCTGTCTATGGAATTAACCTCAAGAGAAGCTTGTGAAAATTGACTGTTCCATTCTTCTGCTAATAGGGACGTGGGTGTCTATGAGAGAGGTATAATGCAATTACCTTCAAAATGGCAACAAGTTATTGATCTAATTCGGATCATTCTAACTATGCTTCAATGAAATGAAATGATTAGCAACTTGACACAATTTATTATATATGTTCGCATCTTTTTATTCAATATTTTTCAAAGTTATCTATGTAGTTAGGATACGATAAACATGCTACTAGCCTTCGATTTTATTGATATGATATCTACGGCATTGCTCCTAAGAGTTATTTTATTATATATCTTGTACTCTCTTTAAGTTATCTTTAGCTTTTTTAGATTATCTGCTGTTTAACAATAAGCATTGTACAAAATGAATTATTAGGCTAAGTGATTGAAAAGAAAAAGAAATAAAATTAATTGCAAACTGAAAGACAGCCGACTCTGTTTTGTGACTGCATTTTTTTGACGTTCCAAGAGGAAGCGCTGAATACTGTTTTGAGCGTTCCAATGAGAGAAGCGACCAGGCAACTTACGGAATCACCTAGTTTGGATTCACCAAACTCTTGTCTCTTTTTCCTTTGATTATAATCGTATTATTTAATGAAAAATTTCTCTAGTACAATAACTTACTAAAAAGGTTAGAGAATTTGTTTAGTTAAATTTCGAAACGAATGGGTGGCTTAACATTGTAAATATGCAAATTACACTCCACGCCCTTGCCATAAACATGTTATTCTTCACAAAATCCCTCCTTACTTATATTATATTTGAAATGTATTGAATTAAAAGTTGTTGACACCACTCAGAAATCGTTCTATTCGTTGTTACCGAGCGATCATCGAAGAACAAACAATCTCAGAATATTTCCGAAGAAATTTAACAAGAGACAAGTTGTTCAAAACCTCACGCTACCGAACAAAACGATTTCGCTCTTCATCGCAGATGTCGAGTTTTTCATTTTGCATGAAAACAAGTGAAGACGGACTACAGAAATGATCCTGTGAAGTATAGTCTTAGATTTTCTCTACCTAAAACAAACATTAAGTGCGCTGCGGCATATGAATCGTTTGAGAATTATAAGCAACACGAAAGAAAATGTGAAATTTAGTGTAGTTTTTACCTGACCCAACATTATCTATGTCGTAACGACCGTTCTGCTATCAAAAGTCAGTATATCAGCAATATTAGCATTCTAAAGCGACCAAGTAATACAATTTTATCATAGTGTTAGTAAAATGTGTACTAACAAGAAATAATATATAGAGTTTACACAGTATTTAGACTAGTAATATATCTTTTATTTTATATCATCCATTCTCGATTCTTAGATTCAGTACCACATTTATGCCTTATTAATAGATAGTTTTCCTTGTGACCTTATGTGTTATACCCTTTTTGAACTCTTGTTCATTTCATTTTTGCTTTTATATAGTTTAGTTGTCCCTCTAAATCGAATTAAATTTTACAAAAATTGAATTTCTATTTAACAAAATTCTATATCATAGAAGAGTAAAGGCCTTGTTAATTTTTTGTTGAAGTAGCCACTTTCTGACTATTTTTTCTTTTCTGTTGTAACTTTAATTAGTAACGGAAACAAAAGTGCAGTTATCGTCAAGGCAGAATACAATAATAACAACAAAAAGAACAATGACAACACAAAAAATAGTTTCGAGTGAAGCACTTAATTTAAAAGTCAGTAACTTAGTAAATCAGCAAACTGAACTCGCACATTGCTTGCCACTTCAGAAATCAACTTGGTGGCAATCCAGCAAAAGGATAAACATATATGAAGTTACTCAGATGTTGAACTTAAGCTTAAGAAAAAGTCATATATTGCAATCATTTCATAGGTCTAGATGGCCCATTAACAACATATGTAATAATCTGTTTTGATAGTTTAAAAACTACAATGAACCATCATGAATATATTTTTGTTTTATGTGAAAGGTTTCTAATCTTCGAATGAACCGAAGTTTTAATATTTTCCTGTTACTAACTTCTTGCACACACTTGAAATGTATTGTAGTTTTTTTATGAAAAAATGTTTTTAAATTTTATTAATTTGGAAAAATTGTTAAAGTGAAAATTTTTAACTTTAAAAAATGGTGCTTTTACGTATTTGGTCATTAGAGGTGCCATAAATTATTTTCATTTTGTATCTTTATTTTAATACACATATATTTATTTATTTATTTATTAATATTATTATTTCTTCAAATATATTTTTATGTAAATTTTGCAGTCCAAATTTGAATTTGTTAATTTTTTATATTTTTATAGTTTTATAAAATCAAAAGGAAAACATTTATGTTTTGGATATTTTTGTTAAATATGATAAATTGTATTTGAATTAACTACATATAATGATTTTTTTATTTGTGTTTTCTTGTATTGTATTTTGGTTAATTCTATGTATTTTTAATGTTTGTCGAGATTATAGTGGCGCGGTTGAGATGTTTTTTTCAGTTTATACTATTGTATAAAGAAGGAAAATCTTTATATCGTTCAGTTCTCATTGAAAGTTAAATTTAAACAGACAATTTCTCATATTTTATGTTAATATTTTTCAATCAAATTTCCTATCTTCCAATTTTAATGCACCCTACAGGCTATGTATATATTCTTTGTTTAATCATTCGATAATATGGTAATTTCATCAAAAAAAAAAAAAAATAACCAAAAACCCCAACTGGAAGCCACAATAACCTAATTTCTTTTCGAATTTTAAACAGTTTTCTTTTTAATATTTTCCTGATCAATCGATTAATTAAATAATATATTTACTTATTGTTTTCTATAGATATTATATATTACATTGAAAGGGGTACTTTAAACGAGGGTTTTTCTAGAAGTAAGCGATTTGATTGATGCTTAAATGATAAATACATAATATGGTAGAAAATACATATCTTTAAAAGATTAATCGTTTGAAATATGAAAGGACTACATTCTCCGTGGATTTTGGAGTATTGAAAAACTTAATTACGTCGATCAATAAGTCCTTAGAAAATCCGATGGAATGCGCTTCTAGCATCAATTTATTTTATTATGCCTAGTCTCAGTAATATCGATCACATGCTTTTATTTTAATTGACAATTGAAGAAACAAACTGTTATGCATGGGAAAAATTGGAAAAAAGTGAGTTTCGCTCGGTGATTAAACACTTTTATATAAAAGACTTAAACCACAAAAGAAATCAAAGCTGAGTTGGATGAAATTCATGGCATATCTGCACCTGCCCTTGCAACTATTAAACATGGCCGTACATCCACAAAAGATGAAGGAGGTGGCCGCCCAAGAAACAATTAAGAAAATCCATAATATCGTTTTAAGTAATCGACGAATAAATTTTGCGTGAAAAATTGGGTGTGAAAAAGTGTCGGCAAGATGGTTGCCCGCGTTAGGCCTCAGTAGAGAATAAACGCAATCGAACACCTGTGCAGTTTCGATTGCCAAAATAGTGGAATTAAAATTTATTTTACTATCTTTTTCTAAGGACCTACTGATCGACCCACGTATATGTATGTATGTACCTTTATTTGCTATAACTTAGTTCAAATAATAGATTACAGTCTGGGGGAGTCTAACCCTTGGGTGGATCGTCTATAGGAAGCACCAGATGCTAGCTGAGTCAATGAAAATATTTTGTGCCTTTGGTTATTGTAGGAGGATTGTAATCAAACTTAGTTTATTTATTGTTGAACAACAATAAAGCGATCATAGAACAGTTGCCAAAAACAAAAGCAATAAAGGTTTCAAGCAAACAACAATTTCGATTCAATAAAAATCAGAAGCAAACAAAAGCTCGCTATTTAGATCACATACAATAAAAATGCCAATAAGATCGAAAAGAAGTCATCTTAACTTTATATTATGACTTCACCACATCCTAACGCTATGATACTTGATCTTACACAAAACAGTGTCTTCCTCAAAACAGTAATTTTTGCACATTTGATATCATGGTTTCCACAAACAATGATTTAAAGTTTGTATTTCTTATCACGCACCTCTATTGCCAGATGTAGTATATTTCTTCTTAACAAAATTGAAAAAATGCATTGATACTTAAACATTTGCCAATATTATTAAGTACGTTAATGCTTAGGATGCATGATGGTGAATGCTCTTGAATAACATAGTGGAAAAAGTAAATAGTTTTTCTGAAATTGTGTCGAATACTTTTGAAGCCATCCTCGTACATACTGTGCATATGTCAGTACATGTACATATGTATGTATGTAATAAGTATATTATAATATTTATGTATATGTAGTACTACATGTAGATTTGATTTTTCTATTTATCTTTTAAATACGTAAGTATGTAAGTATATGTAAAAAATGTTTATATTTATTTTGAATTGTTGTTTGTAGCTTTTTGTATACTCTTACAATAAATATTATTTTTTGAATATAAATATTTTATTTTATTTATTTGTTTGTATGTGTGTTTTCATATAGTACCATAATAAATTAATTTATTATTTTATTTGATTTTTTCTTTAGATTCTTTGTTTTATTTAAATTGTTCTTTTTATTTGGCTGCTTGCTGCTTATTTGATATGATTCTGTTGAGTTGAGTTCAGATGAGTTTTTTGTTGTGTTGCGTTGTGTTTGCGTTGCGTTTCGATTACGTTTACAATATACGTTTGCGTTGTTGCATTGTTTTACCAAACAGTTGACAGTTTGTTTTGTATTTTTTAAAATTATGTGGGCATGTCATACGCCCATTTTATGTAAGTAATTTGACATCTAAATGACATGTTCTCATGTAAATATGTAAATATCTGACAGTTGATATCCACATTTACATATATGTATGTATGTAAGTAGTATCTACTAGTATAAGATATTTTATATTATTCATGTATGTATATATTGTTATGTATATAAATATTTTTTTTATATTATTTTGTTTGTGGTTGATTTAAGCTTTTCTCTTTTGTGGTGGTTATGATGGTTATGACTAATAGATATTCATATTTAGTATGATGTATTATGTTTATTTGTAAAATGCTTTTCCTTTTCTTTTATTTTTTTTTTGATTTTGATAAAATGAAATTTTTATTTATTTTTTTTTATTTATTTATTTAAATTTATTTCACTTGTGAAAGACACATTTTGCAATTGACGCATGACATATGGATGACAGAAATCATATACAATATAATAATAAAAATATATTGTTGTTGTACAGATCCATTCAGATAAGTACATTTTATCAAAATCAAATTGATATTGGATATCTAAGTATGTACTTACTATGTATATGATAAACTTAAAGTTAATTTCATTTAATAATTAATGTGAAATTGCTTAAAATGAATTTACAATATTGAAAATTCGGTGGCTTTATATATAGTGTAGAGTATCTATGTTATTAATTTTATATTATATTTATTTTGTGTACTTTTCATTACAAATTAATACAATATTCTATAACAATATGTTTTGTTTTGTTTTTTTTTTTTATAAGTTAATTAGTAGTAACAAACAAAACAGTTAAAATATTTACTTTCATTAAGTTTTTTTTTTAGGAAAATTAAATTTTCACTAATAATGCACATTTATTGAATTGAGTTAAAAGTTTAGGGAAGTTCTTTAGATAAACAGAAAATATAAAACAATAAATACACTTAATTAATAGTAAATTAAATGAAATTCATTTTTAATAATAAATTAATTTCCTATGTTATAATTAAAAGAAAATTTGTATTATTGTTTTAATGTTTGAAGAAGCATATTGGAGATATTAGAATGAAGTAATATGATTATGTTTCATTTGGAGTTTTACAATTATATGTATTAGATGGCATTGCCCTTCATAAATAAACTTAAACTTAGGACTAAAATGGATAATTTTAATTTTATTTCGGTTAGACATGTAAAAGGTGTGCATAATAGTAATAAATCGAAGACACAAGTGGATCTAAGTGGATCAAATCCACAAATTTATCTATTATATAATTCTTTGTATTTCTCAATACATTGAAAAATGATTGTATCACAAAAAGAAGACTTTCAAAAGTGCCACTAAAACTTAGAAGTCAGAAATATTGAGTCATACAGTATATTATTGCCACAAAGCGAATCATAGCAATCGGCAAGTGCTGGTGCTAAGATATCCCTGGAACGTTGTGATGAAGGGAAGAACATGAAGAGTAAGAGGAAGGAAACAAAAAAATGATGACTATTTTTGGGTGACCACCAATTGACGTGATTCTGTGTAAACATAAAGAAATGGAAGATACCTCATAAAGCGACCCAGACACGATTCAACCTGGTCGGTCCAACTTCATCTTAATGTTAGTTTAATATATCATATACAATGCTGGATGGAATATCGAAATTATTTTGATATTTCGTCCAACGTGCTTTCTCACAAGGTAAATATGTATGAAATATATTATATGAGCATGTGCTAACTTTTTTGAAACATTTGAAGTGAGCAGATGTGAGCACTGGTAGTAAATTTTTGTAAAGTGTTGGATGCAACACACGTACACAATAGAGGTCTGCATAATGGCAAAAAACTACGTTCGAATCGGCAATGTTCGATATAAACAGAGTGAAATAGAATACGACGCCGAAAGAATTCGAGTGAATCTGTGCACTGACGTCAGACTCAGTCGCACAACATTCACACAAAGATGCCTGAATTGAATGAGTGAGAATGAGAGGTTGTTTTCAAATAAATTCGAATGCCTTCATATTTTTTGCATAAGAACAAAGGACTGTTGTTGTTTTGCTGTGCGTAAGGAAAAGAAGAAAGAAAACAAGAAAAACAACATATGTAGTACGCATATATGTACATATACACAACCACTTACATACGTCTGCGTCTTATTCTTCGATCATTTCCTTGTACGATCACGCGCTTCACTCAAATCAAACGAAAATTCGAATTAATTCGGATGTGTTTGGCTATGCTGAAGTTTTCATTTCGTTTTGCACGCTATTTCTTTCTAACTCATTTCACAGAATGCAGACGGCTTTCGAACTCAAAACACAGTCGCATTCATCTTCATTCATTTCGTGTCTCGCTCTCACTCAATTCAATTCAATTCGAGTTCATTCTTTGGACTTCAGTTGAGCAGCTGTCTAGTACACAAAAGTTGGACCAACCATGTTGGACCGCGTCGGGGTCGCTTAAGAACCAAACAGAAGACTGGAAATTGGAACTTGTGGAAATATGATTCTGTTCTAGAGATCTCCAACTGTGCAGCCGATGGACTTTGTTTATAAAATATAAAATAATTATTTGTGCTCTTAATATAAAATTTATATTAATAAATGGTATATATTTCGACTATTATTGATTCTTTGTCTTGAATCCATAAGTAGCAAAACTATTCTTAGAAGGCTTTGGTGTTATTGGATACAAAATTTTCAGGTGCTTGTTGTGGTTAATCCCAATCACCTGAAATGAACTCTAAGCCACCTGTGACCCTCTGTCAGTACTCTTAGGTTAGTTTTACTAAACTGAAGACATTGGGCTGTTTGTTTTGGATTATACAATAGTTCCTCTTTACCTATCTGAGTCATTTCCAGTAGCTTAATTTCGGACTTATAGTCTACAATAATAGCTTCATTCATAAATAATCTAATCTTATGGAAAAACTTTATTTTGGATAATTATTTCATCTTTTTGTTGGAAGCAAAGTTAATTAAGACAAATGAATAATAAATGCTTCAATTAAACTGAAGGCTTGTGTTAGACAAACAGTCGATTAACTCAAAATTGATTACTTATGTAAAACAAACATTTCAATGGAAAATAATCCAAAAAATCATATTAATAATTAAAGATAATAAAAAATTAATAAGAATAAATTATCTTTTATATCATTAAGAATTCCTTCATTCCTTTTTAACTTGATAAAATAGTTGACTTGTTTTCTTTTTCTTTTTCATTGTAATGTTGCACCAAGTATTTTTTTGTTAATCTCTAAAAATATTATAATTGTATAATTGTATAATTTTTTGCGTTTGTTTTTCGCAATTTTTCGGCTATATAATTTAATATATTTTAACTACATTTATTATATATAAAGTTGAATATTTTTTAATATCATTAGAATATTAAATTTAACTTGTTTTATTTTTCTTTAATTTTATTTTATTTTCAAATGAATTTTATTAGTATGCCTTCATATTGAGGTTGTTTTTTTTGATGTTTCAATGAATGCAAAAAGTCAATTTATATATCTGTTAATTGATAATTCAATCGTTCAAATAATGAAACGATGTGTTTGTTTTTTTAAGTTGTTTGAATTGAACTTAAGAAAGCGGGATCAACTGATGCAACTTTGGCCGTCAGAAACGCATGCATGCAATACAGCAAACTCTGAAGTACTTGACATTCCAATTCCTGTATGAAGAGAAATAATAAATTAAATGAATAACAATGAATAGAGAGAGAGAATGATTTATACATTTATTTTCATATAATTATTAAATATTGTATTTTGTGAAAGAAAATTTCTTATTTTCTTTAAAGATTCAACCAGAACAATAATGAAAGATTCTTACAAAACAACATAAAAGAAAACAAGTAATTTATTTATCTTTGTGGAAACTTTCAATTTTAATGACAAGATGATGAAGACAAAATGTAATGAAAAAACTACAGAAATAACGAAACGCTTTGATTAAAGAGCAATTTTAAAGATTCTATTGTAAAAGCATCCAGCACCCTTAAGCAAAATGACTACTACTTATACTTAGGTTGCTTGGATGAAAATGCAGCTTTGTCTTTTGCTTTGTTCTTTGCTCGCTTAATCTTTTCGCTTAAAAGTATCTTTTTCATGCCACTTGCAGCAGTACTACCATAATTCCATGAACATGAAACAGTGAAACAAAAAGTTATCATTAGTTTGCTATCAAGTATCAAGGCAAAAAGCACAAAAAAAAAAAAAAATTGCCTTGCCATCATCAAAGTAGTTCGCTCATGCTTGATATACTTACTTACTTCCTTACTAATTTTTTCTTTTGTGGGTTGTTTTAGTGTTGTACTTACTTTTGTATCAATCGCTCGCGTTTCCAGATCCTGAAAGTGCAATTTTAATTTTGATTTGCTGTCATCACTGGATCCACGCAATTGTGAGAACTTAAACTGCCAAACAATGGCGGAATCAGCTCCTTCTGCCAAAGAGAAACCAGTCTGCCAATCTAATGTCAGACCACCGCTTTTACCATGATGCGAAACAGCAAAAGTTTTTCGCTGCAAAACATCAAAAACAACATTATATAGTATAGTATAGTGAAATAAGGGTTCTCTCTCATTCATAATACTCGTATTCATTAAAATAATATTGTATAATACTTCTAAAAAAGAAGTGGAAGGTACTAAAGATATTTATTATATAAATTTTATAATGGTTTTATTTCATTTATGTTATGGGTTTTTGTTTTTTGGGTTTTAAGTGGATATTTATTTTGCACTTTGGGTTTGTTGTTTGTTGCATCTGTAGACCTGATTTCTGAAGTGGCAAGCAATGTGCGAGTTCAGTTTGCTGATTTACTAAGTTACTGACTTTTAAATTAAGTGCTTCACTCGAAACTATTTTTTGTGTTGTCATTGTTCTTGTTGTTGTTATTATTGTATTCTGCCTTGACGATAGCTGCACTTTTGTTTCCGTTACTAATTAAAGTTACAACAGAAAAGAAAAAATAATCAGAAAGTGGCTACTTTAACAAAAATTGAACAAGGCCTTTACTCTTCTATGGTATAGAACTTTGCTAAATAGAAATTGCAATTTTTGTAAAATTTAATTCGATTTAGAGGGAAAACTAAACTATAGAAAAGCAAAGATGAAATGAACAAGAGTTTAAAAAGGGTATAACAAATAAGGTCACTATCATTAATAAGGCATAAATGTGGTACTGAATCTAAGAATCGAGAATGGATGATATAAAATAAAAGATATATTACTAGTCTAAATACTGTGTAAACTCTATATTATTTCTTGTTAGTTACACATTTTACTAACACAATGATAAAATTGTATTACAATCTTGTCTTGGCCGCTTAAGAATGCCAAGATTGCTGATATCCCTCTTATACTGACTTTTGATAGCAGAACGGTCGTTACGACATAGATAATGTTGGGTCAGGTAAAAACTACACTAAATTTCACATTTTCTTTCGTGTTGCTTATAATTCTCAAACGATTCATATGCCGCAGCGCACGTAATGTTTGGTTTTAGGTAGAGAAAATTTAAGACTATACTTCACAGGATCATTTCTGTAGTCCGTCTTCACTTGTTTTCATGCAAAATGAAAAACTCGACATCTGCGATGAAGAGCGAAATCGTTTTGTTCGGTAGCGTGAGGTTTTGAACAACTTGTCTCTTGTTAAATTTCTTCGGAAATATTCTGAGATTGTTTGTTCTTCGATGATCGCTCGGTAACAACGAATAGAACGATTTCTGAGTGGTGTCAACAACTTTTAATTCAATACATTTCAAATATAATATAAGTAAGGAGGGATTTTGTGAAGAATAACATGTTTATGGCAAGGGCGTGGAGTGTAATTTGCATATTTACAATGTTAAGCCACCCATTCGTTTTGAAATTTAACTAAACAAATTCTCTAACCTTTTTAGTAAGTTATTGTACTAGAGACTAGACAACATAGTCATATCCCTTGGAAGAATCAGAAATTTTCCATTAAATAAATCGAGTATGGTTGGTTGGTTGGTTTCCGTGGCTGGCTCGTATACCCAATACGAGCCACAATTAGCACTAGAGTGCCGTTTTGATACCACTTCCTCGCCGAACGCAATCTGTATTACTAAATCCAACCTGTCGAATTTAGGTATTTGAGTAAATCACCCTGGCATGTGACTGAACAGTCCGAGAGATTGTCGATGAAGTATTTGCCCAGAAACTTATTTGTAGTCTTTGCCAGGGCTGGGCATTGACATAGAAAGTGGGTGATTGACTCCTCTTCCTCTTCGTTTCCGCAGCTCCTACAATGGCTTCTAAACGGAATACCCAGTCTCTCAGCGTGCATCCCTACACACCAGTGACCAGCATCTTCTGTTCATGAGTCTAAAAGACCTATTTTCGTTGTAACAAGGTCAGGTAGCACGTGCCGCTCTGCAAGATTCAAGATCTTGCCACCGTCTGTTAGCCAATTGGCGGAAAAACTGGAAGTTACTCCTCTTGACGACCGCCAGGGGAATCGAGACCTGTTCCGCCAACGATACATCAAGAGAAGCACCAGAACGAGCCAATTCGCCATCCTTCTCATTTCCCTCTATGTTCCTATGGCCGGGAACCCATAAGAGAGTGATATCAGCTTGACGACTTAGCTCGCTCATCGTCGACTGCGAACGTGGATGGGCTTATGGGCCGTAATAACAGTTCCTTCGAGATTATGATAATCATCAAGAATTTCAAAACGTTCTTTGCAGGCCAGTCTGCAATTTCATTTGTTGTCTCCTCTTCTTCATTACTTAGTCTACAGTGTAGACTCTACACTGATCATTTTGACTGATCAGCATATTATGTATATGTTTTTTTGCACTAAAATTTGCTATTAAGAAACCGGAGACGTATATGAATAACTTTCTGTGTCAGTCCTTTTTACTCTTGTGTCCTTTTTGAAGGATTTACTTGGCATCATGATTTTTGCTACTCTAATATTTTTCGTGTCTAACTAATAATGGTGTGATTTATTTCTTACAGTTACTTAAGTTCTAGTCTAATGAGGATATTTCCAGCACTTTTAATGGCGAGTTCATCGTTCCCAAGATCCCACTATGACAAGGTACCAAGATAACTTTTACATATGAATGCTAGTCTTTTGAGTAATATTCAGTAATCCCAAATAATCTTCGGTTTGATCTCAAAGGCGTTGAGTATTTGAAGTGCAGCCTTGAATGAATATGTGTTTGATAACACTGGCATATTTCAATTCAATTCTAAGGCATAGTTCTAAATAATCGTCTCATAAGGTTTTTTGCATAAACTCTTGCTCCAACACCAGTGTCCATTTTAGAGCCTTACGTGTGATTTGACCTAAGGCCAATAAAGCCCGGGTCTAGGGCGGCCAGATATTAGGGGCGGCCAATCGTGACAAAAACCACATTATATATGATTATAAATGGTTACGTACTGAAGGTCTTCAAGAGATTTACCCAAACGTGGATATTGCTCTTCATATTTGTGTGAGTGTGTACTCCCGCCAGTTACAGTTCTGGGGAACTTTCGTTTTCTTGTTTTCTTGAAGGGGCGGCTGGTACTTACTACATGGCCTGGGGCACAGGGCGGCCATATCTGCAAATCTGCCACTGACCACACATGGGAGTCACGGATGGGCAAATGTTTTAACTGTTCCCAGCCCTTTCTGTCTGGAAAAATGACTGCACAATTCTGTTAAAAGATAAATTTATTCGGACATAGTAAGCTAATGATATTGTATAAGGTCTTAATATAAAAGGAAAGTAGACTTCTAGGCTTAGGTAAAAAATATACGTATATTATAAAAATAAGTCAATCATTCCATTTTCACATAACAGCATATTATATTTTTGGGAGTCCTAAAAGTCGCTTTAGCGAGAAGTGATTGTTTTTCTATTTCCATTTATAGAAAATTGCTTAATAATAAATAAATTAAAAAGAAAAAAAAACAACCAAATCATAATAGCAAAAATGAGTTATTTAACATTTTAATATTCAGCATAATTAATACAACTCATACGCCCCAATAAATAATCGAATGAATGAACGAACAAGTGCCTTTGAGCATTTGAATAATGAAGCTAAATGGCAAATCATTTCGCATAAATATTGCAATTTGCAATAGAAGAATTGTTCAACAGTCATACAGAAATACATATAGTACTTGTATGTTTAATTATGAAAATTGTGTTTACAGTGAAAGCTTCTATAACTGGACAAAAATACCACAACCTTGAAAGTGTTCCACTATTTTAATAACCAAATTAAGTTAATGAATCTTTTGTAAAGGTTTGTATAAATGGATAGTAATAACATAGTTTATAGTCGGGATTGAAATCGGGAACTCTGGAAATTATATCTAAGAGTCCAACGAGGTTTTGAAGTATAAAGCTTCCAGAACATTACCTGATTTTGATACTACAATATATATGCTTCTATCGCAGTTGTTTCTGTGATGTTCGAGTTCATTAAGTATAAAAAAAGGAAAATTCAATTTTATTGGACACACATGTCATGAGAATTATAGAATTTTTGGTTGGTTTATTGGCAGCTTTTATTCTCTGAATTCATGCAAAATTTCTTTCAATGTAGTTCAGTAGTAATTCGACAATCCTATCTAATGATTGCAAGCCCATTCGTATTATTGAAACATTCAGATTATTGGATTATCTTAACATACTTAAGTTCAATATAATAATAACTGTAATGATTTGAAAGGGCTAACTCAAGCAATATTATTTAAAAATATCGATGTTCTAAACTATGAACCAAAATGGTAAAAGACAGAACAGCAATATTTCAAATGAGAAACGAATAGCAATACAAAAAGTCAGAAAATATTTGTAAATCAAGTCATCATATAAGTAGGTCATCAGTAAGAAATAAACCTAAAGAAAGAAGGAAAGATGACTTTCTAATCAATTTATGAGTAAGAAAGTCGTGTTGGCTTGCAACCAATCTTGTCGGTGTTTGTTAAGCAAGTGAATTCAGAAGTGAAGTCAATTTGAGTTGGCACCTAAGCTGAAGTAGATCAGCGTTAAACAAATTTAAAATTTAATGAATTTAAAGAACGCAACATACAAAATACTTAAAGGATTGAGAATAACAAAAAAACGAGAAACATTATATTTTATGTGTAATAACATTACATAGTACAGCATTATAAGATACAACCTCAATTCCCTTGATTTTTACTTTTTAGACAATATCAAAATTCAAATCAAAAATGACTGTTTGGTTACTTTTTTTGATTCATGCCTCATTTCGCTATTCTATTAATTCGACAACATTTTTCATTAATTGATCTTTTTGTTGGGCCAATTGAATGCATTGGTTTAAATAAGTGCTGCAACAGTTGATATTATTCAAAGGTACATTGATTTTAAAAATGTATTTCAGCTTTGTAATTTTCTGACGTCTGTCTAAATCTTCCTCATTGTCAGTAGTGCAGTTTGCTTCAATCCATTCATTTAAAATGTAAATTATCTTTGCTTAAATTTATATGCATAGAATTTTGAACAAGATCTTCATAGATTCCACTGTACAATAAAGTTACTTTTGGTATTAATAATTTGTGGAATTTTATACACTCAGTGTTTAACTTAAAAGTAAGCTGTAGCCGTGCTATTATCTTGCCAAGAAACCAACATTCCAAAGTCTTCTGTTAAGTTGTTTGCTTTTGCTTCTTTAAAACAATTGCGATATTTGTAACGCTTTAATTCGTTATACTTGCAATTCCTGTTACAACGTTGATTTCCACCGAACCATTAGATTAGTGCACCGAACTGATTTCTTAAAGTCATGGGTTCGATTCGCGTTCAAGTCTGGCAATGCAATTTTGATTCTTCACCCTATCCTTTTTAACTCTCCCTCTTAGCTGAAGGCCTCCGTCGCTATTGCTCTTATTAAAAATAACTAGGTTATAATTTTTAATTACAATATAATCTTAGTTAGTAGTAGTGGATTACTGGATTTTTTGATCATATTAGTATGAAATTATTTGCGTATACTTCACATAAATGTATGTTTTTGTTTTTATTTCATAATTAAATCCATTTCAATGAAATAATTATTAATCATTTTTATTAAAAATAAGGAACTTTTAAAAATTTCACATTTTCTTTCGTGTTGCTTATAATTCTCAAACGATTCATATGCCGCAGCGCACGTAATGTTTGTTTTAGGTAGAGAAAATTTAAGACTATACTTCACAGGATCATTTCTGTAGTCCGTCTTCACTTGTTTTCATGCAAAATGAAAAACTCGACATCTGCGATGAAGAGCGAAATCGTTTTGTTCGGTAGCGTGAGGTTTTGAACAACTTGTCTCTTGTTAAATTTCTTCGGAAATATTCTGAGATGTTTGTTCTTCGATGATCGCTCGGTAACAACGAATAGAACGATTTCTGAGTGGTGTCAACAACTTTTAATTCAATACATTTCAAATATAATATAAGTAAGGATTGATTTTGTGAAGAATAACTTGTTTATGGCAAGGGCGTGGAGTGTAATTTGCATATTTACAATGTTAAGCCGCCCATTCGTTTTGAAATTTAACTAAACAAATTCTCTAACCTTTTTAGTAAGTTATTGTACTAGAGCCTAGACAACATAGTCATATCCCTTGGAAGAATCAGAAATTTTCCATTAAATAAATCGAGTATGGTTGGTTGGTTGGTTTCCGTGGCTGGGTCGTATACCCAATACGAGCCACAATTAGCACTAGAGTGCCGTTTTGATACCACTTCCTCGCCGAACGCAATCTGTATTACGAAATCCAACCTGTCGAATTTAGGTATTTGAGTAAATCACCCTGGCATGTGACTGAACAGTCCGAGAGATTGTCGATGAAGTATTTGCCCAGAAACTTATAACTCCATATTTGTATTTTATTTATTATTGAATTTGAATTGAAAATTAGTTAAATGAATTATTCAGGGGTGCCACAGAAAACTCTTCCTCCTCCATTCCACCAGATTTCCGATTTAAGGTTCCACTGAAAACTCTTTTGGGATTGTTTGATTCATCCTTTTGTATTTTTTTATGCTGACAGCCCTATTAACATTCAGTTGAAGCGGTTTGGTTATTCGATAAAATCACCGAGTGGCCGAGTGGAATGCAAAACTCCATACGACGAAAACAATAGAGTTTTCTGTGTCACCCCCCATTAATTGAATGCATTTGGGATGGAAAATTCTTAAGGATACTAAATATTTGAAAACGAAAGGTATTTTGTAATCATTTAAAAGGAAATATTTACTGTTAAAGTTGTAGTATTAGATATTTTTTTTTTTAAATTATGTTTATATTGTTGCATACTGCATTGCATACCGTAAACATGTACATATCTTAAAACACTCACTATTCATGTGACATACATATGTATATGTGCATTTGTTATTACAGTAAAAGCTTACATTTTGCCAAGTCAAAATACAATAAGTATATAAGTATAAAATATGGCCTTAATGCATTCATGCATGTCTTTGATTTTTCAACACGAAATCTTTATCGATTGGCTCAAGTTATAGTAGCTTTTTAGTTGCTTTTTCATTTTCCATTTCCCATTTTCTATTTTCTATTTTCTTTGTTCTACTATTTGCTACTTTAACTGTTTACTTATGTGCGGCGGCAGAAACATATAACGGTCATTGGCTCTTTACTTAGTAGTTCGTTGGCGCAAGTTTTCTTAAGATATTGCAATAGTATCTGAAGGTGTTTGTGTAACTGTGTATCTGTGCATCTGAGTATTTATGTATCTATGTATGAGTGTGAGTGTTCGCAGGGTTTGTGTAAACTTTGTGCACACACATAATTTCTATTGAATTTTTCTTTTTTTTTTCTTCTTATTTCATTTTTTGTTTTTACTTGGCAAGAACAACATTTGTTCCATGTTATTGTGGTGCACTTCGTGTAGCAGTTGCATGTTGTTACTTTAGTTAGTGTTGTTATTGCTGTTGTTGCTTTTAAAGTGGTCATGGTGCTGCTGCTGTCTGGACATGGTTTCAAAATGTTTGACTTGGACTTTGTTAGCCATGTAGTAGTTGTAACTATACTCACATAGAATTGTGGTTAAAACTATGGTGTGTTGCTCTTTTCGCAAGGTTTCCCTTTTGAGGGTCTTTCTGCTTGGTGCTTCAGATTACTTTATTTTTTTATTTTACAAAAAACTAGAATCATATTTGGCTTTTACTAGTACTACTTAGTATAAGCAGAAGTGAGTGACATGTGCTAGTAAAAGAGATAGGGAGAGAAAGGAGATAGTGATATGAAATGATGGATAGTATCGGTCAAATAGAGTGAGTATGTATGTTCAATCATGTGAATTTGTCAAATGGACTCACATCTTTTAATCATAATGTACTCTTACTACCTGATGACTACTTTATGTTTGCTTCCTTTACTATGATTTTTCTCGTTCATAAAAAGGATTTTTCTTTAATACCATAGATTCTGTTTTCTTGCTCACTCCCTTATTTACTTACTCATATGTGCTCTTATTCACTCATTCGCTCTTTTATTTATATTTTCATATTTTTTCTAGACGAATGCATTTTATTGTTTGATGTGATATTTATGTAGGATTTATGATTTTTCTTGTGTAAACTTTGACTTTTATTTGTGATGATTCCAAAATGATTGCTTTTCAATTTTATGTCTTTTATCTCTTCAAAGGTTTTTTAAATATTTTTTTTTTATTAAAATTGCCTATGCTTGCAATGTTCTCAATATTGTTGAGGATTTTCCTAAATGGAAACACTCTTCACTTCTTATAGATAGATTCATATTAGCTTCCTTAAAATTGTAATGTCATATCCTGACGAATGGAAGAATGCTTTGATTAATCAGAAGTTTTCAATATTTGATAGAAGTATTTTCTTAACAAGATACCTGAAAGTACAAAGGATGTCCAATTTTCGATTACTTTTTACAGCAATGGAGGAGTGGTAACGTGGTGAATGTTGTCTTCCAAGGCGTCAATCGTCTGTGTCTTAAATATTCGTTCACAGAACGTTTCTTTCGATAAATCAATTGTGACACGCACTGTGTGGCATGTTGCACCGTCTTGTTGAAACCACAGATCCTTCATATTAAGGACATTAGATTGTGGTACAAAAAAACTAGCGATTATGGCCCTGTACTGGTTATCATTAACTGTAACTGTATTCTGGCCGGCATCGTTTTTGATGAAATATGGACCAATTCAACTGGTCTATAAAGCACACCAAACAGTGACTTATTAAGGATGTAACGGTGTTTCGACAATCGCATGAGGATTCTTTTCACTTCAAATGCATAAGTTTTTCTTATTGATGTATCCGTTCAAACAAAAATGAGCTTCGTTTTGAGCCCATTCACCAAATGTATTGCGTGCCATATGCAGGAAATCATACTCAAATAAAAGTGGCAAAGGATTATCTTTTGTATAAAGACAAATTCATGGCAATCAATACCATTAATCTATGTTTTATTTAAATTTAAAAAATTAATATCCTTTATTACATAAGAGCTGGAGATTAAGTTTCTTCTAATCACCTGCGTCTAGGCTTACCACATTTGGGTTCATCGCATTTGTCGACTAACACCTTTGAGATATCCAATTAGGGTCTGATGATTTTCCCTGTTAATGAACAGATGAAGTGTTTTATTTCCCTGTTTGGGAAAGTGGGTGGATTTTTCACAGAAAGACTAGGGATCAATGAATTACCAGAAATCAATAAAGGGTTACTTAGCTTAATGCTTTAATACCCCCAATCATGTAAAGTATGTTTTCCATAGCAAGTCTAGAGTAAAATTTTGTTCCTTTTTGTATTACAATTTGTTTATTGATTTTTTCTGTAGAATTAGAATTGCCATGACCTTAACTTCTTTGTTTTTATGTAGCTTTCTTACTTAGAAATCAGTTGAACCTTCAATGTAGCAACAACATAACAACAAAATTAAGAAGTGGAGAAGTGGATATATATACTAAGTATTTACTAAGGTAAGGCAAAAGTTTCAAAAGACAAGGTTAAGTGGAAAATAATTACAAGTAAACATGCGAAATGATTATAGTATAAATGTGCGCTATATGGTAAACATAATAAAGACGATCCCTTGGAAGCAAAAATATTTATTGTAGTTCATAAGGAAATCAGTTAATTGTATGTAAAGACTTAATAATTGGCAGTTGGTTAGTTTGCATTAGTTACAATAATATTATAACAACAAGATATAGTTGAAACGGGAATAAATACAGATACATAGATGGAAACAGTACTAGACAGACAAAATGACAGTTAGATACATATGAAATATAATTGAGTTGAACATGTTTGACATATGATTGACATACATTGATTATGATAGAATTTGAATGAATGAATGATTGAATGAGAAGATAAATATAGAAATAAGTATATGTATATTGTACTTACGCCCAATTTAATGACACTGGTCACAATTGCCGCATTCCAACTATTTTCGACGCGTAGCAATTCTTGACGTGTCTCGACACTTAAATAACGTGGTTCATGGCCAGCACTTTGTAGTAGAAAACAATGTTGACGACTATCAACGGTTTCCGATTCCTTGACAATACGAAACATGGTCTGATAGACCTTATAAACAACCAATGCTTTTGTTAATGCTGTAACATTTAACTAGAAAAAATGAAAGAGAAACAAGTTAGTATTTTATTAAAATTTTAAATTGATTTCCAATAAATTATTCTTTAATATATTATCAGATTTTCTAGTATTTACGCTCAATAGGTTTTATTGTATTATATTTCTAATAGTAAGTAAACGCTTTGTTAAACTTACTGAATGCTTCAAATTAATGTGATTGCTGCAGATAGTCAGATACTTATGTGCCACATGCAATACGGAGCATAGAGTGCTTTGACTTACTATAATAAATAAATCAGTTAGTCTGTCCAATTGTCTATTACAAGAACTGAGTGAGTGACTGACTGACTGAGTCTGCTTCTTTATATCTGTCAGTTTGTTTCATCTTTAGTTGCTGTTGTATTACATACAAACGGAAATATTCATTCATTTCACTGTAAAGTCAATGTTCTGAATGCATGTTTGCACATGTATGCATGGATCTGTCTGTGAATGAATGTGTGTGTGTGTACTATATATGAAAATAAACAAATTTCACAATATTTTTCACATTGGAATTGGTTGTTGGTTGAGCTCCGACATTTGTTCACTTGGCAGCTGCATGCATGCTGTTTTTCTATCAATGGAAAATGCTTCTGACTGCTTGCCATGGTTCTTGTTACTTGATTGGTGCGCTATTTGAATGGTGGATAGGAGGAGGATAGTAAAGCAACAAAAAAAAAAAAAAGAAAGGGCACCGAACTTTCACTGCAACAGTTGACAAACTACTCTTACCCAATTTAGTAGTTACAAACAATATTATGTTCACTTTACCAACAGATATATTTATATGGTACAATTCGTATAATATTTTGTATTGCTCTGACAGTATTAAATTTTGTGGTGAAATAAAGTTGCTTTCAAAGTAAATCAAAATTTGATTTCACATGATATTTATCGTAATGTGCGTATCAAATCATGTTTAAGTCATTTTTGACTAATCTAATTAAATTGGTGGTATGAGATATTACAACTCTAAGAAATTTTTGTTATTATTTATTCGGAGCTGCTTTTTGAATTGAATTGTAAAAATTTGAACCAATTTAACTTGTTTTCTGACTGACAACCTATGCGATCAAATGGCTTAGCACAGGTGAGCGATTTGTCCAATTTAGTATATAATTTCATAGTCTTTGGCATTAAGCAGTTCCCTCACTTCACCACTTGAACAAACAACGAAATTTACAATAGAAGATAAAGAAAAAACTCGGCTACTCCGCAACCATCGGACTTCCCTTCTCTACAAACAAAAATTGCAAGAAAGAACTCTGCCGCAGAATTGCTTTATGTAACAGAGCGAAAATATTTTCTGAGAGAGTTGATACACAACATACACACTTCAAATGAGCAACATATTGTTTTTTATTACCGTATTGTTTTATCTTGCACACGCCAGTAAAGGTTCCAATCGGCATGCTTTTTTCCAACATCTTCAACAATCATCGTCATATTTAAGATAATTTACGCAAAACCCTAATGAATTACACCTATAACCTTTCTTATAAATCACTTCGTTTATTGGTGAAAACCGTTTGAAAATCGGTTCAGTAGTTTTTGAGTTCATCGTGTGCTTGGGGAATTTCTTTCATGGTATCTATAGGTAATTATACGAGGATCATTCAATAAGTAAATAAGTAAAAGTGTGGCTGCCTTTCAAGATAGTCTCCAGCAAGATTTATACACTTGTTCCATCGTTCTTCTAACTTGTGTATGCCTCTGGCATAAAATTCTTTGAGTTGATGTCGAAGCCACTGTATCAAAAATGTCTCCCACGTGGAACATGTTTTAGAGGTCGAAACAAATAGAAATCCAATGGGGCGGTTGTGGAAAGATCTTGAAGTTTTTGAAGTGTCTCTTGAGTTGCATGTGCCCATTGTCATGAAGGAAAATCACGCCCTTAATCAAGACGACGTTTTGTTCAAAGGGCATGATTTTATTTATCACTCGCATGCACTTCTTCAGCTATCAGTTGCCCTGAATTAATGTGTTCAACGTAGGTCGTCCACTTTGATGCTCGTGACAGACACTTACACGGCTCTTTTAAACTGTTCCATCCATTTGTAAACATTGGAACGGTTCAAATAATTATTCCCGTACACTTTTAGTATTCCTTTGTGCATTTCACTACCTTTGATAACCAACTTCTGAAACTAAAATTCTAATCCCTGCGCCATTGTTTACTGAATACATTGATGTTATGCCTACCAAATACTTCCGTACAGCTCATGAAAAACAAAGTACAAGGATGCCAACTGAACATACTTTGGACTGATGTAGACATCATGTCACTCATCCAACAACATTACTGAAGATGCATTTAAGCCAAATGCCCACTTGTCATTATTATGAGTAAAAGCTGATTGGCATAGTGTGAATGATTGTCATGCACTCTGTCATTAAAGTGATTTGCAACGGTCAATATGATTGACATCATTGTCTTTCAGCTAGACATAAATGACAAATTGTTATTTGGTTTAATGTAAACATATTATTTCATCAATCTCTTGCATATAGAAGATATTTCTGGACATTTAAGGCAAGGTCGTGAACTAAAAATTCTTAGTAATAGTTGTAAATTAGAGTCCTGCACAAGCGCATATTAAGTAGTGTGAACAGTCGACAAACATACACTCTGAAAGCAAATATTTTGACGCGAGTCATGTTTTGTTTTGAAAAAGGAATCAATAAAATTATTTTGTTTTATTTGCTTTGCTGACTCATTGACTCGCATTGATGATGTCGTTTGACTCATGTGTTCTCATATTGTTAACGAATTTAACTAAATCATTGATTCTCAACATTACACAAATAGATTTCACAGTGACAGTGTGACTTTTGATAGTGTTGCGCGTATACGATATGTTGTATTTGTTTAGTTTTAACTCGTATTTTAAATAAATAAGTCTTAAAATAGGTATCTCTTAGAAACTAATCCTCATTTCTTCACAAAGAAAAGATCCTAGCTTCATGACTCTGATTGACTTTAGCAACCTTTCACAAAAAGTTAAAATAAAAATATAAAATTACTGTAATCTTATTGATGGCTTATGTTTTTCCGAATAATTTGTTTCATTCGGATTGTATAATTTTTCTTCTTAAATTTTTTAAAATTCTCTTTATTGAGAGGAGTTTTCTCTTTGTGATATATATGTACCATTTTTTCTTGTATTCTTTTAATACATATATTATTTTAATTGGTTGCAACATGTCTCCTACATTAAGATATATAATAGTATCTGTACTTACATAAAACTTTACTTGTGTGTAATGTTCTTGTTGTCTTTCTTAATTATGTTGAAAATGTACACATGTAAGGAGATCTGTTCTTTGTATATGAATGTCAAAGAGTCCAATTAAATGCAAAAGCTGAATTATCATAAGCTTGAAATACAACTAAAGGAAGACAAATAATCTTTTCCCCATACATAATATTGCTTGGTTGTCTGTATGAGAATATATTTATATATAATATATATTTTAAATACTGATTCTGATATCCGACTAAGTGTATTCATTCATACATATAAAGGTATCTGTAGTCTGTCATATGCGAGTTATACATGTTTATAACAAGAAAGGATATCATTTGCCATGCAAATCTCGCTCATTAGAGAATATGCAAATGTTGAAATATTCGCACAAAGGCTCAGAGAAAACGATGTAAGCGTAGCACAGCAACATAATCTAGCAAAATATATAGAAACTGAGGCCACCTCATTCCTTTGTACAATTTTTATAATGCGTTGCGTACCACATTTTACAAGTCCCTCACTCTTCTCTTCTACTTATGTCCTTAGATTTCAGCTCTTGACATATAAAAGCGTAAACTGTAAAATGCATTTCTTTTTTCTCTCATGCAACTAAAAAATTCTGCGTGCCTTTATATGAAACTAGATGGGTGTTAGTGGGTCTAAATTAATATTGTGTCATAAACATATAGGCAGATAGGATAGGATAGAATAGGATCGCATAGCTATGATGCCTGAGTAAAAACTGACAGGCAATTAAAAATGTTACCAAATCTAAAAAAAACTATTGTTGTTTAATAAAAAAATAAAATTTTAAATGAATTTTAAGTGCAGTGAAAGAATAAAAGGAAAATTATTGTATTTCTTTCTCTCTGAATTGAAATAAATGAAAATGACGGCATTCTTTTCCTCTTCATTATCCTCATGAAGCCTCTATGTTGCTATTGTTTATTTTTTGTTCTTTTGCTTTCTGTTAGGTGACTCACACATACGTACAATTGTATTTGTATACACAGCTGACTCCATTAATGTGTATCTGTAGCGCCAAAAAGGCAACACAAGCAACTCGGGCAATACTCATATTCAACTCGCACACAAAAATATTGAAAGGAACACAAGAAAATCAATAATATCCTTGCGAATTTTTATTGTTGTGCTCCATTTTTGGGCTTTTCTTTGAGCAAATTTATAGTTAACACGAGACATGATGTCTGAGTGCTGATGTTTTCTTAATACATATACTTACATATACTTATATACATACATTTATACATATAAGGATATATATGTACTTAATATACATATGTGTGTGTATGTGTGTTTCGTTTGAAATAACACTTCATTGTTGTTATTGTTGTTGATGTAGTTTTTTATTTGTTATAGTTTTATGTTTCTGCTTGTATTTGATTTTCAGCTTTAGTGCTAAAGAATTTACTCCTACTTTTGTTAATGCTCATTTTTATACAAAGATGCATACTAGTGTATGTGAGGGTATGTGTGTATGATTGCGTTTGTCAAAAAACTAAACTGTTATTGATCCTTCTAATGCCTTTTGTTGTTTATCTAGTGTCTTTGTCGTTGTCTTTTCCCCTTTTCTTTTATATTAGAATTGACATTTTGTGCTCGAAATTTTATGTGGCATACTTTTGTGCGCTTTCTTTTTAGTTCTTAGTATCTTTTTTATTCCTTCTACTCCACTTATTCCTTGTTTTTTCTTCTATGATTTTTGTTTTCTATGCTTTTGTTTAGTGAGTTAAGCTTTGACTTGTGTTTAAGGCCAAATTTCTGCATTTATTAGATGTTTATGTAATTTACTTTTACGCTTGTCTGGGCGTCTGGTGAATTCTAAATATGTATGTATTGTATATTTCACACGAGCAGAGACCCTTATCAGTGGTTTTGATGTTTTCATCTATTAATATAAGATACTTTTTTATGTCTCCACCGTTTGTTTGTTTAAGTGTATCTGAGTGTGTAGTCTGTCACTCCTCTTTGTAATTCACTTGTCAATCAAATTGGATTTTGCAATGCTTAACGCTTCGTTTGGTCCTTCTTCCCCCGTTCTATTGTGCTTTGCCTTTCAATTTTATTTTATTTATTATGCATATTATCTTCTTTTCCTTCTTACCCATTTCAATTCTTAATTCTTTTATTGTCTGGGTAAGTGTTGAGCTTTATTGAGCGTATAAAATACAATTGGGAAAAATTTTCATGCGCACTTTTCCGGAAATTGGTAATTGTTTGAAATTTGTTCAACGTTAATGAGTTTCAGAGGCTTGCCAGAGAAAAAACAAATTTTTATAAAGAAAGAAAATCCTTCAAAGCGCATTTCATTATGTAAATTATGCAAAAGTAAATTGGTAAAATTTATTCTTAAATTGAACACGCACAAATATTTTAAACTTGTTGTGGTTGTCAATGGAGATTATTTATTTATGAGGAGTTACAAAATATAAGTCAATAAATCAATAAAAGATTAGAAATTTAGAGTCCATAACAACTTTTAATGCTTTTTATTGGGGAAACACAAAATTTGTACACTCAATTCCGACTGACTATGAGTTTTAAAGTTTACACTTTGCTTGTCATGACAATGTGTTGACAAAATTGGATAAGAGGAGAGTAAGAACATCTTATATTTTTAAATGAGCAATGCTTGTGATTATATAAATATATGTGTAACAAACGCAAAAGATAAATTATTCTTTAAGAGAGTTATTGTAATGTTGGACAGGCGTTGGAATGATTGTATTGCTCTTGATGAATAAAATTAAATTTCACAAAAAAAAATGCATTTTCTTCATTACACCGGAAACTTAGTAGCCGATTTGTATTGTTATCTCGGAAACGGCTCAACACAATTGGTTGATTATGGATTAGGTAGTAACAGAAAATTTGGAAAACTTAAAAAGAACAGCCCAAAAATAGGAAAATGCAAATCAATGTGTGCAAGTGAGAAATGGCATGGCTGTCAGATGAGAAAATTCCGAAAAAAACGAAACACGAGCAAGGCTCGGTCCCTCGGTTCTGCTTTATAAGAATAGAGCTGGCAAGAGTTTAATGTTCATTATGAGTGCCAAGATAGAATAGTCTATGGGTTTTTAATCAATGTCATCTGAGTTCGATTAAGCGGATAATCGATTTTACCGCTTACTTGATGTTTTGCTCCAGAGACCGAAGTGACAAAAAGTTATTTATTGTATATCTTTCTTTTTTCTTTCTCTCTCCAATAGAGTTCGTTGTGTCCATCTTTCAATCGATTGATTGATTTTTTAAGCAACAATTAATTGGTATATCGATTAATTAGTAAATAATATCCATCCGCTATTTCTAGGCAATGGTTTGACCCAAATGTCATTGTCACAGGTATCTTCTGTTTCCCATTTTTTAACACATGATCTACAGAAATCATTTTATGGAGAGGTTCCATTACTGCATATGTGTAATGAATGTAATGTCTGAACCTGATACAGTAATTTAACTAGTGGAGGTTCTGGAAGAATTTCGGATAAATAAATAATTGTCGCGTTGAATGAATTTAAGAATCAGTGTATGTGATGATGAAACACTACTCGCTGGTGACTCTTAGTTCTATTAACTTGCATGACATTTTTTTTCCTTCCCCCAATGTTGGAAGTGTTTTTTCTTCAAACCAATGTTTGATTTTGAATTCATTGCAACTCCATGGCATGTTTTTCCATGCAAGCATATCTGCTACTTCATTCCTAATATGCCCACCATAATCTGATATCCAACCCAGATGGACTCTGTAATTTATTGCATGTGTTGACTCTGCGTGACCCACTTTTCAGCGTAACAATTGCATTAGAGCATGGAAAAAATTTCCATACATTGTCATCACAGCTTAGGACAAATGGCAACATTCAGAAACTGAAGTTGTTGAATCAAGTGAAAAGCGGAAGTGCAGAAAGAAGCAATGATTGAAAGCTATTGAATTTGAAATAGATGCAACACAAGCCGATTTCGACCACTTGCTTTTTACTGTTGTTTTTGCTGCTGTCATTTCCGGAGCTTTTAGGATGGTTCTTGTTTCCTCAAAAACTTTAACTATTCCTCTGTATGTCCGTCTATCTGTTGGTCATCGTCAAGAGGTCAATGCAAATGTCTAACATGATGTTCATTTTTGGAGCAATTTATGGTAGACTTAGTTCAGTGCAAAAATGTAATTGTGGTTAGTAATCATAGTAGTAGTTTTGAATTTTCTCATTATGAAAGTTGTTTACTTACCGGTGGTGATTCGAAGAGCATTACTTCGGTGCCTTTGAGCACTAAGAATCTTGGTTTATAGCTTTGCCAGGATATATTGTTATTTACGACACCCTCGTTAACCCAACCCATGTATTCGATGCGTTCGCCAACAGCGAAATTCCGATTGTAGAGTTTTATCTGTGTGTGCGACATACATATGGGAATATAAGACAAAAAGAATATACAATATATAGTGAGTTATTTTGTTGTTGAGGTTTGTTCGTCACATAGTACATAGTAATGAAAACTGGAAAACGGAATCCTGAAATATTGCGAACAAAAAAAACCAAAAACACCATAGAAATGTAAAAGTATAAAGGATACAGGGAGATGGAAATAAGCTTTGTTGTGTGTTTGTTTTGATGCAATGTTGATATTTCCACTTTATTTTTACCGCAACTCTGGATATTTCTCATACGCCATATAAGACCACCGCACACAACTCAACTACAAGCCACATACTCTGTTTGTCTGACTGACTGACTGAGTGAATGTTTGTCTGGGTGTCTGAGAGTGTGAGTATTGTATTGTAGTGTGTATATCCGTTGTTATTTTACTAACTTTCCGTTTTGTTGTATTGTGTTGCGTTGAGTTGAGTTGTGTAAGTTTGGTTTTTATTCATGTATCTATGTGTGTATATGAATTGCATACAAATTGCTTAATTGAGTGCCACTACGGTGGCCGCGTCCTTTCATAGCTTTTACTGATGCAAATTATTCAAACTGTGACTAGAATCGTTTCGCATTGAATATATATATTGTAGTCAGATCAACAACTCTTCCACCACAACAATGAGGCACATGCAGGAAAATCAGAATCGAAAAAATTTATAATAGTAGGGAAAGGAAAAAAAAAGGAAAAACCTCTGGTAACAAAATACCAGTAATGCATGATTTATGGTTACCGGTTCAAAGATTTATTGCCCATGATGGAGGTACACGCGAATTGTTCTCACCTGCAAATGCGTTAAACCCACAACATTATCGGTTATCAATTTTAGCCACTGACTCAGTATGGCCAAGTCATCACAGTGTATTACACCAGTCGTTGTACCATTTAGGCCACGCACCTCAAATGCATTCGGACGCAACTTATCGGTGCCATAGATATAACGTGTTACATAGGCCATCATAAGGGGTACTAAAAATCAATTAATACAATCAATTTTCTTCAATTTACATTGTTCATACTCACCAGCCACAACATCAGTCCATTTTTTCTCTGGTTCAGAGCATATTGACATGGGACGACTGCAACTGCGACTTATAGTATCGCAATCAACTGAGGACTTATAACCTTCATCAGCTTTAAGCTCAGCACATGTTGCATCATTATCAGAGTCTGGGGTTTCTTTGGTTACTAAAAATAAATGAATAAATATTATAAAATTTTAGAAACAATGTCAAAGTATTTCATTAAGAAAGTATGTATATAAAGTTTAAAAATCACATCTACAAGTGCTAACTGTAATGCTCCCACTCTTTTGTCATTTCTATGTTATCATATTTTCTCCCTTTCAAAGTTATTTCTTCATTCCAAACACGAAAACTGTGACAAATTGCTCACAAAAGCATGCAACAAATTTTATAAAAATATTTGTAAGAAATGTTAAGGTTTTTCTAATGCTTTATCCTTGTCGCATATCCTGTTTTTGTGTGTTTCATTGCACCCTTTTGGCGAAAATGAAATGCGAAAGACGCAACAGTGACACTTGACATTTTCTTCCCAAGAAAATACTTGACATTTTTTTTCTAAACATAGTTCCTTTCTTATTTTTTTCCTTTATGCGCAATGAAATTTTCTATTAAAATGTGAAAAACATAAAAAGTATATATAGAAAATAAAATATTAACTTTGGTTCTACAAAACTTGTATACCTTTCACTGCAAACATTTTATCATATTTTGTCATTTTTTTTAAATCGATTTGAATACGTGTATCTTTCGAAATACACATACATACATATTTACTAAGCCTAAGCCCATAAATACTCAAAAGTTTCTATGGTAGTTGTTTGGTTTTAGCGGACTCGTTTCATAGTTCAATGGTGGTGTGTATGGTAGAGTGCCGGCCTCGCGGCCCGGTCATCGCAGGTTGGAACCTCGCTTAAGTTGAATTTTGTTTTTTTTTTTAAATTTTTTCTTTGGGATTATATCCTTCAATAATCAGTAAACTTTGGTTTTGATATATGACTTGCATGTTATTATTATTAGTTTAAATTTAATTACAAAATGTTATGGATGGGATCACACAGAGTAAGAATAGAACCTCTCTTAAACGATTGCAAAACAGTCGCAAGAAATGTGGGCAGGTGTTTCAATATCCACAATTATCAGTGTCTTTTAAACTCAAATTTCAGCTTTAGAGCTCAAAAACTGAACTTTTGATTGTATAGAAGATGAATGGATGGACAAATAGGTAAGGTTAGGTTTCTCAGGCCAGAAGCCTTGTCTGATTCTAATTGAAGAAAGAAAATTCATAGTTATGTTATTCATAGTTAATCTCAGAGATCTCGCACAGCCTCTTAACCCAACCTCAGGTGTCCACAAACAGAGGCAGGCTTCTCAGTGGATGTTTTGCCAAACTACCCAACACAAAGAAGACAGGTTCATCTACCAAGAAGAGCAGGTCTGTCACATAAATGGTGTTGAATACTCTCCGATTCCTCCTCATCTTCACAACTACGACAGAAGTCATGATATGGAATGTGCATCCTTCGGGACACCAGCTCGATTCCCGATAGAACTTCCGTGGATGGAAAAATACATTGGATTCAATCTATGACTTTTTATTGCTGGTAATTTCCTTATATCAATGTCCTTTCTGAGGCCTCAGATTCACAATTCTTTGCATGACAAACATCACATCAAAATGATAATACCCACCCATACTATTCACAATAGTACGACAGTTTTAAAAAAAAATTCGAAAAGGGAGAGAAATAAAATAAAACTTTAAGGTTTTATAAACCTGAAAAAAAAAAAGAGTTGAACTCATTGCGTAAAGCGGAAATGAAAGAAAAAAAGGCTGTGAAGGAAATGAAATTATTACACGATATGACAACTAACTTTTTGTGTCTATAGAAATCTGTACGTGTCGGTGTCTGTATCTGTGTTGGTTGTTGTATGCCTGTTTTTATGATTCTTCACACTTTTCATTTAAAAAAAGAAGAAGTTTATTGTTGAATATTATGGGGTAAGATAGTAGAGAGTGTAGGAGCCACATTATTTGTAATCATTTGTTGTTGTTTGTTGCTTTCCCTTGTGACACGCATCGCTAAATAAACACACAGAAACACATAAGCACATAAGCACAGAGATACGTACACCCTTAAACAAAGGATAAAAAATTTCACGGTTGCGTAAGGGTCCTTGATTTTTATGCATGCGTAGTTTTGTTTAATTTTAATTTAATTAAAATCTTTAATGAATGAGGCAACTTGCATTTCTATGGGTTTTTCCCTCCACTCACGCTTATATTTTTTGTCTGTTTTTTTTTTTTTATTATAGTTAAACTAAAAAAATGGTAGTTATTTCTTTATTTTGTTTATATCATTTAATGTCATTATTTTTCTATCTTAGTAGAGGGTACTTACGTTGCTTTTGTAAAAATGGCGTTGCGGCACGATAATGCCTTACAGTCAGTACAACAATATCACCAGCATTTCTCAGTATATTAACAGCATCATCATGCGGACATGCAGTTATATATTCACCATTAACTTTTATTATAGCATCACCAACAAACAGTTGACCGGTTATATCGGCTGCTTGTTCTTTGTAGATACGCGATATTAATATGGGTAATTTATGTTCAGCACCACCTTTAATGCTAAGTCCAAGACCACCTTGTTTTTGACGAGTAATTTGCACCATGCGCTCCTGCATTCCGACATTGAGAAAAGTGAAAAATATATTCGACATGAAATACTTTCAGTAGTTGATTAACAAAAATTCCATATAAAAACATAAACATAAAAATATAATAAAATGAAATGATATGTGTATTTTACATAAATATTTATTAAAAAAAAAGGGAAAAGTCCTTGAAGCCATTGAGTTGCTTGTGTTAAGTTAACAACATTAAGCGTTGTTCACTCATTGCACATACATATGTCATGTTCTTACTATATGGTATAGTACTACCATATATTGTAGTTAGTATATCAGAACGCAATCATATATCCTTGCATTTTTAATTAAATATGTTGGCAAAAAGCATCATGAAAAGATTTTTTTCTGTGTGTGTTTTTATATATATACTGCTGGGCTAGAAACCAATACTATGGTAGATGACACATCTCCCGATGATGATGATGGTGATGATGATTACTTAAACTTATTTGTTCGAAACTTTAAATTGCATTTTGCAATCACAACTTTATATCTATGAAATATGCATAGTAGTAATTTATTTTTCCTTTGAAAAACCAAACATGAAATGATGAAATTACTACCCATATTCGTTTATACTCAGAAAATTGCATTTCAATCTGATTACCTTTGATTCTGTTGGTGGTCCACTGTGTTGAGAACTTGTTGGTGTTATGATTTCTAGTTTTTGTAATGTCAATAATTCCATCGTTAGATTCAGTCTAAGTGGTTCGGGTCGACTTTTGCCATCACTAATATTTACCATGCCAGTGCGGACCTGAATTGCAAAGGATAATTTAGTGAAATTACTAATGATGATATATTAAAATTATTATGAATTTTCTTATTGTTTAAAATTCTTGAAAACAGACATTTTATTATTACATTAAAGATAAAAAATTCTTGAGATTTCAAATATTCTAATGAAATAATGTTCAGTTTTTTTCGGATTATTTTTTACTTACCTTAAGGTTCTGTTCAAGTTTTTCTTCAATTGGGGTGGCCATGTTTTCATTGACCTTCATAGTTTCTAAAAATGAAAATAAATAAATATGTATATAGTAGTATATTGAATATATTTCAAGATAATTAAAAAAATATTGCATTTTTGGCTTTGGGATTGACTTCTAATTATGTCACATATTTCGGATTAGGTGGATTTTGGTGCATGGAACAATTTTCTGTATGATCGCAGGGATCTTGAATTATAGTATGTTCTGTATTGAAAGAATATCATCGCGACATGTAGTTAAGTAGTTAAAGATCACGGCACCGAGCACAAGTTTTTAAAAGCGTCAATTAACGCCTTCTTGGAGTTAAATTCACAGGTACCGAATTCAAGTCATTACTTATTTGGTCATTTAACTTACTCCTTGGTATGGAGTTGAGGACTACCCAAAAACCTAAGCAATTAGTTGTATAATGTAACTTCACTCCACGAGTCTTAAACTTTACCCGCTTTTAGTTGTCAGTCAACCACCATAATACTCCTAGAAAGGGACCGTCTTTGCTGTCCAGGACGGAACAAGTTCTGTGGGCTCCTAACCATCCGAAGTACAAGACAATGCCTCTGGTCAGACTTCGTACCCAAATGTTCTACCAATTTGTACTACAAATAGTTCTTAAATTGGTAGTCTAAAATGTATTCACTCATTTGTGGCCTAAGAATCCAAGGTCACATATGATAAGAATCTTTCGCTTGAATAAAAACTCTTAACCATACGTAGAAGAAGTTGAATCCAAGACAGTAAGTAGTTTAGACTTGAGAAACATGTCCTTACACCTGAATCGGTTTGATTATGGCTTTGTAATTCAAAGGTCTGTGTTTAAAAGTCAGCTGAGAGTTGCATTTGAGTAATCTGTATTCTATCAATATAAGTTAACGGCTAACTATTGACGCATCCAAATTCTAATGTTGTAAAGGCCTTAATTAGGATGATAATTCTCTACTCTTTGTCTGTTGCCTGTTTCTTGTTTTAAGGTGCAATGGCTATTCCTTTATGCCTTGTCCGTCGTTTTTTCTTGGTCACGTAGGCCAGTAATTGTTCCGTGATCTTTTTAACCTACGAAAAGCTGCCACCTGGCACTATTGACGTAGGCATTGGCTTTGGTGAAATTTTGTTTGTCAAGAGTTTTTAGTTCCATTGCTATCCTCTGCATGTCAAGAGGCACATAGTGCTGAATTAATAAATAGATTTTTTTCATAACCATTTTTCGGGCAACTTCATAATGTTGCTTTTACTATTTTTACTGCGAAAAACTTGTCAAGCTGCTTTTTAATGAGGTCTTTGGAAACAAACATTGAATGTGTTTTACGAATGGAAATCTTCATTTTATCCTATCAACATAATTTGGTGCACATGAAAGTATGCAATGTAAATTTTATATCAAAAGCAAATTTAGACAATCTTCGTAAATTTGAAATTAATTTACTACTACATATGTTGCAACATGAGACATATTCATTATGAGCAACAATAAATGCACATAAATATAATTAAAAATGTACAATGTATATACATATATAACAAGAAACTCTACTAAAGGGCGAAATCCAATTTTGTGTAGATGTTTTCGTTTGTAATTTTGTTTTGTTTTTTTTTTTTCTAACCTAGAAGAAAACATGCACGAAATGGAAATAAAACAAGAGCAACGCTGCTTCTAGCTCTTCGCTATTTTTTATGTTTTCCTTCTAACTACAAGTATCTTTTTGTTATTTGTTATGTTTCTTTTTAGCTCATTGCACTACATACTTAAATTTTAGGTCAACAAGTGACGAGCCAACGACGTTATTATGGGGCGCGATACACTTGACGTATTTTCACCTACTACTAAGTATAATCATTCTTATTGTTTGGGGCTAATTTTTAAGCATTTCATCTTATACACATATGTATAAGTGCATGTGTATACCATATTTCTATTAAAACACATACACAGACAAATACTAGTGATGTCAAGTGTAGGTTAATTGAGCGTGTCAGCCAAGTGAAAGTGCAATCCGGCAAATTTGTAAGTATGTACATGTGTATTTTATTATATATGTTTCCAACTCTTATACAATAACTAACACAATGTGCTTTTGTATACGTTTGTATCTGAATGTTTGAGTACGTGTGTGTGTGTGTGTGTGTGTGTGTGTATGTGTGAAGTGCTCCCATTTTTGTATGTCACCGGTTAAAGTATTCCATATACATATATTGTTCTTGCGTTGTACTTCGTACTCACTTTTGATAGAAGAAAACACAGCAGAAAAGATAATGAGAGAATGAAATATTGAAACCTTCTGTTTTATTTTTAGTTTCTATTTTTTATTATTTTTATTTATTGTCTTTTGTTTTGAATACAATACGCTAATATTGTACAGACACGGTCAGTGTTTTGACAGAGACATGCTTATTTACAGAATTAAACCGGAGCACTTATTCACACACTAAAAGAAGTACACACAAGTTTCTGGTATAATGTAGTATTCCCAAGAAAGATCAAGTCTTTTATGGCAAACTATTCAAGTTTACTAAAAAGTATTTAACTATCCTATTTGTTTGGAAAAGGAAACATAATTTAAAATGGTAAAGCCATTTCTTTCACATCATTTTTTCTCTCTCTAACTGAGATTTTTATTGGGTCTATTGCTCTCATGCATAACGTTTTTGTTCTCACTTACATGAATGCCTAACAGGGCTCATACTTGTAAAAAAGGTCTTTAAATATACAAAAAAAAAAATCCCAACAGACTTATTTTGCCTCTAAATTTGGTTGGAATACCCATAAGTTGACAGCCCCCTGCGGAGGACAAAATGAAGCCTAGAAAGACTACCACATCGGGAGCGTGTTTGAGATTACTCCGGACAAATAAGTCAAATTTGTATCAAAACCATCCGAGACATTGCTTTATCAAATCGTCAACAATATTGTAGATGGTTCGGTATCATTTTCATTACTATTCTACAGTTTTCTAAATTTTTGTAATAAAAAAATTTAAAATACAATTATGTATATACTTAGTTGGCTTTCAGAGAAATTTCTGGTTTAAGTAGTTTTAAAAATCTACAACTAAAAACAAAAAAATATATTTAAAATTATTTATGTAAAACTGATCCATTTTCAATTTTTGGATTTTTTGTTTCTTCAAAATTCTTGTGTAGTTGCATGTTCATTATAGTATTGCGTATCCACAATGGCTTGTTATCGTGCTTTCAATGTTTTTATGAAGTCCAGAAATAAACTGCGTTCAAATGATTCTTCTGCTCAATATTGTCCAGTGCCGGTACAGTTTTATTCGAGCGAATGCAAGAAGGAAATCAAAGGACTTGTACTTGGTGTTTACAGTGCAGAAGGCGATGGCAAGGAATTAAAATTAACGGGAAGTGCCCAGCAATTTGATGACAAAAATGAAGGCAAATTAGTCGCGATTATAAAGAAGTTCAAGCTAACAGGTGAATTAGGAAAAGGCAAAGTTTTCAGAAATGTTGGATGCTCTGATTACAAATCGATAGCCGTTATAGGCCTCGGAAATGAGGGTGCAGCATATAATGAAGAAGAGGTAATCGATGAAGGTATGGAGAATGTTCGTGTTGCAGCTGGTGTTGGGGCACGAGCGCTACAACTTAATTGTTGTACTGAGGTGCATGTTGATGCAATGGAATATCCAGAGCAGGCGGCTGAGGGTGCCGGACTTGCAGTGTGGCAGTACAACATGAATAAAACTGCAAAGTTAAGAACATCAATACCAAAATTAGAACTATACGATGCAGGTGATCTTGATGCTTGGACACGTGGACTTTTCAAAGCTGAATCACAGAATTTGGCACGGCGTCTTACTGAGGCAGGTGCTAATCAAATGACACCGGCATCATTCGCACAGGCGGCTATCGATGCTCTGTGCCCGTGTGGTGTTAATGTTGAGGTGCGTTCCTTAGAATGGATTGAGATTGCGGGATTAAACTCATTTCTTACGATTGCAAAGGGTTCATGTGAGCCACCAGTTGTGCTTGAAATTTCATATTGCGGCACTGATCCTGAAGATAAGCCCATAGCAATCGTTGCCAGTGGCATCACTTTTGACAGTGGTGGCCTTTGTTTGCGCGACAAAAACGGTATGAGCAAATATCGCGGTAGCATGAGTGGCGCAGCAGTGATTGTTGGCGCTATACGAGCTGCTGCCGCATTGTCGTTACCTATCAATATAAATGCTGTCTTGCCGCTTTGCGAGAGTATGCTCTCTAGCTTGACTTGTAAGCCGGGTGACGTAGTTAAATTACTGAATGGCAAGACATTGGGCGTGCGTGACATTAGTAAAGCAAGCACAGCTATCATGATGGACACTATGATCTATGCACAGCAAACATACAGGCCCAAGTTGCTCATTGATTTGGGTTGCATGGCACATGGAGTAGTCAAAGGCCTCGGTGGTTCCGCAACTGGCTTGTTTACGAATTCAAAATTTCTAGCCAAAGAATTTGAGAAGGCTGGTGCTATATCAGGTGATCGAATTTGGCGTTTACCACTCTGGAAGTACTTTAAGCGTTTGATTAAGAACAATGCAACGTATGATATAGGCATCAATGGCCATGGTCCGGCATCTTCATGCTTGGCAGCTGCGGTCTTACATGAGGTGGTGCCGTGCCTTGACTGGGCGCATTTGGACATACACGGTACTGGATTGATAACCCGACATAATACGCTACCCTATTTGCTTAAGAATTACATGACAGGTCGTCCTACTCGCACAGTCATTCAGTTATTATCACAACTTGCTTGTTCTAAATAAGATTATAATGTATTGGCTTGTCTACCTATGTGTCTTGTGGTGAATAGTAATACCTATGTATGTGTAAGGATAACATTTATGTAAAAACTTTTTGGATCATCGTCTATATATTTAAGTGTCATCAAATCGAATAAAGTGTTAAATGCTTTGCTATTAAAAATAAGGGAGTATTAACTTGAGTAATATGAGAATTGACAAGAATGAATCCTTAAAAGGACATTCGCTTATGCCTGATTTATTCACATAGCACTACTTATAATATAATGCGTATTGATTTCACATTGTATTCATTTGTGGCACAAACATGATTTAGTTCGTTTGTTTGTGTTTATCAGACTCATGATTGTCGTCTATCTATATAAGTATGTATGAATATCCTTGCTATATAGTGGTCTATATAGTAGTACTTGGCATAGTGCCAGCTATTTTACTCTATGATTGCCAACTTCGTTTCAATTGCGAACAAAGTTAAACAAATTTAGGTTAGCCTCGATTCAATTCAATTCGACTCAACTCGATTTGATGCTGTGTTCAAGAGCATCTTTGCTTCGTGCTCATTTTAAGTTTATTCATTGTTTAGTTCTCTTGTTTTCCAATTTTTTCTATATTTTTCCTATTCTTTTATACCACAATATATAAGTATGTAATTTGCTTTCATTTGATAGACTTCTTTACGTCTTTAAGAAGATTTTATTTTATTTTATTTTTATTTCTTCAATAAAATGCTTTCCTTGTACAATAGATATATGGTAGTATAACTACGATATATTTCTTTATTGGGTCATTGCTTTTCAATAAGTCCCACTTAGTTCTTACATTATGGTTGGAGAGTACACAATACACAGAATATTGTATTATAACATTATGACTACGTTTGCAAAACTATTATTCATTTAATGCAGACAACTCAAGAATAAATTGACCTAAAAACCCTATGCACACATCGTATGTACTACTTGAGTAAGCGACTATCATCTCCATTAAGTAGTCTACTTGATATGTATGATAAGTATGGAAGGCAAAATGAAAAAAATCATAGGAATATTAGACGCCATGGAATGCATCCTTTATATGTAATACGAGAGTGACTTTGTTATCACAGGAAGGCTGCTGCTGGTTATTAGTTAAAGTTTTATTGAAATGAAAATATGATAAATCAAATCCTTTTGATCTTACTAAGTATATTGTATATGTATAAATCGTTTATCTTGTCCACACCGAACCGTCCAAAGACATGGAAAGGAAGGTACGAAAGGAAATTGTTGGTCGCATTATTCTATGTTGATATAAATGTCAGACTCTACATATAATAGTTTTGCCTAATAATTTGCTTCTATGTAAATATTTCGTAAAAATGGAGGCTTACGCTAAAGACTGGTCTTCTAAAATAGATGAGCAATGCGAAGTATGATTGAGAATTTGAATTAAACACCATCATGACAGAATATTAACTCCGGTTCACAGAAACTTACATACTTTTCTCCCCTTTTGAAAATATCCCATTGAAAAAATAATTGTAGTTGACAATAAAACAATAAATATTACGATTATTAAGTGAATTTTGTACTGCTCTTCCGATCGAGGGTTTCTCAATTTGTAGAAAAATCCTTTTACAAGCATCATGCTTGGATTATGAACGCCAACTAGGTGATATGAATGAATCCCTCAAGGAAATTGATAAGAATCACAGTAAATTCGCATTGCAGTAGGAGTGTTTAGCCTGAGGTGCAACACTCAACATAGCCATTAGATTGGAGGAGAGTAAAAATCGTGGTCTCAAATTTTGTATCAGCGGATCTTTAAGGCCAAGATGACAGACATGTGTTCTTGTTTTGATATTATTGGAACAAAATAATATACATAAATACATACGTATGCTTTTTTGAACGCGCCCATCAAGGTGTTATCACTAGCATTCCACCCTTTTGTTTTATATAACATGCTAAGTTTTCCCCAAATCTGTCATTCTACTTAATATTTATGTATGTATACATATTTGCAAATTAACATAATATATAAATCTCTCTCTCTCTCTCTCTTTATAAGCTCTCATGATTTGCAAACTCTTTGCTTTCATTTAAGCATCAATAACTCCTATTGATTGCAACTAACATTGAGTGAGATCAGTATTGTTCGAGTTTTCATAGTGTTCGGTTGATTGAATCGCGTCGCGTCTCATCGGTTAGTCGTGTGTGTGTTAAAGTGTTAAAAAAATAATATAATATCTTATAATTTTAATTATTTGTATTAAAAAAGTGTTAGTTATATATTTTGTTAGCATATTGTGTAGTGGAAATATTAAAAAACACATTCTAATTTACTTAAAATTTAGTTTTTTATTCCAATAATATTATATTGTGCAAGCGTCGTTTTCGTATTTCTTATGCTCGATACCGTTACTTTTATACTGAGTGAGTTATTTTGTGAGTGAGTTTGGCAATTGTTCGTTCTCACTTTGCTGGCAACGCACTTTTGTATTCGTTTACTCCCAAAGCGAGAGCTTGAAAGAGAACACACTGAGTGCAAAATGATCGAAAGCATTGAAAAGTAAGGTAAGTACATACATGCATTTGTGTATCATAATGATGCTGCAGCAGAGAGGGTGGGTGGTAGACTTTGTTTACTACATATTCTTTCAGTTGTTGCTTTTGTTGTCATTGTAGGTGTTGTTGTAAATCATGCATAGTAGGAATAAAATTAGCTTTAATATGTTATAATAAAGCATAATAGCATAATAAACTTTTTGTCTTGTTTTTTTTTCTTAACACTTTTCCATGTTTTCTCTCTCCCTTCTAGCAAAGTAACTGTGATTAAGGCTTAAGCTTGTGACAATTTCTAAATACGCATTATAAAGAATGAGATATAATTTTTCTGCTATAGTAATACTATATAGTAGTAATACTATTGTTGTTCCGTTAATGGAAGGGTTTACTTAAACTATTTTTGCTCATTGGAACTTTATTGTTAACACAAGCTTTCAAACGGTCTTTTAAGCTGTTTATAAGTTATAACAACGCTGGAGGGACCGAAAAAGTTCGTCGCAGTCGAACTCTTCTATAATGAAGTCGTTGGGGAGTCAACAAAAAAAAAAGAAAAAACATACATTTATAGTCAAAAATGCATTTCGACCATAACTCTCCTAGATAACATTCCGTCAAATCATAATTTCTTTTGAAAATTTGTCAATGCTGCAAAGGCATATTGCTCTCTTTATCAAAATATCACTACGTTTTTCAAAACCTGCTTTTCTGAAACAGTTTGAACAATAATTTTTTGGCGGTTTCAAGTTTAATACAATGCCATGACTCTAATGACAATGTCATATTCAGGGAAAATAGGCGAGCTTAGTGTCTTTTTAATTTAACTTGAACATGTTTTGGGTGTGCAGGACAGGTGATATTCCAATTTTCATAAAGTTCACTGGTCATCCATGCTTTGGCATAATTGTTTAATGCACTTCAAGCGATTTTAGTGCTTTGATGCTGCTCAGATTTTTAGCTTTGCCAAAAATAAGCAGTTTCAACTTCTACTACATGTGTTGCAGTGAAATTGCTTCCCTCCATAACAGTTCATTTGTATGAAAAACCCCGTTTGCATGTTTAAAAATCATTCTTAAGGGGAATTCTCTATATATGAATTCGACTGTATAATATTTTGGTAAACCTTTACTTTGGTGAGCTCTAACACAAGTTAAATCCAACTGTTAATGCATTCAAAATTATCTTTATGTAATACATATGTATACAAGATGACTTAGTTTTTCTTTCTTTAAAATACATTTTCATTATAAACATAAACCACAGCAAAAATTGATCCAATTCTTCATCATTATGTTCAGTTTCAAGACATTTATTTTTCAAAAACATTTCTTCATTTACTAGTATAGCACCTATGGCTCCTTTTTCTTCAATTTTAAATCTTTTCTTTTAACTTAAAGGCTTTGATGTTGAGGCCAAGTTCTTTGAAATACAATACAAGTGCTATAAATATAAAAAAAGTAATGTGCCTCACACTATTGAAGTGAAATTGCTGCACAAAATGTTAGGACTCAAGTTTTAGTTTTTAGTTTTAAAATAATTACTAGAGTTGTGTTCTATAATATTATGCATTTATTTCATTATAGCATATTATAATTAATAATTTATATAATTGGGTTAAATAACGTATTGATTTATATGACAAAGTCTCAGCGACATGCACACAAATTAATAGTGCACACACAAATGAAAAGCATAAATGAAATTCGCTCACCCCATGAACAAATATGATTGAAGAGAAGATGCGAAAATGCAACTGTAGTAATTGCGGGTGTGTTGTTGTTGATAAGTTGTGCACAAAACCAAACAACAGCAACGAACCGCACCTTCCTTCACGATAAACGCAAATTGAGAAAAATAGCTCTGTTCTATGTTCACTCGCAACAACAACAACGACGAAACACACGAAGAGAGAAAGAGAGAAAAACATCTTCGGCTGGTGGTCGGTCGGTTCGTAAAAAACACACATCAGTAAAGCATTTTTTTATCTCTATCTTACTCATGCATAAACATTCATTCTCTACGTTGCAGACGAACAAGCCCATGCCCTCTACGTATCTCCCCTGCATCATCACATTTGATTACTGTAACGCTTTTTTTTGGACTTACACCTCGCAAAAGAAGTTTCACTTCAAAAACACTCTTAAAACGTATGAACGTACCATCTTAAAAAAAACTACAGCAGGAAATTTCCTTTATTTCTGAAATTTTTTATGGAATATAAAAATGCAGCGTATTGAATGAGAGATATAAAAATTCGACGTTATATGCAAAGTCGTGTATTTCAAAGCAACTAAGCAAAACAACGTTTCGCCGTTATATGTATTATACAAAACAAGCTCGCTTTAGTCAGTTAGATCCAGCAACTACCAAATTTGATTCAAAGCTTAATAATGATAAGTAGAGATGAGCTAAACAGTGACACAGTGATTCTAAACTGTGATTGAGTCACAGTCATTTGAAGGGAGAGACACAGTTTACTTGATTGATTGTGACTCACTTTGGTGCAGTTGCTCCCTAATCACAGTTTAAACAAAGTAAACTGTGTCTCTCCCTTCAAATGACTGTGACTCAATCACAGCTTAGAATCACTGTGCCATTAAGAGAGATAAGGTTTTGAAGACATTTTGAAGGAGCTAGGACAACAACGTCCATTTATCAGTAAGATAGTCAGTATGGTAGTTAAAGTATGCATAAGTAGTGTCAAAGCATTTAAGAGTAAGTCTGATCAATTAGATATGGTACTCAGAGATCTTTTGTTCACATTGCCTTTCTAATACTCAGTAAGTGAAGTCACAAAGTGATGATAATGATTTTTTTTGTAGTTCATAACAAATTCATGTCATTAAAAAGTATATCTTGAAAACTTTAAACTGATATCTCCAAAACTAGAGCAATTGTAGGTGTTTGTTTTGTGGCATTCTAAGGGTAATTCGTATGGTTTTTTTTTTATAAAAGATCTTCTTATAAGCCAACAAACTAAATACATATAAACTTGTTAAGCAGATACTACTTTCTATATAATAATTTTCTAAAAAAAAAAACAGCGTTTCAGGTATAAATAAGTCGTATTAAAGGGTGTGACAAAAAAGAATTGAACAAAATTTCACTTTTCTATCTAATTAGATAAATACACAATATTTCAATGACATTTGACTGTTAGTTTCACTTAATTTTAAATTCATTTTCATACAGAACTTATGTATATTACATATTTGGATTCTCCTCACCTCTTTTATTATTTAAATATTGTACAATTTTCGTTGTAGATAAAATTTTATAAATATGTACTTATTTCGTTATGCAGGCGTATAATTTCATTTTATATGCCACTCAATTAAAGTCATACAATTTTTCTTCTTTAAAATTCCAATCATATTCCAAGAAGTGTGAATTTTATAGAAAAAAAATGTGTACAAAGTGGAAAATGTTTTTTGCTGTGGTTTTTGCTTCGATTTTTCCTCTATTTTTTCTTTTTTTTTTTTTTTAATTAGCAAATGATGCTTTTCATTCAAAGTTAATTAGTTTTAGCGTCTCTATCCGACACTTTCAATTTGTTGTCACGTGCAATATTTCTTGACAAACACTCTACGCTCCAAGTGATGATGTCCATGTATATAAAAAACAGAAAACTTCTGCACTTCGCTGTACATGTTTCTAACGCCTTCGCTTCGTTTTTGCCCACGTTCTTTATCACTTTTCTTTTTATTTCTATTTTTGTTGTTTTACTTAGTATATCTAAACTTTGTTTATTCAATTTTGTTCGGTTCACTTGAATATATTTGTTATTTTTATGTCGCCTCATATAACATTACGTGACTTTTGTACTCGCTGTGTACTTACCATAGTTGTGATTTGGAAAACATTTTCAAATTCAAACATACATACATACATTTCTTTCAACCTTTGAGTTAATATGCAATATAATAAATATATGGTACTATATACATTTATTTACTATATTTTTTGTTTTTTTTTTTATAGAAATAATTTCAATTTTTTCAGTTGAAATTTTTCCATGCATTTTTTTTTTCATAGAAATCATAGTTTCAAAACCAAAAAAATGTACTTGAAAAAGAACTATAAGGATCGGTTTACCGAAGTTGACATACTCTTCGTTCACAGTTTTTATATATTTAGTCTGATTGAAATATCTTATTTTATGTTAAAATATTTTAATATAAAAACAGATAAAAACTCTTAAATATGCAAAGTTATTGTATTATACAAGTATGTTGATCAAATCGGTCTAATTTTTGAGTAAAAAAATATGCAAGAAATTTTTTAAGGAAAACCTTTTTTTGCTGTGAATTTATTGGTTAAAAATAAATCCTTTTTAAGTTTTTGCAGGATTTAGACTTGTTAATAACACTGATCAACAACATTTTTGTCACAAGAACTATTTTAGTGTATATTTACTAATTCGAGGTTGCTGATTCCGAATCTGCCCTTGTATCATGTCTAGTTTTTGAGATATAGCCACTTCTTTTTTTCTCCCATTAACATATATCTTTCTAATATTCATAAATGTTCGACTAGTTCCATGTTGTGAGAAAAGTGGCTATATCTAAACCAAGGGCAGATTCGGCATCAGCGACCTTAAATAAGTAAATATCTAAAAAAAATACTTTTCCAACAAATATTATTGTCAAACAGTTAAATTTTGAAATCAATTGTGCAAGCTTCCTGAAACATATAGCGTTGCTTTCATTAAAATTGATGTACAAAATCAAAAAATAGAATACTGTTGCTAACTTTTTGAGCAACAGCTTTTCTGACTTCTTAATTGTTACACTAATAAAATTACATACATATTTCGAATACCACGCGTACAAAGTCGCAGGCACATCTAGTATCTCATAAAACAATGGAATGATCAGACTGAAAGTTTTCTGTTGATGGTTTCCATACAAAAATTTAAACTTTCTACATATTTTACTTTGTGAGCTATGAAAGATTCAATATCCGAAATTGGATGTTTCCTTAAAAATGCGATAAAAATCGAACTTATGAAGTAAACTTGGTTTGTCCCATAACCAACAAAACAAATTATGTCCACATAAATAGTTTTTGTAATCTCTGACATGGTAAAAAACGTGAATCGATTTTGCTTATCAAAAATATGATCTTTATGGGAATTTAATCCCATTTTCTTGATTCTGACATACAATTTCATATACCATTTAACTCAAATAGAAAAAATACAGGGTATAAAAACTTAAAAAAAAAAAATTCAAAATATGTACACAGGCGCGAGCACACACCGTTCGGTCAATTTTCAATTCGAATGAAATGCAACCAAAATAAACTGAAATACACATGGACAGGCATTTCCGACATATGTTTTCAATTAGAAAACACGACAGCGAACAATAATAAAACAACAAGTACGACAACATATGAATGATTGGTTGGTTGGTTACTAAAGGTGGGAAAGACGCGCACGAAAGTATTGTACGGTATTTTAAAATGATGATTGGGTCGAAGAAGGCACTCAAAAGTAATCTACAATACAATAACATATTTTTTCTAATCTATTTCAAAAGAAGTATTAGCTTTCGTAATCAAAAATAAAATGCTTAACAAGTGCCATTGATACAGAACTTATTGCTTATTGCCTTTGATGAATAATTGGATCGGAGGCAATTGAAGTGAAATTTGAAAGAATCTTTTCAAAATCCATCATCAATAGACAATAGACACATGAAACTACATACTTGTAAAATAAATCTAAAATAATTTGCTTTTGAAGAATCTAAGTTCCATTTAGAAAGTATTAAACTAAAATAGAATTGAGTAGAAGCAATAAAGAATGTATCTGTACAGCCAATTAAATGTGAAAATATTGCATTTTAAATAAGATTAAAGATATTTTCCTCCTTCTTTGCTTGTCCAGACTATCATCAAGATGCCTTTGTCTGACTTTTATGTGTAATACTTGTACTATTTGTACGTGGGATTGTGCTCTATCAACCATCAAACGATGCGGTTTATGTATCTGGTATTGTTCGATTTTGTTCGCCTTTGTCTGATTTGTCATGACATTGATATGACTCATCGTCCCACCATACCCGAACTATTATGGGCAGCTAATTGAACTCTACGAATAGTACTAGTAAGTATGGTATAAGACATTCAGGCTAATTAAATTAATGGTTTTCATGTTGTCTGGCGCATTTGATACAATGATATTGTCTTACACATATACACATAGTACATAGAATAGACGAAACTAAAGTGCAATTAAAGTGCAAAGTTGCATATTTAATTTAATAGAAAAATTTAATAGATAAAATGCATAAATTCACCAATTAACTATTTAACTAAAATACCATATATTCAAAGTTTATAAGTCGCTTCAGACTGTCAAACCTTTGGCTATCAAATGTCTTGATTTATTGAATGAACAAAGATATACGGTAGACAGATAGTTAAAGAGGAGAAATATAAAATGACATACAGACTGGTGAAACATTGCAATAAATTGTAAGGACCAAACCTAAGTAAGGACCTGTATATGTCTGAATGTATGTTCATTCTCAGTTTGAACCTGGAGTTGTGTAACATAAAGAAAATTCTGTCTATCTATCTGAATCTTTGTGTGTCCCCGAGTCATGGGAAAAGTTTTCTAACTTTATGTCATCCTTATGTAGATGTCGATGTAGATTGTACGAGCGATGATGATAATAATAATAATGATAATGTTGTAAATAGTCTTGGTTATGGTGTTGATGTTGTGCGCTTATTAAATTAAATAGAAACTTTTGTTGCATATGCTCTTACTATTCTATCAACTAAGTATGTTGCCACATAAGCATTTTTCAGGCAAAAAGAAAAGATAAACGTATGTTTCTGGTTTAATCCTTTGAAATCCGATACAAAGTATGCACTACTATAAGTTTATTACGTGCAGGATGTGGAGTCATCCTGTGAGTATGAGCATGAGCATGAAGCTTTGAATAAATTGAAATTCATGCAGAACAACTTATCTTTTATGCATAGAAGTAGTACTAGGATAAATACTTTCCATGCTTAATAATATGTAAGATAAATAGACAGAGAGAAAGACTGGTGATGACAATCAACGGATGTGCTGGAAGTGACTTTATTTTTTTAATAACAATTTGCCAGTCTCTATGGTAAACAAAAGAATTTTGTAGTTAGGATATCTTTTCATTTATTTTACCTTGTAGTTGGTTAATGAGTGCGTTGTTCTCACTATTATACCATATTTGTATGGTTGATTATGAGACTGTATGCATTTCATTATTGGAATGCTTGAAATGAAAACATTTGTTTGTATTTTCTCACTCATAGGTAATTGTCATACACATGGAATAAATGAAATTTTAGTTAATTGATCCAATCGTATTGTAATGTAATGTGGCATGATGTGTTATGTTGGTTCCATTCAGTGCAGTGTGCAACTTCCGTTTGAACATTTTGATTTGCAGATGCAACTGCATAAACCATTTTGAACGCGCACAAACAATGCAATTGAGCACAAATTATTGCAATTATAGTTACTACAACAAACAATGCAATGCTCTGCAACAACTCTGCATTACAATCATGCAACCATTGAAGTTCTACTAAATACAAACAGACATTTTATGAATCAATAAGTGATATATGTACCACCATACTATACAAATGTTACAAAGGGAGTATTGCTGTATATGGTATACACATGTAAGGCACACATATGGACATATGTATAAACCATTTTTCTTGTTGGGTTTGAGGTAGAAGCTATTTAAATGCGGCCTGCACAGCAGGTTATTGTTGTTATTGTTGGCTCTTCCTGTAACACTCCTGCACAGAGTGTAATTGTCTCTGTTGCAGGCAGCTTCGGTTTAGGGAGTGGGAATGGAATCAGCAGTATGGAACAGTGAAAACAGTTTGCTATGGCAGTTGTCAGTTTGGTTTACTGGTTAGAGGAAACTTTGTTCTTTCGTTCGTTCGCTGGTGTATTGTGTATTATGTGTTTTCATGTTCCATGCTTATTTTTTCCTTTATTCCTAAAGTTTAATTAAACACAAATGAAAGCACATATACTTCATACAACACACACTTTCATTGAAGTCCCTTCCAGGCTACCATTAGTCGCCATGGTGAACTGATTCATTTAGTCCTTAAATTGTATGTGTTGCACATACGTTAGTAGGTAGACACACATCCATTCAATCCTACCGGATGCTGCAAGCACTTAATCGTTGGGGCATCTTTTTGTATTTACTTCATACTCGATGCAAAGAGTTTGAGGTACATACATTTTATAGGATGAAATTAAGTGAGACATATGCACGCACACATTTACATTAAATAAAGTACTTAAGTGTGGTAGGACAAGCATAAAAGAAAAGCATTATTCCAGGTGAAAATGAAACCATATGAAATTTACAATTGAAGCATTGTCTACATTCGATACTCAATACGTGTTCTATCTGTTATGTATCATTCAGTACTCTGAATTCTAAGGATAGAAATTTCCAAATGATTTCATAATCATTAAATAAAAAAGAGCATTTCCTTGGAATTTTTTTCAGCTTTATAAATATAATAAACTAGCGAACCTAGGTTGCTTGATGCGCTGTTAATGTTGATGCTCGGTTTCAGTTTTGTTCAAGTCGATATTTTCTCGCTTTATTGAGCATCAAAGGAACACTCTCCAGACTATGCTATAGTTCCCTTGAGAATTTCATCAAAATTGTTCCAGCAGTTTAGGAATCCATACGGAACATACGCACCTAACATACATTCATTCAATTTTATAGACACACTAGCGCATCAGCTGTGCTTTGCTACGCTCCCGCCGTGTGATACATTTGACAAAGGCGACTAGATTATTTCTAAAATATGTCTCTAAGCTTTTTATGCAAAATTGTATCCACCAATTTCTCGACAACAGCAAGTCTAATTTGCACGAAACTTTACTGAAACACTCTCAAGACTATGCTAGAGATTCCCTTACAATTTCTTCAAAATCGGTTCAGCAGTTTCGGAATCCATAAGCAACATAGTCACATACATACAAACATACATCCAATTTTACATATAAATGGAAAGAAGAAGAATAGGGAACCCGGAACCTGATAGATTTGACAAAGGCGACTTGATTGGTTTTATATGCAAGATTTTATCCACAAATTTCATGACAACAGGAAGTCCGATTCGCAATAACGATTTTCAATAACGCTCTCCAGACTATGCTATAGTTTCTCTCAAAATTTCATCAAAATCGGTTCAGCAGTTTCAAAATCTATAGGGAACATACGCATTCATTTTTATACACATAGATCTATTTTAATTTATGTTCTATTTTTATGGTGTTTAGTACCTAACGGGTGATTCTTTACGAAGTTTTTGTCAATTGGGTTTCTTTAACATTATATAATATTTTTATTCAGTACTGTTTGACAAATCATCATGGAAAGACTCACACCGCAACAATATCTCCAAATTATTCAGCTGTATTACGAAAATAAACGAGCTGTCAAAAATGTACACTTCGAGCAACATATGGGGCGCATCATCGGCCTTCCGAGACCACTATTGCCAAAACCATCCGTAAATTTGAGTCGAAGTGTACGCTCTTGGATGATACGCGACCGAACAGACTACATCCAGTCCGTAGTGAGGAGAATATTGTGGCTGTAGCCGAGAGTGTGGCTGAAGACCATGAGCAATCCATTCGGCGCTGATCTTAACAATTGGGCTTATCGTATGCAACAACTTGCCGAATTTTACGTCGGTTTGAAGGCTTACAAAATCCAACTCGTCCAAGAATTGAAGCCGCCAGACTTGAATTTACGCTCTGGAATAGCTCAACGAAGCTCCGCTGTTTTCGCGTCGAATTTTGTTCAGTGATGAAGCACATTTCTGGCTCAATGGCTACATCAATAAACAGAATTGACGCATTTGGGCTGAGCAATCTGAGAGAATCTCGAACTACCGTTACATACACAGAAATACACTGTTTGGTGTGGTTTAGGGGCTGGTGGAATCGTTGGTCCGTATTTCTTCAAAAATGAGCACGGGCCACGGCACACACAGCGCGCGACACAATTGAGAAATCATTTTGGCGAGCAGTTAATTTCGCGTAATTGGGCAGATACCGGTTGCAATGCTGGAAAGAGTGATCCACAATTGGACCTCCCGAATAAACCACCAACGGCGTAGCCGCGGTCAACATTTGAGTTAAATTATTTTCATAAAGTAAATGTCAGAGAATGTTCTTCAGGACTTTATAAAGATTCGGCGAACCAATTGCTCTTTGTGTGTTTTATTTACAATTTAAAAAAAAAATTCCAAATGAATCACCCTTTACTAAGGATAGGAAAGGATAGATAGACCGCTCTTGGTCACATTCACCCATGTTTCACGACCCATTCAAATGCCTAAAAAGAGTCCAATTTTGTTTAGCTATTTATATAAAGTGATTCAGCATTTTTCACTCACAAAATGCGAAAAATTGAAAACATAATTTCTCCCAATGAGTTTGCTTTAACTTTTTTTAATCAATTTTTTCATCAAAATATTGCTTAAAGCGCAAAATGTTTAATTTGAACCTTTTATATTAATATATTTTATATTAAAGTTTAATTTATTTTCTTATTTTCAACCCTTCACACATAGTCTGAATGGCATTATAACTTTGACATGAGGTTTGTAATACATTAAATGAGTCATTGGATGTGACTATCATTATGGACCATAGTACCGCATTTATTTAGTACGAGCAATTAAAGCATTTGATGATATATTAAGCTACAAAGAGTCTCAGCCAGATTACTAAAAGAGTTTATACCCAGAGAAACCCTCTTCAGCCTTATAAAATTCACAAAATCATACTAAATGATGAATTATAAGTCGTGACTATATAAACTGCCTTAAAATTTACAATTTTGATATGGATAACTTTTCTTTTGTCCTCTTATAGGCCTCCTTCTTTATTTTTCTCCTCTTTAATTTCATTTTTCTGTTGCTGTCTTTAAGAATGATCAATTTATAGTTTAATTTTGCAAAAAAAAAATAAAAGAATAAGAAACAACACGCAAGGTGAAATAATGCACGCAATAAAATTTGGCCAAAGTTAATCATAATCAACATGAAATAAAAGGACGAAGTCAAGGAACATTGAATTGCGTTCTAATCTTAAACGCAAACAACACACGCAATTTGCATGAACTTTGAACTCTGAATGAACACATTTTACAACATTGGACCCTTATCGATTGGCATAGGTTATGACACGCTACACGCTATCTACAATAAATCTACCATATACCTTTGCCACATCCCATATCTCATTTCGCAATTTAACCGCCCATTGCCACTCCTCGTTGTGGCAAACCAGAGCCAAGCAGACTAGTGAACCCTAAAAAAAAACCAACGCAGACCAATTGGGATTTAAAATGTTACCCGAGAGCGAATCCATCATTAAATGAAGCACATGGTTCATTCATACTAGTATAACTCACTATAGTATCTAGTGATATGCAAAAGCATTTATATATTTTACAATATGTGGTACTTAAAGACATATATCAATTTTAGCCAATTTTACTACACGTACATATGCATATTGCATGATGGTATTCACAATTTTGTATGTTTGTGGTTTTTGTAGCAATATTCAAAATAAATTTTTAATTTCCTTTCTATGAGCTGGAGGAGGATTTAAGTTTGAGGTCCAACAACAAAATTGTATACAAAATAAATAAATAAAAATTGGTTTCAGTTTTTGAAACTTACCACACGCACGTCAATTGCTAAAGAGTTCCAAAGTCTGCTGCTGCTGGAGACGGGGATATCTGAGTGTATATTTACGTATATATGTAATATAAATCAACCTAGCCTAAGGCGGGTTGTCAAGGATATTTATCCTTATGTATATTTTTGTTTTTATTTTATGCGTATACCAAGTCAAAGAAGAAGAAAAGTAAAGTCCAAAGCTTCACGTTATCAACTTGTTTTTGTTTTTATTTTTTTTGTTATTATTTTTGCTTAGGGGTTGCTGACACTCAGGATCAAAAACACACTCATACACAGAGCCAAACACAAACACATATACACATGCACAAAATGTGTGTTTGTGTGTTTTTATTTCAGTTTTTCAGCCATTTACTTTTGCCTCAAGCGGTGCGCAGGGAGTATTTTGATGCAGCACATGCTGACTAGCTGTACTGGCTTTTGAATCCTTCCCCCACCAGCACCCGAGCTATCTGCCACCAGCCTTTGGGCCAAAATGTAAGTCCTCACTGAATCAGCTGTCAGAATTGGAGCAAGAGAAATGACTTGGCTCCCTTTGGTTTGGCTTGTTGTTGATGTGATTTTCTTCAAATATGATCAAAATTAAATATTATTTCGAATTTTCTTCAATTATACACTGCACCCGATTTTAAAATTTTTACAAATTTCATTTATTATTTAATGTTTGTTCTATTGTATTTTACTTTTTGTTATTACTTCTTCGGATTACTTGCAAAACTCTACTTAGATAATCATGACAAGAAATTGGGTCACATTACATTTCGAAAAAATGTTATTTCAATCAAAATCACTATATTCTGTAATCCTTAAAAAATCCTTTAGTATTGTAGTTTATCAAAAACAATCAAATGCACGAAATTATTCTTTCACAAATTATTATTTTATTATTTATGGTATGTAGTATTTCTCGAACAATGATGGACTTTGTTTATTTAAAAAACATTTTGATTGTTTTTACTGGAAAGAAATTCTTAATGGAATTTTTTCTTAGTTTTTCCGAACGCACAACGTTCTCTTTTGCAGTTCACAAGTGAACTAAATTGTGAGTGCAAATTTATTGAAAACAAATGCTCATAGAAATTAGAGAAGGAAGCTATTGACAGAGTTGCCAATGTTTCAATGACTTGTTCTAAAAATTGCAGTTGATTGAAAAGCTTTTTTTTATAATTTGAATTTCAATTAAAATTTGAAAGACTCGATTTCCTCCGATAATGATAGTATATTTCTTTCAATTGATTCAATTAACTAAAAGAATTTCAAAGTAATAATATTTTGTTGAAAATTTGAAAAAGAATATTAAATATACATACTTATAAAAGAAAATATGCATTTAAAGTTTGAATGGAAGCTTTTCAAAGAAAATGGTGGTGCTTTTATCATATACAATGTATACAAAAAAGGGAAATAGATGGCGCCGTTAACAAATAAAAACCGGAAGTAGAGAAAGTTGAATATGCTTCGCAACTTATTAAAGCCACAAAACTTTATGAACTGCTTGCATTAAAAACTGCTTGCCCTAACTAACTAACTGCATTATCATTATTTAACTTGGTTCAAGTTTATGTTTTTTATTGAAATTATGGTAAAACATGAAGACGAATTCTATTTTGATAAAAGAAAAATGAATGATAGTTACGAAAACAGCCTAAAGAGGACATTAGCTATAAATAACTGCAACTTCACTTAACTTTGGAAATTGAAATGAGCAATCGCGGCAACCATCGCGCGGGTTAGCCTTCTTATGTCCAAATATTCTTGTACAACTGTGAGGTATCATACGCACTTTCAATTTCCCATCGTCCAATATCATTCCATAGATTTTAGCAACGATTACTGTTGTGACCACCTCTTTGCGACAAGCTGAATGCTCAGCATCACTAGTACTGGTACGACCCCAAGGAATTCAGTATACCTCTTCAAAACCATTGAAATTGATGGAGCAAGGTAGAGCATACGAACAGCTCTAGTCCAAAGTCCTCACAGTACTTATTAAACCTTTCCTTGGTTTCGGTGATGGTTTTTAGCGCATGGATGAGCACATGAATTTCACCTTTTCTCATTGTTTTAAACGCACAAAAGTTTCTTGCTTCATTTGATAATAAAAATTAAACCACGTGGTCGATATTATTAACACTTCAACAGCTAGATGACACTAACTTAATTTTCCAAGGTCTTAATGAACGACCATATTAGTATATAACATATTGTTACAAATTTCTAATTTGTCTAACAGTTTCAAAATTATACAAATAGAAATCTGCTGTCAGTTGGCGAGCGGCTACCAGTTGGTGTGATGTGAGGGTGATGCGGCCTGAACAGCGATCAAATGGAGACAAGTGGCGACGTGGTGATCCAACGGCGACTTGCATCTCGACGTGGTGATCCAGCAGCAACAAACAATGCCTTACACACAAAAGACTTCTTTCTTTTGTTCTTCTAAAGATCCAATATGGAGGTTTTTTTCATTTTGTCCAGTTAATCAAATTCAATTGTAATTTTTAATTCCTCCTCTTCTTCTCTCCTAATTCAGCTGTTCCACACCAGGGCTACTTACATTTATTGAAGTGCTGCCAAGGTGTCCTGGAAATGATCGATAGTTACTAGGACCTTCTATAAAGAAAGAAGGTCGGTAGCATGGTGCGCGGAGCAATCTCGTATCATAGCACTTGTGACCTGAATTTTTTGTAGACGACTGGTAAATATGAAGCCATACATACTTGAGCATACTAAAATGTGCTTTTCCATTTTTTGGAAAGTTTTTAGACCTTGGAATGATCATACACAATTGAACGGGTGCCTGTAATCACCGGATCTAAGCAATGTTTGTGGATGATTGGCCAGAAAAGTTTATGTGTTATAAGTTATTTATGAGTTATGAGTTTCTCTCAACAGTTTTTTTAGAAAAATATCCATCAGTTGATTAGAATTTATGCCTTTGATGATACAACTTATAGTCATAATTTTTGTGAAACATATTCTACAATTATTTCCAATCTACATCTATTGAATGAATTCTTTTGAGGAGGACAATTGTTTTATTGACTTTTAATGATCTTATGAACGTATATAGTTGTGCATCCTTTCATGTTTGTTCCATACTTTGACTTTTTTTTAATCTTCCGTTTTATTTTTTTATGCAATTTCTCTATGAAAAAGATTGAAATCCGTAGAAGTAGAGATTCTTGCTTTTTCTTTTGTCGTTAGGACAGTTTTCCGTCCGATTATAAAATTAGAACTGAAATAACATGAAATAAAATCACAATACTTTTGCACAAGCAATCACTTTAAAAACCTGCCACATATTTCCATATTTCATGGTAGTTAAAATGAAACCACAAACAAAAATTAACATCAAGCTTAAGGAACGGTACTTTAAAGATAAAAAGAGAAAGGGCGATAAAAGTAAAGGCAGATTTGCAAGAACATAGACAGTATGAAACTATTCGTGTTCTTATTCAGGTGAGCGGCAGTGTATATTTATCATAACATGAACGAGATGAATTGCATCCAATCTTGTCGGTCATCATATTGCAGGTTTTGTTGTGGTCTTCGGATTTTTTTATTATTTGTTTGGGTATGTGTTATTTTCTTTGTGAGAGCATAATAATGACGAGTATACAGCATTTCATTTAATTATTTGTCTTAAGTCGCTTGAAGAGCATATGAACGTATATAATCATGAATTGCGCCCGCCTTCATTGGTACTCAATTCGTGATTTTTAGTTGACTTGTGACGGATCTTGTCAGCTTCCGGTTCGCAAGTACAGTAATGGGGTCTTTTATGCCTATAAACACGCTATTTTCACTGGAAAGTAGACAATTAAGCGCAAGCGGGTCAGCAATAGCGCAAGTCAAATTTACCGCTTTGATTTTGTTATTAGTTTCAAAACTTAGAATTGACTAAGCTTCACTACAGTAGATTAATCGTAAAATATACATCATGCTGTGGCATATTCAGTTTCCATAAAGATTCCTTTGAAAAATTAGAATTTTTAATCCCTCAAAGTGAGGTTACAATACTTTTGGTCAATTCTGCCTGGTTACAAATAAACGCGAGTTAAAGATTGTTAACTATTATTTGATACAATAGAATTTGACCACATATATGACAACAGATTTCATCAGTGGAATGAACTTCGCTTTTGTTAAGAATATATTTAATGCACAATATATTGGTTGGGCAAATGGGGAATGGACAAGATATGTTTGAATCCTAAGGCTTATGCTATGTATGTATTTCTTCTCTAAGTTCATTTCATTTTCTTTTATTTCCTTTGTTCTCCTCTATATACTATTGTTTTCTTCTGTTAGTTGTTTTTGTTATATTTGCACAAAGTTTAATTAATTTTCGTTAAATGTTAATTAAAAGAGACTTACATCCTCATTAAAAGTTTTTGATTTTATTTTACCTAAACAAGTTTTTTTCTTCTCACCTTTTTGTTATATAATTTTGTTTTTTTTTGTTTTTGTTTGGAGTGAGGTATTGGTGGAATGAGCTATAAATCCCGAAAACAATGACTCAGAGTAAAATAAAAGAAGAAAGAAAAGAAAAAAATTGAATCAAAATGATACGCAAAATAAGCGCAACACTGGCAAAAAGTTAATTAATGCGGCCAAGACACAAAAATTCCCAAAAGAATTTATCGAATACAAAGGCTTTTCTTGCAAAAGATTTGCAATTATTTTTGCTTGAGTGCATTAAGATAAATGATGTCGATGTTGCTGATGATGATGATGAGCAAATATAATGGCATTTGCCACATGTAGGAGGTCACTAATAAAAATCAACTCTGCCACAAAGGTCTGTGTTTTGTTGTAGTAATAGCTAACAAAAACTTGAAAACTTTTTCAATTGAAAGAAAGAATAAATGAAACTTTTTAATAAGCATTTTATTGAAACAAATAAGAAAAACCTACATGTGCAGAGATACTCATCCATAACAAAATAACAAACATCATCATCTCTCGAACACAATTATGGAAATCAAGAAAATCAAAATTGAACATAAAACAATGTCAACAATAAAAAGAAAATATTTGTTGAATGTTTGTGTGGCAGTATGGAAAATGTCATAAAGTTCGAAATGAAGTGAGAAAGTAATGGAACAACCAAGCAGAAGGAGCGACCAATGATGAAGTGTTAAAATCTAAAAAAGAAAAGAATGGAAAAAGTGAGAAAAAGTCGCCCATGAAGTGGTGAAAAGCGCAAAAGTATCCAAAAACAATAATAAACATAGGAATGAAAGTTTGTATGAGTCTGAAAAGTAAAGAAAAGAAAGCCAAAACAGGCGTAGATGTAAAGGGTTTTCATTACCTAATCTTTAATCGTACTGAAGATTATATGGGAAGGTCTATTTTCTGAAGAATATAAAAAGATATTCGTTTCTTAACCTATGACCAATGGACCCAATCAGAACAAAGGCGTTAAGTAATCTTTAATCGTACTGAAGAGTATAATAGGGGACTACATATTTTCTTTCAGAATCTTATCCTAACTGAACGATATAAGAAAAAGAGTTTATGCTCTTTTTTCTCTACACCTATGAGCAATGGACCCAATCAGAACAAAGGCGTAAACAGCAGTTCAGTTCAGTTGGCTTGAGTGAGTCCCGACAGGATAAACTTAATAAATTCAGTCACTCACCTGCTGTCATTTCTCTCTCTCCCTCTCTCTCTCTCTCTGTTCTATCAGTGTTCTTATATCCTGTGATATCCTTTGTAGTACATAAGTAGTATAAGTGTGTGTTTGAGTGTATCTACTTACTTTCCTGTCAATATGCATGTGTTTTTCTGTGTAGTTTGTTTCTTCTCGTTTTGTGAATTGAAATCGGTTTGAGTTTTACGCTTATGTTCGGCATTATTGGGAAAAGTTTTTGGTTTTTTTTTTCTTTACAACAGAACAGAACAGAATAGCACAGCATTTTTTAGCTGATTGAAATTAGTTGAAGCATAAAAAAGTTTTGTTTGCAAACAATTTTATATGAAAATATTTCGGTTTTTTGGGTAAAAGTAAAATTATGACTGCTTTGCATATTTTTCGGCGCATTGCTAAAAGTTTTGTATGCCCACCTTCCCAGTCAACCAGTCAACCAGCCATCCAGATTTCTCAGTTATTGGCAAAACGAGATGTTGGAATTTATAGTCTCAATCTTTTCATTCTGTTCTTTGTTTTTGGGGTTTGGTTTGTTTTATTCATTTGTTCTGTTATTGTTTTTGTGGGTATAACACATTAATGGAATTAGGTGCGTTCGGATGCTTGTTGACTTTGTTCAAATTCTTATTGACTTTGGAAAATGCACACGATATTTTTCCATTCCTTTTCGTTTATTTGATTTCTGATTTTTCAAGATTGTTTTGTTTACTTAAAAAGTAATGAATGCAAATAAAATCAAATAAAAACATAGCTAAATGAAAAAGTTTTATAAAAAACCAATTGAAAGTGCCCCTAATCCATATACACACTCAAACACAAAACAGACAAACAGACACATATACTTTGGGCAAATGTGTCCCTAATTTGTGGCACAAACAGACACCTACATAAGGACCTGCACTATGGGGAAAATGATTACATATATCACATGATGTTTTTGATTTTCAAATTACAAAAATGTTGTGAAGTCAGTTTAAAATCATGACTACTGTACTGCAAAGGAACAAACGATCACAAGTGGTGAATAAAGTAACAGATAAGAAGCGAATCTTGAATCTTGCATGAGCGTCACTCATTGGCCATAATTATATCAGATGATTATATTCTATTGAATTGTAGTTTAAAAGTGTTTCACAGTTTCCTTCATCTAACTACAAAATCTTCACTTATTAATAATACAAATAATAAGTTATTATCCACGAGTAAGTACAGATTTGTAGAGTGAAGCTCTTTTATAGGCATTGTGGCAGTAGCAAATTTTCAAAAATCTTCACCCTTAATTCGTCAGATATCATATTATGTGTGAACACTTGTTTTGTGATTACCAAAATTGAACAAGTGTAACCATCCCGATGAGTGACTAGTTGGGGACATCAAAGTACTTTAGCGTTGTCGCAATAGTAAACTCACAAAAATCGTCACACAAATAATCGTCAGATTACTGTTTTTAACATTCTGTATGTAACTTGCATTCAAAAAGCATTTTAGGCAAGTGCAGTCGTTGGTTTGTCGTGTTAAGTATCGTCTTTAACCCCAGTTACAAAGTAAGTCTTGTTAGGGTTCCCTACCCAAAGTATGCCAACTTAAGTCCTTATTAGAAAAACTTTTTTTTGGATCCTGTCTTATCGAACTGAAATTTAGAAACTATTCGTGTCCATATTCACTAGCTATCTAAATTTCAAGATCCTAGGATTCCCATACAAACCCAAATTCAAATCAATATTGTTATGAGAACAACTTATAATTTTCTGTCTTCTCGAACTGAAATTTAGATACTATAAGTGTGTGATCCATATTCACCAACCATGTAAATATCAAGATGCTAGAATAACTAGGAAGGGTACACCTCCCATACAAGGCCAAATTCAAATTAATGTTCATATTAGAAAAAGTTTTTTGTTCTTTGTCTTATACAAATGAAATTTGGACGCCGTTAGTGCCTAACCCATATTTACCAGCCATGTGAATCTCAAGATCCTAGGATTCCTAAGCAGGGTAGTGACCCGAATTCAAATCAATGTTCTTATTAGAAAAACTTATTTAATCTTATCAAAATGGTATTTGGACACTATAAGTGTGTGATCCATAATTACCAGCCATGTTAATTTCAAGATCTTTTAGAAAAACTTATTTGTTTTTTGTCTTCAATGCATGATGGTACGGAAACCTTAATGTGCAAGTCGGACTCACTCTTGACCGATTTATATTATATATTAAAATTTTTTTACCTTTACCTTTACCAGCTGTTAACTGGTCAAATTTCTGTGAGTTGTTTATCTAATGTTCCTCATTCAGTCCCATTTATGTTTAACTAAATTTTTCTTTACACGGGTGTCCCCACGACACCTCTGTGACGTTTTTTATTAAAATAATGGTTCAGTAAAAAGTTATGGCAACATCTTTCTTTGTCAGTTCATCCGCTATTTGTTGTATATTGGGTACTTCAGTGTGACCTGCAGCACATTTTCTACTACTCTTGTTGCTGCTTCTTTGTTGCTATAATACATGCAATTATTTCCACATAAGTTTGAATTGCATTTCGAAGGAAGATTAGTATTTTTAGTAATAACTTGATAGCAACATCATGACCATAGGTGGTGTCGTTTGAAATTAAAAGCAAGACTGAAGTACGTTGCTTTCATATTCTATCTCTGTTTAAAATATACTAGATGATTTCTTTATGAATTCTGAGAGATTTATTCTCAGTCCGCAAACCCCAAAGCCAATTCTCTTATTTATTTGGGACCCATCAGTAAATCTCTGCAATATTTGTTCGTGATGACAACCTTGGATGTTATAAAGACTATAAATAAATTTACATTTTTGTGAAAAGGTTAGTAAATATTAAAATTCAATATAATTCAATAAACCACAATGAAATTAACGACAAGCATAAATAAACAAACAAATGACAACAAGAACAACAAAAAACAAAATAATAATAGAGTAATAATAATAATGAAATCAAAATCAACGTTAACTAACATTAATTATAAGTACATAATTACGTTATTTAATGGCTTAATGAAGTTAACAAAGTGTAGTTGCTCAATAGATAAAATAAACTAAAGAACTTCAATGTTTGTTTAGACGTATATGTATATGTATATGTGTGTATTTGTGTAAAATAGCAAAGCCACAGCGCATTCGTTGCATGGCAGCCAGAGGCTTTGGTAAACCTAATCACAGGATATGCTTGCTTCAAGTGGCAGCACAAAAAAATTAATTACGTTCGATTCAATGCTGCTTCTGCTGCTCCTTCTGCTCCTGCTTTGGTTTCTTCGTCTTTGATTACCACGAAACTGATAATTTTTCGTTTAGAGTGTCGGATGAAATACGCTTCAGTAAATCACAAAATCAATTGAATTAGTCAAGTGACATGACAGCGTAGAGCAGCAGTTGGTAGATGTTTGAATGAATGGATGGATGGATGGATGGAACATGCTAACGAACAAACTGTCGAACGAAGGCATTCACTCACATACTACTACTACACTAAGGCGCTAAATACTAATAGCTAAAGCAAGCAAGGACACATGAAGACAAGATGACTTTCATCCTTCTTTGGATATGTGTAATGCAATTAATTGAACATCATCATCATCATCATGCCACAAGAAGAAACATGTTTCTGTTTTTTATTATTATAAATTTGTAAACCAAAAATGGTTAAATGCGTTTACATTCATTAAAATTATTTTAGTTTAGACTAGCAAAATGAACATTTACATTATTGACAAGGAAATGGAAAATAGAATATAAAAATATTTGTAATAAAATTTAGAAACATTTGGCATTTAATTTACTGTTGATGTTGTTGTTGTTGTTGTTGTTGTTGTTATTGTTGCATGGAATTTATTATTTAACCGCATGCGAATAATGTGTGATTGCCCCTAAACGTATGCAATTGTTATTTATTTTCATTTGACCGCATAACAAAACCAAAGTCGCTGTTATCAAAATATTTAACAAAATGCCACAAAAATAATAATAATAATAATCACAATACGAAAATATATATTCATTATAATTATAAAATATATGTGGTGTGCTTAAATAAAATGTGTTGAGTGCCTGAAGTGTTGAATTGCCTAAAAATACGTTATGATCACGTACAAACATCATGCATCACATACATATGTATGTATATCAATATGATGCCCCCCAAATTTCTCAGTGTCCAGACAACATAAATCAAATGTCAAAAAAACCATCAGCTACTGATAAAATCAACAACAATTTGTGGTATTAAATAAATTATTTATATTGTGTATAAAAATTTATTGATTTACAAACAAATCATAATGAATAAGGTCTTTTATTTTTATTTTTAAGAATTTTCTTGCAATTTATTGAGGAGGGAGGCATCGAAGGAAAAGTTTCCATGCCTGATATAATACAAACCAAATAGATTTTTAACAACATGTAAATAAGTAGTATTAAAATAAACAAAGGACCAAATAATGAATATAATGCCTACGAAAAAAAAAACAAACATGGAAAAAAGCGGCTCTTGGAAAGGAAAAAAAAAAACATAAAAACCACGATAACCAAATGACAAAGAAACACTTAACCAACATTCACATAAAAAAAAAAAAAAACAACTGAACACTGTACAAAAACTGTACAACAATAGTGACAATATTACAATATTTTACAATTATTTCTTCCCCAATTTAAATACCCTAAATATTTGCTTGTATAGAAATAAAACATCATATGTGTAATGAAATGAAATTAGTAACATAGGACAAAACATTTTTATTGAAATTTATTACAATACAATATAGTAGAAAATGGAGAATAGAGTCAAATAATGTACAGAGAAATAAAGAAATTGTAAGAATGGAAAAGAAAATTTTGACTTGGAGATTCTCAAAATATACTTATAACCCACAAAAAGCATAAACATTTGATTTTGAAGGATCCAACTTGGATCATCCAAGTACTGTACCAACGAAGCTTAAATCTATTAGAATATATAAGAATTGATATTTGAATAGGTGCCGAATAACTTAAATTATAGCTATAGAAATGATCAACATTGTTAAATTGCTTCATTGTCCTCAATGAATCATAAAAAGCACGCCACCAATCGAACAAGGATTTTTTACGGATATCATGCAATCATGAATCATCTCATGAAGATTCTTTTTAGCCCAGATGCGACAATTTTGTTTCTTTACTAAGCCATTTAGCCAGAAAACGGCATTATCGCTACATATTAAACTTCACGAATTCACAAATAATAGCGAATTTTTATAGAAACGATTAGAAATTTTGACTATTTGTTGCAAAGTATTTCTTCACACAATAAAATGTTTATGTCGAAATGCATAGAATAGCAACAATTGAAAAATAATGAGTCGTAGGTGAAAAACTCTTTATAATGAATCAATGGAGTAGAGCAGAGCCATGGTGAATACACCAGCTCATCACAGACTTTCATAAAATTGGCTTAAGAGTCGTTCTGGTGAAGTGGGGTTCGAATTTACTCAACTCGCAACTGGCCATGGATGCTACAGGCAGTAATTTCACATGTTTGGGCACGCTGCGGATCCGTTCTGTAGTCCCTGTAGAGATGTCGTGGGGGACCCGGAGCATCTTGTTCATGAGTATCCCCGTTTCCAAGCGGAGCGACGAAGAATGTATGCGCACGTCGGAGCATGACAACATCTGTGGATGACTGGGCATTCTTTTCTGCCGAAATTGGAATGCTTTGTCGGTGCCTTAAGGATTAAACGGGATTTGAAGAGATAGGGGGTTTTTTAAGTCGGTAGGCTAATGAAACCGACATTACTTGTGGCATGGGTCAAAAGTATCTTTTAAGATTTTTTACCTCCTTGTTCGCAAAACAAACAAAAAAAATAATAATAATAATGAATCAATGTATATGAATGTTTATACTTATAAAAATCGGTCAAGTGGGAGTCGGACTCGCACACGAAGGGTTCCGTATACTACTGCACAAAGTTGAACAATATGTATGCAAATTCGTTGGACGTAAAGCTTGTACAAGTACCTCTGGCTGAAATTAAGTTAAAATATTTTGTTTTTTTTTTTATCGCAAAAGTGAAATATTTATACTACAAGACTAAACTAAAATGAGAAACAAAAGAGATTGTGCACACTGACAAAAGGACGGATGGACGGACGGACAGCGTAGGCTTAGTAATAGGCACACTTTAGGTACGGAACCTTAATAAAAAAGGTTTTCCCATATTAGTGAAGGATTATATGTTGCATTCAAAATTTCTTTATTTATAAAATAATAACTTTGATCTTTACATTTTTCTTGATATTTATCAGATGATATACTAGTAGAGACTATTGTACTTATGTATATCCAGAAGGGCAACTGTCGATTCACCTCAACGTACCACACTCGTTCAACGTTTTCTATTTCTTTTTTATTGATTTATTTATATTTTTTGTTTTGTTGATCATATGAAAATTCAACTTCATGAAAGCAGAAAGGAAGGAAGGATGTAAAAAATTCGACTTTTGCGACAAATGCATGCAATTCTGCGATGAGCACGATTCACGGAGAATTTGAACGTGAATGTGAATGCAATCAAAATGTGGTTAGTTGCGTGTTTCGACCACCATGGAAAAATAACAACAAACAACAGCGACGAGGAACAACAAGAACAACAATAAAAAAATAACAATTGTCAACAATTTTAATTTTCATATGCATGCAAACACATACTACTATACTACACTATACTGTCTGTCTTTCTATCTGTTCACTCTCCCTTCACTTCCTACTCCTTTGTAATATACATAGAGGAAATGTAAAAGTGAGAGATGCGCTCATGCAAACAGAAAAACGTACAGCACGCATGAAGCATGCAAGGATAGTAGAAGGATGCCACACGCACGCAAAATACACAAACATGAATGCCGCATGCTTCCGACCATGTTTGCGTGTTTTACGATTTTGTTTGCCTATGAGGCCAACACGCCCCGCCCACTATGCTCACTACGCCCTAACGAATTACAAACATCAACAAACAACAGAAAAAATTATAGAAAAACAGAATGGACAACTTCAGTAGAGAGTACCATACAGTAAAGTTGAAATTGGTAGTGAGTGCTAGTCAACATCATCATCACCATCATCGCCATCAATGTCTGATGCAATGAAGCCAAGCCGATTATAAATGTTGCATTTGTTGTGTTGTTTGTGTTTTGAATAATTTTCCACTGTATGGTATGATATATTATATATTGAGTGGTGGGTGTGGAACAACATCTGATATTCTGTTGCATTTTCATTGCGGTGCTCTGGACTCACAAAAAAAAAAAAAAAACGCACACAACAGAAAATATTTTCCACTTTGCAAGTAATGAAAATTGTCGGTTGTGGTTTGTTATGGCGCTCGGTTTGTTAATTATGAATTATTAAAATTTGATGACAATTTTTCCCCAATGCATTTGAATTGTTGTTGTTTCACTGTACTGTGACCAACATTATTGGCAATTTGTGTCTGGTTGGCAATTTAGTTAATATTTAAAACACATGCATTTTCAAGTGAATTTCTCTTATTCATTTCATTTGTTTGTTCATTTGTTCAGTTGCTTCAAATAAACATTTATTTAATTTTATTACAATATTATTTTTATTGTAATTTTATTTTATTTTTTGTATTATTATATTTTATACACTAGTGTGAAATGTTGTATCACTTTAGTTTGGTGTTTGTTAAACATTGAAGATGATAAATCATTAGTTTTTGAACTATCCAGGTATGAGGGCTTCTTTCTCACGTTCATGTCAAATGTTTTAATTGGTTGGGTGTGCCATGGTTTTTATAAGCTTGTTATGAAATATGATTGAAACATAACACGATCATGAAAAGAAGATGACACAAGATTCATCACATTTAGGATGATTAAAACAAATATAATCTAATTGAATTACAGAATGTGATATGTAAATATTGTTCTTAAATCATTAAATATTTACTTATGTTGGTATGAGTCTAAACGTAAAACAGTGTGACAATCCCTCATTCCTATTTTTTATTTATATTATTAAATTGAACAACATTAATCCACCAATTTAAATGGAGCCTATGTCCTTTTTGTAGTCCGTGTACCCAAAGATCATCAGGTTGAAAGCACTAAAGCATCCTCCTGGAGGTGTTTGTTGCCAGAACAGATGCTAGTTTGTGGATATGCGCCTTTAGCCGGTCCTGTTGCTATACTTGCTAGTTTAACGGTTGATCTGCTCACGGACCAAGGAGCATTAAAGATCTGTCGCAGGGCAGAGTTCTGCACCTTCTGCATGACATAGCTCATACCTTAGCAACGAGAATATGATCGTCAGAAAGATGAAATTATTACAATATAAACCTTTAAAACGGTTGGTCAAAAGTTAATTTATGTAACCTAATATTTCAATGACTAAACCAAATGTTTTTCTGTTTATTCAATTAGCGACCTAAAGAAAACCACTTTAGAATTGAATGGAAAATACCCACAAAGTGGATGATACGATGCAATAAGTCAAATTTAGAAAAATTTAGTTTTTACCATACTCATAAGAAACTATTTTAAATGACAATGATACAAATTTTCTTCACATGATACACGTCTATCCATTATAGTAAGGCTGTCGTATAGACTTTTTAGATTGGGATTTAAAATTTAAAATTAAGTTAAAAAAAAAACATGCAGATTCATGCGCCACTTTAATAGAACACCTTTTCAAAAAATCCATTTATTAAACTTCTTGTTTCAAATATTTGTATTTCTTCTTTTGTCAAATACATTTGAATTTTTTTAGTAGTGGGCTGTGTGACCTTTTTGTTTCAAAACTTCACAGATCCTCTTTGGAATTGATTTCCAAGTTAATTTGATGTCCAAGTGATGATTTGAAGTCTTTAAAGGTTGTGGAAGAATAGAAAGGCCTGTGTTAAAACACCATTGTATGCCATCGCATTCATTGTTGTTAACAAAAATTGCAACTCACAGGTGCTGTAATACGAGATCGCTTCCCATACCATGACACCTCCAACCTTGCTAAGTAAGCGGTCCAAGTGATGGGTTTCCTTTCGGGGGATATGGAAATAATATCTGGGGCATTGGTGTTCTTTCAACTTAAATTTTATTCATCTGAAAAGACGACGCGATGTCACTCTGTAGTCAAGCTCATATGGTAACGGCAAAACCTAAGGCGTTGCGCCTTTCGAAACTCATTCAGCGGTGGTTTTTATTAATGCGCAGATTTCGATATTACACGCTGCATAGGGGTTAGGCTTATTTATACTATACATTCTCATTGATTTTCGATACTAAGTCGTGAGAGTTAAATGTTTTTCTCAAAACAAGTCGCCTGTCCGCATCAGGACACAGTCAGTACGGCCTTTCATGTTTTTTCCATATTTTAACTCGTTGGCTAAAAATGGGGACACCTCTTTTCGGCTTCTTTCTATTAGCAAAGGACCTAACTTTATTCGATAATATAACTAATTTAATAAATAAAATATATAATAAAATCGATATGATAATTTGAATTCATCGATCTTTGTTTCGTAACTTTTGCGTACACCTCTTCGGTGACACCTATGGTAAATGAATATAATAATTAAATTTGTAGACAATTGTTTTCTTTAAAATTTCTAATTTTAAATCAATTTTTTTGTATTTCTAAAAATTTATTTCTCCTTAATAGGAGTACAAAAATCTTATTTCATTATTCTTTCATATTCTTTCTGGACCAATTTCATTAAATATTTTTTTTTTTCTTCATTTTCTCTGAACTATTGAAAAATTCAATAAGCAACCAGGCAGGCTACTTGAGTCAATTTCAAACGGCGCCTTTTATAAAATTATTAATTAAAACTGAAAATAAATACATAAATCAATTATGAGGCTTCAATGGAAGAAGCCTTCAGCTGCTTCATGTGCAAGTAACGCAACATTAAAAGGCCACCGGCCACTGGCAGCGTTGCAATTAAGAGTGGAAAATGAATGAAGGCGAATTGTGAGAATTGTGTTTGTAGTACCAGTATTGCTGGCGGCAAAAAGTATGCAACAAAACTTCGAAGTGATAAAGAGAGTAGTCACTGTTGAACAGCAGCAAAATGGCAGACAAAGTGCACAAAATGGTGGCAATTTAAGCTTTGTTTCCGCGATTGAATGAATGCCGGCTATGAATGAATGTAACAGATTCTCTGAGTATGAAGAGTATGGTAAAGTGAATTGGTGGGCGAATGATACAAAAGCGTGTTAAGGAATATAAAATCATTAATAAATGTACTATAAAAGAAAATGCATACAAAGCGTAGAGAAGACAAGAAATTTTGTATAAAGAAATACAAAAAAAACGAGCAAGTTACATTCCAAGTTAAGGAAGAGATGACAAGATTCATTGCAACCTTTTAAGTTATTGTTAACACTTGGTTGTGCTTTTTTGCCTTCTTCCTTCTTAAATTTTTTTTTCTTCATTTCCTCCTTTTCATAGTTTTTATTGAGCTTCTTGTTACTTTATTTTTTCTCTTTCCTTCACCAATAATTTTTTCTTTCCTTTCGGTTACAATGAATTCTGCTGCTGTATTCATTCTCAGACAAAGTAAAACGTAACAAGTGCAACAACTTGCAACAAGGAAAGGAAAAGAAAATTGCCACTGAAAAGAAATGGTGGTTTGGTCACTTACAAAATGCGTGATAAAAGAATAAAGTAAAAGAAAAATCTAAAAAAATATTGAAAAAAACTGAACAGATTTTTTATTACTTTATTTCTTTGCTCGCTTGTTAGCAATTGAACTTCCTTTTGCATTTGTAAATTGTGCAATATTTTTTAATGAACTCTTCCCTCCTTTTTGCGCTTTTGCTTTGTACATTTTTCTCTATTGGTTAGTCAAAGGCATCAAATTAAGGCATTAATTGAGTGAGTCAGTGTGTGAGTAAGTGCTGCTGCTATGTTAACTAGAAATGCCTTTAAATCTGATTTTCTTTTTTTTTTTTGTTTCTTTTCTTGTCATTCAATAAGCATTCCAACACTTCTCTATCATTTTCAATTGATTGTTGTAAAATGGTTTACATATATTTGAATTCAGAATAGGCTTGTGTTGTAGCTAAGTATGACTTCAGCATTTGAATATGGTAATATCTTTTTCTCTGCATCATTTTTTCTTTAAATCTATAAACTCAAAAATACATATCATGACAATTTAGTAGATGAGCAAGCAATTTCAACTTTTGAACTTGATGCTCCTTCCATTTCTTAAAATACACACAGATTAAAATACCTTATGCAATCTAAAATATGGAGAAAAATATACCGATTTTGTGCATGATCAAACAGTATGGAACTAGATTAATAATGTTGCTAGTCAAATATTCTGTAAGCATTTGTAAATTAAGTTTTTTATTTTGCTGAAAGAAAAGCTTAGATTTCTGTGTTGTTGCTATTTTAAAGTGAGAAACTCAAGCGTTAATTCCTTTATGAATGATTTTTTTTGTCAATTTCTCTTTGACCCTGTGCCCATGCTCAATTTGTGTACACAGACATATTACATTATTGATTTGACTTATGTTTAGGGTAGAGTCAGCATTCACACTGCATTTTATCATTGAGACCGGGAGCTATGCGAGCACACCATTTACATGGTAGGTGGATCAGACTCTTACAGTCAGGGCTGTCGTGGAATCGGATTTGAAAGCAAAATAATTTGGTTTTGTTGTTGCGCATTCCCATTATGTCGATTTCAAGTTCGAATTGGTTTTGGCTCCGTTTTCGGTGTCGCAGCTTCCGATTTAATCGGTTTGTTAAAATCTGATTAAGCGCGCTTCGCAACATTTCGTTCACTTCTTGTTGATCGCTGTTCAGTTGACAAAATGTATAATAACTATTATTGTCATATAGTTTTTTATCTATTATTTTATTTTCGTAGCCCATTGGGTATCTAATCTCTAATTGTTTGCCTTTCGTTTTGTAGGCTAACAATGGACGGAAATTCAGAATCCTCTTAGTCGGGGTCATTGCGTAATCTTTTGACATTTTCTTTGACGCTGATTCGAATATCGGTTCGGTTCTGCTTATGTTCGAAAGATGGCAAATGCGATCGGATTCAGTGACACCATTCTAAATCGGAATCGGTTTGCAATTCTGACAACAAGGCAATTCTGATTCGATATCCACGATAGCAACAATTGTGGTTTTGGTCTGACTGTGATCATCTATTGTACATGTTCATTATTACCTTGATTATTACAGACACTCTCTCTTGCACACAGCATTTTCATAGGCAAATATAAATGCACCTGCCTAAGACATTTGACATTTCATCACCCGTCCATACCGCGTACTTGGTGCGTTTATAAATGTCTTTGATACTTATTCTGGGGTAAAACAAGGCCGTTGCTGTTTATTTTATATCTTAATGATATCCACAACAATTTGGAAGGTAGTCTAAATATTGATGGGACAAACATAAGAGTGTTAGTGTAGAGGATTGTTGTTTAAAGTGGAGTATGGAAGTAAACCTAATGAAGTCACAAATAATGGTGTTCAGAAAGGGAGGTCGACTTTCGGCCCAAGGAATGTGGACTTACAAGCAAGAACCAGTGAAGATAACGTCAGAGTAGTGTTACCTTGGTGTAATTCTCACACCAAAGATGTCTTTCACCAAACACATCAACAACCGAATTGAGCAAGCAAAAAATAGCATTAACTCGACATGGCGTAATTTCCTAGGCAAAAGCGAAATCTCATTGGCATCAATGCTGGAAAAAGTTACAGGTAGCACAAACCGCTTTTATAAATAACTGAAACCAGCAGCTGGAGAAAAATATTTTAAAGCCAACCTAACACAACGTGAAATAACGATAATAATAAAAGTACGCTGCGATATATTACCACTAAATGCAAATCGTTTCGCGCCAGATATGTCAACCATTTGTACGCTATGCAACAGGAATGAGCAGGAAACAGTGACGCACTTCATATCAAGATGTCCTGTTTTAAAATGAATTTAGGGTGTCACATTTCAAGAAAAATTCAATTGAGCAAAATGAGCTGATAAACATAAACGGTGACCATGAAATCAGTTGGAAGACTATAGCAAGCTATATATCTACAATATTAAATTATAGAAACTTTTTAATATCAGATTTCAGCTAACTGCTAACAGCCATGCTGAAAAATAACCCTCGTTCTTTTTTTTCTTTTTTCCAAAAATTTTAATCTGTACCTATGTATTTAGTACGAAAAAATGAATAAAAAGAAGTACTTCTACTATAAATGCAAAATAAATAAAAGATACACTGCATTCTGAGGTACAGTTTCTCTTTTCAATGTTTTCGAAAACAAATACCGAATTCTGGTGTCCACAATGTTCAGTATTATCTTTTTGAGCTTAATAAACTAATATTGTTTACCATTAATTAAAATCCTCAAAAGACTTGTCAAGCTATAGCTTAGCTTAAAACGTACTTTAGCCTATAAAAAAAAAAACGTTTAATCAACACAATGTAATTCAATTTCCTTTCATAGTTTTAAAAATAATGGAAGTAATGTCAGTTAAAGCATTTTAACTACCATAATAAACTAAAGCTCAGATTGTCAGAAAAGTTTGACATTAAACGTTTAGAAATCGGTTATTTGTATACGGTTTGTGTTAGTTCATGAATCTACTAAATGATTTCATGATTAAAAAGTTTCTGAAATTTAGAAAAAGTTAAGGAAATGATTACCCAAATTAGATAAATGAAATCTCCGGACACAGGTGCAATGTAACAATAAATAGGATTTTCTCTTGGCACTTTAAGTTTTTTTCTTTTTCATTTTCATCTGTAATTTAAATGTAATTTAGTCTCTGAAAGAAAGTTTCTAAGTAAAAGAAAAAGACAAGCCACACGTTCATAGTGCTGACCCAATAATAAAGAAAACTTTGTCATCCACATACTATACAGAAAGTTTAAAAAAAAAACAATAAATAAAACAAGAAAAACAACAATAAGAAAATTAAATTTGTTTGAATAAATAGTAACATTTAATTAAAGAACAAAACTTTTGCGTTAAAATAAATAAAATAGAATAAATTATACATAAAGAAACATGGAAGAAAGGGGGGAAAAAATGCACATTGTCACATGATGCAAGTTATTCGTGCAAGTGTCTAAAATAATACAATTAAATAGAAAAATAATACAAAAAAAGACAAATATTATTGTAGTTGTAGAAGTAGAGATCTGACAACAAATAAAGAACACACTCTTGAAATGGAAGCATTTTTATTTTACTTGTGATTTTATTTTAAGCACCCAGTTCAAGTCAACTCAACTAAAATTCAACTTGGCTCGACTCGACTCTCGACTCTACTCGCCTTGTAGTGAATTGAATTGAGTTGAGTTGGTGAGAAAGTAGAGAAGATGAGTTTATGAACGTTTTATTCAAGTTTGTTTGACAAATTTGTTTTGCGAAATACATACATACATATATACTATGTGAGTATGTGTGAGTGTGTGAAATTTAATAAATGTGTAGTCATGTTAAAATTGTGTTTGAGGTGTTGAAGTTGTTGTCGCTGAAATGCTTCATACAAAATGCAAAAGTTGACAGGCAGCATGAAGCATGGAATATGCAGCAATAAGAACTTGTCGACTGTAAATTAAGTGAAGGAAAAAAGTTTATTACATTTTGCATGATGAAAACAGGTAAATGAAAAGCATTTCCTTCATATACCCATTCACCATCCTTACTTACTTGTATTTAAAATTAAAAATCCTTTATTTTTTTCACACACACACACATTACATATTTCTATTTTTAAGCATATTTCGGTTTGAATACCTAACTCATACATGAAGTAACTAACGGAAATTTTAAACTTCAAATATAAAGGATGCTTTTGCATTAAATTATTGTTCTATTTTTGCGCTTAATTTCATTTCCGTTTAAATACCGTCACAAATGGTTAAAGTGGAGATGTTTTTCTTTGGGTGGGTAAATGCCATCGTCTTCATCATTCGAATGGAAAGCGTACATAAAATTCATTTTAAAAGCATTTCATTTACATTTTGTCCATTTTCTTGTTGCCATTTGGAAAATTTTTAACGCTCAACTTTAGCATCAAAAAGTATGCTATAGTATGTAGTAGAATGTTCCCTTTCTTTGCTTACCTGTGCTTAACTTGTAGTCTCGGTTCTTTGACTACGACAGTCCGTTCTTCTGTTTTTGGCGATTTTCAAATGAAACTCGATTCAAAAAGCATTTTATTGTTTTACCATTATTACAGGTGTGCCCAAGCGAGTTTTATGATCCAAACGATGGCTATGGCATTGGCAATAGCAATGGCAATGGGTGATGGGTGATGGGTGATGGGAGATGATGATGGCGAGTTCTTATTGCTGTCACTAATCTGCTTTGGGCTGCTTTTAGTGCTGCTCTTAGCAGTTTCCCGGAAAAATTTTAACGATGCGTCTTTTGAAATTTGTTTAAGAAATCTATAAAAATGAGTAGAGAAAGAAGAAGTTTGATACTTCTCGTAAGAATGAATAAAGGAAGGAAATATGTACTCAATACCATAGAAGAAGTAGAAGGAGAAGAAAAAGAAAATCATTTTCTTTGTTTTTCTTTTCGATTTTTAACTTGATGTTGTTTTAAGCCAATGGATGCTGTTGGTATGCTTCTATTTGTTTGTGTTTGTGTTTTGCTTTGGCTCTTTGCTTTTATGTACTTTTGCCGCTGACAGACGCAATACAACGTCGCGAATAGTATCTTTTTGTATTTATGTACATATCTCTGTGTGTATGCCTTGGCATTTCCATTGGGCTGGGGGATGACGTTACAATACCATACTATATTATACTATACTATACTTTGCTATGCTTTGCTACAAAGAAGCAAATCGAGTTTGCGAATAAATGAAATTACTTTTCGGTCTAATGACCATCATCTGCTGATTTTATTAGATTTGTTTTCGTTGCTTTTGTTTGTATCTATGTATTTGACTATCTCTCTCTCTCTGTCTCTGTCCCCTGTATATATGTAGTATTTTTCTTTAAGTTTGTTTGTATCACTATGAGTATCTGTGTATGATTCCTTATTGGTTTTGTAGCTATAGCTATATCTGTTTTGGGTCTGAAGCACTTCTAAATGAAAAACAAAACCCTAAACAAAGCAAACCAACAACTTTAAATGGCTTCTTTGCTCAATTGCCGTATGAAAATGTTGATAAATTTTCATCACAAATAAAGGACAAAAAAAAAATCAAATATCTTTATACTCACTCACTTACTTACTCACAGAACCACTCACCACTTTTTCTAAGAGGTCAACAGTTGTTGACAGCATTTAGCATAATAATATTAAAGGCAAAAAAATATTTTTTATATAAATAAAAATTGAAATCTGAGTAGCTTTACTAAGAGTTTCTGGATCTGGTGTGTGTGTGTGTGTGTGTGTGCAAGTAACCACAGTTGAATGCTAATTTGATTTTGTTACGCTTCATGTTCAGTGCTCAACGAACCAAGGAACTTCTTGTAACATCATCAACTTACTTAGGTCAAATAAGTCAAGTCAAGCTTAATAAGCAAGCGACAACTGTCAGCTTACATATTTTTATTTGTTTGCAATTTCTGAGATGAAGATAGAAAGTATTAGCCATCAGCATTTACATTTAATAAGCCTTATAAAAGAAGGAAGTAAACAAAAATATTTATGATATTGTAGTTGATAGTTGCGAGTGACTACTTAAAAAGTCATCACAGTTTCAGTTTCTTTTCTATTGCCGCCTTTATGCGACATTAAATGCTTTAATATAATGTAATAAACACACTTTGTATATTCAAAAAAAACATTTTTTAATATTAAAATTTGTTCACCTTACTTTCACATATAAACTGATTGTTAATGGTATTGCTACTTTGTTATGTTGTTTGTCGTGAGTTGAATTGAAAATTTTCTATTTCACAATAATCATCATTTAGTTATATCCATTAGTTATTGAAATATTTTGTTAAAATGTTGCAGAGAATTCTCCATATACAACTAAGAATATAATAAGATATTCATTAGTGGTAGAAGTGAAAACATGGTTTTTTGAATAATAAAAACCAGTCCATTGTCTGGACAATAATACATCCTGTCCTAGTCTTGAGGGATCAACCTGAACTTTGTTTAAAGAATCCTATAAAAAGCCATCTTTGTAAGTCATCAAATCAAATAAAGAAATTAGATCTAATTGTAATAAAAAAAAAGAGTTCTGAAGTGCAAATAGTCTTCTCTATATTCCTAAACTCATATACACAGTCACAGCTGTCATAAGTCTAGGGTTAAAATATATCACATATAATAAAACAAGGTTACATAAATACATTGAATACCGAAACAGCGAAGGGAAGTGTCCATATCGCTCTGCCGCTGTGATCATTGTACGAAAAACTAAAACAAAGCGCTGGCGACAAAGAAGAATCGACGATCAGTTGCATTGTTCTCATCCATCGTATAATACGGGAAGAAGCAGTTTGTCAGGAATATACATATATCGGCAATACAGTTTTCGTGAGAATTGCTTTATGACCAACTGAGAAGCAGTTTGTCATGAATATATGTCGGAAACAAAGTTTTTGTAACAATTACTGTGAAAACTGAGTGCAATGTACATTGGAGTACTCATATCTTTTATGGGACCCCCTTTAATTTTTGAACTTTATTTTAGTTTTAATTATTTGTCGTTATAGAGGCACCCTGTGAAAATTTTAACAGTCTACCTATTACAGTTCAGGAGATAGAGCTTACTAACGGACGGACGGACAGCGTAGGCTTAGTAATAGGGCCCTGCTATTAACCAAAGAGAACCTCCGAGCTGCTACACTTCAACAAGAAAAGTAATCGGACAATTACGGGAGTTATTATGGGGCACTGCAATATCGGACTGATGACCTACAGGATGCAGGTTCCACATCATGACTTCTGTCGTAGCTGTGAAGATGAGGAGGAACCGGAGAGCAACTAACACCTCCTCTGTATGTCTTCTTGGTAGACGAACCCGTTATCTCGGAAAACCGCACATCGAGGAGTGGGGTAGGCTCTGTTTATGGACTCCTCAGGTTGGTTTTAGAAGAAAAGGGTAATCTTTGGGACAACCTCTTATCTCTTATAATCCACCTACCTATTTACCATTTATCAGGCATCACAATGGGACTTAAGGCTTCTGAGTAAACTGCATGCATTACCTAAACCTAATAGGGACCCATTGGCACCCTTTGGATTCAGAACCTTAAAAAACAAGGAGACTCCTTAGATCGAATATACTTATGTTCTTAACTAAGAAAGATTCGGGGCCAATTAAATCTATGTTTCGCAAGGCCCCACAATTGTTGGCCAAAGATTTTCCATTTTGAAAACAGTTCATGATTAATATAACGTACATAAGTTAAAATCTGAACGATTGTTAATACAATATAGTATTATATAGTAAGTAAGTAAAAAGTATAATAAATTCGTTGAAACATAAGTTAATATTAATTTTTATATTTTTTCATTTTCTATCTTTTTTTGTTTTGTTTTTGCAATTTTCTTTTGTGGCATGAGCAGATTTTGATCACCTGTTGTTGCTTGTATTTCTTATAATGTCGCTGACATTTCCTTTTTATGAAAACATCTTATTTCTTCTAATTTGCAACAACAGCAGGTGTTGCCATTGTTTATGCCTCAAAAGGGGCAATCTTCTTCTCATACTTATACTCATCCTTATCCTTCTCTCCGTCTTGGCACTTTGTGTTGATTTTGTTGCTGCTGCCACATGTGTCGCCATGTCGTCTTGGTAGAGAATGGTGTAATTTTCTTGCCATTTAACGTCACAATTTTTATTTTATTTTCCCCTGCTCTTGTTGTGTTCCGTTCAAAAATTTTAATAGAAAGCAAATTTCGCACAATTTGATGCTGCATACTTTTTGGGGGGGTAGAAAGCAATACAAATTCGTTATCCTTACAAACACACAAAGTTTATAGTAGTATTTTTCATGTGTGTGTATACATATATAGATGAGTGAATGAGAGAGTGTATATGTGTGTGTCTTTGCATATAAAGTGAAAATTCGTGTTAAATACGTTATAAAATTCTTTTAATAAGTTCACTGTCGTTTGCTTTCCTTTCATTTCATTTGGGTTTCTTTCATTTTTCTCTCTTTTACTTTTATTAATTCATAAAAAAGAAAGAAACGATTTTCGACAGCTTTTCTTTCTTTGGTTCGTCAGGTGTTGCCAACATGATTGTAAAATAACAACAATAACAACAACAACAAAATAACAATATAACAACATATTTACGCTTTGATATGTGGCAGACTTTTATGTGGTGACGGTGCTGCTGCTGCTGCTGCTTTCTATATAAAAATGTCTCAAATTGCAATTTTGTTTGCACAAATTGGTTTGCTGATGTGCTCATGTTTGACTCCTTATTTTCCCCAATTCTCAACATTTCTTTAACTATATTTCACGGTCTAAAACAAAAACAAAAACAGCAGTTGAAACCAAAGCAAATCAAATAACAAACGTAAGAAAGAATATAATAATATTTCTTTATCTTTGGGGCGTATCTGAAGCATGCTTCATTGCGTTTTTCATGCCATTAAACAAATAAGCAATAAAATCAGTACATTTAATACTTTCACTTTGCTACTGGAGTAATAAGAAAAGCAACGACGATTCAACAATGATTGTCTTAAGGAAAATGCGACAGTGACCTTTGTTTCCTTAAGGGAACAATTGACCAATGATTTGGACCTGATTTTAAATGCGAAAGTGTTTTTAAATTAGCCTAAAACCTAATATAATTAATATTGATTTTCCATTTTCAATGTTTTGTGTTTTTTTTTTTTTGTAGACAAAGTTTTGTATTTTGAAAACTAAGCAGTTGCAGATACTTTTCATTGTGAGCTCAACAGCTGTTTGCAAGAATCAAACTTACAGTCAGTCTAAGAATGTGATGATCAAAAAAAAAAATTTTAGAGAAACTTGCACAAACAAAATAACAACGTAAAGTCACTTATCCATTGAAGACGGCACGTGTAATTGTTAAGGACCAAGTTTTAAGCCACCTTTCAAGTGACTTTACCACAAATATCAAACGTAAGCAAATAAAATATAAAATGCAGACACTAAATCCACAAAGTCCAATTGAAAAGTTTTTGAAATAAACTTCACAAAGACGCGAGCACAGAAATGCGCATGGCGAATGCAACTAAGAATACAAATAAAAGACTTAAAACGTGGAAATTTAATAGGAGGTTGGTTACCTTACAATAGACGTGCAGTTTGTGCTAGGCATAGCACATTGCATTGCACAATGTACAAGAACAATTAATTTGCGCAAATGGGGCACACGTGTTTTTCAGCCATTGTAATGGGTGATCATGACTTTTGTGCAATCACTGCTCACTACATTTCATTGTTGAAATATATTGAATACATACTTGAACATATCAGAATTGGCAATTAATCTTTTGATTGACCCATCAACATACGTGTATACATAAAATCAGTGTTCCCAACTATCGTACCTACAGCGTAGTATTATCGTAAATGATCCAGTTTTATCGTACTTGTATGAAAATAATGTAATAATAAGATTAGTATATTTAACGTATTATTGACTTTTGCAAATCATAAGTTTAAGAGTGATGTAAAATACCATCTAAAATACCCTTTTGTATCGTTTGTTTTTAAGATGAAGCAGATTTCAGTCAGATGTAAAAGACTTCATATGATTTAGAAGGAATCAGATGGGCATTCACACTCTTAATCAGATTGAATTTTCAAAGCATTTGAACATTTTGTCCTCTTTTTCTTAGTTCCTGTCGTCTCTTGTGAAACATAAAGTGCGCGAATTATGTTACTTACATTCTTCATTCTTCATAAATTATTCAGTAATTATTTTCAATATGTCATACAACAAAATTAGTTAAAGTATTTTATTTTTCTTAATTTTTTCAAGAAGTTTTTTGTGCATCTTTTAAGAGCGAAATAATGTTAGGCCCACTTGAAGTGCTCGGCTTGAAAATAAAATTTTTTGTAAAAATATCAATTATGCTGTCGTACAGTGATTGTATTTGATCATGAGAGATTTTTTCCCAACCCGAAACGAAAGCCTTCCTTAGTTTGTCTTTAATGTTGTATTGCCGGTCATTTTTAAAGACTGCACGAGACAGAAGTCCCCAAACATTCTCGATTATGTTCATATTCATTAAAAAGTGGGATTCAATGCTCACGAAAAAATGCTGCTGTTGACCTGGCTGCATAATTTTTTTGAAATTTCAGTCCATACCAGCACACTTAAAGCTGTCTGTCCAACGTAAGTGGTCTTACGTGAATTTCAGACGGCCTGCAATTTTAACTGTTGATAGCATTGGCTTCCATTTATTTTTTTTTGTATTTCAAGTGATGTGAACCGCTCAAAACTTTTTGAATTCGTTGAAAACCAACTGACAAATCGTTTTCACTCTGACTTACGACTATTGCCAGCACTATGAAATAATCGTCGTTTAAGGCACTTGTAATCGTCAATGGCCGGTTAGTTACGTAATTTTTCCATCGCCTTTTTTGCTTCGACCGATTTCCTCGCAATCTGGCGATTTGAAATTTTATTATAATCTTTTAGTGTAAAAATGTTGGGTTTTTCCACCTCACTTAATGTTTTGCTTTTACCCATCGTTGTTTGATGGAATTTCGGCATAAATATTGTGAACTAACACCGATTGACTCGAGAAAGAAACAATGGTAAAATGTGACAAAACACAAGCCACAAAAGTGTAGACAATTTTTTTTTTTTTTTTGTTGTTACAGTCAAGTGGCCTTAACCTTAATTCGCACTTAAAGATACACCAAAGGAAAAAAAAAACCTTCAACAAATTATTTTGTGTGATATTCGTGAAAATAATGAATAAATAAATTTATAAAGAATAGATAAAAATTATTTTGCAATTTATACATTTTTTTGAAAATTGTAAGTGGTCATAACCGTAATTTGAGCACCGTAGACCCAGCCTTCTTAAAATATTTCCCTCGGCACACTGATGAAGTGGAATTCCTTAAAAGTTTTCGGACAAGAGTTCTGTTAATATGTTAGAAAAATCCAAATGAGGAGTCACAGTTTCAATCGGAATTAGCTTTGAATCATCTGTGCGTTATAGTAGGTTCATATTAAGTTAATATGTGAAGTTAAGTTTTATCACTTCTTCTGTATAATTTGCACCTAAAATCAATTGCAATTTATTTAAGGGATACTGAAGATTAAAGTGACAATTTAAAATTTATAAGTGACCATGAAAATTGTCGATGGTCGTTGACAGGCCTTTCGCAGCATTTGCACATTCCTTAGATATTAAATACTTAAGTGTCTAAAGCACAAGCGTAAATAAGAAGCACAACGATGGATTTTATTCTTTACACTTCTGCTTGTTTCTTGGCATTCCATACTAGACTTGGATACTAAAGCGTAAAACTAGCCTCTATTCAATTAAAAATTTCAATACTATTTTCACTAATTTCAAGATAATCTCAATCGATTAATGTCTTTGAGTCTTGTTTTGTGTGCTAAAATATTCAATATAAAGTGCGTATCGAATTTATACGAAACTTTTTGATTTAAAAATATATGAGAAAGGTCATTTGCAGACTGTAACGAATGCATACAACATAATGTTGTAACTTCATAAATCTGTGAGATAGTGATTCAAAAACGCAATCCAACATTAAATAGGGATACCTTGTTCTTTTGCAGAATCAAATAATCTTATTTTTTGGAATTATTTAAATTTAAGAAAAGGATTTGGTCCTTTATTCTCTTAAAATGGCAAGAAAAAGCCCTCCAACAAACCTCTCATTATCGGTGTAAACACCGATCTGGAAATCGCGCAGTCAAATCATAGATTTCAACTGAGCATAATAAGAAGAAGAAGTCCTTTGTATGGCTATTGACACGAATCATTGCATTATCTCGCATAAAAACATAATAGTTTTCTTCTTGGTCCTGCAAGAATAGTGGGGGACTATTGTACAATACACCCATATACTACTGGATGTTCATTCTTTAACTTACATTCTTTGGCTTATAATCGATCAATGACTTTAGAGCAATTTAATGCGTGTACTTATTAAATAAATTCACATTTTGAAAATACAGAAGTACAATAGAATTTATAACCTAAATTACTGTCACCCGTTTACAATGTAAAATTGTTATGATTTACTGAAATAGAAACTGTCAATTTGAAGGATATCAAATCAAGTATAAATCATATTCATCTTTTCATTCAAGTCTTTATGTATTTGTCAATTCTATCTAAGCAACCAAAATTAGTGTTGTAGTAGTATTTCTTCTACTTTGTTTAATATTTCTATTTCTCTCATATAACAAAATCATGATGCAATTTATTATTGAACCAAAATACAATAAATTAAATTTTCTTATTAAATCTTTTCTATTGGTTATTGTGGTTATCCAAAATTGTAATTGTGAAATACTGTCAATGAAATATATTTCGTAAATGGAATATTTGTGTAAATAGTAATGCCACAGAGACTTTGTTTGTGACCTCAACATACTTACTTATAGTAGTGTACAATATATTGTATATACAATTCAATCCTTATCCTTATTTTCGTGTTTTTGTTATTGTTGTAGGAAGCTTAAGCTCATTTGTATAAGTACGTATACATGCATGTATAAAATTATCCTTTCAAATAGTTTTGTATCTGTGTGTATAGTATTGTACGTACTTAAAGCAAGTAAAGTATCTTGGAATCGTATGGCATTCATTGTGGTCTTAAATTTTGATAGGTTCTTTAGTAATGGTCATAAGTTGTCCTTTAATTGGCTTTACACTTGGATCGGAAGTATTATTTTCATGCAATAATCAAACTAAACTTGTGGCATATGCAATTAGATACAAAATATTGTACTAAACTAAAAGCATAAGGTACATTTCAAAAATTAGTTTTTGACGAAATTAATGACATTTACACACACAACACACACGCACACACACAGATTAATTAATCAGAACAAAATAATATGCATGGCTACTTTGGATCTTAAGTAGAAAGATAAGTAATCAGGTATAGCGGAGTGAGGCGAAGTGGATTGGTGAAACTATGAACGTATGAGTATTTCAAGTGAAAACTTGGCGGGTGAAAGGTTTAGTGAGGTTTTGGCTTTGGCTTTGCCTTTGGCTTTTCTTGGTATTATTGTTGCATGCTACTTGCGGTTGCACAAAAGCACTAAATTAAACATGCTTCATGCTACAACAAATGTGTAAGCAAAACCCACACGTACTATAATATGTATATGGTATAAAATTAGAGTATTGTAGAGAGGGAGGATGATTGAGGTATCTAAACTGAAATCACAAGAGAGTAAACCAAGTCAAAGTAACCCAGAAACATGTCTAAAGATACTTCTGTGTCTGAATAATGTTGAGATGGAATTTTCCTAAATTAGTATTAATTAATCAAAATAGCAAATGAATCTGAAACTTGGTATTTGCCACAGCAACACTATGTACACGTATTTACTACTTGAATTGTCTGTTGTTTCAGCTGAAATAGGCGAATACAAATATTGTGGAAACACAACACAATACCATATACGAGACGAATACCATTATCTAAATATTGTAACAAAGCTTAATGTTTTGAATTTCTGTTTGGGTTTACTTTGGCATCGTTTGCACACCGGAACGTCACCAGAACGACAACAATAAGTGGCATGTATCTACAATATATTTTACTATGCAACAATGTTGCATAAAATTCTTGTTCATTTTATGTTGAATATTCTCCTTGTCACTCCTTTTGAGTGCAAATGAAGCGAAAACCTCAATAAGTGAATAGAGTGTAGTCAAAGTCATTCATTCAGTCAGTTAGTCGCTAAGTCAGTGAGTCAAGTACTAAGAGTTTTGACATTACATAGGCTTAGTTTAAATTTGATTTCACAAACACAAAACGAACAAACAAATAAACAAAACTCATCTTAAATACATGCATAGTATTAAGTATACATATACTTATATATGTGAGTGTAGAGATGTGAACATCTTGTAAGTAAGTCTTTTCCAAGAATTTGTATATATTTGCAACAAAATATTGTACACAAATTCAAATTAATTTTACTTGACACAAACAAGCTGCATGCTGCAAGTCAAAAGGCATTTTCTATTATGTTTGTCTATGCAGATTTTGTGTTTATAGCCTTTGCCAGCAATCGAAATTCCTTTTAACTTTACCAGTATAACAAATCAAGTGTCTTATATTTCATGCTAATGAAAATACAATTTGCTTAAAAATATATGTTAATTATATTTTCACAATCATAAAAAAAGAAATATTGTAAATAATCAATTCAAGAGAACAAGATAAAAGCTATGTCAATTTATCATTCAATAAGTCAATAACGAAGTGAGTTCAAAGAGATATTCTTAGTTATTTGTAAGTCAAATAAACATTTACACTCACTCATTCACTTTGACTCATTCCTGATAAAATCAAATCAACGGAAGTAAAACACATGCGAAGTTATATACAGAAACAATAATATTTCAATCAAAGGCAGCATTAGTAAAGTCTTTTACTTTTGACTTTATGGCAATGATGATGATGATGAGTGTGAATTCTGTTCTATGGAGGGAGAAAATTGTTCTAAAAACCTAAAATCAAGACATTTTTGGTAGAGTTCATTCATACTATACTCGTATATACTCATAAGCTGCAGATGTCAAACACATCCAAACAAAAATCAGACACCTGCAAAATACCCATAAATACATAGATACTTATTCACTCACTCACTCACTCTCCCATGTTATACCAGTAATCGAAGAACATTTATACTTGAGATTGAGATTGAGCTTTAGCTATTTGGCACTGGGAAAAACTGAGTTGTGAACTGAGTGTAGATAGATAAAAATGATTATTTCGCATTTGATTTGCGCTTCAATCAACTTGGATACATATGCACACATCTGCCAACTTTTGAACATTCTACAATACAATAATAAATGTCCTTAACCGGGGGGAAGTTGCCAATTGAGCGTTAAATGATTTCCCATTTAACGATTGTTAATAAATTAAATGACGGGAAAGAAAATAAAGCTAGAAAAAATGTTCTTTTTGGTGTTATCAAAACTAAGGTTACGAAGGTTACAGCTGCAATTGTACTACTACTTACTACATACAATATTAAAATGGAGACCTAAAAAAATTGATTTTGTAGTTTCAAAAGCGAGGTAATAGGTAAATTGGCTCCAACTAGATGTTTAGATTGATAGTATTATATAATAGTAGTACAAGTTAAGATACTTCTATGTTCCAATGCTTTATTTTCTTTTCTTTTAGATATCACATGACATTAATTATAAAAAATATGCGACACTTATTTAGGTTTATTCCTATACCTACTACCAACGATTATGTAAGACATATAGTAAGGATAAGCATTTTTAATATCGAACTAGAATTATAATTGTAAATTATAACCTAGTTGTATTTAATATAAGTAATCGCGACAGAGGACTTCAACTCACGGAGAGAGCTAGGAGGGATAGAGGGAAGAATAAGAAAAGTGCTCGACCAGACTTGAATCGAAAACGTGTCTCTAGGGTGTCAGCTTACCACACTAGCCTCCGAGCCAACGAGCCAGTCTGGTTTCGATATTAATCCTTTCATTTAAAATAAAAGTAAAAATTTACTCTTCTTTCATCATGAATTTTTGGTTAGTTATGAGTTCGGCAACATTTTCATAATACCTACCAACAACCATGTATTCCAGGACACTCATATTATCATCTATGGTATATCAATATACCATATCCTTAATCTTATCAATCAATGTAATGCACATGGGGTAGTCTTGCATTATTTTCCAATTGCAAATGCATGAATTTATATTAAAATGGATATATGCATTTATAAGTGTATGTTCCCTAATAATTTTGAAACTGCTACACCTTTAGGTGAGATAAAATTATGCATTTACAGCTTAGAGACATATTTTATAAAATCAATCAAGTCTTTTTTGTAAAACATCTGTTTTTGATTTTAATTTTATTTGTTTGTCGCATTGAAATTGATTTATTTTACACAAATTGAAGGAAAGATTGTCCGTGTGACGCCGATGCATAAAATTGTTCTATACATACTCCGACACCATTTGACCGATCACCATGAAAGTGAACACACTCATGTATTTTTTCATGGAGAGTTAAGATATGCACTTTGTTGTAACTCACTACTAAATGGCGCTGCAGAGATCACCTTTTAAACCGTTGAACTAAAAACGATATATGCTTATACTGTTTCTAGTATAAAAATAATATATAACAGAAGAAAAACACACAACTCTGCACTAATTACAATTCGTTCGGCATAGCTGACCTTGCACAAATATGAACAAAAATACAAGAGATCGCTAACAAGAATTACAATTCCACTTTACATGGACCAGACGGTCACCAGTCTTCCTTTAAATGTTCCTGAATTGTCCTTTTTTTACAATTACATATTTATTTTTATTTTTTTTTAAATAATTATAACCGTGTCGCAAAATAGCATAACATCATTATAGATGGTAGGTCATTAGGGGAGCCTCTTTAATCGGCATTAACTCACGCCATGGGTGGGAGCTGTCACCAAGCGGTTTGGGTGATTTTGCAGTCTCTGTCAATGACGTTTACTGTTTTGAAGCAAGCACCATAGGCATCTTTAAGTCTGTGCAAAATGGTGTTGCGTTCAAACCAAGGAGTTCCAGATAAACGGCGAAGTGCTTTGTTTTGGCAGGCTTGAACTCAATGAATGTTGCAGGTAGGAGCGGTAAATCACAGAATTGAATCACATACATAAATCAAATATGTTCTTTTTCCAGAGCCATTACTTTTACCCACTTATTCTCTTTTTTCTTGTCTCTTATTCCGCTTGCCATCCATCTGAACATTCCAGGGAAACGCATCATAGCGATCAGCACCACCTTAGCAACACAAGCCGATCGCTACGATTTAATGCCAAAATTATTCACATGGTTTTGTATAATTTTACAATAGTGTGGATACTCTAAGTATTTTAACTTTCTATACAATAGTTTTTAAAACTATGGCTTTGATAGCCTTCCGAATTTATAAGTCAAACTGACTAACATATCTATAAAAAAAGCCAAGTCATTTTACTTTCTAAGTATTGTTTGTATGTTATCATAATAAACTTTAAAAAGTTTGCATTCAAGATGATAAAGAAATGTCAAGCTGTTGAAATGAAAATGGACAACCACACACACAAGCCAATATTCATTGGCAAATTTTCTTACTTAGATTTTCTGTATTTTCATAGAATTGTATTTGCTGACCGACTTTTATCAAATGTCAACATGAAATTTGTTTCTAGCATTCATGTACTAAAATTTAACAAAAATTCTGTAACTATTTCAAATAGAATAATGAACAATTGTTATTATTGTTTGAAATTTGTTAACGATCTAAAAATGTTGAGATGTTGATGTTCATAAATATGAAATTTAAATAATTTCTATGAACTTTGTTAGCAGTAGTAGTGGTAGTAGTTAACCTGAAACTATTGCCAAAAATCACATTGATGTCAAGAATAAAATATGTGCACCATAAATGTGTTACTTTAGAAACACGTAGGATAATATTCTATATATTCGTAAATAAATATACAAGTATGTGTATGAATGAATAACTTTTCTCTAACACGTATAGTAGTAGATGTATGGTACATATCTAAGGGCAACAGACGCGTTAAGGAAAAACATATGCAAATTCATTGCATGCAATAAAACTGTCAAAATTTTAACTTGACAGTTTTCATAAATTGATTTTAGTTCACTAAAAGATTGTAGTTCTTGTTGTTGTTGCTAGTTAAAAGTTGCATTTGCAAATTTGTACATTTATTTGTAGTTGTTGTTATGCAATTTGCAAAATGCTGTCGAACTTGTAACTAAGCAAAAATTCATAATGATGATAAAAAATAAGAGTAAATTTTATTTTTTATTTAAAAGTTTGACAACTCAATTTAATAAAAATTGTAATACAAATTATTTAAATCATATTTGACAAGTTACAAATTACTATAATCATACAAATAATGATAGTAATAAACCAAATTAGATAGGAAACTAGGATTTTAATTGAATTTTATTTAATAAATTTTAACAGAACTTATGTTTATTAATAACTTTTTAGATTGAATAATGAAATTTTGTCACATAATATAAATTTATTATGGTTTAATGAACAAGAAGTGTGGTGTCAATCACAGCGATAACTTGCTGCTAATCGGAGAGACATAATCGTTGAACATAAACAACCACAATATACAACAGATACATTTACAGATAGAGAGAGAGATACTTTTCGTACAACAAAAAGATATATAGTATACCAAGTATGTACTCGTTAAAGTTAAAAGATAGATTTGTCAACAAATTGTTATATCACCAGGGTGATTTTTGTTATTGTTGTTGGCAGTTATAGTAAAGCTTTACATCGATGTAGCTATTAGTAGAACAATCATGGCCAATATTCTCATAGAAGTGTAACAGACAGAAGTTGGTGGCAAAGTTGGATGCAGTCAGTAGACTATGAAGTAGACGAAGTGTAAACAATTGGCAATATGTTGAATAGTTGGTGTATATTCACATTGTAGATTGAAATACAGATTCAGATCGAAATAGAGATATCAGCGGAAGGACACTGGAACAACAAGAACAATGACATTTGACATGGTGGAAAACAAAACAGCAGACTTAGTATAAACGCAAATAAAAAGAGGCTGGAGAGATGAGAGGATGGCAAATAAAGAACAACAAAAAATAAAAGAAACATGGAGAATGGCGAAAAACTTTTTGACGCCAAAAGGCAAATGGTGCGCAAAGCAACAGCAAAGAAGAAGACGCTTACAATAACAAGAAGAAAGGCATGTCAAACACATGAAGAAAGAAAATAAAAGCAATAAGTTGACAACAAACAACAGTCGCCGATTGTCGTCTATAGATAAGATATACATATTACAGGCGGAGTCCTTGCCATAAGCGATATTTGTAAAATAACAACTACTTCGTCGTCGACGACGATGATAATGATAATGATGAGCCTGATGAAGTGCAAAGGATTTATATACTCTTATATTATATATGCCTGCTTCCTAAAAAAGACAATGCCAATCAAGAATTCCCCCTTTTTTTGAAGCTTCTTTTCTCTCTTTATGTTTTAGTAGTCTTGAAATATCTATATAAATTGTTGAAGATCTGCGACTATTATAAAATAGGTGATAACAAAGATATGGTTTTTGGTGTGCCACTTCTAAGATCTTAGTTGGATCTAAGTTTAGTCTAGTCACCTTTGACCAACAGTTGCCACTCGAAACTAGGCCAACAAACTCTAGATATAGTAAATAATAATCGACAGTTTACACGGAGATAAGACGCTCTAGCTAAAGTAGTCTTTGTCTATTCAACATGCTAAATAGAGTTAATGGAATGCAGGCCAATATCAACAATTTATCGATACAGTGATATTCAATATTGATATACTATATAGTCGAAACCGGTAGGTGTTAGGTGATACTATTTATCTAAATAGATTATACTTAAATCTATTGATATTGCCATGTCAATTCTACTTCTATCGACATAAAATAGGCTTTGAAATGATCATATACTTATTTAGCAGTGAAACTACAGGGTTAGTCAAAAAGGACGGACGTTTTTCAAAGATTCACAAACTTGTTAAGGATCATTGAAACAAATTTTTATTTGAATTTTTAGAATCGTTAGGTCAAAGCATATAAGAATGTCAAGTGTGGAAAACAACATCGGGCATGCAGCGCTGAAGCCGTTCCACGAAGTTTGCGTCTACTCTCTTGAGCATTTGCCGGTCGATTCTGGCAGTTACCTCGCGTAGCGCTTCCTTCAATTCCTGAAGGTTTCGAGGCTTGTGTGTGTATACACGAGCCTTTAGGTATCCCCACAAGAAAAAATCGCATTTGAAGAGATCAGGTGACCGAGGTGGCCAATTAATGTCCCCAAATCGGGAAATCACACGACTTCCATCTCACGCGCGAACGTCACTTGTTGTTCATAATCCCTTGGCTGCAATTTGTAGGGGTGGAAATGCAGTTCATTGTGTAAAATACGCCTTACCGATGGATTACTCGGCGGCGTGGTTTCGTGCAGAACGACTTGGGCTGCGCATGAAAACTTGGCGGACCGCCTCAACATTTTCTGGCGTTCGTGGACGCCCTGGGGGACGTCTGTTGCTCAAAACACCTCAGGTGCGAAGTGCTTCCACCCACCGAAGTATCGTGTTACGTGTGGGTACTCTTTGGTTCCGATGAATGTTGAAGTGGCGTCGGAATTCGCGGTGATGGACTCGTTATTTCGGACGAAACTTTCGTAAGCGTAAATGCGGTGTTCCAACATCCACAGGGCCATGGCGGTGACTGAAAAAAAAAATTCTATTACCGGACGAACATAACGGTACCAACCCCCCACTCGTCGGCCCTTTGTAGGGGAACTACTAGCCATTTCAAAAACGTCTGTCCTTTCTAACTAACCCTGTAGTATTTCTTTGTATATTGGTATTTCCCATCAAGTGTAATGAGGTTTGTAGTGCTCCTTCTTCTCTCCAACTACCAGGAATGAAACCACTTAGTTCTTCTCTGTCGAATTAGAATTTTTCGGAGATAGTTATATGGGAAATGTTATCTTCAAACACTGATAATACTCGAAATTCGAACATTTAGAACATTAAATGTTCTGTATTATATGGCACTTGTCAGTGAGATTATATATCTTATGATCTCCAGAATTTTATTTTCATTAAATATAATATCGCTGATATGTCAGTTTTTATGAATATGGATGTTTTTATGTTCAAACCGTTTTGTCGAACAATGGGAAACAATTCAGAAAAATGAAATACTAGACTCTATGCTGGTAGAATAGTAAAATTCATGGAATTATATACACCATACAGATTTCAGAGTAAGAAATCGCAGGCATTAGCTAGTATAAAATCGAAAAACAAAATAAAACACAAAAAATGAACATCTTGTCTCTTTATTGAAACTGCTATTACCAAAATCTCTACATAAATTTGGACTACCATTATCAATCTCACAGATACAAATTCTTGCTGTATCGCAGTTTTGAACGAATAGTACGAGTCCACTATTACTTGTTATCCTTGCATGCCATTTGATACAAAAATTGGACAATAGTGCGAGTTGGACGTCCAGTCATACGACCTCTAAGCAAATAAGGTCGAGGATTGTTCAAAGTCAAAAGGCCAGTGCCGCGATTGTCCAAGTGCACCCAATCAGCACATGGCACCAACTGATGTAATACGGCTGCCATCAGACCGGAACTAGCAGGGCCAATACCATTGTTGCTCAGATCGTAGGTTGGGTTCATTTTGACCAATTGGGCATAGTAGCGCCATAATGGCATACGCCAGATGCGATCGCCGGTTAGGGATCCGGCCTTAGTAAATTGTTTTGCAAGATATTTAGAGGTAGTGTACATACCAGTAGCAGCACCACCCAAACCCTTGACAACACCCATTCCTAGTGTTGCAATATCAACCACTACAGAAGGCTTATATGTCATTTGCCCATAGAGCAGGGGATCAGCCATAACAGCAACGCCAGCCTTATCCAAGTCACGTATACCCAAAGTCATGCCGTTAAGCAGAGTGACGACATCTCCAGGTTTGCAGGCCATACCCGAAGGCATATTCTCGCATAACGGTATTACGGCCGACACGTTTATGGGCAAAGAGAGCGCAGCTGCAGCTCGTATAGCTCCCACAACCACCGCAGCGCCGGACATAGATCCTCGGTATTGATGCATTCCATTTTTTTTACGTATGCACAGACCGCCGCTGTTAAAGGTTATGCCCTTGCCAATCAGCAGCACGGGTCTATCTTCGGGCGACGAACCACAGTAGCTTATCTCAAGGATCATGGGGGGCTCGCACGAGCCTTTGGCGATCATTAGGAAAGAATTAAGCTGCGCCAATTCAATCCAATCCATGGTACGCACCTCTACGGTAACACCGCATGGACACAATGCATCAACAGCGGCTTGGGCAAAAATCGTAGGCGTCATTTGATTTGCTGGCGTATCAGTGAGACGGCGAGCCAAATTCTGTGATTCGGCTTTGAACAAGCCACGCGTCCATGCATCTATATCGCCTCCGTCATATAGAGCTAGTTTTGGTACTGGTGTGCGATTCTTTTTGCGCTTGTTCGAATTGAAACGCCATACGGCAAGTGCAGAGCCTTCGGCCGCCTGTTCGGGATATTCCATGCCGTCAACAAGGACCTCGGTACAGCAGTTTAGCTGTAGAGCTCGTGCGCCCACGCCAGCAGCCACGCGTACATTTTCCATGCCTTCATCTATTTCTTCCTTCTCATTGTACGATGCTCCCGATTCACCCAAGCCCACAGCAGCAATGGCAAACCAATCATCGCCCACATTATTAAAAACTTTACCTTTTCCTAGTTTGCCAATCTTTGCCTCTTTTATCAGCTCCATCAGTTTACCATTAAGTTTGTCATCAATCTTAGTAGCAGAAGGCGTCAGCTTTGGATCACGATCACCACCTCCCCAGACGCCTACCACAAGTCCACGTCGTACGCTGTCTTTTGAGGAATAAAAACGATATGCATACAACATATGTCGTCTCTTGTGCAGCGACATCAGACAACGACTAGATTTCGTCAACGAAGACATATAACGATACGATGGCATCTTTTACCGAATATTTAATACAACAAATTTTGAATGCACAGACAATTTTTACCAATTAACCAATGCTAATACAGTGAATTTTGTTAACACGCAAAATTTACACAAAAATTTATCAATTTTTTTATTTTTGATAAATTTTTTTTTTTTTTTTTTGTGTTACGTAGTATTGTGAGAACAAAAAATACAATGACTGACGATTTACACTTATTCGCTCCTTATGAAATTTTGATTTTAAGAAAATGCAAAGCCTGCCATGTTTTCCTAATACTATGTGAGTAATTTAATTTTTTTTTTTCACTTTGTACAGCACTTGTATTTTTGTGATTTTCTGAAACAGGTGGCAAGTCTTAATTTACATTATAGTAATATATAGTAATAAGTAACATTTAAGCCGATTATGAGTTTTTTTTATCTTTTACAATAGTGTGAAAAGATGTAATCATGTTTTTAATGCATAGAACCTTACAAAATTTCGTGTATCGTGATTTATTGAAATGACTGGCGTTACTAAAAGAAATCAGCTAGATATTCTCGTCCGGCCATCTGACTGGAAACAAGTCTCTCAGCATTAGGGCTATTCAGTTGAAATAAGAATACATATAAAGAATAGTATATCGGAATTACAGTTCTCAAATTACTTGAAGAGCAGGCCCCCATATAAAAACCAAGACAATCAAAGTTTTCAGAAGGTTTTCTAGCACTTTGTTTTTTCTATAATTATTTTTTCAACACTTATTTTATGAAAAAATTTTTAACAAGTTGTTGAAAATGTTAGGAATATCTCATAGTTGGGTCGATGAACATGTAAACAGCCATGAAAATAATTGTAAAATTTCTACATAAGCTGGTATGTGTAAGGTATCTAAACTTCGGTGAATCAAAGTTACTTCACTTTCTTGTTCTTATAATTTCAATGGTAAGGATTTACAATAATTAATATTTTGTACATTACAATAATTGTGATTTCATTTGAAGGGACGCTCGATAAATTACTCAAAATATTACAAAGATTTCCATGAATTGCTGGGAAAAAATGCTTCGGTTTTAATGTCATCTAAGGAAAAACAAAAAATGTCTTTGCTTTCATCAATGTTTCAATATATATACATACATATGTACCTGAAATCAGTGTCCAGGGATAGTGTGCAAAGCTGACAATACTGTCACCTCTTCGAGCTTGTTTTTCCTGAGTAAACAAGCTCGATGACGAGTTTCCTGACATTCCTGCCTGAAACTAGCAAATACATATTAGTGAGAACTGTTTATCTGATCGTTCTGCATTTATCAAAATTACATATAAACTCTTTGAACAACTTTTGTTGGTTTTTTAAGCGCCCTAGACACGATTACTCTGCTGTATCATACTTTTCTTAATGTCAGCGATATATATATGTGTGCTTCTCATATACAATGATTGACAGAATATCCAAAGCATATGGAGTAATTTTTATGAATTTTTCTTTGACCTTGTTCGCTGTTGCATCATTACAGTCTATCTCATTTACGACTTCTTATATAAAATATTTGAAAAGAGCAGGCGTGTGTATATTGAATAACATCACTGTATGCTGAAACACACGTATGAAAAGGTTTGATACAACAGTTTGATCATGTCTATTACACTTTACTGGATAAGGTAAATGTTTAGAAAGCAGGCTTATATTTTGATGTTCATTACAGTTCTCTGAATATTTTTGTTATACACTTAGCATTATCACTATACACTTCGTGCGACCCTCGTAATGTGACCATTTTTTTATGCACACAAGTTTTAATTAAAAAAAAAGTTGCACTGCGACAAATAAACGAACAACTTTTTGATCTGTGTTAGTTAGTTGGAGTAGAGTAGAATCCTCTTGTGTTCAGGTGTGAAGGACTACAGATGGGTAGAAGCGCAGGTGTGCGGATTCGCCATTTTGCTGTACACAACACAATTAATTTTCCAAGCCGCTGAGTGCGCGTTGCAGCGTGAGACGCCATTTTAAGCTGATTTCGAGTTTGCTATCTTCATCCTCTGTTCCTCATCCTTTCTTTCCTTTTCCCTTTTCTCTTTATTTTTATTTTCAATTTCATTTCACTACAAATAATTTAAATACTTCAGTTCCATACTTTGCTGCGTGTGTCTTTTTAAGTTTATTATTTTATTGTCATTTGTGTGTTGTTGTGAGATATTTCCCATTTGTAATATTTCTTTAATTTATTTTACTATAATTTTATTTAATTTCTTTTTCCAACTTTAAGCTATTATCAAATCTAAAATTGAATAGAGATTACATGGCAACAACACAGTCAGACACAGCCACACAAAATACAGAATTGGAATTAAATTTAAATGAAAAATAATCTCTATAATTGTGAAATTTTCTTATCATTTTTGTCTCCAAATATTTGTTCGTTAACATTTGATTGCATAAAATTCTATTTTCAATTCAATTTCATGAATTCAATTCAATTCAATTTAATTCAACAAAGACAAATCCAAATGCCAAAAATTAATTTTAAAAGATACACATGAACGAGTAAACTAAAAGCTACTTACTACTAGTATATGAGTATGTATTTACATGCATGTATGTACATATATGCCCAACATTTGAAGTTGCACTTTTAGCAATGAGTCTTAAACAAATATATTCAAAAAGCATAGAAACCAAAAATACATAGTTATACTTATATATAGTATAAATCGAGGGTGTAGTCAATCCAAATCGAATGGGATACTATAGTTTATTTAGTTTATATATTATATATTATACAAGATAGTTTGTCTTGCTCTTTTTATTATTATTTTTTAACTGATTTTAATAGGCATTTGTCACTCCTAATAAACCCAACCAAGTTCATGATAATCGGTTGTCAAAGTTATACGATACCAATTTGTTTACTCGAACCTAAAAGACAGGTTTCAACCATTATGACTGGTAAATTACCATCTAGGACAATCATAAAGAAAGTGATGTAGTGACTGTAGTTATAACTAATCTAGAAATTTGTTTTGTTGAAAAGCTATTGCCGAGAAAAATGGTTTCGATAAAACAAATGAGAGACTCCCTTAGAATCAAATGCCCGCACTTCCTGAAGGAGAAGAAATATGTTGTCATTTAAGGTGACCATTTAAATAGAGCATAATTAATTAATTTCCTGCATTTAAAGATGTCCTTTCATTTGTTAGGTAAATTTTAGTCAGGAAATAGTTAAATTAAGTGGTACCCAATTTTACTATGAGTTAGTGGTCTTGTGCTCATGAACTAAGCAGGAAACTTTGTATTAGTATAACTTACAACATTTATAAAATATCCCTTCTTCTACGCTTCTGTATGAATTTCATAGGCATGAAGAGAACTGTACGAAATATATCCTTTAAATATAATATTGTAGGAAATTCGAATATTTGTTATTTCTTTCACCTTTTCGCTTGACCGATGTGATAGCGATAAAATTGTACAATAAAATGTATATATGCACACACACCTTCAACTCAATTCGGATTGCTAACTTTTGCTTTGCATCACCACTGGATTTAGTTTTAAATAAAATTCAAACATCTATTTGCTTTTATAACTTTGCACAAAATATCCAACGGCTAAGTGCAGAAAATGTCAAGACAAACTACTATAGATACTTCCTGTCATCCTATCCTCTGTCCATCCTTCTTCTATTGGCTTCTAAAGAAGTAAGAATCATGCTTGTTTCCAAGTTTTGTTTGGCATTTGATAACTGCAAACTTTTGACTTCATATAACCGACAGCGTGAGCTCGTCGTCCACCTTGTTTGATGATAAAATATTTACCCAACTGAGAAGATCATGGTGCATTTTCCATTTGAATTAAAATTTGTTTTGATTTATACAGTTGGTATTATGCAATGTGGTAGTTTAAGATATGTGGAATTTATACTAATTAGTGATTTTGATAAGATTTGTAACCTCAGCAACAGTCTTTTTTACATAAAGATGCATAAGTTTATTTTCAAACAATTAGTTTTTCAATTTATTTTCATTTATTCTTCTTTATTAATTTTATTTTGGTTTGACTTTAAGTAGTACCTTTAAGATTAAGCTAATTAAGAACAAAACCATTCAGAAGGTTATCTTTGTCTATGACACAGTTGTAATTCTCTTCATGTTCCTGTAAATGAGCATGTAGAAATATTATATTATTGAATTGACTCTTGTGTAGGGTAGAGTCAGTATTCATACTGCATTTTAATATTGATACCGAGCTCAAAAACTGAAGAACTAGTTTGCATACATTCAGACATACAGTATAACAGACGGATAGAAGGACAGACAGATAGTAGGACATGGCTACATCAACTCGTCATGTTAAGGTGATCCAAAATATATGTACACATATACTTTTTATGGTCTCTGATTGTCTCCTTCTGTGTGTTACAAACTTCTTGACAAACTGTTAACACTATTCATTGCGTGAAGAGTATAATGACGATGAATATAAAGAGGAGATGATGATGATGGAAAAAAGAAAAACCCAAAATGTGCAAAAGGAAAGGATCATACACTTTTCGGTAATAATTTCACAAAGTTTTTACCTTACACTTAGTTCAGCTTCAGTAAAATCAGCTTAACCGCACACTACACCACACACACACAGATAGTCATGTGTGTTTATGTGTGCGTTTGTGTTTATGTGTGCGTGTGCATGTGTGTATGCACTATACATTTACGTTAAGAGCACGCATGAACACGTTTCGTTAGTATTTGATGCAAAGATCCAACCAAGCATCAAGTCAGAACTTCTTATTAAGCGGATTACACACTAAAATGCTGCCAGATTTTAATTGTCTGCACTTTTATGCTTGTAGTCCGCCCCCGAAAATTCCTCACTCACTAAACACTCTTACTAACTAGAAATTGGTAGAGTCCATGTAAGTACATTCATTTGATTTCTTGCTTGCCTGCTTGCTTGCTTGTTTGAATCACTCACTCAAGGGCAGAAGATTGACTGACTGCCTGCTATGCCATGATTCCTAGTAGTAGTGCTTCTTTGTTAAAGTTGCCCAAAACACATGGTTGAATGATATCGACAAGTAAACTCAGTATGTAGCTACGAAAGAAGAAAAAGAACAATAATGGTAGATGGATGGTAGATGGCTTGTCCAAGAGGAATAACATTAGGCAAAGGCATTGTTCGGAACGACCATCAACATGTATTGCTTAAGTTTAAAACACCGTTGCGTATGAGTAATGTACTTCATTCAGTAAAACCCTCTAGTGGTTTTCTATACTTCTAATGATGCACTTGTTTTACTGTTTTCTTGTTGTTTTAATACTAGTTTTTGTTGCTCTAACTATAGTTGTTGCTGTCGCTTTGTGTTTTGGTTGGGTAATACGTTTTAAGCAACAGAGGAGATGTGTCTCAACCAACTAACCAAACAGGACATATGTGCATATTATCTATTATATACAATAGTATGTAAGATATGTAGTTCTTAAGTAAATTTTAGTGTATGCAAGACTTTTGTTTTCTAATTCACTTGTTTTTGCCTCAACCTTCTTCATTTTATTGTATTTTTACCATGAACACTTATTTTTGTAGTGCCCAGAGCTCTATTGTGTTTGATATGAAAACAAAGGCAACAAGGGCACCAAAAGCAAAGGTGGATAGCTAAAAAAACTGTTTTCATAATGTTGATGATGATGACGATAATGATGTTACTGCAGGTGTTATCAAATAATAAACACATATGGAAATATTCATTTAACACATCTTTGCAAACACAGTCATAGGCATAAGTATTTTTACAACATAAGTATATTCAACATATTTTATATTTTTACAATTGATTCACCTTAGATTAACTATATTATCTAGCTATGGATTTCATATGATGATGGAAGGTAAATTGTATCCGAAAAGTTGTGTTCAATTATTTTCTATTTATATGCAACTGTCCAAAAAGTGTTTTATAGAAACACGTAGTTTGTTTACCGCATAATGGGCAGGGTGGACCACTGTTCCAATCAAGGATATGTTAGTGAGTGTGTCGATTGTTTCTTCTTCTCAATTGGACAAAACCAAGAAGATGATAGTATGAGGCTACAAAGTGTATGAGAATTTGCGAAATATTTGTTGACTTGCTCTTGTAGAGTGTATCGATCTTAGCAATTAGCTAGCGCAAACACACAGTTGAAGCTGCTGCAACTTGTCGCCAAAAACTGAAGAAGCTGGTCTCGCTCATTCGGCCCAGGAGGCAACTTAGCCTGAGCAACAAAGTTACCATCTCAAGGCTATTAGTCTCGTCTTATGGACTTATGGGATTCCCCTATGGGGCACTGCAGCCGAGTCACATGTTACATCATGCAGAAGATACAGAACGCTCCTTGAAGTTCGTAATAACGTCATATTCACGGACCTTAGAATCCCTTCTGTCCGTGAACAGATAACCAGATAAATTTGCACACAAGCCAGTATAACGACCGTCTAAAGTTTCATGTCAATAGGCTAGCTGCTGCTTTTGGCTATAAGGCTCAAGCGCCTTCACCCTGATGACCTTTTTGGTACACGGACGCTACAGAGAACGTAGGCTCCGTTTCTAAACTAACCAGAAAAAAGTAATTGTTTAAAGACGCTCCTTTGTCAACATTTCGGTTTTTATTATTATTGAACCTTGTATTTTCTATATTATGCGAATCAAGGCTTCGACGTGTCAAATTCAACAATTTTACCCCAATGTCAAAATAATTATGCCAATGAGTGTATGTATACTTTAAGTTTGAATATCTTACAAAAATGGTGTGCATTCATCTATGAAGTATGTACATATGTATGTATATTATGTTCTCTTTACTTTACATTCGGCTATAATAGCAAAAGAGCAGCTTTCCACTTTTGAATTACATCATAATTTTTGAAATTTTATTTAAGCTTTGTTATATGTATTTTCTTTATAATTTTATTTCCGTTTCCTTTGCCTAGCGTCATGTGTTTCCGTTTCCGGTGCTTATGCATACCAAGCAACGGAAATGCGCCTACTAATGAGTGGAAAGTTTTTTTTCTTTCTTTTGATTTTTAATTGTTTTTCCATATCTTTTAAGCCAAACCCTGAGCCAGCCACCAGGTGTGTGGCTAATTTTGTAAAGAAAATGTTGCTCTTAACTTGAAATTACTTTTTAATAGCATTTCACGCATAAAAGCGTCCAAAACTTGATGGCAAAACAGGCGAGTAGCGAGAAGGTGTAGAAGAAGAAACTGAAAGAAGATGAAACAGATTAACTGCCCCAAGGCTATAAAAATTGAATATTCAACATTTTAGTACAAAGAAAATAGTACAATAACAATGAAGCAGAATAAAATAAAATATAAAAAAAGAAAAAGCATCCATTTTAACAGACAAAGAGAAATATATTGTAAAATGGACAGTGAAGTGAATGGAAAGAGTGGAAAAGTGTTGAGTGGGAAATAATAATGAAATAATGAGTAAAAGTTACTTTCAAATACAATTTTCACGCGCACACAACTTGAAACGCTAAAAAATGGCCAAAGGAGCTATAAACTAAAATGCGCCAAAGGACAAGCAAAGAATTTATGCCTTGGACCAAGTTAAGCAGGCTGAGCAGCACCAGGAAGAAAGGGCATCAGGAAGGCAGTCAAGTGGGCAAAAAGACAAGCGTAGGACAAAGTAATGTTTTTGGTTGGCGTAAATGAATTCTAAAAGCTTTTAAGTTGAGCAAAAGTGTTGACAGCCATTTGGCAATATTTTGTCGAAAGCCGACCAAGACCCAGAATAAGAAATAGAAGAAGAAGAAGTGGTGGAACACGAACAAACAAAAAACGAAATGGCATCCATATCGTTTTGGCTTAAAGAATTCGCCTTGAAAATGTTTACAGTTTATATAGAAAAAGAGGGAGAAAAACAATTACAATAGCAACAACTCCAACACAGACCAAGGCAAGTGAAAGGACACACAAACGACACTGCTTAAAATGAAAGCGCAGATTCCAAGAAATTTATTTTCTATGCGATAATTTTCCTGTAAACAAAAGCGAAAATTTGAATTCACACACACACACACACACACACACTGCTATACTACTAGCAGTTTTTGTTTTTTGGGTCTTGTGGAAATTTTAGAAGCTTCACCACCACCACTTGCTTCATTCGTTACGGTTTCCAATTTTTTTGCTGTCTTTTTTTATTTGCATTCAGTTAGATTTTCCCATGTAAGAGGGGTGTCTGATAGGATTTTAAACTCATCAAACAATTTTCTGCAAATTATTATTTTACAATATATTTTATCATAGTCTTCTTTATAAATTATTAATATAAAAGTAGATCCAGTATGGATTTATGGGCCACAGTTATGCAACAATGTAAAAACAAAGTAATTGGGGGTTATTGCAAAATTGCTGACGTTGAGCGCGACATATGAGTGAAATCTGTCAACGCAAAGATATCAAAAATTGCAACGGCAAATAAAGGCAGGCTAATAAATCATATAAATGAAGAAGCTTCCGCTTTAACTGAAATCATGGGCTACTACGACGGCTCAAGCGTATCAAACACAGCGATCTTACGGCTTCATAGAAACTCTAGAAATTAGAGTAGAATTGTTATATTGTTGATACACTTAAACTGTTTCCTAGTCATTTAAAAAAACATATATGCACTAGTTACAAATTATAAAAAAAAATCTTAGTCTCCTACATCAGCCAAAGATTGTTTCAACTTTTTGATGCCCTCGAATAAGAATGTTGTTTATAAATCGTAGCTCTTTTCATGTTTTTCTTCCATTGCGATGTATATCGATGTACATACCCATGGATTGTTTTGATGAAAGAGAATCTTCTAGTGTTTAAAATGTGCCCGTTTTCTCAATTGATGTATGATGTGATCGTCTTTCTTTCGGCATATTAAACCACTTTTGACTTCTTTGATATTCGGCTTATAACCAAAGTTTTGATTATTCTCCCAGAATTCTTGATTATGAATAGTGGCAGAAATTCGTTTGGATTACTCTGAAATGTGGACAAATACTATTCCAATCTGATTACACATTCGTTGATACACAGTTTTTCCAGCAAATATAATTTTGAATCATTTATGCCATCTCTTATCTATTCCACTTTCACTCTTCGATCATTCGAGATTTTGGGCGTCTTTATTTTTAAATTCATTTACTTAAGGAGAGGACAGATTATCAGATATAGCCTGATTCTGTTCTTTGATATATTTCGGAGTTTATCCTTTCATTAATACTTTTTTCTTCCATTTTCACCAAGAAATAAAAGTTGTTTTCTTTAATAGACTGTTACACATTGAATTTAACTCAAATTCCGACAGATAGCACGTCAAAAAATACAGTTCCTGATACAAAAAAAGTCTTTGTATTATTGGCAATGTCAAGTGATCAGTTAAGAAACATATCACACCATCCTCGTATTAAAGTGTGAGTTGAAGTGGCCCAAAAAAATAATCTATTTAACTGCATATTCTCAGGCAATTTTCCTAGCGTCTTAATGTGGCAATGCTTAGTTTTTTTTTTTTATTGTTTTTGCTGTTGTTATAATTTCGCTATTTTATTTAGTGAGCATAAGATAGAAAGTTGAGCTCATCCTCTAAGCGATTCTGTTAACACTTTTTGACCTTTAATTGCCTTTAAGTCAAGTTCGCCTCCTTTTCTTATTTCATTTAATTTATCTTTTCTTTGTTTTCCTTTTAATTTTGTATTTTATTTTTATTTTTTTTTTTTTTTGCTATTGTAAGGGTTAAATTCACTTTGAACTACCCTTCACCCTTGGCATTTAACGCATTACATGGTATAGAAAGAAGGATAATGTTACATAATATCCACTGACTGAGGAAGTGACTGAGTGAGTAAGTGAGTATCTGAGCAAAAGTGTTGATTTTTCTTATCTGTTTTGCACTCTTAAACTTCTTCCTATATTTTCCTCCATTTTCTGCTCGATTAAAAAGTGAATTATTATCACAACAAATCCAAGTAAACTCTTTACTCCCTCAATGCACATTGGTGTCTCTCGTCTTTATTTCTTTCTTTCTTCCGCCATTAACACTTGAAACAATTTAATTTTAATTAAGTTGTTCCTTGGGTTATGCTAAAGTTGTTGATCGTTGCCGCAAAAACCTTTTGAGAACATTTAATAAAACTTTGTTTTATATTCTTATATTCTTTATTTTTATTATTAAATCTTTTTTCAATAATTAATTTTAATTTGATTTTTATATACTTAATACTATTTTTAGCAGAGCATTTGCTTCGCCTTATTATGCAATCTTGTGTGAAATGCACTGAAATATTATAATAATTAAGTCAGTCATTTCATGAAAATCATCTTGACTATATTAACTTTAACTTGATCAAGAAAAGAGGAACTAAAGATAAAAAATGTGAAAAAAAAAATTGTGTGAATTCTTAGATTTTTACTTCATCTTTTTTGTTCTATAAATAAAACCGGAAATCAACTTGCCTTGGAGGAACTACCACTGGTTTGAGTTTGAGTATACAATATTAGCATTCGTCGCCATAGACCTCACTCAAGACAGTGAGTTAGCTTGGACAGTAGATACTAGGGTGAATCCAACATCCATTCAATGGACTGATAAGTGAACACAGATAGCAGCAGCAGCAGCAACCGCCGCCGCATATCTTCATTAAAATGTCGGCAAATGCCTTCACTTTATTACAATATTTCTTTTTTGTACTTTACTTTAATTTTATTTTTTTTTGTACTTTTTCTTAAATTTTCATAACCATTTTTTTCGTTTTTTTTTATATTTAAATGAATTTCTTTATTCTATGTGTTTTTTTTTTCCTTTATTTTTTATGTTGTCGCTTTCAAATTAATTTCTCCTGCCACATTTTTATTCATTCATTCAGTCATTTTCATCGTCCATTCGCTTCGTCATTGCTTCAGTGTGAAATTAACTTAAGCAAATTATTTTGAGCATTTCCAACAAAGCGTGTAATTTTTGTGGTGTCTTCCCATGCTTTTGCTTTTTTTACTTTCTTTCTGCTTTCTTTGTACCCCGCAAACAAAGAAGAACTTTTCTAATTCCTTTGTGATTGTTATTTGAGCATTAAATTTCGCTTTTCTTTTTTTTTCATTTTTTGGCCGAAATATCTTTTGAGTGTTCGGTCATGGCCAAGTGTTGATAACATTGTTCACTCTGGTTATTTTCTTTGGGAGTTTACCCAACCAACCAAAACTGTGATATTTTTCTTGTAGTCAGTCATTCACATTGTGTTGATTTCATTGAAAATTATTAAAGTAGAAGAAAATGGACAATAATGGAAGAAATAAGCCAAAATTAGAGTGGAACAAATTATTGTGAATGCGAATTAATTTTATCAACATTGGCGCATCTGAACGCATTCTATCAAGAAGAAATTATTTTTGTAATTGAATTTTTGGTTTTGTGATTTAAAGAAGCATGAGAAAGAAAAGAATATATAGATTGTGACTGCGAAAGATTAAATTAATAAGAAATTAAATAAATAAATAAATCCAAGTAAATAGATGGAAAATAATACAATATGAGTATACCATATAGTATGTACAATAGATGAAAATGAGAAAAGTATTAGAAGTTATCTAAGGCGATGGTATAATTAGAAAAATTTAATTCGAGAAAAACGCAAAACTACTACGCAGAGACTACTTTGGCAAATTCTGAACATATGTAAATTAGGAGTGCCAACAGGTTAAAGAACTTCTTACTGAATGGTCCAGCAATCTGCACCAATAGTTACAGAATTATGATGGTTTAGTAAACCTTACACTTTCTTTGATTAATAGTACTCAAAGTATTGACGCGACATCATTTGGAATTTGATAATAGGGATATCTTAATTCCTTAGTAGACATACATATGTGCCCCCACACAAAAAGAGCAATGGTTGCGACTTTACTTATCAATATCATATTTTCTATGCGGTCAAGAAATCAAATTATGTTTTTTTATTTACTTACTTAATATTTCTCATCATTCGCTCGTCTTCTACTTGTGAGCATTTTCTTTTAAAAATTTAAACCATTTCAATATGAGAACTGCTTCACCACATCACACTGCATTATCAGCCACACACTAAATGTGGTAGACAACAGGATGCAGTGTGATAGTGAAACACTGCATTGTTATGTAAAAAAACAGATAGAAATTTCGACTTCTCCGGTGGATTTTAGTATTTGATTTTATAGGGGCAATAGAACTCATACATACATACTCTGGGAAAATTTTAAATGTCTACATTTGACGGTTCATGAGATAGAGCTCACTGACGGACGGACGGACAGCGTAGGCTTAGTAATAGGGTCCCATTGGCACCCTTTGGGTACGGAACACTATAAAGGTCCACAAAATAGTTTTCAGAGACTGTAAAGTAACGTTGTTTGAGATATTAGAAGGTAGTGAGTTTGACACGAAAATTTGAGCTTAAGTTGTTTTTGAAGTGGGTGCTGCGTTTGCTTAGACCGGACCAAAACCAACAATGTGTCCTCGATTCAGAACGCTGTTCGGCATTCGTATTTTGGGACACGCAAGGCACAAGTATTTTGTTTATGGACAATTTTGAGATAGGTAAAACTATCAATAGCGAATATTACATGGCATTATTGATTCAGTTGAGTGCAGAAATAAAAAAAACGCTCTCACATGAAAAAAATGCCCCAATGTCACAACACGATGAAAACTATGGTTAAATTTAATGAGTTACTCATCGAATTGCTTCCTCTCTCACCGTACTTTCCAGATCTGGTTCCTAGCGACTACTGGCATATTCCATATTTAGGTGAACGTATGACCAATTTGTAAAAACCGTATCAAAATCCAATTTTATAGTAATCAGTCTCCAAACGTCTTGGAATTTCTATTTATCTTTATACTATGAAATAAAGTGTCTTCTCAGTTCTGACTCACTTAATTCCATAAATGTTATCTTGATTATCGTAATGTAACATTCAACTTTAAGCCTGTTGCATAATTCGACCCAAAAAGGCCTATTACCAAGAAGAAAGAATTTATCAGAAAATCCTTGCGATGTTTCATCACCTGCAATATGAGACAATACGCAGATTATTTGTGGCTCAAGTGAAGAATGAACCAGGCCCAAACAGAAACATAAATTTTGTTGGTCCGCAGTTCTGTGACTTGTTTTTTTTTTTTGCACGCCACTGAAGCACTCTGGCTGCCCAACGCACTGCAGACTCTTCCAAAGGTTGGACAGCCCTGCACTACATATGTACAGTGAACACTCAAAATGACGAATCTTTTGATTGTTTCTTGTCTGTAAGAAAAGCCTTTGAGTAAAATTAATATACTAATTTGTTTGTTTTGAAATTTTTATTAAGTTTAATATAATTTTACAACTAAACACACCTTAACAACTAAAAGTTCCAGAAACTTTCGAGTAAACATTTTTTGAAATCATAAAAATTAGAAACATACAAAATATTCTTTAAAATTATAGAATTTTTTCATATTTTTCATTTTAAATAAAATAAAAATTTCTTCTTATATTCTCAAATTTTTTCCTTAATTTTCGGCAAGATACAATGATTAATTGTTTAAGTACACACATACACATGAGTAGAGTAGTAGTTAAGATACATTTTAAATGTGTAAGAAAGCAAGTTAGTAAGTAAGTATGTAGTTACAAGATACAGCACACTGTGAAGATGCATGCAATTTTTATTATTTATATTTTTTTCGTTTTCATTTTATGCACTAAAAACTATGGACTTGTTTTCGATTGATTTGATTATGAGTATATCATTTATTTGTTTATTTTTTCTTTTTTTTGGAGTATAATCAGTTTAATTTTAAATATTTAATTAAATTTGATTTGATTTAAAATTGTTTGTTAGCCTAGCGAAAAAATGAAGCTGCTGCTTTTGGGTATTTTGGAATATTTTTGCATTTCAAATTTTGTATTAAAATTTAATGTTATTTTATTAATTATTTATTGATATTTATGAGTTTTAATTATTTTTATTTTCTTTTCATTTTAATATTCATTTCTTTAATTTAATTTTACCGTTTTTGTTTATTTTTAATAAATTTATCAAAACTTAACATCACATTGCTTATCGGTTCACAAATTTTAAGGTAGAGTATTTTTGTTTTCTATTTTATTTTGTAATAAGTATATATAGTATTTATTGAGTATTGAATTTATTTATTAATATTTTTTTTGCTTTTATTTATTTAAGCTGAACCTTTTAGTTGTTAAATGCAAATATAAAATTATCATTATGTTTATTTTATGTATTATATTGCTTCTCTATTCTGTTCTTCTTACTTTAAAATAAACAATGAACTTGTTGGGGGGGAGGACTCGAGGAAGTTGGTCAAAAGAACTTAATTTAAAATAAATTTATAATTATTATTCGTTTTTAATATTATTTATTTTAAATTACAAATATTTATTATTAAAATAATGATATGAAAAATGATAATGCCTTCTTATATATAGTATTTATATGTATGAAATATTGATTCTCTCTTTGAATTTCTCCATATTTTCAATATGATTTTATGTTGTTTACACTATGTCTGTCCTTGCCTTTTTTAAATCAATAAAACAAACGGGAAGTTCATGTTCATTTGCTAAGTTTCTGATAAAAATGTTTATATACTAAGACCTCGTTAAACTTGGGTAACAAAATGCAATCAATATTTTAGCTTTTGTTTATATATTCTTTTCTAATTTCATGATTTTACTATTGATAGTTAAACGAGGTCTCAGTGTAGCTATTATTATAAATGCCATTAAATACAAATATTTTTTAAATGCTTTTTTTTGCGATGTATTGAGTTATTTCATTTATTATTTTTAAATTTAAAATGCCTTTAACTATTGCTTTTGTTTATTCGTTAATTATTTATTTATGTTATTAATAATGTTGCGTGTGGTTTAAACTGCAGCTATTTTGTTTCTGTTTTGTTGTAGTTCATTTCTTCATAACTATGTATGTATGTATATGTAAATATTTTAAGTATCTATTTATTTGATTATTGATTTGTAATTTTAACACAATTATTTTATATTTATTTTATTGAATTATTAATTATACTTCTGTCATTCATGATTAAGTATTTTGTTTGTTAGGAAGATGCTGTTCGATTTCGATATCTTGCTTTTAATTTCTATTTAATATAATTTAAATATTTTTTCTTTGTTGTTAGTAAACTTAATTTCTATCAGTTCAGCGACAATTTATTTGTTGCTGTTTTTATTAATTCATTTAAAAATTTCTGTTTCTGTTGTGCTTCTTGTTTGATAATTATAAATAAAATTCATTTAACTATTGTTCGATGTGTTATGCTTTAAGAAATTTCGTTAAGAATAAACATAATACAAATTTGTTATTTAAGCCAAATCAAATATCATTTTGTTTTATCTTGTCCTTTGTCTTTTTTATTCAATTTGTTTTGATTTTGTTTATTTAATAAATAATTTCATAAATATTCGTCAAATATACCATGTGTATTTTTCTGTATTTTTAAGTATTTTTATTTTAATTTATTTTCTTGTTGTACCATCCATATAAAAACCATGCTGGGCTAAAGAAGAATGAAATTATTGAAAAAGTTGAATGGACATTGTTTTCATGGTAGTAGATGCTTCTGATGCAGATGATTTTGTGAGTGTGATGATGTCTATGATTCTGCTGCCTCCATTTTGTTGATATCAGACATTGTTCTTGCGAAAAACTTCATTTGGATGCTGATTGCTGCTATAGTTTTGACGTGTTGAGCATTGCTGAAAAGTAGTCACAAATAAAATAAATTGAAACAATTGAATTCAAGAAAAAAATCAGAGAAAAAGTTAAAAACACAACAAAAGCAACAAAAGAATATTTTTCTACTATAGAATTTATATGAAAAACTTTTCTCTTTCCATTTGTGTATGTGTGTTTTTGTGTTGATGAATACAAATGCATTAAAAATTTATGTAATTTTTTCCTATTTTTCCTTGCTTTTGCTTTTGTTTTTCTTCTTATTATACTATATATGCTTGTTATTGGCAAAACAAAGTTTACTTTTGATTGAAATTTTAACAATTTGCAGAAGTATAGACAAAAACTTTGAATGAAGGAAAATGATTCCTTGTTTGAAAACAATGCATAAATGATGACAATCATTGAATGGGCTCACTATTATCAGTGTACATAGATTACTACATTAAAATAATACTAATAATTGTTTATTGTTCTTTAATTGTCGTAAGTAATTTTAACACTCTATATGTCTTCTGTGTTATTAAATCAATTGGCGTGGCCTATATTAGAAAATGATTGACAATACACACAATTTTCTCTAACAACTTCTAATTATTATTGTATCATTTGATTTCCTCAATTAATGTCACAATAGTGCATAGTAGTAGTAGTACACATATTGTCAAGTTAATAAGAACAATCACATAATGTCTGGATGCCATACCGTTATTAACTGTCGTATTGTACTTAGTAAACAATGATTCGATTGGGAATAGGTTTCATTTGCCCCATTGCAAGAGTGACAATACGTTGACAGTCAACCGTCAGTGGTTTACCAAACATTTCATTAATATTGTACATTGTTTTACTTTTAAGGCATTTTAAACAAAAACGAGAGTGGTTTATAGTTTTGATAATGCAACTCATTGAGTAGAAATCAGTTTCGTCTATCAAATTCTTTTGGATAGTAATTAGCATACAAAAATTAACGAACTTTTGTGATAAACCTAAATCATCATCAGCCAATCATGTCCACCGTTATATATGGGTTTCCTTTTCCTCTTTCCTGAATTATTTAAATTCAGATTTATTATTAGTTAAATGTCATTGTTCCATTATGTCACTGGACCACCATTAATGATTATGTCTACCACATTTTCCTAATATAGATCTTTTCATTGCTCTTGCAACTTATGAATTGTGTGCTTGAAAGCAGGCAAAATGTAGCATTCATAATTGCAAACTCATATTCGTCATAAAACATAAAACTTCAATGAATCGAATAAGATGTTTAAAATTGATAAGTCAACTTATTATTATGACCTGTCATTTTCATGGGTTGTATTAGTCAATTGATATGAAGCCATTGAAATAAAGTACCATACATGTGGTAAACATCTGCATAGAATTTATTCAAAACGACATTTTTGGTACTCATTATCAAATGAATGCATTTGCTGAGAGAATCTTTTACACTACTTATCAACTGAATAGGTTCAGCACTTCTTAGAAAGTAAAACAACAATGTCTTTTACCATCTTTCTGATTTTAATGAAATAATATTTGCCAAGAAAGTTTGAAATCTATTACATCCGTTTTAAAGGTGTATGTTCTCATTCAAAAAAAGCGGTGCCGAATTGAATTAAATTTTCTCTCCCCGACAACAATTTCGAAGGATTTGTGTGCAATTGTTGTAATAATGTGGTTTCTGCTGTTGCAGATTAGATGCTAAATATCTTATATTAGGTTCATACTTTGTTACTATTAGCAGAATGCAATTTGAACTGGAGTCATCTGACAAACGGTGTATATGCAAGTTTTTAATGTTGTTCATTTCTGAAAATAATAACTCACAAGAATAAGTCGATGATAATATTGTTAAGATAGCTAAAGCCAGCTTTATCAGACAACTAAATAAGTCTGGACTTCCATGTTTCCATAATTTTGTTATTTGCATTTTTTCGATATTCGATAAATTCGATAAATTTCTGAACCCACATTGAATTATGTAGACTGGCAGTCAATTAGCATTTTAATTTCTTCAAATTTCCTTTTGAGTTAAGATATTTTACTATGCAAAACTCCCTCACAAAAAACTATAAGCCATTCATTGTGTGTCTGGTTGTTGAAAGTGAATACAAAATTCAATGGTACTCAGTTATGCTAAGCAAATGAATGCAGTCGTGCATATGTCCAATATGAGCATGTGCTTATTATGTTGACCAGTGTTGTATATACCTATGTACACATAAGTATGTACGAATGGCACTTCCTCCTTAAAAGAATTTATACCATCATTATTTTGTTTATGTGTTTCTTATGTTGTTTATTCTAGTAATTTGTTGTTTTTATTGTTAGTACAATATAATTTCTGATCTAATGAGTTATTTATCAATTGCAGTTGTGTATGTACAATTAGCAAGTAATAATGGTGTAGTATATTGTTGTTGTTGTTGTTATTGGTATTATTATTACATGTTGTAGTCATACTTATATTGTCATGTTTAACACACAAATGACTCAAAATGACTTACCGCTTGTTTCTTTTCCCATGATTTCATGGCAGTTTTGTATTTTTCAAATTCATGACACCAATCAGAGTATATTTTCTGATAATCATTACTTTTGTTTGGTGGTGTACATCTAAGCAATCATTATTAAGAAAGAAGAAGAATGTAAAGAAAAGAAAGGAAAAAGAAATATAATTAGAATTAATCATTTCATTAAAAAACAATCGATTGATTGATTGATTAACTGAGTAGTTTATGATAATTTACCTATGAGCATCAACAGTAATATTATAACTGCATAAAAGTGAACCGCCCAAATGACAATCATAACGTCCGCCATCGGCTTCATTAACAGATACCACAACTAAACCACGTTCAGTAGTTTCAATGTATTTCGTAGGACTATATTTGATTTCATAACTGACAAAAGGAAAAGATACAAATTCAAATTTATGTATTATTATTTTTGTTATACATAGTTTTATTTATTATTGTAGTATTTATTTACCGTCCTTTATCCTTTGAATGATGATACCAAGTGACTTGTTCATTTTTCAAAACTTCTGGAATTTTAACAAAACAACCTAAATGCACACTTTGACCATAGGTAACAACGATTTTCTTTTTAAGCACGCTTGAATCACAAATGTCACTTGTTTCGTTGGCAACATCCTGCAAACAAACAAAACGATAAATGGTAGTTTAGTTAGCATATCCAGTAGTAGTATAAGTTTACCTGCAACAGATCCAACTCATATGGACGACACGTATTTGTCTCCTTATCCCAACCACAATATGGATCACGAACACAACGGAAGCAATTGTCATAACGACGATTGCACATTGCCAAATCGATTTGTTTGATTCGATGATCTGTTGCCACATATAGTGATTTGCGTGCCTGACTGATTTCCATCACCTGAATGGCTTCATTCTGTGCGATTTCAAAGATATCAAGTAGTTTCGACAACGATTCACCATTGCGATAATATTGTACAATTTTATAGATGCGTCCCAGATTTGTACCAACATAATACACAGTATATTCTTGATTCAATATGTCGATTTTTATTCTGTAAAACGAAAAATCCAAATGGCACATGAAAGAAATCAGATAAATAAATGCCAATAAAATATTAAATGATGATGGTTGTATTGTACTATTATGCTTTTTTCCATATTCACACACATATAGTATTATGTATATTCAATTTTCATTGTCACTGAATTTCATTGTTTAAACAATTGTGGCATTAATGACTTCCGTTGGAAGCATATCGAACAACAAAGAAAAAATATACATACCATATAAAAAAAAAATAATCGAATGCCAATAAAATTAATAAATAAAAAAAAATATAATGAAAATAAAGAATATAAATACATAAATGCATATTTAATGTGTTTTTAATGCGCGTATTAAAATTGTAACATGCGTGCCATGCAACACACAACATTCGATGAATCTGAATGAAACATTAAAAAACATGCTGCATATTAACAGGCGCAATGCCATACTTACAAAGTGCAACATGACCGACATTTATATACCTTCCAGTACTCAAATTGAAATCATCAATGAAAAGTATTGTTCAAAATATAGTACAGGTATGCGCCAGAAATCGAAGACGGTTTTCATGCCGATTAATGTCAATTTCTCTGTGGAGATTTCATTTTACGAACTTTGATGTTCGAATGAACAGCTAATTGAAGATTATTTGCGACAAATATGCATAACAAACACTTTGCAAATTCAAAATAATTTTTTCAGCGATATTTAACAATTTAACCAAACAATTTTTGTAATCGTCAGAGATTTCAAAACCATCGAAAGAGATTTCTGGCACCAGAAAATTGTAATTAGATTAATATGGGGTTGAAAGAGATTTCTGGCACATGCCTGATAGTAAAATTTTTCTTATAAAAACTGATAATTCTATCAAATTTGTATTTAATATGTTGCTTCAAAGGGGTAATTTATTATGCTATTTTTGGATAAATTGTGAATAATTAGGATACATAGACAAATCAAAATGCAGTGATACCACATGGGCCATTGGTTGATATGTGAATATTAAATAAATTGCCAATATTTTTAGTGAAATTTTGATATTCTAATTTGCTTGTTTAATATGTGTTTAAATATAGAACTGCAACTGTGTAGTATTAGTTCGCCTAACTAATCTTTTCCATATCAATACAAGTATACATATTTCATATTGTAATATAGGTTCCCTGTAAAACCAACATCACCACAAAGTAATAATACCTTTCACAAACTATTATTATGTGAATGAAAGATATAAAAAAAATTAAGATGGAAATATGAATATTATTATTGTGTAATAATATGGAGAGTGAAAAAAAAAACAAAATATCCCAATATGAAAGTATCTGTTTTCGTTACGAGCATAAAGGTGCCAGACCGAAGCTGTTATAAATTAAGAAATTAAAATTCATAGCATGAAATCGCAATTTTGATTTATTCTCAATGCAAATGCATCCATCTGCACAGGTAAAAATGTAAGTGGCATTTTACTCGGTTGCATTAAATCCATTTACTCGTACATAGTATTGTTCATCAAGCCAATGCTTGATGTATCCTTAATACTCGTACAAAATATAATGCTAAAGGGGGATTTTATTGTATTTTTTGTATTGTATTAAATATAGATTACTCTTATTTACTATTATTATTATTATTACTTCAAGGCATATTATTATATTTTTACAATAATATTAATTTTTTTGTCGTTGTTGTTTGTAACTTTTACACCTTGCATCATCATCATCGATATCGTTATGCTAATGTTTACACATTTAATAAACATGTTTCTATAATTTCATTGTGATACCTATCATCACAATAGTGTGAAAAGGTTTTTATCACTTTGGTGTGATGTTTGTAATGCAAAACTGTACCATTAAGTATTATATATACTAATAGTCAAAATGACAAGAAGAGTCTATGGGACATTGTCGGTCATCTACGTTAGTCGCTTAGTATTTAGAGATATCTATCAAACTAATTAAGTATTTGTCACAAACTCGTCTTATTCTCATACATAGATAATAATAACTATATCAAAAGTGGAGTTATCCGACAAACTGAAGATGTAGTTACTATATAAAAATCTTATTAAAGGCGGCGATATTGTTATTGCTTTATCCTCAATCCTCCATTGTTTTACATACTTCGTTTAATATAGAATTGTTTATTCTCAAGCTCAGCTTATGGAAGTTGATGTGGTATATCAGAGATTTGTTGATACCAAAGTTTGCTTTGTTTTTTGAAAAGTAGAGAACACTTTCAGCTTTCATTTGAAATGACCACAAAATATGTTAAAAAAAAATTGGTAGTGAAAGGCATGTAAGTTTCAGTGAACCGAAGTTAATGTTCTGTCTTTTTGTTTTTTATATTGATTTAACAAAGCAATTAAGGGATTTCATTTAATTTATCTACAATAATTTATAATAATATTATTATTATTTTTCATATTTACAAAGTACATTTTTTATATGTAAATAATATTTTTTCCATTAATTGCGAGGGTGGTTTCAAAATTTTTGTTTTTCTCAAATAGTATTTGGATGGAACAAAGTAGAGAAATCCATAATCTCATGTTAAAAAAAAATTCCTTATAATCGGTCTTCATTATATAAAAATGTGTTATTACCCCATCATGATAACTTAGAACCTACCATGCATATGAACATGCATTTCTCAAATGTCAAACAATTAAAACAAATTCTGAAAGTATCAAGGAATGAAACTATTCAAAAAAAAAAAGTATTTATTAATTTATTTTTATACTATTGTAGTATATGGTATGTTAAAATGATAAATTTTGTAAATTGATTTAAACTAAGGGAGCATAATCCCATGTAACTCATATTTTTTTCATAATTAATGAGTTTTTAATAGCAAAGGATAAAAAAATGGATTATATTGAATTACTCATTAAGTCGGACATATATGTATGTACAAGAGGATGATAGAAGTTTTTTTTTTATTTTTTTTTTATTTTAATGACAATGAGAAGTTTACATTTTAAAAACAATTTCTATACATTAATATAAAATAAATAAAAAAATATAATTGAATATCAATTAAAAAAGACAATACAATAACTTTGGTTTACAGAAGCTGATAAAATAGAGAATGTTCTCATACTAAATTTCTTTTTCGAAGCACTGAATATATGTCCAATTTTTGGATAGGTATTTACTCAATTGTAATTCAAAATTGTTCTGTTAAGTTTCCAATATCTAAACATATCGCACACGAACTAAAAAAGATCATTACTCAATATTTTCAATTTTTCAGTAGAGGCAAAAAACTGTTTTTGTAAAGATTAAAGATAGAAAATTTAAGAATTTGTATGCCATTTTAAAGAAAGCTTAATCAGAAGTATTAGATTTTGTCATGAATATACCAAATTTTAGTTTGTTAGCTCAATACCAAAGACACATTTTTGTATAAAAACAGATGGACGGATATGTTAGATCAAATGTATATAAATGTATGCATATACAGTTCCATGCATTACAAATATCATATCAGTGTAGTAATACTCATCCATACTAGTGTGGATCAATTTGAAAACTAAGGTTGTTTCGGCTTTCAGTAATCGGGGAATATAGAGTGTCGATAGTACCAAATTTCCTACCAGGATGGAATGGAAAGAGAACAGTTTTCAGAGTGATTTTGACATTTCAATCTTTACGGATGGGTCGAAGATGGAATGCGGCATAGGAGCATGGCGGCACAAATAAGCTTAGACCACTCTTTCCGGCTACCGGACGAGGCCACAGTCTTTCAGGCGGAGGTCCTTGCCATTAGGGAAGCATGTCGGCAGGCCAGAAATAACGTGCCGGAAGGTCGTAAGATAGCTATCTTCGTTGATAGTCAGGCGGCACTCAAAGCACTGCAATCCACCACTGTGAAGTCAAAGCTCGTTAAGGAATGCAGGTCGACGATGAGCGAGCTAAGTCGTCAAGCTGATATCACTCTCTTATGGGTTCCCGGGCCATAGGAACATAGAGGGAAATGAGAAGGCTGACGAATTGGCTCGTTCTGGTGCTTCTCTTGATGTATCGTTGGCGGAACAGGTCTTGATTCCCCTGGCGATCGTCAAGAGGAGTAACTTCCTGTTTTTCCGCCAGCTGGCTAACAGACGGTGGAAAGATCTTGAATCTTGCAGAGCGGCACGTGCTACCTGGCCTTGTTACAACGAAAATAGGTCTTTTAGACTCATTAACAGAAGGCGCTCGGGTACCGCAAGGCTCACAGCTGTTTTTACACATGGTTGTGACAGGACAGGTTGGATTTAGTAATACTGATTGCTTTCGGCGAGGAAGTGGTATCAAAACGGCACTCTAGTGCTAATTGTGGCTCGTAGTGGACTATACGAGCCAGCCACGGAAACCAACAAATCAACCACCACCAAATGATTAGTTTCTATAAAAACAGGCAGATTCTCTTTGTCATGGCTATCATTTCCATATTCATATTTTAAGGTTCTTTGAATCCCATTGTTATTCGTTACAGACATCACACCAAAATGATAAAACCGAACCACATTAGAGTGAAATAATATGTACAAATAAATAAAAAATATAAATGCATGCCTGACCATATGAAATAAAAAAACAAAACCATTAAAATTTAATTAAATAGAAAGAACAAGACTGCAAAAAAAAAAAACAATTAATAATACATTGAATTAAATCGTTTTGTAATTCTGTATTTATTATTATTTTTGTTTTTTATTGTTTTATTTTTCTTTCTGTGAATAATGTAAAAAAGATGATAAAATTGTTTCAAATGAAATAAACACAAAATTAATATGTATGTATATTCAAATATTGTACTAGTAGATGGATACAAATAGAAGAAGAAAAAAAAAAAATAAATTCCATTGTCTCTTCATGCGAAATTAGACAATGATTGCTTTTGTAGTAGTAACTGATCAACCAGTAACACGCTTTTCCACTTTGCTAGTCAACCGCAAAGCCAACTGTCATTGTAAAGAAAAATGCTCTCAAATTGAAATCAACAAAAATACTAAATAAAAAAAAAAAGACAAAAGGATATAGAAAAATGAACAGAAAAAATATCTACTCAAATGTGCATGCATTGTTTTGGATTTGTTGATAAAACAATTTCTAAATTCTTTTTTATAAAATAAAAATAAATCTTTTTTTTTTATATTGTCAATGGGGAAAAATCAGAATTAGAAACATGGAGAATCATAGAATCAAAATCAACTTACTTGTCAACAACGAGCTTTGTGAAAACCAAATCCCTTTTATAATAGACTGGATTGTTGTGTTCATGATTCACAGCTTTATCCATAAGCGGATGTGAACGTATGAAGTTTAGTACAGTATCGGGCAGCTTTGAGGTATCGTTGACGCAAGTCCCTGGGCGTGGTTCTGGTATGCGCGAATTAAGTACAGGCAACCAAGCTGAGTTTGAAGAGGATTGTTCTTTGAATTTGCCTGTAGGATTGGAAAACAAAAACAGTAATAAGTAACATACAGTAGCAAAAGAAACAAATAGAAGGACACTCTGGTAATAACATGAAATTTCTAGTTAAAAGTGTGAATTTAAAGTTTTTAAATCTGACAACATACATATATACATAGTATGTATGTGTAGATACTCTAACACAACATCCACAATATATTCGATAAGGACATGAAGCATTTAAATGCTGCCAAGCGTTGAAGAACTTTGCTTAGGTAACTAACTACTACTATGAATGCTTATATCAGTTCAGTACGCTACACTGCACAAATTTGCAAACACACAGAGATACTTTTACACACACATAGTTACAGATTCAGATAGTGTGGGAGTTTGGTGCATTGAAATGGATTTCCTAATACGATTTATGTTATTTTTCTCTGTTCTTGTTTTTTTGTTTTCTTATTCTCTTCTCTTCGTGTTAAAATTGCAATGCCAAAAAGTGTATCTATGATGTTCATCGAATGCACTGCACAATACAAAATAGTTTCATATGAAATCACATTGTAATAGTATGTATGTATCTGACTTTGTATTTGTATGGGAAAAATATTTTCAGTGTGGCAGCTGATCCAATGAAATCACATCAATTTGCTGGAATAGTGTGAATAACAACGTTGCATGAAACAAATGTGGAATTTCTCCAAATAAAATTTACCGATAAGAACCACCAATGCACTTACATACATGTATAGATAGATAGATAGATAGTTAGATACATATAAAGTGAGATACAAAATGTATTGTCATAGTCCCTATGGCTATTGCTGCTGTCCAATGTAGCAGTTGAGCTGATTTGAGCTTAGAGTTGGCAAAGAAAAACTGTTGACAGCTGAAAATTTTTAGATGGCATCTCATCGTTCGATGTTTGTAAAACGATTTACTATAGCAACAACAACAACAGTAGCAAATAGCAATAGCAAGTGATTGAAATAATGGAAATTGCAAGTTTTGCAAGGTAAAGCTCTTGACAGTCTTCCTCTACTCTTCCCTTACTCTTCTTATATAATATTTCTACTCGCAGTTTATAGAGAAGGTAAGAATCCTTTTTCTTTTTATCAAATTCAAATCACATGAATATAAAATCCAATTTGATTATGGTTAAAGTCTTAGGTGCACAAACACACACACACACGTGAATAGATTCAATATCTTATAAATCTAGTACCATACATACATACGTGTATGTATATACATACATACTTAGTACTTACCATTGAATGCGGCCTGAGCTTCATTGATGTGAAAACTGCAAAGAGCTGAACCAATGAGACCATTTGTGCTTGTCGTGAATGTGGCATAGAAACGCGATTTATCTGTTGGCAACTGATAAACCGATTGTATCTCATTGAAGTAGAACGGAAATTCACCAGATATGCTGCAATTGAGTCGCGCCTTTAGATAGGTGGCCCAATTGTGTGCCAATAGATTCTTGCCACCAACATCCTTCTTGCAAACGCGTGCAATTCGCGAATACACAGCCTTGCCACAGTTAATGTACTCAACGGCCGTTTCACGGAAGAAAAAGTACACATACTCTCCAATATCGAATGATCCGACAAAATTGGGTTCTGCAAAATATGATGATGATGATGGGGAGATAGAAGGAAAAAATATGAGTGAGTTATATTTTTGTATCAAAAGAGGATATGTTTTTTTTTCTTCTACTGTTTAGTCCGCTGTTTTGCTCTATGATGATAAAAGAGTTGATTTGAGTTCATGATGATGATTGGATGAAGGTAAAACTTAATTGGCTTTCATAAGCGGCTTACAAATTGTGGTGCTTTGATGGTGGACGTTGATGATGATGATTACTAAATCATGGCATCTCACCTCATCTTAGTGAAGTGAGTGAGTGAGTGAGTGTAGCTGCTGAGCTGCTCAAATTGGCTTTTATACAATTTTATAAAGGATCATTAACTCTTATCTTTTCTAAGTATTTACACATATACTTATACTTTCCAATAGCACAATTTTAATTGATTATGAACATTTGAGCATGATTATATTGAATCTGGCTTAGTTACCAACAAAAGTTTATTGAAAATCATCTTTTAAATAACAGAAAATAAAATAAAATATTTATAAAATTCCAAAAATTGCAAGTGTATTTTGTACCATGCCGCCCGACTCTACTTGAGCCATGTACGCGTGCACCTCACTTGAGATATATTTTTTTATTTATTTTTTCGTGGTTTTGTTTCAATGTTATACTATGCAATAGTTAGATACATAGTAGTTTATTTTTGTAGATACTCTTGTGTATCGCATCATGCATGGAGTAGTACTTACTGTCCAACCATTTGGAATCATATTTGAGTGTGCGCTTAAATTTGTATTCTAAACGCTTTGCCGTGATGTTATATAAATCCGTTCGGAAAATTACAGTATCCGCTTTTGTGAATTCAGCATTTGTTCCCGAATACTATGAAAATGGAAGAAATAAGAAAAAAACAAAAGGAATGAAAATATTGTATGTATGTATGTATGTATATTTTATATTTTGAATGAAGTCGTCAAGTAGAAAATAGTAGCACTAGTGACTAGTATCATAAATGATGATGATGATGATGATGATGATAATATGCTTATATTCATTTCATATCTTATTTTTTCTATTTTCTCTCTCGCTATCACAAGCAAGCAAATAGTCGCTAAGCCCAACAAACAAATAAATATATATATAACTAAAGAAGGACAAAATAAATATTTACACAAATACACAGAGACAGAGAAACATGCACACAGATGTAAAAGAAAGAAAGGAGAGTAAGGAGAAAACACAATTCTTAGAAATGTAAATATTGTGCAAGAAAATGGAAAATGAAATTGAAAATAACTTGAGTTGGTATTGTGAGATAAAGTTAAAGGAAAAAGAAGAGATTCGTATAAACAAACAAATCTTGTATGTACTGATTACTAAATAAAAAAAGAAAAGGATATAAATGAAATTTACAATAAATTGTTTATGATGAAAACTTGTTAAATCAAAAATATAGATATAGTACAGAATGAGGATTGTAAAAGTTGTTAAACTTACCAAACCAGGTAGACCACCTGGATTACCTTCCTCAACATAAATTGCTGTAGAATTATCCAAAGGATCATAAGGACATTTGGCAATGCCTGAACCAACACCAATAACATATTCCGAACGTGGCAAATGTGTTAAATTCGACTGTAAAAAGAAAATAATCGAAAAAAATTAGTATTTCTTGTTGTTTGTGCTGAAAATATTAATGAACAATTTCAAAACAAAGAAATCATTTTGTAATCTATAGAAAGACAAGTGTAAGAAACATTTAGTAAACAGATTTCGGTTCAATATTACTGCTTTAATACATTTTTATATTTTTCTCAAATTTGGTAGTGTGAATAAGTAGTATTATCACATTGACATGGTGTTTGTAATGCATTGCAAGAGTACATCTAAGGCTCAATATGTAGCAGATATTTTTTCTATTTCCCAGATTGCAATCTCTTAGTTTTCCAACTAAAGAACTGATATTTTCTTTTTGCGTTTCTTATTGCCGATAATATACTTCATTTCGAGTTCCCTCTTCACTGGATTATGTAAACCCTAAATTAAATTACGTTGATGATGATTACTTCTTAATTAATGAAATAATTTAAACTAAAAATAGCTTTCGGTCAGCCTTATTTAGCAATGCAAGACGCAAAACTCACACAAATTACAGCAGAAATTATTCACACATTTTCAATTGACTCAAAGTTCTCGACTCCTCCATTATTGAGTCTTTTACACCAAGCGAGCAGTTCTTGCACCCTCCTTCCCACAGTTCCTTTTCCTGCAGTGCGTTACGCATAGGCACCAAATTTTCCGTGATTGCCTTGCTGCCTTGGTAACCAGCAGCTAAAGGTCACACATTCTGGTTCTGTGCTGCCACTGCACCTGTTTTACAGAGTAAACTTTGTTCGCTAGCAACACTGCCTGGTGCCATAGATCAATTCTTGTTGGTCAGTTGAGCAACTTACGACAATAAGTAGTTTTGATGGTGGTTCTGACACTGGTACCGCTGGGACACGATATGTATCGCAAGCATCGATGGAGATGTGTGCCATTTTATTAATGTGATTGTACAGCCACGTGTCGATTGCACACGCCAATTGGCATTGAAACCACCACTTGAAGCTCACCTTGGCCTACATGACAGGTTTTAATATAGGAAACTGTAATATTTGTTTCTTTTAAGCTTAAAAGTATTGACATTAAAAAAGGATGTGCATATGTGGAACGTATTGAACTATTGTAATGTGTCATATGTTGTGTTTTCTTTATATTTGCAATCTACGAGTATCTGTCAAATGACGATATTGAAAGACGAATTTGAATGGATTAGAACATCACAAGTTTTAATTTGATTTTTATCATGTGAGTATATCCTTGGGAGCAGACGTCATTAGAGGGTTACTCGTCCGGGAAGCAAAACGGAAAATCCAGTTGTTGTTGCTATCGTAATTTGTTAAGATGACTGTTGTGGTGCGGTAACAAAGGAGATATTGTAAGGGTTTGTTCGATATGCGTCGGATTGATTGTGATTTTGATATTTGATTACCAAGGTGCTCTAACTGTGAAATGTTGCAATTGCTGTGCTTGACAATCTCTTCTCTGATCGTTGGAATCTTGAAGTCTCGATAAATGACTGAGTTTCTGACGTACTACGACTCACCGACAAACGAACAACTAAGTGAAGTTCGCTCGAGCAAGTTAGCGGATGTAAAGAATCCATCACCCTTAATGCAAAAGAATATTTTCAAAATGAATTAAGTATATGACATCAGAGCCGATTGGACCAATATTTGATCAATTTGTCATAGCAACCCACCATAGAATTTTACTTCTTTATTAGCAAGTTTTATTGTTGTTTCATTATTTTGTAGATTTTTCTCAAGATTTCTATTTGTATGAAAGGTACAATTTACATCGGTTAAACTGAAGAAAAAGCAAAAATTTCTTGTTTTCTTTTGCACAACAGAATAACAAACCCCAAAAACCTGTGATAGTACTTACTATAAGATTAACCTTGTACCAAAGTTGTGTTAGGTTTTCTTTTCTTTTTGTGTTCTTCTAAAGTTGTTATACTTCTTTTTGGACCAAACTAATTGCTGCCTTGAAGCAATGTATCTACTTGTATTTATACTATGGACTTAGAGTACACAAATGGGTTGACAACCTTCAAAGTAAAACATAAAGTGGTATATCTAAATGAATATCTGTAAACTAAAAAATCATTTTGCCTTACGCAAAGGCGCATACTTTCTAGATAAGTAGTATGAATATGAGACTTTGTAAAATACGTAGATATATAAGTATATACAATAATCATAATGGGCACAAATGACTATTTTCACACAATCTCTTTCTTACTAAATACAGACAGTCAAGTCAGTCACAGAGAGAAACATATAATCACTATAGTACTATGTTTGTTTTGTAGATTTTGCATTTAGATATGATGAGAGTGGCGCCGCCACCACTGCCTCATTTTTGATCAAAAGTGTGTGAATTTGTGTCAATGTGCAAAATATGTTTATGTTATGTTGGAAGAAGGACATAAAAAATACACATAAATATGGTTTTTACTATAGTTGTCAGGCAGCGTTTACAATTTCTCACTGATTACTATCTAAAGTACACAAATACTGTACAGTAGATAGATAAACGAGAAGACATTCTATCGTTTCTATGTAAGTATATTAATGCGTTGCTATATCAAGTAGAATAATGGTAAAAAGTAACTTGGCCAGTATGGAACACATATTATTGTATAATACATAAGCTTGCAATGGCATTGAGAATTGAATTGTGTTTGCCGATGTCTTGGTTACGATTTCAATACAAAACTACTACTTATATACTACCACCTAAACACAAGACTTAATAGAAAAACAATTATTACTTACATAAATGACATAATCCTTGGGATTGTGTGCATTTGTACCGCATACATAAAGACGATCGCCTTGTTCCATAGATTGTATAACGCGTACGTGATTCTTGCAATCAAAGACCTGGAAAAGAAAAGAAAATATTTTAAAATAAGTACATTACTTTTATATTATGCATTCCATTGCATACATTTAGGTGCCCCCACTGATTATTTCCAATTGAATACAATTTGAAGGATGTTTTCTCTTAATAAAAAATTCATTTCATTCGGCATTTGAACCAATCTCAGAAATTATGCAAACCAAAAAGAAAAATATGTATATTTATGTCACAAGCAGCAACAGAATTTCATGTTGTAACATTCCATGACATGTTTTTCATAAATACCACAAAACACGGCAGCTGTGCCAAATAAATTGCTATTGTAACAATTTGTGGAAACATAAAAAATGGAAAAAGAAAAATTTTAAAAAAAGAATCTCAATGTATCGGTAAGAATGGCATTTGAAAAGCGCGCGAACACAATGAATAAAAATTGCTTGGTAAATCAATTGCAACAATGCAACAAAAGCAAATTGCATGCAACACTGGAAAAAACAAGCTACCTTTCTGTCTTTCTTCCTTAACACAACCAAACCAAATCCTTATTTCAAATCATAAAGGGGAAAAAGAAAGAAGAGAGAAAACGATAGAAATGGAGTGGAATTGGGGTAGAATGAAGAATCCAAAAAGTGCTGCTTATGCAACATACACACACACACAATTCATGTGATTCAGCAGCAGCAGCAACTGGCAGAGTTAAGCTGGGGATTTCCGGCAAGGCAGCAAAGTCGCAAGAGCATCATCAGCACAGATTCAGATTCAGATACAGTTGAAGCAATAGTCGAGCTCTCGAATAGATGCATTGCATTCTGCACTGTTGTGTTCTGTTCTGTTCTGTTTTGTTTTGTTGCATTTTACTGAGCTGTACGAGTTCGAAAGGCAAACTCACTCAGCGCTTTGCTATGCCATGCCATTATGATGACTTAAGCAATATACTACAACATATATACATATCTAAAGTAGCAACAACGTTGAATGATAACGACAAACATGCCGCGTAAAACGAAAAATTGCAACAACTACATTACACACACACTATACAGATACATTCATATACTATTATATAGTACAACAAAAACAAGCCAAGTAATAGTAACAAATTGAAAGCCACAAATAAATTGAAAGGGATTTCAAATGAAAGAAGAACATGTACGCTGTCATATTATAAACGAGTTACAATAACAGTAACATACATACTAGTATGTACATATGTATGTGTACAATATAAGGAAACTTAACTGAACACTAAACTACTACTATTAAAACATGAAAAGATACATATATCACTATGTTCATTTGTATGTAAGGTTTAACTTACAAAATATATAAGAAATATCATGAAACGAACGAATTGATTTGTAAAAGGATGTTATGAAAGTCATTTATAGTATTTATAATATTTCTCTATCATACTCGTATAAAGAAAAAGGTACATTAGTATATAATAGTATCTGCCAATTTATAAATCGCTGTAAATGTACAATATGATTTGTGTAGGTGAAATTTAGTAGTTGCTGCATCGGCGGTTCATGTTGCTCTTAATCTTATCATAATATACATATATAACAAATCAATCAAATGCTACACACGCAAGTGAAAACGATGTCATGAGAAATGGTGTAATTGTAAAGTCATAAGACCAACAATTGAAGTCTTCATTTTACAAAGTCTTCCCATTCTGTGTCTGTTGATTGTTGAAATTTTAATCATAAACAAGTTTTTGGAGAAGAAGGACGAGAAGACGTTAAAAATGATAGAAACCCAGGTCTTCCACATACGAGGCATGTTCAAAAAGTGAGGTGACTTTTTATTTTTTTCGGTCCACGAGTTATTGATTTTCTATTCTTTTTTTTTGTTATGTTGGTACACATGTTTCCCAACATACTATGTTCATATTATCAGCCATTTTGCATTTTTGGTTTTTTTTTTACAGATATGTATAAAGGTTACACGTGTTTTTGTGTTTTGGCTATGTGTTCCTCAGTACTTAATATGTTAACTATGGCATTTGCCAAGTCTATTTTGAGCAAAAAAAAATGTATTAGTGGTACAAGATCTTCACAAAAGATGTCTGAATGAGGCAGCACGTCAATAGCCGATGAAAAACTTGAAGCAGTGAAGAAAATTGTTATGGAGAATCGTCAAATCACTATTAGAGAAATTTCTGAGGACTGTTATGCCTACTGTAGAATCATGCCATGTAAATTTTTCTGATGTTTTGTGCATGAAACGTGTGGCTGCCAAATTTGTTTCGAAATTGCTATATTTTAACCACAAGAACTGTCGCATTAGCATCCCACATCCAAATTTGCTCAAAAAGGTCAAAACTGGTGACGAAACATGGGTGTATGTTTATGACGTCGATAAAAAACTTAAATACAGATTCTTTTAATAGCAACACATCTCCAAACCACAAAAACACGTGTAACCTTTGTATCTGTAAAATACTTAATAAAATAAAAATGCGAAATGGCTGATAAAGTCAACATACGTACATATGTGTGTACCAACATAACAGTATTAAATCAATAACACGTGGACTGAGTCACCTTACCTTTTGGAACAAACCTTGTATGTCAGAAACGTATAAAATGTTGATAAATATGGTAACCTCTACCAATCGAATCGTCGGTTCTCATTTCTACGAATTCATAGCAAATGGCAAGCCAAAGTCTTCATAGATTGCTTTGTATGTTAATACTCGTATAGGGGGTGCCGTGTCAACTCTTTGCTGGTATCACAATGGGCCATACTCTTTTTTGTGCTTAAGTGAGCCTCTCGTCTGAGGGCTGCCACCTAACCTAACCTAATACTCGTATGTTTCTAGTTGACCATCATTGTTAGACCTTCCATCTAGTACTCCTGATCTGATATCATGTGAGTTAACATATGTATATCTGTTTCTCAAGGACAAATCTGCATGTAAAAGAACAAGCTGCACGCGTTTTGAAGAAGCTAAAATAATCCCATTAACTAAACTTATATAAATTTAATATAGTTTGTTTTTATATTCTATCCACACCTTGTACTGATTAATAATATGAAAAGTATTATATTTAATTTGATTTTTAGGGTAATTTAAGATTGAATTATTGCTTACCTGACTCTTGCCCTTTGAAACACAGCTGACCACATCATCACGCGTGGGTTCTAGATTGATAACATCGCGCTGTAAAAGAAAATACAAAAAGAAACAATAAGGATTTGTTTTATTCAAAAATAATTCATAACTATAATATTACTTATATAGATATTTTTTGTCATCATATCACCATCTAGGTAACCACTATCTAAAACCAACAGAAATGGCACACCAATAAAATCATGAAAATCTTAATGAATATCAGACTCTTGGTGCATATGTAATTGTGGAATAAGTTAGAATAAGACCATTTGAGGGTCCAGCGATAAGGTGACTAGTTCCCTATAAGACAAATGTAATTATTAGATTCATCTTAGAGGGAGGTCATGGAGCTGGAGTTATTTTAACCTCCGCATTATAATTGGAACAGGGCAGGGTGCGTCTGGAGCTTTGCTAGGAGCCGGCTTCTATAAAGCTGCATTGTCTCTAAAACCGTTGGTATATTTATATCTTTATATAACGTAGTGTTTCTGACAAACCACGGGGCATCCGAAATACTTTTGAGTGCCTTACTCTGGAATGTCTGCAGTCTGTTAATATTCTGTTCTGGATTGCATACCGCCATATTGGTGACACTATTTGAAAGTAAATGAGGGTTTTATTGCCTAGTGACAGCTTGTTGGAGGGTCTGAGGAGCCAGTTTAGCTTCTTTATATTTTGGTAGCACCATGCTGTAATAAATCCCTGCAGTATGAGTCTGATACTGGTTCGTGGCTAGTCCCTTTGGAACCGGTACTAATTCCAACTATCTCCTTTTACATGTATTCAACTGGTGAATTTAACATGTCATTGGGAGAGGGTCAATTGCCACCGCCTGCATTACCGTACTCCAGTCGTGTCATCATTCCTTGCCATCACCAGCATTTCCTACGACTAGTAAACGTAGTAAAATGGAAACGGATGCTATTGCCACCAAGCATCATGCAGGGTTTAGATAATGGATTTGCTCCGTCTGCGGAATGATACTTGTATTGTATATTCAGCACTTGGACCAGGCTAATGAAGTAGACTATGGTCGGTATATGTAGCAATGATTGCTTGGTCTTCATTGATTATCAGTTTGTCCAAGGTATAAAATGCGTATAGCACCAGAGCGAGAATGCTGCCTTACGGAACATCAACCCAGTATATTTATGATTGTCATTTAAAGTATTGCATTTAAACTCTCCTTTGTTGGCGATAGACCTAACTCACTCACACATTGATATGTATTACGTATGCATGTGCATAACCTATGGCGTTATTTTAAAGTAACAAAGAAAACCTTGATTTGTTGCGTGTCAAAAACAATGTGACATATACTTAAGGCAATATAACGAGGTTTACACAGTTTTTGGGCCATGACAGAAGTTTAGGTGCAAGACAAGTGTATGATATGTATAAAATCTAAGTAGACAGACAAACTTAAGCAATGTCAGCTTAAAGGCAATGAAAATACGTCAACAACAGTTGACATCAAAAGGAAACCAAATACTACTACAATATGAAATGAGATAAGATGCACTCAGTAGTATTAACTGTATCTTTGTAAAGATGGCATGGCTTTTGTATATGTACTCTATTGTAGAAGGATGCAGTATCTAAGAGTGAGACTTTGTGTGCGTGTATTTGTTTGTTTTAGAGCAAAATCAAAGGGACTGGATATTTTAATGCAAAATGCTTAAGGTGTTCATCAAGACATGTGTCTTTATTATCAGCTCACGCTAAAATTTAATCAAAAATTTTGTTATAGCTAAAAATGTAATTGAATGAAATACAAGACAATATAACTTTTTGGTGTATAATACAATAAAAGTAAAGCAATTTTATGTGATGTACTGTGAGACTTAAACTCATTTGCATATTTATAAGAGTTTTTGTATACAATATTATGAGGCAGCACACGTTGCGTATGCACAACTTAAGTGCAAATATGTCCGTCTGTTTGTCTCTCTACTTCGTATATACATTTGTACATTTTAATATTATTATAACCGCTTGTTCATTCTATGGATGGATTCACGACTCAATGACTCACAAGTAAGTGAATGAATGTCTGACTGACTGAGTTGAGTGTAGTTGGGAACTACCTGGTAGAGCGCCCCCCACTGGGCGCTACACCTTTTATGGGTGTTACTTCTTCTAGTCATGTTTCTTTGCTGAGGTTGTTCGCGTGCATATAACGATCTACTTGTTCTGTTGCTGTGCTATGCTTTCAAGTAAATTGATTTATAAATCACGTAATGTAACGAGTGAGCGTACCAAATATTTTCACAGATACACACACACACACACACACATACACGCATATACATATTTCTTCACCGCAGCACCCTGATACATTGAAACGCTCCCACACACAGTCATAAAACCAAAATCATGTATTATTTAGTCAATTTGCATTTGCCGCATAAAGCAGCCAGCGAGCAACACCAAACCGAACACACACAGCAGCAACAACAACAAAGTTAAGTGGTAGGCAGTCGTCATACACACATACTCATACGTACTCTCACATACTTAGAAAGAGGAACCAAATGATGCCCATAGCGTACATAAGTAATAAGTATACTTTTGTATTTTCACTATGTGTACTGTATAACGTCATCTATGGACCTACGTTGTAGTATAATAACGTAAAATATATTGACGTATGACGACTTTAGTTTACTGTTACGTTTGCCAGCAAAGCTTCTTATGTTTTACGATTCGTTTGCGGCCAGGTGCAACCGAAAAATATTTATATACAATATACGTATATTTGTAAGTAGTAGGAATCGAGAGACATTATGTTGTTATGTGGCAGGCAGCATCATCCCTAGAAGCAGTCAAACCAAGAAACAACATTGCCGTAAAACAACTTTGGCGGCATAAATTCATAAACACCCCCATACACCACACACACTCCAATCTGCATCATGATAATGTGGGACCAAAAACTACTTTGCTATGCTTAGCAGTTTGTAGACCCAAAGGACTTTGCTTGCTTGCTACATTGTTTTTAGGTGTATGTGAATGGATTTAATGATGCCAACGATGAGGCAAATGGTCGCTTGCTTTTCTACTAAACTTATTATGCGAAAAAGAGGAGAAATTTCGAAAATAAATGTACCTTTACACCAACCAACCAAACAAGAAGAAGAAAACAACAAAACACATAATTTGTAACCCCAAAACGCGTATTACACCCATTTCCTTTTACCTTATACCTTTTTTTCTATACCTTATACAAAAGTTATGGTTTATTGAATTGAATAAAAAGTTTGTTACATGAACATGAATGGAAGGTACCAAAGAAAAGAAGGTAACTAATACAATTGTTTCAAATCATAGGAAGTGCAAGATATCAAGCAATGATTTGATACTTTGAGATCAATTTTCATAGACGGACGGGATTAAACTAGTGTCATTTTATAAGAGAAAATTAATAGCAATAATAAGACAGTGTATGTAATTTTTGACAATATATTTAGTCAAATGTATGTCTTTGACAGCATTTTTAACAATTAAGACTTGTCCTCGTCCTTTGTTAAAAATAAATCAAGTTTCAATAAATATTTCAAAATTTGTTTCGATTGGACTAGTGATGCTCGATACATATCGATATATAATAAATGTCGATATTTAACCATCGATATATCAAATCAATCCGATATAATCGTACTATCAGATATTGAATACTTAAAGGCCTATTAGACGGTCAGTTCAGTCGGAGTCTCAATCCATGTTGTCGCTTTAGAAAAAGAAATGGGCTGACGAATAAACTGGGTCATCGTTCTGTAATATTTTCAGTTATCGGTGCGGATTTCGAGTCGAAAATGGACTGCGACTGTGCTGACCGTCTAAAACAGCCTTAATTATTGATATATTTTATTCGAGTGCAAAGACGAAATTAAAAGATAACCCCAAAATCAGTGCCAAAGGGAATTCTGCTTTGTGGCATAGTCGATAGTCTATTTTACAGAGTTTTGATAATCAAGAAGCATTACTCTTTAAATACAAATCTTAAAATAGAGCCCATCCATTGTCAATCATGCTTGACACTCAATCATCGCCATACTCGATCAGTCACCTTCAAACTAGGTCGAATTTATCGATATCGTTCTTAGTTGATTCAAGCATGATTGAGAATGGATAGGCCCTATAATGGTGCGATCACACGATATGACAACCTGCCAAATGTATGTAATTTTTTTCGTTAAAATTTGTCCCAAAAGTGTGAACATCAAATTTCAGGCGGCACACATTTTTGCAAATGAGGACAAATATAGCATTTGGCAATACTTGTAATTTCAATTTACATTTTTGTAACAAAGTTGTCATATCGTCTGTACATCCAACTTGTGGCAAAGGTACATATTGGTATTTCTACCTAATTTGGAACGCTCCTTATGGCACCATAAGTCTAAAAAAATGAGTTGTCATATAATTTTAAATAAACATCCCTAGATTGGACCACAATATAATAATGAAATCTTCCTTTATTATAAGGAAAATTAATAGAGACTTGTCCTACATCCATGATCATTGATAATGTGATTTTTGATCGAACAATCTGTATAAGTATAAGTATTTCTTTGCCAGGAATTTCAAGATTCAATTAATATTTATATATTAACTTTAAGTTTATAATTCTCACAATGCTTTATCCTTGCATAATCCTTTATCATATTATGGATATTTCTATAAATTTGATTTTCCATTTCTAATAAGAAATGTTGATACCAGTCTTGTCCACCTCCTTTGTCAGAATATTCAAGATTCAATCATTGTCTTTACTTCAATTTTATATATTCATAAGTAGATTATTTCTAAACATGATTTTATCTGATGACTAAAAACACTTGAATTGTCCTGCATCATTAGAAGGAAAGTGGTCTTAAGTATTTGGTGAAACTAAACAAAATATCATGTTTCTTTTTATTATCAATTTTTCGTTTTGTTTTTTGGTGTTTTTAGTGTTGTTAATGTTGTGTGTCCTTTAGCTCTTTTGCGTACTAAGTAAAAAGTATATTTTAGTTTTTTGTTGTCGCTTTTATTGTTGTTGTTGTTTTTGTTATTGCTGTTGTTTTTACTTATGGGAATCAAAGATTTTTCGTTGCAAATTTGATGCGCCTAAAAGGTTACAACACATTTATTATCAAGTTTGTTTTTTTGTTTTACTGCTTTGCTTTTTGATGTTGTTACTGTTGCTGTTGATGCTTCTTGTTGTCTGTCTGTCCGTCTATCTGTCCTAATCCTTTTGGCCATTTATAGTACTAAATATACAAAGTCAAAATCTAAGCTTTAGTCAAGTTTGAGTTGAGTTGAGTTCAGTTTCGGTTGCGTTGCTTTCAGCTAAGCGTCTAAGGGGACTACTAACTACTACCACAACTACTATACCATATACGCAGTTTGTTTGGTAAAAAAAAAAAAAAATAAAACCCATAAATGGTAAGGCAAACTTTTCGCTAAATGAATTTTTTAACAAAATGCTTTGGCAACGATGACGATGTCGACGACGACAGTCATTTGTTGTTCTATTTTATTTTATATTATTCTAGTTTCATTTTTTGTACTACATTTCAAATCACTCGCCTAAAAGCATACTGTGTTTTCCTCTTTTTTTTTTTTGTGTGTGTGTGTGTGTGTTTTTGACTTAAGGACTAGCTTACTCTTTTTTTTGGTTTGTTAGGATTTGTGGTTTGGTTTGGTGTGTGTTTTGTTTTATTTTTTTTTTGTCTTCTGCATCATTTGGGAATTGCTGCTGAGTTGAGCTCAAGCATTAAATATTTATGCAATTTTTTAGATTCACCATAAAAAACGATGGTTTTTTTTCTTTTCTCTCCCTTCTTATTGTGGTTCCTGATGATAAAATCATAAATCTATAACTCTGTCAGCAGCTCATAATCTTATTTATTGTAAGTAGTATACTAAGGAGGATAAGGAACATTATAGAAAAAAGAGCATGACATGATGAGGTGGTAATGGAGTTTTGCATTTATTAAATTTTAATTGTCACCATTATAATCTCTTTTTTTTGGCTTTAATTTTTAATAATTTCATTCATTCATACTACAATATATTTATGGGATAGATACGACATAAGAAGATTAATACTTACATCACAATATGAGGAAGAGATATTTTGCAAATTTAAACGAAACACTCGATCCCTGCGAATTAAGAATAATTCATTTAGTATTTATTTGTTTTAAAAAAATATTTAGATATTGTATTATTCAACTTACATGGCACCCACATAGAGCGAATCACGTTCTTCATTTAAATGAAAAGTGCGATAGTAAAGTTTGCCACAACTAAATTCACGTACATGATCTGAAAATAGAATTTGGGAAAGAAAAATAATGAAAATTTTATAGTATTACTATTTATATTGTCAATCAAATGTGTAAAGAAGAAATGCAATGATTTACTAAAGGATATTTGCCTTCCTACGCCACACCATAGTCATTCAAACATTTGTCATAGAAGAACATTTATTTAACAAATTTTTCTTTGGTTTACTTAAAGGACACACGCATTAACTAACAAACAAAACTAAATAAATAAATAAACAAACATGGATGGAAATGTGCAGACAGAATTAAAGGCAACAACATATATATACAATATCCTTTGAGGAAGAGTATGGAGTTGAGTGTGTGTCTTGTCCTTCTTTACTGTTTGCTGTCAACAAAGTTTATGCACAGTCAAACAGTTTTGCTAGCTACACTATCGTATTTCAATCAAATGACATTTTGACATTTCTCTTTTGCTTATTCTCGTCGCTTGTCAGACATTATCGTAGATACTCCATTTTAGTTACTCCAAAGAAAATAGTATGAAGAACAGTTGAGGAGGAGTGGGTGAGAACGAAAAGCAGCAACCTTAAATGTTCTTATTGCTCCTTCTTCTTCTGTTTGTTGATGTTGTTGTTTATAGACTTTTAACATTGACCACAGTCAAAAGGAAGTGGACGAGCGAACAAAAAAAACAAAAAATGGGAGAAAAATGAAATAGTTAAACGAAGTAAGTTGTGTGTGGACAAATGTTAGATGGTTAAAGTGAGACTCTAACATGTCCATGTTTTTTTTTAAATGAGATACACTACGCGCTAAAATGATTGTATATTTTTCTAAAAAACTGTCGATATTATAGTTATAACATAAGTGTTTTAGAGAGCTTCTTAGTGGAGATGAGCTAAACAGTGACACAGTGATTTTAAACTGTGATTGAGTCACAGTCATTTGAAGAGAGAGACACAGTTTACTTTGTTTAAGATATGGGGAACTGCTGCTAAATCCCCACTGAAGAGATTGCTAGTGCAGGATAATACATTACGTCTTATGACTGGATGTCCATGTAAGTCAGGAAATCAATCTTGCATAGAGATATGTATGATATTGGCGGTAGTAGCAGAACAGATTGCCTTTCACACAAACCCCAATCCGGAGGCTCAAAAGGGTGCATTTGGGTCTTTGCTGTAATGGAGCAGACAATGCCTTGGGCGTACCAGAAGACTTCCCGGCCTCCCCAGGCCATGACTAACCCCGTTAGCAATTTTATTTATTTAATAGTGTTTTTCACAAAGCAAATGTATAAAATATGGCGATATGTTTAGAAGCAAAGAGCAATGAGCCCAGTTTTGCGCTTAATAAATATATAAAAACAAAACTTTCTGAGTAGTTTTTGAGTAAGAAATCTTATCCGAGATACAGATTACTAAAGCTATCTATGAGAAAAATAATGAATTTCCTTTTCTAACACCCAATATTAACGGAAATCTAGCAAAAGAAGCTGAGAATTGATATAAGTATGTATGCAGTATTAAAACGGAAATCAACTCTGAAACAAATGCATTTTCAATCTCTAAACGGAATTAGAATATATTCAGTTTACTAGATCTATTTGGTATTAACATATTGACTGAGCGAAGTGTAGTATCATCTTTTTGTTGTGGAGTGTAATAAGTACGTTATATATACCTATTTTCTCTGTTTTGCTTTCTGTTTGTATACTATTTGCCATGAGTATTGGGTAACTTTATACTTTTTTTAGTTGATTTCTATATCCCTTGACTGTATCCGTATGTAGTACTATTCTTGTTTATCTTTGTAAATGATTTAGAATATTGCATACACTTGCTTTTTGTTTACTGAGATTGCTGACTGATCATGACCAATTAGTACATGGGTTTTTCTTATAATTTTTTTTTTTTTTGTGCTGTGAGGAACACATAATACAGTGACCGCATGAAGTATGCTTCAAAAATATTTTAATTTAAACATTAATTATATTATGCAAATTTCTTTGTCATCATCATAATTATCATCGTCGTCATTGTTGTCGCGTCGGATTGTCTGTGTTTTATTTACACAAAAGCGAGTTAAAAAGGAATGGAAGGAAGTTGAGAGTTGGGAAATATGCTGAGTACGCTGTATTTTAATTAAACTAATTAATATTTGCTTATAATGAGTGTGAGTATGTGAGTACGATGTGAATGTGGTTGACCATAACTTACAGCAGCAGCATACAAAAGTCACTTATGTATTGTGCTTATGCAGTGTTGTGTATCTATTTCAATCAGAACATATTATCAATTAATGCTGTCATTTTGGCGACACTCAAATGTCTTAAGCAATTAATATCCTTCTAACTAAAATGACAAAGAGAACACACAGTGTCAGCCATCATCTTATTCATATCATACCAGGCCAACCACCTCTACTTATTGTATTGTATAAATGTAGTACATCAATAGCAAACAAATTGTCAAATGTCGCCAGTCGTTGTCGAAGTATTTAATGGAGAAAAGATTGTATGTAGCATCATTAATTGTGAACCGCTTACAGGACAAACATTTTTGTCATATTTGAGCATCTAAACCAATATTATCTTGGCCTAGGATAGGATGACAAGCAAAGTATTTACATCTTCTTCTTTTGAATTGCTTCATTAGTAGGACAACAATCACACACACACAAATACACAGATAGATACAGATAGAAAAGAAGGAGTTTAGATGAAAGGAGTTGAGATGGACGGCGTCATGATGTTTGTCTATGAATTCCATTCTCGTTTATGTTTATTTATTTGTTAGTTTCCTTCAACAGGATATTACTCGTAATATTGAACATGTCAATGAATTTTCTTGTGTTATGTTATATTTTAATTAAAACTTACATCAATTGTAATATGTATGTATGTGTGGAAATTGAGAAGTCCTTAGATAAGGATTTAAATACAATCATATTTTATTAAAGATTAAAATTTGATTGAAACTTAAATTATGAAATTAAATGAAAACTTTCATATGAAAACAACAATGACATCATAAGCCAACTTGAGTTCAATTTTTATTTCTTTCTTGAATGAAATTTTCCACAAAACCAAATTCTAAGTATTTTCATTGTTAAAGAACGGAGAATGGAAAGGATAGATACCTTTTTCTTTGTCTGTCTGTTGTTCTCATAAATACAATACAACTTACAGTTAAACAAATCTACACAAAGAACAACTTTATGTGTATGGTACAATATATAAAAAATTGTTAATGTCCTTGTGCCAAATCGGAAGTTGACTTGTATATGCTTGACTTGTTATTATATTTGTTTGTGATTATTTTATGTTTTCTTTTCTTTATGCATTTTTATTGTTCGCAAAAGAACAAGAAACAAAACAAGGATAAAAAATAAAACTTAGGGTTTTCTTATTATGGAAAAAGCCAACATTTCCGGTGGAGACAAGTTTTTTTCATGTTGAACATAAAGACAAGAAAAATAAGATGGAATATATATTTTTAAAGCACATATTCACAAATGATAAAAAGTATTACAACTTTTAAATATGCCTAAGAGTATGCTACACTTTTTGTTTTGTAATGAATTACACAGGTCTACATGGATTTTTCTTTTTGATATGGGAACACGAATCTGGGGTCCAAAAGTGCTCATCACGTCATGATTTCGTGAAAAGATGGGAAACAAATAAAAACAACGTGTTTTCCGGTGTTTTGACCAGTTTTACATAAAATGGCGGATCCATTGGGAATGGGAATTCTTTCCAGAAAATTTGGGAGATGTAAGCGAAGAGCAAAGTGAACGCTTCCATCTGGACATTAGGAATATGGAACGCAGATATCAAGGGCGACGGAACTCTGCCATGCTCGCTGACTACTGCTGGAATCTCGAAAGAGATGACTCTATCAATTTCTAAAAAAGAAAATCAAAATCTCGCAGTTTTAATCCAAAACGGACACGATATCACTCACGCTCTTAGTGTAACATCGTAATTCTATCTCACCTTCGATTCTTGCACACATATCAGTCTAACTTTCGATGGTAAAAAATATTCTATTCTCACCTTCGCTGGTTGGATATGATCTAGTCTTACTTTTCCTAAATAGACATTTTCCAGTCAAACTTTCGCTGGCTGGACATGGCCTAGTCTTATCTTCACTGGCTGGACATAACCTGTTCTTATTTTCGCTGGTTTGACCTGAACTACTCTTGCCTGAGCCGGTTGGACACGATCGAGTCTTACCTTCGCTGAGTTATATAGAGTCCATATTGAGTGAGCTTTTCTGAATTTTGAAAAAATATCATCAGAATTGTAGTCATCGATCACATACACTCCCGAGTGGTAATATTGAAGACCTTAGATCAAGTTTTTGATTTTTGCTTCCGCCATCTTGGATCCGCCATTTTATTTAAAACTTTTTTTTCTTTGCGAGTTGCATATGTGGTTATTTTAGGGTACGATTCAAGCTTTAATTAAAGAGTTGTCGAGGTATCAAGCACGTCAGGTTGCTGAGAAACATAGGGGTCAAAACACCGAAAAACACTCCCCCTCTTTTCTCGAAATCATGACGTGATGAGCACTTTTGGACCCCAGATTCGTGTTCAGCGCACAAAAATACATAGGAAACCATTCTCATATCAAAAAAGAAAAAAAAAGTGCATTTTGTAGACCTGTGTTATTAATAAATATGCAGACAAGATTCTTTCGGCACCAATTTATCTTACTAATCGGTAATGTCTTTTCATAAAAATTATATGCTTCAAAAGTATTCATCTATAGATGTGTCGAATGTACTTTTAACCGACTTCAAAAAAAGAGAGAAGAATATCAATTGGACTTTTTTTTTTTTAATGTGCGTTACCTCGGAACTTTTTACTAGATGAGCCGATTTTGATGATTCTTTTTTTAATTGAAAGCTGGAGCTTGTCGTATGGTCCCATATAAATTTGATCAAGTATCTGACCGGTAGTTATCTGTGTGTTACCTCACAACTTTTTTCTAGATGAACTGATTTTTTATTTGAAATTTGGTGCTTGTCATGTGGTCCCAAGTATAAGGAGTTTTCGAGTTATCCTTAATAAGGTGCGTTCCATTTGCGCTACTTGACGTTTATAATGCTCGTAGCCTCGTTATTTCGGTCAACGATCTGTTGTCGTGTGGTTTATATATTGGATAAATTATATGGTTTGAAATGTATACAGAAATATACCAATATATTGAAGTTACTGCATAAGAAAATAGGTGAGAAAATTTAACGTTTACTGCAATGAGCATGGAAAAAACATGACTACAGAGCGAAGTGTGGAATGAGGACAAACACAGAAGACAACAATAATCAAGAGAGAGACACCAATATCACGTAATGTGTCTTCATTCGATGCTTCTTATCGCTTCGCTGTGAGCAATGACTTATCCAAAAGACCATTAAATAAATAGACTGGGCAAATTGCTCACAAAGTGAGAGCTCTCTATTTGTTGGGTAGCTCGAGATTAGACACAATTTGTTGCTGGATAATTTGAAAGGAGAAGGTGCTCTCGGTTTGAGAACACATTATAACCACTGGTCGATACTAGTAAACATACATTTGCACTTACAAAAAGTGATGTTTCCCATTATTCAAAAAGTCCATTGTTAGGAATATTGGACAAAGATTACTGAATATTGTTGCAGAAATGTATAAATGCAAAATTCAAAAATGACCATCATCATGAAGACAAGACAATGATGAATGAAGAGACAAACTGAAAGTGACTAAAAAGGCATTTATCCTGACTTACTTGTCATAATCATAATGAAGCTGCTTACATACTCACTGAAAACATAGAATATGTGTGTGTGTGTGTTTAAGATACAATTTCATTCATTTATTCAGATAATTTAAATAGAATTTTGAGAATTTTATTCATTGTTTCATATTTTAATTGAACTTGTCAAGAAGCAAGAAACGAACAATTAAAATATATGGAAGGCTAGCAAGAATCATATGCTGTGCTGTAATACAATATATCCTTATTGATATTAAGGTCAAAAATGTAATTACAAAAGATGAGTGTAGTCGAAAGAGTAAACAAAACAATAAATTTTTTGGTGCCACAATATCTAAATATTAATTGAATTTATAAACTAAGAGCAAAAGTAGTAAATTTCATTCAACTAAACATCAAATTTTATTATAGTATATAGTATGTAGTATGCCACACAATTATCTTATGAAATAAAATCGAAATTATTATTGGCAAAATCACATTTCTTCCTTTACCATATATATATGTATATTTCAATGTGAATGAGTTCATCATATACATATAAGGCTTTGAGCAAAAATTGTTTGGGTTTTGGGCCAGGACAATGAGGCAATAGAAGAAGTCAATAAAAATGTTATAACATCATAAATGGAAATGATATACAATAACAAACAATTGTATCTACTATATATCTACATTTATGTTATATATACGTATTGTATTGTAAGTATATTGTATCTTTATTATTTATATGCAAAAAATAAGAAGAACAGTGAGAGGAATAAGTAGATTTTCAATTTTATTATAGTCAACGGAAGCATTGAATATCTTTGGCAAGGCGTTTCCATATGTACATATATAGATATGTATCTGAATGGATAATAAATAACAAATTGAACGGAAGTTAATCGCAAGCATATTGTTGTTTACCATAACCGGAAGAATGTGTCTATGACTATGACTATGTAAATATTATTACTCATAGGCTTAGTATAATATGTGGAATTGGAAAATTCTTAAAATAAAACATTTTTTTTTACAAGACCAAAGTCTCTTTTAAAGAACAACATTCTTTTCTTTAAATAAAAAAAAAATCTAAAATTATATTGCATACTTTCAGGTGCTTGCTTTAGCTATAAAATTAAAAAAATGTATATATATATAAAGAAATCAAATACAAAATACCAAAAAATAGCATAGCAGCACCGGCACTTGCAATTTAATTCGACAAAATGTTTATGTCCTTTTAATCTAACTTCAATCAAAATCAAATTGCATTTACGATTACTTTTGATGGCATCACCAACCAACCAACCAACCAACCTACCCATCATTTCAATCGAATCGTTCAGAGGGGACGACATCGTCATAATATTATTATGCAGAAACGTTTTATGTTACATTTTCTTGTTGCTTTCTTTCGCATTTTCCAAACATTTTAGTCTTTACAAACATATTGACGAATCTTTTGGCCAAAAAGACGAAAAGCACTTCAAATTCCTTCTTTCACTTCTCAATACGCATATGAACGTTTACTCAAAGTAGTATTATTGTATATCTGGGCTATATAGAATATGTGAAACGAAGGATATGTCAATAATTTTTATGAGGTCCATAAATATGCACGCAGCAGCAACAGCAAGCAAGCAGCATACTTACTACAAAGCGGAAGTGGTTTTGGGAATCGACATGCATGAATAAGTTAAATTCACATGATTGTCGTCGACATTCGTCAAAAGCATTGCAAGCGACTGTGACTTCATAAAAACAGTCATTCATTCAAGACAGTAAGTAAAAAAAAAAAAGAGATGAATGAGTGGGAAAAATAAGTAAGAAAAAATGTAAAAATAAAGACAAAATTATTGTCAATAAAATATCAAATATGCTGCTGTTGCTTTCAGTAATACAGGAGATTGCAAGGATTCTTCTTATTTTTCTTACAACATTTTTATTTCTATTTTATGAATTTTGCCATAAAGCAGCAAATAAAAAATGAAACAAAAAATAAAATAATAAAAAAACCATTTTAAATTTCGATTACACAAAACAAATGCTTTGAGCTTAATGTCAAAGCAAATCCTTTTTCATATAATAACTGTCAAAAGCAAACAAGTAACATAACATACAATACAATACAAGATCCTTATGTGTGTGTTTGATGTATTTTAATTTGTTTTTATAGTTCATTTTTAATAGCGCATGTGTGACTTTTTGTGTGTTTCAACGATTTTTGAGAAAAACTTCACACAATCATGAATGAAATGACTTTATGCAATTGAAAATATCCCATTATTTTCATATCCTATTCAAGTATATAGTAGTACTAATTATGATATATAGAGTATATCTGTTATCTGTGTATAAGCCCTTGGTATGTGTTAGTAGTCTTTGTATTGTTGAAAAAGTACTCAAAAACTGTCTAGACGTCTAGTATTATATTGTACTATACCCACAATATTGCTGCTGATTTTAACACTTGTATGTATGAAGCCTGTAGCTAAATGAAGCAAAAACACACAAGGATAAAAGGACTAATGATTGCACATGCATATAATAATGAATAAGATATTCATTAAAAAAAGAGAAAAGAAAGGAAGAACAAAAATGAATATAACATTGATTTAGTATCATCATCGGCCATGACATGTTTAGTGTTAGTATACATACTTATGTAGTATATAGCAAGTAACAAATGAAACTTGACCCAGGCAAACCATTTTTTAATTATTTGATATCTATTCTACATTTTTCTTTTGTAATTTTTCATGTTTCACATGTAAAAAATTTTGAGATTCAAATTCATTGCATCGGTCGCAGCAGTATGAATATCAAATAAAACAAAACCAAATAAAAAAGTACATAAGGATTTTTTCAATACAACGCGAAATCATGACAAGTAAATGCACACAAAATTTGACGATGTCCACACTCACCAAACAGAACACCACACAACTATATCCATTTAAATTGAGCTGATCATTCGTTTGTTTTTTCTTTTTTGTTGTTATTATTGTTGAATTTAATAACATTGCTACGACGACTTCATTTTGTTGCAAAAGACATCACAACATGTTGCGGTGGCAGCATAAATACATACAAAAAAACCCATATGAATGTGACTTTATGTATGTCTATTAGTATACAAGGTGTGTCCAAATATTATTCAATTTGTTTCTTAACAGTCAGCCATGTTCTGGCTAATCTTTAAGTACAATATCAAGTAAGTGTGACTTGCGATCAAAGAAGAATGTCGTTTACCAATCAAGGAAGGGAAGGAGTGTGTGTGAAATTCATTCCAATATTGCTCAAGGTCAAGCAGAATAAGAATCGGTTCGAAAAAGCTTAGGATATTTATTATTACCGAGGAAGATGTTGCTCTGCCTTTTCTTCCCAAACATTTCTTGGATACTGATTGGATAGCTGTTACATTTGTATAAAAAAGTGAAGAAAATTGTCTTTATTCGTTAAAACTTGCTTGTGGCCACTTTTTCCTATATCTCCCCATATTATTTTCACATTCTTCTTATACGACTATAATTGAGTAAATGCATGTTACCCTGGTTTTTATTTTCATACACAAGACTCTCTTCATGGTCATGTTTGTCATGTTTTTCCATCTTACTCGCACATCTTGGTAATTTCGAATTTTAAATGCAGGTTGCTTGGTTTTTATATTTTTCATAATGTTGTTGTCATGTTCTGTCATCTCACTCGCACACCTGGTTAATTACATTTTTTGCGATTTTCGTCTATTTCTTTTTGATTTTTCCGAATTTTCTTTGTTTTTGAGTCAAGCAATTCTTGAGCTTTTGCAGGACTTAATTGATTTTTATATACCTATATAGATAGATGATGAAAATTTCATTTAAAAATAAACTGTTTCAGTATAAAGAAGAGCTATTAATGATGGTGCAAAGTCATAAGCACAAATCAGAAACTTTTGGGCCACATTTCGTATGCGAAAAGGGCACAATTTCAAGAGATATCTATGTACAATATATCAGTGGAAAATGTGCATGAAATCCACATAAAACGAATAGCAACAAATATGACGAGTCTTTTATAAAATCCTTATTTTTTCACATTTTTTTTATTATGTTTTTTGTTTTTTTTTTTTTTTGCGGAGTAAATGCAAATATTTGAAAGCATGCATGGAAACTTCATATTGATGATGCTTGTATGTATACGTTGGGATGACAGACAAATGGTCAGTGAAACTGACAGAAACACAAACAGGCTAACAGTCATTCAGAGATATGTAGATATAAAGTAAGTAAAGTAAAACTGAATTCAGTTTGTCTTCATTTCATGGTCGCTTTTAATGCACATAAAATTCACTTGCAACTAAAAATTTAATTTTTTATTTTCAATTTTCACTTGTTTTTATGTTTAGAGAAATCCACATTCTCTTTGGTTGATCTTGAATGAAAGCCATGTTACATGAAATGATACAACAAAATTCTTGTTGGCCAGCATATTAAATTTTTAAATGGAATTTTTATGCAAAAAGTCAGCCACAGTAAAATTTGTAGACCAAAAGCACTTTATAATGGTTTGTTTTGCATAGTTTTTGGCTTCATCATAATACCATATACAATGCTAAAGACAAAAATTATGGTTTTTAGAAGTGCAGCCACACTTATTTAGTGGTGTACATAATACATAATTTGATAACAATACTTTTAAGTGAATAATTAAATAATTTCAATTTAAATTTGAATTTTATTTGAAACAATTTTGAAACAAATAAACTTAATTGGTGGAGATTATAAATGTCAAGTGATTAAAGACCTAATTGCAAGACACACAATATTGCTTCGTTAAGTATACACAGGTGTACACGTACAAGTGTATTGTATTGTATTTTGTTTTTAGAAAAGGAAATTGCATTAATTAAGTAACAAATATTTTATTTACATGCAGAAATTTGATTTGCAATTTTGTTTCTAATTAAATAATCTAATCTCACATCAACACAAGTGCATTTTGTTTGCTAACTCATTGTAGCAGCAAATATCACTAATATCAACATCAATAATAATACGAGTAATAATAATCATGATGATAATGATGATGTTGCATCATACATATCTTGTTTTATTCGTTATTATACTACTTGCATATTATTTTATTCAAACTAAAAGCTTATGAAATTCATATTAAATTTAATTGGATGTTCTTTGCATTTTAAATACAACAAATTAGAATTTGCATTAATTTTAATTGAATTTCGAACGAAGGACAAGAATGTTATCTCTTCGATTCACACACACAGGTTGCATAGAATCTTTCATATCCCATTATAAAGATATTATAATACATTTGAAAATCGATTGTCATTTTAAATTGATTCACCAACTTGAGAAGTATGTAAGCTACACACAAATTATGGTACAGCAGAAGAGTTCATTAGAATTTCTATGGGTTTTATATAAGGACTTCTTCCATTAGTAGGGAATCTTTAATTCCAACATACTTACTATATAATCTGTTTAATAAGTCAACTTCAATCCTAAACAGTTGAACTTAAGATACCACAATTCAATAATACAACATTTGCTGTGTTTCTCAAATTTTGCAATTTTTGTTTTTGTTTTCATGGAAAATTGGTACAATGGATTCTATTCAAAGAATTGTTTATTGTTAGCTACGAATCTTCCCCCCATCTTTAAGGTAGCATAAGAATTCCGCCCTAATAAAATTCATCGTCTTTTGGGGCCATCAAAAAATCAAACAAATTTTTAGCTTTTCAGTAAGAAGTAAAATGCTGGTGGGCCAGGCCATCCAGGTCATCGACTGGAACAGGTGGTAGTCAGAAGGAGCTATTGTTCATATAAAACCCAATTTCTTTGTTTGTGCACTATACACATGGGCCATGGCGATGAGATGATTTGAAATAACTTGTTGAGTTATTTGCGAAAAAAACGCTGTTGTCTTTTATTCTATTTTCTTATTGACTCTACATACTTATATTTGCTGACTTTCTGAACTGCTGTTCCTTTCTGACTTCCTTTTCCTATGCCTATCTGTGACATTTTTAAGGAACCTTGCTTGCTAAGCTGTTTCCGTGTCAATTTTTAACTTGATACATTAATAACAAAAAGACAACTTTGTATGGAAACAGACGGATCGACATACTAGGCTCATCACCTTATCATTATCATATAGTTTATGACTTCTAGGAAGCATGGTTCTTTGTGTTATGAATACTACAAAGTTTCGTGATTCTTTTCATTTTAATGTGAAAGGTTTATATGGGGTGTGTGCAAAAGTCACATAGATGGTTTTAAAGTCAATTTTAAATGACTTAAGGTTTGAGTCTAAACTACATTCTTTTGATCGATATTTGATAACATTTGTAAAAGTGACAGCTGATTAACCATGGAAAAAATGTGAGCATTTTAGGCATATTTTGCTTCCGAATGGGGAAGAATGCAACCCAATTTAAAAAAAAAATTGTGCGCCGTATACGGGAAACATGCAATAAGTGAACGACAATGGCAGCGCTGGTTTGCGAAATTTCCATTCCAGAGATTTTGAGCTTAAAGATGCTGCATGCACTGGTCGGCCATTGGAGTCTGATGACGACCAAATCAAGGCATTCAAATTTTAATTGCATATTTTTAAGCTTTGAAATCAATTCAATTTAAATTTCTCCCGATTTCTGTGACACACCTGAATGTCAGATGAAAACCGCCGACATAAGAGATTGCTTAAAGGCTTAACGTATCATGTACACCAGTGAAAAGACACCTTAAGATACATGTATATGTACACAAGCTCAATTTTTGGGTTCCGCATGAATTAAAAGAAATTCACCTCACTAAGCGGATCAATGTTTGAGATTCATTTAAAGGCCGATATTCACCAGAGGAGAGTTATGCTTTGGTGGAATTGGGCAGAGGTATCGTTCACTTTGAACTGCTACCACGGAATGTAACCATCAATTCGGATGCACACACCCAATATTTGCATAATGCTCTCGATAAAATAAGTAATTGATGCATTGATTTATAAAAACTTATATTTATTATTTTATAATTTCTAAATTTTCTAAGTCTGAAAACTATTAACTTTATCATTTATAAATGCTTGCTGTATAAACTTATGAAAACATATATGGTATATTATATATTTCCTAAGTCGCGTTCAAAGTTTGATATCATAGATCCATTGCCCTACTAAAGAATAAAATAACTAACAAAAACTATGTACTATATAATTGTACATAGTACATTTATTGCGAAATCTTTGTAATAATCATCATGTTCTAACATCTATGGTAAAGAATCTTTAAGTATGAAAATATCTATATATTTCATTCTCTTGAGAAAGAGTACAGTTTAATTGAAGCTTTGCATATAAGCTATTGCATTTCACTTGGTGATGTTCAGGGTTATGTGTATCTCAGATAACTAATTTCAGACTGAAATGTGCTGTAAGCTTTATCAACAATACAATTGCATTGCACCATTACCTCTATTCTTGTATTATGTACAAAGATGTTAACACATAACATAAAATAAAAGCTTATCATTGAACAAATGTTATATAATATTTTTTTTATTTTTTCTCATTGTTTCGTATTACAACTGCGTGCGTTGCTTGAGCAAACGCTTTATTATCAGCAAAGATTTTGCTTTTTCTTTCTTTTTTTAAAGGAAACAAAAAAAATAAATTCCACTTGAAAAAAGAAAGTTTCTTACAACAAATAAAATAGTATAAAGTCGGTGGAACTATTATTATTCTTTTCTTGTTATATTGTTGCCTATAATCTTTGAGGATGACAATCATGGAAGCGGCAGCAAACACCTTGTAAATACATGATGTAATAGTACACAAAAAGATACAATGAGCTTTGATTGCTTGAATGCATCCATCGAAAGCGTAAAAGTTTTGAAGCCCCTGAAACGTGTTCGAAGTCGCATCATTTGTGCAACACAAAAACTTGCAACAAAAGTACGACGAACAGATGTAACTTTTCATATTGAAACTTTCGAATGAAAAAATAATAATAAGTAAGAGAGTATTTTTTCTTTCAACTTTATGAAACATTTTCCATCTTCTAATGAGATACACTGAATTTCAGCTTAGATTATAAGTCTTTATTAAGGCCGAGTTTATGACACACTTTATTTGTTAGTGTTTTGTTTCAATGACACGTTCTGGGTGGTTGGCTCTTGATGAAACAAGAAAAACACAATCAATCGATTCACATTGAATGACATGTTGAGGCATCTTTCAAACAATGCAACACAGCACAACACATTTAGTACACAATCCAAGTGAAGTGTAGGCGTTATTAACGTACTATAGGATGAGGACAACTTTTGGAAGGATACAACATGGTACAGCTCAGCCTCTAGTATTCGGGTTTGTTATTGGGATGTTTCATCGTCCAATGTAGCATTAATGTCAACATCAACATGCATTTTTACTATGACCGATTTTTCGTTTGTCAAGTGTCAGTGTAGTCGATGTTCATCCATCCTTCTGTTGTCAAGAGGCATCATTCCAAGTTGGTCAGCTGCAGTGTATTGGATATTCTGCACTATTGTGTACGCCTGAACAATTTCCAAACGCATTTTTCCAAACAACTGCAACAACAACAATAACAACCGAACTATTGCCTTGAACCGGAGAATTCAATAATGTTCTTGCTGCATAGGCAACATACAAATGTGTCACACCCATTGACCTCATTTACATGCGAAGGCTTTTGTTCTTTACTGCCTACTCATCCTTTCTCATCCTTATCATACTGCATAATTACTGTTGCTGCTGTTGTTGTTTTTGTTACTGGTGTATGCTGCCGCATGATATCGGCCACCAACAAGTAAAGAAAAACAAACATACTGTTTTTTGTGCTTAATGAAAACGTGTCAATGGATTTTAATTGTTCCCACTTTCGATATTGCAACATGTTACGTGGGCTGCTGGTAATTTTTTTTTGTTTTTTTTGTTTTTGTATTGTAATATGTTATGTGTTTTTGTTCTGTTCTGGGTGTTTCTTTTCGGTTGAGATGATGATTTTAATAGACGGCAGCTGTGGTCAGCCACGATGTCAGGCATTTTTTTAATGAAACTATCTAGTACATAATGTAGGTCAAAGGTTAATAGCACAAAAATTACATCAAGTAAGCAACGTTAATTACAATTTGAAAGCAACTAACTAGAAGTTTAAAATGTCGTTTTTTTTTTCATCTAAAATACACAATGGTTTAGGAATAATGGCAGAAGATTTTTTATTCAATGTATTGGCCCTTGCTTTCTACACATTTTGTTCATGTTTCATGTACAATTTATGGATGCCATTCCAAAAGAAATTTTTAATCTTCATCAAAATGCATTCACCAAGCTATTCTTCCACATCATCGAATGCTGCTCAGCCATTGTGTGTCCCATAGATAAACACAAATGGTAATCTGAAGGAGTCAAGAGCGGAAATGTTGTCTCTGCTCAGATTGGCCGAATGTGTAGGAGCGTTGTCATGCTGCAAAAAGATTTTGCACATATCTATTGGCCCATTCTGGACGTTTTTCGATCAATGCATGGTAACGGTTGGTATTTACTGTTTCACCATGCTTGAGAAACTTGTAATAAACAACACCCTTCTGATCCCACCACACATACAGAATTGTCTTCTTCCCGAAGCGATTCTGTCTTGCACTTGATGTTGATGGTTGTCTTGGCGTTACCCATGATTTTTAGCATTTGAGATTCTTAAATTATATCCATTGTTCATCGCCAGGAACAACTGAATAAGAACTTATTTCTGTTCATTGACTTATCATTTATGATGCCACCTAAACTGTGACATTTATGTGGGTCAAAAATGTAGATGCTACCTAGACTCTTATATTTTATGTAGGTCATATATTTTTACATTACACCAGCGCCATCGAGACAGCAACGATGTTCATTCTTGAGCACACCCTATGCAAAAATCCCTTTCTTTAATGACGTTGAAGCAGAATTTTTCGCTGTTTCCCCAGTTCATGCAGAATCTATTTTCTAACCTTTTGTATCTTCCCCATGGCTCTCAGATGATCGAAAACAGCTTTCTGAAAGACACTCAATTGCTCTGCAATCATTCAATTATCCAATAATCCTTGGAATTCAACATATTCAATCTTTGTTGATCAATATTCGCGTTCTTTTCCATTGACCTTGAAATTACCACTTCTGATTTATTGAAACCAGCGTTTACAAGTCTTAATGGTTGGAGCAACCTCGCGGTAAATTTTCACAAGATTTCGATGACGACATTTTAACCTTCTACACCTGGTAATATTGAACAGTTGCATATGAGAGACAATGTTGGAGAGGCACTGCTACTCAAACGGTAATGATGAGGGTTTCTATTAAAACCTTGTTCACACTCAGCATAATGCTCAGCACCTCGTGTCGTTGATTTTTCTTTGGCAACTAATATTTTCAAATTCCTTTTCGTCTTTGTTTCTTTCGTCAGTCTACGCAAGCCAAACGAAATGAACAAATAACGAAAGACGTGAAAAAAGGCAAAGAAAACTGTCGGTAGAACTGCGCGCTGCTGCCGGTACAAGCAGCTCGGCTATCCAGTCGGCCTCTTGTACACCTTGTCAACAAACAGAAGTTCCGAGAGAGAGACAGGCTGACTGTGAACAAGGTTTAACATATTATTACAGTTTCAGAAGAACAACAAATAATTTCAGTTATCACCAAGATTCGGTTTTATATTTTCTAAAATTTATTTAAACATTTTTATGATTAATTGAATGAGTAAAACCGGATCTCTCTCTGTTTATATAATAATTTTTATTTATTAATCTTCATCAAATATTTAACATCCACTTAATCCAATGCAATAGTAAGTGAAATTATTGCGTTGGGAAATACTAATCAGTAGGGAATTTGAGCTAAGATTTTCCATTTCCATGAGAAACAATAAGCAGATAGAAAAAGATTTCCATTTTAGAAAATTTCAAATCTTTTCAAATTCAAATTCATCGAAGGGAGTGAAAACTTATTATAGCGATGGCTGATGAGTTAAGTTGCATTCAGATTTCCCATAATTTCTTCTTGATTTAGACATTCAGATCATTTGATTGATTGATTGATTAAAAACCAAATGCATTGGAGATGTAATGTTTGACAAGAAATTCTACTTAAGCAACTGAAACTACAACGTTATGATTTGCAGGCAGGCAGGTGTTTATTGTTTTAGTAATTTATCTACCTGCTTGGGTTAAAGATAAAAAAATTGGAACAACAATAATAAACTACAATATACTTAGATGTCGGTCTCAGGTCTTAATTTATTAATAAAGACATTACCATCATCATGACAATGAGAACAATGACAAGAATGCAAGGCAAAATCAAGAAACGAAGCCAATGAACATACTACAATATGACAATCACAATAAATTTAATTTAAAACAGACAAACTAACTGAGCGAATGAACGAACAAACGAATGAAGGAAGAAATGAATGAATGAGAAATGATTTTTAAAAAAGATAAGCCAAAAATATATTTTTAACCTACAATACTTTAGTACAAAAGAGAAGAAGAAACACAAAGAAAAGAAAGACGTCGAACAGAATAGTGACAGTGAAGAGTGCACAAAATCATTCAACATCTGTTATCCCGCTGAGTCAGAAGAACTCACTCACTCATTCACTTACTCACCAAACATGTGTCAGAGAAGGGAGGATACGTTGCGGCGCTCTACATAGAATGTTATCGATACATCAAGAGACCTGATGCTTGTTGCTGCTGCAGATACTTTTACTTCTGCTTCAGATACAACAAATGCATCTGTTGTGTTGTGTTGTTGTTTCAGTGCACCAACGTGGCTTTGTGGCTTTGGATGCATTTATTTATGGCCTTCCAATTGATGAATGACTTGTGGCGACAGAACGCTAAATTCAACGTCATTGTGAACTTTCTTTGCACTTTCTATTTTGAGTACGTATATCTTTTATGTAAAAACCATTCCAAAAAACAAAGATACATCATTGCATATTCTATTCTACAATATTAAATCCCAAAAGGTTCAAGTTTAATGTGTTTTCGATTTAATAGTTTTGTTGGTTAATCTATTTTATGCTTTCTTATACCATATTTTTTTTCTCCTAATGATATTAATAATGTAACTTGAAATTAATGGTTGACATTTTTAATTTTATAGCATAGTTTGTGTTTATTAAGCTAAATTTATGTGACTAAAAATACCTAAACAAAACGAAAAAAGTAGAGAAAAGAGTATTAAATCTACTCTTCGATAGATTTATCGTACCGACATATGTTTATAGAACTAAGAATAAATAAAAGATACTAGTCTTGGTGTTATTGCATTTTTAAAATGTATACACAACAACAACAACAACTTGTATCTGTTTACTGGAATTTCTATGCCTGAGAGGTCCTTGCCATGCAATCCTTAGTTATTGATCTAAACTGGTCGTCTGAGTGAGTGGAACTGGCGGCGACACCTATTTCGTTAAAAGTATGCGCAAACAACTTAAACGTTTCTCTAATCGTCTCACGTTTCCAGCAAGTGCTTAGCTCGAAGATACTCTATGCATTTACTATGCACTCAAAGATACTACACTACATGAGATAGTACAAGGAGACACAAGGAGTGGCATATAAAAAAAAAAATAAAAATATTATAAAAAGAAGTTTACCCTATCCTTATGTTTCTTATTTTTATCTTGTTGTTGCCGCTGTTGATACTTGGATTTTATAGCGCGCAGCAACTTGCAACGATTGCTTGGTTAACGTAAGCAAAGTGCGTTCTTGCAACGACAGCACAACAGTAATACCAACTATAAGATGTAAGAGAAATGAACTAAAACTGATAAATAGAAGAAAGAGATATTTGGTGTATCCTTGAACGTGAACGTGAACGTGAATATTGTGTAGTACATGAAAACTGGACATGAACACGCAACATGAACTGGCAGCTGGCAAAATGCTTTTTTATAACTACAAAGTGCCACAAGAGAGACATGAAGACAACACAAAAACAAAAATTTTATCCCAATTTGAAATAAGGATAAAATAAAAAAGAACCAAAAAATTCAAGAAAAATACTCGTACTATATAGTATAACAGTAAACGAAATTTAATGTTGGATAGAAGATGTGATAATAGTAAAGAAAGAGTAGAAGAAGGCATTGCAGACGATATGTGTCTGCATAAATTATGCAATGCATCAAAGCAAAAAGATATTAAGATACTCTTGCTTATCAAAACCCAAGATATAAGATCAAGATACATATATAAGTACATAACTCTTTAACTGTTTTTAAAGCAAATAAGCAATGCTTAAATTTTGGCTCAAAGCACGATTTTAATGACCAAAAATAAAACCAAATATGCAAAAATTTCAAGGTATCTTTGCAGAAATATGTAATTAAAGATTGCTTCAATCAGCAAAAAAAACACAAAAATTTACTCTTTCTTGCTACTATTACTTTTAAATGTTTCTGAAAATCTGTTTAACTTAACACTTTGGGCTTTCATTTTAACCATCAAACGCAAACAATGATTAATGAACCACCACTTATGACAACGATTCCGAAAAAATTAACTGAGGAACACATTTTTAAGTAAAAAAAAAATAACAATAATAATCGAAAAATTTTCGGCTTCCCAGATATAATAAATACCTTTTAAATAAAAGAAATCATTCATCTAAATGGGTTGCATAAGATTTCATTATTATTCTGAATGTATTCAGATATTTTATCAAGTTTTATTCACAACCTATACCTGGGGAAAAAAACTTCAAGTTAAATCCCCCAGATATTGAAGATCACCAATCCTAAAATTAATTCCTACCTGAACTGTTTCACGTGCTACCTGGCCTAGTTACAACGAAAATAGGTCGCTTAGACTCATCAACAGAAGACGCTCGGATACCGCAAGGCGGTTTTTACTGATCACTGGTGTGTAGGGACTCACGCGGAGAGATTGGGTATTCCGTTCAGAAGCCATTGTAGAAGCTGCAAAAACGAAGAAGAAGAGGAGTCGCTCACCCACTTTCTATGTCAATGCCCAGCCCTGGCAAAAACTAGAAATAAGTTTCTGGGCATATACATCATCAATAATCTCTCGGACTGTTCAGTCACATGTCCGGGTGATTTATTAAAATACCTAAATTCGACAGGTTGGATTTAGTAATACTGATTGCGTTCGGCAAGGAAGTGGTTTTAAAACGGCAATCTAGTGCTAATTGTGCCTTATAGTGGACTATACGGGTCAGCTACGGAAACCAACCAACCAAACTATTTCTTTGTTTTCTTCCCCTTACCCACCAGAAACATTTTTATTTGAAAATTGTCGAAATTTATAGATCAATTTGAGTTTTCCTTTACTAAAGTTTGGAAAGTTCTAAGAAAGATCTCAATAATTAAGAATCTAGAGTATGCTTAGAAATATGTAAACTAATAGTGGATTTACAGTGCTTAAAAAATAGATCATTTTTGTGATCACCTAAAAAAGGCCAACTGATGATGGCACAAAATAATTTTAAATAATTTGCATTTGTAAAATTTGTCTTTACATTTTAATAAAACATCCATCATGCATAGCAGGAAAGAAAAAGGGAGCTAAGAGAACTATGTGCATACACTACACATTGTTGTAAATTATTTACTTTTATATAAATTTTCCATTTTAATTTCTCACAATTACGTACAACGTTCCATGTCATATAACCAAAACAATAAACAGCTGATTTAAAAAAAAAAAATAAAAATCACTGTAAACACTTGATTAAAAATTTGAATTTTTTGAAGCACTAAACTAATAAATCCACTATTACATGCAGATGTGTATAGCTAAATCAACTGAACTCATCATGGTGAATCATGTTCATCAATTCATCAACTTTACAAATCTTACCATAAATTAGTAATACCATTCAAAATACTTCAATTTAACGCTGTCATAAGTGTGAAAGGTATTGTGTACAAATCTTTTTTTTAATGACTCAATATTGATTGAGCCGACAGTTCAAAGTTGAACCGGTTTCCCAAATATTATGAGTTCGATTAAGTTATAACATACAGACAAGCTTATGTCGTTCGGTAGCCAAGCGCGACTTCTTTGAAATGTGTGTTTGAAGTCAAGTTCTATTATTTAAATTAAATACAATATTATGAGAATTTTATATAAATATTTTTATATTTGCAATCAGTGTAAAGACATTCAAATAACCAAAATTCTATTCTAATTTATAGTCTTTGTGGAAGAGCAGACTTATAACTAGCTAAATTGTTCGTATGATTATGAAGTTTGGTAATGTACCTATCTGAACTTTTTCTTATTACATCCTTAATGAATAGTATATTGAGGTCTATATGTAGGTGGCAATTGGTCACATACCAAGGAGCACTTTGACTGATACCTATTATGGTGTTGAAAAAGATACATTTTCATATAATATGAGAAGATTGCAATGAAAAGTTTTCAATGCAATTTTAGTTAGTACTAAATAGAGTTTCCATATATTCTTCCATGCTTTCCTTTACAACTCACTTAACATATATTCTATAAGTGTGAAACAATGAGTATCAAAAACTACTCAATAAATATTATTTTAAATCATTGATGGCGCGGCGCTATTCACTTTAATATGAAAATGAAAAATGCAAATTATGAAACAATATCCAATAAACAATAACGGACTGATATAATTATGCATACATATTTGTATGTATGTGTTTTAATATCATAAATATTAAATTATGTTGATGATAATGATATTTATAAAATTGAAAATTGGAAAATATTCATTGACATGCAAATTATTAATTTCTTTAAAAGAAAAAAAAAAAGAAAAAAATAGTTGAAAAAATCTGTGGAAATTAAGTTATGTATAGTAATTTAATTTTTTGTCTACGAAAAAAATTCATTTAAAATCATATCAATGAAACATGCATCTGAAAAATTAAATTATGAAAACAATACTTAAAGCAAAAAATATAAAAAAGTTTTAATTAAATGTGCTTAAATGGTTTAGACTTGACAAAAATATTTCGAAACTAAAAAATATATGAATTCATATAGAGAAAGATATATGGTTACGAGTTGTGGCCGCTGACAACAGTGCTTACTCGGCAGCTGCAGACTTCAGTAAATTCATGCCTGCGTAAATTTCTAATGATCAAGTGTTCCGCATCATCTCTAAACAAGACCTATTTAAGTCGACCAGCGAATTTTCAATGGAGTTACTAACCAATTGTAATGACTTTATGAAAAGATGCCAGCAAAGTGTATAGTTTAGCAATGTTGCGGAACTCACTAGGTTCTAGAAACTGGTTAGACCAAAAACAAGTTGGAACGTATAGTCTTGAAAAACTCCAATGTCAACTGGAAAACTCTGCAGCTTCTCGCACAAAATCGAAAAGACTTTAGTACTTTTGTTTTGGCCCTACGCTCCAAATATATATACATATTGTACTAGCTTTCCAGGCGTTCTTTGCTTCACCCCGTGCGTGATTTTTGTAGTCATTGTTCTTGTCATAATTGGTTACCACCAACATTGTATACACAAGTAGGTTCTTTCTCTTGATTGAGTGAGATACGATCGATTGGTATCGCTGTTTAAAAAAATTATATGATATTTTTGATTGAATTTAAAATATGTGTCAAAGCTTTATATGAAAAAAAAATGATTATGCAACAACCTTATCCATGAAAAAATACATGTAACATATACATATGTATGCAAACTTTCATGGTGATCGGTCAAACAGTGTCAGAGTCCATTGCCGTCAAACTATTTTTCTCGTCCATTTTTATATACTAAATATATAGATATGGGGAACCTTTGAATGGGGATCCATCATATTAAAAGCGGGACAATAGTAATGCGAATGGTCCATTTAGGTCCCAGTATATGGTATTTTTTAACCTTCCAATCTAATCTAGACTCTTCCATAGGAAACTTTTATAGTAAAATTCAAGAAAAAGTATGTCACAAATTGAAGAAATCTAAATATGTACATATACATATGTGAGGACCTTCTAAGCTGCAATGAACTAAGCTTAACTAAATGATCTCGGGTGATAACACGAAGAACGCTCATTAAAATATTTGCAAAAACTGGAGCGTTGTTGGTGAGAATGTGGATACCATGGATGTCCGTTTGTGGTAACCTAAAAGTCTCCTGCTAATCTATTGACTTAACAGAATTCAATTTAAATGTGTTTCACTGTACTTTATAAAAGACTCAAACAACAATTAACATTCGTTCAGGACAAAAACCCAACACAAAAAATAATGCAAAAAATCAGAAGCGCTAAAGTCAGCACAAAAATAAATCATAAATAATATTTGCGAAAAGTGTTGAACAACACAACACAAAACACACAACAACAAAAAACAAAAAACAAAACAAAAGCAGTCATTAATAAATATGGTTGATGGTGAGTGACTTGGTTTGGTGTGCTACCAAAAAATCTGCACAAAAAGCAAAATCCAATTGTAGTTGTTTTTTTGTTGTTGTCGCTTCTATTATTTTGTTATTATTTATTGGTAAGTTTAACAACTTATTTTTGTTTATTCATACAAACACATTTTTTATTTTCTCACACACACGGAAGTTTTAACATTATTTTATTGTATTTACTGCTTCGTTTTTACCTCTTTTCTGTTTGGCATAATTCCCAACTTCATTGGGGTTGCCTCCACCACCGCAACAAGGTTGCTCATAGTAGAAATTCCATGTATTCTCATAATCGCAGGATATTTGTTCAATCCACAAGGTGAGAACCAAAGTTGTGAGTAGGAGAAGTGAGAGAAGCGGTAGCTTTGGCATTTTAGGTGCCTTTCTTTGTTGTTCTTGTTGTATCTTAGTTTAGGTTATTTTTAGTGTTACGTCGTTGCTGCAGCTGCAGCTTTTTTAATGCACTTCGAGAGAGTTTTTGTTGCTTCAGTTGGCAAAGCACAAAAAACCAAATTCAATTGTATAATTTTTATTTTTAATTAAAAAAAGATTTATTTAATTTTAAAGCACATGATCATTTGTAGTTTTAAACTGAATCAAAAAGAACCCAGAAAACATAAAATTTTATTTAAATTCTTCTTGTTGTTTCAAAGAATTTCATCATTTTTCATTTGTTATATTTAAATGCAATGGGAAAATGAATTTTAAATGGAAATTTTGAAAATATTTCAACTCAATTAAAATGTTTTCATAATTAACTTCAAATACTTTAAATATTTGAATGATAAAATAAATACAAATTCATTTAATGAAGATATGTAATAAATAATTTAATGAATATTATATTAAAATTGTAAAAGTGGAAAAAAAGGAACAGAAGTTGAAACATAACAAGGAAGATAGATAGGGAAACCAGTTTTGGAGCCCACACAAAAAATAAACAACGAAAAATTGAAACAAAAAGAAATGCCGCAACTTAAAGTCAATTGCTTTTGATCAAAAAAAGAGCAAAGAGATACATAAGCATTGCCAGATCTATCACAAGTGATTGGATTTTATAAAATATTTAATGCATTTTTGTATTTAATTTCAATTGAAACTTTTTGTATTTAATACAATTTTTAATATTTTATTCAATCATTTTATCGAAATTCTTATACACCACACAATTGTTGCACTATTGTCTTCTTTGTGCACTGTGGCAGCACTACGTTTCTTGTAAATATACACAAAATCCCAAAAAAAAAAGAAAAGAAACATTTATGGGTACACAATTTTTTTGTTGTTGTTGGAAGATCTGCATTTGTTGTATCGATATTTTACCATGCTAAATGCACTATTTCCATTTACATAAACACATTTTTAATTGAAATATATATGATTTGTTAGATTTTCTCTTACAATATTATATATTCTTATATTATTTAATTCACAATAAACAGTAAAACACTTAACAAGATCCCAAATACACAATAACAAAACACAACGAAGCCGAACAACGTTTCTTCACATCATCGCGCAAACAACTGAAGAAGAAGCTGATCGATGATGGCTTCATTTCTTTACTTATTTCTTGTTTTTAGTTTACTGCAAGAGTGGCACAGTAGGGAGCGTGAGAGAAATAAGCAGATCATAATGAGAGAACGACCACAATAGTTACAACAATAAATCTACCTGCTGTGAGAGTGCTGAGAGTGCGCAAAGTGTTGCCATACTGTTACAATTGGATTGAGTTATAGATTCTACGTTTCGTAATAATCTTATACGAGTATCAATTTTATTTTATTACTGACTAGATTCATCATCAGTCCATACCAGTACAGTGTGACCTTAGCAAGAGGGGGCTTGAAATCAAACCGAAATCCAAACAAAAAAGATTTCTTAAATATGTTAATTCACAATTTTATAAGCTAATCGAGGACCGAAAATACAGAGATGCTTTTGCACAAATTGTAGGCTCATTTTTGTTCGTGTATTTATTATATTGTTAGAATGATGTACCTTTAAATTTAGTTTCTTTCAAGGTTCCAAAAAGGTGAATTGAACCACTGCCTCCATTTAATCAAAAGTTTTATTAATTTTATAAAAAAAAAAAAAAAAATAATTCGGAAAAAATACATGGTGTAAGAAATAGAGGTGACGCCATTAGTTTACCGTTATGTGTCGTTCTCAATTTATGACGTCATTAACACATCAGTGTATATAACGCTGAAATAATTCATTTAGTGTTGAACATGATTTCAAAATGCAATAAAAATTGAAGAATTTGAAGAATTTTCATAGCACTGCTTCTTCAATTTTCAAATCATGTTCAACACTTAATGAATTATTTCAGCGTTATATGCACTGATGTGTTAATGACGTCATAAATTGAGAGTGAGTAAATTTCAAGAGCGTAAAAGGCCCTAGTGGCGGTACCTTGTATTATTGTATCATGGAAAAAATATCTTTTTTAATTCAGGTAGCCCTAGATATTTTTTTTTATTATCTATCCCGTCTTATTTTTCACTATAGAGACTTTGTGAATCTTTTACTTATGAATTAAGATATACTTGACATTTTTATCATATTACATATTGCGCGGTTTACCTCCAAAAAACCATAAGTTTCCAAGATTTACTCAATTTTTAATGTTCACCATTCCCTTGTGTAGGGTACTTCAGCATAAGATAGCCTCTTATGTTACTTCTCAGTCTGGCAACTCTCTGAGAGTAGGGGATTGCTATGGCAACCAATTAAAGAGAGAGAAAGAACGCCAAGCCAAATGATAAGTTAAAGAAATAAAACAACTCACAAGATATTGAGAAACATTTAGCGTAAAGAATTTTCCAAAAAGAATATTTCCCTATTTAAATAGAATATTTGCTTAATTATTGTTTTTAATAGAACCCTGACATTGAGTAGCGCTTGATGCAATATTAAGCAAATTTCTGTTGTTTTAGGAACTATAGAACACAACCGACACATTTAAACAAGCCTCTACACATAAATACAGTCGGGCCTCGATTATCCGTGATCCGGTTAACCGGTAACCCCGATTAACCGTGATGGTTGTTTTTTGTTTGCAATGTTTTCAAATTGTTCGCTTCGATTAACCGTGATTACCTCTATTATCCGTGATGGCAGAATTTTTATTTAGAATTTTTTTTATTAAGCACAGAAGCAACTTGGAAGCAAACGCTCTCACAAGTCTGTATACATACATAAACTCCTTGAATTAATTTTTTTTAATGTAAATATGAAGTATGTACACCAATGTTCACTGGTTAAATAATAAAAATACATATTAAAAAAAAACTGTATAATCAAAATTATGAAAATCGATTATCCGTAATGCTTCTGGTCCCGACCATCACGGATAATCGAGGCCCGACTGTACATATATTAGTTATAGGGGAAGTACGACATAAGGTATAAAATGGGGGCTGAATATTAGTGCTCCATTTGCAACATTTGGCCACAAATGAAAGCCAAGTTTGATATCAATTGTGCAATTGTGCGCAACAGAGCAAGTTAGTTGGTTAATAGAAGGGGACAGGACTGACGAAAATGGCGAAAACGATGCACGACTGTTTTAGGCAAACGACTTGGTAAGAATTGTGACCACGCATAATTCCCTCACAGAGCAGAGGGCATGCGACACACTTGAGGGCTCACAGACGAGACTGCGTCACCTTTGCCAACATAGCATTAGGCATTCCGTTGTATAGAAAAATTCGTTGTCAGCAGACGAGGCGGACAAGTGGTTACTCATTTTTTGTTTTTCTTTTAATTTTTTTTGTGAGAAACAAATCCACCCCTACCCCAAACTTGGTAACCCTTTCTCGATTTTGAGCTTGATCCCAATAGCAGAGTATAAATTGGATAGGAGCATCCGCCGTTATACTTTTGTATGGGGCATATATATTTTTGCCAGAACTTTGTAACAGTGCAGTACAGTTCCTGACACATCTTTGTGTAAGGTATACAAATTTGAGTTCTACCAAAGAGTCACTTTTTTTTTTTTTGGTATGTTAAAATGGAAAAATATGTAAAAATTCAGCATGTTGCCTAGTCTGGTCTGGTCTGGTCTTGTGCGGCTGTGTTTTGGTTTTTGTCTGATTCTGATTCTATTTCGACTATTGTTACTCATTTGTTTCATAGCGAGTGCAATATTTTGAATGAGAGAACGGGTGAGTTAACTAAGATTAGTGGGCTGTGGGATGCCTCCGCGTGCGGTTGTGTTGCTTTGGTATTTTTCAATTTGAATGCAAAGTCGTGCGGAAGCGACGTTCCTCAATGCAGTTGACTTTGCTATTAGTATCTCTTTTCACTTCTCTATCATTCCACCCAGAGATGTGCAGACAGCTTTAAACTGCAGACTGCATGCAAATGTATCTATGTGTCTGTATCTAAGTACATGTATGGGACTGTGTATGAGAGTGTTCATAAGTGTTTGTACATAAGTATTTTTCGAAAAGCTTGCGTGCACTAAATGCGATGCTAAAATGTTATTATTTTAAATGCTAAATGTAGACAAAAACCAAGGTGATAGAGGTGAGGAGGGTCTTAGTTAAATAAAAGTCATTTAGTCGTATACAAGTGTATCTGCTTTGTCTATGCTAAGAAATCGCATTCATACACACTCTCAGATAGCACTCTCAGATATAATGCCAGACAGTATGCAGACTGCTTATTGTAGCATACCTTAAGGCGGCAATTAAAAGCAAGTTGCCAGATTTGACAGACTGAGACAGAAGCAATAATTGAAACTGTCAGCACGCACACAAAAGTATGCAATACCAAGAAGAATTTTGATAAAATAACAAAACGAAACGGAAATTACAAAGAGTTTAAGGAAAATGTTTGCATAAAACTTACTACTACTACTACTACTACTACAACTATCAGTATAAGCGGTTGAGATTGAAGTATTCAACTGTTTGTGGCAAGCAAATTAATAATAAGCAAAATATCAAAGTGAAATCACATACAATAAGTAAAGATTTTGTATAGCAACGACCTATACGTAGATACTCCTTTAAAATCGCTTAATTTGCATACTTTTTTGGTTGTTTCGATTTGTTGTCATATGTGTAAGTGCAATACACACTTCAACAATTTGTATTATCCTTTCTGTATACCAGTATGTATGTATAGAGGAGGCGTAATGCGTCATTAAGAGAGAGTCTTGTCTCATCATCATTTTGTTTTGCCTGTAAGTATGCTATGCTATGCTAATGAGTTTCGCCATCACGTCTCCCATAATTATGTATGGTATTCTATCCTTTCTTTTTCTGCTGCATACTTACAGGCGTCTGCTGCTAAAACTATAGTCGACATTGTTGTCGTTATCAATTTTGTTTCTCTGCTGTTGCTTCAGTTGTCTTTCTTGTTGTTGTTCTCATTTACTGAGTTTTTCGTCAAAAGGTTTCATTTACAGTTGAACACACATACATACAAAAACTCTACTCAACATCAGCATCACCAAAAACAAAGAGAAAGTAGAAAAGAAAGGAAGCAAACAAGAGACACGTTCTATGGCAAATTAAATCTTCAACGCCTTTGAAGTTTTTCGGCTGCTTAAAAGTGCTGGCAAATAAAAAAGAAAATTGTTAAACAGAAAAACAAAAATATGTGCACATTTTTCTTTCCACAATGTTAACTTTCGACAAAGGATTTTTAATTAAGTCCTTAATGACAGCTTAATTTCGCACTTGCACATAAAAACAATGAGTTTGGCCTGGTCGCTTGGTACTTCTATCTGATATATGATACATTTGTTTTTTTTCTTGTTTGTAGAATTTCTTTTTGTCAACACAAAGTTCATTCCATGTTTTCATGAGTAGTTTATGCGTGTTTTGTGTTGCTTTCGCATGAAAGACAACAAAACAATACAATACAGTCATACAGAGTATCTATGTATGTATGTGATTATATAATGGGTTTGCAATGTCAGCATCATTAGTTAACTTTAAATTGTGTGTGTGTGTGTGTGGTTCCCATTCTTCTAAGCATAAAGACTCTCTTTCCTAATTATAGTGAAACTATCTTTAAGTTTCATTCACTGAGCTACCGAGTACAATAGCAACAATTTAGAAAATTTTCAATTGTTTGTTTTATTTTTGGGTTTGAAGAAACCACATCAATTTAATTAAACACTACTATTCTAGTGAAATGTTAATGAGCCTCAATTGAAACAAGAAAATCAATTGAAATGAATAATTAAAGTTAAAACTGTTGATATTGGCAATCTGTAGATGATGGCGGATATATTAATTAACAACGATCGACAGCTTTTTCAATCTCCACCATGTACCCATGTCTGTTAGAGTAAGAATGAGAAAGAGAGTACAACTTTAAGGTGTTCGTAACGGTTTGTTTGATGTTTTCTGGAATACTTGCCGCATTCGGGCGACTAAAGGGTTCCGAATCATCGGTGCTTGTACGTGCAAATTAAGACTTATTTAGTCAATGTTCCATGGTTACATTCAATGAAATAGAGTCAATCATTACTTTAGCAATGTTTACCGAAAACATTATTCTCATAAGCTTTTGAGACTATTCATTTGATGGCTATTTTTATTGAATATTAAAAAATTTATAGGGATTTTTCATTATATGCCCCAGTTAAAGACATATTGAGAGATGGGATAGTCTGGCCATTATTTACAAATGATAGTGCTTCTTAAACTTATATTTTAGTACAAGAGCGTAGCCAGATACAGGCAGGGTGCCCCTCTCTTCCCTACTAGCATGGTGCAGATATTTTATAACTTACTAAAATTGTCACGAATAGGCGTCACACTTGATGAGAGACTTTTTTGGAAGAGTCACCTACATTCCACAATTAACAAGACTAGGGCAACTACGTAGACCATCAACAGACGCATGGGTAAGAATTGGGGACTGAAACCAGGAACCGAATATGTCGTATGCTGCATCTATCTGGTGCTCTAAATTAGACAGAACAACAGCTCAATTAAAGTTTGCTAACGTTCCAGCTTGTGTGTTAGCGGAGCTATAATGTCAGCTCCAACAACTGCCCTTGATAAGCTACTGAAACTCCGGCCAATCCACTTGTTTATCAAGAAAGAGGCACTGTCGTTTATGGCAAAGCTTATCCTAGTAAATGATAGTGACTCGTTTTTTCGCCAAATTCTACCATTTATGTTAAAATCAAAATATAGAAATAATTCAATCAAAATAGTTGCCGCCGCTGGTTATGATTGTCGTCCATCCGCTGGTCTTTTGAGCTAATCCATTGGACCACCCAATTTTATACATCTTCTTTAGAATGGAATAGCTGTTTCGACTGTCCCTGCTGCATCGAACGAAACAATTGGTAGTCTGAAGTGGCCTAGTCTGGTGAATACGCAGAGGGAGGTAACACTTCCAAGCCTAGTTTCCTGGACTGGTTTAGCGATATGTGTCCGGACGTTCTCATGAAGTAGAATCACTTTTCCATGTCTGCTCGCCAATTCTGTGCGTTTTTCTTTCAGTGCTCGGCTTAAATCAATGAATTGTCGTCGATAGCACTCAGCAGTAATCGTTTGACCAGGTTTAAGAAACTTAAAATAGACGAAACTTTCATCATTCCCATGGCTCGTAGACATTTGAAAACATTTGAGATAGGCTTTCATGAGCTTCCGCAGCAATTTTCTTCCAATGAAATGCAAAAAGCAGAACTCTTTTTTTGGCACAAAAGTTAGCATTTATTTTCAAGGCAAGATGTGACAATCGAATGAATTATACTGTGTTTAACAACTGACACAGAGACGCTTCAAACAAATCAACACACGGCAGACAGCAGTTTCATAGAATATACCAATGGATATGAGTGTTCGAGGGTTCTTGAGTAGGTTTAGATGACTGAAAAGATGTTTATGATGGATAGATATCTGAAGTGTGTCTTATTATGCCTATTAAAATCTGTATCTAGAAAAAAAAGAATCAGAACAAAAGGAAGCTACGCAGTTTTTCGCAGTTGTTGCACTTCTTCTAGTCTGTTGAGTCCTTTCATCCCAGTTTTTGTTGCTTTGTTTTTTTTTCCTTTTTTTTGTTATGTTTTTGTTTCTATTTTTTTTTTTTTTATTGTTGTTGTCACCGTCGTCGCATTCAACTGCAACGGTTTTTACACCGTCTGCTGCATTTACATTTGGAGTGACACAATAAATCCAAAAGTAGTTGAACCTCAACAAGAAAATGGTTTTTTAATTATGCACAAACATAGACAAAAAACACACACACACACTTAAACACACATTGAAACTCGTATGTATTGGCAACATAAAAAAAAAGAAATGCAAAAAAAAAACTTACCAACAAAAAAAGTTCAAAAGTGAATAAAAAAACTCGCCAAATTCTCAAGAAGCGTCTATATTTTTTATTTGTGTTTTGTTTTCCCAGACCAACAACAAACATAGAAGTCAAGCTAAGCCAAACCAAGCCAAGCTAAGTCGAGTTGAGTTGAGTCACATTGAGTCTAGCCTAAGTTAAGGCGTCAACGACGTAGGCTGTGTCAGTCAGTCAGTCAGTCAGTTCCCGCGGGCCAAATGACATTCAGACAAATGCCAGACAGTATTGTTATTGTTGCAAGGACTTTTCTATTGTTGATGCCTCTGCTGTTGTTGTTGCCATTGCTGTGACAGACATTTAAGCCAGACATTGACTTTGGCAGCAACCGAAAGAATGAAGGACGAGAACGAGCTATGGCTCAGAAAATGGAGATGCCGGCGGCAGCATGTGTCAAGTCAAGTGCGTTAACATTGCTCTTTGGTTTGCATTTGCTTAGACTTGTGACTTTTGACTGACTGACTGACTAACTGACAGACAGACTGGAAGACTAAAAGTTCCACTTTTGTTGAAGTTGTGTAGCGTTAAATGTCATGTTTGGCGACATTAATCCTTGTCGAGTGCATGAACTGTCTGCATTGCATATATTTCGGCTCATTTTAAATTATTGTATGTATTGTAATTTCAATGCAACTGGTTCGCCCCGTTTCTCTTTAAGCATAAAATGTGAAATAAAATTTCTTCTGGTTTATAGAATTAAACAAAACAAAACAAAAACACAATAAAAACATCGTTGGCTCTTAACAAAATGTTCAACATAAATCATTGGTATTGCACACAAAAGCCAAGAAAGATGCCGCCATCATCATCCATGATCATGAGCAGCATTTGCCATTGAACTGAAACCGAGTAAAATCCATGAAGCCAAGAGGCGCCGCCACCATCGCCCACCAAAATGACAAAACATTTTATTATTTTTCCCAAAGAAATGTTGTTCTTGTTCTGTGTTGTTGTTGGTGTAGTACAATTAGTATGAAGTTTTTCTAGGGTTTTTTTAGTTTTGGTGTACAAGTTTTATGTTTTGCTTTTGCTCCTCTAAATGAAAAGTTGAACTGGGTGACCAACATTGTATCCTATTAGTCCTGTTTCTGTTTCTGGTCCTGGTCATATTGTCAACATAAACTTTTGAATTTTTTGTTCTCCTTCTTAAGCATTAAAACTAAAACTTAACCAACACTACTGGTACGTGCAATAAAAATTAAAAAAAAATTATATTTAGTTATAAGAAAACTAAATAAAAATGGAACAATTTTTTGCTTCTAGTTATATTTACAATATTTTTCATGTCGCCCTATGCATCGACAACGATGAAAATTTGACTTCTGTAAACTGTCAGCCAAAGCAAATGGCATTAAATATTAAGTTTGCTAGTTTTGCCATTCACCCATTCCATTCCTATACATTTTTATTGCTTATGTACTTGCTTTTCAGCTTTTAGTAGAAGTTGACCAGAGAAAAAGCAAAGTTTTCTTTACCATCTTCTTCTCTGTCCACTTTTTGCCTTTAAACTTAGTTTAGTTTGACGTTGACTTGGTTGAGTTTTCTTTCGGTGATGGTTGATGTTGTTTGGATGGACTTTTCTCTTTATTGTATGCAAACTTAGTCGTTCATACCAGTATGTAGTTTTTTTGAGTAAGTCCACTGCTTAGAAAAAGTAGGGCCTGTGTTTTGAAAACTAATGAATGCATGTTTGTTGTTATTACAAACATACATAGTATATGATGTTTATGTTGCATGTATGTAAAATTTGTAATGCGTAGAAGTATATATATATGTATGTTGACATGGTAGCAACATTTTTGTATGATCGAAAGCACTCGCCTCGAGTTCAATTAATTTCAAGTGCTGCACTTGAGTTGTTGGTCAACTTGGTGTTTGTTTCACTATATATATTTGTGAGTGGGTGTATGCTGCAACTCTGCACTTTAGTTTATTTGTTTTGTGCTAAAATGCAATAAACTTATGTCCGTCTGTTGGTTCTTCAATTCTGTTCAGTTCAGTTCAGTTTAGTTAGTTCGTTTGTCATGCTTGCATGTCAACACAATTTTTATGCAATTAAGCCATAAATTATGCAACATATTTTGCATAGCACACACACACACACACACACACACGGACACAAGACACTTAATGACAAGTTCAAGGCATTTGTTTGCGGTTTCATAATAAATACGCCTAATTGTAGGCAATAAATTGCAAGTTTGTTGAAAAACTTCAATGAGGGCTAATAGTCTAGAATGTTGCATATTTTGCTGCATGACAAATAAATTGTTGTCATTTACTATATTGTCTGTCATCATTTCTGGACATTGAGAAGACAAGTGTTGAACTTTTATTGGGTTTATATTTTAAAAAAGTAATTATACCCTTCACGGGATGAATAGTATTACATGTTTGTCATGAAGTTTGTAACACACAGAAGGAGACATCGCTGACCACATAAAATATATATATTTGTAATCACCTCGATGAGACGAGATGATTTAGCCATTTCTTTCTGTCCGTCTGTATGTCCCTCAGTTTTTGAGGTAGAGAGCTGAATCAACCGAATCGGACCACTAGGAGGGGTACCTCCCATACAAACCACCCATTAAATTAATGTTCTTATTTTTTTTTTTTTATTTCCTTGTCCACTTCTATTTGGAGCATATGGCCTCTACAAGGCTTCTCCATCGCACACGATTTTGGGCTGTTGTTTTTGCGCCATCTCATGTGATGTTGACATCAGCAAGCTCACGCTGGATTGATCTTCTCCAAGTGGTCTTTGGCCGGCCGCGGCTTCTGCTCCCTTGTGGGTTCCACTCGAGCGACATTCTCGCGATCCGGGTGCGTGGACCAAATGTCGTCATAATAGGTGATTTTTTGTATCCGAAGCATTGCCTTGTATTGGTTTCGGTAATCGGTTTAATTTCACTAAGGTAGGTGATTGGCCTAACGTTAGCGATCTCAAGTGATGACCATCTGACGTCGTTCTTTTTAGATAACGTTTTTTGTTTTTTAACGTATCGAACTGAAATTTGGTCACTATAAGTTTCTAATCCATATCCAGCAAGCTAGGGTTATCAGGAGGAGTACCTCCCATACAAATCCAAATTAAATTACAAACTTATAAACAATAAAAGTGCCACTCAAACTGTGTTCTTTGTTGATACTTAAAATGTAACAGAGAGAATATAGTGGTGCTAAGAAAGAAAGGTTGGATGCAACCCGGAGGAGCGTGGCATAGCCAATGATAGCCTTTTTTCTGGTTTTTTGCTATGTTCGTTATAGGACCAATTAGAAGAATATGCCTTATGAATAAAAATCTGCCAGAAGTGTACTATAACTATTGATTTAAATCAAGAATTGGTTTACTACTTTGTGATATAATAGTGTCAATATTTTTCTGAATTTTGTCGCCCTTTGAATGTTTTTATATAGAATCTAAAGATTATAACCCCCTGATTCCAAATACCTTCGTTTTGCTGTATCACTTCACATTCCTTTAATGACGTTTGGAAATTGAAAATTTATCAAAAATGACATGTTTAAATTGGGTAAAAGGATGTGTATTTCAACAAAACAAAAATGCATTTATATTTTTCTACAAAAATAAATGAAATCAGGAAAATTGCCTCTTTAAATGTTTGGTATAAATAAGTTCCGATACTATCAAAGTGCTTGATAATTGGGCTACCAAGTCAGTCATTAAGCATATTTAATTGGAAGAATCATGGTATAAAATAAAATGAAATTTGTTGAAAAAAAATTACCATTTGTCTATTTTTTGATCAAATGAAATTCGGACCTTTACTATGAAAACTGAAAAAACTCTTTTTCTCAATAAATTTACGTGATGTGTTTTTTTTTCTTATATTGGCAAAAAATAACACCATTTTTCATAATAAATGGTTGGATAACAGTAGTCACACAATGAGTTTTACATAAACTGTACATATTTAATGGATTTTTGTATAAGGAAATCATCGAAAACAAGAATCCAATTTAAATCATTTAAAATTTTGCCTTCCTACTCGTAATATGATGCATATTTTGTTATATCATTATAATATATATAATTCCTTGGAAACATGTAGCACAAATACATGTATTGTAAATATGTAAAACTACTTAAAATCAAAGTTATTTAAAACTGTTAAATAATTTCTATATAAGTATAAAATCATCTATGTATTAACATATACGATCTGTAGCACTTAACTACTTTTAGGGATACAAAATATAGCGTATACAATTTATTTTGATAAAAAATTCAGAAAGGTTCTTAGAAAACCAAGTCAACTTTTTTCAAAAGGACATGTTTTTGCAAGTGACAGCATATGAAATTGGTTATTTTACTAAGCAAACAAAGATACAATCACACATACAATAGTTACACCTGCTGCTTATGTATGTAAAGTGTGTGAATGTTTGTAAGGGGAGAAAACAAAAAAAAAATTCTCTGAGGTTTAGTTGCTTTGTTTTTTGTTTTGTTTTTATTTCACTTGGCTTGGCTTGGTGTGCTAATGAGAGCAACAGCTCTTTTAAATATCAAAGTAACACATTTCTCCACACTTTTTTTGTTTTATTTTAATTTTGATTTTAATAAAATCGAAAAAAAAGAGAAAATGATAAAATATAAAATAAAAAAAAAGGATCAACTCAACTTTAGTGGTTTGTGTTAATATAAAGTTTTACAACATTGAGTGCATATAAAATAGAAATAAAAAAATCGACCAAGACCCCAAGTTACTTGATGATGGGGGTTCGGTCCTGTGCAGTCAACCACATCATTTGAAGCTAAGAACCGCACTGAGTGTTTGCTATCACAAAGGTGTCACAGAATGAAGGAAACGATGAAAGGAACAACGGCGGTGACAACGACGATGGCGACGAATAAAAGAGAAATAAAAATTATCATAAAATTAAAAAGGAAAAAAAGAAAAGAATGTGAAAAAAGAAAATGTAATAGAAAATAAAACTAATAAAACCACAAAGCTTTTACTTGCATGCACCACACTATATTTTATCCTTGCATCCTTGGTTAGTTTACTTATGGTTAAGATGAAAGATAACAAGATATTGGACGAAAAATCTTAATTTTAATTCATCATTAACAGCACTAACATGTCATGTTTACTCAAAATTTCATTGAAATTTTACCAAAAGATTTTGTGAGATTAGAGAAAAATGAATGAAAAATTTGTCAAACTTATGATGAATATCTTTGGCTGGCATTCATAACTATGGAAAATTCAATAGTATTATATATGAATTCAAAAGGATGAGAACAAAGCAATTAACAGTTGGCAAATATGATAGTACTATGAATGCAATAAAGAGAAAATGAATTCAGTCAGTTTTACCTTAGGAATAGAAATATTCAGATGAATATACAGTAAAATGTTGTACAGTACAATCATACATAAGCCTAAAGCATAAATCATATTTAAAAGAATTTTAATTCAAAATGTCAAATTTTGTACAGAACATGCAAAGTATATATCTGTCTCTCCTAATGTCTTTCAACAGCCTTTGTTTGGTCTCTCAACATCTAACAAAGAGTCTGTAAATGAAAATCAGGCATTCAGATATACAAGGTGTTCAGGTGTGTGTGTGTGTTTGTTAACTCTTATTGTGTGTGTTTGTAATGGAAAAGCCATATTGAACTCAAACAGATACAATAGAATACAACAATACTAAAATGAAATAAACAGTTAGTATGAACATGAGATATGAGGTTTGTGGCTTGAAGTTTGTTCATATGTATACGGATGTAAGTGACCAAGCTAAGTTAAACTGCTGAGCTGAAAAGCAGACCATAAGTAACCAAATGTTTGTTGAACATCTTCTATTTTCTAGCTGTCTGTGTGTGGGCATCTGTGTATGCTCATAGCAATTCCAGATGCTTGCATCTAAATACGTAACTCAACTCAAGTCTTGGTGGCTTATCTAATGCAGAGGTATTTTATATTATGCCTTACTATTTGGTAGCACCAAACCTTTGGTTTTTGGTATGACTGAAAACGATTTTGATTTGATATTAACTTAACCGTATGCATATCTTGTGGGTATTAATGTGTGTGACAGTGATGGTGTGAGTTGAAAATAAATATCATGTGCTAGTGTGCTTCATCATCATACATTTGTATATATTCCACAGACAAACAGCCAGATGCATCATCATCACCATCAGCATGAAAAGTTGGCAGTATGGTTTTTCTCTACAACATCAAACATAGTATAAGGTAAGATAATTCCCATTTCTTATTCAATTTTTTGTCAGTGAATGAGTCATGTTATGTTTTTGAGTTGGAGTTGATATTTGGTTTGTGTTTTTACTCGTTCTTAGTAATTCTGTAGAAATTTCATACTTATTTCATTAAGAATGATATTGAAATTAATAAAAATCAGGAGTACCATTAACATCCGTTTTTCTGTCCAACTGTCTATTTGACATGTATCTCACTTTGTCCATGTTTTGTGACTATGACAGATTAGTAATTTACCGCATACAAGTTTAGAATAGAAACTTTATTAGTTATCCTTTTCCTGTTTCATATTTTCCGTTTCCGTTGCATTTCAAATCAATTCAGTTATGCAAATAATGCAGAAATTTATTAAGTTTTGTTGAACAAACATATAAACACATATGGAAATATGTATATGACAAATAGTAAGGTAAGAGATATATATCTAATATGTAACTATGGTATTGTATGAATATTAAATCAAATATCTATGCTCAATTATATTGAATATTTTAAATGACAGACATTTTTACTAAATAGAAATTGCAATTGCATTCAAATGTTTTTAATATCTTTTCAATATTGTAGATATAAAATTTTTATTACAAAATTGTTTATTTTATATTTTATTAACAGTTTTGTTTTGAAAATAGTTCTACTTTAATTTGAAATATTATTGTATTTTTCTTGTAAAAAGTTTCAACAAATTTTACTCGATTGCTACTCAGCATGGTAAAGACAGTACAATAAGACCCTTTTTACATAATGAGACATTGTTGACAAGCTTATCGTCGATTCTTTTATGGTGTTTCTTGATACACGTTGAGATTGGTGCCAAACAAATTTTTTCATATTCCTATTCGTTTTTATGGTTCCGTACCCAAAGGGTGACTACGCTGTCCGTCCATCCGTCCGTTCGTCAGTCAGTGATCACTATCTCATGAACCGTACTAGGTAGACAGTTACTTATTTTTACAGAGCGTGTAATTTAATTGCCGCTATAACGACAAGTCATGAAAATAAAATAAAATAAAAAAATTAAAGGGGTCTCCATTCAAGAAATGTGTGTTTCAATATGCACTGCGTGCAGTTTTTATAATATTATATTGTTTATCATTTTGGTTAATTTTTTCACTTTTGTGACAAAAATAAAAGAAAATTAATATTACAGAAATTACTTCAGACAGAGGTACAAGGTTTATGTGTAAAAAATTTGCATATATAGTGTTTAATGTTGTGTGAGACCGACTCGATCTTGAGCAATTTTTGTTTCTTTATGAATGTGTGCGTTCTGTAGTAAAACAAATTTTTTCACATTCCTCTTCCATTGATCACATTATCTGCGCTAGATTTTGCATTTCGATTGCATCCTCACCCTCTACACAACTCAAAAAATAATGAAAAAATACAAAATACACGACAAAACAGAAACAAAAATTCCCAGTAACCCTCGTGTTTTTCTTCTCAACAAGCACTTTTTTTTAAAGCCATATTTATAAGTACAGTGCCAATACATTAACTGCTCTACAAACAGTGTTCTTTGCGAATACTCTATAACACAGCTTTACACAACCAATGAACAGAATTCTACTACAATCACAACATCAACCGATGTGTGTTGTTGCTGTTGGAAAGCGGTTATCTTTAACACCTATTCTTACCTAAGTCACCATTTTTGATGAAATTGTACACATCTTGCGAAGAATACCTTTCAATTGTTTTTATTTTTGTCAAAATCGGTTCAGTGGTGTAAGTAGGAAAGGCTTCACAAATTCAATGTTTGATTTAGCGAGTTTGTTTGGCGAGCTTGTTAGCAGAAAAGTAAAGAGTTTACAAATGCACGAATCGGTGTGTGCGCTAGTAACGATTTCACATAAAACTTTTTACTCGGTGAGTTCTCAAGTCATTTTCTGAACAACTGAAATAATCGCAGCTGCCTCAATAGTGATACACTACTAACAGCTAGCTTTCAACTGTTCACGGTAGATTTCAATAAGTCAACATGATTACACTGAGCAAATGTAAATGAGGCTTAAGAGAGAGTTCTGCCATAAAATCGAATGGTATAAAAGCCGACTAATGCGGCCCACTCACTATGCGTTGAGATCGTACAACCAAAGATCAAAAATGTTTGATTTTTCATACAATCGAGGCATGACTGTTCCCTGCACACGTTGTGCCAGTCAACAAGCAAAATGAAATTCTGTGTATTAAAATGAAGACATTAATATGAATATACATTATAGAATCGGTAGATTCTAAAGCATAAAATGAGCGGATAATGTTCCGTGATGAGTTTTCGCAGTGATATCTGAGTTGAAAGTGAGCTTACTACAACTTATATTCTTATTAAGTGACATTTATCTACATTTGTCTATTATTTTGATCTTGCAAAGGCACAAACATTTCATATTGATATTATAAGTATATTAAAATATCTAACAATTGTAAGTGTGGTAAGACCCTATATAAAGTTAAGCTTGGAATCGATTCAGCCCTTGTGTGTACGCCAACTTGTTCCGCAGTGTTTGAATCTTTAATCTGAAACTATACATGATGTTTTTGTTTTACAATTAATGAATTCATTTTTTTAAATTGTAAGATCTTTAGACATCTGACATAGAAACATTAGAAACATTAAATTTTGCAAAGAATCTCTTAGTTTTGCTTATCCCAGATCCTTTGTTTCTGTAGCGATAAATGTTCTCATTGCGATTCATTTAGAATTAAGTCAATCTTAACAAAGTTTGTTTACAGAAAGTAAAATATATTTATTTTACATTAAAAACACAATAAAATATAATTAAATCTTATAGTACAAAGAATAAATACACGACATTAAAAAACACGGTAGTCTTTCGTGAAAGGTAATAAGTCTGTGCTAAATGGAGGCAAGTGTTTACAAATTTTGTCTTTAACTTTAAAATCAAGAATTTTAATGAATTTCCAAACAAAAGCATCATTTTCTTTTTTTCTTTTAGGTAATTTGTTTTTTCTTTTGTTAAATAGCCATCCTATATTGTCTGACAATACTTACAAAAATACAAACTTCTTTCAATGCCAAAACAATGCAAAGAGACTTATTAAAATCTCATTTATTTGTTCTTTGCGTAGACTTTGCTATTACTTTGCAATGGACAAAAGGCGCATCATCATCAACATTATGAATCAAGAAGTACTATTACAAGATACTACGTACTACAAGTGAATGGTATTCGATGTTGGTATCGTATCTACTATCTTCTTACTTCAAGCAATGTACATAGTACTTAGTAAGAGAGTAAGTAGTACGAGTATGAGTAGAGATGAAAATGAAAACTTATGAAATACATACTAATATATTGGATACTTTTGAAGAAATGGCGTTGCAGCGAACAAAGTTCTTGGTTTTTATTAGACAATAAGATTTCTCTTTAATTGCAAACAAAAGTATAAAAGTTTATAGTCTTCAGTTGGCGTTGTCTTAGGCAACTTTTGTGCAGTTGAACCTTACCACTTCATGGTAGTATAAATTTCTTTGATTATTTGTTTGCATAGACGACTGGTAGACAGACAAACAGACAGACTGACTATTTGTTTGATTCGTCTGTTCCTGCGTGCTTGCGGCTAAAGTACCATAACTGTCCGACCGACAGACAGACAAACAATTTTTGTCTAACAATTTGTTTAATGCAAACAAAGATTTCTAGTTGCCTTTTCTGCGTATTGCTTTGCCTAAAAGTATACAATGGGAAATATCATAATGAATGCTGCAATTCATTTGTTTTAAGCTTACAATTGTTTGAGAATTATTTCAAGACCGCTTGATAAGCATAAAATGGACTTAGTGAAACTTGTCCTTTTTATCTTTTTCTAAAATTTATTTAATTTCCTTTTTCTGCATTTCATTGTGTGAAGTATAGTATACTTTCAGGTGCTCTAACTCTTGAAATTGACATTTGTCATTTGCACTCATGACTGCATGACTCTTGTCGTCCTTGCATAGCCGCCCTTGCTCTTCGTTCGTTTCTATCCACTTTGTGCACTCGTGTCGAGTGCAAATAAGCAATACACTTGAAGTGGCATCACTTCAAATGCGATTCGTTTGATTTTTAATGTTCAATCACCGAGAAGCATCGAGTAACAGCACCGGGTAACATCACCGGGTGTCCTTTTACGTAACACCTGAAATAAAACGGATGTCACCCTATGTGTCCTAGTGTCCAGTGGAAAGAAATCTTTAATAACATGACCATGATTGTGTGAATATCTGGGTTGTTTTAACTACTATACGCTTCACTATACTACATAGAAAAAACATACATGTATGTATGCACATACATGGAATTGTAAGCACAGATCCTTGAGCACACAATGGTACTTAACAACTATTGTGTTTATCACATATACACATACATCCAAACCTAGCACCATCCAAAGTTTTCATTTCCTATTTTTCTTTCTATTTTACTTTGTAAAACCCTATTGTGCCATCCTTTAATACTTACTTTTGTCATTTGTACTTTGGGTTTTCGTTCTTTCTTCCTTTCGTTCAATGGTGGTGTATATTTCGTTTGTTTTGAATTTTGTTTTTAGAATTTTCAAAGTTTTGCTTGAGCCGTGAATTTTACAATAGTCAAATAGTCAGTTTGCTTCGGTTCGGTTCGGTTCGGATTGGTTGGTTGTTTAGTTCCCAAGCGTACAAGTCTAACTTGCTGTCGACTTGATTGAATGACTAACTGACTCTTTTTGCTACATACGTTTGTCCAAAAATAAATTCGTCTGTCGCTTGTCGGTCGTCAGTTGTAGTCTGTCCATTTTCATACAATTTTCTCTCATGTTATAATTTTCTTCTATTGCATCAAGTAGCAGAGTATGTTCAACATCGTGGTCTCTAAAGAACATCTTTCAGTCTAGTTTACAATTCATACTATACCATACACTATTATAGCTACTTCGTTCCTCTCTGCCTCTCTGTCTGTCTATCTATCTGTTTGTCTGTCCCATTGTCCATTTGTCCCTTTATCAGAATCAACTTTGCATATTTACATTATTTTTGGTGCATACCCTATTCCCTCTCAATTCTCTACCTCTTTCTTTTAGTTTTCATTCTGTCAGTTTGTCTATCTATCTATCTGTAACTATCTATCTTACAATAGTATTGTATATTGTAGATGGATGTTTTGGTGTTGATTCCCTATAGTATTTTATGTAAGCCTTATTGTTGTTGCAATAGTATTCGCATTCTTCATCAAAGTAAAGTGCCACTCGTTTTATTGCACTCATGTGAGTGAGTGAGTGAGTGAGTGACTGACTGAATGAATGAGTGTTTGTTTCATACTCATACTCGTTCTTCCATAGAACTTAGCTCTCCACAATTTATTTATACAAATACGGGACTATGTGTACGTAAGAGTATATAATTCAAGTTTGAAATTCAAATATTGTTTGGGCATGAAAAAAGAAAAAAAACCAAAAATATTGTAAACTTTGGTATCATGAAAACATGGATACTCTTCTCCAAGTTTTCTATTTATCTGATTACCGATTGTCTTATTTTGAACTATGTACTGACTCGGGTCATTTGGAGAATATAATTTTGGCTATTTTAATATTTAGTACCAGCCGATTGAGCTTTGGCAAATCACATTATATTTCATGCATCTGCACCAGTAAACAAACACATGACAAAAGTTCGAGTTACGCGAAATAAATTTATGTGTATACAAGAAATGCTCGTTTTAATATATTAAATTCATTCAAAATTGTCTTGTATATTTCAGATAAACTAACAAAGGCAAAAACTTTCTATTGTATGAAATTCTAATATGTCAGCTAAGTACAAATTTAGCAGGACTTTAATATGTTTTGCCATTAGGAACAGAAAACTATTCTTTATCTCTGACTATATCTTCATTATCATATAAATTTCATTTCAAAATCTAACAAACTAAGTAACAAGAATTTACTTTACCTCAAAAAACACCCACCATTGTTGGATGCTTTGCAAACATCACCCTAATATCATAATTCCACATTTCAAACTATCTATTGTGAAGTGCATGAAAAATCTAAAAAATAAAAACTTTAGTTTCTCTGTTTTACATATGTAGATCTCCATTGTTGTTTCTCTGATGGAACAAAGCGGGTTTGGGCAATCCAAGGATGAAGTGAAGTGTTTTGTACTTGTGTTCGTAACAACACAAAATTCTGATCAAATTCAATTCTAACAAGCCTATCCATGTCTAGAATTATTTTTGATATACTAGTATTGTATGTACTTGCATACAAAAAGCTCTTTTGGGTTTGCTTATTGGCTTTTGTGGCGCATTGAAGAGATTTAGAGCATGCATATACATACATATGTGAGTACTATCTGACATGAAGAACATTAAGTCAGGTTAACAGAGAATATTCAATGCTATAAAATATTATATAAATAATACATGAGACAAGTTACTACTATATACTATATATGGTACATGTAAATTAAAAAAAAAGAAGAAAATTTGTGAAAAAATATACAATATTTTAAAGAAACAATGGAAAACTTTAGTATATTTAAATATTTTTCTAATTTCCAATTTAAGACAAGTCAAAGTACTAAGCTTTTTGTCTACTCAACTATTATAATCCTTTCAGAAGATTGAAAATTTATAGATATGTATATGCAGGTTTCATTAATTAAAATTTAATGGTTTTTAATTCACTTCACTTGTGGTTTTATGCAATTTTCCTAAAGCATTTCATAACATTACATTAAACTAACTAAAAATGCTCAAAGAGATGAAAACTTTTGAAGCGAACGAAATATTTTTCGATAAAAATCAAAATTAATTATATTTTTGTTTGACATAAATTTGGATGTTAAAACAAATTAATGTAACATAGCTGCAGGATATGTTTTTTGTTGTGTGTGCGCCAAAATGAAGTGCATTAGAGTCGTTTATCGTTGAAAACGCGTGCGTTTATCCCTGCAGGATATGGTGATAATTGTGTCGGACATTGTGGTTATTATTATTTACTTTTCTGCTATGTTATGAAATAACGCTCAATTAAGGATAAAATATGCACAATTTAAGGCAATAATTACTTGAAGCAATTAAATGAGAATTTTTTTTTTTTTTTTTTTGTGAAAAATGATTTTATAACAGATTTCACCGCAAGCAAGAAAATCTATTTAACATTAACGTAAATGTTCAGTGCCTTTGAAGTGAATTAAATCATGAAGTAATATATAGAACATAAAACACCTAAGCTGATGGATAGCGGGTGGTCTGGTCTGGTCTGGTCTGATCTGCTATTGAATTCTAGCCCAGAAGGCCTTTAAGTTTAGTCAAAAGAAATAACAAATTTTTATATAAAAATCTTATCAAACAAATAGGACTCTCTGTACACTCACTTGTGTATACTAACGCACCATCATTATTGTGTAAGATAGCGGAAGGAGGGGTTTTGTAAAATATATTCTATTCTAATTTATAGTCGTAAGGAAAATTTAACATTTTTGTTTGTATATAGTATAGGAAAAAAGGTCACTAATAGAATTAGGCGATGGTTAAAACAACGAAAAATGTTAAGCGAACATGACAAGGCTTTTAAGTTTATTGCGCCAGCATTCATTTAGCTCACACGAGAGAGAGAGAACATTTTCCAGAGTAACTGAAGACTGGCGTTTGGGGAATCAGGTGGTTGAGAAACTTTGTGTTTTTTCATACACAATATTCATACACTACAAGCAAGCATAATATGTATAGTATAGTATGTGCAATTTGACTATGGGGAGCTATACTAAGTGTTAAGTTTTTTTTTGTTTTGTCTTGGTTATGTGTTTTGTTTTTTTTTTTTTGAAAAGGTTCACGTTGTATACAATCATCCTTTCTCTATTTTTTTTTTGGTCTTTTAGTCCTTTAGACAAAATTGTTTTGGCTTTTCACTTTTGTTGTTTGTTTTATGTATTGGTGTGGGTAAGAAATTTTACACTTACTGTCACTTCTCATAAACGGCAGAGCTTTGTGTCTGTCGCTAATTTAATAATTTTCTTTATAAACGAGCAATAACAGCAGACAAGGATCTCGTACTGAAACAAGGGACTAAGAATATATGTATATGTATGAGTGTATGTAGAAGGATTGAGTGGGTTTTTATGGAAAATTTATGAAAAACCAGTGTTGCAAAGTGCTCAATTAGCAAGCAGACACAACCAACTAACCAACCAAAGATTGAAAGAGTTTTTTTACCCATACAAATATAAGCAAATTTTAAAATTGGTTTCACTTCTGGTATGGTTAAGGATTTATTTTTTAATAAAGCGACAATTTATTATGCTGACTGCATTTTTATTAAATGCACTCGATTTATTTAAATGTTTTTGGCAAGTGTCTCTGACTTTTTATTGCCAACAAACTATGTATTGACAAAGTACTTGACACTTCCCATTGAAAGGTTGTTGGCCAAGCCAAAAACTATAAAATACTTGGACGTAAAAAAACAGTTGGCAAAAGGTGCAAAAATATGTATATATTCGATAATCAACTAAGGATGCCAATATGGAAAAACTATTGACTTCAAATGAGCATGAAAATGCAATAAAATTGAATCATATATATATTTATAAGTATAGGAAAGGAAATATAATAGAATGTAAATTAATTTCAATAAGTAATTGATTTATATGTTATGAAATGTAAAGCAACAATGAATTTTTGAAATTGTTCATATATCTTTAATTCAAGTGTTTTGCTTTTTTAAGCATTTATATAATAAAACATTAAACACAAAGACATAAAGAAACATTCTATTGTACAATGATGGCAGTAAAAGGCTAAAATGTCAAAATGCCAAATATTAATCATCATTATTTCAATCAACATTTATTAACATGGACTTTGCATTAGCCAGACAATAATGTATTTTCGTTATTTGTGAATTTTTGACCTTTGATGACAGAGTGAGTAGACACACAAATATAGAAGATGAACAAAAGCAAGGACCCCTACACATACTTACGCATGCTACGCATCCTTTTGACTCTGAATAAAGAACAACGAAAAGTCAACCAGGGAGAGATAAAGTATTTTATAGTGTGTAGAGAGTAGCAGGAAGGAAACCACATTTTCAATTTACACATTTATGTCATGTTATTTTTCTCTAACCAAAAACATTCTTCTCGTCTCATTCACATTCTCTATTTTGCTTTCAAAATATGTAATGTCCATTTCCTTTTTATGCTTGTGTTTGTTCTCATTGTGACCTTCCATTCTTGATAATACTACTCTATGATATTTGTTCGTTAGTCTGTTGCTCCTTTGTTTCATAGCTCACATTTCATTTGGTTCAGTTGGTTTCAAAACTCACTCATTTGCTTTCAGTCATTTGTCTTTTGTCATCATATTAATAATTCCCTTTTATTATTACCCATTAGCACAAAGCATAATCTTTTCGTTTGTATGATAATGTCCTGTCGTCCTTTCTTTGCTTCTTTCTTTCCTATGTTCAGTCAGTGCCATTCTAGTAAGTGGCATTGGCATTGGCGTTTGTTTGGGTCAAAATGACGCTTTTATAATTTCACATAAAATACAATATATAAAATATAATACAAAAAAAATAAAAGACAAAAGGAAGCAACAACCAACGCAATAATAATCCCTTACCGAAATCGAAAAGGACTCTGAGTAAAGGACTAAAGGTGTTTGCATATTTGCTGTTGTGCGTAACTTCTGAACCTTTGGTTTTCGATTCCTTCCTTCTTCATTAATAACAAAGAAAATAAAATCCAAAATGTTAGCAAATTTCCCCATTTGAAAGGAAGTACAATTTTTGTCACCCTCTATGTTTTCAAGCACTCAAGCAATTCCAGTACTCCCCCTTTAGTTTTGTACAATTTATATCTCATTCATTTTCATTTACGATATTCGCTTTGAAGTTAATCATCTCAAGAATTTGATGGCGTCTGCTGGTTGTCTGACTGAATGACTGAATGTTGGTTGGTTAGTCCAATCAAAATCATTTTCCTCCATGTTCTTTCCATTTTTAATAGATCATTAATAAAAATTCTTCAATGATGAACAACATTATAACGTATATTAATGAGTTATAATGGAAATGATGTTCTAAAATCAAAAATAAGAAAGAAAAAAAAAAGAAAAAATAATGCAGTCAAGTGAATTATTTCCTTTTTTTCATTCTAGTTTTCTATTTTTGTCTGATGCTCCCTTTTTGTAATTTTGATGATGATTGATAGCTAGTTGACCGGACTCGTTTAGGGGTTTATTTGATAGAAAATTACTTCAGAGGAAGTACTAGTACTTACAATAAGCTTATGATGATGATGATAATGATGATGATGGGTCGGTCGTTGTGTCTGGGAATGTTGGCTATAAATTGTGGGCAATAACTTCTTAGAATGCAATTATAAAATGTGAATAAATTTAAAGGTTACAATAAAGGACATATGAGCATGAGGTATGAGTTTCATATTTCGATTTTTCGGGTTTCACAGTTTTATTTATTTTAAGTGTAATTAATTTTTTTTTTTAAAATGATGAAAACCCTTTTTTTTATAAATACTCGTACAATACTTCATTCATACGAGTATATCATATCAATTATGTACAGGATTTATGAGAGTGTGTTTGACTCTTAACCGAAACCTATTCACTTAGCAAACATTTGCAAGTGAATCTTATCAAGAATAATTGTACAAAATATGCTTTCATATAAAAAATAACAACCACATAAAAACAAGGGATATTCTAACAAAGCAAATAATATCAATGACTATTATCACTTAAGAGATGTCTGTGCATTGGATAGAAATCGTGCATTGAAGATTTCATAAGGATTCAACGATTTGATTGATTTATGTCTGTTTTTAAAACAGATTTAAGTGGAATTCAATGATTTTACTGGGAAGCCAAAGAAGTCAAGCCTAGTGTCTGGAATCCCATGGCCATTCAGTTAAAATTTAAACAGAAGCCGATGGTTCTTATTGGCATATGCTGTTTACATTCATTCGGAGTTCACCGATTACTGGATAAAGGAAATTCATAGAAACCTAGAAAAGGAAAATATATTTGTATGATGACTTCTACATTGGTTTAATGATTGAGATTTATAACACACAGAAGGAGACATAGGAGACCCCATAAAGTGCATATATTCTTGATCAGCTCGACGAGACGAGTTGATTTAGCCATGTCAGTCTATCCGTCTGTATATATGAAACTTTGCACGAAGGTTGGTTGGTTTTACCATACGCTGCACATTTGTAGGAATAACTCCATGCATATTCATCAAACTGAAAATTGGACACTATAAGTGTCTAACCCATATTTACCAAAACATATACATTTCAAGATCCAAGGATTACTAGATCGTATAGCTCCCCTGAGACCGGGTTGAAATGCAATATGAATAATATGAATACTTTGCCCTAAACAGAAATCAAATCCATAATATATGCTCAATCGCAAATGGGTCTTGTATGTTTGGTCATGCGCTCACGGTGTATAGTCATGTGTAACCTTCTTTCCGGTTTGCTCATCTATCTATTATATAAACCCCTCCAAAATAAGAGTTTTTGTTAGTTAAGTTTCTCTTACAGAATATCTTGTGATGCAAAATTTAATTGAATCTTATGACAATGCAGTTATCATCTACTTTTTAGCATTAAAATGATCTCCTGTTATTTGTTCTTAATGCCTTCTTCTATTTACATGAAAGGTGTGTAATATTTGGTGATCTTGCAATTCTATCTTGTTTATCTTTGTTATTGTACAATTATTTTCTTAATAATATTTAATAATAATCATTTATTCATTTCATTTCATATGAATGAAAACACAACAAAATGTTTTAATCATACCAACTTTTATTACAATACAAGAAAATATATACGTACAATAGTGAATTGTGAGAGTGAGTTTAAGTGGTATTTGTGTCTGAAACATGAAGATGGTTTTAAGACAATAATAAACAACAAACTCGAGATAATTAAACAAATAAACAGAACAAAATAAAACAAAGTTCGCAGTACAAATAAAATTGAATAACAATGTACAATAGAATGAAGAGATAACAATATTATTTGAAAGGATTTTAAGTAAATATTTTTGTTATTATTTAAATGTTAAATCCTTTAAATGAAAACCACAAAAAACAAAAATTTTCAACAAAGACAATAACAACAGTCATGTATAAGTATCTTATTAGCTATAAAATGTCTAATTTAAATCAAAAACAATGTAAAAGATTTTCTAAAGAAGAAATTAATGTTGATATGAATAATAATAATGATGTTGATGTCGTTTGTGCATGAAGATGACTTACATCAAAATGAAATAACATGATTTGAAATTATTATTGTTTAATAAGAACTTAAGCCGACACTTATCCATGCCACATACACTCACCATAAGTATAAACTGACAGGATAAATGATTCTTGTATAAATACAAAATTACTGAAGAAGTATCAGTACTACACACAATGATATGGGGTGAAGTGTGGTTGTGGTGTATTTCAAAGTAATTTTAGAATATCTGAACCCTAAATACGAGTAAGTTCATATCCTAATGAGAAGCGAGTGAGAGATAGAGAGAGAATACTGTTAAAATTATCATAAGATTTTGGGTTTGGTGAAGTAAATTTTCAGATTTTTTGCCATTCTTCATTTTCCTTATTTCACTTTGTTTTCATTTGTTGCACGTTGGCAAAGTGTTGAAGCGGCACGGTAGATACAATCAAATGTCATGTTTTTCACTTGAAATATTGTACTTCCTGGTTATGGGAAGGATGCGTAAGGAGGAACTACTACAAGGAGCCATGAAATGTACTCTCCTCTTTTGGCATAAATCTGTACGTTGGTTCAAAGTCCTGCGTAAGGCATTCATGATGGTGTCTTATGTCCACAGTTGAGTTTGAGTATCTATGGCCATCATGATGCTCTTTTGGGTCTAAGTCTGTAGCTCATTTTCCGCAAATGATAAATTGACAAATTTATTTGGGTCACAACGTAAGGCATTCATCATCATTTGCTTTTGGCTGCATGAATTTTTGTTTCAATTTTTTGTTGTTTGCTTTCGAAGATTTTGCGTTTCGTTGACGCACTTGAAATGATTTCATTTCATTTCATCTTGGTAGAAGCCAAAAAGATACTTATGGCTAACAAAAGCCATCATCAACAATAACAACAACAACGACAGCAACAACCGGAGAGTAAAATGTGTCAGTTGGCGTTGCAAATTGAAATTCGGTGTCAAGGGGTCGTACAAAAGGTCATGCTAACTTCATCCGGACATCCATTCATTCATATTTCTCTTTCCATCTACTACTATTTAGCTTTGAGTTTCGCGTTTATTTCGGCCATAAAGCATGAAATGTTGGTTGAAAGTTAATGGAACTTGGCTTTACTAAGCTAAGGAATATATGTACCATACAATAGAACAGAAGAGGAACTAAGAGACTGGAAGATGGTAGATGCTGGATACTGGAGACTGAGACCGAGTTGTTGCTGATGTTTTTTCTTTAATGGAGTTGTCACAGTCACTTACTATATAGATATTTATTTATCTTTTTCTTTTGTTTTTGTATTATTTTATTTATTTATTTTTTTTTTTTTTTTTGTATTTTTTAGTTCATCTTCATAAAGCATCCTACTAAGGCAGACTGACACTTTTGGCTAATGCAATAATAATGAGCTTAAGCTGGGGCTTTACGTAGCTCATTGACAAAGGTACGAATAAACAAACGAACGAACGAACGTACAAACTACATGACATTATAAAGTTTCAGTTCCCTTAGTCGTCTCAGTCATTGAATTCTTGAGACTTGAATTTCAAGTTATCAAACGCATTTGCATAATTAAAATTAATGATTTTGTGGGCCAAAAGTCCTAGTAAATATCGTATTGCCTAGTGTGAAAGAGTTTTCAATTTCAGTTATATAAATAGAATACTAAGTACTAAGAATAAAATAACAGAAATATTCATATACTACATAGAAAATCGAAATTTACCTAAATTTACTGAATAACTTTTATACTAAGAACATAAAATGTAATTGTTTATTGACAGTTATACAGGTGTTCGCTAGAGTTTTTTGCAAGACACTTAGTAGAAAGTATATCCATGAATAAATGTACATGAATAATGTAATAGTTTAAGTAACGAATAATCAAGCCGATTGAACTGAATGTACCCATTATGAACGGTTATAAGCCAGCAATAGTAAAAGACGTAAGACGCATCACGTGTGCAACAAATTTGCCAACCAGAAAAAAATACAGAAATCCAAAGTGTGTCAATAATAAAATATTTAAAGAATATTGAAAAACTGACACTCTTTACACTGCTAAAAAAATCATAGTTAATTGCCAAACTTTTAGGGAGAAAATAAAAAATAATTTAAATTAACATTAATTGGTTCAGTTTCATGGGACCAACTATTGAGTATCATGCATGTAAGGATCTCTAATAATGTTAAAGATTAAAAATGTGAAATATAATAATGAGCACCTTGTCCAGGAATGTTGGTGGATATTGTTGTTCAGCTCTTCGATTAATAGCAGATGGAGCATCATCATCACTATCAGAAGTATTTGTAGTTTTTGGGTAATAAATTTGTTTATAAAATTAGAAATAAGCAGATCGGAAATATTCATTGACAAATTCAATCGAATATCTTCAAAATGGAGAGTTATGGGTGTTTAAATAATGTAAAAATGCAAACAAACAAAAATATAAAATTTCCATGATATCTGGAAATACAGATGACTGTATTTTGGGTGGGTCAATTATTTAAAATAATCTTGATTTACATAAATATAAAAATTCATCATCATCATTTCTAACTTTTGGAAGCAATATGTCTGTTGATTTCAAGAGCTTCTTCTTGAACTATTCAATAGCTCAATTCAATAGTTGCGAAAAAAAAACAACATTTAACTTGAGCTAGGTTCCAACCTGCATTGTGTGGACCGCGAGACCGTTGCTCTACCACGCAATCCCTATTGAACTATGAAACGTGTCCGATAAAACCAAACAATGTGGTTAGGACTTTTGAAATAAGCATAAGAGAAATATTGTCAACTGTCGTTATTTAGGAATAAATAGTGAAAATTCACAGAATGGAGGTTTCTGATTTTTTTTTTCCTGTTCTTCAAATATTGTCAATTTCTGGCATTGCTCAGGGTTTCCAAATCTTTACATGTAAAACATAAATCAAAATATTGAAGGAATGTAAGACAATTTTACCTTCATTAATTCATTCATTGGTTGCATCTATATAATACTAGCGTTGCCCGGAACTCGTTGCGTCACCCCCTACGTAATGTTAGTGCGTGATTTTTGTAGTCATTGTTCTTCTCATAGTTGTATGCCGCCAGCATTAAATCCGTTCTTTCTCTTGAATGAATAAAACGTGATAGATTGATATCAAGTTGTTCGCTGCGTTGTTTGGGTGTTTCTGTTACAAAGCTATAAATCAGTATCGGTTCAACGGTGTAGAAGGTGAAAGCAAAATCTAGTGATGAGTTACAACAAAATGGAGAGCATAAAAACCTTCTCCGTGAAAATCCCAGACGTTATGCGCTGTGCTGTATGAGTTTATCGACTAAGGTGGTTTCGCTTTGGTGGCATGGTTTTAAATATTTAACTCAATAAATTAAAATCTTTGCTAAACTTTAACCGCACAGATTTTTACTTTGACAGCTCACATGCAAAATACAGATGTAACCGATGCAGATTACTCTGGAGTAGGATTGATATTTTATGTGTGGTCATGTTGTTTTTTCACATAGGCGTTGGTCATGTCGCCGCGTATTTTATTTTTACTTTTTGCGTACAACAAATGGCAATGCAAGTCCATTGATAACAAATGCTCAGCAATTCATTTTTATATATTCTATATAGATTACCCTATGGCTTCGTGCATGTATGTATTTCTTATTGTTATAAATTTTAAGCTACAATTATGCCGTAATTTTGTCATCATATTGATGAAAGCCTATCTTAATGATAAACATTTGATTTCGTTGGTATATGCATAAGGCAATTGTTGGTCATGATGAGGTAGGCTTGCACCGGTGAATGACACAATTGTAATTTGATTTAATTGTATCTTTACCTTTAGCAAATCTTTAAAGTCAATCAGGTGTGTCACAGGAATCAAGAGAAATTGAAATTGAATTAATTTCAAAGTCTAAAAATATGCAATTAAAATTTTCATAATACTGATACTTTAATTATTGAGTAAATAAATAGTTGTATACTAAAATATTGAAAATTTTAATTGCATATTCTTAAGCTTTGAAATCAATTCAATTTCAATTTCTCGCGATTTCTGTGACACACCTGAATGACTTATTTTGACAATATCTTCAATACAAATAAATATTTGAAACTTAAACTCCTTAGGACATGTATTAAAAATTGTGACTAATCTTGATGTTAGACACTAGCCGAATTTTTTTATTATGCTAAATATTTATTTATTTGGTATTTTTATATTTTCCCCATCTTTTCTATTTGCTACGCTTGACCATGTGGACAAATGGAAAATTTGGTTTAAAAAAGAAAAGAAAAATATCATGAATGGAAATTCATTTATCTCAAAATAATAGTAGCAAATTCTATTTGTTTTTCAGTGTATTTCTTTAGCTTGGATATCAACACTGATCAAAATAGTATTCTTTCAAAAGAAATGGTAGAAGAAGAAACATTGTGTGAGTGTAGTAAATTTAATGGTTGATTGATTTTAAATGCAGGCGTCGAATCGTATGAAATGGTACTTTTTTCCCAACTTGTTCACACAATACTTATATACAATCATTCATTCATGAATGTATACATGTATACATAGTAGATGCATTCAATTGTGCTTAAAGTGTAAACTGGTCTCGTTTTTGTCCTTTCGTATCTTTACAATGTATTTTTTTTTTATATTTGTTCCAATTGATCCGCACTTTACCAATCGCTTACGTTCGAAATCACTCTCTTCCTTTTCAATGTGTTTGAGATTTTACTGTAAATTTTCATTTTCTTTCTGGTGTTTTTTTTTTTTTTTTGTGAATTTTTTTATGTTGTTTTTCTTCTTGTTCATCGCACTTATGCTACTGCACTTACCTGGTGACAATTCTTCTGTAATCCCTTGAATGGACTTGGTGAATAGTGTCAACATGATGACGACTGACACAAGCAGCAGCCATTGTTGTCGTTGTCCTTGTGGGTGATGGTGGTGGCGTTGCAGTTTTTGCCGGAGGCAATCTTTTACAGCTCCTGCTGCCACACCACTATTCATCTTATACAATGACAATGGTGGTGATAATGGTGGTGTCAGTGTTGCCATTGTGCCAGTTTTCTTTGGTGTCGTTGTCATGTAAAACAAGTGTTTTTTTTTTCTTGTTGTTAACTTTTCTATTCTAAAATTCTACAATTCTTCAATTCTACTATTTTCTATTACTTTTTAGTGTTCGTTTATCTCTGTTTTTTATTCAGTTACTTTTGTGCTTCTTTTTTGTTTTTTATTTAATTTGGTTGGAATATTTTCTCAGCTCAGTTCAACTTTACTTTTACTTGACCGAGTTAAGGATGATTTTCATCGTTTATTGCTATTGCATCCTTTTTGCTGATTTCTTTCTTTCAGCCTTGAACAGGTAGATAACTATTGCTTATACGTTCGTTTGAGTTTTGAGGTCTGTAAGTATAGGAATAGAAAAGAAAAGCTATTAATTTTAAATACTTAACAATTTTATAGTGATACAATGACAAAGCCAATCCTCTACATTCTTGTTGTTGTGTTTATCGCATTTGCTGACAACTTAACACTTGACAGTGCTAACGATAAAACAGCATGCAAAACACAAAACTTGTCTGAAATTTTTTTTACTACTAAAAGAAAACAGGACAAAAAACTTAAAATGACGCAATCTGCATTTCCGGAGAAAATATGCACTATGCATTTCAAGTGAGGCTTTGTTAACAAATATACAAAAAAAAAAAAAAGCAGATACATATATTTATAATGCGGGCATCCGACATTGGCTGTCAAGTGCATGGCAGTAAAATATACTAGAGAAAAGATATATGAGAAAAATCTACAATTCAATATTTTCCAAAAACAAGATTTCAACACGCTTGACACCTTTTTTTAAGTCATGCAAGAAAAATGACACAAAATTATCTTTCAGTATGTTAAAACTTTAATTCATAAAAATGCTGGAGACCCCTAAAAATGGAAAACAAAATTTTAATGACACCTTGGTGTGGTGGAAGAGTACTTCATTTTCATTTAGCGTCTGACAGCCATTGGCAAGGTGTCAAATTACCGCATTGACCTCGCCAAAAATGATGTCAAATCATTAATAATTTTTAATGACGACTGCCGAACTGAGTACAAATGATTTCATGGTATACTGTCAGTCAGTCAGTCAGTCAGTGAATTCTGTTCAAGTGTAAAGCAGCATATTGGACACGCAATAGGGGTTCGAAATTTGGGGTTGGGGCGAGTTACAATTTCGTGGTTAAGGCAGAAGCTGTGTAGCACCGAAACATCACTCACAATGCCGCAAAGTATGCAATGTCATGCAAGACATTTGCTGCGCAGTGCTTCATCATTGAACCGCCGCATATGCGGATGATGAGCGCGAACGACCTCGTGTCAAACACATTCATCACAAATGCCAAAGTGACAGATAGCAAGCGAATGAGAGACCAAATTGAACTGAACCCAACCCAATCCAATTCAAATTCAACTCAATACAATCCAAGTATAATAGTATGAGAGAAAAGTTAACATTAAAGAACGAAAGAAAATCATATTGATTGTCACTATTCCATATAGTACTAGTTGTAGAGAAAACAGACATGAGTGACTGATGTCTCCTGAATTTATTAAAAAAAAAAACTGAAAAATTTTCCATCATTTCTAATTAAAGCAACAAAACACATTTGTTGTCCTTTTTGTAAAAATTTCCAACATAATCATTCATAAATATTTGAAAGGAATGAAAATTGGGTGGAAAAAATGGTTTGAAATTCTTTAAGTGACGTTTCAGTTTATGAAATACGCATTTGACTTTGCCAACACACGATTTTAATAAACGTAATATGGTCACATGTGCTACTGACATGATTTGCGCAATTTCCAGCGAATATACCGAAAAATTCAAAGCAACTCCAAGTGGGCTAAGTGAACCACGCTTACATTTCTTGACTTTAAGGCGAGGGTCATACTGCTTTGCTATACTTGAGACACGTGGCTTTCGTCTTTCTCGATTTTTGGACTTTGATAAATTTATTTTTATACACTTTCTAATTTAACTTGAGAGATACTCACTCACTCAGTCGATAAGTGAGAACAGATGTTCCTTTATATAATACTGTACAGATATTTCAACTATAATATAATATTTGCAAAATTCTATTCATTAAATTGAAAGTCTTTTGAGAATTGGGTACATGAAAGGGTGCCTGGGTGAACACACACATAGAATATGTCTAACTCTTGCCTTACTTGGTCTTTACTTAGTAGTACATAGAACAATATCTTTACTAACCTAGAAAAGTTTTATGCTTAAATTACAATATTGCCTGCCTGCCTGCCTGCCTAATAAGTATGCAGGAAATCCCTATAAAATGTGCTCAAAACGCACTTAGTCTTGAGTCTTAAGTTGCCAAATGGAAAACTTTTGTTGTTTGTGTTGTTGTTGTTGTTGTTGTTCGTGTTGTAATCCTGGCCGCCGCCTTTAAGTCTTCTTCCTCAATAGCATAGAACTTTTATGAGGCACATACATACATAGTAGTGCAAAAGGGAAGGTTCTTTAGTTCTCCCTTTAACCGCGTTGGGTATTTAGACTAACTCTAATGAAATGTTTAACAAGCACTTTGTGCTTCACGCAAATCCCAATGACCCATAATATTAGCATAAAATCATGTTGTTGGTGAACAACAAAAGCCAAAAAAGCTTTCTTAGTTTGTTCGTTCTTAGAAAATCATAAGATTTGACAACAAATGGGCTTGTCCTACCTCTAAACATGTAGTATAGTACAAAGGATTAAGCCAATAATGAAACAAAGAAAAGGATTTAATGTCATAAGTTTAAGTGGATGTGTGTTATTGTAGTACATATATAGTATCTGTATCTTATTTTCACAAATTCAAATGAAACAAATTGTAAATTGAAAATTCTATTTTGCGCATTATGCGCAATCACAATTCTTTTAAATTTTTTCTTTTCCATTTTAAATTTAACAAATGCATTTTTGTATTTTGTTTTTAGTTTTTATTTCTTTTACCTCTTAGGCTTTTATTTTATTTAGTTTATTATCATTTTTGTTGTTGTTAATGTTTATGTTGTTATTGTTTGTATTTTGTTTCATGTTTCACAAAATAAATTACATTAAAATTCTAAACCATCATCCGCTCTGTGGGAATTTATTTTTGCACATTATCCATTTGCCGCAAGTTCGTTTTGAGTTTTTAAGAATTTATTCCATGCTTCCTTCTACTATACCATCATCTTACCATCCCTTGGTTCCCTTACTAGTGTATCCTAACTTATACTTTTACAGAGTGTTTATATCTATCTATACCATATTGTACTCTCTGTATTACCCGGGGGCTAGTGTAGCTGGATAGCTAAGTCATAGCTTTTGAATGAACAAATGAAGGACTAAAGGAATGAATGTTATAAAGTATCCTTCAAGGCAATTAGTTCATTTGTACAATTTCATTTCATTTTATTTAGGCTGCTGGAATTTTAATGTTCCACCATTAAGTTTTTGTTTAAATTCTACATTTCAACAAGGAGAAATCATGTTAAGTTTTTGCCTTTGTGGTTTGGAATTACGAAAATTAAATAATGTTTAATGAAGTCCATTAGTTTATTTATTGTTCTTGTCTAATAATTTTTCAAGTTTATTTCATTTTGGGGCGGGAAAGAAAAATTGTCTACAATTATTTTTGGTTCAAATGAAGAGTATTTATTGCATGTGGTAAATGAGAAGTAGTGTTGAAACCAAACTAGTTGAAATTTCAATTAAAATTTTATTTAATAGTATAACATTAGATGGAAATATGTAGATATTTTGCAACAGTTTTTTTTTATTAGTCAATCAATCATAAATGCATACAATTTTTCCATTAAGTTTGATCAATATGTATAAGTGTTTCAGTCAAACTATTCAAGGGTCGATAAAGTGGAAGAAAAATGTTGTAAAAAACCAATAGTGTCTACCAAACTCTTTGTAAAAACTATAAGATGAGAAGAGGGTTTTAATATTTTGATAATTTTAAATGAAGGAAAACAATTTGCGGTTATCATTAACCAGCGAAATCAAGTCTAAAATGAAATATCGGTGAAACAAAGATAATGTTTTGCATTTAAAATAAAATATTTGTTAAAAGAAGACCATATTTTGCATCTAATTGGATCATTAAATCTTTCTCAGCAGTCACTGTGTTTCTCTATTGAGAACTATTGATCTAAAAGTTGGGGGAACATTTATTTGTCCGATTTTGGTTTGGTCATTATGATGGATAAAAGTTAATTTTTTTCAACGAATTTCACTTTATTTGATAGACTGATACTTCCGATTAAGTATTAAAAATGTGGGCCATGGTTGGCTCGGCAGCTGGCCATTCTGTAACACTAATTTTCAAGCACTTTGTCCACTGTTTCCTGGTCAATGTAGCAGCCAATTTTTGTGCGAATGTTCTAGTTCAAGTGATCAATTGCTTGGGGATTGTTGGCATAAACTTTATCTTTCAATGCGCTCCACAGAAAAAAGTCCAGTGGCATCAAATCGCAGCTGCAAGCATGCCAATGGACGTCGCCAAAACGGCTAATCACATGATTGTTGAATATAGCGCGCAGAAGGTTGATGCGAAGTGTGGCGGTATAGCAAGTAGCGGCATCTTTTTGAAACCATAGCTCATCGAGATTGATATCTTCCAATTCCTGTCACAAAAATTCAGTTATCATATCTCAATAGCGTTCACAATTCACAGTCACTACGCGACCTTCCGCAAAAGAGAGGGCCTATCACACCACCTTTCCAAAATCCAGTGACTGGAGCTGGATGCATTGGCTTCTGTATGCCGAAGTGTAAATATTCCGTTCCCCATATTCTGCAATTTTGTTTGATTATGAAGCCGCCGAAATGAAAATGCGCTTCGTCTGAAAATATGATTTTTCGTGAAAAATCTGCATCATATTTGAACTCAATGAAAGCCCTCTCACAAATGCGTAAATGTTATATAAATCATTTTTCATACTTAATTGAATGAATTACTCTATTAAATAAAGTGAAATTCAATGAAAAGATATTAAATTTTGTCAATTTGGTGACCAAATCAAAATCGAACCAATGGATGGGCCACCCATTATATACCAATCAAGTAAATCAAAAACAAAGACTAAAAACATGACAAAAGCCATGACGGAAAGGCTGAATGGTTTTTATTGTGTTAATGTCATCTGTATTTTCCGAATATACAATTCTTTTAAAGACACCAAAAAGTGAAGGAGGAGAAGAAAGGCCATTTTCCCTTAGGTATGGTCAGGAGTCACAGCTGACTATAGAACATATTTTGATTGACATATGATTATCACTTTTTGCACATTAAAGAATTGATTTCCACTAACATGAGTAAAAAACTTTATAAATTGATCAGCAGAAATATTATTGAATAGATTTAACGATTATGGAACAAAAAAGTAAATTTGTTCGGGATTTATAGAATTTCAATTTCTATTTTATTATTTTTATATTGCACTGCTACGTACTGACAAGTACATACATACGTCCTTTCCTATTTGGCCACTAGCTCGTATGAAGTACCAGCCTTCCCTTAGATTTAAGTAGAATAAGTATTATTTTAAAATAGTTTTCTATGGTCCAAGGTTTTAATGCCATGTTTCCTTGGGTAATTTAATTAAACCAGTAAGTACAGTAAGTCTAATCTTTGCATAATTATCAGTTGCTAGCTTTAAGCAAAATTATCAATGTTAGTATAAATGGCGAATAAAGCAAATTGTTAAGTCTTAAATTTTCTTTCAAATATTTAATAAATATTCATTCCTTTTACAACATTTCTTAGAAAAACCTTAATCTGAATACAAAATTTGCAACGCGCCTCTTTGCTACTCAACGTTGGCAATTCCTTTTATTTGTTGTGTTGGCAACACTCTCTATGAATCTCTCAGATGTTCCTCTTGAGTAAATTTATTAATAAAAACAAAAACATTTAAATTCATTACATTTGGTAACAAATTCATTATAAATTATCAAACATCAAACATAGAAATCACTTTACATTTTCAAATAAAATAATATCAAATTCACTTGAATATCATTAAAATAAATGCCACATAGAATCAAATATATTTATAAATAAATTGGAATATTTCTTTTCTACTTACAATTATTGTACAATATTCAAATTTTAATTTAATTTTCGTTTTGTCATTTTTTATTTTTGCATTTCGTTAAACAAATTAGTTTTCGTTGCACAGCAGATATGATAAAAACAATAATGTAAACACGAAAATATACACAAAAAACAAAAGAAGAAGAAGAAGAAATTATGTACGAAAATAATGCAAAAGAAGAAGGACGCGGGAACAAGGATGTGTTTCACTCGACCCTTGCGTGAGCAAGCACTCACTCACTCACTCTTCTCTCTCACTGATTCTTAGACCAACAAGAATTTGGTTCTATTTTGTTTTTGTTTGCAATTAAATGAATCTTAAAGGACAACAAATTCTCGTCACATTATTTGAACTTATTAACAATTAAATGTTTTCAATTGATTTAGTTTTATAAAAATGCACAAATTAACATTTAGAATTCAATGGAAATACACAAAAACAAAACACGAAAAAATTCACAACCGTACGAATTCATGCGACAGACAATTAGGCGAATTTGTTCCAATTCCACATGGTTTCATTAGACTCACAGAGAGTGCTGATTTTTACTCACACATATATAAAATAAAACGAGGACTAGGGTTGTTTGCTGGGAATTGTGAGAAATGACAGTTGTTGAGTTGTTTTCCTCTACAAAGCGCATGCGGTGCTCTCATCTTGAAAATAAATCCTGTTTCAATACCAAATGTATACAGTCTAACAGTGAGAGAGAGAGAGAGACAGAGAAATCAAAGGGTTGCTTCTTCTCATTCTTTAGGATACTTTCTCTCCATTACTGTTTGTTTCCTTCTATGTTTCTGCGTTGCTGTTCGTTTGTCTAGCCTTATCAAAGTTGCTGCTCCTGCTATTGCTCCTGATGGTGCTGGTGTTGGTTCTGTTTCGTCGATTACCTGGTAAATTGACATTAGCCCATTTTCGTTGCGTCGTTATAAATTGCAAATGTCACTTTTGAAATTTTCATTTCTGCCACTCTCTCTCTCTCTCTCTCTCTTTCTCTCTGATACTTACTTCACTTCATGACCAAAGGATTGAGAGTTGGGTGGTGCTGTTGGCATTGTTCGGTTGATGTGTTCACTATTTTGTTGTTGGCTTGGCTTGTGTCCATTTACATTCCTGTATGGCAAATTTACAGATTGAAGCAACACACACACACTGTACTCACCGATACACTGATAATGAACATGGTTGGTAATTTTGTAGTAGGTTGCAAGCATCTTTTCATTTGTATCACACTGACTTCTTTGGCAATTACATTTGTCACCTTCTTTATCAACATCGTCATCATCATTTCCAACACACACTCACTCACTTAACCCACACTCATTCTCTTATCACTTGCGATGTTGAATTAATTTTCAATTTTATTGTCACTTGGTGTCGAATGCTTATGCAATGCAATGCAATGGGATGCGATACGAAGCTATGCATACTTTCATCACTTTGATTTAATTGCAAATGCATGAATATGCAATTTTTGGTCATAAAATTGTGTTTGTTATGTGCCCTGAAGTCCTTGTTGTCATCAGCAGCATCATCATCAATGTTGATCGATAGTAAAGACTACAAGTTTAAGTTCAAATACGAGATATTGTAGGAAAAATGTCATCTAAAAATGTGATTTGTTGTAGCAACAAACTATGGAAGGGTAGTCAATACTACATTTAAAGTTCTTGGAATTCTTATTTTTGAATAAATAGAAAAACATACATATATACATATGTATATTTATCAATGCTGCTCAATGCTGCAATGATTTTTTGATGAATTTCGGGAAATGGCATTGGCAAATAGAAATTCACTAAAAATTCCATGGTCATAAATAACTATTCACAGATTTCCTAAGAATTTTAACACAGTATTCCATTTTCATATCTATGTATATGTTGAGTTAAGAATTGGAATATTTAGTAATTTATTAAGAACACATACACTACTACTGCATTCCATCTATCTATTGTATACAGTTTCTAAATACTTTAAGAATACACAAATCGCTTCAATAATAATAATAATAAACAAAACTGCTCAATGCCAAAAAGTAGTCTTATCAGTCATCAGTATCACCATCATATAAGAGTCAAACTCATCGTCATCAATTTTCAACTCATCCACAATCAATTTGAGAGTCGAAAGTATTTTCAATTTTTTTTGTTTTATCTTTTTTTTATCTGTTGAATTTAGTGTTGTTCTATTTGATTTTTTTCTGTTGCATATGCCATGGCGCAGCTTTGCCACTAATCCATGGGATTTTGTTGTTGATGTTGTGTAATGTGTGTGTGTGTGTGTGTGTGAATTGGTTGAATGTGGATTTCTCTATATGTGCGTACTTTTGTCCTTTGGTCCATCATTACCACCAATTCACCATCAATCGAAACGTAGTTTATTTTTTGTGTGACTTTGTACAAAGTTTTTGGCAACATTTTTTGATTCTTGTAGTTAGCTAGAGTGATGAGTGAACTTGGTTATGACAAAAAATGTAAATAAATTTGAAGGGATCAATTTTTATCTGAATGCGTTACTTGCAAAGGAAATTGTTGAACAAGTTAGTTTGTTGTAAGTATAAAGATTACTATTGGGGTTAAGTACAGTGACTGTCTAACGATGCACCTAGGCACATTTTTGGTCCATTTTGATATTAAGCTTTATACCTTTGGTCACCTTTGTCAGAGTTTAGAAAAGATGTTGAATATTAAAAAATAAGACACACCTACTATAGTTTTCTATAGGATCTACCTATCAGACAGTATTCTGTTGGGACCCGCATAGTATTTCTTATATCCTTTCTGTTCAACATCACTTGTCATTACTTGTTATACATGATCAATGATCATTTGGAAACTTGTCCTTGCACTTATGATGGTGTATTTATCAATGAAAAACGGGCAGCTTGCTTATGACTTGGGCAATGTTTCCTTATCTAATTTGATAGATCACAACGTGAGTCTATTCAATATCTCTTAATTTATAATACTAATAAGTACTGTGACATCTTTCCTTATAATTACTAGATTTTGTTTAACTTACTATGAAAATTAATTAGTTAATTCCGGGGTCACTATATGTATAGGTTTATTTGGAATTTAACTAATGTAATCTGAATTTATATGCACTTTGTGCATTTTATTGCTTTCAGTCTGGTAGAATCTGAATATTTCAGTAAATTTTATCCAGATTGCTGCTTTATGTGCATTTGGTTCCTGGGATATTGCAAATTAATGAAATTAGAGAAGGAAGCTAAAGCACGTTGTGCTTCCATCAGCATACATTACAGCGCAATGTAAAACAATATTAGCAACGACGACAATAGAGAGAGGTGTACGACGAGGCTGCGTCTTCTCACCACTTATGTTTATATTAGTCCTAGATAACGTCTTAAAGCGCACAAACATCGAGGCGCCGTCAGGATTACAATGGAGACTAAACCAAGAATTGAGCGATTTAGACTATGCTTATGACACACACGTTAGCCGTTGCCGCAGCAAAACTACGTCAACTTGAGATCAATGCACGTGCTGGTCTTAAAATAAACTATGGAAAAAACAAGTTAATGCGCATGCAGACAAACAACACGTCTCCTCTCGAAATCCACACCTATAACAGTACCATTCAGATAGGTGATGTGGATGAATTTTGATACCTCGGTGTCCAAATCACGAAGGATGGTGGTGCAGCGGCAGATGTGACTGCTCGCAAATGCAAAGCGCGAACGGCATTTCATAAACTGTATAAAGTGTGGCGCTCCCGTACACTGTCGCTAAAAACAAAACTCCGAATTTTCAACACCAGCATAAAATCTGTATTATTATATGGTTCTGAGACATGGCTAGTATCAGAACGCATATGCCGATCACTTCAAACCTTCGCTAACAAATGTTTACGGATTAAATGCCGTATTTTCTGGCCCAGAACGGTCTCAAATGAACAACTGCTGCTGCTAACCAACATACATCCAGTTAGCGCCGAAATAAAGGAACGGAAATGAAGTTGGATAGGCCACACTTTACGTAGAGAAGATGACAACATAGCAAAGATGGCCGAAGAAGAGGTCGTCCTCGTCAAACATGGATACGCACCGTCCACAATGAGAGCAGGGCCATAGCTACTTGGAATGAGCCAAGATACTTAGCAGCTGGTAGAAACCGTTGGAGAGCCTTTGTTTCCGCCCTATGCTCCGCTTAGGAGCGATATCTTGTATTCGTACAATATATCAAGGACTTAAAAAAAAAAAAAAACCAGTGCATGTTATGTATGTAAAGATCAAATCTTGCAATCTTAATTAGAATCGCTTCTTGACATCCTATTGAGCTGAAATTTTGCATCTTCAGTTCCGATGACAATATAATTTGCATTTTTTGGAAAATCCACCGGGAAAGTGTGAATTTCTATCGTTTCTAGAGGAAAACTGTTTCACCACATCACACACTGCATTATCAGCTTTTATATCATACACAACTGTATGTATAATGTAACAAAATTATGTGTTTGCTTTGGTTTGCTTTATTTCAAAGTTTATTTTCTTCTTTTCAGATAAAACATTGTATTTAAAAATGTATTTTTTTTTACTATTAATTTTTTACAATCTATTATTACTATCTTGGAAAGATTTTAAGCGGAATGCAATGAACACGGAGTACTTTATATATCATATAAGATAAAACCGTAAGGAAAGCAATCACCTTTGTCAATGTTTGCAACTCCTTAAGAGAGTGTAATCCGATTCTTTTTAATCTTCTGTATAATGACATTTAACACATAAAAGATGGTTTAAGGAATGATTAGTTATCCAATGTGTTGGCATATACATGCTAAGTACTTTTTCGGATCAAGCCTTTTATATTTTGACTAATTTAGTCTTGGTCTGTCTTCACATATATTTGCCTATGCGATGGCATTGGTGGCAATGTTTCCTTTTTGGGTTAAGGAGGTATGGTGGTACCTAGCCTAGCAAGTTTACCAGACTTTTATATATAGTTTAAATACAATACATAAACCCACTTGAATTTTATATTAAACTGCTGTGACATTTCTGCGTACTGTTTATAACATATTAATATATTAATATCTTAGAATTATGTCTAGCTAACTATAATGATCGCATGGCATTTTGACACCTATTATTGTATAGAAAAAAAGATATATAGAGAGTTTACTATTATTCTATTGTCAAATAGTAGTATAATAAATATTGTTGTTTTAATAAATAATTTTTTAAGAACTCACAGACAATTCTCTTATATAAGAGAGAATATTTATTGAATTGTAGACAAGAGTAAATTCTACTCGCGGTTGTTAGATTATTACATTGTTAGTATTAGTTGTTTTGTTTTATTGTTATTAAATGAAGAAAGCTTGGACAAAATTCATTAAATCTGGTAAAAATGTCTACGAAGGCTTGAGTTTCACTGAAATTACAGCACGAGTGCCACCAAATCAAAAGGCACAATATCTGGAGTTTCTTAAGAAAAATCAAATGTACCGAGCGTAAGTTAATTCAATTCCAATGAAAATACTAAGTCCATCTATATATATATATATATATGTGTTCTAAATAATTGTAGTCGTATGATGAAGTATCCAAGATATTTACCAAAAATCGATTGGGATTTTTATCGTGCTAATGTACGCGATAGCTATCGTGGTTGGGTTGACGATTTCGAAAAACAATACCAGAGGCTTAATCAGATCTTTGATAGTCGCCACGAAATGATAGACATGACCTTGTACTATAAGGATATCGAGGACGAGGAAGCTGAGCTAAAAAAAGAAATTGAAGACTTTCAAAGGGCATCGTGTGCAAGGATGGAGGAATTTGAAAAGGAATTGGAGAGAGTAAAAAAATTGACTGACTTTTCGGACATGACATGGGAAGATTATTGCTACGCATATCCCGAGGATGCACCAGATTTTCGAAACAAACCAACATTTTGGCCACATACACCGGATGAACAAAAGCCAGGTCCCAGTGGAATCCATACTATTGAAGAGGAACACAAAGAATCTGATTCAGGAAAACCAACCGATGGAAAACCATCAACACCAGAAGGTGGCACTCCGCCAAAAGATGGAACTCCTTCAGGTGGAAAATCGTCTTCTGAATCAAAAAGTGAAACGACGGCGAAAGCAACAAAAGAAGCAAAATCTTCTGAATCAGAAAAGAAATCCACACCAAAAGCTATGGCTAAATTTACTGATGTTAGTGGTGAGTCGAAACAAAACGTGGTATCTATTTTCTCGAACGAAGCAAAACCAATGGAGGCAAAGATGGATAATGAGGTTTATGGCAAACTAATAATAGTAGCTGACGAAGAAAGTGTCTTTAAACAAATTAAGGAACCAAAGCCAATATTTAAAGCAGGCACAGAAGAGCATAAGATTCAAGAAATCTCTAAGGAAAACGAGTTAAAGCCAAAAATTGATTATCAAATTAATATTGATAAAACGTCGAATAATATTTCCGATGCTAAAGAGTTTAAGGAACAAATACCAGTGCAGAATGCAGAGTTTGTTAGTCAACCTGAGGAAGAGCCTAAATCGCAAGGAGTTAGTGTTGAAGAAGTTTGCACCACTGATTCCAAAGTACCACAAAATGATATTACTGTGTCTGAGATTGATGAACGTAAAGATCCAAGTGAAAACAAGAAAATGTTGAAAGTATTACCACAAGAAATAGACGATCTGGCTAAAAGTAAATCTATTAAAGCTCTTTTACCAAAGATAGATAAATTTAAATCCCGTGAAACTGGAATGGATAAGAAGAGTGATACCGATCAGTACAACAATTTGCTAAATAAAGAAGTGCCTCTTCCCTTTACTGACAAGAATGAGGATCCAAATCAAACATTACCAAATAAAACATTTATTGGTCAAAGTAGCTTTGTAAGCGAAGATCCAAAATTGGGAAAATTAGGTGATAACATAGGAAATATCATTCCATATCAACCCAAGAGTGATACTGATCGCAAGGCTCTTCAAGATGATGTCAATGTTGATGATAAATATAATATTACTATAGTTAAAGGTTCCACTGACGAAGAGCAGAACATATTTGGCGAAAAAACGGGATCAGAAACATTAAAGGGCTTGTCAACGATTCAAGAATCAGATGGTAAGGACGCTTCATATCAAACTATTGGAGATGAAGAGTATGATCAAGTTTATGCAAATGCTGAACTTGCACAAGTTCTTAGTAAATTAAAGCCAGTATTTGAAATTAAATCAAGTCAGGATAATCAAGGAGATGATGAGAAAACAAATGTCGAGGATTTCGTCATCAAAAGGGATGAAAAGTATTCAAAAGATTTTCAAGAAGTTGCAACAAACGTTACTCAGCTATTGGATATTGCCAATAAATCACTTGCAGAAGCTAAAGTTGTGCATAAGGATAAACTGAAGGCACTTGAAGAAATAACCAAGCAGACCTCAAGAGCTGCAGAGCGTGCTTCAAAAGAAGCTGGAAAAGCATTGGAAGCTGCGCGTAAGCTTCTAAAACGTGCCGAAGCTGGAAATGTTAAATTGGATGAGAAGACAATTAGTATGGCTAAACAGCATGCAATGTTGGCCCAGTCTCTTGCCGAACGTGCTCTCGAACTGAAGGCAGAAACAGTCAAAGTCCTCGATGAAATTCAGAAGCGACAACAAGAACAATCCAACGACCCACAATCATAAAAACTAACTTATACATTGCCACATGTTATTTGTTATTACTATTATATTATTTACTTTAAGGTGGTGCACCGCTTTTCGATTTCATTTCAATGCCTGAACTGCCTGAATGTATGCTACAAAAAAGTAAAAAGTTAAAAAAGGAAAAAGTAAAATGGGATCACGTCAAAGAGGGAAAATCTATGTGCGAAAAATGCAAATTACTGAGTTCAACTTTAAAGCGTAAGGATTTGTGTGTATGTGTGTGATAAATTTCCACATGAGAAAAGAAAAAAAAATACATAAAACCCAAAAAAGCAATGCAACACAAAATAAAAAAAAAAAAAACAGAAAGACAGAAGAACTTTGGTGTTTGGCATATGTGGATAAGTTGGTCGAATTACGCCCACAAACACTGGCACACTCATATGACTATGGCTTTGGATGGGCATTGTATTGGCAATTGAAAGGAAGGTGCCGGAGTGGAGACTATAGTATCTATTAGATTGCACAATTATGTAAATTTATTGTTGTTGGTGTTTTATTTTTCTTTTATTTTTTGTTTTTATTTTTGGGCATTAAAAGTAGCGCAAAAGCGTAAGTCAATGCTGTGTTCTGGTTTTATCATTTTCATTTTGGGCAATGGATATCATATTGTAGAATGTATGTATATGTGTGTGTGTGTTTGTTCGCCAAAATATTTGCATAATTATGGACATTTTTAAAGCTTTAAAAAAAAAACCTTATTGCATTCAATAGTTCGCACTATTGTTTGCATCAGCACTGTGCACCGTGGGGCAATCATCTTCAGCACCTGTTAACATTTTAATAAATATAACAAATAAACAAACAACGAACAATGAACAAACAAAATATGGAACACAAATAATGTATGTAAATACGCTTTTGTATGTAAATTTTCTATTGTATAGGTAAGCATGAAAATCCTTTTTTGATAAACTCCCAAAAGCGAACAGAAGATCGACAATTTGCGTTGTAGTCGCGTTGTGTTTATTTATATATTGTAATTTCAATTTTTGTAGCTTTTTACAAAACAAAACATAACGAAAAAAAACCCCCATCAAATTGTATTGAGCAGAGATTCTTAAACTTTTGAGCCTTCATTTCTCTGAAGCTGACAAGCCTGTCTGCCTTTCTTTGTTTATGAAATAAACAGAAAATCGTTTAAGTGCCAGTCGGACTTGCACATGAAGGGTTCCATACCAACGCATAAGATTTAATACCATGTATGCAAATATGTTGGACCTCTGTCTGAAGTTATGTGATATTATTTTGCTTTTACAAAAAAAAAAAAAAAAATTAACCAAAATTTACAAATTTCAACCATTTCAATATGAGAACTCTTTATCACATTACAATACATCAGACACAAAATGTCGTGGACAACAGAATATATTGAGGCAATGAGGCACTGTTTTAATTATGCAAAAAATTAATGGACATTCTACCTTTCTGGTGAATTCTCCAATAACTTTATAATTTGTTGTTACAGCGGCAATAACAACATATACTCTTTATAATTTTAACTATCTACCTTTAACGGTTCATTAGATAGAGCTCACTGACAGACGGACGGACGGACAATGAGGCTTAGTAATATAAGCCCCGTTTGCACCATTTGGGTACGGAACCCTAAAAGAAAAAACTGATAAACTAGTTTTCTTCTTTGTATGGGAGCTACGTCTTTCAGTAATTGAAGAACTTTGATTTAGACATACCAGCTGCCTGAGGCAATAGTAATTTAAGTAGCTCAATTACTTGAAATCTTGTAACAAAGCATGGATATGCACAAACATTTTTTCTTAATCAATTCATTTTCATAGATGCTTTATGTGCGGTCTAGTCTCTACTCTGTTCTGTACGTAACAAACAACAAAGCAAATGAATAATACCTGTTCACACTATGTAATATAAAATGTATAAAAATCAACATGTAACAGTTATGGATTAGGCTCGGTAACAGAACTAAGAGTAGGCCCCGGTCTGCTCATAAAATTTGATTATCTATTAGTGACACAATACATTCACCGCTAGCCCCATGACTCCTATTGCCTTATGAGTAGAGTGAATATTTTTCATTTTTTTTTAAAAATCAGCTAGATAAATCTCTATAGATACATTTTATAAAAGTGGTTTGTGTTCTTCTGTTAATACATTTATTCAAAATAAATCATATACATATTATTCGTATTGGTCGGTTTTTTTGCGTTAGTGCACAGGACAGAGTCTGCTCTGTTGGAGAAAGTTTTTATACTTATGAATCTGGGACTTCCATACCTTGGTGCAAAATGCGATTTATTGTATATCTGCTTTTTGGAATAAGCTTCATTTTGCTAATTTTCATCGTTACCAGAAAGAATTCATGTATTAACTAAAATGTAAAATCGTTCTTGTGAACAAAGTTGGTAAACTGTGTCTCTCCCTTCAAATGACTGTGACACAATCACAGTTTAGAATCACTGTGATTTTGAAATCACTATTAAGCTCATCTCTAGTTCACAATATGCCATGAACAATAGAGAGTAGGACAGCGATGTCGTTCCAGTTTTACACCAGACTTAGAAACAATTTAATAATATTTTTCTAAGAAAGATCTATTGTCACTTACTCTTAAGAAGTGGCCATTAGATTTACAGCGTCTGTTTCCGATCACAGACCGTATCAAAGATTAAATTTACCCAAATTAAAAAAAAAAATTAATCACTTTAATATATGACCATATTTGGTTGTGGATCAAAATATTCATTGTTGTCGGGTTCTGCAATAGTGCCACTTTTGGTAACGCCATTTTCTGAATTTCCAGCGCACTGCTCTTCATTCTTAACTGACTTCCTTGTACAGACTTAATTTAGGCAACTTTTTATTTTTTACTAAATGCTGTAATATTAAATGTAAAGATGTGCTCAGGCCAGCGGCCCCTTCCAGATGAGGCCCGTGGCATTTTGTTGACATGCCACCCTATTGTTACGCTTCCGCAGGGAATAAACATATTTTGCCTTGGTTAAAGATTTGGTTGAATTTTAAATATGTTCTAACATTTCGCAGAGCATTGCAAATTGTTCAATTTAAGAAACCCTGGCTTAGACAATAAGTTCTTGTTGTTTTTCTTTGCTGTTATCTGAGAATGGTACATACATTCTATTGTGCGTGTAGTTTCTTTTCTGAATGGGAGAATCACGATGGAAGCCTTCTTGTTTTTATTTAATCGATTCTGTAGGTGATAAAATCCTTTTCAAAGATTTTGTGTCTTAAACTTAAGCACTTCAATCGATTGCTCTGCTGCAAATTAGAATTCTCTTCTTTTTAGGTTAATTTACCTTTGGGACACTTCTAAAGGAAAAATATGTTAATTTTCGTTTTTGTATAAGTGGAAGTGTAACAATTTCAAGTGTTTCTATTAAGGCAAGGATTATTCATGAGTCATAGTACTAGTTGTTCTTTGGTTGAATAAAATTGTTATTAAAGGACAATGTGAACAGAAATCTTTAATATATATATGTATGTGTACTAAATTGATTTGGATTTGTAAAGAGTAGAAGTAGTATCTGTCTTAAAATTACTTCAACTAGTAAATTGAAGCTTATCTTGTCTGCCTACAACTTGGGCAGAGAGAGAGAGAGACTCTTTGTTGTTGCCTGCAGCGAAATGCACTTCAAAGTTCAGTTCAAATTCAATGCCAAAATTTTATTGTTTTTCTTTATTACTCTATTTGTTTTTCTTTATCTTTTCTTTTCTTTTGTTTATAAATAATGCATAATGACAATTGCCGGCTGGCTGCAATTGTACACTGTTGCTGTTCATTCTTCTTATTTTATCCTATCATTTTTGAGGCTTCTAAGTGCAATGGCAATGGATATGGCAATGGTCTGACACAGCATGCGATGCGATGCCGTGCAGCTTTCAGTTGGTTGCAAAAATAAAATACTATAAAAATTATAGTTCAACGACGTTAGCAAACAGTTGCTCATGTCGGGAGCAATTTTCAATTGAAATAGATTTTTTGGCAACTGTCTGCAAATTGTTGTGGCATATTTGTTATTGTATTTGGCAACGAAATAAGCAAACAAAATACCATATAATACTATATAGATATAATTAAAAAATCTTGTGTGGGCTTCAGTTATGTTCTTGTTGTTGTTATTGTTTTTGTGTGAATGTTAAACAAGGCCATCAACTTATGCCTTGAAATTAATTAATTTATTCTGTTTTTTATTTTTTTTTTTGGTAATTTCTTTTTTTCTCTCTTTACTTCTTCTCGTTAAGTAAAGTGATTTACGATATTTGATTTGATCAAATGAATATGCATGTGGAAGTAAGAAAAATTTATATTATTGCGTATTTTGAAAACGCAAACATTTATAGCAAATATCACGCATTTATTTTGTTTTGTGACTAACAAAAGCGACGAACGCTGTTTTATTGCCTACTTTGAGGCGCTGCACGACGCAAATTTTTAGAACTCTGTTGCGTGCTGTGGATTCTAAGGTATAGAAATATTATATGGAATGTTCAACGTATGTTTATTAACATTTTTATTGCTTAAACAAATATTTAAAGTACATAGTTTGGCAGGTGAAATCGTACACGGCAACTTTTTAATAGCATACTTTGGTGCGCTGTTTGTTGTTGGGCCACAAAAGCCTAATTACGAACGTTTAACTAAGCCAGGCATCATTTCATTATGCTTATATATGTATGTATGTATGTTTATGTTAAAAGGTACAACAACTAGTAGTAGATATTGCCACTTTGAATGCGACGTGATCGTGCTTATTAAAATAAAATACCTCCGACCATAGGCAAATGTTAATTTTGAGACAAGAGCAAAATAAAACTAAGGCTCTTACTACAATAGTATATTAGGTCTGTGTCCATTGATTAGTGTACGACGCACTCCTATCCGAATGGCTTCACCACCACCACTACCACCACCGACATGCTTAACGACGTAGTTAGCGTTAGTTAACGTATGTACGTGATATCGTTAAATTGGTATAACGTTACCGACAACCAACGCATAATAAGTGTCTTATTAGTTATGCCACTGGAGACATAAATGAACCAAGCAAGTAAGCAACCAACCAACCAACCAACCAAGCAAGCGACCAAGTAACCAATTGAGTAAGCCACTATGGGCTGTGGGCTGTGGACTATGTTGTCTTGTTGGCTGTCAACATGCTGAGCTTCTGCTGATGCCAACTAGCATTCGCTGTTGTTTCACTAGGTTCACTAGGTTCCTTTCCGGACAATGGCGATGCGTCACGTGCCTCGTATACGCAACGAAAACGAAAATGAACGAAAGAAGAAAATATGCTGGCTGGTATCATTCTCGTTCTCATCGTCGTCGTCGTCGTCATCGTAACCAGAACCTTTGACAATTTCCATGTGGCTGCTGTAGGTGTTGTCATTGCTCCTTTAGCTTCTTATATTCCTGTTATCTAGAAGAGATACACGGGTGCTCGGTGTTCGGTACTCGGTTTTGTTTGCACAATTCAATGTCGCCTTGAATGACTAATGACGATTTGTTAAAAGCAAAGTTCGCGTAGAATTGATGAGCAAACCGCAAGCAAGCTCGTTTAACATGCATGTCAATGTTGTCATTGTCAGTGGCTGTGGAAATGGCAGTGACTGTCATTGTGGTATGGCCAATGGACCTTCAAGGATTGTTGTGTGCGGTTTTGAAACTAATACACAAAACGTGCATGATCTCGTTCAAGTCATGCGTTTTCTAATTAAGGTACAACTCATCTCAAATCAACTCATTTCAAATCATCTCAACATAACTCCACTCAACTCCACTCCACTCGGTTCAAGTCAAGTCACAATCAGAATCTGATGAAAGTAACTTGAGTCCTCTGTCACAGGCTTCAACTAATGCATGGAGGAGTAGAGATGGAGAGGAACGACCACAGTCCAGTTATTCGTCTTGATTTGACTTGAATTTAAAACCCAACGAACTGTGAAATAAAAAAAAACTACACAAGAATATCATATAAATTTTGAGCCTGTACTACTACTATTTGCATAGTTAAATAAACGCAATAACACTGAAAATAAAATTAATGGAATGAAAATACATGGAAATTTCCGAAAACGAAGATATCGCAGCAGGTAATCGTGTATTTACTTTTAAAAGTTGTTTGTTTATTTTTTAATTTCCTTTCAATTAAGCAACAAACAAACTCCAAAAGCAAACCAGCAATAAAATTGGGGATGATGAATTCAGGACGATGGTTGGTTTGCTTTAGTTAAAGTACTTTAACATAGTCCGTAGTAGAAGAAAAATGCCAATGAAACGCAATCAATTCATTTACAATGAAGGCACAACTCAGACTCTGCTGAAACAGGAAAAGAGAAAACATGCTGGAAATTGATTAAATACCTGATCGGGCGGTATGCCGGGAACGGGAAGTAATAAAATAATGTAACATGCAAAATAAAAGCAACATGCTTTTTTAGGCATTATATCTGTGCCACCCATCCTCTCTCTCTTTCTCTTCCTTTGCTATAAATACATGTGAATGTGGTTAATTTTCATTTGTTATTCGTTTGCAAGTATTTTTTCTTTGCCATACTAGCAGAATTTCATAGAATTTTTTTGGCATTATTTATGCAAAACGTGAACACATAAATAAAACATGTCAAACGAAAGCAACCGAAACTCACATTCTAAGATATTGGCATAGTAGTACATACATAATTGCTTATTTAGTAGGCCGAACACATACAACTCGCTTCCAAAAAACTGCTGAGTGTGAGTAAAACAATTAAGCCTAAACCTAAAAACATGCTAGGGATATTTGGGCTGATGATGGTTCCAACAGACACATACACACATATCAGTTGAGTCTATTTTTGGTACAATATTGTAGACACCGATTAGGCTCGTCAATTACGACCTCTAACAATGCCAACAATGTTTTGAATGCCAAAGAGTAGTAACACAATGAAATCAGCATTTAAAAAGATACATAAACGTCTACAAACTGGAACATCATTTTCACATGACTAGAAGTTACCTTGAGGTATGCAATATATTTTGTTAACATACTACATAAGTTTATATGTCAACAAAAAAAAACATTTCAACACTGCTGCATGTCACAAGCTTATTAAACGTAATCTTAAGCCTTGTTTTTTAATGACTTCTCTGTTCGCTGTTTTTTTTTTTCATATAGTCTATCAATCTATGTATTATTTACAAAGTGTAGGGTATATCAACTTTGGTCAAGAGATTGACAAAAGGATAGTAATGAATAGGAAAGTAGTATTAGATGAAATGGTTAAATGTTCTATATTGTTTTTAGTTTCTTCTCTTCATTGAATATCTAACGTGGAATTTCCTATGCCTCTAAAAGTCGAAGACTAAGCTCTCGCACTTCTAATCCTAATTTTACGGTTAAATGATTGGTTAGAAAAGCTCAATACATTGCTATGCTCGACTTCCATTCGCCTATTGAATTATTGACTTCGCGATGGAGAAGTTCATGATATGCCTTCTGACAGATATTACAACACTGATCTATGGTGAAAACAAAATTATATCGCTGCAAAGAAGAGAGGGCTTAGGACACACCCTTAATTGATGTGCACCTGAACAGCACACTTGACTGCTAATTTTGTATGTCGTGGCTGTCAAACAGTCCTCCTTCGAGTTTCCTTTACCACCTTGTCGAGATCCTATCTCCCAATAGGTTGATCGAAAGTCACGCGTCTTAAAGGTGCATACAATTTTTTTTTTAAACAATCAATCAGTCAATGCAGCCAAAGACCTTCTCGGACAATTTCATCCCACTGCATTTTAAAAAATTCATATCCTTCTTTGCAAAAACCTGCTTATGATGATGATGTTTGAAGATTAAAAATGAAACTTTCTATCCTTGTTTGTGAAAAGCTTTTGAATAAACCAATAAAATGTTGAATTTAGCCAGGGTTGTTCGAAACCTTTTAATCAATCAATTGACTATATGAAGCTGCAACGCATTCATAAAACTATTTTTCTTTCGATGCGAGAATCTTGTCAAAATGCTGCTTGATGACGCAAAATTGGAATAACCCATTGGAAATTTAAATTGTTCCATATCTTTTGATTTAAACAATTTTATCAACTATGCAGGGCATACAATTTTCGGTATAATCAAGACCATTGTCTTTCTGAACTTATGTTGATTTCGTGTGCACGATGTTTTATAGTCTATTTTAAGGGAATTATACGAGAGAAAATCTGCTAAAAAAGTAATTAAGCAAAAATTACTACCACGAATCATCATCACCTCGGAATTAAAATTAAATGTTAACGCCCAAGGCCCTTAAGTAAAGGTACTAGGTGGTATTGCATAAGTATATACACAGACAACATCTTGAAGTACTGCAACTCAATGATGTTGTTGACTGTGTGTTTATGGTAAAAGTTTTTTATTGCGCGCACAACTTTCGCTATTTAGGATTTATCCTTGTGAACAGGGTTTTCGAAGAAGAAAAAAAAAAACACTCATATTAAAATAAAAAGACATTTTAAAATTTACTTTCATCACTGTCAGTAATTCATTAAAATATACACATTTGTATCTGTTGCATTATAGAAATAATGCATTAAAAACTAAAAAGGCTGTTAAGACCTTTCTAGTATGCAAATTATCGCATGCGATTCTCGTCGAAATATGTAAAAATGTTGCGTTTAATCCTCATCCGCTCACTTGGACTCATCACATGCCATTTGGTACAAGAATTGTATAATTGTTCTTGTTGGTCGTCCTGTCATTCGACCCTTCAGTAGATAAGGCAAACTGTTATGTTTTGTTAGCATACCCGTACCACGTATATCAATATGGGCCCAATCAGAACACGGTACTAATTGATGTAGTATCGCAGCCGCCAGGCATGAGCACGCCGGGCCCTCTCCGTCGTTGCTAATGTCAAAGGTTTTATTTTGGTTAACTAAAGTCTTGAAGTAGTGCCATAGTGGCAAACGCCATACACGATCACCTGAAATTGAACCAGCCTTGCGCAAGAGCCTGAAGACATAATTTGAACTGGTAAATACTCCAGAGGCCGATTCTCCCAAGCCCTTCCGAACTCCGTTTCCCAAGGTAGCAATGTCTACTATAAGCTTTGGTTTGTATGTTGATTGAGCATAAATTAGAGGATCGGCCATAGTGACTACACCGGCCTTTGATAAATCGCGTATGCCCATCGTCTTGCCATTGAGCAGCGTGATCACATCGCCAGGCTTGCATGCCATGCCAGAAGGCATATTCTCGCACAACGGTATAACGGCTGTTACATTGACGGGCAACGATAGAGCTGCCGATGCACGTATAGCAGCAACACAAACAGCAGCGCCCGCCATTGAGCCACGAAACTCGTCCATGCCTTTCTTGTTCCTTAAGCTAAGACCACCACTATTGAAAGTTATACCTTTGCCCAGAAGAACTATAGGCCTTTCTTCAGGAGAAGTTCCGCAATACGTGATTTCAAGTACGAGTGGTGGCTCACAAGAACCTTTTGCAATCATTAAGACCGAATTTAGTTGATTTACCTCAATCCAGTCCAAAGAACGTACTTCGACAGTGACTCCACAAGGACACAAAGCATCAACGGCGGCTTGTGCAAAGATCGTAGGTGTCATTTGATTAGCCGGCGTGTCACTTAGACGTCTAGCTAAGTTCTGCGCCTCGGCTTTAAACAAGCCACGCGTCCATGCATTCATGTCCGATGACTCGAAAAGATCTAACTTTGGAGTTAGCGTACGGTCGCGTTTACGCTTATTTGTATGATAACGCCATACCGCAAGGGCAGAACCCTCGGCAGCCTGTTCGGGGTAGTCCATAGGATCAACAGAGACCTCATTACAACACTGCATTTGCAAGGCACGTGCGCCCACTCCGGCAGCGACACGAACATTTTCCATACCGACATCAAGGTTTTCATAATCACAATAGCCGAGACCTTCTTTGCCCAAACCGATGGCAGCTATGGCAAAAAACTCTTCGCCAACATTATTAAACACTTTACCCTTGCCGAGTGTACCACGAATATTAGCTTCTTTAATCAATGCCATAAGCTTCCCTGACATACGATCATCAATCTTTTCACCTGCTTTGCTCAGCTTGGGATCGCGATCACCTTCGGTCTCGTACACACCAATGACAAGCCCTCGTCGAGGCTCCCCATCACTTTTTGCATATAGACGTCGTGGAGTCCAAGTTTTTCGCTGCAGAGAAAGTAAACTTCTTCCAGATTTAGTAAATGCACTTACGCGTCTATAGAAAGACATTTTTTGATTATAATTTTGATGAATTTATGCAGAATTTTGTTAAAAATATATAGGAGAAAGAAAACCTTGTATAGAAATAGAGAAACAAATAAATTCAACTGACAAACATCACATAATTCAATAGTAATAAAAATTGAGACATTTTGATATAAGCCTGAAGCTTACTTAGTTAGAGATTCTCACAATTTTAATGACAGTACTAAATATTTTCTTATACATTCATATAATATGGAAGTTAACGGCGGATCATTCGTACAGAATGTTGAATAGAAGATGCAGACGATGGTGCATTTTTAGGCGAAGCATTTGTGTTATGTTGTCCAGCCGAACAGAGTTCCTGATACTTTTCTGTAATCGTTGGGATTAGGATTGTAAAGAAACTTCGCCTCCGCAAGTGCGGCTCATCCTCAAGAAATCGTAAACCTCCGCTTGTTTTTAACGGAGGTGTATTTACATTTGCGTGTGTCTGACTGATCTACGAAATATTGTATATATTGACAAGCAATACAAATGTTTGCATATCATCATTGATGCCACGGATACATTTATTAAAGCATACATTGAGAATAGAAATCGATAAATGTAATACAGATCAAGATTTCGCATCGAGATTTTGTGACCTTCCTAAGCAATACACCGTATTCGCTTGAAACGTATCCTTGAATCAAGGTACAATTTAAAAATAAAGGAAAAAGTTCAATCTGAATCGGCAAGAAATCTAGAATTGAATCGACAAATCGTGCACGAGCTCCCAGATTTCACCGGCAAAGCAAAGTGTTTTATTAAATCTGGCAGACATGCTGAAAAACAGTAGTGATGATAAAGATAAAGATAGAAATGACAACAATAGAAACTTCATCACATGGAAATCGTTAGTAATTGATTATGATCATCAAAACCGGCTCCCACTAAACGAAAAGCCATGTTTATGATGGAAATACAATACAAAATTTGAAGCTTTTATTCCTATCGTTCGTGTTTATTTATCGTCACCCCTAAAGTCAGTTTCAAGCGATCAACTGTTTAGTGGAGCCAGTTTAATTTACCAACGCTTAAGAAATCTCTTAAAAGGTGACAAAAGCTGCAAAATTGTTGTTTGTTAAAAGTAATTTGCCTTTCATTAATTGTGATTACTAGTTGGGATCTGTAAGGCACAGTGGCTGACTGAATTTCATCTTCCGAACTGAGTACTTGACAGTGAGGTTCAACTTGAAAGTGCTGTATGTGTATATTCAATGAATTTGATAGAAAATTGTTGTTAAAATCTTAAAAATATAAAAACAGAAGAAAGAATTTAAACGGAAGCCGCAGACGAAACACGTAAATGCAATAAATTTACCAATTGTTGATGATGGGCATGATGATTGTGGGCATGATGATGATGTTGGGGCTGATGATGATGATGTATGTAATGACCGCCATGTAAGCCAATCATTGTGTTGTGGTGTTAAAATATACACATACTGGTGCTTTTATATAATTTAAACAAAAATATGCACATTTGTCAATGTCGCGTGATTGATGTGGCCGAACGCATTTCCGGTTGAAGGAAAGAAACAAAATGGCGACAAAGAAATAAATGTTAAAAAATTTGTATTTCTGTATGATGTTTTATATATTTTTTTGCTTGTGTTGTGTTTATCCCAAAGGATGCTGGCGACATTATGCGATTTTACGCATGATTTAAAATTAATGACAATCGTCTGTCGTCTTAACGCGCGCAGTTTCAGCGCAACTTGAGCGAAGAGAAAAATTTAAACAGGAACAATATATGGGGACACACATACATGGGTAAGCAGGATGTTTAATTTCCTAAAAGCATAAATCTAACTAATACGCACAAGTTCTATGCGTCGTCGTCGTCGTTGTTGTTTTTGGGCCACTCCAATCTTTCAGTTTCGTTTTTTTGTTTGTTTTGCGCAATCCAACATCCGAAAATCATAAACAAAACTTCAAACGACATTTACAATGTCAGAGAAACAAAAAAAAAAAAAAAAAAACAACAAACATATAAATGTATTAGATTATCCTTAGCCATATACCTAAAGATATACTGGTCCTTTTGCATTGCACTCGTTTTGTTCATTCGCCACATTTCAGCTTCATTTGTTTTGTTGTTCGTTGTTGTTTGCTGTCAGAATACAAACCGGAAAACATTTCACAAACATTTTGTGGCCAGCCACACGGAGGAACTTGCTCTCGACATGCCTCAATCCGTTGCACGCTCCTCACCTGTGTGCGTATGCTAAAGCAAAGCAATGATACTGAGGCGCACATTCGTTTTCCAATTGGCGGTCGGTCGATGTTTGGACCCGCTGCGGCCATGCCTGCTGTTTTGTTACTACTTCTACTGTTGATGCTGCTCCTGTTGGAATTGTTAACGCATGTTTTAGCACATGCTGCCACCAAGGGATATTCACTTGTAAGCGTACCCGCCCGCACTCACTGACTCCCTTTCACCATTCGAACGACATGAGACTTCTGTTTTGGGGTTTTTCTTTGTGCTTTAACAAAAAAAAAATGTGTATGTGTAGACCTGCTTCGAACTCGTACTCATAATAATAGACCTAAGTCGAGTTATTATACTATTACATACATACACAGATACACACGGCAAGAAACCTATTTTTTGCTTTGTTGTGTCATTTGCCATTTGTTGTTTGCTTCTTTTTCAGTTTAGAAAATTGCCAATTGTTGGCATGCAAATTTATGGCTTATTTGTTTTTGTCTTTAAGCCTTTGTTTCTTTGTTAGACAGAATCCTGGTGTGTTTTGTTGATAATGCTTGCTGGTCCCAGTGCTATTGCTGTTTCTACCCTCCTCTATCACCACCATGTATGTCAACCCTTTTCATAAGCATAATAACGTTTATTTTGTAGCGTTTTTGTTTCGCCTATTTGGTAAATGTGGGCACAAAGGTCTCCTCACATCTCTTACTATTGAAACAGAAGGACACGAGATCGAGTGAAAAGATTTCATTAACAGAAATTTAGATAAGTATTAGTGTTGATGTTATCGTTATCGTTATGGCCAACTAACTTTTACGAATGCTCGGTCACCTTTTTATTTGCAGCATTGCGACATTTAATGCTTTTCACATTTAATGTTGGCTAATGAGCTTATTTAAAGATTATTTGAATTGGAGAATGAAAAATAGTATTTGAACAGAAATTTAATCGAAAACATTAAGTCTATAAGCAATAGCATTGAATGTCAGGACAATGAAAGACAAAACTTCTAAGCACTGACTTATTTATTATGTATTGGAAACTCTTAACAAAAACAGACAGTATCGATTGAAGAATTTAATGTTATCGAAGCTTATATACAAACTGAAATCGGTCTTTCAACAATACCTTTCTTAGAATAACAAAAAATTGATTTTTAAAAATTTAATTAAACCATAAGTAAAAATGTTAGGTTTGTAAACATTAACATTGAAAATGAGATCTTGATTAAAGTAGTGAACTCTCTGGAAAAGACATAATTCTTTTTATTATACATGAGATGTGAAAATCTTGGTAATGGTTCGTAAGACCATCGATTGAAAACTCCACAGAATCTTTATGTTGGAGTAATGCTACAGTCAGACTATATGATTACTATTTACGCTACTTTTTTGAGCGTATGTTGGCAAGCAATCAAGGTAACTTATCTAAACGCTTTGGATATTCCATCAAACATTGTATATGAGACGCACACACATTGATAACGTTATTGATTGGCAATGGATAGGCCCTATTATAAGATTTGTATTCAAGGAGTAAAGGCCAAACTCCATAAGATGCTATGCTTGCTACGTGTTTGAACGACAAAAGCTGCACAACACGTAACTGCGTCAGCTTCTTAATTACCAAAGTAAAGTACTACTCTGCAAAGTAGTCAATAGCCGCAATGCCTCGAAGCAGAAGTCCCTTTTGTCACTGGTTTTGGGGTAACCTTTTAATTTCGTCTTTGCATTTTGGGTCCTTAAAATATCGAAAGTGTTTGGTTCGTTTTCGAGGGTATTCGGTTCGATTTACCATATAAAATATATCGATAAAAAGTATTCAATATCTGATAGTTCGATTTGATTGGATTGATTCGATGTATCGAGGGTTAAGTATCAATATTTATTATACATCAATATACATCGAGCATTGAACTGTTTTCTAATGAAAAAACTTTTCCGAAAATCTCTGTGATTTCACCGATTCCTTTATTAATCACATAGTATCAACAAAAAGTTTTCCTGTTTTTCTAGAATCTCTATGCTAGGAAATATCCTAATCTGTAGAATACCTAACATAGCTAAATCTTTGAATAATAAAAAATTAAATGTTCTTTTTTTATATAAATTTAATTTTCTGCAAAAAGAAAATGCAATTAAAACCACAAAAAATATACAAAACATTGAAAATTGTAATACACAAATCTCATGCGGCTCATAAATTTGGCGGCAACCAAAATTGTTAAGGTTTTCAGTCCCGTAAGTGCTTTGGTTTGATTCACTACCTCAATGTGGTAAAACAAAAAATTTTAATGCATTTTTGGCTTTTCTCATTTACTTTTTGTTTTATATTTTTTTTTCGTTGTTGTTGGTTTTTCCCTCGAACTGTTGTTTGATTTTATTATGGTATTGTATTTGCTAAATTAAGGCATAAATCAAGCAATGGAATTCAAATTTATTCCTTTGCGAAAGCTAATTCACATACGAGTAGTAAGTACACCATAAACATACCCAAAATTCAATAGAAAACATTCATTCATTGTAAGTGCTCCTCATTATGTTGCATATTGTACAGTGTTTGCCTTCTAAATATTGAGGTTTCAACAACTTTCTCTCCCTTTATTCATTTATTTTGGCCATTGGACATGGTTTATTGTAGTTGGTTGAAATCAATCATGATTTTTAATGCACAAATGGGAGCAATTAGACAGAGACTGGTTCGATGAATGAATAGAGTGACAGAGTACCAGACAAACCGACAGACAGTCAGTCAGATAGATATAGAACCAGACAATAAGATAGTCTTGACTTGATTTATTTTTTGCTTTTATTATCGGAACTAACTACAATTGTGTTGATTTTATTGCATTGATGAGTCATCGTCTAAGCAAATTATAATAATTTATATTGCATTCTCTTAATTTTATATTTGTTTTTTTCAAAATATTTTCATTTTTTAGTTTAATTTTAAGTAAAATTTTTGTATCTTTACCATATGTTTACGGCTTCGGTCATTGTTATGCAGACAGTGTGCATGGGAATCTTGTATTGAAAAATACTGGGTTCATTTTGAGAACAGCTTTTTTTTTTAACAGAGAGTGACAGCGACTTGTAGAGAACTGTTACCAGTATTCATTTTGAATTTTATTTCTGTTAAATTTTATTGTGGATGAAATTTTCTACTAACCAAGTTAATGTTCATGTTGAAATTCTTAGATAAGTTTGCAATAGTTTCAGAAGTTCAGCAAGGCTGCCTTTTGTCAATATTACCTTTCGCTTTTAAATTAATTCATTTGCATGAGAGGTAAGTACTATATACTGACGCTATTGAAATCCTAGCAGATGAAGCTTAAGCTAGAATGTCGTGTTTAAAATTACTTCGCAATATGTTTGGGAATTCTGATTAAAAGTCTAGAAAGAGAAGAGGAGCGCTTCCTATGATAAGTCAAATTTATAATTTTGTCAAGTTTCTTGTGGGCATATGACAACGACTCAACGACGAATTGGACATTGCATAATGCTAATTATTTGGTTGGTGCTCTGAGTGATTGGAGAAATATTATTTACTCTAAGAGGTGTCGCGGCTTTTTACGTTTAAGCCTTTTTTTCCAATCACTTGGGTCCATAATTAATTAACTATTAGCCTTTTCACATGAGACTTTCCATATCTCTGTATAGTAGTGGCGGCCAATTTGATGCCTAAATCGCTTTCAATGTCGCTGCTACGGACATACCATATATGTACATATATGCCTTATGTTGCTGGAACACGAGCAGCTCCATAATAGGATACCATAAGTCCATACAGAATTTAGAATTTGTTAGTACACTAGGATTTTGTTGTAGGTCGATAGCGCAGTCCAATGCATATTTCTAAATTTAGCTCAAATTCTTCTTTTTAAGGATTTCGGGCCCAAAGTGTACCAACGGGACCCTATTACGAAACCTACGCTGTCCGTTCATGCGTCCGTCCGTCTATTAGTGAGATCTATATCATGAACCGTAAAAGGTTGACAGTAAAAATGTTCATAGAGTGTGTATTTCTATTGCCACTATAACCACAAATAATAATTTTTTTGGAAAATTCATCGGAAAAGTCTAAATTTTCACTATTTTGCCATATATTGTATCATTGCCACACTGATTCTGTTGCCAACGAAATTTTTTGTGGGGCTGATAGTGCAGACTTGGAAAGCATTTATTTATTTACTTGTAGGAGATGATAATTGGATGAATCGAGTAAATTATGTTAAACCAGCTTTAAAGTATAGGAAGTTAATGATAAATGAATTTAATGATTAGGTATATTTTTGTATTATAATTTAAGTTATTTGTTTATTAGACCTTGGGTAATCCAGACGGCAGACGGCATGTAACCATGCCAGTACATATTAAGTTCTTTAAAAATTGTAAACTATAAATATTGTAATTGTAAACTTAAATCAATAAAGAACGAATCTAATCTAATCTAATCTAGTGCATAGTTATATCGTAAGGTAGTTCTCATATTGAAATGGTTCAAATTTTTAAATTTTGGTTAATTTGTTTTTTGTAGTATACTTTTAGGTGTTGTTTGAATTTTATACTTTTGCAACAAAAACAAAAGCAAATTAATTTTACATAACTTCAGACAGAGGAACAAGCTTTACGTCCAATGAATTTGCATAGATAGTGTTAAATCTTGTGCGCTGGTACGGAACCTTCCGTCCGCATCGCACTTTACCGTTTTTTTTTCTGGACGTGTTCATGGTATCCAAAGTCAACTCTTAGTATTTGTAAATATTGTGGTGTGGAATTTGTACGCCATTATATAGTGGATTGATACTCATTTTGCACAAATTCATTAGTTCATAAGGTAGTCAAGTTCTTTTTCTTCCGACTTTGTCGGCTTTCTTTTCACCTGACTTCTATGATCTTGTATGCTATGTAAGATGCTGTGTAGCGCTAACAAAACTGTAATACAAGCGACAAGAAACGTTATGGTAAATGTAATATCATATAATATGGTAAAGGTTCGGAATTCGGTTATTTGAAACCAATCCTCAATTATCGACAAAAAAACTTAAAATTTGAATTTTGGAAAACATATTGAAAATATGAACTGTTAAGCTAAAATAAATATTATAGTTACGGTAGAAATTAGATAAAAATTTCGTGTAAGGATTTGCTAAGGATAACCCAAGAAAGATGTGCGAAGTTCTAGCGTGATAATAATTCTAAGTCAAGTCAGCATATAGGTTCATTAAGAAGGTCGAGTTAACTTGCACCCTTGGCATAATTAACTTGACTTGTTAAATGGGATTAGTTTTATAATCTATTTTTAATAGTTATTTAACACAATCCCGGGGCGTTCTAAATAGTTATGTATAATAAAATTTATTTTATTTATACCTCTAACTGGAACGTACCTTGAGCATATATGCTGTGACCCGAAAGATGGTGAACTATACTTGATCAGGTTGAAGTCAGGGGAAACCCTGATGGAAGACCGAAACAGTTCTGACGTGCAAATCGATTGTCAGAATTGAGTATAGGGGCGAAAGACCAATCGAACCATCTAGTAGCTGGTTCCCTCCGAAGTTTCCCTCAGGATAGCTGGTGCATTTAAATATAATATAAAATAATCTTATCTGGTAAAGCGAATGATTAGAGGCCTTAGGGTCGAAACGATCTTAACCTATTCTCAAACTTTAAATGGGTAAGAACCTTAACTTTCTTGATATGAAGTTTAAGGTTGTGATATAATGTGCCCAGTGGGCCACTTTTGGTAAGCAGAACTGGCGCTGTGGGATGAACCAAACGTAATGTTACGGTGCCCAAATTAACAACTCATACAGATACCATGAAAGGCGTTGGTTGCTTAAAACAGCAGGACGGTGGACATGGAAGTCGTAATCCGCTAAGGAGTGTGTAACAACTCACCTGCCGAAGCAACTAGCCCTTAAAATGGATGGCGCTTAAGTTGTATACCTATACATTACCGCTAAAGTAAATGATTTATAATATGTTAAAGTATTATAAATTTTGAAACTTTAGTGAGTAGGAGGGTACAATGGTGTGCATAGAAGTGTTTGGCGTAAGCCTGCATGGAGCCGCCATTGGTACAGATCTTGGTGGTAGTAGCAAATAATCGAATGAGACCTTGGAGGACTGAAGTGGAGAAGGGTTTCGTGTGAACAGTGGTTGATCACGAGTTAGTCGGTCCTAAGTTCAAGGCGAAATGTACAAGACTTTATCTAAATTAAAGCAAATTAACAACGATACTTGATACTAAATTTGTAAACAATACATAGTAATTGAAAATGACTCTTGAGTAATCAAAGAAATAATTTTCCATGAATACGATTAGTATAGAGTTTGAGCAAATTACACATGTTATATTTTATCATAAGGATCATGAATCAGCTCTCACCTATAAAGATTTGAATTCATTCCTACTAGATTTAATATTCTCTAACAACATTCAACTTACTCATTTCTTGCTTTTAAACAATTGTGAAAACATATCATATACTTTTATGTTGTATAAACATACATACATATATTTCATTTAATGGTCAATTAGTAACAGTCTGCTCTGCTTTAAAAAAACCAAAAACTCTTTTATTTTGTTTTATCAATTTTATTTGTTTTTTTATTGTGTGTAATTCCCGCCAAACAATTGAGTTTTTATTTACCATCACATGAACAAATAAACAAGCAAACAAATAAACATATTGAAAGGTCGTGGACTTTTGTAAATTGATTGAATTGAAATTTGTCCGATGTTATACAATTCGTCGACGGTTATGTACACTTAAATTTATCCACCAGAAAAAAGAGGATGCAATTGAAAAAGAACTTGTCTGGAACACAGAAATGCAATTTGAGATTTTAATGTTCTTGTCGTTAGTATTGCCACTGGGCAATAATCATCATCAGATAGTCATGATGATGATGATGATGATGATGGTGGATGAAAATGAAAGCGCTTTGAAGCAATGAATTGAAAAATATGAAAAAGTTTACATTTATTTTTTTATTTTCTTAAAAAATCTTATGCAAATAGAAACAACAATTATTTACTTATTTATTTTTGGTTTAAAATAAAATGATGACGCAGCATATACAATATTTTATGTGTGGCATAAGAGAAAGAGTTTATTAGAGAGAAGAAAAAAAAGCAAACAAAGAAACAAATTAGCGCTTTTCTGCACAAAGCCAAACATTGTCAAATGCCCTAAACAACAAAAAAAAAAAAAAATTATGGCATGGAACTTTCGCTTTCTTTTCATTCATTTTACTTCAGATTAATTTCGCTTGCTGAAGCGATAAAAACGCTTGCAAATGAAGCATAAAAGTCAAAAGCCGCAAATCATTCAACCAAGATGTCACATTATCTTTCATACTCCATAGCTGTTGTATTGATCTTGACTTTTATTGCTTCCAATGTTGCCAATGCTGATCTGCGTTCGGATTTACGTGATTTTGCGGCAATAGTACCACGTCGACGTATTGGTTTCATAGCGGCTCGTTACTTCATATTTGATCCGCAATTTCGTCAAGCATTGCAATTCATACGCAGCAAACAATTTACTGCAACATGGCAACAGATACGTGCCACACCTGAATTCATGGCAATTGTTGACTATGTGTCGAAACAGGGAGCTGGTTTTGATGTGGCAAGTTTGATCGATAAGTTGACAAATCGATTGCGTGTTTTTCAGATTTCACGCACAGTACCTGTGAAAATGATGCTGCAGCGAAATTTGCAAACATTTTTACGTGAAGTGTTCAACAGTTTGCCACGTCGTCGTGTGGAGAGTTTGATGGCATCTAAAGTGAATGAAAATGGAGATTTTGCACAATTATATCGTTCTTTAAGACAAAATGAATTTCAAGAGTTGGTCATGCAAGCAAGAGTGAGTCACTAGAGATTTCAATTCTTTTTATTTAAATGTTAACCTATTCTCATGAATACTATTGTAGCATTCAAGTAATTTGGCCTTACCAATTGGCACACTTCAAAAGAATTACATAAATGTGGATGAGCTAATGCAACTTGTCTTCGAACTTCTTAGTTGGGGACCAAAGGTCTAGGATTTTTATTACTATTGTAATAAATATTTTAATCAATGTTTTTATAAGAAAATTGATTTGTTTTCAAATTGAAATCTTTTCGTTTTTAATTTTCCTTGAATAAAATATGTAAATGAATTTTTTATAAGCTCAATTGTTCAGCACAAATTTACTTCAAACTAAGACTAAAGTTTTGATAAAGATTTGATCATATAAAAGCCACAACAAAACACATTCTTGTGGCAAAATGTAAAGAAAGAAATTTTCTTAATAAGAAAAAACCTTACACTGTCAAAAATTAAAATATCTTAGAACTTCAAGCGCTTCATCTAAAAATTATCCTATAGTAAATACAATTATATTGTTAAAAGTGTTTGTTATGTACATGAAATACCTTATGGACCCATTTAGAAATCTGTATAAGATTTTATGTAATTTAAAAGGAACAAAGAAATTATCACAAATGTAAGTGGGATGATCAATAAGTCTTAAGGAAATCCAAGAGATGGCACTTCTAACATCGATAACCTTTTTTTTTTTGAACCACTAGATTAGATAAGGGAAAGGCGGTAACCAGTACACCTCGTCACTGCGGCCACAATTGGGCTTATTGTAACAAACCCCGTAATCACAATTTATTAGGAATTCCAAGATCCTCTTCGGAGACAGATCTGCAATTTCAACTAGTTCCAAGTACCGGTTTCCAAGGTGACGGAGTCTGGTCCAGATAAGGCCCTCACAGTGACCATAGTAAGTGCTCTGCTGACTCCTCTTCTTCATTACATAGTCTACATGAATCGCTGCGACTGATTCGCCTGTTATGTAGGTGTTTCGTTACTCTGCAATGTCCTATCAAGAAACCTGCGACTAATCGAATGCCTGTCCGTGTCAGTCCCAGTAATTCCTGTGTTCTTTTGCGAGCTCAAGTTGCTAAAAAGATTTTAGCCAATCTAGTATTCCTCGTATCTACCCAATGGCGATGCGATTTGTTATCCAGTAATTGTTGTAGTTTGTATTTCGTCCACAGAATGGCTCTGCACTTTGGCAGATCCTTTTCAGACATATCGGCAAGATGACTGCCGCTTTTACACTCAGTAGAGAATAAACACAACCGTTTGGTCGGCTCTAAGGGTGTTTTGGCACTGTTCTGTCGCAATCCTGACGAGTTTCTTCTCCGATATATAACTGTAAACAAAGGAACAGTCAAAAAAGTGAAGACGGTGAAATAGGCAAAATGACGGCGATGGTTCTATGGGGAAAAGGGAAAACAACAACTCGAGGTTATTTTGCTTCCTAATTGCACTGGTTGGGCGAAGACATCAAGATAAAACGTCCTCATTTGAAAAAGAAAAAGATTCTATTTCATCATTTAAGTATATACATATCATTTTTTAACAACAAATTTTTGTCTTTTTTCAATTTACCTTTCACTTTTACATTTTAGTTTAGTAGTGTATTTTTTAGCTGTGTAATTCGAACTTATAAATTCGTACCGTGTACTTTTGTGTGTGCCAAGCTATTCAGGTGGAAAAATAACACTTTTCTTAGCGCAATTTTCCAAACTTTTTTTACTTTCATTATTCATCGTCATTTTTTGTTCCCTTTTTTTACCTTGATATTTTTTTCTCTATGAAAATTAAGGGGTTGTGCATAGCATACTTTTGGGCGGTTGCTGCTATGGCTGTTGCTATTTCAATTTGTTGTAACTTAGACTTCAATTATGTAAAATAAACCTAAAATATTCAAAGAAGTCGAAAATTTTATTGCATAAGATTTCTTTTTCTTTATGAGTAGGATAAATTATAAATTTTTTTTTCATTTTTGCAAATGAGAGAATTTTTTTTTTTTTTGATTATAAAATTCCATGGTTTTATTTCATTAATTTTTCTTTGGGTTTTTAATCAAGAACTAAAAACCTCAAACAAACTAAGAAAGAAATATTAATGAAGGAATGAATGAAAGCAGTTTGTTGTTGTTGTTGTTGCTATTGTTGTAATTGAAATGCTGTTCATGAAATGTGTGAATAACAAAGAAAATAAAAGTGAAAATGCCGGTTCGTTGTCAAAGCATTGACACATAAATTGCTGCGTGACATAATTTCATTCAACATATCCACAAATAGTACGAGTACAAACGCAGCAGATTTTCTATGCCCATACATACGCACACACGCACTAAACACATATTCACACACACACACACATACATATACTTATGCTTGCATTACAGAATGAAAAGTACTAAGTAAGTAAGTAAAATGATGAATTCACAGTAATAAGTTTGACACGTTTTTCTTTTGCCTGAAAGCTTTACTAAGTAGTACGAGTATATTGCAACTTGCATTGTCTTCGTCGATGATGATGATGTTTGTTGCAAAACTGCAATCCTGCGTAAATGCATTCAAGTGTTCAGAACACACTGAGGAGTTCAGTGATGAGCTCAGTGTGGTGTGCACTTGTGAAGGACTCTGGCTCAAGGATATGCATGCATAAGCACTAAATTGTATCTCATTTGCCGCATGACGCCGTCAAGTCTACACGCCACATCGTTTTTTTCTTTTTTATTATTTAAGTAATGAGTGCGAATAAAGTTCATGACAAAATTCATTTGCTTTTTCTCTTCACTTCTTTTTTATTATTTTAGTATGTTTTGTGAAGTTCTTGTTATCCTTGTTCTGTTTTATTTTGTTGTGTTTTTTTTTTTATTCTCGTGTGTCATTTTGATTTTGTTGCAACAACTTTATTTTATTGTTGCAAGTACATAAGCGAAGCGCTGTCAACTTTACTGGATGCGCGTGTTGCAAAAACTATCTTCAAATATGCAATGCTGACAACTACAAAATATACTCACTACTACTACTACTAACAACATCAACAGATACAACAAAAATAACAATTACAACAAAAAGCAACAATAAGCAACTGCGGTATAAGCAACATCCCACATAATTTTGTTGTCATTTCAAAGTTGTTGCAGTTACTGTTGCCGGGGGCAAGGTACAGTGGAGTCGGCTTTAGTTTGACATTAATTTTATGCGCTGCGACGATGATGACGATGAAGATGAAATTGTAGTTGCTGTTGTAAATTTTACTGTTCTTGTTGCCAAAAATAGCATGTAGAAATGGCAACAGCAGCAGCAGCAACAGAAGGATTTGCTGGTTGCTATATTTGTATCTGAATGTGTATATTTGAGAGAGTGTGAGTGTGTGTAACAAACGATTAAATTGTCGCATTTATCTTGTTGTTGCAACATTTTAAAGTTGTTGCCTTTGCTGGTGATGCTGTTACTGCTGCTTGCGATCTTGTTGTTGCCACATTTTCTAAGCTGCCTGACTGCAACAAAATCTGCATAGAGTTGTGTAAGTGGAGTGCACTACTAAACTTTATTTAATCCTTTTAATTTGTAGCATACTTTTAGGCGGAAATTAAAATAACAATGTCGATTCTAAGCGGAACACGTGTTCTAGCAACGCCGCGTTGCACACAAAAGTCTTGTTTACATTATACTGCCATTTTTGTTGCCTTTGCTTCATGCTTCGTTAATTAGCATTAGATGTAGCCAAAAAAAAAAAAAAACAAACAAAAAACACATTGTTGCAATAGAGTAAGAGACTGAGTTACTGATTCAATTTAAAATAGATGCAACATTGAATGAGATTATTTTTCTTGATTTTGTTTTGTGCACATATATCTTAAATCTTTGCTATGGGTTTGAATTGTGAAATGGAGTCTGGAATTCTAAGGTCAATTCCAAAGAAAACCCATTTATAGAATATTTTCAATACTGAAAGCAAAGCCAAGGAAAGGCGCCAATTCTCATATACTCTGATTATCAGAGGAAGCTATTAAAGCTCTTGTCTCCTCAACAATCTCTTCGCCTTAAAACCAAAAAATGTGTGAAGAGCCAGAAAATCATTTATTCTCATATACTCAGATTGTCAGAGGAAGCTATTAAAGTCTATCAACAATCTATTACCTTTCTTAGTTCTAGAATGTCTGATTCTGTTCAATGTCATGTTCGTCATGTTATTTTTTTTTTAATTGTAGCAATTGAAATACTTTTGAAAACTCAGATAAATCAAATATTAATATTGGCATAATTTCCTGCTATATTTGCCAAAGGTGACTTGGTTGATTTTGAAATAAGTCTCTAAGATTTGCATGCAAACTGTTATCCACCAATTTCTCGACAACAGTACTGAAACACTCTCAAGACTATGCTAGAGATGCGTTTAAAATTTCATCAAAATCGGTTCAGCAGTTTCAGAGTCCATAGGCGACTTACAATCATACATCCAATTTTATATATATAGATAAAGATAAATACTGATCGTATCTTTTTTTTGGGCAACACATTTCCCCCAAAAAAACTGCTATTTCGCAGTACAACAATTTCAAAACGCAGTTTTTTTTCGCAGTATATGTTCTCAATCGAAATACAGAACTTTTTCCCTGAATAAAGGCATTTTACAGTAAAAACAACATTATTTTTAGCAGTGTTCTCTTACATGGCGTTTTTATCTGATGATTCATTTATGTATCACTTTCTAGTAAAACAAGAGAATGAATCAAATTTTCGATTTAATCAACTTAATTGACTGAATAATCTATGATCTCGATAATGTCACTTTCCAAGGTTTTAATTTAATATTTTTTCTTTGAAGCACGTCACATAAGAGACTTATAGAAAACTGAGACAATTGCATGTTTTTTTTCCTTGTCTGATGAAATAATAGTACATTGTTTTTTATGAGGGAACACACACCAAAGCTGACAAGACAAAATACATGTTTTTGTCTGAATAATTTTATGAATGGTAGTCGACAAATCCACGTCTTTGCATACGGCCAACACATATCGCAGGCAGCGTCATTGTCGATAGTTACCTATTTTTTTTAATGGTGCAACTCACACCGCGTAAGTCAAAACAAAAATCAAAACAAAGCAGAAAAACATGTTTCGTTGTCGATAGCTGGCCTTTCGTCTTTTGAAGACAACACACCAAACGAGACAAGAAGACGGAATGTTTTTTTTAGTTTCATTTAGTTGCGCTTGGTGTGTGATGGAATAGAAAACGTTTTCTTGCGTTATTAGTCAAAGATGTTTTGTCTTATGCGGTTTGTTCTCAGTCGTATCCAATAGATTTCATCATTGAAACTTGAATTAAATCGAATGCAGTATTGATTTTTTTTTTTTATCATTTAAATTTGCGAAACGTAGTACAAATATATGCAGCGCAGTATTGATGCGAGCTTTATATATACGCTAGTGAACCTGGTGTACTTTACTACGCCACCGACGTGTTGGTAGTGCGTTCAAATATTTTCTTTTAATAGATAACGTATACGTTTGTGATCTTTGCTGCGCCAAGGTGCAATCATAAAAAGCTTCTCTATAGCTAACTTTCAATGTGACAGGTTAAACCGTGTGGGAGTTTATCAACCTCATTTGGACGTCCATTTTTATATAGAATAGTGCACCTGGAGAGGCATCACGCGGTCAATCGAATCTTTTCTTGATTTTGATATTTTACAAGGACAACTTGTTTGGTTTTAAATTATGTTTCTAAGCCTTAAATGCAAAATTGTATCCACCAATATCTCAACATCAGCAAGTCCGATTCACGCACGAAACTTAATAGGAGCTCCTCTCCCCAGATTATGTAAAATTTTCTTTGAAAATTTCAACAAAATCGGTTTAGCTGTTTCGGAATCCATAGGGAACATACATACATACATCCAATTTTATATACATATATAGATGAAATTTGAAGACTTTTAATGGAAAAATTGAGTTCTTAAAAGAATAGTCTCAAAATATGTATTTAGTTTTTTTGTACTAATAGTTGCAGTTGTTGATATTAGTGTCATGTTCATCAGGATTTCAGTATCGTATCCTTTTTTTATACATTATGCGCATGTTTTATATAATTTGTTCTTATAATATCTCCAACTACTCTTAAAGTTACTGAGCAACAAGAGTAAAAACAGAAGCAATTCACTTAGACATTATCCAAAAGTCCTTTTTTGAGCTCGGTATAAGCGGCATGCGGTAACTTCTGCACGAATCAACACACGTTCTGCAACAAATGTTGATTGTTGCTACTACGATGAAGTCTTTGTTGTCATCAGCCATGGTCATAGACATGGACATGGATATGGTTTTTGCTTCACTTATTTGATTTTCTTCGTTATTGTTTTATTATTTTTTTTTTTACTGCTGCTGCTGCTGCTCATCTCATAGTCTTTCGGTGTCTGCCATCCTTCGTATAAAAAACTTAGACACATTTTAACTATAATATCATTTACTCAAAATGGCTTTGCTTGAGCTCAGCTCATCATGCTTTTGTTATTTACCAGTAATATAGTTTGCAACAGTTTGCTTCTGCCTTATACTTGTTTATCTCATACTTCTCACTCTACTCTTTTGTTTAAGTTCGTACTCCAGTAGTAAGAGCCTTCGGGCCTTTGCTTGTGGGGGTAGGAAGATCCTTTTAACTGTTCTCATCTATACAAATAATCGTATGTGTGTATGTTTTTGATGTGTACGTGCAAAGTTAGAGTTAGAGTTTGAGTTCAAGTACAATATCCCTTTTTTACAGAGTTTCAATTCAATATGCGTTTGGCTTTACAATTAGTTTTTGCCTCGTTGCATCTGTGGATGCTATTGTAAATTATTTTTTGAAATTCAACATGCAATGCAACATGCAAAAAATACTAACAGCAGAACCAACTGTCAGTTGCAATAATTTTTTTGTATTTTTGGAAAGTTTTCTAAATGGAACTGGAAATTGAGGAAGAAGTAAAATTTTTTGTAAAATTCGAACTAAACGCTGCATGCAACTGCTTGGGGCAACTGAACGATGTTGATGGTGTTCATGAAGTGAAGTACTACAATAACATTTTATGCAGTTTTTATTTGAGTTTAAAAATCAATTAATGTACTTGTAAAATATAATTGATTAAATTTTTGTTGCTGTTAATGTTTTTGTGCAGAAAGCATAAGCATAAGCAGAACATTTTAACAACAAACTTTTATTTTTGTTTATGTTTGAAGTATTTATTTGTATCCTTCGCCATATAATACATATGAGTAGACAAAACTTTATGTATGTAATTAACGTGTTTGTTGTTATTGTTGTCTGTAATCCCAGCCAGCAGCGATCAATGAATGAATGTGTTTACTGTAATCAATTAACGGTTTAAAGGAATATTTGCACATTAAGGGCGACTCTATGACTTCAATGGCGCCATCTACAATATAAATACAATATACCATAGACGACGTTGATGGCGAATATAGTAAAAGTATTCCAAATTAATTGGAACGAGTAATGAAGTAGTAAAAATTGTGTGGAGATGACCTGACCGGATATAATGTTACGACAATGAATGCGATGACAGCAAATGCATGAACACGTCATCAACATCATTATTGCCATCCTCATCAAAAATGGCAAATGGTAAATGGTATTTGGAAGCTTATAGGAAAAGAGAAGTGTGATTGATATATGGTTTGAGAGTTTTTCAACTTTAAATGGTACTGGCTTGAGTTTTTTCAAATGAGATAGAGTTGTCAAGAGTATAATTTCATTGCTTATCAAATTATGTGGTTAAAGCTAAACCAATCTATGATTATTTATAAAAGTTGACTTGGAATTCTTGATATCATTCAATTGAAATTTATGTAGGAAAAAATATAAAATTTATTATCTAAAGCTCTGTCAACCCTGTAAGATCGGGGGAGGGTTAATAATGTAACATTTGTTTTTGCTGAAATGTCATTGCAAATGCCCTTCATTGTCTTCAATACCGCGCACTTGTACATGATGTCCATCAAATGGAGATTTGTGAGTGTGAGTAAGTATTTATGTAACCGCATCCAAATGTTTGTTCGGTCCTTATCTATCTCTCTCACGCTCTCTCTGTCCATCTCTATCTCTCTCTCTCTCTTTATCCGGGTAAGTGTATCTGTGTCTGGCTGTGTGTGGTGACTAAAAAATTTGAACCTTTGCGGACGATATTTCAATGGTTATTGACTTTTAACAGAAAAATTGATGTAATGCAATTAGTTTAACTGTTATACTGTTTGATGATTCTACAATACCAACAACAACAACAACAATGATAATACCATCAACAACAAAATAGAATTTTATAGCACCGCTTCATATATGTAAGTACTACAATAAATGGTGTGTAATATATATCTGTAAGTTCAAATGTATCTGCGTATCTATGTTTCTGGTTTTGATATTAGATCTGCTGTTCTAATTCACTTTTTTGTTGCTATTATTGTCAATGTCAATTTACCAAATGGTGGTTTCTTCTTATTGAAAAGTCAAAAACGTTTTTGCACAAATATTTTATGAAGTACTTTCGATTTAATATCTCTGATTGGTAATATAAATTCAAAATGTTTAAGTGTGGGAATTAATTTTACTTGAATTGAAAAAATAAAACACAAAATCTTGAATAGAATTGGACTGAATAAAAGTAAAATTAAAGTATACTTTTGAGCATGTCTGTTGGAAAATAAACAGACAATTTAATTGAAAACTAAGAAATTCTAAGGAAAATATATATAAAATTCTATTTAATTTTCAAAGAAAAGCAAGTATAACCGGTGTTCTTTGCTACGCTCCGGACGTGATTGAAATAATTTGAAAATTCAGTATTAATATTGACATAATTATCTGATATATTTGACAAAGGCGACTTGATGGATTTTAAATTTGTCTCTAAGCTTTATATTCAAAATTTTATTCACTAACTAGCTGTGACCACGACGAAACGCGTATTTTGTTAACTTTTTTCCTAATCATCAGCTGTTTAATATTGCTGCGGTGCAAAAGAGAAAAATATTCGAAAATCAGCCAAAAAGTAGGCAAGAGAATTAAAAATATGAATATCTTTTGATTTAGTCGGTCGATTTCGATAAAATGTTACACAAATACACCAGTGAAAACCGCATTTAAATAGGTTAAGCCGTTTCTGAGATTAGCGTGCACAGACACAAAAAGGCTTACGATTTTATATATATGTATAGATATATATATATAGACTTCTCAACAACTGTGACTCTGATCCACACCAAACTTTACAGGAACACTCTCCAGAGCTTGCCAGAAAATTACATCAAAATCAGTTCAGGCGTACTCAAGTGATACGCTCAGAAACATGAAGCAAATGAGGCAAATACCTTATGACCTATTCTCATACCTACCAAATTTACAAAAATAAATTCATAAAAATCGGTCGAGCCATTTCGGATGAGTTCATACACCAACACCGTGATACCTGATTTTTAGAAATAAATGAATAATAAATAATTTGGAAAATGGAAATAAGTTGAAATGGGATATTATTTAATGTTGCATTGATAGTCTGTACATTTAAAAATGTTAAAATATATCTAGATATATTATAATTATTACTTATATATGTTATATTTTGTGGTACAGATTAGTGTTTTTGAGAAATGCTATTGTTTGTTTTAGGTTGCTAAAAGATGTAATTTCTTGTAGTGATGAATAAATGGGATCTGTGTTGTTGAAATAAGGGACAATTTAAAAGGATCTGGATTATGGTTAGAATTGTATTACAGTTTGTGCAGGTTGGTGACAGAGTTTCGTTTATTATAAAGCTGTGAGTTAGGTTTGTGTGACCCAGTCTTAGTGTCATCAATTTTATTTTGTCGCTAAGTGATATGATATTAGATGTGAAATTGTTTGTTGTTATTTATTTAGGGCTTATGTTTTCTTCCATATTATATCTTTCTATTTTTTAATGTGATAGTGAGACAGTGTTTACTGATATTTGAAAGTATTAAATTATTAAATATGTGGTAATGGGAATTTGTATACATTCCTGGCAGTTTCATCTGCTAATTCGTTGCCTGATATTTCGCAATTTCACAATAATTTTTTTTAGCTTATATTTTCCTGATGGATATAGCATAATGTTTATATTTCCTATTGCTTGTAATGTACAAATGGCGAATATTCTTCATACCATGGATTCGTAGGAGCATGCTATGAATATAGCCAAAATTCATCAGCTGTGAAGATTGATGAAAAGTGAGGTAGTAACTGGTATGTTATAACTTCTGTTTCTCTTGTAACACAATATGATACTCCATCAATAGTCTTGGATCCGTCAGTGTAAAGATACGTGCGGTTAGGCGTAGAGTTCTTCATTTCTTTGAACTTCTGCTAGTAGATTTCCGACGGGTTATCTTCTTTCAGAGAGGTGTGAAGTCGGTCAGAGAACAAAGTGATATGTTTTCTTTTTTGGTTGTGATAGGTGTTATTTATCTAGAGATATATGGGACTGACTATAAAGATGGAAATCGATAATTGAGTTGAGTGCAGGATATGTACTGAGCAGGAAAGAAATGGAAGTGATTGGACATCTATTTTGCTCATATGTGTATTTTGAGCTATCAACAATACGCTTGAGACATCTTGGAGTTGCATATAGGTAATGAGAGTACATCATTATTGTGGAGCCAATCAGTATTCTTGAAATTAACAAAAACATTGGCATATTCAATACAAAATGCTAACTATGAAATCAATTATCTCCATAACTCCTTCTTGTATCTCTAGGGATTAAACAGTTGGTTAACCATCAAGAAAACCTGATCTTATCTAATTTCTAAAAACTAATGAATGATTATTATTGACTATAATCAATAATAACTCTCAACTTTAGTATTTCGGTTTGAAAATTAGTGAAATAATTTACCATATTATTTGTTTTATTTGAACAATTGTTGCATTCTATTAATTTATGATGAATTCCCTATTTTACTTCAATGCAATTTTGATTTATATGAGATACTATTGTGTTGTGTAGCTATATATATTCTTTTATTGTTATTTTATTACATAAATAACTAATATGTATAAAATTAAATGCAATATTTGCACAAAATGTTGAACAGACAATAAATTTATGTGTAAATAATATTTTGTTTATCAACATTTACTTGACACAACATATGAATATTAGTAGATTTACACATATATTCATATACTATTAGTAAACATAGCATACCATATCATATATGCATTTAATACAAAAAACAAAATAATAGAACATTAACTTAAGTTAGTTCAACGAAGTTTATATACCCTTCACTATTGATAAATTGAAGAAACCTGCGCATACATATAGTATAATATTGTATATCGTAGCCATATCAATTATATGTTAGAATTGGACTTATCATAAGTTATTGCAAACTATTCAAGGACAAAATTTTAAAAATACTACTACCTCTTCCGATAATGGTATTCTGTAATGAAACAGCTGTATGAAATTTCAGCTAAATCTCTCAAAAACTGAGAAACTCACAATAGCATAAAAACAAATAAACAGAAAGTCAAACTCTCCTTATCACGCTATTAATGTATTTGTTTCCATAAGTACTCTATGATGTGTCTGTTATGAATGATTCTTTATGCTACAAACATCATTTCAAAGTGACTATTGTGACAATAGTGTACAATACATTCAAAATAAGCCAAATTTATATGAATATTTAAAAAAATAAACAAAATAATATCGAATATACATACTGTAATGTATTAATGTATCTGTTCATCATCACGAATAAAGTTGAAAATATCATTTTTGAATTGTTTGTTGATAGTATGAAATTGTTTGCAAATAAAATATTTATATGAATGAAAGCAAATTAATGTTTTCTTTATGGATAATTTAAATATCTGACAAATATTTAAATAATATTTTGAATTTTCATTTCAATGTGTTTTATTGGAAGAATATTGCAACTATTAAATTATTGTATATGATTGTAATATGAAGGTTATTTATAGTTGCTTATATGATTGCAAATGTGTGGTCATCACCTAAAAGATCAAATAGATTAGTTCAAGTTAATATCATTTAAAAAACTTTTGCGAGGATTGCATCACAAACGAATGCGTTCACATATTATTAGAAAGTCAGAATTGGATAGGAAAATGTCATCGATAGCAACGATGATTGATGACTGTCACTTTAAGCATATAAATGTCAAGGATAACAACGTCATTCGTTCAATTACTCAATCCTTTTTGTTTTTGATGACATAGATCGAGGGATGCATATAGTAAAAGTAACACAAATGAAAAAGGCAGAAGAATAAAAGTGAAAGTTTTAAGAAAATTTTAAGAAATCAGCCTAACAATCATCATAGGTTTATTGGTACAAATTACATTTTTTTTTATCTACTTTGAAAAAGAATGAATTCAAAGCAGAATGCCAATACTAATTGCATTTTTAACTACGGCCACATTAAGACAATGGAAGATGAGATGACAAAGGATGATGAAGAATTGCTAAGTGCGAAATTAGAAAAAGAAAATGTACTATTGAAATTGCAAATTGAGAAAAACCTAAAGAAGAAACAAATTGAGCACAAAGACACAGGAATATGCAATATGCATATTTAAATGATGCCCAACATGATTCTAAAAATATATGATGCTCACAAACACAATAAAGATGTCGAGCGATTTTGTGAATTTATTAATGCGAGCGATGTTTTAAAACTTAAACAATGCAGATAAGAAGTCTCTAAAGTGAAATTTAAGAGACTTCAGAGGTGTGTCAACTTGTTTGTGCTTTGTTTGTTTGTCAGCGCTGCACTCTAAGTGCCACACAAAGCATTTCATTACAGCATGTGAATATGCTGCACATGGTAAGCACAATCGACGCATTAGCTTTGATTAAATGTTTGAGTAAATTCATAGGTATCTTCTGCGTTGTATCTACACTACAATGTGTAAGGCATGCTAATCACAATAAAATAGATATCATATAAAAAATCTTTATTACTAACTTCTTAAATAAACAATATGTGTCGTCATAAAATTGTCTAGATCTTACAACATTATCTTCTTTGTATCCGCGTAATACATAATCATTAATTTAAGTATTTGCTCTTGTACGATTATAATTGAATAACTGAATTTAAGCAATTTCAATTAAAAAAATTCCCTAAAATAATTTTGGTATTTGATTTTGCATATTTTCTTAATTAAATTCAAAATTTTCTATTTAACAAATAATAACTTACTTTGAGAATTGTGATATTACAATAGACTCATTAACAGAATATGTATAATTATAGAAATACTTTTCGAAAGCAATAAAAAAGATTTGTTTTCTGAATAGTTTGGGAAAATTTATTACAGTTAGATAAATAAAGCAGAAAATGTTCGCTTGGTAATTGAAAAACAATAAATGTGCAATAATAGGTAATACTAGAGAGCAACTCTATTTATTTAATTGTAATATTAGTTGGATATGAAAGTGTGTGTATGTATGTGTGTGTGTGTGAGCATGTATGTTTATGTAACGGAACTGAAGCCAAAATAAAATTCTAACTGGTAACGTAATGAAAACGAAACGGAAATAATAAAAATCCAAAAAAAAAAAAACAGAAAAATAAAAATTTATATTTTGATAAAATTATTGAAAAACAAAAGTTTATAGGAAAGGAAAATATTGAATAGGTTTCTTTTTATACTAGAATATATTTGTGTTGCATTTTTAATTAAATTTTTATTTTATGAAAGATTTTTCAATGAATCGACTTAAATATTTTCTATTGTGTTCAACAAAAACAAAGCAAATTCTCATCACTTTTAGGGTTTTCCCTTAAAATTTTGATGATATTGTATATTTTATTTCTTAATAAATGAGGTAAAGAGGAAAGGAAATCAGAGACAATCGGAAAGTAGTTTTATAAATGAAGAAACAGGAAAATGAAAAAATAAACAAAAGTAGTAGAAGGAGAATGAAGAGAAAGAGGAGTGGAAGCAAAAACAAAACAAGAACAAACAACAAAATTCACCAATTTACCAGCGGAAAAGTAACAATCAATGTTTGTCAATATTTACTACAAGCAAACAAAATGAAAAACACATGCACATGGATTGAGCTTTTTACCTGCATAAATACACATATGTATAGATATTTTTTCTGAATATTTGTGTGTGTGTGTGTGTGTGTGTGCTTAAGTCACCCACAGTATTTTCGTATTACAGGGATTGGAAAAGGTGTACGAAGTAGTAGCCTGACGTGGCGTAAGGGTAAACAGAACCCTTTGATGATGAGTTTCCGGCAAAAAGACGTACAACTACGTGAGACTTCAAAGAGAAATTGTAACAAAAATAAAATGAACATGAGCAAAAAGAAAAATAAAAGATGGCTTCAGGTAGGGTGCACACATGCACACATGCATTGGTCATAAATGCAAACAAAACACGAAGTCACAAAATGAACATAAAGACATCAGTAAAAGCAGAGTAGTAGAACATTTTTTTATTTCTTTTTTTGATTTTCGTATTTCTTACTTGACTTTTGGTTACTTTTCAACAAGAGAATGTATTGTGTTTTTCTATAGCATGCCTTTATGTATTTATGATTATCAAAATGATTATGAGATATTGGTTTCCAAAAGAGATATGCACCACTTTAATGACAGTCGCAATGGTTAATTAAATTCCTGGAAATGATGAAATTCCAAAAGAGCGATTACAACATTCTTCGAGAATTTAATTTTTTTTTTTAATTCGGAAAGAAATAGTGATAAAACTCTTCCTCTTCTATTCCACCAGATTTCCGAATTTAGTTACCACAGAAAACTCCTTTGGGAGTGTTTAATTCCTCCTTTTGTGTTTTTATATGCTGACAGCTCTATTAACATTCAGTTGAAGCGGTTTGGTTACTCGATAAAATCACCAAGTGGCCAAGTGGAATGCAAAACTCCATACGACGAAAACACTAGAATTTTCTGTGGCACCCCCCTTTAAAACATATTTAATATTGTATATATCAGTTTAGGCCAAAATTTAACCTGATTAACGATTAGTGATTAATTGGTTATTTATCAAACTTATTGATTATGATTTGTACTTATTAATCTAAAATTTTGAAAAACTGCTACCTTCACTCAACTACTCGATAATTTTTACCATTGAGTATTCTATAACTTGAGCAAAAGCAAAATGTTCTTAAAGTTAAAAAATTCATCAAATTAATCAATTAATGACTTATAATCTTAGTCGAAATTGATTGATTAATGATTTGGTCATGATGATGTTAATCATGATTAATTTTTTTAATTTGTGTAAACTAATCATGAATATTTTGATGTAATTAAAAAAAAAAAAATAGTTAATTAAATTCATTAATTGATTACAAAATTGATCGGTTATTACAAACACTGGTATATAGATATTTTTTTTAGTGAACTAATTTTACTGAAGCTTTACTATACCTGTACATTATGGAGTCTTTAGCTTGATCTCTAAACGATAGATAGATAATTTTATATTATAAATATTTACCAACAGTTCCAAGAACTTTCAGTTCTTTAGTCCGTCTGAGCAATAAGGGGTGACAGGTAAATTATTAAAATATTATATGCATTAACTTCCAATGATTCCAGAAATCTTATATGTAGGACAAGTGAGTGGATCATTTTGTTTTGTCGATTGTACCAACTAAAATCTAGTAGTCCTATGGTAAGATTATTGTGTGTGGTCTTCTGCTGAATGAATCGTTTTTGTTTAATATAATTTTTTTTTAAATAAAAAATTGTAGAGTATCCAATAGTCGTTTAGATATGGCTAAAGCTATTTGTTTCTCATTTTTTGATTTTGTTTGACTTTTTACTTTACAGCTTAACAAATTAAGCATTCAATCTGTAACAACAACAAAAACAATAACAACATGAACATAATCAAACCCAATATCAACACTCAAAACAACAAGAGTTTGAACCAAAAAGGCCACTAGTATAAAACAAGGGAATAATAAGTGAGAGTTACTCGTACTACTTTTTCCCTATATTTTTTTTTTGTGTAACCGGTGATTTTTTGTTTATCAATGATGTGTAATTGTGTGTGTGTGTGTCTTCTTCAAATCAATTTTGATTCCCAGAATTTTTATTCGTTTGTCCTTCTTTCATCGTTCATCATCGTTTCATTCCAAACTTTTTTTTCTCATTCTGGTTTTTTTTTTTATTTTTTTTTTATCAGTTACTGCATACCAAATCATCATCATCATCATCATTTGTGGTTTAAAACCCTTCACCCTTTTCTCACATTCACCTTTCCTTATTTCCACTGAGCCCTTGTTGAGCTTGGCACATGCCTGAGATGTGAGATGTGGGATTTTATGTGTCCAGTAGTCAAGGACTCATGAGGTCTTAGCCAAGTCTTAGCCAGGGATCAGTTTTGTAATTCGTTCATTGGCAAAAACGTAAAAACTTTAAGCAGTTAACCAATTTGTCAGTGAACTTCAATTGTATCTACACACATACGTTATACATAGATACATTTAAATATTGCATGAATTTATATGGTATTTTTTTTCCAAAAAAATTAACTGAATTTTCTTTTTCTGCATAACCTGATTGTATCGACTTTCAAATGAATGAAATCTTTGATGAATTTATTGACTAAACATGTTTATTATTGTATTTGGGTGTGTGTAAATCATCAATTTGCCAATTTTAACCGCTTAACATTGAACACATACATGCGTACGTCTCTGTGTGATTTAGTATTTGTATTTGTATAAGGTTGTTTGTTGACTTTATTCACACAGATACTCTGACAGAGATAGAGATAGAGAGAGTCAGAGAACGGAAGAAAGTTATTTTGTTATGTATGCTCTTTGGCGATTGTGTGAGTTGGTGATTGAATGCATTGTTGACATTTTGTCCTATTTTGTTGATTAATGACTCACACACACACACATATATATATATATATAGTATATACCATATACTAACAAACATTCATGTATAAACAACTAACAAAATTCCGTTCAATGTACAAATGTTTTTATTTGTATTGCAATTTATTGACTTTACTAGTTGTCGGTTAAGGAAACAAATTGAACAAAGAACAAAGTCGAAAACTATTAAAAAAATAACACAAAAAAAAAAAAGAAATGAAAAGGGAAAGTTACTGACTTGATATGAAGAGGTTTCTTTGTGTGGAATGAAGTCTTATTAAGCTATAATTAAATTAAATGAACAAATACTTTAATGAATCCCATTCCACCGTACGATATATCCCAGATGATCCTTTATTTTCGGATTATTTTTGACTACAAATTTAATAAATTTTATACCATAAAACAAATGAAATTAACAATATTGTAAAACATGGCCGCATACAACAAAACCGCATCCGGATTCGTAACCTCCTCATCCATAGTTTGATCCGCATTCGCACCAGTTGCGTGGTGGTTGTAGTAACAGTGCTCTATGTAATATTTTAATCCATTGTAATTAATTTTAAGCTTTGTAATTAATAAATGATGCCACCCAACAGTCATGGATAGACACACATACATACATATGTAGTTGTATCTAGCAGATATGAGGAGATACATTTACTTAGTTGGTTGGAATAAAGCTGCCTTGTGGTTTTTGCGTTTAGTATTTTAGTAAATGCTTTGAGTTTGGAAAATTTATATAGTACATACTATTAACATGGGCTCAAATGATGTTGCGGGGTTAAGTTAAAATCCACAATATTTAAACAAAATTATTTAGAAATTAAAATTCGTTGATTGACAGCATTTAAGTTGTTACATTGTTTGGCAGTGGGTGTTTGTGTTTATGTTTGTTTGTGGTTCGAAGTACAAGTCAAACAAATTGAATGCGCGCCTCAATGCAAACAACAAGAAAAACAAGCTTGGTAAAAACAGAACAGAATCAAGGAAAAGAATGGAGTATAGGTATATATGTATTATGTATCTATAAGTTTATTGTTATTGCTATCATCAATCATTTTTACGCAAGGTTCTTTGAGTCTTTCCCTCCCTCTCTCTCTCTCTCTCTCTTTCTATGAAGTAGGCCAACACGCGAGCAAAACCAACGAAGTCATCAGACACGGAAATAACCGTCCTGCGTTCGCCACTTATTGGCGGCCATGACAATACACTTTTTTCCTCATTCTCATTTTCATCCTCATGTTTCCTACACTTGAAGTGTTTACAAAGTATCGTTCATGTTGTTGTTTTCTTTCTCATTTTTTTTTTTTTTTTGTATTTTCATCTTTCTTCTGCATTTATTTTCTTTATTTTACTTTATTTTTGTTTGCTGTTTGCTACTGACATTGTGGCTTACTTGGCTTTTATTGGCTGCCATCATAATTGACAACTCATGCAGGAAACAAGCTATTATCCTGCTGTTAACTTATTAGGAGGCATGAAATTTATTTAAGTTTTTCTTTTCCTTTTTTTTTGCATTTTATATCTACGAGTATATGAGTGAGTAAGTACAATAATTTAGTAGGAGTGTTCAGGGTCAAATTATCTGTATATAAAAGCAGTGGAATGTAGGGGCCCTGCGGCCTGTATGAGACATAAGTCACTTATCATTTCTATTGTATTATATTTAGTTAAAGTATTGACTGGACGCTGTGAATATCTTGCGATTGCCAGGATTCTCAGTTTAAAGGTAGATTATGATATGGCCCCATTCATGTACGATTTCACTATCACCACAAGGATTTTTCCATTAATATCTTTCTGATTTGAATAAAATGAAATTATATTGATGAGACTGTATAGCAGTTGTTACAGCATTGATTATTCTCAGAATATTAAGGGTACGTGCATTTAGAACAAGTATCACCGAGATTTCGTTGTTGATTCAGTATAAAGTTGGTGCCAAAAAGGAAATTGCTTCTTAGATATAAGTTAACATGAAACGAAATCTTAAATAACTGCAAAATTTGGTGTGTGCAGCACTTTGGTCACACTGAAATTGCAATTAAAAGTGTGTTTTTCAAATATTTTTTATAATGAATGAACATGAAAAAATGAAACTCTACTTACTTGTGGATTATCATTGAACGCTGATAAACATTTAGAGTAAGATAAGTAAGCAGCTGTGTATGCATGCCACACAATTATCATGTTGCGCATAAGAAATCATTGGGTATCAAGAGAGAGTTTCATGTTCACAATCTTAATATAACCAGCGTTGTGTCTATTTAGGAAAGTGTAAGAGTGGTTTAAGACACAAGAAGTTTGTAAATAGTAATTCATTAGTAAGCATTTTATTAAAATTAAATAAAAAGAATATTCATTGAAGATATTGTAGCAACATCTTACCAAAAAGGTGGATGGGTCTCCACATGCTTTAATCCAATCCGACCCTGTATGTGTTGACTCAATCAGTGCTAAGTGTATTGAAGATGATTTAACAAATTTTCTTAAATTTTGTTTTGCTATAATTTGGTACCCTATACTTCCATTTTTTGTTGTTTTTGTTTTTAGTATTAGTTTCACTTGGAATCTATTGTGTAACGATATTCAGCGAATTTAATTGTACACTCTTATTACGTTTGTTTTATTTTAATTGACAACTCTAAATGGCAAGTCCAGTGTGTGCAACCTATTCAACATTCGGATGTGCTGATTATTGTCAAGCAAGTTAACTGCAAGGGGATTTTCATGACTTTACAGCCCAGAGATGTTTTTGTTACTGATTCTTGTGATCTCCTCACGAATCGTGGGTGTCTGTAGACCTCTGTGCAGAACTAAGTTTCTCACGTACCAAGTTGTTCCAACAAGTCTGCGCAGTACTTTTGATTAAAACCTTTGAAGAATCTCAATAATTTGAGTTGGAGGTAGTGCTCTAGATCTGTATTCCATAAGTCCATGCCGGTTTGAGTATGGACTATGGATAGTAACAGCTTAGCTGCGAGCTTGATCTTAAGAACTACGTAATTTTTAAGAGTTGTTTCGTTTTTAATTTTATGTGGGATTACCTTCTATGGAGAGTTAATCCAAGGTATTTCGCTATTGTGTTTTCTGAAATGGTGTCTCCATTAAGGCTTATGGGAGGGCAGCTCTTGCGATTCTTGGTTAAAGTTACATAAATGGATTTCTCTGTACTGACATACTTTTATTTTTGTGACCAAATTAATTGCCAAAACCAATTTACCCTGTTCAATGCCACCGAAATGCATTTAAATTTTTTGTTCGCCTCCCTTACTCATCAATACTTACTTCGGAGCCTCAACAACGATCTTGCAACTGTGCAGCACCAGCTGTCAGGATGCAGTCTAACACAGCGTCTTTGAGACCAAGCAAAATTTAACATAATTATGTTCATAGGGCAACCGAAATCTGAACAACATAAACATAAATTCCACTAAATTGGAATATCTTTTATATTGTACGGATAACTAGTATTAATTAATCTAATAATTGAATTAAATTTTCATATTAATCTAAGAGCTGAAAACCATAGCAACTAGTGCTCTTAATACTATAAGAATTTATTTTTTATAATTTCAAGAATTTAATTCTCATTAAATTAATGAAATGCATGAACGGACACACATGCAATGTGTGCATGCATGCATACCATACATACTTAGATACTTAGTAGGTGTTCGAACATGTTCTTTGAGCTTATTAATCAACATTTGTTGTATTGGTTACATATGGACGTGTACATACAGGTATTGTAATGATTTAGACTTCAGGTGTTTTGTGCGTATTAGGTGTGTGCATTGTTGTAATTGAATGGAATGTGTATGTATTTTGTTCCTACAAAACACAACTATGCTAAAGGATTAAAGATCAATTGCTGTCGGTTACGATTATAATGCATTTCATCATGGCAGCGTGGCAGCTGTTCATTTGTTCAATGCTTGTTTATTGCAAGTTAAGCATTCCTTGTTGTTGCTGATTAAAGGAAATCATCAAACATATTTGGTTTCATGTTATGTGTTTCGGTACTTAGTATAGGCCATTTAGTATTGTTCGCATATATTGTATTTGTAACCATATTGCGGTAGCAGCTAACATTTCACGATTTCCATCGACAAAGGTGTCATACTATTATGATGCCTTTGATAGAAGCTTAATTGCATATATAGCAAGCAATTGCCCCAAGGTTGCTCCTTATGTTTTGTTGGATAAGTGGTGACCATTAATTTGTGGTGAGAAGAGTTTTGGTTTTCGATAACACATCTTTTGCTTTTATCACACAGCCTTAAGGTACTAGGCAAAATGGAATTTGAATGTTCAATCTTAAACACATAAACTTAATTATGATTTTTGCTTGTTTCAAATGAAGAAAAGAAATTGCTTTGCATTGGAGGTGAAGGTTTATCAGGAATCAGTTGAATTTATGCAAGTGGCTTATTCAGCAATAAATTGTATTAGATACTATATGCACCATAAAGTATGCTATACTAATTTAAATTTATTTATGAGTTAAATTTTTATGATTAATAAAATAAAATAATTGAATAAATAAATAAGTATATAAGTATCCATAGAAGTTTGGCTTCTGCTAAAGACACCAATAAAGTATCTCATATTGTTTTGTTGTGGTTGTTGTTATTTTCCAATTTTCCGGCTGCAGTTCAAACACAATAAAAATTATGCGTGTCATAAATCCACATGATGAGATTTTTCTTCAGAAGTCGTTATCAAGAAAATTTGCAAAATTTCATGTTATCTTGTCAGGCCAAAAAACGTGAACGTGTGTAAGTGCGATAATAATAAAGATTCTTTTTTTTTTTTGGCCTAATAATGATGCGCGTTATGGCGTTTTACAGTCGTTGCTATGATAACTTTGCATGATGTTGTTGACATGACATTGCAGCAACAACAGCAACAGCAACATCAACAGCAACATATCAGCAACTCATCTCATCTCATCTCATTTGAACTCAAGTCTTTCAACAACAACACATTGTCAGCTACAGACAACAACAGTTTTAAGAGCGTCAAAAGGATGTTCACATGTATACAAATATATATATATACATATACACACATGCAAATATAAACTCATGCCATCAAACGATGCCATTTACCAGCGCAATTTTTGGCGTTCGTTGCGTAAAACTCAATCAAAATTTGTGGCAGCATCATTCTTCGTCACCATCCATCGCATAGCTTTGTACATCCTTGTCTTTACTTCCTTTTACCATTATGTGGCCCAGACTTCAATGTTCCTGATCCTGCTACCCCTACTTTTGTTTCAGATTCTGTTGTTGCTGTTACTGTTGAGTTCTTAACTCAACGCCATGACAACTTCTAAGAAGTGCGTTGCAATAACTTTTCATTTATGTACATGGCGATGGTACTAGTGATGGCTATGATGGTGATGATGATGATGATGCTGTTGCTGCCAGAACAAGATAGTATAGAAAGTGATTATGGCAAAGAGATAAAGGGGAGTTGCAGAGTAGTGGAGTGGATTATCATATATCCTTATGAGATAAACGTCTGTATGATAGAGATGAGAATGAAGATGAGGGTTTCCGTTTTTTACTTATACACACATTTATGACTGTTTGACAATAACAAATTTTAATGTCTCTGAGATATGACAATGTCTTATGTTGTGTTATGCTTCGTTTACTTTACGTCAATGATATATACATATATATTTTTTAATGTTAACATTTTCAAATTTAATTAAAAATATAATATCATATTTTCATCAGCTTTTACTTGAAAGCAAAGCGGTACAGTTAGAGGAACAGATAGATAAATAGAGGGACAATAGCAAAGATATACGCACGCACTCATCTATATAAATGAAATCTTTTAGCCTAAAAACAAATATTAACAGAAATTTAAACCGCTTTTAACGCATAAACCTATTTGGCTCGTGTACCAGCGTTCTTACAATATATAAATGGGTCGATTTGAATTTTAGCATAACAGTTCGATATTTTCATATCTCTTTAAGATCAGGTGATACACAAAATCTCTAAAACAACCTACACCTATGTTGTATTAGGGGTGCAAAAATACATCGATGTTCAAGCCCATAACATCGACGATAGATCGTTCTTTATGAACGACGAGTTAGCACAGCGCTATCAGTGATCTCTGTCATGAAACCCATGACGTATTTGCCAATTGTAGCAACTTCAGTGCCAAGTAAGCGGTTGCTCTCTGAAGCTGAATCTACTATAATTCAAGAAAGGAATCGCCTTGTGTTCTATTATGACATATAAATAAGATGAGGAGGAACCGGAGAGCAACAACATCTCCTCTGTGTTTGTCCTCTTTTCTTGGTAGACGAACCCAGTTTCTCGGGAAACCATTCTTCGAGGAGTTGGGTAGTTTGGCGGAATGGACTTTGGGGGACCTGGCTTTGTTCGTGGACTTCTCAGGCTGGCTTTAGAGAAAGACGGTGACCTTTGGGACCAACCTTAAATAGTAGTGGATTACGCCTTGACCTCACAATTCCCCCATCCTTTCATATTTTATCAGGCATTACAATGGGACTTAGGGCTTCTCACTCACGAAAAATCGCGAGCGGCCTGCATCACCTAACCTCACCTAACACATGAGTAACAATTACTCTAAATTAAACGGATTTTAGTTAAATCACACTAAACCATCACATAAGTAAAATAAAAGACAGTGGAAGAAAAAATAAAGAAAATCTATGCATTATTTCAATTGAAATATGAACTCTATCTTACACAAGAATAAGAGCGAGAAGGACATTGGAACATTCAATGTATTTGTGAGTTTAAGTGTAATGTGTGGTTGAAGTTTCATTGCATTTCGATGCATATACCATGTTCAAGTTAACATGTTGACAAGAAATTGCATAATTATGGCTTTCCGGCAAATATTTGAGAGATCAAGTTGACCGCAAGCGAGTGCCCCAACATCGTCATCATCATCATCATCCACATCCTCTGTCTTCACTTGGATCCATTAAGTGTACTAAGTGAAGTTTGAAAGGCAGAAAGGAGTTGAAGTTACAAATCCATGAAACTGGTCGTTGAGCTCAACAGCATTTTGCGGGCAGTTTTGGCCACAAAATAGTACAACAATACCAACAACAACAACAACTACCATAGAAAAAACAACAAAAACAACACAGAACAAAAGTATGAGACATGGAAGAGAGAATGCAAGCTAAGTATGAGCAAATGCAAAAGGAAAGGAAAAGCTTACAGGAAGGATGTTTATATTAGGGAAATACAAGAAAATGGACAAAAGAATGAATGAAAAAAAAAGAATGCAATAAATGCATATGCAACAACAACAACCACAGAAACAGCAACAACAATGGAAACAGGACCAAAACATCAAATGCCAAACAAAAAGGAAGCTGAACAATTGAATTGCATAAAATGAATAGTAATGAATTGGTAAAGTGAATGGCAACAATAGTAATAACAACAATTGGTAGGAGGATGAGCATACATGCAGATGGAAGTCAAGTGAATTGCAGCAACCTTCGAATACAAGAGCAAGTGTCTTTTACCATGATGATGTTGATGATGGTGATGATGGACAACATCTACAAGCTTTGCCGGGGCAAAAAATAAAAATGAAAAACTCTTCACAATTGTTAAATTTACATGCGATTCTTGTGTTTCGTATCCTGTCTGTATAGGATTGTGTAGCTCTCTCTATGGAATAGAATCATCTCACACTCACATGTGGTTTAACCTTATTATGCGAGACATTTATGCACTTTTGCCATGCATTTAGCTTCAGATGAAATTTGCATTTTCTTTTGGAGCACAACAAACACAACAGATTTGGGAGAAAGTCCTATAATGCATGTACAATATGTGTGAGGTTTGAGTAACAATGTGTCCTGTGCTTGTGTGTAATTGTGTATGTGTTTTGGTCTGTTCTGTGGTTAATGTTATTAAAACTTTTGGCTTAAACAACCAATTGTTTCGCAAATACATTCAATTTTATTAAGTGCCATCAAGTGGATCAATTGAAATATTTACAAAAATAATTTATGTATTGTATTTTTTTATAGATTTCTTTTAGTCTATCAAGTTTCCTTCTTACCAAGATAAAATGCCTGAAGTAAAATTACAGCTGCAACTGCAACCAGCAGATATAGGGGCACACTAAGGCATGTGTTGGTCTCTAGACATACTTTATTTAAGGAGTAGTATTTCAGTTAGATATTGCATGTTCGTGGTTGCCTATATTCTTCTTAGGTCGTCGGTAAACTTGGTCTGCAGTCCCTACCTGTAACTTACCTACAATGCCTCAGTGGATAATGTGAGACTGAGTAGAACTGATGCAATGAATAGAAGCAAAAGGAAGTGTATAGGATGGAACGATAAATCTCATATCATACCTTTTACCAGCAAGAAAACCACATTCTCAAAACCGAGAAAGTAAGGTTTTGGAAAAATTTCATTATTATATGTCCGGTTTGAAATTCGAACTTTTAACCTACTCTAACCGATACTTAACCCAACATCGAAACCACCAGCTCGCATTGAACTATGGTTTCTACGGTTACAGGCGTTTAAATTGAAAATAGTTTACAAGGTAGGTAAAGAAAATATAGCAGATTCATTATATATGATTTAGTCAAATAGTGAATGATGATCACACGCTTGTTGAGAGCAAGAGTGCTTGAGTTGGCAAAAGAGGGGCATCCGGGGGCTTCAGCCATGAAGTACAGACTCAGGTCAAAGCTTTGGTGGTTATTGATTGATCGCGAAGCCAAGAAGTTTGTAAAAGTGTGTAAGAATTGTCTCTTGAAATTATTTCGTTTATACTTTCTATGGACCTTCAAAGCCTTACTTAAATGAATCTTTACACAAAATACAGACCATTAAGATAATTATAATTTTGTCTTGCGATACCAAGATCTCTTGATAGTACTCACATTTGATTTTAATATAAGTTAAACTGGCTTCATTAATAACAGAAACCACAAAAAAATTAACAATTTCTGTACATCGATAGTCTCTTTAAACTTGGCTTTTTGAAAAGCTAGTTCAGTCTAAACAGTCTTTCAGTAACACAAGGTGCTGCAGGTTTAAAGAATTTAAAAAAAAAAATTAAATCAGAAAAAGGAATGTTAAATAAAACTGTTCATTGCTCAACATGTCTAAGAGTGTTTTTACACTCGATTAGATGCATTTAGTAGTTGGCATTCCCAAACCCACCTTTTTTCAACTTATTGGCTTTGTTTTCGTCTGTGTTTTTCCTTTCAGCACGTGCTGTTTGCTTTTATGCGTATCTCAGACAAACACACTCTCAGACCCACACACCACACACAATCGAATATACATGCATATATAAACTACTTTAACACATAGAAACAATCATGCAAATGTTCAGAACAACAAAAGAAAAGAAAATAGGGTACAAGAATTTCTTTCTTCACATCAATGGAGAAAAAAAAAGGGGGAAAATATACTTTTCCATTGATTTTCTATGACTTTAAATAAAAGAAATTGTTTCAAGTACTTAAGCAAAAGCAAATTTCAATAACAAAGAAGAATAGAAAAGAAAAAAACCAACAGAAATAATAGAAAAATTTTGCAAACACTTAATAGGCGCTGCCAACGTTTATGTAAATTGCAAGATGCCATCGAAGGCGGCAAAAAAAAAAATATACTGAGAATTTTAGAGAAAATAAAGGAAATAAAACGTTTTATGAAAATGAAAAGAAATCGTAAAAAAAACAGTAAAGCTAAGGAAAGCTCAATCAAAGTGCGTTTGCCACTTTGTTGTAGGAGAGAAGTGGATACGTATTCCATAAGCTTAAGGAGGGCAATTCAGCATTTACAACAATAATATCAGAGAAATGCTGTGTAATACTACATATGGTATAAAGGAAAGCAACAACCCCTTTCATTGCTGCTAACTGCAGCACCACCAACTGACTCCATTTCTTCATTTCATCTCATCACAACTCATTCTTCTTTACTGCCTCTCGACATTTATTTCCGATTTGTTTATACCTTTCTCTCAGATTTTGTAGGAATAAGTAATATCATTTTGTTGTGATGTTTGTAACGCATTGAAGAACAGAATGCAAGATAAGAATGATCATTAGATCAATAGATGTTTTACAGTTCCCATGTATGTCTACATATGGTGAAAACTATGTTTTTGTATGAATATCTTTTTCATTGCTCAAATATTGTAATCAATATTTTTCATATAAATTCAGATTAATCATAATATTAGGAGTACATATAAATAGAGAGATGGATAGTTGAATACATCATTTGACAGTAGATTAATCTAAGCTTAATTGCATTTTTTAAGTTTGACATTTGACTAGAAAAATTCATCAAAATAATCTAACTTTTTCCCCAAAAACATAACTTTATTTTTTGCTATTCACAATGTCATGATTGAATCTAGACTTCTTGATTGCTTGTGGGTGCTTATAAGAATCAAGCTCTTTTGGAAACCATATCTAGCGAATGATTTAAAAACATCAAAGAGTAGCTTTTTTTCTTTTGGCATAAATTAACAACAAAAAAATCATAATTTTATGCCGTGCGTACACTGAAGCAGTTTTTTACAAAAATTATTTACAGTGCGGTTTTGCAAAGTGTTGGGAACAACGCATAAAAAATTGGCAACAGTACACAACATTTGCCAGCCATTTCGAATTCGCCGAAACAACTCTGAAATTTGGTAATTTTCCTGCTGTTGTTGTAGAATTTAAGCGGTTTGTTAAGACAGCAAAGCTTTTTGGCAATGAAAATGAGGCATAAGGAAAACACAATTTTTTTTTTTCTGCAAGAGAATCTTTATATAATCCAGCTCTGAAAGTTTCGCGAAGCTCTGAAAGTTTGCTATTTATTTTATTGAATTCGTGGTTCTGCTTGTGCCGAAATTTTGTCTGACTTTATTGGATATACATATTATTAAAAATATGAGAAATGTGATTTAAAAAATTAAAGTAAAATATGGAAAATACAATAGTATCCAAGTTATGAATTATATAATTAATATCTTGTTTTGTTCTAATTTTCTTTCGTGAAGTAAAAGTTTGGTGGATTGTCGTAACTAATAATGCAATATTGTTCATTAAAGTGTCTTCTAAATGATAGTCCAATTCTTTTTTGCCCGATTTTGCACGAATAATGTTTTTTTTTTTTTTTTGTAAGACCAGGTAACCTTGGTTTTTATTTTTTGTTATTGCTTTCATCTCATTTTTGGCTAAAGTAACTTTAGGAGTCTTGTACTTATTATTTTTTTTTTTTCATAATTTTCTATTGAGCCATTTACCTCCTACAAAATGAATTGTGTAAAAGTCACTATCATTCAATAATTTTTGCTTGCCTTAAAAACATGAGCATCAATTCTCTTTCTACATATTGGTTAACATGGGCATTATCAGTGGATGAGGTAGGACCATTTTGAAAATTTCGCTAGTTTTTTTTTTGAATAATTTATTATAATCAATTCTGTAAATTTTCAATTCTCCATCCTGTTTCCTTGAATTTATGCCAAAAATTTTGGATTCGAAACCACTGTGAAATGATTAATTGTACTAAAAGATCAGAAATACAAAGTTTAAGTTGTTAATCATGATGCGATAATATGTTTTCTCCTTAAAATAGATTCTTTAAATTGCGGTCTTCGAATAATCACTTTGTTGTCTTGAAACTTTCCTTCTTCCTGATCTTATTGATGTAAAAGGACATATGATGTTCGGTGAAATTGGATGTAATGTTTCTTTCTCTTTTTTATTTACTCTTTTTTTCTGTTCGTTTGTATTTTTTTTTTTTTTTTTTTTTGCACAGTTGCACACAGTAATGAAAATGTTTTTGTTTGTGGAAATTCCAACAGCCGCCGTTGTGCCACACTCGAACGCACATTCACTCACTCATATGATACACACATACACTCATGCACGTGTACACCACTAACATACACATATGTACCATATATACATGGATATATGCTGCCGTCTGACAGCGAGTAAAACAGGCATTACTTCCGGTTCAACGATAATAATTTTAAAAATCTATACAATTCAATAAAGTTTTATTGCAGCCGCGGGTGAGTCATAGTATCGAAGGGAGAAGGGGGGCGTGCATTACGGTGAAAGTGCTATTGAGTATGTCTGATATAAGTGAATGAGCAAGTGACTGAGTGAGTGAGTGAGTGTGTCTACATGGATTTGTGTGTATTTGTTGGCTTAAATCCTTTCGATTAAAGATCTAACTTGAACTTGAATGTTATTGTACGCATGTATGTGTGTGGCCTTTGAGATTAAATTATTCGAGTTGAATGAGTTTTGAAGACTTTAATTAAATTTGATTTCTTATTCTTCTTTCTATTAAATTTCAGAATTTAAAATTATAATTTTGTAATATCATTTCAATTGGCTTATCTTGTTGCCATATGTTGCACGTAGGACACTTATGACCACGTAGTCTAATGAGAGTAAATTGTAGCCGAGATCGACCACAGAGTGTGGATTTTTAAAACCTTATGTTACGCCCCCATTTATATGCAAATATCATTTTACTAGTAGTTGATGAATCAAAGTCTGTTGCCAACTTTTCGAATGAGAGGATGGCTAAGGGTGATGATGAAGAAGAAGAGTATCTCTGAGCGTTGATTATATCTGTGTGTATGTGTGTGTGTGTGTCTGTTGCGCATCGTTGGGCATAACAAAAGACGAAGATGACTGTTATTAAAGTCATTTGTTCACCACTAGCAAGCGAACTGGCAGCATTGATGAGGTTGAGCATAGAGCAGTCGATTGGTTGGTTGGCAGCAGGACTCCACACAGGACACAGCATTGTGATGTCAACTTTGACAATGACGTAGCATACGCATTCGCGTTTAATGACTTAATTTCGCACTCATCCAAGTGAAAAATTGAAATGGATTCTTTCCACACTGTTCATTTTAATGCACAGTTCCACCAACATGGGCGCATCATCAGGTGAATTGTTGTGCGTAGCATGCCTCTATTGTGGTCGAAATCTTTTATCATCATATGACTTTAATACTATGTACTATGTTGGCTACTATATTGTTGTTGTTGTTGGTTGCTTGCGTGAGTCAAAAAGACACAAATCGCACAAATTGCATAATTTAAGCTAATAAAATTTTACAAAACCAAAAGAAAACATAGTTAAAAAACCCACGCGAAAAAGAACTTCATAACGTGTTCCTCTTTTCATCTTCAACGAACCACGAAAACGTAAAAATTTCATAGCGATTAAGTTTTATGGGCGCGCATGAATCTTCACTGGAGCCAACACACAAAAACAAAAACAAACCCAACTAAACTAAGATGAGATGAGGAGACCTAAGTTGAATTCAGTTCAGTTCAGTTCAGATACAATGAGATGAGCTGAGCTGAGCTGTGCTGATTTGGAATGTGAGATGGAGAAGGCATTGCTGTTCTATCTACTTTGTTTTAATGTTCAACATTTGCTAAGCGTAATTGCTCCTGGCTTGGTATGGCATGGTATCGCCATAAGGAGTGTCATGGTATCTCCTTGCATTGCATACTTTGTGGCGCATACACTTTCGTTTTCACAATTTCATTTGTATCTGTGTGAATATCGTTTAAAAAAAAAAACACAAAAGAACAAAATGAAAACGCGTTCTTGCGTTTGTCTTTTTAACTTCTTTTTTACATATTTTTCTTTTCTGTTTTCTGTGTGTTTTTTTTTTTACAAATTTTATTCTGCTCTTCTTTTTTTTTGTTATGTTTAATAAACTCAGAAACTCCAGAAAACGTTTATGGTAGAACAAAAAAACTCGCATTTGCTTATGAAACCGCAAAAGCGCTGAAAATGCAAATGTGCTGGTGTGCAAATTATGGTTTAACACCTCATTGAACTTTCGCGGCATGGTTTGGGGCGTTGGGCTTAGCTAAGGTTGATGCTTAGCAATTTGAATTTCATATTCAAATTAGTTTTCAAAGGAATTGTTCAATGCCTTGCCGCCATCACCATCACCATCTTCATCGTCATTGTTGTTGCTGTTGATTGCCCAAGAGGTTAGCCGGGGTAGTGAAGAGGCGTTTACAAGAATCAAGTTAATTATATAAGAATACTGGTTTGTCTGCAAAGATGGTTGGATAGATTGTTGAATAAATGAATGAATGAATGAATAGCTGAATGAATGGAGAAATAATTGAATGGCATAATGAATGAAGGCCTCAGCTTAGCTTGGCTTGGCTTGGCTTGACTTGACTTAAACTTGGTTTCATTTAATAAAGCTAATCAAAAAGAAAAAATGTTAATTTCCTTAATAATAAAATACATTTTAATTGAGACAATTTTTTCCCTTGAAATTAATGAAGGATCAATGCAAAGTTTATCGAATTGAAACCTTATTTTTCTTTTCCATTGTTTTCTTGTTGAGATAAAATTAATTTGGAATTGAAATCAATTCGATTTGCATATAAGCTAAAATGTTACATTGCGTGTATATAAATAACCCAAAACAATACAAACAATGCACATTATTAGTTGATTTAGTTGTATTTGTTTGTATCGATATGTGAGTGTATTTGTGTGTGTGTGTGAGGGAAAGTAAATATTAAAAACCTAATTACAAGTAATTAGTATTTGTATAATTTGAAAACCTTTGACTTCCATACCAGACACCAACAAATAACTTAAACGAATCAAATTTCAATGGGCTTACTCGCATGGATACACATATACTATAGATAGATATATGGAATATATTGTAGTTGTATCAAACGGCATTGGATATAAAAGCAGGCCCCAAAGGCATGCAAATAAACAAACTGGGCTTTGATTAGAAAATTTCATTACTAACCGAAACCAGTTTGGGCCAATTGGGCCCATTACAGTAACCGATTACCAAACGCAATCAGAGCAATGCAAACAAAACAAAATGCGCGCCAAACAGAGTTCATTAAATGCTCATGCCACATATACACACACATACACATTCACAGATACACTCGTATTAATTCAGAACAACACAAAAGGCAAATGCAAATCGTTTGCTCTTTATGCTTTATTGCTTTAAAAACGAAAATTTAATAAAAGCCCCAAATGAACATGTATTTGTATGTGAGTGTAGGGGAGATAGAGATGGAGAGAGGGAAAGGGAGAGTGAGTATTGAATGGAAAAGTTCATAATACTGGACACTATAAAGTAGGTGATTGGGGGTGTTATAAGTATGTACATATTTGTATCTATGAATAAGAGTGCGTGCGTGTTTATGCCCCAAAGCAGCTTACAGATGAAATCGACAGCAGCATCAGTAGCTGCAGCATTAGCAGTAACAGCAACTGTATTTGCAAACATGCAACTATTTGTACACAAACAACAGCTACAGCAACAAAAATAAACGCAATTTATTAACGCACACAGATACAGCAAATATTACGTGCATGCGTTTATTGCAACAACAAATACATAAATATATATACATGTATAGTGTAGTATAGCGTATGAACGTGCGTGTAAGCAGGCTCAGAATTATTACAAATTCAGCATTGCAAAACGACTTTGGCAGTCGAACAACTCCCAGTTGATTATATTATTGTACATATGAACGTCGTTTGTATCTAACTACCTACATACAATATCATCATATCTCACACTCTCTCTCTCTCTCTCTCTCTGTTCACTCTCTAGATAGTAGTGACTATTACTATGTCTGTCTGTGTCTGTGTTGGGACATTAAAATGTGCAAATGTACACATAACTCAGACATCCAAACAACATACTACAGCAAGAAGAATATTGCATATGGCTGGGTCTACTCGTCTTTTCGTACATGATCGATGCACATTTGAGTGCATTCTTAACATGGCTCGAAGGACCAAAAATGATAAAATGCAATATCATGCTTTATGCGTACGTACCAAAAGTAAGATACAGAGATACATATTATACAGAGAAAGATTGTGAGTCACAATGTGTGTGGAAGTAAGGGAGAGTGGGAGTGCAATTATGTATCCTTGTAAAATGTTGCTACCTTTGAGATTTTTCCTCAATTTTTGCATTCAATTTTACCATGAACTTTGTCTTGTTTATCCAGAATCAACTAATGAATTCAGTATTCAATATTCATGTGAATTTTTTATTTGTTTTATTTGCAAATTTGGTGAAAAATTCATTTGTTTGTTGGTTTCTTTTTGAGAATTTTTTTTTTTTTTTTTGCTGAATTTCTTATTTTAAATTTTCATTCAAAAATCACTTTACTTGATCAAATCAATATACGTTGTATAAGAAGAATTTATACAATACTTTTTTAGCTTCAAATATTATTTGCAGGAATTGGTAAAATTATAAGTGCTTCTTTATATCATGCCATTTAAGTTATCTATATATATACGAGTATATACATATATAAATGGAAGAGAAATTTAGTTTGACGACGATGGACTCTGACTCCGTTTGACCGATCACCATAAAAGTAGACACATATATGTGTTTTTTTATGGAGAAGGTTTTTGCATACTTACTGACCCGCTGTTGTCAAGAAAATGGTGGCTTAAACTTTGTCCAAAATATCAGATAATTTTTTTAAACATCGATACCAATCGATCATGAGATACAATGTTGGCGGCAAGCAACTATGACAAGAACAATGACTACAAAAATCACACATTAACATTACGAAGGGACTGTAGCAAAGCACTCCGGGAACGCTAGCATATTGTATAAATTCATTCTGAACTACTAAAAAGACATAAGCAAACAATACCAACAATTTTCTGTTCGATGAAGGCTTTCGTTATTTCCTTGTGTCTACAGAATTACTACTTAGTAGTAATAGAAACAAACTTTATACTGATAAAGAGTGCAAAGTGATTTTAATGCATTGCTCTATGTTAGCATTTCATTTTTCAGAAAACCGGAAAAACTTTTCGGGTGGATTATATAAAAATTTTCATTCATATTCTTCTATTAGGCCTACAACGCACACAAAAAAAAAAAAAAAACGCTTACAAAGAAAAGCATGTTCGTAATTTTTTGGTCATTTTGAACGCCCCTCCCTCTTTGGTGACGTAAGCGCGCATTGAATTACAGGCAACGTGCATTCCTACATTTTCAGAATATATAAATTACTTTGCGCTACGACTTTTAGGTCAAGACATATATTAAAAGCAATGGCGACACTAACAGCGTTTCAATGAAACACAGCATTAAATTTTGACATGAGTCTGGAAACCTTTTTAATAACGTTTTCATGTTTGAAAAATATGTGTTAAATATTTGTTGTTAAAATATTTATTCCCATGACTGTAGTACCATGAATGCATCTTTATCTTCCATTGGCTACTAGAAAATATTACCTTTACCAATATCTTCTTCACTAATATCAATTTTATCAATATTTTCAAAAATCTCCTTCAGTCTTTGCTGCATTAGATTCCATTGCTAACTGCATTCATTGTCAACTTGAGTTATGACAAGAAAATTTTCAACTTTCATTTCGATTTGTTCGTCTGAGCTTCTATTATCCTTGTTAGCTGGCAAAAATTGATGGCATCGGCGACGATGACGACAACACCGACGACAATATCTGTCTGTCTATCAAAAAATTTCAATAATGCTCTCTAGACTAGAATAATTGTTTTTGCAAAACAATGGAGTGGAATGGTGTAGCAGCACTGAGTCCAGGGAATTACAGTATTAGTGAACCCACATTCTTCCATCAGACAGTAAAGTTTTTATTATTCAAAAATACAAAAATGCGTCTGTCGTCAAATTCAACTTCAACTAAAAGGTGTGAACTTCATTGTAATATTATTGTATTACAGACAATTGACTTTATGGTGAATTTTTTCGAGCAATATTTAATTTTTTATTATTTAATAAATTAAAATTGTAGTAATTTTTCGTAGTTTATTAATGTTATTATAATAAAAATGTTAACTGTCATTTATTGAAAAATATGTCATTTTGCGGTTTTTATTAACAGTTTAATAACAAATTGAGCATTTAACTATGATACACTTTGCACATACTAGAAGTATGAAGGATGGCCGTTTTACAGCAAAGCAACAAAATGAGTAAGGTTTACAGTTGTTATCGTTTGTCGATTTGGAGGTACTAGAATTTGTCGAATGCTCATGAACACTGAAGTGATGTTCCCCACGATCTTTTCGGAGTTGGACAGGATGTGGAAGAAGGGCAGGTCTGTGTGTGTGGGAAGAAGAACATGGGCTTCTGGAAAAAAATGAACAATGATGGTATGATGTTTGTCAATCGTACATCGAAGAAAAAATTATTAATAAGGCAAATTCCAAGAATGAGTGCATCAGTCTGCATACGTCACTTTATATGGAAAGTCATAAGTCCCTTAGTTTCTTTTTTTTTTTATAGATTTTATTATAAATATGTAATTGTTTATAAATATATATGTAGAATATTTCTCATAAATAGCATGGTGTGACCACTACTAAATAAAGTGAAAGGGAAAATAAAAGCGCCATGTCCAGTATATTCTCAAATTGGAGGCGAAAATACAATATAATGGTGGACACAATGGTATGGGGTTAGTTTTCATGTCCTCCATATAGAAAAGAAGGTCTCATAAAAAAATCAGCCCACCTACCCATTCCTCATTAGTCTTTGTGGACGCCATTCTGAATTCCGAACATGAATCAGAAACTTATAGTGTCCAAATTTCAGTTCGATTAGTCAAAACACAAAAAACTTTTGTAATAAGAACATTTATTTAAGTGGGTTTTGTATGGGAGGTACCCCACCCTAGTGGTTCGATTCGGCTGATTCTGACAAATGTGCAGCGTATTGGTAAAAGAAACCAATGTGCAAAATTTCAGTTCTCCTGCTCAAAAACTGAGGGACTAGTTTGCATACATACAGACGGACAGACGGACATGGCTAACACAAATCGTCACAAATATATATACTTTATGTGGTCTGCGATGTCTCCTTCTGTGTGTTACAAACTTCAAAAATGCATATTTCATCAAAAAAAGCACCAGAACTTTGCCATGTTCTTTGTTCATTAACCTTTAAATTCAATCAATCAGAAAGTAATACTTATTATTCATTTAGTATCTTAATCACTTATGCTTGTACATACTTACATATAAACAAGAAAGTTAACAATATTATGACGTGACTGAAATAAATATGAAATGGCATCAGTCTCAAAATACCAATTTAAATCAATCAGATGCAAACTTGTTTTCCAGAAAGTCAGCATTTTTATGATTCGACTTAATAATACATAGGAAATGATATCAGAATCATTATACCAATTTAAATCTAACAAACCTTACTTCATTTCGTAAATATATTTAATATGCATGCACTTTAGGGGTCATCCACATATTACGTCACACGAATTTCATGATTTTGTGAGCATCGTTATTCAACAAAGAATTTCTATGGTACGTCTTGCACGCTGCAATTTTTGAGGACGATTCTTTGGGATGAGCAAAACGTCTTGTTGCCTCTTATGTGATTGCTTGTATTGGTTAATGGACTTATGCGATGAAAAATATTGACTACAGATCCCACAAGATTGTTGAAACAAATATGTCTTGACACTGGGACAAAAGCTATCGTACGGATCTTGCATCAAAATATGCTGACGCCCGGCGATCCAAAGATATCAGTGGTCATCATTTCCTATGGTTACATACCAGTTTGACGTAGACAAGTTGTTTTCTTAACATTTTCATATTGAATCTGTCTTTGTGGCGACCGATAATGTAGTGTTAACTCAATTTCTCTTCACCTTTAAGGGTTCCTATTAGGGCCTAAGGATATAGTTGGTAATAGGTTTTTCGATTCAGTTAAAGTTTGGTGTTTTAATACTCTGGAGTTTGACATATGACGTCACAAAGCTTTTGATTCCTCCCACCACTTGTCACACATCGTTGAAGTAAGCTTAAATCATTTTTACTTGGAATGCAGAATCAATATAGTAGTACCAATTTGAATCAATCAGAAACTTCATTTAGTACTCGGCTTCTGTGTAGTTTTAAGCAATTTAACTTAAATAGTTTTAACTGAGCACTCAAACAATTAAATGCTGCAAAGCCCAAGAAGAATTAAAGTGTCCTATAGTGATGATGCAAATATTCACGTACTTCATGATATTCACATTCGCAAAAATTCATGAAAATTTGAGCATCAGAAAAAAACATTAATTCCTTATGCTTTCTATTCGAAAATTTTTTTGTCATTTAAGCTAGGCTTCCAATTATATATGCAATCAGCCTTCACTGTAAAATTTAAGATATTCAACTTCCCATTATAATGTATAACACAAAATTATACGAGTATAATGCAATGTACTAGTGATGTTGCGAATATTCGCATATTTTCAGATTTTCGCTGCATCACTAGTGTCTATCATCAAATATGTGGACAATAAATTGGTCATTTAGGAAAACCAAAAAGATCACCATAGTGTTTCCATCATTTTCATTTACTCCTTTATAAATTTATAATATTGTATTTTATGCTTTTAATGTATTGTAGTACGAGTATGATAAATAAATGCTTTTGCATTTATCATAATTGCTTTGGCAAATAAAATTAATTTATTTTAATGAAGGATTAAATAATTTTTTTCATAAATATTCTTTGAGTGCATATTGAGTGATATCTTGAATGCAAAATCAATCAATCAGGCAATTAATTGATCAATTAATCAATTAATTTAGTGTGGTAAATATAATAAGTTATCCATTAAATACAGTTTCATTATACATATCTTTATCTCTTATACATAAGTACTTTGTGAGGATATGTGATATTATTCACTTTTATGTGTTACTAACCACAAAATTTTTAATTGATATCAAGCAAATGTTTGTGGTAATTAAATTGAGTGATTAAATGCAAATTTATGGAATTACTTTAATATTGTATATGAGATTAACAATAATGAGATAAAATGGGAAATTCTATTATTCTTAGATTTTGAATTTAATTTATAGAAATATTTATTGTATTTACTCGGCCTTTGCTCAGTTTTTGTGTTGCACTTGAATTTCAATGTATCTTAAGTAGATTTCAATGCATAGCAAATCAAAACAAACCAAAGCAAACCAAATCAAACCGAACCGAACCAAAAGAGAAGAGATAACGCCCTGATTTCAACACTTTGAACAAGTTTAAATATAAATTAAAAACTTTTCCAATTTTTTGTTGGACTTTTCTCCATATTTTTGTTTTTGTCTTTTCCACTTTTCATTTTTGTTGTTGTCTTTGAAGTTTGAGTTGTTGTCGTTGTTGATATTGATGTTGCTGTTGCCGGTGTTGCTGTTGTTTGGGTTTTACGCTTATGCAAAGTGAAAAGTTTGCCTGGCGCGACATTGAACTAAGTAAAAGATAAAGAGCAGTATGAGTGAGTACAGGGACAGGGTAAAAAGGATATACTACTATATGTGTATATATTCGCCGGAGATGTCGATTTCTGGATTTCTGTCTGATTTTATGCTGTTGGCAAAAATGCTCAAAATCAGGCAAGCGATTTTGCTCACAGCAACTATAAAAAGTCTAGTGGACTTTGTTCCTGTTCTCATTATTGTTGTTGTTGCTGTTATTGTATTCAGGGGGTTTCTGTAGAATCTTTTCATTTTATATACATATATATATTTTTTTGTTTCTATCTTTTTGTCCTTTTGTTGTCGTTGTTCAGTTTTTGGTACTCTTTGTTTTTGTATCTGTTTCTGTTAACGGGTTTGATCAGTTTTCTCCCACATTTGGTATGGTTTTTTTCCATCGGTTCCACTCGATTCAGTTTTGTTTGGTTGATTTTTTTTTTTTTTTTTTTTTGTAATTTTAACAAGTTTCCCAAGGTTGCTTATTGGTTTGATGTGGGTTGTGAGAATGCGGAGGGGTCTAAAGTTGGATATATGTAATCCTTTGGCAATTTCCGTTTCAGTTACTTTTTCGGGGTTAATGTTTTTGTGGTTTACGAGCTTTTGCCGCATGCTTTCAGTTTGCTTCAGTTCGGTGTCCGAGTGTCCAGTGATGTTTTTCCATGTTTTCGACGCTCAAAATTGGCCAGTCAAAGTTTACTACTAACGAAACGTCACTGTATTATTTTCCATGTTCTACATACTATTTATTTATTGCTGTCAGATGAAGTTGTCCTTTTGAAAATTAATTGCATCCTTTTTGCTTAAAATTTAGTTGGGTTGGCTGGTTGGTTGGATTCACTCGGATGTAGGCGTTCTTCTCGAATGAGATTCTTTCCATAGTAAAATGTGTAAAAGTTTCTTGTCACTTAAATGTACAATAAAAGAATTTTTGGATGTGGTTGTGGAATGAGTTGAGTCAGGCAAGGTACGAAGATAGAATATTGTAACTGTGTGTGTATCTGGACACCACAAAACATTCAAACATTAAAAGACAAACGTACTATTAACAAAACTAAAATTCTACAGTAAAAGGTTTTCTTGCCATCGGCTTCTTAACTGCTTGCTTTCCTTGCTATCTTTTTCACTTTCTCTATTATTACGTTTTTCTTTTCTTTTTTGGGTAATGTTATATCCTTATGAGAAAATGTGAATATGTGTGTTGTTTTAAGTCTGCATATGTGTGTGTGTCTGTAAGTGTGTGTGAGTTGCAACTGATCTTTAACATTTACTCAAGTATTAAATGTGGCCTTGTACGATGATGTCTTCTCTGTTGTACTGCAGTTTTTCTTGTGCTTTGCTTAAAGGCATTGTAAATTTGTTCACAAAAATACCACAAAAGTCTGTTGTTCAACAATGCATATAGATACACACACACACACACATCCACTCACACACCGTGGGTGAATTGTATAAGAGAATGTACTATGTGTATGTACATATATGGATGCTTTTACTTACTTATTTTCTTCAGTTAGCAAATGTATCTGTATTTCACTCGCTTGTGGTGCACCAAGGACAAAATTGTCGAAAAAAGGAAATTAAGTTCAATAAAGACATTCGTAATTTATTGCAGCGGAAATGCCACACAAAAGCAAACTAACGTCGTTTTTCATGTCCTTTTTTGCGATTCTCCAATAATATATGATGGTAGTAGTATATTTCTTTTTAATCAATTGGAATAAAAGAAAAAAAAATGTATATTAGATTTATCAATAGATTAAAAATATCTCTCCCCCTCACTCGAGAAAAAAATAAATCTCATGCATGCGAAACTTTTAGTTTGGTAGATTTTATCATTTTTAAAAAATGCTTCGCGAGCTTTAAATAGTCAAAATTATAAAGGTTCTCTTTGATCAACCATGGCTCATCATGCCCTATTAAGTGCTTTGCTTTTGTATACAAATATCGCCAGTATTCAATAAAACTGTTAGTAAGTATCATCGTAGTCACTCATGGCCTAGGGAGGCCGGGATGACGCCTGGTGCGGCTATTGTAGCAACGACCCAAAATACAGCATTTGAGCCTCCTGATAGGGGTTGAATAAATTAGTTGTCTGCTCAAACGGTTGTTGTGAGCCAACAGACGTTCGTTATATCGGCTTGTATGAAAGGTGATCTGGTCCTCGACTACAGCAAAGTTCATATTTCTATGCAAGGTTGAGTTCCTGTCGTAGATACCACGGACAGCCAGACATTTGACGCAATGTCTTGTTCTGCCAGACTTGCACTCTCTTTCGTTGGGATTTACCAGCAGTTTCCTATATCTGGATGCCATATTTCCATACAGGGGCAACGATTTAGTCATATACGGTATGCTTATTCCCGAAAGCTTCTCCCGTTAAGCTGCCAGTGAAGCTTGATTGATTTATTTTGGCAGTTAAGTAACACCGTCATGATGTGCTGACCAAAAGTAAGACAGGATGAGGCCAAGGTATTTCACCTTCTTTGATTGGGCGATGGAGTACCCACAGAGATGTACAGGCGATGGAACATTCCTTTCCAAAGTAAAACACTCATTGGCCCATTTGTTGTTATTTATTCTCACTTTCCACCGGTTTGCCCAAGACAGTTTGAGGTATTCTTCGATCCCATCTGCATCTTCGTACTAGTAATGGGAGCTTTAAATTGAATCAATTCGAACAAAGAAAATATAAGAATTTTATGTTGGACTAGCTGTGCCAGATATTTAATGTTGCTCCGCAGCAAAAGACCAAAACATTCGAAAATCAGGCAACAGAATTAACAATATGAATATCTTATGATTTAGTAGGTCGATTTTGATAAATTAAACGCAAAATGTTACACAGTACACCAGTCAAAACCGCATTCAAATAGGTAACCTGATTAAAAGAAAAAAATTGAATCTCTCACATGATTAAAGAATTTTATCTTGGTCTTTATGAGAGAATATACAATATTTTTAATCATAGTTCTTAGTTCTTTTCAATAAAATTCTCTTTTGTTTCTTTATTCTTAACATCTATTTTTCCTTATCATATTTTACACAATTTTAATAAGTTTAGTATGTCATAATATTTCTTATAATAATTATTAATATACGAGGGCCGTGTTTCTAACACGGGTACTTAATGAACCATCCTCGTATGTATATGTATTAGCATTCATAACTAGTTAATTTCCTTCATTTAATATATTTTATTATTATTCAATTGAAGATTTGTCTGAAAAATATAATCCATGTTCTTTTGAAGACTCCACATAATGTCAAAAATTTAGTTATGTCTTAAGATCATCATATACCAACTAACCAACCAAGCGAGTGAAGGGATAAATGGCTGAGTTTACTTATATTGAACGTTTGAACAATCATAGTAATCATCATAGTAACGTATTAACTTCCAATCTTTTAGAAAACAGCAGCGTTTAGAGAACTATGAAGTATGAATTGTCTTTAACTCCATACTAAACATAGTTGGATTTATAATTTTAGTAAAATCTTTAGTATAATAATTAATATTTTAGATAATCATATCCATTTTTTGCCTACTACTCAACACATGTTCCGTATTTCTTAAATTTCATTTTATCACATTCTTCTGATACTGTGATATTAAGGATGAACGAAAGAAGTGTGAAATATTATTATCTCTTCATTAAACATCATATAATTTTTAATTCCATTTGTCACTTCAAATCTTAAAAGTCATTAAAGTTAAATTTGTGTATCTTTATGCCTCTTATAAGATTAACAACTATCTTTAACTATCTGCAAGTACAATTACAAATACAAAATCTACTATGTGACTTCTATTACTTTTGTTTGATGTTGCTACTTGTTGTACTACGATTCATACTCCAAACTTGTTGTACTACGATTCATGAGGAGTATCTGTAGAGCTTGACGGCCATTCATTTTATACGACTCGAGTATAATTGCATTTCGTGGACAATTAATTTCTTTTCCATTGCCCATTTCGTCGTAATTTAATTGCAAATTACTTCCTTTTGTGTGTGCATTCGTCGTCAGTAATTGTAGCTTCATTTGTTGCTTTTGTTTTTGGCATTACACACACACATACATACACATATATATATATTTCTTGAATTTTGGGTTGTTGCAGTTGTTGTGATTCTTGTTCTCTTTTCTATGAAGTTGTTGCAATCAGTTAAAACTTGGCAAAAACAGCATTTGGTGCATTTGGTGCTTGACGAAAATCACCAACTGGCAACAATCTCACTCTCTCTCTGTCTTGTAGCGGTCCCATGTTAGGTCGCCAAACCAACTACTAGTCAAAATAAATAAATTTTTTCTTTTACAAGAAGAATTAGCAAAAATGCAAAATGAAATTGCAAAAGTTTTACATTTTGAGAGCAGCAAAGCTGAGCAAAAATTAGTTATTGCTGTGTGCAGCATTTGCCACAAACTTTTCTCGTTTTAGTTGCAATTTATGAGAAATTATAAATCGAATTGAGAACATCAAACATTTCTACCATAATGATGAATGCGTCTCTTTATTTCTTATTAAATTTTCTTCTCAGTTTTTATTTAATTTTCTTGAAATAGTCAACTTCTCCTCCCCTCTCTTGGCAAATGAAATTTGCAATTCAATTGAATGAAGAAGGAAAAGTGCACAAACAAAAACAAAGGTAAATCTCTTCGTTTCACTCAAAATCTTGTTTTCATAGCCAAAAGAAATCGGATTTAAATGTCCACTGCCAAGTTCTTTGAATAAGTAGTCGTAAGTTAGTACGCGTATCTCAAGAGTGAGGAAAATAAATGAAGGAATAAATTGAATGCGTTCGTCGTTCTTTGTCTTTTAGGTCAACAGTCACTGGGAAAGTGACTCATTGAGTGAGTTAGTGATGGGGTGGTTTGGTAGATGAATAGATGGATGGATGGATGATTGAAAGGGAGGAAGACAGACGTTAATATTGAATTGCATTTAACATTTTTTGCATAATTCAAAAGTAAAGTTAAATTGTAACAACAATGATAGTCGGGAAAACAACAACTTTTGCTGTAGAGAAGAATGAAAAACAAATTGAGAAAAACCTTAGAATTTTTTACATCAAAGCGTCCATCATTTTGCCTTCAAACAAAAGCATTAAATCCTTGGCTGTTGTAGTCATCATCATCATCATCAACATCACAGTGTAGTGTTGTAGGTGGCGCTATGCACACTTCACAAATCACAACTTTCAGTTGAGTACAACAATAACAACGACCATAGTAAGTAGTAACAACAACGCAATGTAGTAGAATGGAACGTTGAAAGTAACAAGAGAGCAAGAGCCTTGGCACTTACTTGCCCAACAAAGTAGAAAATCCTTTAAAATAACAGAAAATTTAACGCTTAAACGCAGCTCATTCTTCTTTCATCGTGTCGCTATAGTCATCGCCATCATTATCATCATCATCATCCCAGTTACCCATCGTCATAGTTGTCGTCATCATGCTGTGACCATCCAATTTATAAGAGGTTTGTCCGAAAAGTATTCAACCTATGCTAAAAAATGATTGCCAAAATATTGAAGTGACCTTTTACGGACTGAATGTTTGGGGACGAATGTATGGCCAAAACACAGATGCATACGCGGTTTAAAGTTGACCGCAAGTCTGTTGACAGTGACAGAGATCGTCATTTAAACTAAGATCCTGATAACGTGTACTTCATTCAGTGAATGTTGTGTATGTGCTTCATTTGTTTTGAAATTACAACGAATTTATTAAAATTCTACAAACAGATTTACTGGACTGATCCTCTATCAATTTTGGATTACTTCAAAGAAAACCACGAACTGGAGAAAGAAAATTAAGTAATGAATGTAAGTCGTTGACTTTTGGGACACACTTCGTTTTATGTCGTTTGCCTTTTGTCTTTGTTGGTCCACAGTCTGAAACGGAGAAGGAGGAAACTGTTAAATTGCATACAGAAAGATTCGTTTTTCTTCTACAAGACTATGAGCACGAGTACTTTGCCTTTCGACACTTTACTTTCTCTTTTGTTATTCTTCTACAGCACTGCAGAAGAAAAAGAACTCTACTTCTATGATGCTTCATGGGCAAATCGTAACCAATTCCCAGCTCCTGTGCATCACCAAAAACACCTTCAGTCGACAATGTGGGCGAATCCTTTGCGCTTATCAATTGCACCATTGTTTCTTGTCTTCTTGCCCAGCGTAATATTCAATTGGTTTTTCCTTTTCAACAAAATTTATGCAAATTAAAAATACAAAAGGCATCGAAGGTACAATACTAGACTAAGTAGAATACTATAAGTTAAGGGGTATGAAGACAGAAATCCTATTTTTAATGATAATTATCTTAATTGGAGTTTTTGGATTAAGAAATAATCACAGAAACTATTTAACAATTTAATTAAAAATACAAAAAGTTAAATCTAACCTACCTAACTATGTATGTATGTATGTATCTACGAACCTCACAAGGATATTTTATATTAGAGAGATAACTTATTAATTTCAATTCATTCATTTTATATTCACTCAACTCATCCTGCTACTTTCAGTGCCGGTTGCAATGAAACAAGATATCGAAGAAGTCGAGTGGGGGATGAGGAAGTTGATGGGGAGGAGAATAGTTTAAACTAATATGCATATTTATTAAGTGTAATTACTTTGGCTGTTGTGCTCATTAAAAACTATTGTACCCAAAAGCGAAGCATTCGTTCATTTTTCAAAATGCAAATTAAAACGCTTAATCTTGAAGTTGATTTTCTTGTGGCAACTTTGAGTAATATGCCATTATTATCCCTTCATACTTGTATGGTACATTTTACAACTTAGTTGCTTTAACATCATATGAAACTCCATAGTATTCTAGTCAAGTCGACTGACTCCGATGTCGATCTTTCTCTTAGTTTGTAATTTTAATCAATTTATCTTAATTTCGTTTGAAGTGCGCATTAACCTAAAGGATGCGAAGCGAGCCAAGAGTTGAGTGGATATCCTTGACTCCATACAAACAGAAATGAATCAAATAGTTACGTTGGAAAGTGTGTGTAGTGTGGAAAGAGAAGGGTATTAGGTAAATGAGAGATGGCGAATTAGTTCCTTGCTTGCTTCCTTGCTTTAATGTCTTGACTGTTTGTGCACAAGTGTTTTGTTTTTTTTTGCTTTGTTTTGATTCGATATTATAACGTTATACCGGCTAAACATTATTCTTCGATGCTAGGCGAATGTGTTTCTTATCTAAACCTTTAACTTTGACGCCCATATTGTGGCAACAACACCAAGAGCAACATCACCAGCAAAAGTATGTATGTAGATATCTACTAGCCACCTTGCGGTGTTTCAAAGGTGATGATGAACAAGCTGAAGAAACAGATACTCACACATTAAACAAAATGATGGCAGGATGGATGCTTTGTCTGGCTGCATTGGTCGGCACAGGCCTGAACGCAAGACTCAGGCTCATGCTCAAGCCCTGGCAAAGGTGATGTTTCATTTTCACATTACTCATTTATCTCGTTTAGCATCGAGACCTGAATGGAGACAAGGATAATATAGAGGATGATGATGATGAAGATGGGTATGAGAATCGTATTCTGAACAACAAGATGAATATTTTGTACTTTGTCTAAGTTGTTGCTGCTATTGTTGTTGGACAGTTGGGTGTGGTATACTATTTGAGATACTCATAGTACTTATTTAGAGGAGTGGAATAGAGTAGTTGGGTGGTGATAAAGCAAGTGTCTGTGGCCAAAGTTACTTGAAATTGATGTTAAATGTTTAATGCTTGCCTGTACAAAGTTGAGCTGAGAGTTGAAGTTGAATTGAGCTGAGCTGAGCTGAGTTGTGCTACTAAGATGAGTTAGTTTGAGTTTAAGGTGTGAACTTCTCATTTGAGGCACATTGAAGAAAGCAGCTAAGGAGGCATTATTTGCTTATTAATGACCACTGACTATGAGTTTAAGTGAGCAACTGACTGACAAAGTGACTGACTGACTGTGCGCCTGAGTAAGTAAGTGCGTAACTGATTGAGTGAGTGACTGACTGACTGAATGAGTGGGTGAGTAAGTGAGTGATGGTCAAAGTGAGTTGAAAAATGTGTGTGTGTGTTGGCCCAAGGGCTCATTATAATCAAATAAGCTATTGCTGTAATTTTGTGGTTATAGCTGGATATTCAAGTAATAGATACTATAATATTTAGTTCATTAAAGCTTTAAAAATCTTTGGAAATTTTCTTCTACTATTTGTTGTTCTTTTCTTTTATTTTTTTTTTCATCAACTCATGCATAAAAATCATTCGTAAGTTGGCAAAAAATAAAACTTAAATAAAATTCTAAATAAAATATACATTTTTACAATATTATATATCATAGTACACATATACTATACTTCGATTCGTTGTTATCCTTTCGCCTCTTCCCTAGTCCCTCCCTCGCTACAAGATTCATCGTTCATCATTCAACATTGTCGGAAATGCAGTCAACTTGTTCAAATCGAGTATTGCACTTCCTTCTTCCTTTCATATAACAATATTTGTATGAGTTTGACTAACTAGTGTGTGAGTGTGATTGCATCTGTGTGTGGTTGTGTATAAAATGCAAATGCAATATAAACAAAATTTAGCATATTTATTTCGTTCGCATCGGTAAAGACGTAGCAATTTTTACGCTTCATTGCAATGAAAAATCTGCATTTGATATGGTAAAATGAATGGCATCAGCAAAGGCAACAGCAAAGGCATAGCCAAGTCAACAAAACTTAACTGAATTGAGCAGAACAGTATAGAACAGTACAGAACTGAAGTCAAGTCAATTCAATTCAAGTCAAGTCAAGACAGGTTAGCAGTCAACTTGCAATCATCATCATCAGAAGGACAAACTCTTTTCTCATGTAGGTGTTGTGTATTACGAATGTGTGTGCGCGTGTGTGTGGTATTTTATCTAGATGCATTCAATCAATATTTGTAGCTATGTCAATATCAACATAAATAAAATCAAACAAGAAATGATTTCTATGAAAACTTGCTACTCTTTACTTTTTTTTTGCCTCTCATATTTATAAAGAAATATATATAACACTTAAACAGCATAAAAATATTGTCTTGGGTGTACTACAAGTAAATCTTAAACCATTTTGAACAAATTACATAAGTAATACAAGTATTTGTGCCTACACTGTCAAATTCCCAGAAAGGCATTTTAAGGCGTCTGAATTGATGCTTCAATGGTAAAAAGAAAAGTCTTTTTATATCGAATTGTTACTGTCATATAGGCTGCCTGGGTAACAATAACAAATCACTCAGAAACCAAATACCCATGACTACAAAAGTCTTGTACTATATAACGAACTGTTGAGTGCAGGTGAAACCAACACTAAAGATAAAGATAATTGAAAGATAAATCTAAACCATGGAGAGCTGAAACAAGACATTATTTTTGTCAAATGAGAAGTTCTCTCTCTATAAGTACCACACCTTGACCTTTCTGACTTGCTTTCTGACTACCATTCTGAATACCTTACTGACTATCTTTCTGACTGCCATTGAGACTACCTTGCTGAATGAACTTTCTGACTACCTTTCTGAATAACTTTCCGATTACTTTTCTGACTTGCCTCTGACTACCTTTCCGAATACCATTTTGACTACCTTTCTGAGTAACTTTTTGACTACCATTCTGACTACTATTCTGAATACCTTTTTGACTTTCTGATTAACTATCTGAATATCTTTGTGACTAGCATTGTAACTACCTTTCTGAAGATTTTTCTCACTACCTTTCTGACTATATTTCAGACTACCTTTTTAAATGTCTTTCTGACTACCTTCTTGAATGTTTTTCTGACTATCTTTCTGACTACCTTACTGACTTATATCTTACTTCCTTTCTGACTACCATTCTGAATACCTTTCGGACTATGTTTCTGACTACCTTTCTGGGTATTTTTCTGACTACCTTTCTGACTACCTTTTCTACTGCCATTCTGATTACCTTTCAGAATAACTTTTTGACTACCTTTCTGACTCCCATTCTGAATACCTTTCTGACTACAATTGTGACTACCTTTCTGAAGATTTCTCTCACTACCATTCTGACTTCCTTCCTGACTATATTTCAGACTACTTTTTCAATGTCTTTCTGACTGCCTTTTTGACTACATTTTTGAATGTTTTTCTGACTATTTTTCTTACTACCATTCTGACTTCCTTTCTGACTACCTCTCTGACTACGTTTCCGACTAACATTCTTACTATCTTTCCGACTACCTTTCCGACTACCATTCTGACTACCTTTCTAACTACCATTCTGACTACCTTTCTAACTACCATACTGAATACCTTTCTTACTATATTTCAGACTTCTTTTTTGACTACCATTCTGACTGGCTTTCTGACTACAACATATATTTGTAACTTCCATTCTGAGTATCCTTAATTTCCTAGCAAAATGTCTTCTGGCAAAGTTATGGATCAATCAAAGGAAAAATGAATTATAATTTTTATAATTTTTTTCAAATAAAGCCTCAATATCAAGGGTTTACGACTGACTTATTTGTACACCCAGTATAAAAAGAAAAATTATGAAATAATCAAAATTTCTTAATTGATTGAAAAACTCATAATTTAAAAGTTAACAAGTTTTTCCGAACACACAACTCCCTGTGAGACATGTATGTAGTACATACATGTGTGAACGAACATTGACAGAGTCTTACATCCATAGAACAAACAAAAGCTAATCAACTCAATCTGGTTGCCATTTCAAAGAAAACAGATAACGAAATGAAAACGAAACAAAGTAACTTTGCAGATGAAATGATAAAAAGACGGAGGAATGGATAGAAAGTAAGTCTGACTGAATGACTGACTGTGGTACAGAATCATATTCTGACGTTAAATCTAAATGAGGTTATAATTAAAAAAGTTTTCTTATTTTCTACACTTCTTCGTCTTTTACTGCTTTGCTTCCTTACTTGTCTTGTCTTGTCTTGTCTTGTCTTGTCTTGCCTTGCCTTGTCTTATATCCTGACTTGTTTTGTTTTTGGTTTAGCTAGTATATTTTCTCGTTTTGATCTCTGCAAATGAAGAAACAAGTAATTCGCCTAATAACGAGCTTATGTAATTAGCTCATAAACAAGAAGACTCATAGAAAAGACAAGCTAAGTAGAAAAAGCGGGTGAAGGGCATTATATCTGGACTACTAGTAAAATAATTCACAAATAAACACACATGTATCTTGATACAACAACACCAATAATAACTGCAGCAATACCACCAGCAGCAGCAATACTCTGATTTCTAAAACCAAACGAAGTAAGAAAATTAGTAGTAGTAAAAGAACAATATGAACTCTGATGATGTTGCTGATAATGATGATGATGACGACTCTGTAAAAAGTAATGAAAAAGTTGAGAATATCAACGAAAAAGTTTATAAAATTGACGCTGCCATGTAGAAAGCTTCTTATTCTTTTTTTACTTATCATTTAATTTATCCTACTCTTAGTCCTGGCCTTGCTTTTGTTCCATCTGTTTACGTTGCTACTCTAACTTGGCATTGACTTTATCACCTGCTGTTGTCTGTCAGATTCCCCATGCGTCATCCATCGTTGTCGTCTGTCTCTCCTTCTCCAATTTTGGAAAGTATTGTAAAAAAGATGAAAATTCGTCAATGAGCTTAAACTTTGTCATAAGTTGACAAAGCTAAAGCAGCAGTAGCAACTTTATAGAATTTACTGTAAAATAACAAGGATAGAAGACATTTTCGAACAGAGATAGAGAAAGAAAGAGAGGGTCACAAAGGTAGACGGAAAGGAGAAGTAGAGTAGAGAGGAGGGAGAGATAGAACAAGTCGACACCGGTTTAAATTGAATTTCCTTACAAACAAAAATTTTTGTAATTAGCAAAAACTTTGTTTTTTCATGACACTAATAACTGGGGAACGGAGGGTGGATAAGAGAGGTGTGAGATTAAGAATAAGAGAGAATAGATTGACAATTTTAAAGAAACAGGGAATCTTAAAGTCATTTTTTCAACAAAAATTTGTATAAAAGACAAAAAAAAAAAAAATATATATATATACAAGGAATAGCTTATTATTATTAATTTGGGCGTTAAAGTACCATCTATATATGTACATCTAAATATGAGTTCTATGGATTCCGAAACTGCTGGACCGATTTTGATGAAATTTTCAGGAAAACTCGAGCATAGTCTAAGTAGTGTTACTCTGAAGTTAGGTACATTCGAACGGTGTAATCTATTCAAGAATTTTAAGAATTTTATTGCCAAAAGGGAAGAAAAATGCACATCAATCTTCTTAAAATATTATATTTTTTGGTACATTACATAAAATTGACATTATTATATTAGGTATATTATAAAATTGCGTATTTAATGATCCCAAAAAAAAAAAATTTAAAATTGACAAATAAGTGATGTTCAGACGTGTATTGCAAGGACGCCCCTCGCACTTTAGCCACCGTCCCGTTGAGTATCCCGCTTCGTGGTCGCACACTATTCCTATTGGTGATGGAAGACTATGTCGACAAGTCATATATTAAATTATAGATGACCAGTCATGGTGACTGTGTCTTATATGTCCTAAAAGTGTATACATATGACATTCTGAATCCTATCCCAATTTAGACATATAAATAGAATTCTACCCCATTCAAACATTCGAACATTCAAATTCTAAATCAATTTCCAACCCATATTTCTACAAGTGAAAATATTGTGTTTGAAAGTTAAAACTCTAAATGATAATGCCACCATTGACCCCAGTGGTCCGCACACCACTGTTTAAGAACCACTGGCTTAAAGAGTATGGAAGTAAAGGAAGGCAAATACAATTGTCATCTGTTAAAAGTTGTGTTTTTTTATCTTCTTCAAAAAATTGCGTTAATTAATTTATGTTCGTTTTGTTGTTTTTTGTTTTTTTGGTTCTTTTTGGAATACTAAATTTTGACATTTTTGTTTTATTTTATCAGTTTTTGAAAAGATATTTTTTTTGCTTCATTTTTTCTATTATACTTTTTATGGCTGATGTAGCAATTTTAATTACAAAATGGCGTACTTAATTGCTTTTCACACTATAAACACACACACAATTATATACAATAACAAAAAAAAAAAACAAAATAAAAGAAAAAAAAATACATTAAATACTTACGAAATAACAAACATGATGATGCAAGGATATGGTTGCGTTGTTGCTAGGGGTATGTCACCTACAACACTCTCTCATAAAATAGCAGTTAATTCTGTTGTTGTTGTCGTTGTCATTGGTATGGCTGGCTGTCTGTCTACCGGAGACAGCATTCGGCCAAAAACACTTCCGTTGACATTTCAATTACCCTCTAACTACTACTTCATAAAATTTTTACCACTGACCAAATGCACTGAGCAGCTTCAGATACTTCAGCTGGTTGAACAGCAAATATTTCAAAGTATATGTGTGTATTTGTATCTGGCTTTGTATATTGTTTTTTTGTAGCTGGTTGATCATAACAACGGGTAACAATTTTTTGATTAATGTGTCTGCAACAAATTATAAATAGCAGCAGACAATATTCACCAGTCACAAACACACAAAATCATAGATATAAACGAATACATTGGCATCTCTTTAGCAATTTCTCACATGCTGTGAGTTTTTTTTTTAATGAAATAAAACAAATATTTCAAAAGAATTCTATATGAATTTGAGCTTGAATTGCATTTTAATCTAATTAGAAAATTTTCATTATATTTATCATCCATTCAACAACTTATCATTAAAGTTAACTCAATGAAATTGAATTTAATTCATTTATTGATTTAATTCTCTGAGATTTTCTATATGAAACTAAAGAATTCAATGTATGTAGTAAATTAAAAGTCATAACTTGCATAAACTTCAATAACATTAAAATCATTACTAATTGAATTAAAGAACTTAAAAGTTTTCCACACACAACCAGAGAAAATAAAAGTAAGAAACGAAGAAAATCCTTTCTCTCTGAAAAGAAAACTTTAAAATTCAATTAAAAATTATGCAAGGCGGCAAAGAAAAGCTTAAAAAACTAACAAAATAATAAGAAAATAGGAAAACGGCAAAAAGGAAACGACGAAAAAACCATATAAATATTTTAGAAAAAAAAAGAAGAAGTAAAATAAGGAAAAATTCAAAAGTAAAACAACATAAAAAGCTGTGGCAAAAAGTAGTTACGCTGATGATCATGATGGGGGATGATGATTCATTTGGTTGATGACTTGACTACTACAACGAGTTACGTTTCGCAAAATTATTACTTGAAATTACTGCAAAGAAAATTCGCACATAATTTGATTAAAAAGTTACACGCATTCGCAACAACTTTGTGTCAAAAACTATAGTAGAAAAACAGCAATGAAAGGAAAGGAAGTAAAAGTGCATGACTTTAGAAAAGGGAATGAAATAATCAACTAACAAAAACTAAAAAAAGCACAGTAAGCAAAGAAGAGCAGAGAAAGTTCAACGACAAAAATAAAGAAAAAATAACAAATGAAGAGAAAAAAACATATGAGCAATGAACTTAAATGTTTGTAAAATAGTGAGAAAGATGAAGGGAAGGAAATGCGACTCAACTGATATGTAGTGTGTGTTGCCTACTTTTGAGCGTTTCAGTGCAGTGTTGATGATGCTGCTTGGCATGCGGTTTAACGCTTGAAAAAAGCGGTTATAAAACTTTTCAGTTTTCAGTCAGAAGCTAAACCAAAGATACCCACTGACAGAACATGAAGGTGGCTAAGAAAGGCAGGCATGGAGACAGGCAGACGGATGCGGTTTTCTTGTCAACCGCGCCTGCGATGACTAAAGCAGACAACGTGGTTTTGATCCGGTTCGGTTCGTTTTGGTTTAGTTTGGTTTGGTTATATTGGGTTTTGTTTTTTTTTGTGAAAAGAGAAACCTCAGCTTGTAGTAGTAAATTCAATATTGTCCTTTTAGTTATTCATCTGTTAGTTGTTGAATTTTTTAAGTTATGATGCAAGTTGTGACAATGAAATGACAGAAACAATCATTAAATATTAAGTATACACAATTGCAAGTGGACTGGCAGATATAATTTGGCTCATCTTAAGATTAAAATAATAAAGGAATACTTTTTTCCCCTTTTTTCTTAGTCTAAGATGCTTCCAGCTCTATTGTAAGTAGAAGAAGACAGAAGTAGAGCTAATTAAGGTACCGAATTGATTTCATTTCGAACAGGACGATGACCAATCGGTTGCTATGTGATATTAATTGGTCGTTCTATCAGCTGAAGAGGAATGGTCAGATTCAAGAGTCTGTATAGGAATGAGTTCCTGACATATCATGTATAACTTGTTATCAGGAGAAGTGGCTTGTTTTGCAAGACTTGCATTCTCTTCGACTGGAATTTGACAATATTTCAGAGCTAATGATCTCTCTTCCTCTTCGAACTATATACCACAGATAAAATAGATTACTTGAAAATGAGTCTCTCATCTGAAAAACAGACTCTTCATTGTACTTTCTTCAACTGACAATACTTCTTACTTTCATTAAATTCTACAAAAATTTCTTTGCAAATGAAATCATGATATTAAGAATTAATAGAAAAATAAACAAACAAACAACTAAATAAATTAAAAATACAATTTTAAAACATTTAAAGAAAAAGAACATATTAAATGAAAAAGTTCATAACAAGTCGCGAGCTAATCAAATATTTGCAGCATACTTTCGAGCGCGCTCAGCTTAGCTTACCATACAACAATGGAAATCTGTTAGACACGTGTGTCAAACACATATGACAACAACTCAAGCACACAAACAGATTCATACACAGAAACAGTCGCAAACTCACACACACACGCATATGCAAAGCTGTTTTTTTTTTCATAGAAAAAGAGAGACCTCATCAACCCAACATAGTATCCTCATGAACAGAATCTGAAACAATGAAATGAGGAATAAAGTTGGGTGCAGTTTGTTTTTCTTTTTTACTTTTGCTTTTGTTTTTGTTTTGTTTCTGTTTATGTCTCTTATTTTCTTTAAATTGAAAATTATGATGAAAAAGTTGTAAATCCCTTATATTTTGGGGGTATTTAAGGGTTTATTAGTGGGTAGGCACCACTCACACTGTCACTGTCACTGTAACTGTATGAATGTAAATGTATCATGTATCTACATATACAACATACTCATTCAAGTCACTTATATGTATTTACAACAAGGGATTGATGATGTTTAATTAAATTAAACCGCGTCCTATGAGTTAAGTTCGCCTGTGTGTATGGGTGGGGTTATGTATTTATTTTATAAGCACATTTGTATGTGAGTTTATCATATGTGTATGTTGCTTACAATGAAGGGTGTCATTAATACTGTGATGCTTAAGTTTGGGTAGAGGCTTTTGTTTTATGTGTGCTCATCAGCATTATTTTTATTAGTGAGAGTTGGAGATCCTTCATTACAAAGAAGACAAATAAACAAACAGAAAAAAGGGTCAAAAAGGTACACAATTTCAGGTGCTTTAACATAATACGACACAAAATACTTAAGTGTGATATTCTCCTCTATCACAATACATGTATCTACTTATTTTTTATCATTGTTAATCATTTTATTATTACTAAAGACAAAAGATATTTGATGATGATGATGATGATGTCTTTGTTGTGGTTATGTTATAAGTATGTTGCTCTTTTTATGACTTGATATTGTTTGTTTCTTTTGATGATCCTATTAATTTTTGTTATATGATTATTAAATGTTTTTCTTCATTTATCTTCATTCTAAAATCCGCTTAAAATCACAAATGCTTGAGTACACTTTATTGCCTGAACCTGATAGAGTTGATGGTATTTGCTTTTTCAATTTACCACTCTTTAAGTGTGTCTATCTATTTATCAGTCGATGTATCTATCTATTAGTTACTCAACCTACTTGAAATGCTTATAACCTTTGCTATCGACCCTGACTGTATCTATCAATCTACGTATTTGTTCGTTTGTTCCAATGTCCGTCTGTGTGTTGTCACTCGCCACTGCTGTCGTTTGTTTATTATTATTATTACATTCCTTGACACTACATTTCAATTAAATTTATAATATAGTGCCGCACTTTAGTTAGTGCATAGTCGTTTGTTTGCTGTTTGTTTATTTGTTTATTTATTTTGATTTATTTCATGTGGAAATGATGCAGTGCAACCAAAGAAAGTATCCACCACGACTATTGGCAATGCCATTTCCGTTTGCAGCACTCAACTTGAAATTCGACTTTATTCTTGTGCTATTGCTTCTCTTGATGAAACCAAGTTCTGCCTGCCAGCTATTTTTATTACATTTGTGAGCATATCATCTTAGTAATAGTAGAAGTACTAGTAGTATGTGTCTCTATGTATATGAGTAGTTCAAGTACAGCGATCCCCTTTGCTAAGCATACTTTTGTGAAGAATTTTTGATTTCATTTTCTATTTACATTTCATACACTCAATTTTTTTTTTCGTTTAGTATTTATTTTTTGTCTGTTAAATTGTTTGTTGTTTGTTTATTTGGTTGCTAATAGAAAAGAAAACCACCCATGGAATTGGGGTTGTTGTTATATAATAATAATTTGTTTGCAGACAACTTTTGTTTGTAGTAAGGAGGGTGAATGAATGAAGCTGCACGTGCAACTCTCGCACCAATTATTCAAAAATATGAAAATCCTAAAATATAATTCTATGCCAAAATTAAAAGTTTTTTTTTATTATATTTTATTTAAAAATTAGTTTTTTTAAATTTTGTATATTAATGAGAAAATTAATGGAAAACTACTATTTCATGCTGAATTTTTCATGTTGAAAAAGGCCTTGAAATATGAAACAAAAGTAACAAAAAATAGAAATGATAGAAAAAACAAAGAAACCAAAGAAAAGCATTGAGAATTGAAAACTTTTTAATTGGTCGAGGTAACTAAAAATGAGCAAAGCTATTTAATTAATTTTCAAAGGAAAAATGAAAAACTTATTTCCAAAGATTTTCATCTTCTTTCTCCTTCATTTTCTCTATTTTCAACCCACAAAAAAATAAAATAAAAAATATGATAACAAAAAGAAAAACAAGAGAATAGAATAAAAATAAGAAAAACAAATCGGGCTCATAATTTTCAAAGCAACGTTGAACTTATTAAAAAATCATTCTACTTAAAGAATTTTAAACCAATTAAAAACTTCACTTTGACTTTACGAAAGAAAAGCTACGAAACTTGTTTGGGTTTAAGCTTTTCTTCAATTTTCCATCATTTGTTTTCTTTTCTTTTTCATTCTCTCTTCTACATTACCTATTCATGCTGATCAAAGTAGAAAATTTTTGGTAAACTGGGAAAGTTTTATAAGAAAGCAAAAAGTTTCTTTTTTAAGCAAATCATCAAGTTTGTCATAAAGGTTTCTATAGTTTTTCCAATTTTTTAAATCAGAAATATTTATTTTTTTAAGTTTCCTAGCTTCCGCCCTTGCATTTATTAAATCTAATCTATTAATTTTTTTTTTTAAGATATTTAAAGAAATTTTCGCAAATCAATTGGCATGGCAATTTAAACACACAAAATTTGTGATAATTAAAGGTCAGGGGTATGTATGACACTTTCACTAAAACGAAATAAATGTTTTGCTTTTGTTATTCTTGTATGAAAATACATTTTAATGAAATCCGAAACAGTTAAGCAAGAAGCACGATGATGTGTTCACATTCTATGACCTTTGTGTGTGACACATGGAAATAGTAAAGGTGAAAAGGAATCAAACTGGTTTATTTGTTTGAGTGTGTACTTTTGAAAACTCTTTAGATTGTGTTAAGTCTAGAAAGTCAAAATAATCTTAGCAATCTCAATCTCATTATATCTTTCTGCTAGATTTTCGGAAAAGAAAACCTTCCAATCGAATGTACGTACTTACCTATTAAGATTGTAGTTTAGATTTTTCAAAGTTTATGTTTGTCTGTCATCCTTTTTTTTCAACCTTAAAAATTTTAATTGGACATGAAATTGGAAACTCCGAATTAGTCTGAATTTTCTATTCTCGAAAGCTGCATCATTCCTCTCTATTACATTTTTTCATACTAAGAAAAGAATACACACAAAATGAGATTTGAAAAAATAAATATCAAAAGTGAATAAGAAAAAATCTCTATTGAAATTCATAAAATTATCAAATTTATTTTATTTAATTTTTAGAATTAAATTTACAATTGATTCTAAATTTTTTTTTTTTTATTGTTTTCTGCATTTATGATTTTTCATTTCATTTATTCCAGTTTCATGAATATTTTTACATTTAATTAATAATTTTGCTAATTTGCAGAATTCATTAAAATTACATACATAAATATCTGAAAGAAAAAACAAACATTTAAATATTAATCAGTAGTTTTTGTAGCTTATGACACAGTTATTCAAATGAAATAATTAATTACAACATTTTATTTTATATTTATTTTATTCTCTGTTATCATCATGATCATCATTTTAATTTAATATTTATGAAAAGTTGAGTTGCTTTGAAATATATCAACTACTACTTAACATTAATGGAATTATTATATTGCGGTTTGTTGTTTTTATTGCCATCATTTATCTAATTTGCAATTTGCAGTATGTACTACCTATCTCTTTGTGAAAGTTATTTGAAATACATAAGTATATACAAGTTAAATATAAAATTAAATTTATTAAAAAATTGTACGAGCCCTAACCACTATTAATTGGCACGGCATATTTTTTTTTTATAGTTCAAGTTTCAATGGCTTCTATTTATGTCTAAGTAATAATTGAACATACACTACTGTACTTTTTAGAAAGGTTATTTAATTATCTTTAATTTGACATTAAAACATGCACATATTTCATATAAAAAAATTGAAAATATATAATTAAACCAAACGACTTCAATAATACATTAATTATTTTCTACCATTATTAATTGATACGGCAACGATATCTTTAAATAAATACTGTAAAAAGTAGAAATGTAAACAAAAACTGTAAGAGTGACGGTATAAGGAATGTTGCGATGTAGGAAAAGCAAAACCGTCTGGCATTTGGTTGATGTTTTATTTCAATTTAATCTCATTTTGTGCACAATGGTATGTGGTAAGCCAGTGTGTGAGCAAATTCGAGCCTTTATTATTGAAAAATCCAACAGCAACAGCTATGGCAAAATGTCAAAGTTGTCTTAAGTTATCCAAGTCTACAGTGCGATATATAGTGCAAAGCTATAAAATATTGGTAACATTCTCAATAATACAGCCAAGAAAGGTCGAGTCTTAAATATTACTCCACGTGGCAAAATCGGCGAAGTAACGTTAGAGATATAGCGGTAAAATGGGTTGAAAATATTTGAAAACAGTAAAACGTGAGTAAACGCGCCAGCTAATGGAAATGTTCACTGCACGCCCGAAGAAGGAAAATCTCAACGATACATTGGAATTTTGTTGAATCTGTGTGTTATTACTTACTATGCAAGATACTTTTAAAATACAACTGGCCATGGTAGGTCAACAAAAACAACCCCAATACCTTGACCAATGCATTATAATTCTATCGAAATTGCATTCATTCAAATTATCAAGGATCATTTCAACAGAAATCGGAAATGTTATGACATTGCATGTCAATCAATAGATTGTTTGACGAGGAAAAAATATGTCGATGAGATTAAAATTCTCTAAGGTATACAGATCCATTGGGTAGGATGGAAAGGTGTAATAAATGGCACAATATCCTTATCAATGATGAGATGTAGATATATTTATCTGTGGGAGAAATGTAAGTCATCCGTAATGGAAGAATAAGAAAATATTTACGGCTTTTAATTTCTATTTAATATTTTATAAACTGTGATATCAGTTTCCATAGAAGAAGATGGATCCTCCTTGGCATATCTAAATCGATTAATTTCCGCTAATACTTAATAAAATAGTACTTTAGTATGGTTCTCTGCGTTACAAACATCATGATAGTATGATAAATTCTATTTACATAAGTGTGAAAAGTATCAAAAAAAAAAAAACAAAAGAAGATCTATCGGAAAACATCATAAAAACGGCTGTAGGGTTGCAGTGATTGGTTGCTAAATAAACCGCTAATATATAAAAAATACAATACAATTTAAATGAAAGATTTTTTCTGAATATACTACGCGTATCTGGAAATGTTTATTCTTTATTTTTCGATTGTGTGAATTTGTAAATAATTTTTCAAGTATTCAACACGTTTATTTTTAGATACGCATCAAGTTGATTTATTTGCTTCGCTTTTTGCTTGTCTTCTTTCATTTTCATTCATACACACACATACAAACATACTACTATACATGTGAACACTTGAATAAACCCAGGCACACATATACACATATTCATGTATGTACATGTATACATATGAAATGTCCTTGTTCGTTCATCATCATTGCATCTGTAAAATAATTTACATAAGGATAATAGAAAAAATAAATTGATTTTAAATCATTTTCGCAAAAAACGAACAAACGAACGAACGAGAAAAACACCATGAGATGAAGACGTGTCTGTCTGTCTGTCTGGCTGGCTGTCTGTCCATGTATCTATCTACTATGCCAGTCGTCCTTCCTTTGTCCAACCATCGTCGTCTATCTGTTTGACTGTCTGTCTGACAGTCACACTGGGAGACTTTGTGAGAAGCAAACTAAGTGAAATAATGAAGGAATGAATGAATGGATAGGAATGAATGGTGAGGCAGCAGCAGCGGTTCATATGCAAATAAGTGTGAAAATAAGAATAACAAAAGCGACGTTAACGAGAATTCAAAAACAAGATTAAAATAGGAGTGTTCAATGCCCCTTCCTCTTCTCCACCCCTCCATCCTACGCTATTTACCGCATGTTGTGATTTTCATCAGAATTTGTTTCGTCCTTTTACTACACACTAAAATTAAAAGGACATGAGTAAAGATGAAACCCAGAAAGGGGCCGCCATGTTAAGCAAGGCATAATAGTACGAGTAGTATAGAGTACACAGAACAATATTTGACAGACATGACAGTTGCATTCGGTTAACGTGTTTTCCTTACACACACACACACATTAAATTTATTCCCGCTATTTTTAGAATGTATGAGTGTGTGTGTGTGTGTGTGTATGTGAAATGTCATGTTATTCACTAAACGAGTTGAGTTCTCTTTTCTGTATTGTGTTGTGTTGTTCATCATCATCATCATCGCATGCATCGCTATTGCCTTTGAAATGCCAAAAAGTGAACATATTTGGGCGGCAAAAATTTTGAATTTAATATTTTTTGGGCTTAGACTTCATACGTCGCCATGTGGCTGCTGCATGTCACCGCTTGGCATAACCAACTACCAAATACAATAGTGCTAGGAACAGTGGTACAAATTGCATAAATTATTGTATTAAAATTAGTAACATTTTTAATAGTTCAAACACTTTTTTAAACTTATATATTTTTCAATAGAAAATATTTCATTGCTATGAATATCATTGTTTTTTTTTTTTTTGTGTAAATTTAACACATTTGTTGCATTGTCCTTAATAAAAACAATAATAATAATAAAAGGATATACATACATGCACATATTGTCTTCTTGTGGTTATTTCATGACATGCCGCATCAATCTATCACCATCACCATCACTATTATCATCATCATCAGCATCTTCATAATCATAATCAGCCAAGAGAATGTCAGACTCTGCCAGACCTATAACATGCGTTGCCGCTGCTGCTGCATTGTCATGTACATAAGACTACGAAACATGTCACAGCTCTGCTGCAGGATGGCATTCCTTTGAAGGGACCAGGGATGGAGGGAGGTAGTGAGGGAACTACAATAACACCCGCCTGCGTTTTGGTAGAGTTTTGCATACATAAATATTTATGAATTTATTAAAAGTGAGCCCAACTCAGAGCTACGCTGAACTGAACTCAGTTGAGTTGAGCTGAGTGAGTGAGTGCATAACAGAAGTTGTCTATATGACGGAATGACTATGTGACTGACTAACTGAAAGAATGACTGAAAGGACTGACTAAGTGACGCAGTGAGTGAGTAAGTGAGTGAGTGAGTGACTGTTTTGGTTGCTTGACTGAGTCAGTGAATGAATGAGTGAGTCAGTAACTTGGTTAGCACGAATGCCTCATTTCAGAAACGAGCGAAGCGAAAGAATGAATGAGTTTTATATGAGCATCAAGAGTGTAGAAGTGTGAGTTAGTAACTTTGACCAGTGAATGGAATACAAACACACATGCATCCAGAAAGAGCGAAAAATATTATGGAAATTTTTCATCTGTTGTGTTGGTTTTTTTTTTTTTTCATTTTGAGTGCAAAAATTTGCTCCTATGGACATTTCTTTATTGTTAGACTTTTGTTCAATTTTGCTTGTACACAAGTATGCATGTTGTTTGTATATGTGGATGTTGTTGTTATTGTTGCTGCTGCTGTTGTTGTTGTCTGTTAAGCGCATAAAATGGCGCGCACTTGGCCATTCATTTGCCTGAATAAGGCAATCACATTTTTCAGTACCATAATACTCCATCCTGCAGCTGACCCTCTGCTTTAAAAAAAAAAATTGTCCAATTTCTGGTGGGTGACCAAAATAACAGAATTCTGGCATAAACACGAACAAAGGCCCCGAAAGAGGCAATGTCACAAGTGCATACTTGATGTGCCAAAATTGACATCGGAGTGAATGAGTAACTGAGTGAGGAGTGCTTAAGTAACTGGAGGAGAACTATGGGAGGACATTTACGTGCATAATGCATGAAGTTGTCATTATCAGGCCAATTTGAGTTTTGCGCCTAATATTGCCAAAAACCTTCAAAATTGAAATTTCTATACAAGCGCAGCACACACACACATTTGACCAACAACATCAACAACATCATCAAGAACATGATCATCATTGTCATCATCATCATCATCAATTTGGGCTTGAAGCCGCCAATTTCATTGATGGGCACAAGTATCGTGTTAGCCATGATTGCAAATTTTACCAGCAGACCACAATTGACGAACGACTGACGAACAAGTTTTGTATAGTCCATTAAAGGCAATGGCAAAGGCAAAACCTGGTCTGGCCTGGCCTGGCCTGATCTAACTGACTAGGGTAGACAATGCTGGGCCAGATAAGTTCAGTTCAGTTTAGACAAATTGAGAGTACAGATAGGTTCAAGTAATTTTAACTTGATGTCAAAATCAGTCATTGCCATGTCGCAAGTTTTCATTTAACCAAAATTGTATGATAGAAAATTTTAAAACTAAGAGAACGAAATCCTTATCTCAGGCTCTGGCAGCTATTGATGTGGTGGGCATTATTGTAATTACCTGAAGTGCTGATGTCATTTGGGATATACTTATGTATAGAATGGCTATAATACCATGACTTTGGATATATAAGTATGTATGTTGTATGTGCTCGTGTATTATGATGTATTTGCATATGTATTTATGAAGAGTTTCATTGAATTTATGTAAATTTCTTCACTGATGGCGGCATAAAAACAATCAAAAATGCGTTGACAACCGCCATTAATGTGACACATTTATACGCATACGCTTAAGCCAAAGGATCGAAAGGCTCATCATACCATAAGTATAGTGGTGTGTTTTATTTGGAAGCACATACATACATATAAGCATATAAGATTAGCATAAATGCATTAAAAAATATAAAAATTTACATATAATGGTGTTTGCTTTGACATACTCGATGACACTTTCAACTTAAACTGCTGTCACTGGCAAAACAAGCAAAACTGTTGCCTGTTCTCTGTCATAGTAGCATAGTAGCCCAAACTGAAGTTGATGCTGAAGCTGAGATCATCTAACCTAACATGACCCAACAGAATGTTCTCATCATATTCATCATCATCAGCATCATCAGTACCATCATCATCATCATCATTATCATTATTATGATTATACTTGTTGTTCTTCTTGTTCGCGACTTTGTCAACCCTCAAAAATCCGCTCAACAAAAGCTAATTTCATAAAATTTGAATTGCCAAAATATGCTGCTATTTTATGTCATTGTATGACATTCATGTCCTTGTGTATCCGAGTATTTGTGTAAGTCTTCTTGTCCTTATGGAGTTTACCAAGTGCGTGTATTTACATACAAACGACCGACAAACGAAATACAAACATCTACTTATGAGATACTAGTACAATACAATAGAAGCGAATCGTACATATCGTATGTGTCATAAAACCCTCTTGAAAAGTATGTAAATTCTCAGTTTTGAAATTGGGTTCAAAGTCGGGGTCGTTATGGGTATTTTAAACAATTTTGTAATTTTATGTTTTATATTGTGCTTTAGGTAGTAAACATTTTTACATTCTCCCTAGGCCTCTCTCTCTCTCTCCATATTATCATCATCATGTCAAAAAATAAATTAAAATATTTTATGTGGCATGCCACACCACATCATACTACACCACACCACATCATACTACACCACACCACACCACAAAACAACAACAAAGTGTCAAATGGTATTAGTTGTTAGTAATAGCAGTTGTTGCATATGTAATTTCTTTAAATGGTATAATAGAAAATATCCTTTTCAAAATTAAAGTCGCTTTCTCATATTGATTCGATCTTAAACACTTAACCGCTACAGCTGTTAACTACTGTCCTGAGAAACATAGATCCAAATGACATAAGTTATCAGTACAACTGTTTTAAGATAAGACAGTATCATAAGTCTGCATTATATTATAAAAAGCATGTAATATGAGCCTCATAGTTTAAGATATCAAAGTACAATAAGAGGTGTTATTTTGATATTCAAAGAAAAATGGCATTTTTTGAGATAAATGATCGGATGTTTATTTCATTATAATGAATAATGGAAAACAACATCAGCCATATGGCCACCACGACCACGCTTACAGGACCATATCTTTTTCATGAAATTTTCCATAACCAAATCGCAAAGTGACTGCCCTATGTTCTCGATACAATAGCTTTGAGAGCGACTTCAAGGTAAAATTTCCTACCAGGATGGAATGGAAAGAGAACAGCTTTCAGAGTGATTTTGACATTTCAATCTTCACGGATAGGTCGAAGATGGAATGCGGTGTAGGAGCAGGGGTGCACTCACCACAAATAAGCTTGGACCACTCTTTCCGGCTACCCGACGAGGCCACAGTCTTTCAGGAGGAGGTCCTTACCATTAGGGAAGCATGACGGCTGGCCAAAAATAACGCACCGAAAGGTCGTAAGATAGCTTTCTTCGTTGACAGCCAGGCGGCACTCAAAGCACTGCAATCCACCACTGTGAAGTCAAAGCTCGTTAAGGAATGCAGGACGACGATGAGCGAGCTAAGTCCTCAAGCTGATATCACTCTCTTATGGGTTCCCGGCCATAGGAACATAGAGGGGAATGAGAAGGCTGACGAATTGGCTCGTTCGGGTGCTTCTCTTGATGTATCGTTGGCGGAACGAAAATAGGTCTTTTAGACTCATTAACAGAAGACGCTCGGATACCGCAAGGCTCACAGCGGTTTTTACCGGTCACTGGTGTGTAGGGACACACGCGTAGAGACTGGGTATTCCGTTTAGAAGCCATTGTAGGAGCTGCGGAAACGAAGAGGAAGAGGAGTCACTCACCCACTTTCTATGTCAATGCCCAGCCTTGGCAAAGACTAGAAATAAGTTTCTGGGCAAATATTTCATCGACAATCTCTCGGACTGTTCAGTTACATGTCCGGGTGATTTACTCAAATACCTAAATTCGACACGTTGGATTTAGTAATAATGATTGCGTTCGGCGAGGAAGTGGTATCAAAACGGCACTCTAGTGCTAATTGTGGCTCGTAGTGGATTATGCGAGCCAGCCACGGAAACCAACCAACCATGTCCTCGATAGCCTCACGAATTCCATTTTTGAGGTCTTGAATCGACGTGGCCCCAAAAGAAGAAGTCGCGAGGTGTTAAATCACAAGATCTCGGTGGCCAATTGTGATCACCTCTTCGAGAGATAACATGGTCCATAAACTTTTCCCGGAAAAGATCAATGTTTTCTTTGCTTGTGTGGCCGTCTTGTTGAAAGTATACGTTGTCCAGATCAATACCATCCAATTCCGGCCATAAAAAATCATTAATCATCTCTCGATAGCGCAATCCATTCACCGTAACTGTTGCTCCGGCCTTATTTTCAAAAAAGTAAGACGCAATGACCCCGCGGGACCATAAACCGCACCAAACAGTCACACGTTGAAGATGAAGAGGCTTTTCAACAATAACTCTTGGGTTTTCCGAGCCCCAGATGCGACAATTTTCATTGTTCACGTAGCCACCGAGGTGGAAATGGGCCTCATCAGTCAAGATGATTTTTCTATGGAATTCCGGATAATTTCTATGCATTTCAATGACCCAATCAGCAAAGACACGACGTTGTTGCTGATCGGCCGGCATGAGTTCTTGTGTTAACTGAACTATATAAGCCTTAAGACCCAAGTCTTTATGGAAAATAAGGTGGAATGACGTTTGTGGAATGCCCAATTCCAAAGAACGATGAGGAATGGACAAACCTGGGTTTTCTTCAACACCTTGGGCTACAGCAGCAATATTCTCAGTTGTTCTTGAGCGACGTGCACGGGTTTTATTCTTCACATCACTAACTAGTCCCAACAGCTCGAATTTTTCCACCAATTTCTGTATTGCTGTCCGACAAGGTGCTTCACGACGACCAAAAAATGTTTTAGTTTTACGAACCGTCTCTGCCAAATTTTCACTATTTTTAAAAAAAATTACAGCTTCAAAAGTGACATCTACCGAAATAGCGGCCTATTCAAATAACAACTCTTATTGGTGTTCGTTTTTGGACCAAAATCTTATGATGAGCTTATACATCAAACTCAAATACAACAGTAGTCTCGATTATTTGGGATTTAATTGATTAATTTGTTGGAATGGAATTTTCGATAAAATTAAATGGAAATTTGCCATCACTACTGCTCACCATGGACAGGATCATTAACATTCTGTTCACTTGAGTAATTGATCAAGTATATTAGTTTCTTTGCTTTCATAAAGTTTGCCATCGCTTATATTTACCATAGTAAAATGTATAAATGTTTTATTGATTTATATTTAATCACTTCTAAGTGTAATTCACTCATCCATTCAGGCAATAAGTATTCAATGTACTGTATGTGTTCGTGTGTGTGGGTCCTTTGCCCTTGCATACATAAATTGCAATGATGAGCAACACAGATGATGCCATCAATGGCGCGCAATCATAAATAAAATAATGTTTCGCATACTACAATGGAAACAAAAACAATTTCAACAATATAAAAATGAAGGAAGCAAAAGCGAAAAGAATTGAATTCAGTTTTAGTGACATGTGGAAACCCTTCTTGTAAATGGTATGGAAATAAGTTTTGATTTTGAATTTGTTGATCTGAATTGTTCGACTTTATTAAAGAAAATATAAAAAATTATTTATAGATGTTTATTTTGGAAGGGGATTTTACCTCATGCTCATTATCAAGATCTTCTTCACATAGAAAGGATCCCAATGAAGAATCTCGATCACATTCTATTATATAAAAAACCCATAACTATCTGTATAAAATAGTTGAGATTTTATGAGTTTATATGCGGGACATTTGTATTTTGTTTGTCATTAAAATACCTGCTGCTATTATAGTATAAAACACAACTTGCCTGATCAAATCTATGTGTTTTCACCATATTTCCTCTATCTGATCTAGTAGAACTTATATCATATAGTAATATTGGACATTAAATTAAAAAGTAAAACAATCACATTGCATACTTTTGCTTCACGGATATAATATGTTATTGTTAATATTTTCCAGCAAATTTAACAAACATTTATGTAACATATATTGATATGCAATTATAATGTTTTATTTGAATGAAGTCAATCATCATCATCATATCATGTTGCTAAATAACACTACATGCAGTGTACCTGGAATAGAATGTGTACAACATGAGATAAGTTTGAGTTTGTGTTACGGTGCAGTATATGCCACTCTGAGTCTGCGATGCGTAGCGTCTGCAACCATTTTACTTGCAAACAATTTAAACTCGTGTAATTTCTGCCAATGATGATGGCTTTGATGATGATTATGATGATACAAAAGTTTAATAGAAGTGCAAGTGCTATTCCATCTACACACACATGCAATTGTTTGCATAAGACTCTTGTGCAAAATTTTATACTACAATTTAGACATCAAGTTGTGTTCTAGGGAACATCACTCACTCACTCACTCACTCACTTACTCAGTATCTGTCTCTCGTTGACTATGTGAGTGAATGGCAAATGGTAAGAGTACGCACTCTGCCACAAAATGTATTGCATCAGACACAATTCAGATACAATCACTTGCACACACATACATGCACTAGCATTTTATAACCACAGCTATGAATTTACTCAACTAAGTTGTGTGTGTGTGTGTCTTACGTTGCATACCTTAAGGCGCATATTTCTTCACCACACTTCTTAAAGCATTCTAAGGTTAAAATCAGCTTGAAAACCACATAAGCTGTCACTCCCATTCCTATCATTTACCTATATCCATCAACATTTGCTTTCATTTACATCTTTTGGTTTTTTAACCATGTTCTTAAGCTAAACTTACAGTGAGTGTCAGTCTTCTACCATCATTAGTCTTTTGTGACTTCGCGTTTAGACACAATACTCATATACCATATTTGTTTTACCTGTAATATGTCATTCATCTGAATATATGTGCCATTTTCTTGGTTTTGTCTATGACAGTTTGTCTGATTTAATTACAGGAATTGTTTGTTTTGAATGCACTGCATGCATATTTCATTCTATTGAAATTAGCGAAAATATTTCCCAGTTGCATATCACATGATAGAATATGAATTTCATAAAAGAACAGAACAATAATATTTGTGAAAATAATTAATTTAGGATATAATTTACTCACATACTTAATGCACTTAATATTCATATATAATTTAATTGTAATGATAATATAATAATCTGAATATATCCTTTGTAGTCCCTTTATCTATGCAACACAATTTTAACTTAACTCAACTTTACTTGATGCATGTCAAACACGCCTGCAATACTTTGTCATTTGTGTGTTGTGCTTCTCTCGCATACACTCTTTCTCTCTCTGTCATATTCTTATTACTGTTCTTGTTGTTGTTGCTGTTCTTGTTATCCTTTTAGCTGTGGTTATTGTTCTCTTGTACTCCTGTTTACATTAGCACTTCGTCGTCGTCATTTTCTTCCTTTTTCCTTCCCCATTTTCCTTTCTTTATTTTCTATTTTTTTCTGTTGTTATACTTTTGTCACTGTTGACTGCACTCACACTTTTCATTCTTCTTTATGCTCTTTGAATATTCTGAGTTTTCTTCTATTTTCCTCATCATTGTTCTTTTCGCTGTTGTTGTTTATGTTGATGTTGGTAGTGTCATCATTGTTGTTCTTATTGTTGTATCTTTTTAATGTTAATGTGTTGGTAAATGTGACAAAATTAAGTTAACTGCCACATTAACGTTCATGCCAACGACAAAACTTTAGTGGCAACAAGATTGAAAGGCAAATTCAACCAAATGTACTTCTATGTACCATATGTATGTGGCATTGTGTTTGTAATATACATACAGATCCTAAATCCACATATATGAATATTTGTAGGTATATAGTATATATCTTTCATATATCATTTATATGATTGTTTTAATATTTAGTCTAATTTCTTACTTTATTTTTAAGATGAGCGTGTTAGCAATTTTTTTTATTAGTATGCTTCATAATAAATTTCAATAAGAAAGTGTTGCTTTCCGGCACTCGTATAAAAGAGTGGGTGAAATCACTAAAAATTATGATAAATAGTTTCCCAGTGGGAAACATCGAAATACTAGAATTTTTTGCATCTAATCGCGATTCATATTGGGACCCCCACAAGCATAACCGGCACAATTTTGTAGCCAATCTTGTGTACCCTGCATGCACTTAACAAGCACATCTATTATATACATAATACCATGCCATTCCGGTACTCTTGTGTCATGCCAGATTGTACTTACTGACCACTAGTTTTGCGTTGCTCTTCCTTTCAGGCAGTTATACAATATTGTACCATAAAATTTAGTGACACCAATATACCAATACTTAATATACCAATAAGATAAAATATTAAATAAAAAATAAAAAACCACCAAAAAAAAAAAAAACATCAATTGGAAGGAAAACATTCAAGGCTAGGCAAACAAATACAAAATACTTGTTTCTTCATTTGAAATTGAAGAACGAATGGAGAATATCTACTTGAACAAAAATTAAACAGAGCATGATGTACAGAAATAGTCCTGACACCGAAATTATCATTCGTATTTGTAAAATAAAATGGAAAAACGAATTAAATGGCCAAGTGAAGTATTCAAAACTCATACCGAAATCCATATAAACGTTTAAAAATATTCAATTGTACGAACTTCTTTGATTCACGTGGCACTGAACGCGATTAAATGATTGATTAGCTTAGCAATAACAATACGATTAGGTATTTCAAAGGGTGATGGTCTTTTCAGAGACGACATGTTCGTGGCTGGGGAAAAATTGCTATCTACACGTAATTGTTGCGACAAAACCTTTGAGTTTGCACCATTATTCCTGATCTTAAGTCAAAACCATCAGATGCAACTTAACTCGAAGTAACATTATTTTGAGAACTAAAAGTATGTAATGATATTCATTTATATTTATACACATGTGACACTGTTTCCTTCTTCATTGAAAAAATTATAATTTTGGTATATTTTACTCTTATCCATCTTTCAATCAAGGCTGGCCGCATGTGGCCCAAATGAAGTCTGAACGCGGCCTAGACGCGACTGAAGTGACAACAGGGAAGAAACAGAAATTAATTTGGCCCGCTGCGATTTTTTTTTTTGTTTTGTCGCTACTGAAGCACACTTGCAAATGTTGGGCAACTCACTACGTATTCTTCCAGAGGTTAGACATACCAGCTGAAAATATTATTCATATTGGGTTTTTAATATCAAAATTAAAATTTATTAAATTATATCTTGTCCATTCTGATCGACCACCTTCTGGCTTTTTTCGTCTAATACCATTATTAAAGAGAGTGTTGTTGCGGTCAGAACAAATGATTATCTGACGGTGCAATGTTAGGACTGTACGGTGGATGCATCAAAACATCCCAACCAAGGATTTTAAATTTTTTGTGTGTGGGCGTGATGAAACAATGCCCTTTTTCTGTTGAGCAATTTTAGCCTTTTTTCTTCAATTACATCAATTGTTGACATTAGACATTCGAATCAATCGTTTGGTCAGCCTATAGTAGCTTATGATAATGGATGACACCTTTCCAATACCACCAAATACACAGCGTAAATCCTGGTTTTGCTACTGTTTATGGAGCTTCATCTCGTTACAAACAAGGCCGCTTTTGCACCCATCACTCATTGCAATGCGCTTCAAAAAAGGTTCGTTGCAAAAGGCTTAAAACTGTTTTGTTTTCGATGTTAAATTCCTTAGCAATTTCATGATTAGTTTATATGGCGGTTTTGCTGAAATTTTTCCATGAATTCATTGTTTTTCTCAGTGATACGCCGATCTGAGCTTTCTGAGATTTCTAGAAGGAAAGCGGGTGAACCTTTTCTTGGTAGTGGTTTTCGATAGAGCACTTTCACCATAAAAAATTCCAGTTGTCACTTTTTTCTTTTTTCATGTCAGTTTTTGAAATACAATAACAAAATTAATTAATAATGAAATGAATTAGTGAATAATTTATCACTTAAAACTAAATGAATAAATGTTTTGTATAATATTTGCTGAGAGAAATAAATATAAAAATTATCACTAGATATTTCACCTAATTAGAAAAAACAAATACTTGTATGTGTTGTACAATATTTGCCCATTTTAATGGTGATTTGGATTTTGGATTTTGATCGCTTTTGGCAGAAATTCTAATTTATTTTGAACAGTTTTGTTGGCTTCTGCTTCACTTCAATTGACTTCATTTCAATGCACTAATATTATTACATGTAATTTCAAGCGAAATACCATATATTCGAAGCAACATCATTCTGTGTGTTTTTTTGTTTTGCATGCGGTTTCATGGAGCCAAAATAAATGAAGTTGCATGTACTTAGTAAAGTTATTGATCTCTAATTATTTCCAATTGAATTATTTGTTCCATCAACATTGTTGGTGTATTAAAATAGCATAAACAAAAATAAATACAATGCAATTTTGTAAATAAATACAAAATAATTGCAAATGATTTCCAGCCCACATATGGCTAGAGATGCCAAAACAGCATTTTCAACATTTGCAACATGAACGCACATAGTAAAATCAGTAATTTTAACTACAATCATCATGCATAGAATGAATGATTGTTTGATAAAAAATCATTGAAAAGGCAATGTGTTATCAGAAATGACTAGAGGTTGATTAAACGAAGCCACTTTTATAGAAAATTTCCGTAGAATTTTAAAGTAGATTTCATTTATTCCTTTGTAAATTCCGTAGCAATTAAAAAAAATTCCTTTTAAAGTCTTGTTTGTACTAAACTCATTCGTTGCTATGTAACATCAGCAGTAGCAGCAACAGCAGTAGCAGCAAAAAGCAAATATTTCAATTTAAATCAATTAATTTACAAAGCAAAGCTTCAATCAGCACTTGTTGTATTCATCCTCGTCAATGACTCAATAGCTCAATGGCTTTGATGTGCTTAACACATGCAGAAATTATCAAGTCTACCTGATCTTATTACATTATCTCACACATGTACACACACACACACAAATACATTTACTCACTCACTCATTTAGATAGAGCTTTACTATACATACTCGTACATTAACAATTAAACAAACCCCAAAGATCATTTGTATGCAATGCAAATCGGAACTCAATTTTCAATTGGGGAAACATTAGAAGCACTCGAGATTGACTAACGCATGAATAACAACAGTCAAATGAAATGAAAGGCAAGGACAGCATAGCATACTTACATGTATTGGCAATTCTAATATATTTGACTGCTGTACACTCACTCACACATTCAAACATGTACCATATATACAATATAATAATTACACAATCAGTCAGTTACACTTGTGACCAATGAAACAATAAAGCAATCCCAATACTCAAAACCCAATACCAAATACAAATGACAACGACAAGGACGAGGATAATACAAAATATTTAACATTTCCAGCAATCAAATGAAATTCCCTTTGAGTGGCTGCCATGGAAATGTGAGAACATGGAGAAAATGTCTTCATGACATTACAAGTAACTAACAAGATGTGATGTTGTTAATCAAAATTTAATTTTTAATTGCGACTAAAATGAACGAAATTGATTCTTTGTGTATGCTACTCATTTATATCTGCTAATATGTATATTGGTAAAAGGCTACTGCTAAATTATGTCTGTAGCATTCAGAAGAAAATGAAAATAACTTGTAAAGAGGTTTGTTCGTCTGTCTTTCTGGGCTGTAGGTACATGTAGAATTTAGTGTCACCGGGGTAGGTCAAGTTTGATACAAATGTCTATATTTTAAGGATAACACTGTTTTGTGTCACCGCTTTTACCTGCTAGTGCTGCTGCTTCTGTATGATTTTTCTTCTATGTTACTCTGTGACTAAAATATTTTTGTATATAAGTATGAGTAAAAGGATAATAAGAATGATATGATTATCGAGAGGTGCACAAGAAGAGGACAATAAGTTGAATTTACAATCATATTTCTTCTTAATGAGTATGAACAGGCGATTCTATGTGGCATTCATGAATATATGTGAATATTGAAAAGCAGGGAAAGTCAGTTTATTTAGCAAAAAATAAAATCTGGATAAGCTTATGCCGACTTGTTTCTGATTTCATTGGCATTTATTTTGCAGGTCGCATGTCTAATTCACTTGCAATTGATCATGTCAGCATTCTAATTGCTATAGCAATGTAAATTTAAGATTCTTATCAGCTTAGTAGGAAGCAGCGCAGCACAGTAGGTATTATGAAGTGCACATGCAAAAAGAGCATCTAACTGACAGTGACGTAACAGCAAAGAGTATAAAATACATAGAGTGGACAAATCGCTTAATTTAAGCGGAGCGTTTTTTCATTTCATATCCAACAACAAATTGTGTGCCATCTCGAGGAAATCTCGAGGAAACATACACCCAATTTATTGTTTGATTTTAAAATTAAGAGGAACACAACTTAAATTTAGCGGTTTGTCCAGTCTATTTTTACTAGTCTTTGCGTGACAGAACACTAGAAACATTATATTGTATTAAATGAAACTTTATGTCAAAATGCAACAACAAATGTAAGCTGTAAATTTATGGTTTGATAAATCAACAGTACTCTCACTTTTTCAGTTCAAAACTTAGTATTGACTTAGCTTGATTACAGCTGTGCTCCTTATCATCTACTTACATTTGTATGTTAATTTGGAAGAAGCTTTTAGAAGAAATTTGTATGGAAAAAAGTCAATCAATTATTAAAAACATTATACATACAATACAGTAGAGTAGAAATTGGACCAATAAAATTCTTATAAATTCGCTTTTATGAAAGGTTTAAGATACTTATAATGAGATTCATTGCTGGTTCTTTGTTCAAAGAATTCTTTTTGGTTCAATTCAAAATTCGATCATTTTAATCAAAACTAACGACTAAAGCCATAGCACTCGGCAGTAAACATCTTAAGTAATCCTCAAGGTACAACTCCAATGGTTTCATCTGACAGAAGACATAAGATACAATTTGCAAAGGAGTTTCAATATTGCACACAAAGCTGTTGATAATTCACGGAAAAAGCCTAGAATCTAATACCCCGTTTATAAGACACCCGAAACGGTTTGCACTGATATCAGCCTGACTCAGAACAGTTTTTGTTTAGTTATTTATGCGTGAGACGTCTTGCGCTCTTGTTGAAAATGAATATGTATTTCTTAACGTTGCCATATGCATAAAATATGATGCAGGTCACCCCTTAAAATAAGGTCTTGTTTCAAAATCGCATTGTACAAGACAAATGTTCAATGTATAATCCTTATCCTGATTTTTAATAACATTTTGCAATGATTTTTGCAATGTGATTCTATAATTCACAAAATCATTGTGAAAATGATAATAATAATAATAATAATTTGATAGTCTTAAATTTTGTGTTCATATGATTATATACAACCGTTTCCGAATTACCTTTTCTACACTGAGCCTCATATTAGTAAAATACCAAAAATATTCCCCATAACCCCCAAACACAAAAATTTGAATACAGCAAAGCACATGAAATTATACATAACTTCAGATTATACTCTAAAAATTCTTTCTGGATTAATTGTTGTCAGTGTTATGCAATTTTTATGCTTTGAAATAATCATCACATCAGGCTCATTTGATATTATTCTAGTATTATTCACAGCTGTTTTGCAATAGAGAAAGTATATTTTTTCTTATTTCTTCTATACTATAACATACCATATATATATATGGTACATTCACAAAACAAGAGCGTAAGCCGATTTGAGAGTTTAAATTCCATGGGATAAGTTTGTTAAAAAAAACAAGCAACAGCAAGTCTAAAAGAATATAAATATTAAATGGTTTTTCATATGAGTAAATAAATACAAAATTTGCATTATTCTTTATATGAAACATATTTCTTTTATTGTACTTAGTTATTTGAGCTCCCGAAAGAAGGCAATATGTAATAAAAAATTTAATTTTTTACAACATTTTCTTTTATCATACTCACTCCCTTTGTTGTCATTATTGTTCGACTGTTACAATTTCAAAAAAAGCTGCAAAAAAAAGGGAAGAAAGGAAAACAATAACAACAAATCGACAACAATCAACCGCAAGCAGATTTGCATTGTTTCAACAATTTTGCCTTCTAGAGTTTTTTTTTTTCATTTTTTCTGTTTTTCTTTTATTGGTTCTTGTTGTTGATTTTGTAGTTTTTTTTCCTATTCGCATTCTTTTAATTGAAAACTCAATTTGAACACAGGTTCAGAGGCCTACAAAATGGCAAAAAGCGCACATCCAAATGTGTGCACATGTGATTGTTGTTGAAAAGTTTTCAGTGTGCTTAAATGCCGTAGATTTGTTTGCATTTTTTTCCCCCATTTTGAATGATAAACCCCATATGTACTCGTAGTATACCATATAGTACTTGGCTCAATCAGACAGTGGCCAAAGCTTGAATCTACACTCGACTCAGTTCAGCTCAATTCCAGTCAATGCAATTCGATGCGATGCGATTCGCTGCAACAATCGGATGTGAAGTTGCTTTGTGCAATTGACATGCCGATAATTAACAATTAAACGATATCATATTTTGTTCACTCACAGATAAATGAAAAGATATTTGGTGAGATAGAGAGAGAGAGAGAGAGGGAGAGAGTGTGAAACTATATGGGAGAAAGCAACCAAATACAAAGTCCATAAAATGTTCGTGGTTTGTTGGCTTTTGTCGAAAGAAACAAAAAAGTAAAATTGCAAAAATTATGAAAAAATAAAAGAAAATAAATTCAAAAAACAAACACGGAATAACGATAAGAAATAAAAGGAAAATAGATGGAAAATCTCAGCCACAAAGTTAATTTTGTTGTTTATTTAAATTTCAAAGCAAATGTCAAACTACAAAGAGCAGTTGACAGTTCCTCAGATCCTCGGTTCGTCAATCTATGAATGGAGCCAAACGGAACGGTTTAAATTTCGCTTAAAATGTAAATTGAAAAATCAAAAAAAAAAAAAGAAAAGGAAAAAGAAAAACACGGTAAGAATATACCAATATAGCATCTACTTTAAAAGAAGCAAAGGAAGAAAATGAAAATGTATTGAATGACAACCAAACCAGGAAGCAAGGTACGTATGGATATACTAGGCTATGAAGGGAAAATGTTGTGTATGATGTTGAAGAAACATTACAAAAAAAAAAAAAAAACTAAACAAACACCTCATCAAAACATCAAAGAAATCAATTTTGTGCGTTCGAAGTGAAGGACAAAGCTAAGAAAAGCCAAGACTTCAGTAAATGCGAACATCTTGGATACTTTCCCATCTTAACAAATCAAAAGGAAGAAAAAAAGGGCGATGACTTTATACATTGTACGATAGAAAAGTCGAAATACGAAGGAATCACAAACAAATCGTTGAATAAGAAATCCACTTGATAAGAGAAAGAAAAATCTCTATGCAAGCCGGAAAATTGTGTTAGCGGCTTAAAAGGAAGAAAAATAAAACACACAACAAAAAAATGAAGAAAAATTTACAAAATCAAAATCTATTTAAGTCAACGAAGTATAATGGTGAGGAGAATGTAAAGGAATAAAGAGAATAACATTTTCCTTTTATTTTGTAATGTTGAAATAAAATCAAGCATTTTACACCTTATCAATTTTGTTAGATTATAATCAAAGGCGACGCAGCGCGACAATGGCGAGAAAATTGACAGCGTAATGCATGCAGCATTTACTTCCTTCACTGCCATCACTTCAAGTGTCCTTGTCCTTGTTGAACTACTTATGTAGTATATACTGAAGCATCCCCCCACCAAAGTATGTATGTGAGTGAGTGAGTGGGTGAGTGAGTGAGTGAGTTTAAGATCAAGAAGTTTCGTAAATGTAAACGCAACGGAAACATTTCACTTCACTCCACCATTTACCATTTACAATGTTTTAGATGCAGCATCAGGTTGAATGGTTGGTTTAGAATGATAATGGTGATGATGAGGATGATGTTAATGATGATTACAATGTTGAACTTGATGTTGATGTTGATATTGCTGTTAGTGCTAAACTGAGTGGTGTATAAGTGTGTGTGTGTGTGTGGTGTGATGACTGTCATTAGGGAAGTCAAAAACTTAGACCCCTCTTCATCAACAACAAGGGCAATGGTTGGATGGTTAGATGGTTGACTCACTTTATTTCATCAAGTGACAACAAGGACATTTATTTTGATTTCAAACTTAAATAAAAGTGAAAAAAAAAATAACGCCAAGAGAAGAAAAGAAAAGTAAAGAATTGGGGAGTCCTTCTACTTACTTACTACTACTACTACCACTACCACTACTACAATACTTTTGTTACTTACTTTTGTTATTTGGGGGGTGACTTTTATGCGAGCGTAAAACACTGTACTGCAGTACTGGATATATGATTATATTATCTTTATGTAAGTGTGTATCCCCTTAACCTGACTGACATATGCGGCTTTTACTTGCCACACGCTACAAAAGTACATTAACAGCTTTACTAGATTATGCAGCATCCGCAGCAGCCACTTGCCCTTTTAGTATTGTGTTAGAAGTATCATTTTCAGATGAGATGGATGCGGTTTGATGTTGTGGATTTTTAGTTTTTGCATAAAAGCAACTTAATTGAATTTTATGTTTTATTACAGTAACAACTTATATGATTTTTTTTGTTCTTTTCCATGTTTCATGAGATTCAATTAGGTTGGGTGTTTTTTTTTTTTTTGTTGTATGTTAAAACTAAAGTTAACTTAAAGCTAGCAACTTTGCATTTTCATTGTTTTAGTTACGCCACCTTCCCTTGCTTTCCTTGATTTTGATTCTCTTGACTTAACTTTTTTAAAACATGCAAATTCAATGAAATATTGTTTCGTAAATTTTTTGAAACTAAGCTTGAAATACTTTGGCAAAATATTTGCGAGAAACAATGTCAACAATGTGCTGACCACGATCGACAATGACGATTTCTCGTTGCTTGGATAGTTGCTTAAATGGTGTCCTGCCACTTGAGGCAAAGATGTTGGTATAAAAATAAAAAGACTGCCATGCATAACTTTTCCTAGCAATGAACACGACAAATGAAGAACGTATGTATGTAGAAAAAAACCATGCATATGCAGACTATATGTACATAAGTGTAGTTGAATGTGTCTAGATACGCGTTGAACTGACGATAAAAAAATGTCGTATGCCATAAAAAAAGCAAGTCACTAAATTCTACGCCCTTAAATATGTCCAAGCACGCACACACAGACTGGCAGATATACACAGACAAATACTCAAAGATTTGGTGTATCCAAGTTTTTGGCATTGGCATTGACTATGGCGGCAACAACGATTTAGTTTTGGATGCCACTGCACATGATATTTCCATATGCTTCTTGCAGTTGCCTTTGTCGTCGTCTGACCAAACAAGAATTTCGTTTAAATTCAAAAGAGTATCCAATAACAACGAATAATGAATACCTTTCATAGAAATAGAATACTTATGATTATTGAAATCAAGAAATGAACAAAAAGAGAGCAACAACTTATTAAAAGTTTAAATTTATTCTCCAGGAAGTAGCATCACCACCCAAATATGGCCCAAGTAAGCTAGATTTCATTACCAGCTACTGTACTAGACTTTTGCAATAATGCATTTTGGTGTTGAAAAAATAAAACCACAAAAATGAAATGAATCGTATTGTATGGATTTGTGCGATTACAAATGAAAAAAAAAAAAACCAAACAAATAAAATAAAACGCCTTGCATTTGCTTCACTTCGCTTACTTTAAATTATTTGAGAATGTTCCATAAAATTCAATAATTCGTCAACCACTTTGGCTGAAAAACTACTCTGCAAAGTGCAATAGAGGGAAAATAGGCGAACAGAGAAGAGCTTACGAAAGAGACAGTCTCCATCCGTCAGCCCTTTAGACTCAATGATCAGCATAACTAACAGCTGAAGAACGACTTCCACGCATTCAAATGTTTTCTATTCCATTCATTTGATTTAAAACATTTGGTTTGTCTGAGCAAGTATTTGGAATTTGTAAATGTCGGCACAAAACTTAATTTATTTTATTTGTTCGGCCGAGTGCTTGAAACTTGGTTCGCTCATTACAAAACAAAGACTTTGTTTGTCGTTTCTAATGCATTCTTGCAAGATTCTAGTATGTACCTAGATGACAGATTTATAAAGCAATTCTATGGATTTGCTATGCCCATTGTTTCTTCACATTAACAATTTAGAACTTGTTATTAAAACACACTTTGACCTGACTTTTTCAGACCTACATGAATTGATAAATGAAATAGCTTACTGGAAAAATGAAGAAAAAAAGTAAGTAGGAAATTGAATTCTTCATTTTTGTTTAAGGGAGAACTATTTAAATTGAATAATTCAATGTAGACATGATTTTCTTTTACATCTAATTTATGCATGTCCTACCAATTCAAGAAGCACTGAAATTTGTTTCACTGATCATTAAGCTTACTGGCTCATAAAGAAATTACTTTCTATTTTTTTTGCCACATTAAGTCTGACAGGTTTATAAGTAATTTGTCCGACTAGTCGCATCAACTTAATAAAATTATACTGGTTCGAATGATATTTAAGTACAAAAAGGCAACCTAGGTTATTTTGTATTGTATTGTCATGAACCCTAGCGATTTTAACAAGTGTTTGTACCAAATTTGAGATAAGTATTCATAGAGGCAGTTAGTCAAGTAGAAAAACATTCCTATATTGATTAACCATACAATTATGCTGATTATTTTCATATACTCGTACGTGTGTATCCACATTAATTGCAAGATATTGTGCGTTACATACTTCTCAGCAAAGTGATAATACCCTTATCAAAATATGTACGTGTAAAAGGTAAAGAAAAAAACAAAAAAAAAAAATGGAAAATAGGAAATGTCGAAAATTGAAAATGTGTGAGAGAATATAAATTTTTTACTGCGTCACTTCTTATGCTAAATTGTTGTTATTTATGGCGTTGCATATTTTGTGGACTGACAAAGATGTGAGTTGTGAGATGTGAGTCAGTATCATTAACATGTGAGGCAAAAATATTTACTAATTTTAGATGGAATGTGTGTCGGATGGCTTTACAGATATCATTAAATGAATATAAATAAAAAATTCTATATATTTAACTTTTAAATTTTGTATATTTATTATTCCTGAATAATATATATACTAGTATGAAACAAATTTACAAAACCAAAAAGCGAAAAGAAAAAATCCATAAAGTAGTCTTGAACCAGGAATTTCAAAAAATTCATTGTACTACCAAAATTATGTTACATTGGACAAATGATTACGTACTCAAAAGTAAACATTCACACATTTCAGTTAGAAAAAATCTTGTGTCCCACTTTCCAGACGCACGTGGTCATAGCAGCCAACGCCACATATGCAGGCAGTGAGTAAGCTTTGTCGTTTTCCTCAAACCACTGCAAAGCGATGGTAGATTTTTCCATAAACTTTTTGTATGCCACATCGATAATATCCTGATAATTGAATGTCATTAAAGGCTTGCCATAAGCATCCCTATCACCCTCGTAGAACATTATATGACGCACAGCAATATGTTTCCCATCCGAAACTAGCAAATCTTCATTGTCAATCGCAGCTTTTTTATCATCTTGAATAATATGCACACAATCAGGATTGCATAGAACCTCACAAACAGCAACGCATCTAATAAAGGAATCACAACACGAACCACCCCAGCCAGGACTAGTTGGACTACGTTCCAAAGCTTCAGACAGATTAGTGTTTAGCAATATCGGCTTGCCACCAGGCAACTCATTGGAATTCAAGAGACAATAGAACTCCTCCAGATGTCCGCCATAGAAAGCGATTTTTTCGGGATAATGCTCGCGAAGCTCATTGAACATATGCAGGCGCTTATTACATTGAAATGGTACAACCTCAAATAAGTGCTTGGGTGTCTGAAGTGTTGTCCAGTCTTTCATATTTGGGATTAGGTTACTCTCGGCTAGATAAGTGCGCTCCTTAGGGATAATAGTACGTAGAAGAGGATCACGACCCCGCACTAGCAACCAGTGCAGCAAATCCATCGACCGCAACTGAGATTCCTCGTAATTGCGTTCGATGATATTCTGCAGCACTAAGTCAAATCTTGGCATTTCATAGATCATTTTATAAAGCTCCATCACATCCGGTTTGTTTTCCGGAGTTCTGTAAATCGGGGGACTGGGTTGCAGTAGGCTCTCATAGCGATAACTCATGATTGCAGCAACGAATAGAGACCATTTTGCATCACACGCCATCAGATCAGCTTCTAAGAGAGCACGTACATGTTCCATTTTCTGTAGAAATTTCTTGGCGGCATTTACAGCTTCCATCTTTCCTTTATTGTTCTTCGAGATATCTGACGCATATTGCTCGATGTAGTTGTTTTTAAGTTGTATTTCCAATTGTTCTTGTTGTCGCAGCTTTATCTGTAATTTGAATTGTGCATGTTCCAGCCGTTTTTGCTCTTGATATTCTGCACTACGTTGAAAAAACTTTACGGCAAACAGAAGCATTTTGGACAAAACTTAAATAAAAAATTTTGCGTTCGAGAAAAGAATTTACTATCTGAGAACAAATATAATAAATGATTTTATAAATTTCTATAGTATAATTAAAAAAATAAGATTTTGTTAAAACGGAAAATGCTGAACTAACTAGATTATAGAATTTGAATGGTACTTAGTTTTATTAGTGATTCGATTTTAAAATCATAGTAGTCCATTTTTAATTCTCTGGACACGAACTTAAACTACTGACAGTGCTTACTTATTTTTATTTTTTTAATTTGGTTTTTGTATGCGGAAATTTCAATTTAATAACATGAACGATTTCCACGATATCAGCCGCTGGGAGTTGTCATCGTCATCATGGTGGGTCGAATGGGGTCAGGTCGTTGGTTAGTGCGGTTCACTGAACGGTTGCGGTTGTAATTGATTAATGGAACTGACGCGACATGAAACGACACTAAACTTATGTTTGATTGTTGGCAACCCTGTGGGGGTGCATCAAGTTTGACAATTCACCATTCGTGCGCGTCCCTCAAGTCTGCTATTGCTATTGCTTCAATAACGTTACCAAAAAAAAAAAAAAAGAAACGGTGGTCTACTTAATGGGCTCACTTGGTTTTTTTCTAAGGACTTTCTACAAAAATACAAACCAGTGTGACATATATAAATCTTTAATAGAATGCGATGGTAGGATATGAAATTTACCCAAGCAATACTAGTACATATGTTCTCACTGTTTTGACTGGTTGCCTCTTATCGACTTACTAGTTACTTTAGTTAAGGTTATCCATCTTCGATATAGCATGTGTTGCAACAAATAGCTTTAATAGTACTACATGACTTGAGGGATGTTACGGATTGTTGTTCATTTAGCTTTAAATGACGCAAAACAGTCGAGGATTAAAGCGTCCAGCACAGCCAGCATCTTTATGGTTGCCTATTTATTTCTTTGCCAATCAGTCTAGACAATCAGAAACCGTTTGATTGAGACAACTTCTTAATTGTGGATGAGTGGATCGCAACTTGATGTGGGTATTCCAGTAGTTGAGCATGAATTGTGAACAAAGTTACGGTATTTTCGCATGCAGATCTTATATTTGAACTTAGGCCTTCTATAAATTCTTGCAATTTCTCTATCTTCAATCATTCTTGATACAACTTAGTTAGGTTTCATCATAAATCTGCTAGGTTAGCAATGTCCAGAGTGTTTCTTTTATTTTGTTAGAAGATTTGTAATCGCACTGAAACGTTTTTCTAATAGGTATGACTACGTAAAAGCAATTAAAAACTTTTTCGCGATATTCCATAAGTAACAGGACTATCTTTTTAACCAGAATAGCTGATATCCTGATATGACATCTAAAATGTACCTTAAGTTCTTCATTAGTGCTTATTTCTCTTGCAATATGACATCGGTTTTTTCAATGTCACCATAGTCAAAACATCCTCAAACCTAGTTTGAAAATCTGAATAGAGGGCATTTAAATGTTGAATTTAAGTTGCCCGTGGCAAATTTGGAAACTGTGAAAATTCGCCCGTCCATTGTTTTGCTCCATTAGTTTAATTCTGGCAAGAAACATTGAAATTATGGGCTTTGTTTTGACCAAATTTAGGCTGTCATCTTGTCACTGCAAGTCAACCCCATTAAACTTACTAAATAAATCACTTAAATAGGCAATGTCTGTTTTCCAATTGATTAAATTGGCATCCAAAAACTGTAAAACCGTATCAAAAAGATCATCGAATCTTGTTAAACAAGATCTGACCAGTAGTTTTGATAATGCATTTTTCATTTGCTCTACTTGAAGTCGCCTTTCTATTTTGTTAAAATTTTAATATCTTCAGACAACTGCGCAAATAACTGCGTATTCAATGCGTTGCTTCGGCTTCTGTTAATGATTAATTGAAGAAATTCATGATCTATAACTCAGATTTTTAGCAACTAAACGTTGTCGATGGATAATGCAAGGCACATTATGTTTTCAATGGCTTACAAATCAATGGTAGCGCTCAACCATAGCAGGCACCCTATCTGTTTCTACTGAAAGTGTATTCCATGAAGTAATCCTTCAAAACATTAAATATTAATTCGCCTTTAGTGTCAGTTGTCAAAGTTTTCGCATAGAGCAGTTCTTCATTCATGGAAAGCCAAAATTAAATCACAGCCTGCTTAAATGAGATCCATTACCGTGGACCCCTGTTTACATCTCACGGACCGCCAATTCTTCTTTCACTCACATGGTGGTCGATAAAGGCCACTTTGGGAACCAAAGGACTAGACGATCATCACCATAGTTTATTGCAAGAATTCTACTTGGCAGCACATTCTAGAAATAAAAATACTCACTGCATCTGTTATCATGTTAATATGGACCACTTAAGTTAAAAACAGTGAAATTGAAGTTTGTTCAATAATTTTGAAATCAACTTAAGTAATTTGTGAAGCAAGAAAGTATTGAAACCTCCACTATTTGCTGTCATTAATAGTCCATTGATTAGATTAGATATGCCAATCGCTGAATTGTATTAACATATACATGACATAAATTATTGTATTCATACCTGAAAACTCTCATTGATATTCAACACATTTACCTTAAATTTAATGGAAAACTAATCCGGAATACTTCAATGATTTGCATAGTTTAAATTTTTCAAGCTTAATGCAATAGTTTATAGATTTTATCATTTTATCATCTTTAAGTCGAAAAAGCTCTATCATTTTGTTACTTCATTAATGAACTCAAACCAATTTTGTAGTACAATATATTCAGTGTCTTGGAGTCAACTAAAATATGTATGCTTAAGCTGTGCCTTATTGCCTTTTACTGGCTCTTTTCTTCTTTTGAAAAATACCTATGAAGGCCCAAAAGAATCGTAATTTATTGATATATTTACTTTAAATTATGAGTCCCATGGGTATAAATTTTTGACTCAATTTGCAGGTGATGCACGGTGCGACGCACCATGAAAAATCAGTTAACCGAAAAACTTGCAAAACTTTTCCAAAGACCGAAGAAAATGATAATAAAGAAAAGGAACAGAGAAAACAACAAAATCCAAAAAGAAAAAAAAAACAAGCTCAAAAGGAGAAAAGTGGCAAAATATCAACTTCAGTAAAATCAAAGTTTGTGAGTTTATTCAAATAAACGCCGACATTAAGAGGCAGACAGACATATACACATGGAGAGAGAAATGGGACTGAGTTGCAACAGTTGCTTATAAATGCACACAAATACATACACACACACACACACACACACATACATGGAGTATATACTCATAAATCAGGACCAAACATTACGGTGACGCTTATAAGACAAAAAACAAAAAACAGAAAAAAAATTATATGCCATTAATTTTTATCTTTTTTTTCTCCATTTAAAATATAAGCTTCGTTTGGAGTGGGGGTCTTAGTTAAAGAAAGAACTCAAGAAGTTCACAAAAAATAAAACACATTGGTAATTTGGCAATTCTGTTATTCTTCTTTTTTTAACGGGTTATTAATATGCGTAGAACAGGAGGTGATTCCCCGGGGTGCAGTTATTACGCTATGAAAGAGTTCACCCAAGTTGATTTCGTAAATAATTGTACCTTGCTTTCTGACAGTTGCCTGTTCTTTGGTTTCGGTGAAAATTCCAAACAGTTGAGATTACACAAAAATGGAGTTTAGAGTGAAATGGAATGGTTTAGTTTGGTTAGAATTGTTTGGGAATGGAGTCAACATATGTTACATTGAAATGAAATGAAGGCAATGCAGCCAAACGGAACTAATTGTAAAAGTCGTTGGATGTTGATGTTCTACCAGTCCAGAAAGGGGTTAATATTCTATATGCCTGACCTCATCCTTTGCTTGGTCATAAGCTTAGGGATGAGAGGGGAGCCAGCGTTCATATAATCTTCTTTCTTACCTAATTTTGTTTTGTCATGTGCCTTAAAGATGGAAACAAATAATAGAAAAGGGGAATATTTCGAAAGAATTCTGGGGAAACAAATATTGTAGTCTTCTAGCCTTATGGCCTCTGCAATTTGCAACAGATTGAATTTAATATTTGTAAACCATTAGAAAATGAGAATCTATTTCAATTTTCATCTATTATAAATAATTTATTACATTCTTAAATACTAAAATAAGTTAATTGGACTGAGGAGAACGAATTAAAATATATTCGTTATTTATTTTTTCAAATCAAACAAAGGATCAGGGTCAACATTGAATGAGTTTCTTAAAGAAACACTTTCTATCACATCTCAATTTTTCAGATAAACAGCCATGCCTTAAATTACGAATTTATCACAAATTGAAGTTTTGATTTTGATTTGTATTTTTGTTTTAATTGAAACGGCATGGTTTTTTTTGGAGTGACTGGCTTTACTCTTGTACTTGTTTCTTCTTGGATTCAGGAGTATCTCTAATAAGGCTCCAACAGTAATTTGCGAGCATTGAGTGACTACAAACATATTTAATTACTTGACAAACAAGTTTTTAGAACTTCTTCTACTGTATATCGGAATGCATGTACCATAAGTCTTCCATTTACACATTTTGGTCATCCATGATAAAGAATGGTAGGATATTTTATGAAAACGGTTTATGAAGTTGCTCGAGGGCCTATGTATTTTGAATAAGAGTACTTATTTAAAGATCATCGGAAGTCAACGCAATGACTTTTCAATACATTTAGAATATGGCAATTGCACATCATCAAAAACATCAAATATTTGATTATTCTCGCGTGTTTATTTATTTATTTAATTCCTGGATATAATGTACGAATACAAGATATCGCTCCTAATCGGAGCATAGGTCGGAAACAAAAGCTCTTCAACGGTTTCTATCAGTAGCTGAGTATCTTAGCTCATTCCAAGTAGCTATGGCTCTGCTCTCATTGTGGACGGTGCGTATCTATGTTTGACGAGGACGACCTCTTCTTCGGTTGCCCTGTGGATTCCATTGGAAGGCCATCTTTGCTATGTTGTCATCTTCTCTACGTAAAGTGTGGCCTATCCAACTCCATTTCCGCTTCTTTATTTCGGCGCTAACTGGATGACTGTTGTTAGCAGCAGCAGTTGTTCAGAGACCGTTTGAGACCGTTCTGGGCCAGAAAATACGGCATATAATCCGTAAAGATTTGTTAGCGAAGGTTTGGAGTGCTCGGCATATGCGTTCCATATAATAATAATACAGATTTTATGCTGGTGTTGAAAATTCGGAGTTCTGTTTTTAGCGACAGCGTACGGGAGCGCCACACTTTATACAGTTTATGAAATGCCGTATATGCAACGAGAAAAGATCTATAAGAAGAAGCCTGCTTGAAACTAGGGTTCCAATTTAATCCACGAAGTGCAAAAAGAAAGAATTGTTTCTGTACTCGATATGGTCTTGATGTATTTTGTATTCAGAGTTCCAGACACACGAACAGTATTCGAGTACTTCGCCGAGTAGAGATCTAAAGTGAAGCTTGGTAATGTAAGGATCATTAAATTCCACAAATGCTTTTAGTTTTATTAGTAGTTGAAGCAATGTGTTGGTTAAAGCTCAGTTTAGGGTCAAAAATGACTCCGAAGTCACTGAAAGTAGAGACATGCGTCAATTGACCGTTGTCAATCGTGTAAGAAAATAAATGAGTTTTTCTATATGGTGCTAAACTCCCACACCGTTTGACCGATCATCGTGATGGTTGGCACATATATGTATTTATGTATGAAGAAGGTTTATATGCTATAAGTTAACATTCACGTGTCTGCGCGGTAGCGGTACTGCAGTAGCGCTTGACAATAAGCGGTACCTCGGCAGCGCAGTCGCTGCTAATATTGTTTATAATTGCGTGGTTGAACAGGTGATAATGAATGCTGAAGGAAGCACAACATGCTCTGGCTTCCTTCTCTAATTCCCTGCCAGGAATTAAATGCACATAGTGCAGCCATCTGGAATGCAAATTGCTAAAAAATTCAGATTAATTAGTTAAATTCCAAGTAATCTATGCACATTGTACAGTCCCCGGAATTTAATTTCTTATATTATACACTTTGTTGTAACTCACTACTAGATGGCTCTACAGAGATAACAAACTACATAGTTATGAAAATCGGAAAACATAGTAGGTATTCGAATCCGGAGAATATTCTCACATAATGCAGTTTACTATAACTCGCCACTAGAGAAGGCGACGCAGAGATCACCTTCTTAACCGTTGAATTTATACTTACTATTTCTAAAAGAAGAAGAGATTTGATTGACACGCTATCATATTGACAACTTACTATGTAGATAACATTACGTCGGAAGCGAAGCAACGTGTGCCGGGTAACGCTATTACAATACAAATGACTGTTAACTGAAACCAAAATCCGTTAAACTTTAATGTTTCCTCTTGAATGGTTACAAACTCTCGATCACTCATTCACTCAATAATTTTTTTGTTTTATATTTCAAAAGAAAGTATTCTCTTTTATGCATTTGTGCCTGTCTTTGTATTTTTCATATCTTTTTATTAAAGTATATTTTTGTTTTATTTTTTAATAAATAAAGTAACTGAATCTTTCATGCTTTTGTTCTTAAATTCTTTTTGATTGCATTTAATTTTTATTTTCGTTATTATTATTTTTTATTTTAATATTTTCATATTATTGTACCGTATATTCTTCTCTGAGAGTTCCTTTGTTAAAATGATCCAAGGAAAAAGTATGATTTTAATGAATCAACAATTCTCGATACATAAATACCGTTGTTGTGCAGAGTAAAGATGAAATTACGCAACGGTACTGAATTCTGTAAAAGAAGAAACAAAAAGAGAAACAGAAAGATTAATGAAAATATCTTAAATTGATTTTCAACTGATGGGAAAATGAAATGAATGTTAAATTCTCTTCTCAATAGCAATAAAAATTTATATACAATAAAGCAATTTTTATTACACATACGCAGCAATAGAATTTCAGGATTGCTCTTAGGCTTGATTTTTACGTTACCTTCAGACCATTCATTCAATTAATCGGGCATCAATTGAATTTATATGAAATCAATTGGCATATTTTCAACACATAAACACATAAATTTTCTTACCTTTTCCTTTATTCTCATCCCCTCATGCTTTATATATTATATATGAATTTTCCTATTTTAACTTATTTATTTATATTTTTTAGGGGCAAAATGTCAGGAAATGCCATTAAAGGAACATAGCCGTATATAAAAAAAAAAAAGAAAAGCCGAAAATAAAAAAAATAAAACAATCTGCTCGATTGAGTAATCACACTATGCTGTCTGCCTTAACAAAACACAACAGAAGAACAAGGAACAACAATAAAAAAATAACAGAAAAAACAAAAATAGAATTAAGAACAGTAAGAACTAAGCAGATAGAGGAGGACATCATAGTATTCATAAATATGTGACTCACGTACGCAGCTCAATTGCCAATTAGAAAGAATTCCATGCGATGCCACGTCTACATTAAAAAATATAAACATTGAACATGTACCGACGGCGTCGATTGAAACTCTGAAAAGTTTTCCTTAATTTTATGTTTTTCCCGTATATATATTTTTGAAACGGAAATACCAAAAGCGGAAACCGCCAAGTGGCAGCGGAAGTTGATTTGTATACACAAGAAAAGAAATAAGAATACACAAGCAACCATAACTTTGCACTTTTCTAAAGAAAAATAAAGCAAATGTTCGAGAGCAAGAAAAAAAGGAGTATTTGAAGGATGTGAGTGATTCAGGTATAGTAGGCAATGTAAAAAAACTTGTAAGCCAATAAAATATGCTTGGCCTACGCACACCTTTTGCTCAGATGTATTCAGAATCTATCATTTCACCTAAGATCTCCTCCTCATTGCAAACACACACACACACAAATCAAATAAAACAAAATAAAAGAAAGAAAAGAAAAGAAAAAAGGTAACAAAGGTTCATATGAAATTTTGATCACGTTTCTCACTCAAATTATTACGCAGAGTCATAGCAAAGAAAAAAATTATAAAATTTCAAGCACTCAGAGATGGAATGAGGAAAAGGATTGGTCGAAGGAGATGGCTCCTCCAAAATGGTGAGTGAATTGAACATTTTAAATATTTAAAGTATTTTGTTAAATTATGTGGTTCCAATAAATATGTGAAAGGGTTTTGTAAGAAAAATTACAATATTTTAAAAAAAGGTGTAATAAAAATCTCCCACTCAATCTTCGAATTCATTTTGGTTTCTAGTAGTTAAATTAATGGTTTTTTAGTTTGAATTGTATTGAAGAATATACGAGTATCTGTGTACTTTCCAATTAGCAATGTGTTGGCTATGAGAAATAGAAGAGTAAACGTATTACTCACCTGCATATTGCTTAAGATTTTGGCAAATGTTGGTGTTCCAATGTTATCAATGAGCTTGGAAAATTGTTCATCTGTTTCGAGTTTATCAAAGAATGTTGATAATATTTGATCCTGTGGCAAAACATCCAAAACGCTGTCAACTAATCCATGTAAACCATTTAGTTGTTCTTTTGCTGTTGTCATCGCTCCCATTGTTGTTGTTGTTGTTGTAGTTTCTAGTGGGTTTCCTGTGTTCATCGATTCTATGGGGGAATTGAGACGATTTTCAATATCTGCAGAAAAAAAAAAATAAAGTAAAAATTATTATTATTTCCATAACGTTGGAAAAAATCTGTTTCGATCTGTAATTAAATTTATTTTTAATTGATTTTAATATAAATAAATTTTTCAAAACTATTTTCTATCATTCAGTTAGTGAGATAACCAGGATATTTCTTTGTATGTTGTGTCCATGTAATTGCTATGAAAAATTTAATTATTGCAGGCAAAAGACTAACCGCAAACTGAGGCTCAATTGAATACCACCCAACCACCCAGGTGGATTGTTGTCCATCTGGTGAGGTAAACTAATACCAGGTATAAATGTCGAGCCTTGCTAATTCAAATGGTTCATTTGTGGGTTCTGGGTTCGATGGCGCTGGGACTAAAGTTTGACCAAATATGCTTTGCCTGCACTTAAATAATTCAGGTCATGCACCAAGCGTCAGTCGTCGTGCACATGTTTGTTTTTAGGTTTTATCATGCATGCGTGCCAGTCTATATATCCTTCTATTTATTTAACTCTTACGACTCCCAACCTGAATGTCCTTCTATCTGTATACATATGTTTGTGTGTGACATCGATGGATGCTCATGTAGTGTGTCTGTCGCCAGACACCAAAGTCGATGAACCATGACATTGAACATAATTCAAAATAGAATCAAGAGCGAGTGAAATCATTTTATCCTTCTACTACATACAAACATATATGTTTATATGATTCCTATACAACATATTCAATTTTAGTATCAGTGTCTGGTGGATTGTGTTTATATAGAATAATTTTGATGTAAAATGTCATACGTCAGACATTGGAATTTTATTGATGTTAAGGTGCTAAAAATGCTTGCTTATGAGTCTGATTCCAATAGAGAATAGTTTTAATTTAATAGTTTCACTTGTCATGGTCTAACTGACCATGGAATGTGCAATGAAATGCATTGCAATATAAAATCATCGTTTATACGCACCATTGGCCATCATCAACGATGATGATGTTGGATTGTTTGTTGTTACGATTGTTATTGGCATTGAGGTTAGACGTTGCTTAGATCCCTCCATGGCTGTCTGATTGCTTACTGACTGCAGAAAGCCCATAACATCGAGTCCACTATTATTTAAGTAACGTAAACAGGCTTTAATTTCCGGCATTTGAATAAGATGCTGGCGCATATCAGCGAAATGCCGACTACTGAGGAATGCGTAGGCTCGTTGCACTTCGGCATCGTTGTGGTAGTAATTGGCCACAATTGATTGCACCTCTGTGGCTGGGATCAATGCCAGAAAGTCACTCATATCGATGGGTTTAATAGGTGAAGCAGCAATTTCCTCACTTTGTTCTGCCAGATCCGCACCCTCCTCCTCTTCCGCCGAGTGTGAATTTGAATGTGCTGCTAATGAGTCCTCTTCACCGGATGAATCATTCGACTGTACTTGTACATGATTTCGTGGTTTTTTTGCTAAAAAAATCAAATCATCAGATGGCGTCACTGACGTCGTCGTTATTGTTGTTGTTGTTGTCGTCGTAATATCCTGCTTTGGGTGTTCATCACTTAATGAACTATCATTTCCATCATCATTAGTATCATCATTATTGGTAGTTTCGCTGAAGGTAATGAATGTGGCAGTTGAATTGTTGCCACCACCACCACCACCTACATTCGTTCCGCTAACTTGTATCAATTCTTCGACAAGTACAATCTCTTGATTGCCGGCATGATGGTGACCATGGACACTACCAACGGTATCATCATCGTTTTCAAAAGGAGATGAAGGAAATCCGTTTGTGAAATGTGAAAACATAACGAACTGAGTAAAGCAGCAAATAATCAGCAGTTGTAAATTCATTTTGAAATGCATCATTGCAATACTTAATTTGTTAATTGGCGATTAGTTTACACGTATCTCTTCAGTATCACTATCTGTATCAGTATCAGGTTCTGCGTATGTGATTAAGTACTATAATGGCACAACAACACTTTTATATCATCATCATCATTAGCAAATTGCCCTTTTTATCCTTACGATATCCGATTTGTAGACCGTCTACAATTTCATTTGCTTCACTCAAAAGTATCTACGGAACTACTGAGACTTACGAAAAATTTACCAATTCAAAGTGTAAAATGCACTGTGCTTGTAGACTTTTTTGTGTAGAGTTACGAGTTCATTCATTCACTGTTTGTATGGATTATTTCATATAATCAAAAGCACTTTCGTTTCATTAAAAATGTATCTCGTTTTTTTTGCTTTTAAATTCATGCTCATTCATTGCACTTTAATCGCAGTTGTCATTTCACTTGCGGCGGCATCAACATTGCCATCGACCACAAATACTATAATAAAATCATATTGTATATAATAATGAAGATGCATAAATCATTTCTTAATTTAAATAATAACAATGATTTATTTAAATTCATATTAAGCTTTTATCTTATTAGATTTCAAAACAACTCGATTAAGCAATAAAATAATGCCAGAGGCGTCAGCTTTTAAACACGTGAGGATGGTCAGGTTCATGCATTCACCATTCAACATTCAGCATTCAGCTTACAACATTCTTAAGGCAATGAATCTGTGAATGAATACACTTAATAATAAATCACTTGAAGATATCTAGTTCAGTAAATTGTTGTTAAATACACATATGGTTGTTGTACCATACACGGACATTATGTAGATATATTCATGGCACTCAGATATGCTGCTTATCTCGTATCATACTCATACTCTTAGATATTCGTACATAGAGATATATTGAGATATGTATGAAAGCGGAAAGCGTTGACCATCGCCGCAAAACGGAAACTGTTAATGCTTTCATTACAATAGCAACAACAACATGAGAAAGCAAGCAACAGAACATGAAGCAAATAGAAGCACCTAAAGCATCTGTTATAGGTATGTATGAAATTGGGAGGTAGAAAAATAGGTAGTTAGGTAGATAGTACATAGATAGAGAGATATGTGTCTATGGACATGCCAAATCAGCAGCGCATGTTTCACTTAACACATTTCCGCATGTTTAAATCAATCTCAATGCTCGCATTTGCTTATATGGTACATGAGAGTGTGCGTATGCACAACTGGTGGCAGCTACGTTTCTACTTATACACACAATATATACACTCACACTTAGTTCAAGTATGTTTGTATCTTTGACACTCACTTACTCATTCACTCACTTGCTTATGCTACACTGCAGTATGTCACAAGCTTACCAAATACACATGTAGCTAATACATATATGTACATACTTCATGTATCTACATAAGTAGCAGTGGTAGTAGTAGTAGGTAACCATTGAGACATTCATTCAGTCATGTGTTCGTTTGGGAAGTTAAGTAGGAATAAAATTGTCAATTTTCATGTCATTATTCACAGCTCGTCTGCTGACAGAGTCCCTCCGTCTTTCTGTCTATCTATCTATGTGTCAGTCTATCTATATAGTATTTATATATATGTATGTATTTACGCGTTTGGGTTTTGGTTGTTTTGTGTCATTGTCACCGCTGCTCTGTACTCTTGTACTGACTTGTCAAAGTCTACATGTTCTCAGTTATGATTTATTCAGTCGGTTTGATTTATTGCCAACCAGCGCCGGGGTGCAGCAATTCACTTGTAAACTGTTTAATAATTGTATGCCACAATATAAAATTGTTGTTGTTGTTCTTGTTGTTGATATAGATATGGAAAAAATTGTTTTTAAAGAAATCATGAATCGTGTTGCGTGTTTCGTGTTTCGAGAAGAGACAAGTCCGCATATCAAGATAAATGACATTCGCATAGTAGAACTAGTTGCTTGTGTGCATATTATTTTGTTATGACTTCTCTGCCAAAAATCCACTTATACTACTGGATACTTTAGTATGGTATATGTACTCAGATTCGCTTACTTAGTTAGCATTGAATGTTTCATCGTTAACTTTATTAAAAATTATAATACCTCATAAAGTTCATCATTCCCTGAGCGCAAACACTTTCGAACTGTCGAAACTTCCTGAAGCTTGAACTTAGAATTAAAGTTTCTTGAGTTTCGTATATCATACAAGTTGGTTCTACTCCCTTCCCTCTCTCCCTCTCTCTCTCTCTCTCACTCTCTATTTATTGTGTAGTTAGAGCTCGTTTCTAGCCCTTTTAAAACTTATAAATTAATTTTGCACACGAAATACTTTGCATACTTTGTGGTGGCGTCCCAAAGTTTGTGTTGTTGTGCCTAAGAAAATGCATAATTTAAATTTGTTACGTTGGTTGGTAAAGTCGTCGCGACTTTCGAGGCAACCACAAATGTCGGTCGGTCGGTCGGATCTGTTGGTATCAGTAAATGCCTGTATGGCAGTCATATTTTTGAAAGGGTTCTTCTTGTCTGTCCTGTCCTTATGTTCTTCTAGGCATATGCGCTAAGTCAGTCATAATTAACTGCAGTTTAGACCGTTAGGGTTAAGACCGCATTGTACTACAAAACACCTGCGTTACATTGGTATTTGGGCGCTTATGGCCAGGCTACTCTATAGAGTTGTCCTTATAAAGTTGGTATACTTTTAGGCTTGAGCTTGGGCATATTTTATGCGTATGCGTGTGTGCATATGTATGTATTTTCATAAGTGATTTTCATTCGACTTCTTACTGTAGTAATTTAGTTGCATTTTTTTGTTTGGGGGGCAAATCTTAATTTTACCACAAGCGTCAACATTCATTTCCAACTTAACACTTTAGCGACGTTACATTTTGCTTAATCTCAGCTCAGACCGGAAACAGTTGAAATATGTACATTGTACAACAAATGCACTAACATTTAGTCTTAACTTGACTAATTTTGTGCAAAGTTCAGCATTAACATTACCGCAAATTAGCAAAAGTTTTACTCAAAAAGAAACAAAAACAAAAAAAAACGAAAAAAAATTAAAGAAAACAATTCGCTTTAGTCTCGACAAAGCTTCGCTATCTGAGTGCTTCAGTGAATGCCATAAATTATCCCGTACATATTCAGTTGAGGAGGCTACTTTGTTTAACGCCGCTCAGTTTGGCTCGATTCGGCTTGACTTCAACCCGATTTTTTGTTTGTGCAAGCACTTTTCCTGTTTTTACACTCATTCTTCCACTCCTCCTGTTAGTCTTACTTCTTATTTTTCTGCTACAAGCTATGATACTGCCATACGCCAAAGATACTGCCATACGGAAGTGCAAAGAGAAGTGTTTGGTTGTTGTTCATAGATTTTTGTTTGAATTTCTTATTACGTATGTTTGGATTTAACAGATACTTTTGTATATCTATAACTACATCTCACTCTCTCTCTTTGAACCTTTAAAATATACAATATTTTTGATATTCTACTGTTAACAGTATGAAATTATGAATCAAAGTTTGCTTGTGAAGTTTGCAGGTACATTTAAGAATCAGTCAACATATACCGTCCTTTTGATTTCCTTATAATTTATGAACAAATAATTGGTATAACTTGAAAATTATTTAATACTAGACTAGACCCGGCAAGATTAATCTCGCAAACACTCAATGACTGTCCCTGGGATTTATTTATGGTCATAGAGAAAGCAAACCGCACGGGAAACCGTAGTCGTTAGAATTCAAATGGTATGTCATTCAGAATCATAGGGGTATTACGACATCTACTCCTGTATACTTTCTAGAGTACAAAAACCTTCACGTGCGAACGCTCATCATGCGTTCATTTATGAAAAATTTCATATATGTATGAAGATTTCTTGTTTTTGCCCGCGTTCATATATGAACGCTTTGATAATTGCGTTCTTGCCCTTGTTCGCGAGTATGGGCTTGCATTCATTTTGCTCTTTCTTCATACGCGAGCGATGAACAAACGAAAAGAATGACCTCAGCTCATTGCTGATAACATTTCATTTATGCTCATGTACGTTTTGTTGTTGTTTTAGCTGTACAGTTTCTGTGGAGTGTGCTTTTGCTCGAAAATGAACGCTTCATTAAGTGCACTTCTTTTATGAACAAGATCCGCTCGCGTATGAGAAAACAAAAAATAATAATTTTTCGCTTGCGCTCGTGTGTGAAAATATAATGATATTTTAAATTTGTTCACACGTGAATATGAGCAAAAGAAAATAATAGTGGCTTTACAGTGGATCGTATCACGAAGACTCGGTTTTATGCTTTACAGTGCTATTTTAGCATCACGAACAGCTGTTTTTTGTTTTGATTATGTTTGGCGCGCAACAAAAAAGAAAAAAGAAGACACCTGATAATCACAAAAAACGACGATATTATCAAAATGGAAAAGTTGCCAAACACTGCTTAGAAAAAACCGAATCTAAACATATCAATTTGAGATTAAAATCTCTCAAACGAATCACATCTATAACAACAACCCCTCAATTATGTCATTTTCCCTGTTGTTGTTATCAAATGAAGCTCGAATCAATAGTCGCATCTTCATAGATTCGCGCCTTAGATCACTGTAAAGTCACTATAAAACAAAACGCTGTTGCTCGCGAGTAAGAGCGAGCGCGACTGAGTATTTCGGTACTCTGATACTTTCCCTTTAGAACGGTTGTTTCGATCACGTTGTTAGTAATTTTTACTAAAGAAAAGTACATTTACCTTTAAAATATAAAAAGACTAAGTATGCAACTCGATGCATTAGGACTCAAAATATATCTGTCTCTCTAAACTTTGTCCAAATGTAGCTAATAGCCATCCCTCTGACCCCACAAAAAAAAAAAAAATTCATCAAAATTTGTTCATCTGTTCTCGAGTTTTGCGCTTAGCAACACATTTAGCGATACATTTATTTATATAGAATAGATAGATAATAAAATTATTAAATCATGAGACTGTGTCACAGTGATTTTCAATACCATCTAAAACAGCCGAGCAATAGGAAGCAAAACTGGATATCCGTCACACGTTCACAAAGTGTTTTCTGGTTCATGCGGATAGCCTACTGGAATAGGAAACCAAGCACCTTGGTGTGTTGTTGTGACCAAACCTGTACAGGTACCACCTGTAGCACCCATGTCCTGAAAATGTTATAATATGGATAGCAGTATCTGCTTCTTGAAAATGAAGCACACAAAAATGTATAGCATAATTTAAATCTATTCACAAAAATCTAACATTTTCAAACCATCAATCGTAGACAAAATTTATATATTTATTTTGGTATTAAAATTAATTAGAAAACTTATGTATCTGTGCATTTAAGTTTTTTTAAATGATTTTTTTAAAAGGCTATCACATGTTGAGATGCCTAAGCAAACGAAATAATAATATTGTTTAAAGAAAAATCACATATGCATTCACTAAATGAAATACATAGACAAGTATCATGTTCCAACATCAATTTTACAATAGATTTTTAGTCTTCCCATCTACTATGGCATTGTATATTGGTTAGCACTAGTGGCTGGCTATGCAATGCTCGATTGGAAAGTTTACTACATTTTGACACGTTTCGTAAATATTTAAACACGTTTTAACATGAAGCGTTTGAACTTTGCTTTTTGGTTTGCCGCGCAACTACGCACTTACCATTTTCTATTTTCCCATTCATTCACTTGCCACCAAGAGCGATAATTATTTCATGTGAGACAAGGAAACAAGACTTATGGTGAGTACTCATCGGTTCAAGAAAGAAAAAAAAACACTATAAGAAATGAGAGAATGTCCAACATAAAGTTGAACCATCGTCATTGCGTTTTTAACCAAAAACTTTGCGTGCTTCAACAATCTTTTTTCTTTTTTGCTAGCTGCCTTAATTAATTTTCACTTCCTTTTACGATTTTTATATACAAGAAACAGGAAACGGGGTACACAGCATTTCTAGCATTTATAGTATTTTCATACCACCACAGTAGCAGCAAAAGCAAGAGGAGCACCAGCACCAGATTTCGTGCCAAGTTTGTGTAGATTTCGGACACGTTTTGCGTTTCATTTAAATTTGCACTAATATTTCTGGTTGCCATTTGTGGCGAAAATTATATGCCGGATACATGCGATTAGTTATTCGCGCTCCGTTACCGATTGATGATGATTAGCCATTTATATGTACATACATAAGCAGACACACACACAGACACACTGTAGTTGTAATATATTTGAATAGTAACTTAATAAGTTACAATAGTAAGCAAATTGTTCGCCCATTTCCTGGTAATTCTGCAATTGTTCTCTTAATAAGCTGCAAATTATTAAAATGATTATTTTATGCAACAAGTCAATTGTTGTAAATTGTTGCAATTGAAATGCTAATCAAAAGATTAAATATCTTTTGCAAAATATTACATATCCATTTAAGAATATTTCTACTACTCCTGCTTCAAGAAAGAAATCAAATGCAAAACTATGGTAAGTTCAGGTAAAAGTTTTCTTTTGCCTTTTTCCAATTTATTTCACATGGTTGCACATTTTTCCAATGTTAAGCAAACTGCAAGAAGACAAAAGAAATTTCCAAAAAAAAAAAAAAATTACTTGCACTTAATAGGATACAAAGAATTGAAATGCTAACCAGCCAAACCAAATTTCTTAACATCGAATTTTCATATTACCAAAATAAATACTAAAATAAACATCAAAAAGTTAAATGCATGTAACGAAGAAACTTCTCCTTTAAAATATACAAATAAAATAAAAATGTAAAGTTAAATAAGCTAAAATGCAAACAAATACAAAGTACGGGGAACTCTAACTCAAAAAAAAAAAAAAACGAGACCAGCATGCGGCAAACTGGAAACTGTTGGGCACAGCAATGAAAATACAAAAAAATATCTTCAAATATATCAAAAAAAAAAAAAAAAAAGCAACGCTTTGAAGTTCAAAAAGCGCAAGAAAAAGTTTGCAAAATGAAAAAAAAAAAAACAAAAAATCATGAGGGTTGGCTAGCGTTTTGAAGTTCTCCTTGCTTAAAGTATCGTATCGACATCATCGTTGCCAACTCAACTCAACTCATCTCAATTCAACTGACAAGGCAACCCGCAGCTAAGGAAATTTCACGCTACCAAATAACACAGCAGGAGAAAACGAAAAGCAAAGCAAAATATGTAAAGCAAATAAGGCAATGTCCCAGGACTGTAACTTTCACTCCTTAGAACATATCCGCAGCATGATGATGACACAGAGATCTCTGTCTAAAACAGGAAGAGGTAAAAAGACTTTTTCAAAAGCACCAAAGATGTTACTAGCATATACAATTTCCCCCTTTTGTTACCTAATCAGGCATACCCATCTTCCAGTTACCAGTTGCTAGTTGCATGCATACAACTACATACTGTGTAGTATGAAACTGATAAAAATTTGATATTATATGGGATAAGGAAGGGGAATTTGGAACTTGGTATGGAGTGTAACTTTTGTCATTTTCCTTTTTTTCTCATTTTGCCTCAAAGCGACGCTTATGTGACATTTATTTGCATCTTCAATGCGACAAAAAAAAAAGAAAATAATTAATAATATTTAAACAAAAGAAGAATAAATAAATAAATAAATAAATATCTGATATATGATGTACAATAGTATTGTAAATCATTTGGCATTATTGCATTTTGACAATTTCAACGTAAATATTTATTAATTTAAATGATTTAGTTAGCGTGTGCCCCCTGGACTTGGATCAGGCATTATGGGGATGCACACAAGTACATAGCTGTCAATTTTTATTGCATGCTATAAATTTTGTGCCATGAATTCGTATTGCTGCTGTTAATGCACAAAATCTAAAAGAGAAAATGGTAAAATTGAAAAATTGGGCTCAATTCAATGCCCAAAAGCCTAAAAGATTGTTGGTATTGCCATTGTTTTCAATAAACTGTTAACTTGTTACCACCTAACTCACTTTATAATCTTCTCACCCTTCTTTGATTGTTTCCATTCTTTCGTTTTTCATTTTTTATTTATTCACTTGGTTTTCAAAATTTGAAATTTCATTGTTTCATTTAGCGCAACATTTTCACTCGACTGAGCATTTTGTTGGAGCATTTTCATTGAGAATTCCCTTGTTGCCGCCTGGCACTATTTTCAAATAACTAATATAATAAACTATTGGAATTCATTCTCAGTTATTTGTTCATTTTTTTTCACATTTCATTGCAATTCTCTATTTGCTACAACAATTTTCCTATTTTGTACTCGAAAATACTCGTACTCGTACTCGATTTGCATATTGAGTTTCAATATTTTATTTACTCCAAAAAAGAAGCATGAAGAATAATAAAAGGTTTTTTCTCAAAAACCACATTTTTATCCACGAAAAAATTGGTAGTAAAATGATACAAAATTGTAGTGACATTGCTTTAGCATTGCAATTGCATCAAAATGTTTAATATTTCAAAAGGTTGCCATGTTGTCTAAGGATATTTGAGCTATGAGTGTTTTTCAACATTGCAGCCTACTTTTCTTTTTTTAATTTGTTGCTTAGTTATTCTGTGTGGAATGTTTAATGAAAGGACTTTCAAAAAACCCAAAACAACAAATATTCATCATAAAAATGTGTACTGTACAGCAGTTCCAAAGTATCAACACTGTAGAGAATTTGAAGAATGAATTTAAAATAATTTTTTAATTAGATTTATTATAATTTAACTCGTGATGTGACAATGAATGAGAAATTACTTAATGAAGTATATTATAATGGACCCAAACTTTGTCATTTTTATACACCACAATATTTTCCAGTAATTTTTATGAAAAAGACTATTGGCTATGCCAAAGATGTAATACTCTTCACGCTCCTCCGGGTTGCATCCAACATTCCTTTCTCAGCATCACTAAATTCTCTTTTTTCTAATAAGAACATTAATTGAAATGGTGGTTTGTATGGGAGGTACCCATTCTGGTAACCCTAGAATAATGAAATTTACATGGTTGATGGCTATAGATCTTGTAATATCCAAATTTCAGTTTGATACGTCAAAATACAAAAAACTTTTTCTAATAAGAACTTTAATTTGAAGGGGAGTTTGTATGGGGGGTACCCCCTCTAGTGGTCCGATTCGTCTGATTCCGATAAATGAACTGCTACAAGCAAACTGGCATAAGATGGAACCTATCACGCCATCTGGAGGACTTGGACTTTGCCGATGACATTTGTCTCCTTTCGCACAAATTCTCCGACATGCAAGCGAAAGCAAACAACTTAGTCACGCTGGCACGCACCGTCGGACTGGAGATAAACGTTGAAAAGACCAAGGCCATGAGAATCAATCATTCCAATACATGCCATATAATAATCAACGGATGTGCGATCGATTTCGTAGAAAGCTTCTGCTACTTCGGTTGCACCATAACATCAGACGGAGGAGCGTAAGCGGATGCTATCTGCAGAATGTGCCAAGCAAGGTCAGGATTTGGCCGGCTCAAACCAATATGGGCAAGTTCCCAAATTTCTAGACGCACAAAACTACGAATATTCTCCGCATGTGTGAAATCAACGCTATACGGAAGCGATACATGGTTGATCTCGAATTCCATCACACAGAGACTCCAAGCTTTCGTCAACAAGTGTTTGAGGATTATATGTAGAATATTCTGGCCGAACACTATTTCCAACGAGGCTCTATGGCGTCTAACAAACGAGGAACCAATATTGAAGCAGATAAAGCGTAGAAAGTGGCGGTGGATTGGCCACACGCTAAGGAAACAACCTATGCTCCAATTAGGAGTGGACAAGGAAAGAAAAAAACTCAAAAACTGAGGGACAAGTTTGCGGCCAGACGGACATGGCTTAATCAACTTGTCTCATCGAGCTGATCTCAAATATATATACTTTATGTGGTCTACGATGTCTCCTTCTGTATGTTACAAACTTCATGACAAACTTATAATACAATTCACTCCCGTGAAGAGTATAAATATGCGTACTATTGCTAAAATTAAAAATATATGTGCTTAAACAGAATGTGATAAAAAACTTACCTAGTTCCAGTCATTCTTCAATAATTATCAATGATATCCAATAAATGATTGTATCAATTTGTAATTTTCTCAATTCTGAATTCAAGATGAATTTAACAACAGTACTCAGAGATCCCAATGTTGATGTATGCTTAGATTATACAGATTACACAAAGCCTTATGTGGTATGTTCAAAAAGTAAGAGGACTTTTTATTTTTCTCGTTCCACGTGTTATCGATTTTCGATTTTGAACACACCATGTATATAGACCTAAAGTCCTTAGTGATACCAAATCATGGTGTAAGAAATAGAGGTGGCGCCATTAGTTTACCGTTATGTGTCGTTCTCAATTTATGACGTCATTAACACATCAGTGTATATAACTCTGAAATAATTCATTTAGTGTTGAACATGATTTGAAATTGCATTGAAAATTGAAGAATTTGAAGGATATCAGTGTATAGAACGCTGAAATAATGAATTTAGTGTTGAACGTAATTTCAAAATGCAATGAAAATTGAAGAATTTGAAGAATTTTCATAGCACTGCTTCTTCAATTTTCAAATCATGTTCAACACTTAATGAATTATTTCAGCGTTATATACACTGATGTGTTAATGACGTCATAAATTGAGAGTGAGTAAATTTCAAGAGCGTAAAAGGCCCTAGTGGCGGTACCTTGTATTATTGTTTCATGATACCAAATAAAGTCTATGCTTAAATTTGTTTTAGCAAACGTGACTATTGTGCACCATGTTGCCAAGTTGATTAGACTGCCCAACCTGGAAGCTCCTTAATATGACATGCGAATTATTGCCATCTTCCATTTATTTAATAAATTTTTACCTTTATTGCTGTGTGTAAGTTTAAATTTATAATATTTCAAGCAGTGAATGTGACTCTTACCAGTTCCAGTTGTTGAAACTGGGGAAAGTTACTACACTCATAAATTGATTCAAAGGGATTGATATAGTACAGTAAGTTAGTTTGATTTGTAGAATAAATCATTCGATTGTTATAATTAGGGATGTAACGATTCCTATGTCAGTTCGACTGTTCTACCTGACGGCCACTTAGTGCGCCATGTGAATTTTCGGAAGTATCACACAGAAGCTTAACTATATGTTTCACAGTTTCTTTCTTATCATGTTCTATTTACTTCCCGTATTTCTTGTTGGCCATGAGTTTTAGCATACCAACAGTGACTGGATCAAAAGGTTTTGTTTGTTAAGATATTAAACATAAATGAGTCGTCCAATATGCATAATCACTAGATTATTATAAAAGTAGATGTTTATACTCATGCATTAAGAGTTGTCTATTACATCTGAAGCTCCTTCTTAGCCTATCTCATTCACCCTCATTGCATTCTATCAATTTTATCTTTCATTATTTTTTTTCTCATACGCAGAAGAGTAACATTTTACACGTACTTCAAATAAAACAAAAACAAAAAAATTGGGGGAAGTTTTTTCCAATTTCACATATCATGAAAGAAGTAACAAAACTGAAATTTTGTTGCGAATATCCGTCAGCATATAAATTGCTTCGTTTTCGAATTTCAAAAAAGCGAACAAAAAATGTTCTTCCATCCATTCCACTTCTTTTGATAGAAATGACATTTGTTTTTGTGCGTTTGACAACTGCTTTTTCACATTTCGCTATTTCTCCGATTTCTCCTTCTTTCCATTTTGTGTTATTTTAGTTTTTTTTTATGTATTCTTCAACTTTACTTTGTTTGAGTGAACGCGTCTAAATGACCAATGGCCTCCTAACTCCTAAAGTCGTTTATAGCATGAGTCCCCTTCTCTAAATACGAGCAAAAAAAACCTTATAAACTGAGGAAGTGAGGAGCTGACGATAAACCGATTGTGTGGTGGAATGCGCCTGTGAATGACCATTGCCACTATTTGGCCAAAAGGAAATCAATTTCCATATGCAAAATCGACTCAGAGTCAACGATTCATTGGTCATGGTAGTACGTGTCGACCCCGAAACAAACCCCGATCTCTCTCCCCTTTGGCATGGAAAAGAAATGAACTAAAATCGAATCGGATTGGATCGGAATCAGAATCGACGGCAAATATAATATATTCAAATTACATTGCATAAAAGTCGCATAAACATTTAGCTGCCAGCGTTTCTCCTTACTCCACCCATACTCCCGCTTCTTTCTTCAATGCAATTGTTCGATGTTTTTTTATGTCAATAATGAATGTGTTCTCCTCTGTTTTTGGGCTTTCAATCGAATAACATGTAAATGATGCCCTTGGTTATTATACATAGTTATGGACCTCTAGATGCAGGTGAGTAACATTTAAATACTATGTTAGTATGTGGAAGAAACTAACCGAATCGAATGAAATCGAATTCCTAGAAACATTTTCCACGCTTGGCAACTTAAGCATAAATTTTTATGCGCCAAAGACCGATGAGGCCAACAACCAACCAACATTCGTGGGACATTTGATTTTATTCATTTTGGTTTTTTGAAATTTACTCTTTCCTCTTCGAAATTGAAGTGAGTGTGTTTGGCATGTGTTGGCCGCTTAATATGCCCCCCGGTAGAAATTCAATTTGTAGCGTATCCGAAAAATTGCCGAATCAAAAAGAAATGGAAAAAGCAGAAAAAAGCAATGAAGCAACACACAGAAAAAAAGAAATTTGAAACAGGAATCTTTTATGTCAAAAAAGTGCAAATGTGAACTCGGAAGTGCGAAAGAGCAATGGCGGCAAATACAAAATACGAAAAAAAAAATACCATAGAACAACAACAAAAAAAAAAATGGAGAAAAAAATGGCTGCCCGTCGGATATAAAGCGAACATTTTGGCCATTTTATTTGTGTGTGTGTGTGGGGGCTTTTCAGACTTTTCGTATATGTATACACCACAATAGAATAAAAGAAAAAAGAAACAATAGAATCTCACACTTTTATTTCTATTTTCTATTATCTGTTTGCATAGTAGATAAGAGTACTACAGTATATTCAAATCCAAAGAGCACACAAAGTTTGCATGTACAAATTGTAGGTAAAGAATGCATACTTTGGAATTAAAAATTAAAAAAAACAACAAAGGAGAAAGAAAAAAAAAGATGGTATCTAGAAGTTTAAGCCAAAAAATTATAGAAATGTATCAATGTATCAGTATATCACATCATAAATCACTAACATAATAACAATGATTAGAGATTCCTTATTGATAACAAAAACCCCCACTTGATCATGCATATACAATATGTAAAGCTCTTTAATCGATCTGAGTTCCATAGAATGATGGTGGAATGGTCGACAATAAAGTCTACGGGACTATTTTGCGACTGCTAAAAGTTCCTGGTCTTCCATCAACCTCTTAATTCTCTTAGAGGCAAGTGATGGCCTCCGTCTGGCGCTATGGCGTATAACATTAGCACGAAACAAACCTGTCAAAACAAAGCCCTTCGTCGCATATCTGGAGCTCTACGATATGTAAGAAGCACGACACTTTACCGAGACCTGAAGATTTCAACATTGCTGGAAGAAATAAACTTTCACAGCAGCAGATACAACATAGAACTGCATCCTCATCCAAACCGACTAGCAGCCACACTTTGCATAAACGCAACACATAGCCTCAAAAGACTGTACCCTAGTGATCTCCTCACAAGAAGAACTTGAAAACTAACCATAAGTAAAAGAATAATAATATTATAATCGTCTATGACGGGCTCATCATTTGTTCCATGAAGTGGTAGAGTATTATATTGTAATATGATGAATATGCATAGTAATTTCATTGCATAAAAAGGATCATTTTTATACGAAAAGTAACCAAAAACAATCGCATTGTCAGTTGCACACATGCCATACTTCATTAGATGTTTCCTAATTTCTCATATCTAAGACATTTCTATCAAGCTTCTTGTCATTCACTTGATATCCTCGATTCAACTTATAGGTTGTTTGTCAATTTTCCATTTATATTCTCTAATAGTCTCCAATACAAGGACCGTTTCAATGCCATTCTAATTTATATATTAATTAACATACTTCAGTTTCTTACTTATAATTTCTAATCAAAGAAATGTCATTTCATTATGAAAAAAAATTCTATTAAACTGACAGATTTGATCTTTTTTATACATAAATACAATTATAGGGTATCTATTAGATAATCATAAGCAAATATGTAAACAATTTTACTTGTACGAGTATGTACGATGATTTTTTGTTTTCTTTTTTATTGCCAGTGCGATTGATTGAAATTTGATTTCATTATGAACATTTGACTCGCCCTCCAATGATAAATTTTTGCTACACAGTCCACTCCACCCCTCTCCTCATTATTTATCTAATACCTTCGATTCTTTCCATTCTTTTTATGAATGGCATTATGTAATTGAATTTTAGAATATTCGAAATTCGAATGAATAATTTTATGTATCCATATTTTTTTGTTCTCATTATCTATAACTTCATTTAAATGCATACATATGAGTAGTTGTATGTAAAATTTAGAATTTTGGTATTCATAACGTTGAATTTTGTTTATTGTGGCATTGGCACTTTGAGGTGTTTTACTCTTTTTTGTAGTAATTTTTCGAATGTATATATTTTTTTTTTTTTTTTGGTAATATCCTAGAGATAACTTTGTGTATAACTATGAATTTGTGATGCATGATTTGGAAATACATGTACAATAAATGGAATTTCTATCATCATTTTTATGCCATGTCAGTGTATAGTTAGTAATTATTGAAATATACATTTATTGATTTATTCAACCGCATTCATTCACATCAATGAACTTAATTAAATGAGCATAAGACATGATGATGGTTATGTTATGATTTTTTTTTTTTTTTTTGAATATTTTTAAATGTTCTATTCTATAATTATTTTTATTTTATTTATTTACATTGCCCATATCCCTGCTGACTTTGATTATAACAAAAATTTATATATATATCACAACATTGTTGGCTATTCACTTAAGAAGAATGATGGTGATGATGCTGATGGTACTCAAGTGCACTTGTGGTCTTGTCCAATGGTCTACTACTCTTGACTAGTACTCCGGTGAGTATTTAGCATAAAGTAGAAGTCACATAGAACTTGATGTTCTTAACATCTTTATGTCTCCTTTATTCTTTTTGCTTTCTTTGCTTTTATCACTACTTTCTCCCTTTCTTTGTCTTGTCTTTTGTTCTTTCGACTATTTGGTTGTTGTAATTTGGGTTATAAAAGAATTACTGTTGATATTTCGCATCAAATTATTGTTGTTATTACTGTTGTTGAGGTGAAAAAGAATAGACAGAAAAGAAAGAAAAGCGCATTAAAAAAGAAAAGAAATGAGACATTTTTCGGTGTTGGACGACAAGATGATGATGTCTTTCTTTTACTATGATATTATATTTATTTTTCTATTGTAAATTGAAGTGGTAATGACAATGATGGTGATGATTATGTTAATGACAATGATGGTGATGATGGTGATTGCGATGATGATGATGTTGGTCGTGTCATAGTGGTGTTTGCCTTAAAGTGAGCATCCTAATTTGCATAATTCTCTTGCAGTGGTGGCGTTGATGGTGATGATGCTATGCCAATGTCGGCAACATGCAAATGAGTACAAATTGAAACTTGAATGTGTTATATAGAAAAGATACATACATTCACTTATATCTATTTGAGTGTATGTGTGTGCATGTATTTATGTGACATGCTTTGCATGCGGTTAACCATTCGTTTTATGTTTCCAACTTGGCTTACCTGCTTGACAGTACTGTGGTATTTGTGGTTAGTAGAAACCTCATTTATGTTTGAGTTTTGGTCAAAATATTTTTAATAATTTGCAATTTTTTTTTTTTTATTAATAATGATACACTTAAAATTGTTGAATACAATTTTATTTTCCCAAGGACAACAAAGATTCAATTTATAATTTTGTTATTATTTCTTTTTATTCCAAGAGTATTTTTCTCTTTCAAACAAAATTCCATTGAATTCATTTTCAATGTGAAATTATTTTGATTGGAAAATAAATTGTGATTTTTGTTAAAATTAATTCCAAATAAAATTTTGTTTCAATTCTAAGAAATTCAATTGATTCAACAAAAATGAAATTATTAATGACACCATTTGGTTGAAGATTTTGGTGGGTATCGAGTGTCAGGCTATCTTTTCTCCACTTCATGAAGTGTGTAATTGGCAAAGCATTTTTCACAACTTGTCAACTCATACACCTAGACTCAAATACATATAGGTACAATATATATACATGAGAGGGAAAACGGAAATTAATTCGTGTTTATACTTGACAGGCTCTTCTCGTTCATTTTGTATCCTAGCATTTGTATTCCTTGATAAAAGTGAGAAGAGTGTGTGTGTGTGTGTGTGTGTGTGTGTGAAGATTTTATTTCATTTTTACAAATATTTATTTCTTTTGATGAAAATTGTGTGTGTGCGATTTATAATTTGTCGATGTCAATCGAAAAGAAAATCAACATAATGAACGAAATCATCTCAAGAAATGCCTCTAGCAAAAACAAATTTGATTACAAATTCTTCATTTCATTTTCATTCAGATTCAGTTAAAATATATATACTGTTGGTATAGTATACTAAGGTTTATTAAGAATAAATAAACATTGATTTGTATTCGATATAATTGAATTAAAATTTGATGTAAGGGAAATTTGTCAACAACTTGTTTTCATTCGTAATAGAGAGGATAATGATTGAAGGTCATTTCTAAATAGGCATGATTTTTCTTATCATTTACTAGCATAATCAAATGGAATCTGTCCTAAAAGGCATCAAGTAAAGAATCTGGATGTCAGGTCTAAGGAATGATTCCTTTTGAGTCGTAGGGTTTACCCACAAGAATCCAATAGCCCTTGAAAACAAACAGTATTGCAGCAGCGCAGTTGTCGTTGGTTAGATTTATAGTAAGTGGTAAAGCATATGAGCTGGATGATATGGATGCTCAAAGACGCACAACATACTTTGTCTTCTTTTCCTTAATCAGCATTTAAATAATCCCAATAATAAAGTGCACACAGTGCAGCTAATGGAAATGTAATTGCTGATTTTGATTGCATCTGCCAACCCAATAGTAAAAATGCTCATACAACTTGAGTACCCGAGCCGAAAGCCTAAGTAGCCAGTGCTCTTTTTTGGTTAATAAATAAATAAAAAAATAACTTGAGTACACAATATTTTTAATCTCGCTGTAAATAGTCATATTCTTGCTGAACTTCTTGGCATCAATCTCTATAGAGTCTTTAGTCTATATCTCTACTATGTCATTATAATTATTAACTTTGAACTTAAATCTTTAATGAAATTTATCCATGTCAGTTTGGTTCAAATCTAGAATGGACTCATTGTATTGTAAATGACATTTAAATCTAATGGCCAACAATTTTTAGTATGATTTCAACATGCAGTTCAAAGCATTGTGAGTTTTCTGTGCTACTTTTACTTTGGATAAGTTAGAATCCATAGATTATTCCTGGGTAACTATCACTTATATTTATTTAATAAAAATTATTGCCGAATCTCTATGTTATAATGCCAAGTAAGAAGCACACATTTGCTCTCCATAAAATTATTGTCTTCTAAATCAGAAACTTATTACAGACACATAATATGTACATATATTAATCTTCCATCAATGCCCTTTGTCTCTCCACTCCTATTGTTAATATTAAATACTAAATACATACTAAATTAAAATCATAATCAATTTCGATGACTCATTTCTTTTTATTTTTACATCATAAGGTGGTCATTTTATTTCATTGTTCTTCATTCTCTTTTGTCCCCCGAAGCTTGTGTCTGATAGCTGATGGCAAATTCCCATTTATTATACTAATAACAGACGTTGAAATAACTCGCACGAGTTGTTAAGTTGAACCGCAAACACATGATTTGTAACATTTCTTTCCTTAACAAATATAGCTGATGAAAAATTCAATGCAAAACCTATCATTTTGTAAGCTAGACGATTGACTCAATGACTGACTGAATGGATGAAAGGACTAACTGACTGAATGAAGGTGCAATGAAGCAGGTCAACATTGCCGCCGCCGTTGCCATTTTGATTGTTTTGTAGAGAGAAAATAAAAGAAGGATGAAGGACGGCAATTATGATGGTAAAAGTAAAAAATATCTATGATGACAGGGGAACTACAAGAAGAACAATAAAGGGTATATACATGCAACATGGTGCAAGACTAACTGCTTCTGGGTGCTTAGTTCGATTGTGTTGGCAATTAACTGCATGCGATTCTCATGTGAAAACTCGCACACGCATATACTTCATTATTTATTTTGCCAAAGTTGCGTATTTCCACGGTGCCAAGAACCAAACTATTGGCAAGAATCAAATATACATGCACCAGACATTGGATTACAAGTGTACTAGTGTAGTAGTGTGTGCAGTACGAGTATGTTAGATGACAACACAAAAACTAACAATAATAATGAAAGCAAACAAAGCAGAAACACACAATTGCTAGTTGTACTCATGTACTGAGTATGAATCGAAGAATATGAGTATCTGTAGAGTTGTTTCTTTTTTTCCTAGCTGCCATTGACAGGTTTTATGGTGTCGCCTTCCTTTGCTTTGGTTGTGTTTCATTTGTTGAAATGTTGAAAAATGATTTTATGTATTTTGTGTAGCATAGTTTCATGCATGCATCAATGCATCAAAAACAAAGCAAAGCAAAGCAACATCTGAATTATTGTTCTTTCATTACGAAACTTTAATATTCTGCACTTTATAACCACCGCAACAGCTGCACACTCCACACACATTCATTCAGACACTGAAAAGTGTCATTTTTCAATACAAAAAAAAAAAAAAAACCAAACAAACTTGCAGTTGTTTGGTTGACACAAATAATTGCATCGCTGTCGTCGTCAATATCCTTTATAGTATAAATACACATTTGCACACATTTTCCAACACTTAATAATACCGTAAGTGAATTGCATTTTAACATTAACCACAACTAAGTATAATAACAACACTCAACCATAAATTGCCGCTCAATTTCTTCAATTTTTGTACCTTGTAACTCGCATTCTCATCGTATCGCATTCTTTCATTATGAGTTACTTATAATAAATCGTTTTCACTCAATTTATTCCATTATTTATCGTAATTAGTTGGTTGTTAGTTCAATTAATTTGATTTTTAGATGACATGTGACAAAGTTCAATTGCAAATATCCAATTAATTATAGCAATCAATACTGAATGGTTTACTATGAAAAAAAAAAAAACCAGGAAAATCTGTTCCGGTATATGTATGTATTGTTAGCTCTAAAAATATACTAAATGACGTCATGGACTCCACTAACTTGAAAAATTTGTTTAAAACCCTAGATTAAATAGTGATTTGGCTGAATATTGTGAATGGCCCCCAAAAGCTTGTGCTTGGAAAACACTCCTGGGATATTACAAATTACTGGCAGGGAATTAGAGAAGGAAGTCAGAGCATGTTATGCTTCCTTCAGCATTCATTATCACCTGTTCAACCACGCAATCATAAACAATAAACTGCGCTGCCGATTTACCGTTTATTGTCAAATGCAACTGCAGTAACGCTTATCTTCAAACGCTACTGCAGTACCGCTTGTTTTCAATGCTGCCGCAGTACCGCTACCCCGGTGCAGAGAAGCGGGTGTTAACTTATATATACATATAATGACAGAATTGTCATTTGGTTTAATTGTACCTTAACACTAGTGACAATAATACATTGTTTAAAGGAAACTACGAAAGTGAATAAAGTCGCTTCTGTCAATATTTAGCATATGAAATAAGAGAGAAAAAGAATAGGAAATGAGTTAAATTTTTTTTTTTTTTTGCTCATGTCAATCGTAAGACAAACGATGCATACTAGTACGAGATGCAAAACAATATAAAAGCTCAGTAATGTTTGTTATAATTTATCTATTTGCACCTTCTGAAGCTTGTATAATCTACGAAGAAACTATCAAACGTCTACTACCATCAACTGGTTTTTAAGAGCCATCAAAATTCGTTCTCCTTGTTGATCAGATGCTTCATGTGTAGCATCACGAATTTTCTCAGTATACTGCACACAGAACACTTCTCAGTTATACTGAGAATCCAAGAAAACTTTCAAACCATATTTTGCTGGCTTACTTGGAATGTATTAAGTAAATCTGGATCTGCCACGATATGGAAATAACTGTTCGTCAACAGTAATACTGCTATTCAGCATGAACTACATGTCACTTATAGCAGCTGCTTTATCTAGTATTACCATTGTCAAAGCGAACGATGCATGAAATACCCTTAAATCTTCGCAGTGAAAGAGTTGCAATTAGAACACTAAGATATGCATAAAATTCTATTTTGGTAAATGTTGTCCAAGTTTTTCGCGGTTTTGTTGGGTATTTCGCGTTGAATATAATTGCAACTTCTGTGACTTTCAGCTTGATCTCCTTCACAACAATAGTGGCCACTTCTTGTGTAATTAGTTTTTAGAAAACCTTATTCATGGACTTAATATAAATGATACCTTTTCGCACCATTAAAATTTGTTCTCATCATAGTAGAAGTATTACTATTTTTTATCACAATCTACTACCTTTTCCAGAATATACTACTATTTACTACAATCTACTACTATTGATCACAATCTACTACCATTTACTTAAATCTACTACTATTTTGTACTATAATCTACTATTATTTACCACAATCTACTACAATTTACCACATCTACTTCTGTTTACCACAATGTAATAAGTACCATTTTTGACTTAAATCTACTACTACTTACTACAATGTTTTTCTGAAATCTACTACTATTTTCCACAACCTACATCTATTTACCACATTTACTACTATTTGCCGTAATCTACTACTATTTACCACATATACTACTATTTACCAGAGTCTACTACTATTTTGTACTACAATCTACTACTATTTCCCACATCTTCTACTATTTAATTAAATCTACTACAAATTTTTTACAATCTTCTACTATTCAGATCAAAGTCAATAAAGTACTGACCAGACCATGGTGTCCTTATAAAGCTTAAAAGTCCCTATTGTTTTGTTCCATGTGTCACAAATATTAGACTAAAGTGTTAAGACATTTCACACCAAGTACTATTATGTTACTTATGAAATGTATAACAGTTATGACTTGAAGCGGCTCCCCATAATATACACCAGTGATGCCATTTTAACCTTTTTTTCGGACAGATTTGTCCTTCGTTCCAAAAGACAACAATAAGGTTACTGTAAATTGTCTAAGTACCGCAGATGAAGAGATAGATGAGGCAAGAAAACTCATATAATTTATAAGATAAAAATTACAAAACAATCTGTCTTGTTTTTGTGATATGTAGCTGGCATCAATGCTATTAAAGATAACTATTGTTCCTGACTCACTGACAAGTTTCGCTGACAGTGCATTATAGTTGCAACCATTCAAATCCGCTGATGCATTGTATTGAATCAGCGGATACTGCACATGATGCGCTTAGTCAGCAGATTTCAGAGTATGTATCTTTAAGAACATACTTATTAAAAAACAATTTACCCTTTTATTTTATTTAATATTCCATAACAATGTGATAATTGTTTTCTTTACAAGAAAAAAACTGAATATTATTTTTGTTACTTTGAAAGTGGAATTATGTAGAATAAACACTTGCGTAATTGCATAATTAAAATCTCAGTTTACAGAAAATTTAACCAAACACCAACAAAATAAACAATAACATGAACAACAATGAAAAGAACAATAATTTCAAAAAACAGCAAAGAACAAACAACAACATGAGACACCTTAGTGAGCTTTAAGTAGTCGAAAGCTTTGTGTCTGCAAAGTTTTAAACGGAGTTTTAAAAAAAAAATAAACGAAAAAATAAATTAGAGAAAGCGGCACTGGAAGATTTTATGGAAAAAAGGAGAAAAGTGGCAGGAAGTCAGTGAATGCAAAGTGTGAGAAAATAAGCCATGAAAATAATAAACTTTAGCGCTTAACAAAGTTGGCTAACTTTAACAGTGTTTGCCTGGTTTTAACCTCTACCTGACTACTGACTACTACTCGTACTATATATTATTTACTTCGAATATATCCTATTTTTTTCTATTTTTTGTTTTTTTGGAATGTTTTTTCATTCATTTGTTTTTTGTTCTAAAGAAAAAAGAAAACAACTAAACATATAAACAAGCTGAGATTTACACCAACAACAACAGCAACAACAGTAAAGCTAACTAACTACAGATATAAATACACATTTAACTTTAAACAGTGACCCCATGAGCAAGCGACATTGGTCGACCGACAACTACAACTAAGCAAAAACATCTATGAAATGCTTTGAGTTACCAAAAAGCGATCCAAAGACAGACGGAACGCAAGACAAGGACAAAGAATAATAAAGTGTCCTTAAAGTGTTGAGCACAAAGACGACACAGGTTCACTGGTAAGTGAAAGACGAAGATAAATTTAAGGTGCACACAGATACAAAGATACACAGATGCCTAAGCATGGCCACCAGGTGGATGTGGTAAATATTTCTTACATTTAAGCCGGAAAAACAATTTACAACTGATGCTGTGCGTGTGATACAACAAGCCTCATCGTCGTCCTCCTGCTCCTTCTTAGACAGATTCTTTGCCTTCAGGCAATCAGCCTAAGGTAAGCATAACCAAGTAGCAAGGACAAAAAGGTGCTTACATGCATAGATACAAAAATGTGTGTGTGTGTGTGTGTGTGTGAGTGCGTGCGTTTGTTTGTTGAGTAAAATGAACCCACATAAATAACACTAGTTAGGCTAATGTGCCTCGTAAAGTACTTTAACGTTAGACATCAAGTTTACGTCGACAGAGACGACGATGCATTATTACGTAATACATTTACGTTAGAGTCAACTATGCCAAGTGAATTATTGACAAAAAAGTTCGTCTATTTTATAAATGTGTGTGTATTATATGAGGGTAAGGTGGCAATCGATTAAATTAAAGAGACACCGGAACTTCATTTGGGTTAAACTTTTTTATTAATGTCTTCGATGTACATGAATCCTGAACTTTGGATGGACACGAATTTCATTGGTGGCATTGGTGGGACCCCAAGATATGACAAGAAAACCAATTTTCACAAGTGCAGGTCCATCAATGTCATTAGCTTTGAGAGTTGCAATTGTGGAACTCAAGTCCGATGAAGTCTGGAAAAAGGGTAAAATAAAAAAGCCACTCAACTCTTTGAATAATCACTTAATTATATTTACCACAGCCGCATCCACCATGGTTTTGAGTTGATCACTTCTTAGAGCTCTATAGAATTGTTCAAAGGCAGCATTACGTTGACGTTTTTCATTGATCATATCCACATAACGTGAGCGTGGTAAATGTTGTAATAATTCAGCAACAAAACTAGTAAATGTATGAATGTTTCCCCTTGATGATGGTAATGATGATTCAGTACTTATACTAGGATTAGCATCTACAATCACGTACTCAGCACCGAATGTCTGCAGTGGAATTTCAAGATCTGTAGACAGTTTAAGGAATAAATCTTCCAACTTCTTATCAAACTTAGCAATGGGTGAATCTGTTGTAATAATCATTGTATTATTGTCAACCAATAGATGCACATAACGAAGTATCTCAATGACTCTGGGTATTTGTTGCACATGTTGCAACAATTGATTGAATTCACCGCTTCGCAAAAACTTCATAGCTTTGCGAAAATCTCCATCTACTATATAATACTTGGCAGCAATTTCATCGACTGTGGCCTCCGGTATCAGGTTAATGAAGTCGCGTAGTTCATTAACAATTTCCGGTGAGTATTTTCCAACTGGTGATGATGATGATGATGGTGTTGCTGGTAGCGCATTTTCTGCACTGACAAGATCATTGCTATTGGATGTTAAATAATGGGCCGAAGCAACTTGCAACAATTGGAAATCAATAATAATAGCAACAAATGCTGTTAATAAAATAAGTTTATTCATTTCAATTTTTGTATTAAGAAAAAAAATTCACAACGCAAGCAATTTACTGAACCCGCACTCAATTCGGCGGCAACTTATACAAAACTAAGTATACAACTACATAAGTCAAAACATGGGAATAGAACAGAATCGTTAATTTCAACTCTCACCACACATACTGCAAATACTTACTGATGAGAGATAATGATATCTTCAATATGTGCGAGGTGTGTCCTAGAAGTATTTGATGTGAGTTCTGTAACTTATTTTAATTATTTATTTAAATCGTGACATTCTTCGGGTAGCCCCTAGTTAATGGTTCAACATACTTCCTTCGATGATTCCGAATCAGTCAGTTTGTTTAATCGGCCATGAAACTTGTGCTCTTTATAATTTTGGGAACAATCAAAGGAGACTTTAAAGCTCATTTTCATCATCTTACTTTATTGAGATCTGTTTCACTACTAACTAACATATTGTTTCTTATTTTCTAAAGTAAGTGTTGGACAATGCTTATTTTTGTATAACGCACTGTCTTTTTTATGTTTCGCGTCGAACGGTGCACAAAAACTTCAACTTGCATAGCTACGTTTGGAATCCCATATGAAGTTTCGCTGTTGGTTTCCAGTTACTCAAATTTATTTGTCCAAATCGATTTCAAAGGGAGTATTTTTCTACTCTACCGGATTTCCCACACACTTATCTAAATTTTCGGTTAGAATTCTCGAGATACAAGTTTTCGGCATTCGAATATCACTTTGTTATTAGGAATCAGTTAAGCGACTATCTTTTTTAAATACAATTCACATATGCTCGATATTTTCTGATATTATTGTGCTCGATCGTTAGCCAGAATGAGGGTCACTATCAGTAGATTCTTGAATTGTTATTTGTTGTACCATATATCATATATATATACATATATTATGTATTGTACCATATATCATTTCTTCAGAAACCTTTTTTAGGCTCTAAAACAAAACTGGATGCAAATTCATTAAACTTTGTTAACAAAATCCAAGGAACTTACACAAGGCACTGTAAAGAAATAGATGCATCGTGAGGTTATGCTCATATATCAACAATCTGTTGCGGTCATTTACTTTGAGGACACACCTCGTATACTAATTTTTATTCATATACTCGTATATCTTCTCATTTTCTATTATATTTTTTGTTTGGTTTGCAATTTTATGGATTCTCACTGATAAGACGAAAACGTCGGCCGTCGCCTTTCAATATTGAAACGTTTCTTTATTTACTGATTAGAAATGAGTAAACAATTTTATGTAGTATTTTTTGTTTTGTTTTCTGTATGAGTTCATCATTGAGTTCTTATCGACACCACAGTAGATAAATTCAAATCAAGTTAAGAGTTCCTAAGTATTATGTGTGTGTCTCTTTGAGTTGAAGAGAAAATAAAGTAAGAGAAAATATCAAGAAAACAATGAATTTACATTTCTAATTGTTTCATTCTTTTGAATATGATTTCTTTGATTCCTGCCTGTATCAATTGTTTTGTTTAAACAATTTTAAAACCATCCAGATACTTATGTAAGTATATCCTTTGGACAAAATATGTTTCATTGTTTACACAAACAATTAGTTGCTAAATGATGTTTATGTACTTTGAAAACAATTACCAAACATAAATATGCTTTTAAGCTTTTTTTTATTTTTCACCAAATACATTTCACAACCCAGTCAAAGTATAAACATGAAACTGAGTTCTAAACATGAAACTAAGTTCTTAGTTCTAGATATACTACAACATAGAATATCTACCCGATAAGTGAAGCAAATTGTGAAAAGTTTAAAATAGCTGCAGGCTCAATAAATACAATTGAAAGCATCAAATCATCATCATAAAAAGCAATAGTAGCAGGAGCACTGGCAGCAATATCTAGTATAAAATATGTACGTATTGATGTTATTGTTTCTATTTCAGTTCCTGTTGGTGTTTTGCATTCTACTACTTACTTGACTCTTACTCTTCTTACTTCTTCTTGTTTTAGTTTTGTTGTTGCTTGTTTCAATTATCAAATAAAAACAGAAAAAGATTTTTCTAATGCTTTTTCCTCTTGCAAATGTGTCTATTGTATATACTTATGTACCATGGTATGTGTATCTGTGTAAATTTTGAGCATTTAATTAGAAGAAATAATGCTGCTAATTACGATTTACTTGGAATCGACACAATTGAAAACAGAACACAAACAACAGCAACAATGAAGGATACTACAAAGTATCTATGTACGTATCTACAATAAAATGTTTAAAGATTTGTACTACAACTGTTGTTGTTGTTCATGCTGTTGCTGTTGCTGTTGTTACTGAGGAAACACACTGAAGTTGAGTTTAATTACAACAAAATAATGCCAACAGCATTTTGCCCTTCATTCACTCTTCATTTCATTATACACATACTTTATGTACTTTATCCCTTTCTCTCACCCTCCTTCATCATCACTTTCTTTCTGTTTCTTTCATTTTAACTTTCATTCCTCGTTGTTTTCTTTTTTTTTCGCAATTGTCTGCGTGTAAATTACATGAAAATTACACGTTGTACAATATACATATAAGCAAAAATATATAAATACATTTTATGAAGAGAATAATGGTGGAATCTTGAGTGTTTTTCATCACAATTTCTTTCAATTGAAGTAGATTTATTTTGTGTAAAATTTTAATATAAAGCGATACTTTTATGAATATAAATAATTGGCAGTTCTGAAGAAGGTATAACTTCAGCAAGAGGTTTAACAAAATAAATTATAAGTATAACCAAGCAAACTAAATACAGTTTTCAACGTATATGAATGTTGGTGGTTCCTTTTGAATAAGCAGACTTATTGACAAAGTATCTCAATCTCATGAATTAGCATGGACGTATGAATGTATCTGAATTGAAGGTCCAGAGGCTGACTCCTTTCGAAATAGCAGATAAACTCATTTAAGTTTGCTGTGGTGGAATCTTTGCAATAATGATCCAAAATCAGGAAAATGATCCTCAGAAAATATTACCGATAGTAGGTCTAGACTCTAGAGGATGACTTCCTTCTGATTTGGAGATGGGTATATGATGTAATCTAACTGTAGTACCTGTAATAAAAATGACAATAAATTTGAAAATATTACATCGGCTGATAAGTTCCCGTTCTGACACAGAAATGGCGCCACAAATACAGAATTCATATTGTTTTTCTTAGTGTTGAATCGTATAGACCGATAAGTTTGTTGCCCACGTTTTCTAAAATATTTGAAAGAATATTTCTGGCTAAGTTGATGGCAGCAACAGGTGTCCAAAGAGCTATCCTTGATCATCAATTTGGTTTCTGGAGCAGTTTCACTGTGTCATCAACCATATCCTTACAGCATTTGAAGACTAAAAATAAAGCTCCGCAGTCTTCTTAGATGTACAACAGGCTTTTGACGAAGTGTGGATCGATGGTCTGTTGCACAAAGTAAAGCTGGTCCTCCCAACTTAGCAATATTTACTGCTGCAGTCATACTTATGCGGCCGCACTTTTTATGTAGCAGTAAAAGATGCCAAATCCACCATCCGTAACATTGCAGCTGATGTTCCGCAAGGTAGTGTACTAGGACCAGTCCTGTACACTTTGTACATTGCGGATATGCCCACTCCTACTGGCAATAACTCTCTACTTGCAACCTATGCGGGTGATACCACTATAATCTGCAACAAAAGCTCCATTGATGTGGCTACGCCTGAAGTTCAGGAATACCTCAATAACTTTTCACACTGGACAAAAAGGTGGAATATTGGCATTAACTGGGGTAATTCTGCCTAGTGCTGTTTCACTCTCAGACGAGGTGTTTGTCCTTCAGTTATGCTTAACACACAACAAGCAAGTTGACCGTGTCAAATATCTAGGAATGACTCTCGACAAGCGTCTTACCTGGAAATCACACATCTCATCCACTACTGCAGCTTGCTAAGGCAAGTTAAAAAAATTAGCGTGTCTACTGCGTCCTAATAGCCAACTTAGCCTGAGTAACAAAGTATTGGTATACCGTGCAATTGTACGTCCCTCCTGGACCTATGCTATCCAACTCTGGGGCTCTGCCTGTGCATCGAGCATCAAAAAAGTTCAAATATTGCAGAACAAAGCACTGCGTCGTATCAGGAATGCTGCAATACACAACGACCTTCGGATGTTTACCGTTATGGACGAAATAAATGTACACAGCAGTCGCTACAATGACAGGCTGAATTGTCACTCAAACCTTCTTGCAGCGGCGCTTATGCACCAAGAGTTCTCAAGGAGGCTCAAACGTCATCTCCCTTGTGATCTTGCGTCGAGATCCACTTAGCACATACACACCTCGTTTAATCATAAGATAGTACAACTAATGCAATTAAGTAAACTGCCTATACGCCTCTCATGTGACAAAATGTACCAAATTAATTTTCGAATAATGTATGTACATGCATAATTTATCATAGAAGAAATAAAGAAAAAGTAAGTACTAAGCATAAAATGTGGCTGTCAAAATTTCACAACATTCTGGCAAATTTCTTGAATAGCTACAGATGTTTTAGTGATGCAACTTTTCTTATTTTCAAAACAATGGCTATGTGATGGGAAAAACCCCATTTAAATGAAAGAATGGCTTGATAAGTGTTATCCAGACTCTGCACCAGGAAAATCGACCATTATTGACTGGTTTGCTAAATTTAAAATTGATCGTACGAACACCGATGATGCGTCACGCTCTGGTCGCCCAAAAGTAGTGGTTATTCCCTGAAATATCAAAAAAAAAGTCCATTTTGACAAACTGTAAAGTGAAGTTGCAGGAGATAGCTGACACTCTAAAGGTATTCAAAGAACGTGTAAGCTTTATTTTGACAAACAGTTGACCAAAAACAACAATGAGTTAGTGATTCCGAGCTTTGATACGTAACGTTGGACGAAACTGAGATCCACCATAACATGCCAGAGTCAAATCGACAGTCAGCTGAGTAGACAGCAGCCGGTGAACCTCGACCAAAGCGGCCAAAAATGCAATAGAATGCTGGCAAGGTTATATGGCGTTAGTTTTTTGGGATGCGAACGGAATTTTGTTTAGCGACTACCTTGAAAAAGGCGAGACAGTCAATAGCTATTGCTACATGGCCAAATTGGATTGTTTGAGCGAGGACATTTCGAAGAATTGGCGACATATGCTCGCCGGAAAGAGATTTGGCTCAAAGGAGGAGGTGATCATTAAACTAGGAAATTATCAGAAATAAAAACCATCGTTTATTTGAAAGAATCTTATCACATTTATTTACTTTTTTTTTTTACTTTTACATTTATAAATTTTTATTTGAGATTTTATTTTTTTTTTTTTATTGTTACATTTATAATAATACATTTATGTTTTTGTATCTAATTTCAAATATGTTTTTAGCTCATTTCATTATTACAATATTTTTTAATAATTTTGTTATTTTAAATTTAATTTTATTTTGTTTTATTTGCAAAGAACTATTTAATTAAGTTGGTTTGGTTTGGTTGATGAGTTGAGTTGATTTAAATTTGAATTATTTTTTTATGTTCTTTTTTGGTTTTTTTGTAATTTTTAAATTATTTTCTTTAAATATTTTTGGTATTTATTCGTTTTGTTTTATTTAAAAATTCTTAGTTAATTCATGTGTTTTCCCCAGTATATTTATTCTTCACAATTATACTTAGCATTTGAAATTGTACAGACATATGTATATGTAAATATTTTTATATTTTTATATTTTTATTTTAATTATTTTTAAATTTTTTATTTATATTTATTATTATTATTTTAATAATATTAATAAGTAACTTAGTATTTTTTTTGTTTTTTTTTTTTACTCTAAAAAATATGATGTATCTATGTAACTAATTTTATTTTATTTTATTTAGTTTTAAATGTTATTCTATATATTTTTTTATATTTTCGCCTGTGTCGTTTTTGTTTTTAGTATTGTTGTTGTTTTTTTTAAGTAAATTTTTTTATTGGTTTTTTTTGTTAATATTTTTGGGTTATAGAATTTTCATTTATTTAATTTCTTCAACATCATGTGATTGTCATACAAAACATTTCACATAATTATTATATTAATTATTTACAATAAAAACAAATTTATTTAAAAACAAAAACAAATGAAATAATTATTAAAATAGAAAAAATTATATTATAATAAAAACTGATAATGCAATTTCTTAGAAGGGAAACCAGTTTTATTTGAATATTTTTTTCTTCTACCATATATGTATGTTTTCATTATGTTTTTATTTGATTTAAGATAGAAATTTGATACTTGAATTTCTTAGTTATGAGAAATAAAATCATGTAAGCATGTAGAAAAATACATGGATATATTGTATACACGTATGTGTGTGTGTGTATATACTTTTATTTATTTATGAGTATCTATTTAGGTAGTTTTTATTTTCATTTTAAATATATTTTACAATTTTTTATATAGTTTTATAGATTTTTCTTGAGAAGCGTTTAATTTTCCTTGCTAAATATTTTTATATTTATATAAATGTATTTATTCATTTTTTTGTTTGTTTATTTAAGCTACATAAATTTCCATGTATTTATTATATTTTATTTCTGTTCAATAAGCCATCATTAAAAGAAAAAAAAAAAAGAAAATATACAATATATTGTATAATTAATTATTCAAATAATTGTACACAATTAAATTGTTTTAAGTACAATAATAATTTCGTTATTATATTATTTATATTTATTAATATCTTTTTGTTTTTTTTTTTTTTATTTTATTTATTAAAGATTAAAATCTAATTTTATATTTATTAGTTTAAGTAGCTCCAAGGCTGTCTTCTCTCATATAATTTTTTTTTATATGAACCTTATATATACTATTAATATTGCTTATCTTAACGTCAAAAACCCAGAAGCATCATTAGCATATTTTCATTGAAACTTTTTGGAGAAACTCAAAGTGAATTTGAAATTGGGATTTCTAAAGAAAAATATTTAAAAATGAAAAGTCATTGATATGCATTTAAATTTTAATGATTTTCTTTTTAAATTTTAGAAAAAATCATAAAATTAATTTGATTAAATTTATAATTTCTTATCTAATGCATTTTATTCCAGGTTCTTTCATTGCGCCCCCTTTTGGAGACATTGTGGAACATCTTTATGCCGATTTTATGCACCAGTGAAAGTTTATCGCCTCGTTGCTGTCAAAATTGATCAATCATGGAATTCTTTCAATTATAAAAAGTATAAAACTATGATTTACTAAGTGAATTGAACATTTAAAAAGCTCATTTTATTTCATCTTTCAGATATTTCTATTAAAATTTTAAGACTTGCAGCAGGAAAATTGGTGCACATTAATGAAAAACAACTGCAACAGTTTTCAAAATAAGAATATGAGGCAATTAATAATGAAAATGTCACTTGTTAATCGAAATTCTTCAATAGATCTATAGTTCCATGACCGGATAGGTGAATAATGAATTATTGTGTGGGAGAAACTTGAAATGAATTTTAAAGAGTTTAAGGTTTATAATCTATCAACATCAAGCAATCAAAAATTATCATCAGGACATTCGATTTACTGAGAATACCGAACATGACTTTAAATAAGCAGCTCTAGCATCTTTAATCTATCTGCGATTAATGTGATTTGTTCGGAAATCAATTGGAGATTTCAACAAACTTCATTGAAATGGAAGGTAAAATTCATTATAATTATTTAAATTTTTATAAACGTAAAATTGATTTTATTATTTTATTTTAATTTCAGATTGAATTAAATGTATAAAAAATATTGCCTGGACATTGATAATTCAATAATCACAGAAGACTCGAGGCGACCATTTAATGGAAATGATTTTTAAAAAATTTTGTAATCGATCAGTTAAGAAAATAAATTTTTTTTTTTACCATATTTACCAGTTTTAGTTTTTTTATACATTAAATGTTAGAAAAATGTTAAGAAAATGTTAAGAAAATGTTACAAAAATGTTAAAACAATATTGCATGAAAAATGTAAACAAAAATATTGTAAACAAACAATCTTGCCATGCTTAAAAATTGTGAAACAAATACCAGGCGCACAGAAATGCACAATTAACAGCAAGGAACTATGGTGGTCATGGTGATAACATGACCAAAATTGCATTTTTGACGATTTGATTTCCGTTTATGAGCGGAAATCACCGAGAGTTCAGTCATGTTGGGGTAAAATTACCTAGGTTCCTTCAAACATAAAGCACTACAACATTAAACCGAAAAGAGTATTCAGTTTTACTGATCATGACCCAATTCTAAGTGATTTCCGATCATTATAAGCGGAAATCAAGTCGTCAAAAATGCAATCCCGGTCATGTCTTCACCATGACCAAACCAGTTGCTTGCTGTGATTTCTGCATTTCTGTTCGCCTGGTATTTTTTCACAATTTTTAAGCAGGCGACAAAATTTATTTGTTTACATTTTTTTGCTTACATTTTTCATTTCACATTTTTTTTAACATGTTGTTAACATTTTTTTAACATTTCTTTAACATTTTCATAAAAATGATAATAATAATATAAAAAATCTTTATTTTCTTAACTGATCGATTACAAAATATTTTAAAAATCATTTTCTTTAAATGATCACCTACCTCGTTTTGCTTGCTGTGAATTGTGCATTTCTGTGCGTTTTGTATTTTTTTCACATTTTATAAGAAACTGGCCAAAACTCACCTGATCGATATTTCTCACAAAAGTTTCTATGCATATTTTTTGTTGTTTTTCTTTGTGTATTTGCAAAAATGCTTCTATTTTTGTTATTTTAATGAAAACAAAAATTATTAAAAATGAAAATAAATGCAAATTAAAGTTTGTTTCTTTGTTTAAATTTTATTTTCATTATTATAAATTTAATTAAATATTGTATGTATATTTTTATTTTATTTATAATATTATTTTACAAATATCTTAACGAGATTACTATAAGATTATTTACAAATATTTTTTATATTTTATATTATTTCAAGCATTTTTATATATTTTAAATGTTTTTAATTATAAAACAAATATCCAAAAAGGGAATGGAATAACAATAAAAATTATATTACAAATGTTACAATAAATTTGTAAAAAATAAATCATATAAAATAGAAAATAATACATAAATTTATAATATTTCAATGGGCTTAATTTTATTATTTTTTTTTTTTTAAACTATTTTCTATGTAAAAATAAGTCTTTTTTTATATACAAGAACTCTTAGTTATTAAATTTAAATGAAAAATATTTCAAATAAAATAAATTAAAAGAAATTTGAGAGAGCACAGATCTAGGTTAGATATACTGGGCTGCTGTTACGACTAAAAAATATAATAATTTAATATATTTTTTTCTTTTGTTGTAAAAAATCTAATTTTTATTATAATTTATAGTAATAAATATTTATTAAATATGTATGGTGGCGCGCAGCTTTATTAATTTACTTTAGACGAAATTACTTCAATAGACTGATTAATAACTAAGTAATAGTAAGTAATATTGAACTGTAATTCTTATAATTTTGAGCTTTCAATCCTTTTTATGTCTTCTTTCTTGCATTTGTTTTCAGCAGCCCAGTATTTTCTTTATTATTTTATAATTAATGCTTTAACTATAAGTTTTATTATGATTAAATTTAAATGCCTTTTTGTTTCTTATACAATTTTGTGGGGGCGTTTTTTTTTATCAAATACTATGGGTCCATCATAATTTTAAATATTGTAATATTTAAATAAATTTGTTTACATAAATATATTGTATTATTTATGTAAGTATGTATTATATAGTAATATTATATTATATTAAATATATGTTAGTTTGCTTGCTTATTTTTTGTTTTGTTGGCTTTCTTTTTATTTTTTTTTTTTTGTTTTTTAATACTTTACTTTCATTAATCTTAATGAAAAATCTTTTTTAATGACTTGATTCAATTTGATTAATTACAATAAATTTTATTCCTTTTCTGTATTTTGTTATTTAGTTTTTATATATTATTAAATAAGTATTAATTTATGCTTAGTTATTAATTAAACAATATTGCTAAAATTTACAAATTCGTTTAAGACTCTTCGACTTTCATAGGATCAATCCACTTTGACTGACTGACTGACTGACTGAACTATTGGTTCTAACGTACTACTACTGATTGATTGATCGACCTCGGCTTAATTCTGCCCATTTGTATCTCATCTCTTAAGTGCTAAGCTTTAATTAGGAAAACAAAAAAATATATTATTAAATCAAAAATAAAAAGAAAATATTTTAAACAAATGATTGAAAATTCAATGAAATTTCTTTTGTCTCTATTTTATTTTGTATGAGTATCTTTTTTTAGTTTCTCTATTTTTCTTTTAATATTTTTAAGTATTTTGCTGTTTTATATTTTTTTGTAATATTTTTGTTTGTATTTCTATTCTTTTTTTTGGGGGGGGTGACATAAACTTTTGTTCTTTCTTTCTTTCTCTCTATATTTATATTAAATCCTTTCTTTTTTGTAATTTGTAGGTGGTTTACTGTATTTCTGTTTAAAATATTGTATCTTAGCATACTTTTTTAGGCAATTGCTACTTACTTACTTATCATTTCTATGAATCTCTCAACTGACCATTCTTTTCCATTCAATTCTATTCCATTTCAATCCATTATTTTCTCTTCTATTGTGTTCTATGTTTTCTTTTGATTTCTATATAATCTTCTGTCTTTAAATATTGTAAGTAGACAAGATACCCATCTATCAATATATTACTAAAAGAGACATACTCTCTCTCTCTCTCTCTCTGTTTCTCTTTTTGTGTGTGTTTAAAACCGGGGTTTGCTCGCTCACATTATGGCAGGATGCTTTCTTTAGTAACTTTTTACTGTTTACACATATGTATTTTTATTTTTATATTTTGTATATATTTTTTTTGTTTACTTTTCTCTTTATAGTTTCACTTTTGCACAAAAATTATGTAGAATTTTCTTTAAATTTTAGTCCTTTTGCATTTCACACAATAAGCAAATCCATTTCATTTCAATTTGTTCGTTCGTTCGACTGTGTGTGATTTTCAAATAAATCAAAAATAGAAAAAGAAGAGAAAAAAAATAAATAAGAAATTCAAAATTGAAAATAAAATCCAAGTTTTGTTTCTTGTCCTTCTAAAATTTGAAAATAGTTTTTCCTTAATTCTCCCTTCCTCACATTCATTTCAATGAAAGAATTTTTATATTTTTTTTTTTTGTGTTGTTTTGTCGTGTGACCACAAAAATGGAAAAGCAAATCAATAGCATGGAAAAATTATATGGAAATATTGTCTTTTAAAAGCTTAAAAATTTCAGTCTTTAGTAGTGTTTTTTTTTTTTTTTTTTTTTGTTTTGGGTTTATTTTCCATTTTCCTGTTTCTTTTTTTTTTTTGTTTTTTGTTAGTTTTTTCTTTTTTATTATTTATATTTTTCATTTTATTTATGTTTTGCTTTTCTCTTTATTTTTTTGTTGTATTTGTTTTTCTGTTGTTGATGTTGGTGCTGCAGCTGCTGCTTCTGCTGTTTCTCTTTGTTCATTACTTGCATTCATCATGGCATCTACTTACAATAAAATGAATTTATTGAAGTGCGAGAGGGAGGAATGTAAGACAAAAAGAACTTTAAGATTATGGAAATGTTGTGCTACTAAAATTTATGAAAAACTTTTAAAATAAAAGCAATGATATAGTCATTCATGAATCATGATATATGATATATATAGTAGAGTTTAAATTATGTAAAGAACAAAAGATGGGAAACTTATGAGGAAACTTACATTTTCTATTGTTTCTGTTGTTTAGTTGTATGTTGCACAAATTAGTTGCACCAACACCAGCAATATGCTTAAACAAAGTACAAGATATGATGGTCTTTGCAACAACAACGATTGTGATGATGAGATATAACGCAAGTTGAAGAAATAACCTTTAGTAAGCAATTGTGGAAGTACAAGGATATGAGGAAGTTTAATAGAAATGGGAATTAGTATAAAGATTATATAGTTAGTTAGTTAGTTGCTATTATTAGAAATACTTAGTAACAAAAGATTGAAAGATAAAAACATTGATTTCACCGAAACTTTTTATAACTTTCACAACCATGAGCTGATGAATTAATATATTTAATATTTAATCTAGGCAGAAATTATAATCTTTGAAAGCTGCATATACAGTGAGGAAGAAAAGTGTATACAGAATACAGTGTTGCCAAATCAGCTTTTTTTTCACGCCGTTTCTAGGTTTTTTGAGAGATGATTGCGGGAATAAATGTAAAACAGCGGGTTATTGGTTTTTTCCGCTTTTTTTTATTATGTGACGTATCTTTTAATGGTTTATCGATATTGAGAACATTTGCAGTGTGGCTATCTCTATCTTGAAAGTGCCATATCTGAAAGGCCTTTAAGACGGTCCATGTTATCGCTTCAGAAATCGATGTCATCGTTTCGGTTATCGGTGCGATAACATGGACTGAGATTGAACTGACCGTAGTGTCAGATACTCATTTAATAAACGATACCATATCAAATCCCAAGCATAAAGAGATTATTCAATCAGATGATGCTCTTAAAAACCAAAGTTAGCTCTCAGAGTCACCATTTCAGTTGGAGGAGTGGCCGGCCCTAAGCCTATATAATAAAATAATATAAAATCTGCTGTCATTCGATAAAACACCCAGTACGTCAGTACGTAAGATTTACTTTCGAGTAGCATAAATGGAATAATATTTCCAGTAGTCATGTTCACAAAATGGAACAAAATATACATGAGAATGTATACTGCTATAAAAATTTATTGCATATGTAACAAAATGTTACATTAAATTGAGTAAAGAAGGTAGCTCTGATTTTTATTTTTTATTAATTCACTCATATTATTTTTCACTAAAATGACTAATGATCTAAGGAATACCTGTTAATTTTTTCATAATTTTCTATTCAGCTGTTTTGCTCCTACATATCAAAATGTCAGGATCATTTCTTCATTTCTGCAAACCATTGTACTACCATGTATCAAGTATTAACCTTCATATACTCGCGAATCGGTCTCTCATACCGACAAACAAAATAATTATCATGACTAGCACTTTGGGGTTCTTAGTAGCTTCTTAATTTGTTTTTTGGCATTGTTTAGTGTACATGTAGAAGTACGAGTACATGGGGAAAATACAGAAACTGAGAAGGAGGGTAATTCGTTACACGAATCTGAAAAGGTGCGCATACATCTTCAAAGTAAAAATACAAACACTAAATGACTAAAATGTGCGAGACCTATTACTGCGCTAGAGGAACTAATCGATGGCCTATGGATATTTTTTACAGCCTTATAAATGTTGCAGGGATAAATTCTTTTATAATATATGGGCTTAACAAATTTAACATAAAAACAAGCCGCAAGAAGTTCCTTGAGACACATTCGTATGACCTTATTTTACCCCATCTGAAAAAACGGGCTTTAATTTCAAGTCTGCCAAAAAAAAAAAACTGAGACTGAGGCTGTTAGAAATATGCAAACTAGATGAATCAGAACCTTCATCATCTGGTGATCTTTTTAACATAGACCATTTTAAGATATCCTCTCGCAATTACAGCAATGACCAGGGATAAAAAATTAGCTGTTTTATCTCTCGAGCACTCTGGCTTAGTTTACCAACCGAATATGACAACAGATCTCTTTCACTTAAGTAAGAACAGATCTAATAAGAAAAGTATTCGGAAAGAGTCGACTTCGAGTCAATCTTATTCTATTCTTATCATTAAGGAAGACATTAGTTGCTGTCCATACAAGACAAGTCTGTGATATATGTACATATTGACCAGATCGGTTAAATTTATGCTTATATTTTGACAATTTTCATTTAAAATTGTTTCCTGAAGTTTCAATTTTAAAAAATCTACCAGCTTTAGTGGTTACTAAAGACTGTAAAAATTGTTTTTATTTTTGAAACAATTGTTTTAACAATTTTTGGCAGTTTTTCGATTAAACAACAAGTTTTGGCATTTTTATGATTCTCTATAAAGATTTAACCAGAGCTCGCAAATGAGGATCTTCTTTTATTTCCAGTGTAGCCTACTCGGAGAGAGAGTGCAAAAATTTCAGAAAACGGTCTCAGTCTCAGAGTACAATAAATTGTCTTGTTGTTCAAATGTTGTTAGCTTCTTGTCTCATGACGAGAAACAAGAACGGTCTGTCAGTGAGAATTCTTGCCAAAAATATTTTGAAAAAAAACTCTCATTGAAAGGTTGTTATTGTGAAAACCAGGACTATGGAAGGAGAAAACGTAACAAAAATCATAAGCAGAAAAAAAATGGAACTGATGAGATTTTTTTGCGAGCTCTGGATTTAACAATTTGTCGTCTTTGTCGTGTTAGACTGCATCATTTTATTATGCAAAAATTTACTCATCTAACAAAAATTTTTAGCTTGCTCTGGAAAGTGACACAAAGGACGTCAATGCCCTAAAAAAATGCGTTGAAAAAAATGACAAAGAACTTCAAAAGGAGCAGTTCAGAATACATGAATTTAAGTTCACTTTGTCCGATAGACGTCAAACACTTACAAAATCAAATGTTGCTATGCTTAATGTCTTTAATACAACAATTTTGTAAACGATTAAGCAGATAATAATAATAACACTGGCCGACAAAATCGAACTTTTTTTTTGGTGCTTGAATAATTTTAATGATTTATTACTAATTCGAGGTCGCTGATTTCGAATCTGACCTTAGTTTTTTTCTATGTCCTCTAGTATTTGAGATATAGCTACTTTTTTGTTTTTTACCCTTTACATAGAGGTTATATACAAAATTACACTACTACTAATGTTGTTTATGTTATTGAAAATCTGAAATATCAAATTCATATAAAGAAATATCAACAAATTAAAAATAAAATATAACGGTAAACGGTTTTGCTTTACACTTTTTTCTAAAAATAGCTTAATGAACGATATGTTAAAGATCAAAAGAGAAAGAGATGATAAAAGTAAAGGGAGACTTGCAAGAGCAAAAACAACATGAAACTAACACATCACTCAATAAGTTCGTAGATTCACATATATATGGCGTCGGTAATGACAAATCCATATAATTTTTAGGATCTATCAACTTTCAAAGTCTACACAGATCACCCATTTATGTTCCACATATTTTATTCTTTCTAAAACTACTGAAATCATTTCATATTCTTCTTTCATAGAAATAGAGTGGGCAATTGGAATCGATGCATGTTTATTGCTATTATGTAGGACAAGGACAGCCTTGTGACTTTGTTTGCTGCTGTCAATAAAAAGACGTCAATCACTTGCCTGATAGGTCTCCACGCCTATGAAAATCAGTAATCCCTGTACATCATAACAGTATACCAAATTTTTTTGAGAAAAAAAAAAATTGAAATAAATTGTTCTCTCGTGCGATATGAAGTAATTCGTACATCGACTGATAAGCAATTTCTTTCTTTTAATCTTGACGCCAGCAACTCAGCACGGTCTTTTGAAAGATCCAAGTCTCTGATAAGATCATTAAGTTCTTTTTATGAAAAACTAGAGGACATAGAAAAAAACTAAGGTCAGATTCGAAATCAGCGACCTCGAATTAGTAATAAATAATTAAAATTATTCAAGCACCAAAAATGCTGTCGGCCAGTGTAATCTGTTATGAGAATTAATGCGTATTTTTTTAACATTTTTGTGTGTTTTCTCAATTATAAGGTCATTTTCAAAGGATTTAACAATTTTAATAGCAATTTTGGACTGTTTTTTTTTTTTTTTTAACAATTTCGCAACAAAGCAGTTTGCAAAGCTAGTTTGTTTTGATTTTGAAAATTGAGATTAATATCATAAACATACTATATTTAGATGAGTCTTATGAGTTGTCTACTAGATGAGTTTATTATTTATTATAATTTGTTTTAATTTCTTGTATGGGGAATACTTCATACAGAGACCAAAAAACTAAGTATCTGATGCGAAATTCAGCTGTATAATTTTAAAACTAAGAAACAAGTTTGCATGGAAATAGAAAGACAGACTAGAAGCAAACGATTCTTCTTATTATTCTGCTCATTGTCATATTTCTAGGAATATTCACTTCAGTCTCTGTTACATGGTTTTATGTGTGAAAATTATAAAAATTGGAAAAAAAAAATATTAAAAAAAACTATTTGAATGAAAAATTAGTTGAACTTACCATTTGGTCAAACGATGGCATCATTATTGAATACATCATTGATATGTTTGCCAATAGATGATTTGTCCTTTACATTGCATTGCTATACAATAGATAAACACAAAAAAAAGGAAAAGATAATGAAATGCATTATTATTGTACGAGTATTGTATTGCAATGTATTATTGGATAAATTAAAAATTTAAATTGCAAATATGTTGTTTTTCGTGGTATTTTGAAAAAATGAATTTGTAATCATAGCGAGGAATTGTATAATTGTTTAATTAAAAGTAAGCATTAATATCAACTAATTAAATCAAGGCACCATTTACCAATTCACCATGTAATCAAAAATGTAAATGAGCGCAACACCTGCTCTCGCCTACATAAACAGACAAACACACACACACACCCTTAAACAAATATACACCCATAGATACACATGTACACGGACCGCCATTAAGGACTTAATGAATAAATGGCGCTCGCTCAGAAAAGTAGGCTACACCAAAATTGAAATTAAACTACGACGATGGCGATGCGATGTAAAGTGAATTACATGAAAAATTAATTAAAACAATTAACGAAATTTTATTTTCGAAGGCCTAAAAAAAAACTTAATAAAAAAGGAAATCTTAAGAAATAACAGAACAGAAGAAGTAGCCCATCATTCAAACAATAAGGCGCCACGACACATTTACTAAGTGCAAACGAGGTGTGTCTCAAAAATAATCGAATTGCTTTCATAACTTCAAGATGAAATTACATATTGTTCTTTATCATGGCATTCTTCAATCCTCAATTGACTGAGCAATAGGCTGCCTTTGGTCATTCTACATCTAAAAGTTTGCGGAATGGCCTTTAGTGTACTTGCAGATTGTTCAATTTGGAGAACAGCCAAAAGTAGCAATCAACTTTTAAGGGAATTTTCATTATTGTAGATCATTATCAAGATACTCACGGTCACTGAGGGGTCAATGTTTCTGTTCCTAAGAAGTCACTGGTTAATTTCCCAGGAGTCACTAGTCTTAAGCGCCCAAGACACGGTCATACTTCGTATGATGCACATCATCATAGTGTTAGTTAACTAAGTATGTGTGCGTTCAGTACTCTCAATTCTCTATTTGAGTGTCTCTTTTTGCTCTCTCATGCAAGCTATCGTATTTACGTTTGCACAAGGCAAGTATGTATGAAAGAGACAAATATAGGCATGTGCTCACTTTTTCAAAATACTTAAAGTGAGCAGACGTGAGTGCCTGTGTGTAATTTTTGTAAAGTGCCGACGGCAAATGAAATTTTTGTAAAGTGCCGACTGCAAAACCGTCATCGACATTATCTCTCTAAACGTCCACACAGTTCAAAGATAAAGAAGAAATGAGTGTATGATGTATGATCATACATCGTTGGATGTATGATAATACACAAGTACACGCATGTGCATCACTTGAAGAATGACCGTGTCTTGGGCGCTTAAAGAGTCCCCTGTTACTCGCTTACAGAGTTGCTTGTTACGCACCTTAAGACTCACTGGTTACTCTCCTAAATAGTTAAAGGTTACGTTCCTGAGAACTCACTGATACCTCTCCCAAAGAGTTATTGGTTACTCCTCTAAAGAGTTACAGGTTACTCTCCTAAAGAGTCACTGGTTACGTTCTGGAGAAATCGCCGGCGATTTTTTCGGAGAAATTACTGGGAATCACTGGTTACCTTTCTGAGGAGTCTCTGGTTGCATTCACTCATACTCCACAGCGGTCACGCCAATATTCTTATATGTACCTAATTATGAAAGCAGATCTAATATTTTATCGACACTCCTCGTATTAAACCAGGCCATATCTTTTATGGTAAGAGTGCAGATGGCGGCACGCAATGCTGTCTTCCTTATTCCGAACTTCATTTAGATAATAATAATAATAATGATGATGATGATGATGATGATAGTGACTTACCTCTTGTCTGGCCTGCCATTGCTTCATGGCTGATTTGTATTTCTCGAATTCATTGCACCAATGCGAATAGATTTTCTGGTAGTCATTCTTCTTTGAAGGCGGCGTACATCTGTTCCACAAAAAATTGCAGGGCAATCAAGAAGAGAAGATGATGAATTATATCACATTAAAGTAAGGAGGAAGAGGAAAACATCAATGTGTTTTTTTTTGTATTTTATTAAAGAAAATCAGAAAGAATAAAAAAATTATGGAAAGAAGTCACAAATGAAACGGAAATTACAACTGACGCATTTCTGAATTGCGCAATTAGCAACAGAAAATATTTTGTCGTCAAGCCAAACAAATTGAAAATGAAATTTCCTTAGCAAAATATCCAAAAATTTTGTTTATTTTGTTATACACAGTGGGGGGACGGGACACTCACCTGTGCGCATCAACATTAACGCTATAACTGCAGAGTAGCGTTCCATCCAAATAACTGTCGTAGCGTCCGCCATCGCCCTCATTTATTGAGATGATGACAAGGCCACCCTCTGATGTCGCAATATATTTTGAGGGTGTATAGATTATCTCATAACTGAAATAAATGAAAGAAATTGAAAAATTGAAATATTTTTTTATTTAATTTGTGATTTTTAGCTTAGTTCGAGTTTGAGTTTCGAGTTTTTAAAGCTTCAGTCAGTAAGAATTTTAGTATACGCGATGGCAAAAAATCAATGCGATTTGGATCAATGAAGCAAAGGAAGAGAAGAACGGAAGTACTAGTCAGAAAAAAAGTTTCGTCTCAGAAAGTTTTTCTATTATATGAAACCAAAAGATATGGTGCACAACAACAGACTCACCATTCTCTCGAAGTAAGTGCATAAGGATAAATGCCAAAAAGCAGACTTAAACTTTTTAAAGTGTCAATTTACCACGCAACGGCTTTATTATTTGTTGCTATCGTTGCCTTGTCCTCATTCCCTTCCTTCCATAGTATGCTTACTGAAGCAACTTCTCTCAACTTCAACATAGCCAATGTGAAGATTTTCCTCAGGAGTTCGAGATCGAGTTGAGTTGAGTTTGCCGCCATTACACTTCTGATTTCATTATACGCTTAACATTTTTCGTTATTTTGGTTTCATTTTCCATTCGCATTTAAATTGAAAAAGTATCTCAGAGAGATGTTTAAGTGAACTTTAATAAAAAATTCCCCATCGATACACATTCATTCATGTGTGTATGGGTTTTTGGGTAAGTCTATTTAAAAAAGCTAAAGCTCATATCTCTAAGGACTTCTTTTTCGCTGTGGAATTTAATGTGTTTTTTGTTTTCTTGGGTGAGAAGGCGCGTTAACAGGTTTTTTTTCTTTTTCCTTTAACTTCTTTTCAAAGCAGGATATAATGCACAATTTCCATATCAAATTACTGAGGGTTGAAATAAAGACCTCCTCAACTCATGTCAATCGTGTGTATTTAGTATATTTTGAAGCAGTTGTTATTGTTATTAAAAAGTTATCAATGCCAAGTCATTTTTCTCCTTCATACTCGTTTGATCGTTCTTCAGCATCCATAATATTTTTATTATGATATAAATACTTTGCATATTTTTTGGGTACCATTACAATATCAATAAAACAGGGGAGTGTGAAATTCAACACTTGTTACAATTTATACGCGCATCTAACGCAATAAGCCTTGAAGTACAATATTATTCTTTAATAATTTACAAAAACTTACCGTCCTCTTTCGGTGGAATGATGATACCAACGTACAGTTTTCTTGCGTAACACTTCCGGTACCTTTACAAAGCATGATAAATGCAATGTTTGACCATACGAGGCCGTTACACGTTTCTTTAATATACTTGTATCGCAAATGCCAGAAGTCTCATTGGCCACATCCTGCAACAAACCCAATTGATAAGGTTTACAAATGGCTGCCTCTTTGTCCCAACCGCAATATGGATCAGCAACGCAACGGAAACAAGAGTCATAGCGACGACCACACATGGCCAAGTCGATTTGTTTGACATTATGATCGGTAGCCAGGTAGAGAGAACCAGCCTTGGAGCTTAAAGTCATCTCTCGTATGGCTTCGTTATGGGCAACATCGAAAATATCAAGTAAATTCGATTGACGTTGACCATAGCGGGCGAATTGAACAATTTTAAAAATTTGCCCAATACTTGTGGCAACAAAATATACCAAATATTCTTGATTTAATTTGTCAATGCGAATTCTGAAAAGAAAGCAAAAAAAATGTGACATTAAATGGTGATTCCTTTAAAGCAGCAATTTCTTTCTTTTTGTGTGTGAAATTTTCTACAACTATTTCTTGTTTTCATAGTCTGACACTTCAGATATTATGTACTATATACTATAGTACATGGATATTTCTTCTTGCTAAACAAAACGTTTAACTAAAAGCATATCCTGCAGCAAGTTTTTCATAACTTCCGGCAAAGTTATTTTACAAGTCGTTATTCAACACTGAAACTCTATGAATTAAGGAGACAATAGAAGGGAAAAAGAATGCATAACAGAATTCAAAAAAAAAAAAAAAATAAATAAAAGGCGCAACAAAAGTCAAGAACAACTACTATTATGCCGCAAGTTATTTGTGTTATTCCTTAAGTTGTTGCCTCTATGAAAAATGCCAGTTATTCTCCAGCATCTTCATCATTTTATTTGCTATTGTATTGTTGAGTGAAAGGCAAAAGTAAAAGAAAGAGTTAAACTAAAGGAAAATGGCGCTAAATAATGCGCTGAGGCGTAAGAGCACAAAACAAAAAACCAAATCAACATAAAAAACAACAGAAAAAAAAAAACAACAATGTAAATGTGGCAGCTTCGACTTTACAGCAATTGTCAACATAAGAAAAACCGCTTAAGTGCACAGTTTTTTGGCAAACCTAACTTACTACTTCAACTTCTTTAACTGAGTCTCTGGCCAAAAATTCTGAAAAGGCACAAAAATCATCAGAAAAACAAAACATAAAATACAATGGAATGAAAAGCCAAGCAAAGAAAAACAAGAAATATCTTAAGCGAGTTGTACTACTAAATCAGCGGCTCTTAAACTATGGTCCAATGTCTTTATTAAAGGTCGAAGAAATCTCTTTCAACCCCAAATCAACCTAATTACAATTCTCTGATGCCAGAAATCTCTTTCGATGGTTTTGAAATCTCCGACGTTTATAAATACGGTTTGCTCAAATTGTCCCTTATTTGAAGCTATGAAAAAAAATAAAATACCAACAACTATAGCTTATTGCTTTCCTCGATAATCTGCATTTAAAGAATTCAACAATTCAGTTGTTTTAAGTAGGTATAAATTTGCATCTGAGTTCAAAAAAAGAAATCTCCGTGTTTTCTAGCACAACTACACAGAAATTGAAATCAATCGGCATAAAAATCGTCTTCGATTTCTGGCACATGCCTGATTATATGGTATCTGCAACATTTTACCAAATCCAGAAAGACTCATACACTCATAATAAATAATTGAAGAATAGGCCCACACAGGGTTCCTAGACTTTTTAAGTTGGATCCCCAGGAAATATGACACAATGATGCTGTGACAACACGAAGAGGATTTAGTGTCCTAAGTAAGCTGTTCTTGATATCAGATACTACCCCAACCTACCGTACGAGTTATTCTGTCGGTTTACGATTCTTAAATTTCTTAAAAAAAATTCTAAGAAGACAATTTCATTGTAATCAAATTTTTTGCCCCCAATTAATATTTTTCTAAAGATAAATGATCTCTAACAACAATACATGTTCACTATGCATGGCTTAAGGGATTATTGCTTTAGAAATTCTCTTTTAAAAACATCATAAAATCCTTAGGATTTAGATAAAATTTGTGAGTATAATATTGTGCAAGACGATGTCCACGGACTTCTTAACTTTAAAAACCACTGCACCAAAGCAATGAACTCAATATAGCAGACAAATTCATAAACTAATGAATACTACAAAAAAGGTGGCATGATGATGATGAAAATGATGCTGATGATGGTGATGGGCACGACAACAACTGCTACCTAACAATATATTTAGTATATTTTCGACAAGGATGAAGCGATGATGATGATGATAATGATGACTTACTTGTCCACAACGAGTTTGGTAAGAACAACATCACGTTTGTAGAAGACCGGATTGCCAAATTCATGATCGACTGCCTTGTCCATTAGCGGATGTTTGCGTATGAAATTTAACACCGAGTCCGGCAATATGGCGGTGTCGTTTGTGCAAGTGCCCGGACGTGGCTCTGGCACTTTTGAGTTCAACACGGGCAACCAAGCGCTATTCGATGAAGCTTGTTCCTTAAATTTGCCTGAAATAAGAAAAAAAGAAACAAGTAAGCATATGATGAAAATTGTTTTCATTAAAAATTTAGTGAGTGCAACCTAAATTTATATATACTCTCTCTAATGATTCCATGTCTTGTCCATGGGTTTGGTCACTTTTGTATTGACCAAGAAGATAAATTAGTCGATTACAAGTTGATTTGTTGCCTGCCTCATTTGGCCCACTTCTTTTCCAAATCCTTTCATATACAAAAACTCTTTCCCTCTCCCTCTTTCTCTTTCTTGGGTTTTCGATATTCCATGTACTAATTACATATACACAATTACATTTACATAGTTTTGGTCCGGAAGTTTTTTCATCTTTTAAAATTCTATGCTTTTCACTTTGATTTTTTTCCTTTTTCTTTCATTATTTTTGATGTTTCTTGCCCTTTTTTTCAATGTTTCCGTTGCTGCATAATCATTTGTTTTTATAATTAATTGCTGTGGTTTACAAATTTTTTTTTTTGTTTTTTCCAACATACAAACTCACATACACACACATATACATAGATATACAGAAACAAAAAACACTTAAGGAAACTTCATATTTTGGCAGCATTGCCAACAACATGAGAAAGAAAGAAGAAAAGCAAAAACAAAACCAAAAACAGAAAATTAAGAAAAATTATGTTTAAAAGCATGAAGACTTCTTTCTATATACATAATTTGTTTATGTGTATGTGGTTTGTATCTGTGTATAATGTTCTCTACACCACATACATATTTATGCCCGCAAAACTTTTCATAATGAATTTTAAGTGTTCTTCTTTTATTTTTTTTGTTTTGACTGTTCTCATTCTATTTTTTGTTTTATTTCTCATGGTTTGATTCCTCAAAACTGGCAGAGTTTTCAGGCTGACAGCTTGGTTTGAATGGATGCCTGCCTGGCTGCCAGCCTATGTTTTTTTCTGTCGTTTTGTGGCCTGTCCTAGAAGTTTGCCTGGCAGTTATCCATATATTGTGCCATAATATTATGGTGTTAATGAACTTTTCAGCACGACCGCTTAGAGAATTTGTCTTATATGGTAATTTCAATAATAGAGACCTATATTTTTAATACTCGTATATGGTATACACAAATATCTAACACTTTTGTATATAAAATAGTGGAATACAAATTGTGTAATAATTTACACAAACAATGATCAATATTTCAACAATTTATGGTTAAAAAATGTTTAATTTGTAAAGTGGTTTTGTTTTCTATAACCATTGAATCATGGCGGTGGAAAAATCGGATGTGAGGATGAAGAAAATCATGTAAAATATTTTATTTTAAGATTTTAAATCGAAAGAACACATGATTGCATACTTATAGGGACAAACAAAGACAAGAGACAAAAACGCAGACAGAAAACAGTTTTAATTTGGGGAATATCAATCCCCAACTAATAGCTCACTGACTATATATCTATAAAAATATTATTAAAATACTGATACCCTATTTCACGGGTCACTTTCAATTCAAAGTAATTAGCATTATCCCCAGCAAACATGTGTAGATCCTGTAATCAGGATACTGTGATACACTAACACGCACTTAGCATAAATACATAAAGTTTCTAGAACACTACTAGCCTTTGAGTAAGGATATCACAACGACTAAACCTCATCCAAATCTTAGCATCCCAAGAATGATGTTGCCTCTAGAGGATCTCAAGGCATACTAAAGATAAATAATTGTTGAAGCACACTTTCTCCCTCCAATCAATTCTTTTACTCATTCACTTAATATTAAGATTTCAGATATCACTGATTGGCTACAACAAAGTTCACTGCCAGCTTAGATTCCATTTATCCTATTCAACAAGCAATTGAAATACAATGTATTAGCTTGCAGAAGACAGAAGCATGTGTCTTACACTTCTTTCTCTGCTTAAAGGTGTCATAACGGCCAATCCCCACTCAATTCTTTGGTTCCGAAGAGCGAGTGGACTTGTAGAAGATACTTTGAGGCCTGCGAGGGTTCCTCTCTCCATTTCAATTCTCTTTTGATTTGGTCATCACATTTTTTCAACGAATTTCGCTTTATTTGATAGAGTGATTCTTCCGTTTAAGTATACAAAATGATTTCATTGAAATGTTAGCCGCAGCTGGCTTTGCTGGAACACCAATTTTCAAGCATTTTGTTAGCCTCGGAACTTATCACTCAAAAATGTAAAGAGATAATTTTTCTTTATTCATTTCAAACATACTTCCCATTGGTTTTTTGTTATTTTAATTTGCCATAATTGTCCCAAATGCATTGGAAAATACAACTGCATTTTTGAATATCCGTTTACCGAATTTAAAATACCAATTTGCAAACATCAATGGGACGTGATCCAGTAAAACGAAGGTCATATTTGGAATCAGGAGATTTTCCACCAATAATTCAGATGCATGGTAGGTAAAAATACAAATTGATGAACATAAAAGCTACATCAATTTGTAATATCAGCTAAAATCTAATCTTTTAACTGATCTAGACACTTAGCGGTATATTAACCATTGGGGATAGTTAGTTAGCTAGGATAAGAAATATATCCCTCCAATGCCATTAATTTCTTATACACTCAGAAAAACTAAATAACATAAGTTCATTACATAAAATTACCTAAAAAAAATTATGAAACCATAAGATAAAATTGCATATATTTACTAAATTTGCAACAAAATGGAATGGGAAACGGAAATGGAAATAAATTTTAGAGGATGTGGTAAATCTGTTGATGACAGTTTTCCGTTTTTGAATCTTTAAACCATTTTCGTCATTTATGACGCGTTGGCAGTTTGTGGCTTTAAAGCAAAGACAGAACCATACAAACAGAAACTGAGAGGTGCATACATCATCATTAGATGACTACCAAATGCATTTCATATGCACTTTTGCCGCATTTCACAACATGACATACTTTAACACACACAGGCACACTTATGTGTGTTCTCTTATTTTCATTTGCATTTATATTCTGAATTTGCATTCACATCACATTTGCAAGATTAGAAATGTCGCGTGCGCTTCCTGAGAATGCACACTTGCGCGATTTCTTTATGCTGAATGCGCTTTGCATTAACATGTATCCGCTTATACACATATGAGAGACAGAGAATGAAGAAAGTGTGTGTAGTATATTATTTGACATCTTTTAAACAACATGTTCAGTAGTATTTTCTCTGGAGCTTGGATTACCCGTTTTCAGTTACAAATTGTTAGTGTGCGTAGCTTAGCGCTTGCTTGGCTTAGTCCCAGGTTTACTGAAACGTGATTTTTTGCAACTGTCACGCATACACACAGATACACAAACATTCATACTTGTAATAACATGTATGAAGAACAAAATGCACAGAGATTTTGAATAATAACATGTGATTTTATACAGATAAACTAACTATAGGTAACGTGGTGTGACACGGGGTGACAAGGTGACATTGTCAACGGCTTCTACTCAACATGACTCAAATGCGTGTCAGGTAAACTAACTAAATGTAAATGATTTGTTGCAATTTAAATTAAAAATTTAAACGAAACGACAAGAAATGGAACATAAAGTCAATGGTGGCAATTTTAGAAGAATTGAATTTTTGTTTTATTAAGAAAAAGCGCATCAATTTCCTGTGCGCCATTTAACACAAAACTGCCAACCACCATCGACAAATACCTATGTGTGTATCTGGAATCCGGACAACGAGTGTGTGTACAACAATGTCACCGCATGTGTTCGCAGCAGCAACAGCAGCATCAGTATCCTTGTGCGTAATTTCTTCCGGCACAAATATCCACAAGGATGTGAGGCAGCAACAACAATAACAATATCAGCAAAAGAACAACCCAGCAAAATGAAAGAAAATGGCGCCCAAAAGAATTATTGCAAATGCAATAAATCTTTGCCATACTCATACCTAACACCAACACACTATTAAGTGTTCTATATATACCTTTACACCTGCAATTCACATTCTTTCATTCATTCATTCATTCATACAATCATCATTCCTCTATATGTACTCTTATCCACCTACTACATACTGAGATACTTATATTGTAGTATATGTATATTTTGTATAGACAGCATATATATGTAAGTTGTATGTAAGTATTACTCACCATCGAAGGCCGCATTGATATCTCTTATGTCGTAGCTACATACTGCCGAGCCAATAATGCCATTTGTATTTGTTGTGAATGTTGCATAGAATTTGGTATCGTCATGCGGCATCTTATAAACATCTTGGATCTCATTGAAGTAGAATGGGAATTCACTTGAAATACTGCAGTTTATGCGTGCCTTCAGATATGTTGCCCAATTCTGACTAATCATATACTTGCCACCGCGATCATTCTTACAGACGCGTGCGACACGTGAATAGATGGCTTTGCCACAATTTATATATTCGACGGCATGTTCGCGAAAGAAGAAATACACAAAATCTCCAACATCAAAGGACCCAACAAAATTGGGTTCTGAAAATATGTATTTAGATTGTATATTAGTGGAAGAAATAGTAATAAAGGGGGGCAATACTCACTGTCAAGCCATTTGGAATCATATTTAACGGTACGCTTAAAGTTGTGCTCCTTCCGGCCGGATGTTAAATTATATAAATCTGAACGGAATATAACTGAATCGGCTTTGGTGAACTCAGCATTAGTACCGGAATACTGAACACCATCAACAGCAAACAGACAATGATACAATGAGAAGTGAAGAGAAGAGAAGACACAAATTTGTTAATTTAAAGTAAAAATGATAAGAAAAATTTAATTTGACACAGGTCGCAATGAAATCAGTTCAACTCAACTAACACAGATACTCAGATATTATATACTGAAGAAAAATCACTTTCTATGTGTGTGTATATTTAATTTAATTTAATTTAATTTATAAAAATAAAAGAGAAAATATAAACGAAAAAAGAAAAGTTTTCTTAAATGTCGCGCTAAAACAATTTTGTATTGCGAACCTTAATTCCTTTCTCTACTTTCTTCTTTACTTTTAGTTTACTTTTGTTTCTTCTTCCTTCTTTTTTTATTTTTTTTATTTTTTTTGTTGTCTGAATTTTATTTTCTTTTTACAATTTTATTACAATTGACATTTTTTCGTTTATTTCCGCTTTCCTTTTTTTTGTGCTTATTTCATTGTTGTAAGTAATGTGAATGTTTGAAATGTGTTGCCTACTTACCAGCGCTGGCAAACCAAAGGGATTTCCTTTCTCCACATAGACAGCAGTTGAATTGTCAGCCGGATCGTAGGGGCATTTACCAATGCCTAAGCCAATGCCGGGCACGTACTCAGATCTGGGTAAATGTGTTAAGTTTGCCTAAAGGTATGACGAAGTCAAAGCATTTCCGTGTGACATGGGATGAAGGCATCAAGTTGTTGGTTGAGTAGGGGGAAAAAGAATATTATTTTATTATTTAAGTTGAACATTCTTTGCTTAATTTTCTTAGTTTACAACTAAATTTTAATCTTGAATTAACTAAAGGCCAAATGCCCTTAACAATTTAACATATTTTCCTTTACTTAGTTTTTGGTCGCAATCTACATATTCGACTACTAAGTCGAAAGAGTCTCTGGTCTCCGGTCTTAGGATAACCCAGAAACAGTTAAGCTGAATTTATGCGCCTTTTCCTACTACTACTACTATATTCTTTTATTTATTTGTTGTCTATTCTACTTCTTTGCTATCTAAAAATGAGCTTTATACAACGATAGTGATAGTACCATACTTACATTTATCACGTAGTCCTTGGGATTATGTGCATTGGTGCCACACACATATAGACGATGTCCTGGTTCCATGGGTTGGATTACACGTATGTGGTTTCGGCACTCCACCTTCTTAAAGGACGCCATTTCAATGGGTGTGTGTGGGTGAGTTAAAATGAATATGTGTATGTGATATATGTATTTTTTTTTTTTTTGCATGTGAAATAGAGTGTAAAGAAGTAAAAATTGTCAAAAAAAAGAGACAAGAAAAGGGAGAAAAGAATCGGGGAAGAGAGAGAGTTGGGAATAATGGCAATGCATGAGTAATCGATTCGAATTCCAAAGGCCAAAAGGTTAGATAAATATTTTTTCATAAATTTTGTTAAAAAAAATAAATTTTAAAGGCATAAATTTTATGACATTTGTAGGCGGCGGTCTTAGGTTTAAGGTTTCATTTTTCCTTTTACACTCACCTCACGTTTGCCTTTGGAAACACAACTAAGTATATCCGAACCAGATGGTTCCAGTATAAGAACATCACGCTGGAAAATTGACAAAAAGATAACAAAGAAAATAAAGATATTATTTATTTATTTTTGAGATATTATATTTTCATAAACTATTAAATTTAAAGACAAGTTTAAGAAGTTTAATTACATTATAGAGTATGTCCCATCCTGAGTTTGAAAAACTTGAGCATTTTGAGATTGTTGGATCGTGCTCGAATTTACAATTATATGCTTGTTAATAAATAAATATGTGTCTGCAAAAGACTTTTCTTTACTATTTTCCGCGTGATTATGTCTAGCTGGTAGATGTATTCTAAATGTTTTCTAGGGGGTTTAGGTTAGATGAGCACGTTGGCCGACTACTAGAGCTACTTCCAACACAAAACTGTTCATTCTTTTCTATTGAAATCAGGCACATCGGTACGAGCTAACAATAGTGCTACCGCAGGGAGTCAATGGAATTTGAGGCGATACCTTAAAACAACGGAGAGATTACTGGGCCTGCATTTTAGGAAAAAGGTCGATCCACACATGTTTAGAAGTTTGCAATACGTAAACCTTAAGGGCAGATCGGTTGAGACTACTGTACACGAGGTGTAAGTCCCGCAATGGAAGGAGTTTTTGTTGGCGGCTTTCCATGATATCAATCTCGGCAGTACTGGAAAGAATTGGTTCAGATCCGTCGATCACCAGGTGGATTGGAAATATGGTCACAAGAAGCACTCCTCAGGGGGAGTTATTACCCTCTTCTTAGGAACCTAGTTCTGAATGACCTGCTTTCGAGCCTACAAAGGAAAAAATGTAGAGAAACGGCATATGTTGATGATTTGGTTTTAATGGTTGCGATTAAATTTTACACATAATTAGTGAACTATTGCAATCTTTTCTAGGTTCCATTCTACGGTAGGCTCAGCAGAACAGTCTTGGAGGCAACCCGGATAGGACCGTGCTGGTGTTGTTCATGAGTAAATATAAAAAATACCTAGCTTCATGCTATCATGTCAAGGTGGGTCGTAGCTACAGCTATCGAAGGAAGCCATGGTGTGGTTCTGATTTCTAAGCTCTCTTGAAAGAGAAACTATGAAGTAAGAATGATCCTCCACATTTGTAGGAGGATTCATAGACCAATGCAGAATATCCTCTAAGGACTGGAATTGAAAACCAGAGATCTAGGAGGCATGAAGTGGGCAAATGAGCCTGGCTGTACTGTCGCTAGGACTCACCGGCCTTGCTACCAACCGAAGAGGACATCCGAGCTCCTACACTGAAAAAATAAAAGGTTTTGGCCGGTGACGGAAGCTATTATGGGCACTGCTCCATCGACCATAGGATGCATGTTCCATACAAAATCATGAATAGCATTCAACACCTCCTCTATGATTGCCCTGCTCTTCTTGGTAAATGAACCCGTCTTCGCGGGAAACCGTTTTTCAAGCAGGTGGGTAGTGTGGCAAAATGCCCTTTGGGAGGCCTGGCTCTGTTTGTGGATCTCTCAGATTCGTTTTAGAGGCAGAAGGTTACCTCTGCCACCAACTTTGGACAGTAGTGGGTTATGGCAGATCAAATCTTTAAATATAACCAAAAAAGGGACTATTTGGCAAAATGTATATTAATCCTTTATTAGTACAGTGAGATTTGTGACCTCCATCTCACAAATTGAGAATTATTTTTAAATAATTTCTCCTTTTTTCTTTTTTTCATTTTTCTTTTTGTCACGCTTAACAAATATTTTGAAAGTTTATTGAAAAGCGTGATAAAATTTCATCCTCATCAAGAGAGAAAGCGACAGCAACAAAATGACAAGAAAAAAGAAAATTATCTAATAAAACGAAACGAAGTATGTACAAAGGAAAATGGTTGAACGAATTCCAACACACAGAAAAGAGCAACAATTGAAAAGTTTTTTATAAACGTTTTATAAAAAATTGTCAAATGCACACACACACACACACGCACACACACTTGCCTAAACATACATAACATATATGCACATAGATACAAATATAGTTAGTGTGAGAATATTTTGTCAGAGACCCGAGGACCAAGAACCACAAAAAACTGCGCCGCATTTAAAAAAGAAAAATAAAGAACAAATAAAATGTTTTCGTTGATATTTCGCTCACGTTGCGCATTTGTTTATTTAATTCGATTTTCTGTACTTGAATTTTGAATGAATGAATGGCAATGACGGCAGGCAATGCCTTGCCTTGTCATTTCATTCATTCAACCAATCGAAGAAGTAGTGCAGGGTACAACAAGAAGTTGGAAAATTCTAGTGAAGAATGTATTATACAATATTTTTTCTCGTCGCTGGATGACATTTTTCTTTGATAGCGATAACTTTTACCGAAGGATCTTTCACACACACACATTGTGGCAGGCAGGCAGGCACAACATTTTTACACGTTTCACTTGAAAAATACAATAAAAAATATTACACAATTTACTTTTGCCATCCATGCTCGATCTTCTTCCCTTTTCCCTAACTTCTTATCTTTATTTTATGTGTTTTTTTTCTGTATCTCATTTATTTACTTTTGTTTCGTTTGATTTTGAAATTGAAATTGTTAATTTGAGACAATTTAAAGTGCAAATGATTTGGTGAAATTTACAATAAAAATAAATAAATGAAATTGGAATCAATTTCTCTTCACTTCAAATAGGAATTTATTTTATTTATTTTCAAATGAAATAAGTATTTTAATTGAGGAAACCATTTTAGTGGAAGCCACAAGATGGGAACTCTATCATGACACAGTAATGTTGTTGACTAAAGCTACACAAGTTTCTTCAAGGAAAAATGTTTTGGTCAACAAAAACAACAAGCATATTTGTTCCTAAGTGCAAAAAACTAAACTTATAAGCAATGAAAGCAATTCCTTGAAAGAGAATAAGGAAAATGTAAGAAAGTGTGTAAGAAATAAAGTTGTTAAAAGCATTTAGATTGCAGCATCACAGAGTGTGAGTGAGCAACGGAAATGACAGAAAAATCTCAACTCTTCACTTACTTGAGACTTGGCACAAAATGAACTTGAACCGGATACGGATATTGATAGTTCAAGATGAAATCATTAAGGCGCAATTGTGTCAGAAAATGGGAGCGAGTATACATAAGGTTGAAATTCACAAATACTAAGAGAAATCATTCTCTCATTCCATGAATGTTTGTCCGACATTCCTTGCATTTTCCAATGCATTCAATCATCATCATCATCATCCTCTGGCCACTTGATATTGGTCACCAATGTGTCTGTGTTACCATGATTTGACTTCGAAACTAAATCAAAAGTTAAGCATTAAAATGCAAAGATTCTTTTACAATTCATGATAAATTGCTCCACAAAAATGAAATAAAAAAACCCACCTAAAATCGGATGTGGTGTGAATTGCGGAAACAATTGGAATTGGAGTAATATATAAAATGCATTTCAGCGCTTATGGTAGATCAATAAATTGCATAAAATACTTCTGTGTGAAGAAAATGAAAATTTGAAAATTCATTTTCAATAAAACGGAATTCAAATATCATTTAATAAATTTCTACGAGTATTTTTAGAATTTCTGTTAAGCAAATATTTGTAGTATTGTATGCAAAGAAAATTGATTATCGAAATGATTGGTTGAAATTTCATAGTAACCACAATGATATTAAAAAATTTCCCAAAAAAGTTGGTGGATGGTTTGAAATCGAAAAAAATACAATACTTGCAATGAATCCTTATAGAAGCCACAAACCAGAACTTTCTGTGTAGGAATCGTCCTAAATTCTTTTAATTTCTGTTCAGAATTTCATAGTATTATCGAAGCAGGTATGGGTTTACCATCGGTGGGTATTTGGTTACAAGAAATCCAAAATAGATACCAATAAACTGATTATCTCTCAATCAATTGACGCTTTACTAATATTTGTATTAAAATTTAGATATATAAGGAAAACTTAGACCTTTATAATTCTAATTCATCCTGTTCGAAACTTATTGACATCAACGGTTTCAGTTCTGATTTATTATTGTATAATATATAGCCATCTGTTTGTGGGACTTTTGACTCAAGAACAGACTTGTTAGACAACAAAAGAAACATTGCAATTCTGTCGTCTGGGTCGAAACTTATTTTAGTCTTGATGATAGGCAGACATGTCAAATAGCTTAAACTTGGCAATAATATTTCTCTTGCAGTTGCGAATCCATAAAGATGATTTCGTATACAATTACAATATGTTTCTTGGTTTAAGTAAACTTAATTTCTACTACCCTACCTAATACCTTGATGATCTATCTAGCCTAATCCCTAGATACTCTTCTATTCTTATCAAAATATTACGCTGGGTACTACCAAAGGTTTACAATCTGGCAACACTATCGTAAGTTTTCACGATCTGACGTTACCATCGTGAAGTTTGGTATTTTATAACATATTCGTACTTAGATGCGATGATTCTTTACGATTTGCAAAGTGGTTGGATGAACTCGGCAAGATAGTGCGAAAAGACTTCTTTCGGCTTTTGGTGATGAAACACCGTAAAGGTTTAAAGATTTCAATCGTGGACGCTCTTTGCAGCAGGACGAAGGTCGACCAAAAACAGCTGTTACGCCTGAAAACATCGATGCTGTGCATAACTAATATTGGAAGAGCGGCATGTAACATACCATGAGATTAAGGCAACTGTGGACATTCATTCCACCGCAATGCATAAAATATTTCATGGACACTTAGCTGTAAGCAAGCTAGTTTTGCATTGGATCCCGCATAATTTGACAATCGCTCACAAAAATGCTCGCGTCGATTGGAGCAAAGAAATGTTTAAAAAATACGATCGTGGTGCTTCAAAAGGCTTAATTAAGATTGTAACAGGTGACAAATCATAGATTTATGCGTATGAGCAGCAAAGTAGGCAGGGCTTGACCGTATGGGTGTTCCAAGAGGATGACAATCCATCGAAAGTTGACGCGCACAAAGCACTTCGAAGCAAATGGTGGCCTGTTTCTTTGGAATAACCAAACATATCGCAACCATGCCGTGGAAAGTAAAACGGTCAATTCTGAGTGGTACACAACCATCTGTTTATCAAAAGTTTTTGGTGCAATAAGGAAAACACGGACGACGTCGGATCATTCTTCATCATGACAATGTGAGTTATCCACTTCCGACAAATCAAATCACTTGAAGACAATTTACGTGATCAAAGATTTTCGACGCCCGAAGAAAGAGGTTGATGCATTCAAAAAGCATGTTTTGAAGTTATTGTACTTCAATCGAAGTGAAAAAAGTGATTCGAAAATTGGTTTCAGCGTATGCAAAAGTGTATTCATGGAGAATAGTACTTTAAAAAACCATAAAACTATTTTTGAACCCAAACAATGCGTATTTACTTCCCATAGCAAAACTTTTGTAGTACCCAACATATTATTACTATGCACATATATCATTTTATTATGTTCTCCTTCAAAGAATTTAAAATAAATCCTTTAAAATTAATGAAAACATAAAGAAATCCATAAAATAATAATTATAAATTCTTATTAATTGATATTTCTACTATATTTATACTATGCATATAGTAGAAAAAAAATAATGATGTGTGAAAGAAACAAGAGGAAAAGTTTTTGAAAAAATAGTGCAAGTTAAACCACCATAAGGTAAATAAACCTTGAAGCATGCCAAGTTTTGTCATGTGAAACAGGATATTACTTTTATGTCTGGCACTTGAATGAATACGAACTACTTCTACATGTATATACTATGTAATGTAAGTGAAATACAAATACAAACACACACACACTCAGATTCTAACATAGATAGATGCACGGAGAGATAGACAAACTGACAGACAAACAGACAAACAAACAGCATATCATAGTATAGGAACAACGAGACACGACGTCATCGTAGAATGTATTTAAGGATTGAGTCTGTGTTGTGCCTTGTACTATGCTGCAAGTTGAGTCAACCATTTTGTGTCAACGTCTGTATACAGACACATCGAGCGGCAGACACATAGATAATTTTACCTACAGAAGTGGCTTTGCTTCATATATAGTATGTAGATGCATACATATTTATATAGAATGTCGAATTTGTGTGTATATATTTTATGCTATAAAATTTGCATGAGTACTACTGTTTCGTCGAGGACTCGATTACAAGTACACTTTCCATTTTTTTTTCTTTTCTATACTAAAACCGAAACCATCGTCCATACATTTACGACTGAAGTCCTTGGATGGTATTTCTATATTAGCAACATTGTAGAGTGTGTACAGGACACACACTAACAATGTGGTACTTCTAGTTTTGCTTTCTAATAAATTTCATTTGTTTTTCTTTATTTTTACTATCCACTTTTCTAGTACTATGAGTAAGTACTGTATAAAGTTTGTGTTGTGTGGACACTACTTTAGTTCAGTTAGTTCTACTGCTTCTTGTTTATTTATTTTGTTCAAACCATTAATTTTTGTCACATTTCATGGAAAGTGAGTGAGTCAGTGAGTGAGTGTGTTTGAACAATCTTCGTATTGAGTTCCAATGTAAATGAATTAAAAAATATTTACTTTTACATTTTCCAGTGTTTGCTTAAATTTTTACTTACCTCACAGATTGACTGACTTATGTTGCGTAGATTTAAGCGAAAAATCCGATCCCTGGAAAATATAAAAAAGAAATAAATTGAAAATTTTATTAAAAAACAAAAAAATAAAAATATCTACATGATTTGACTAGTAGTATTTTGTCTTAAAGTAAATTTGTCTATTCAATGTCAATATAGTATTGCCAGACATTTGCCTTTGACTGCCAATTCTGCTTTGACACTTGAGCTAATCCCAAAATCGTGCCGTGACACACGATAAGTTAATGCCGCACCAAATACAATCAGCAACGCGTGACATTATGCTGTCACTCACACTCACTTAGTCAGAATATTCAAACACATAATATAGTCGATATATATTTGACAAACAGACAATCAGACAGAAGTTCATAGTACTTCTTTTGCTAAGACAAAATTCAGTTTTGGTATTATAACAAAACAATCGACTTCAAGTTTTGTCATTGTACTCATTGTTTGAGAAATCCTTTGCATGAGAATCCAATTGAAATTGTCATGGAGGAACCATATTGTCTAAGCGATGCCATGTCGTGCTCATTGCTTATTTGTAACAAGAAAACTATTGCATACTCTTACGTGTTTTCTCTCTAAACCTTTTGACTGTACCTTCCCACAGTTTAGCGGTGTTTAAATGATTGATTGTTTCACATTCTGATTGATTGACAGATTGACTGATAGATAGATAGATATACTGATGGATGTCACACAATCACACGAAGGAAATTTTCTGGGTTTTAAACAAGAATTCATATGCATTAACTTCCATTGACTTAAAGTGCAGTTCATTGATTTTGTATTTGGTTTATGGAAGGAAAATGCCACAAACCCATCATGATTGACAGTTTGTAACCCGCGAAAGAACCCCGAAAATTATTGCTTCAAAAAGTATTTCGTATAATTTAACTGCTCAAAGTTTTAGGCACCGCTCTGTAGACGCATAAAGGCAAATTGTAGCCTGAAAAATCCAGCAACCCATTAATCTTCATTCCAGTGAAGCCGCTTAAGTAACGAAGCGCCGTATAACAAATGCGTTCTGACTCGACTCGACTCGACTCAAAATTACACTTTGGTAAGCAAACTAAGCAAATGTGAATGGGCAACTGAAATAACTTTTTAGCAGCGACGTTGCCATTTCTGTGTTGCCTGCTTTTAGGCGTTTCATGCCTCAAACCCACCACAGACAACAAATTTTATGCAGACAAATGAGCGACATTCCACAATGAAGTAGGGATCTACTACCTAATGGCAGACAGACAGATAGACAGTGAATCAGTCGAAAAAGGACATGAACCCTGGCATGGAAGTGGCATTAATTCATAATTATGTATGCGGATGGTGCGGTTGTTAGCTTGCTCAATTCACGCACGCAGGCACCAACTCACACTTTTGACCAATTCCATTCTGTTCAGTTCACTAGTTTCAGTCTTTATAGCTTTAAATCAAGATACTACCATATATAGTATATGCAGGAAGTTCATGTCCCTTCATCACCCAACATCCTTAAACGGAAGTTGGTAATTATGGCGCCCACACACAAGATACATCATTTTTTGTCAATGGCAATGGCAATAGCAATGGAAGTTTCACGCATTTGAAATGGCTTTCATTTGTTTATATTTAAATAATTTGAATATTTTTAGAATGAATGAAGTTGGTAAAGTATTGTACTTACATGGCGCCCACATAGAGTGCATTGCTGCGTTCATCCAAATGAAAAGTTTTGTAATGTAAAGGGCCGCAACTGAAGTCCTTTACATGATCTGTAAATAGACAAGAAATAAATAATAAATAAAACATTGTTAAAAGTGAAGGTTTCATTTAAATTCAATCATATTTGGCTCAAGGACAGGAACCAAGCTTGCAGTAGTGACAATGTGTGACAAAGCATGACAAATTTTCATAAACTAATTAAACTATTAAGCCCCCAAAGTGAAAGTTAATTATATAAAGAACAGGGAGAGAGAGCGAGAGAGTGGGAGGGAGGGAGACTTTCAAAGAATATTAAAGAACATGTCCGTATTGTCCTTGCACTCATTTGCTAGTGACAGCAGCCACAACAATAATGTCAGTCAATGTGTGTCAGTGACAATGCCACTGTCAGCCTAACCAGCATTGACATCATTGACTTAATATTGTTTGAAACAGGCAGGCGAGGTTGGCGGCTGTTGCCGACTGCTATTGAGGTCATCTTCAAGGCATCATGCTCAAGCACGTACTACCATAGTATATGCCGCATCATGTAAACGAAATGATGAAAGAAACTTGTTTTCTCTTCTTTCATCATTTAGTCAGTGAGTCAGTTTTGTCTGCCTGTTTTCCTGTCTAACAGTGAATGCCATTAACTTAAGATTTTTACGACATTAAGTTGTCAACTAATTGGCAACAATTATGTCGCTTGAAGAACTTCAACGGTCAAAACCAAGTTATTGCCAACAATAATAGAATAAAACTCACTTCCCTACCACCATAGAAGGAGTGAGAAAGTAACAGAACATTCGCTTAGAGAAAGTAAAACATAGAAATAGAATTGTTCACTGTCAAAACAAGACCAATTTCTCGAAAGCTAGAAAGTTGTTTCATTCTTGTTTGTTAAAGAAAATCCTTTGAGTCATTCAGCGTCATCAACATCATCAACATTATTATGTTCACACACAAGTTTTGCATAAGAATAAAAAAGGAAGAAAATAAAGAGAATCCTTACAATAATGAGCTCGTAGACAATAAAGCAGAACAACAACAAACATTAAAATAAGAACATTTGATAATGATTTGCATAACAATGAATAATAAACATTGGCAAATGCCGAAAGTCGAGTCCAAAAACAGGAAAACAAAACCTAATATACAAAGAAGAAGGCTGGACAAGGATTTAGGTCTGAGTCCATGTTTGAGTCCTTTATGGGCAGTTTCATATTGCTTTCTTCTTGTTTCTTTAGTATTATATTTTAGTCTCAAACTCACTTAGTAGTTGCTTGCTTAATAAGTTTGCTTCTCCTCAATGTTTGTGTTGTTTGTTCCCATCATTTCTTGGTTTATTTATTTTATTTGCTGAAATTGCACAAAGACACAACAACTTAATGTTGTCCTTTATGCAAATTTGACTCAATCTACAATATATAAAATTGGTGAATGCGTGTTTAGCCTAAGGCCAAGTCCAAGATCTAGAATCACTTGGATTTTTCGATTGGCCTAGGTTGGTGTTTTTGCATTAAAGTATTAGAGAGAAACTCATTGTGAATTTAAAGTTAAAGGGCGCCAACATTTGGCCAACATATCATTTGATTTGATTTGATAAGTTGATAAAGCTTCTTTTGCTCATTAGTCATGCTTATGTCGTCTTCAGCTGCTGTTTTCAACCTACGCACACACCACACACTTAGCTAGCAAACTTCGGCATTCTTCTACTTCTTCTTCAACTGACAGGCTTAACATTCAATTATGTTAGGACTTCAGTCAACACTTCTCACTTCTCATTTTTTTTTTAACATGCAGAACACATAAAAAATGTGGAAAAAAAACCTTAGAAAAGAAAATACAATAATATTTTACCCGCACATCACTTAATTTACACACATGTACACACAATGAAAGCCAAAGCATTCATACACCCAAACAAATATCCTTGGTGAATGCAAAAAAAATAAGAAAAGGAACAAAAAGTTAGCGTTAAGAACATGAACAATATGCCAAGTCTATTGATATTTCACACTTAGCATGGCTAAATGCAAACAAAAAAATAATAAAATGGTAAAAAAAAAAGAAATACTAAAAAGACATTAAAAAAAAGTAGGCGAAGTCATAGTCAAAGGAAAGGAAAGAGCCATAGATAAAAGGATCCAACAACAGCCACAATAAAATAAACTTTCACTCTTGGCTCCACACACACACACACATCACATTACACCATATATATCCTTATTCCATATGTCCTCTGTGTATGTCTGTCTCATAAAAAACGAAAAATATAAGGAAATAAAATAAGAAAAAAAAAACGAATGAAGAAATAAAGGAAGAGAAGAAGGCAGTTGAAAAATAAAAACTACACACACACACACACATTATAAAGTAAAAACTGTCTTAAGGAGCTTTGAGTAGGGCAGAGAAGAATATAAGAAGCAAGGAGGGACAGAATTGAATCAGAAGATTGTGGAAATGGAAATGGAAAAGGCAACCAAAAATAGAAGCAAAATGTTGAGCATTTTAACGTCATTATTGTCTGTCAACGACGCGTTAACATATGCTACGCACGACAGACAGGATATTTATATATATACATATACACACATACACATGCACTCACACATTAACACAGCACTATAGGAATGTGTATGCGTTTGTTGGAGTGTGTGTGTGTGTGTATTTTGAACTTTATCAGTATTTCTTTTGCATATTAAATAAGACGAAATGTACATTTCGAAAAATGTCAATCATTTCTTTTTACTTCTTCTGATGCTTCCTTTTTAAATGGTCTGGATAAACATATATATTTACACACACATATGAATATTATGGTATATATAGATGTGTTAGTAGATAAACATCAAGAACAACAGCAACAAGAACATTAACATTTACAAATTTACAATGCTTTGACACGAAAATGGCAAAAATGTTCACCATATTCAAACAAGTACTACATACATATATCGGCATTCATGTGAATGAAATTGTATGTGTATCTTCGTTTGTATAAGTATGTCAGCTGACATTTTGTACAAGGACATCTTATGAATAAATGTACATATACATATGGTATACATATGTATATACTGTGTATTAAATATCAATTGATGTTAAAGTATAAAGTATATTATTGTTCTTCTCTTTATAAATAGTAAGTACGCAAAAGATTTACTTATTTACTAAGTAGTAAAAAGAAGAGCATTCAATTTTGTTATGAGATCTGAAAATTCGCACAACCATTGCATTATTTTAAGTCTTTTTCAAGGCTTGCATGCAATTAATGGATTCTCTTGATTCAAAATGTACAAAATATACAATATATCAGATATTGCAAAAATATATAAGACTATTAAGTTCTTGTTTCGAAATTCAATCATTATAACTTTAAGTATAGTATACCATCCTTTGTATCATGAGGCTAACTAAATCATCCAGTAGTTTTACAATATTACCACATTTGATGTATGTACATACATATGTTTGACTTGACTCTGTACTATCATTCACATTCTATCTCAAGAACTAATGATTTTTATTCACTTTTTGACTTATAATTTCATAAACTGACAATAACATGAGAAATAAGACTCCTTTCCAGGGAAGAGCTTTTGCCACCTTAGCATCATTCTTATTATGACCAGGACATTTCTTGGATTTCAGCTTTTGAAACTGTGCCTTCAGCTGTAGATGTGTGTAGATATGGTATATGGTTCCAATCCAATTCATTTATCAATAAATCCAAGGCTGATTCAATGATATTTGCATCATTAGCGAACTGTATTGGTGGGAAATAATTTCCTAATTATTCATCAAACGTCTCCGCTTACTTAATGTCTGTTATGCACCAGAAGTATTTTTTTTTTTTTTTTTGAGAGAGGGACGGCTCTCCAAAAAATAAATTCAACCTATTTACTGGAATTCGCATTAGGAAGTAGATGCTCAAATTGTCCTGATCTCTCAGCTTCTCTTTAAGTTCATTGGCTGCAGCTATCCAAACAGTATTATCTCGAAATCATCTACGTTTGTTCTTAATAGATTCAGTTACTCAGGTTTTTAATGAGATTATAAGCTGAAAGAACAAGGATGGATATTGTATTATACTCGGCTGAGAAGCTTGGGAAAGAATCAACAGCATTATCAATGTTTAGATTGATGTGGTCATCCAACTAAGTCTTTAATCGTCGTCAGAGACCCATTACACACAATTCTCATAAAATATCTGAAGTTCACGGCTTTTAAGTCAAGTTCAGAAAAGAGAAATAGGATTCAACTGTACTCAACCTTCTGCTCGAGAACCTGAGACATGACATACTATTCTTTTACTCCATTTTTATAACCCAAGGGTATGTCTGCCGATCAAGCATTTCCTTGATTATACAGCCTTCACAAAATAATCTTCCCAGTCATAACAGCAGTTTTACATAAAGACAGTTAAGTTACGTTCATATAAACAATTAATTGTTACCAATATCAAACTTTGTATTGTCAAAATAAAAGTTATAATAAAAATTATTTGCTTTAAATGGCAGCTGTCTAAATATTTAATCACTGACAGTTTTAGTCTCTGTATGTCCTTCTATATTTCTTTCTTTTTTTTATAGGTACATACACATAAACTAAGCAAAAAAAACTTCGCTTTTTTACTCCTAAAACAGGAGACAGCAAATTCACTTCCCTTGAATGTTTTCAAAGTTTATTTTAATATTCATTACACTTCACACTGTAATACTAGTAAAAGTTTCCTATACATAGTATTTTTTTCAAATTGTGAATTGAGTGTCTGTCATGCTTGTTCCTTCGTCGGTTCGCCCGGTCCCACCGTTCAATCTGTTTCCGTGACACTTTTAACTGCCATAATGTCAGCGTGCGATTTGCCTGGCTTTTTGCCTGTGCTGGTGTTTTTTTTTTTAAGATTTTCTTTGCTTTTCCATTTTTCTCATGTTTTGTCAATGTTTGACCTTTTTTTTCTGCTTCTGTCATTTCTTGCTGTCAATTTATCCATTTTGCGTGTGTCTCAGTTTGCTGACTTGACTTTTACTCATTGAGCACATCCATCAAATACCATCATCCCATCTTTTTCATCGTCATCATCGACATCATCATCGTGTTAATAATATTAAACACATTTTTGTATTTTTTTTGCTCATAAAAAAAATTTTGATTCAAAAATTTACCAAAAATAAACTTCAAACTTGTTTTTGGGGTCTCGTCGTCATTTTACATTAATTTGATATGATTTTGTTAGAATTTGTAATGAAATTTGAGTAAACTATAAGTTAGATAACAAAAAATGACCATACAAATTTTAATTAAAAATGTGAATTTAAAGATTTTGTAGTATTTCTTTTTTAGGTCATGGATTTAATTTAGTATACATGCAGATAGTTTGTCATGATCAAAAATTATAAAAGAAGATAAAAATGATAAAGATGGTAAGTCAACCTTACAAGAGGAATGTTACATCAAGGAAAAAGGAATAATATGCATACTATAAAAACGTTTATTAATGGAAAAAACATAATTAGATTAGATTGGGAGAAGGGCGGGAACTAGAACACCTCGTCCATGCGGCCGCAAGTGTGCCGTAATCACAGTTCCTTCGAGATTCTGGAATTCATCAGGAATTCCAAGATTTTCTTTGAAGACAAATCAGAAATTTCAACTGGTTTTAAATACTGGTTTCCAAGGTGGCGGAGTCTAGTCCAGATTAGGCCCTAGCTGGGACATAGTAAGTGCTCTGCTGACTCCTCTTCTTTATTACACTGTTACGCAGACTGCAGAGATCGCATGTGAGACTGTCAGTATCAGTCCCAGTAATGGGTTCTTTTGCTAGATCTAGTTGGGAGATAAGAGTGTTAGCAGATCGTTTCCTGGCGAGTTCATCTTCCTCTTCGTTCCTAGGATACCACCCAATGTCCAGGTACCCATATTGGGTTAATATGATTGTTCGATGTTGCTTAGTATTTTGAGTAACATCAAGCAATCAAAAACCAACTTCAAATTGAACTCAAAAGCATTGAGTGCATGTAGTGCAGCCTTGATATCAGAATGTATTTGTGCTTATTTCCTTTGCAAGGTTTCTGCCTGGAAGACTGAGTTCTCTTGACCCATACTGCTAAAAAAGGCGTCTTTAAAGGTTTTCCTCGTAGACAACACCGGTGTCCGTTTTATAACTATCTGTTTTGCACACATGGGAGTCATGGGCTTAGGTCTTAACTGTTCTCAGCCCTGTCAATCTGGATATGTAACTTCAAAATTTTGCTTCTTGTCTAATTTAGATAACCAGATAGATGCAGCATATGACATGATCGGTCTAGTAATAGTCATGTACAGCCAGAGTGATATTTATGGTTTCAGTTCCCAATTCTTGCCCATGAGTCTGTTGCTGGTCTATATAGTTGCCCTAGACTTATTAATTATGGATTGTGGATGACAGTTCCAAAAACAATTTCTCATTAAGTGTGACGCCTAAGTAATTCACTTTTTTAGAGAAGGTATTTTATCACCAAGTGGAAGAGATTCCCTTAGTAGGGACTCAATTGTGAATATTAAAGAAATGTTTATTTTATTACACCAATGGTAATCTTCCATCTTCTTCACAAAATATCATATTAACTATTGAAGATTTGTAGACCTTCGAGATAGGTTTTGACCACGTTTGTGACATTGCCATGGTGAAAGATTAATGGCTCATGTCTAGCCATTTTTTTGTAATCGCACACTTCAGTCGCATCAGTTGTTGTCTGTAGAAAGCTCCGTCGATCGTCTGACTACTTTTCAGAAGCTCATAATACAACATGGTCTGGTATGCTTAAACACTACTGGTGCCCTCTGTTGGCAATCTTTTAAAACTTACTTGTACACCCAATATTTAATAAATTGCTTATAGGGACATACCTTTATGCTTTGCTGCTTCTTGAATTTTCTGCTGTTGTTGACATTGTTGTATTTGTTCCTCTCATGTATGTGTATATATATAAAATCGTAAGCCTTTTCCTGTCTGTGCAAACTAATCTCAGAAACGGTTTAAGCTATTTGAATGCGGTTTTGACTGGTGTATTGTAGCAAGTTTCGTCTAAGTGAACTTGATCTGGACGTAAATTTAAATTCTTTATTCGCATGCAATGAATTTTTTCAAAATTAAATGATAACATATTTTACTACAAGACTCAAGACCGTGCATCAATTAATAAAATGAAAACAATTGGATTAGATCCTAAAGCACGAAAAGTCGTATTTATTTATCAATGAGGCGAAAGAAAACTTAATTATTTAAGTGACAAAATGAGTGAATGAAAAGTTGTTTGGAATCAACACCCGAAATTTGTATCTTTAAATTCTTCAGAAATAAAACAAATTGAAAACAAAAAAGAAATAAGAAAAACAAATCGCTCTATAAAAACGCTAAAATCAGCGTTATCATTGACAGCGGTCGATTGCTTTCGGGAGGCTACAAAAACAACAGGAGACAGACAGACCAACGCATCATCATCATCATCAACATCGACACCATCATCATGTTCAACACTCTGGTTGTGGCTTATAGAATTTAATTGCCCATAAAAGTTTGTGTGTGGCAACAGAATCGTTGCTGGATAAGTGAAGAAGGAAACGATAAACCTAAAAAAAAGAAAACAACAAGTATAATCGTAAATATCTAACGTTTTTTTTTATGAGGCAAAATCTAAACACCAACCCAAAGGAAAAAACATCACTCGATATAGTATATAGTAGTACTACTCAAATGTTGAGCCGCTTTTAAGCTGCTTTTTGCTTGGCATGCCTTTGACAGACTGCTGCATGTTTAAGCAAAACAAAAATGATGATGAAAAACAAGAAAAACAGAATGAATAAATATCATCGCAGGGCAAAGGTTAAATGCCTGCGATGCTTTCACGTTCATTTATCTGAATTTTATGATGCGTCAGCATATAAATTTCATCATTTCTTCACAGAGATAAAGTCAGATAAAAACTGGGTCGAACGCAGAGTTTGCAACAAGTACGTCATTATCATCATCATCATCATTATTATCTCCATTATCTTTTGTGCATCCATTGAGAATAAATGAGGATATACATACAAGTACGAGTATATGGTAATACAATAGTAAGTTAAGCATAAAATATCTTTTGGATACAGTTGAAGAACGAACTACTTCACAACATTCAATGCTATTCAATGAAAGCACATAAAAGTTACCATATTTTATTATTATTATTATCAAGTAACCTTTCAGAGTTCTAGAATACTACTTACCATATGTTTTAAGTCACTACGATTGCATATATCAAAAATAATTGCTTTAATTGTAAAATTGCATATAAAATATGTTTACTTTTCCGCTGAAAGTCTTCTGAACAAACAAACTCAAGTTGCCATGGAGAAAATAAGGTCAACATGATACTATACTAGTAAGTATAATTGAGTATAATGTGTATGTATTTGTTATACTTATTTTGTAAATCTGTGTGAAGAACAAAACTTAAGTAGAAGTATGTTGCAAAATGTTTTGAGATACTCAACTTAACTGCATTTAATTATATCAAAATAAACATAGAATCAATTGCGTTTCAATTTGATAGTTGTTTGCTTATTCGAATCCTTTGTTATTATATTGTACTTACAACAAACAGCATGACATATGATTGACATTTGTCGAATCGTGCGTAGTATATCTACTACCATATCTATTGTATTGTATTACCTTAATTAAAGTTCCATTGTGGATTTCGAATTGGACATGAAGAGTCAAGTCCAGTTGAATCAGTCAGTCAGTCATTCGAGTCACTCAATAGTTAATTAAATGCACAATTTTGACCCAGTTTCTCAAAGTAAGCAAGTACAACAGTATCTGTGTATAAGTATTTCTGTATTTGGCAGCAGCAAGCAATGCCTTTGATTGAATATGCTCAGTGGTGCGTTCAAAGGCTTGAATCGTGCTTGATTTGATACGCTTTGACTTCATTTGCTCGCTCAAAGGTTTTGGTCAAAGGCCACTTTAATCACTTTCCACTCAACTCAATTTCTCTTAGCCTTTCTACTAACATACTAAGTGGGTCAAATGGTGACTAGAGGAATAAATACTAGAAGTATTGTAAGTAAAGGAGAAGGAAAAGACAAGTGCACTACTACAATAAAAAACTAAAATAAAAAAAATACTAAGTGTTCTCAATCAGAGTTAAGGATTTTTCCTCAAATATTTTTTTTTTTTTTGTAAGCTGAAAATGAAAAGTGAAAATAGTAAAATGAAAATTACAAGAAATTTCTTAAGTACTAAATTCTTGGTTTAGGTTTTAAATTTATTTTTACCTTACTAAGGAAAATTTGCTTGCTGCCTTAGATATGAAAATATATTTGAATCATTTATCACACACATATACATATGCGTTCTTATTCTATAAGTTACTAAGGCAAAAGGCACGTGCATTTATGCCCAAATACCCAAAATTTGAATCTAGGCACTCATCCTCAACTAAAGGTAATATGTGTAGTATAGTTTTGGTAAAGAAACAGCTCCTATATTGTCTATATTTATATGTAACATACAGTTTTTATGTGTGTGTATGTGTGTGTGTTTATGTGAGTATCTTTCAGTGCGTGTAATGCGGATACACAGACAATTGCCTTAACAACCACAATAGTGGCATGCTTAGTCAGTCAAGCGTACGCTTCACAATGGTGCTCAAGTACTACTCCACTCCACTCCACTTCTGCTCAATCACTCATTCACCCACCTACTCACATGCATCCCACAATTTGTTCTTTCACTCGCTTTGTTTCGCTACAATTTTCATTGTTCTCCATTCATACACATTGATACTCAGATATTCAGATACTTATATATATACACACACGTACATATGTAGTCATAGTGTCCATGCAAATACTTTTCACTTATTTTTCATTTTACCATTCTTCTTACTATGATACTTGATGTTTGTTCTCTTTGCTCCATTCTTTATTCTTTCTTTTTTTTTCAGTGGCTGAACATTTTCTTATCTCTACTTTGCATACCGCACACACTCTGGTAGTTTATTTTTTATTCTTTTTTTTAGTTTTGTATTTGTTTTGTCACTTTGTTTTCCACTCGAACTGAGTCAGCAGTTAATTTTCATTTATTTTCAAATGAAAAATAAAATCAAAACGAGCAACGGAAAAAAAGATAGAAAAATCATGCGTAAGTTTTTATGACGTTAATTTTACAATACATTCTAACTTGATGGAGAGTGTGAGTGCTTTTTATTCTTTGTTCATTTTGTTTTATTTTCTTTACTATGCTTTTGTTCAATCAAATCGGATAGAAATAAGCAAAATGAATAAATGCAAAGAAATCTTTGGCTTGTGAAAATAAATATCAGACGAAGCCCCAATATACCAACTGAACTGAAGTTAAAGAAATTAAGAAGTTGTCCATTAGAATAAATAAGAGTATAACGAGATTAATTTGCCTGTTCCCTGTGGCCACAATTGAATCTATTGTCACATACTCAGCAATTTCAAGAATTCTACGTAATAAAATCATATATCTGTGATAAGTGGACTATACAATTCTTCACAGGAGTCATTCAACTTAATTGCACGAGTACAAAATTCATTGCTCTACAATAACCAGCTAAGAAGTTTGGTACTATACCAATGCATGTCCAAATATCTAAGTATCTCTAACGTTTTCGAACACATGTATATTTATTAATCATTCCAAGGAAGATTTAAACTGTGATTATTTATTGTATTTGTGTATGTTATGTCGATGACACTTCTGCTACTACTATGTATGCATGTGTGAAAGAAAAAGAATTTAAATTCAAAAGAAAAACTATTGTACAATAAAAGAGCTACTAAGTATTAAAGTTTTAGTTTAAATACCTTAAGGTGTTGTTGGTCAGAACATAAGAAGCTCAACTATGATAGAGAAATGCCAAGAGAGCAAAAGCAAAATAAAAAATACAAATAAAGTACAAATCAAAGAAAGACGAAGTAAGAAGAAATTCCAAAGTGAAACATGATGCGAAAAAATGTTAGAAAAATCAACTTTATTAAGACAAATGTTTGTGAGGAACATTGAGTCTCTGTAGAGTTATGTGTACTATATATTGTATTATCATAGTAGCATAAAGTCAATATAAACTCATTCAACTGACTGAATCAAAGACTAACTGAATGACTGTCTGACAGACTGTTAGTTGCAAAAGAAAACCAAAGACAATCCGGTGTGATATGATTGCAAAAATAAAAAAAAAAATAAGGAAAAAATCTTTATTTAAGTTAAGTTGAAGAAAGCATAAGGCGCATAGATGCGCTTACAATGTTCGTTCTACTGAAGTAGGTGATTGTGTATCTTTGTACAATATCTCTTTTTTTTTTTCCAAATGTACTAAGAAAAACATTACTCCAACATCAGGTGTTGACAGTTTTCATCTTGATTTGCCGCGATATGCTACTAGCTAGCAACACTACTATAATATTTTATTTCTCATTTCTGTTTTTTTTTTGTTCACTTAAAAATATCTACAGATTTTACGCTTCATTCATGTTGACAGCTGCTGTTGTTTCTTTTCTATACAAGTACTACGTATATTAAAGAATTGGATGGATTCACCATTTGAACTGTGTAGTTCTGCTTCTGGTGAGCAATTGAAATAGTTATAGTAAGGCAGACATAATTAAGTTTACACTGCACTCTTCCGCCTGGCCTAATTGTGTTTGCACAAAGTCAGACTTGTAAATAGAATTAATTTAAATTGCATTATCAGTAGTACTCAATGCTCAGTACTTACTCAGTTCTCAAGTCTCATGCTGAGTGCAATTTTGTAGTGCAGTCAGTATAAAATTCAAAGTGCAAGTTTGCATGTTTTTCTAACAATAAGTACAAAACAATCAAGCATAAGTGGTGAGTGTCAGAGTATATAACAGCTGATAATTGTATCAAATCCTCTTTTAAATACTTACATTGTTCACTAAACACGCTTATCAATGCCAATCAGTACATAAATACTTTTACATGGAAAATCCATTCAATATAATTAAGTACCTTTTATTTTGTTCGATGTTTGATTTTGAATTTTGTTGGACATTTCACGGATCAAAGATTGCATTCATGCTTACTTTTTTCTCGCATGCGATAAAAAATGTTGAATGTTTTAATGGCATCAGCGCAGTATGCGCTTTTAAATTGTGCCGCTTAAAGTCTTATTGAGCTTATGGTACGTAGAAGGCGAATTATTATGGCGCAAAAGCACAACAAAATAGCGAAATCCAGGTAAACAATAGTCAACAGCCAAGAGTCCTGTAAGGAACCTCCAGCTAGACCCACTGAGAGGGGGCAAAGTGAGTGTCTAAAGGGAGTGGAGCGAAGTGAATCAACTAGCAGCTTGTCGTGTAAGCGCCTAGAATTTGTGTTGAGCACGTTCATACCTTATGTGGGATTTAGTTTTAGACTTTCAGATGTGATATCCAGATACTTTTTCTGTTTTGAGTTTTGTTGATTTTTTCTGTTTTTTTCGTCGTGTGTTGCTACTACTCGCGTCTTGTTCTTTATTTTATTATACAAAGCAACAAACGACGAGCGAATAAATGAACAAACGAATGTAAGGAAAAAAGAATGAATGAACAAATGAAAGAACAAAAGAACGTGGCACTAAAATGAAATGCCAACAAAATAACAACAAACTGAGTTGTATGTATGTCTCTATCTTTGTATGCGAGTGTAGTATCTAACGTTATGTATCTGTGTGTATGAGCCAGTGATCCTAGCCAAAGTAGTTCATAAAAAGTAAGACAATGTTGTAATCTAAAAACACAAACGTGCAATTGTATCCCATATCTCTATTCTCTCTATCTCTCTCTCCACTTCTATATGTTTGTCTTTCTGTGTGACTGTGAATGTTTTGTCTTTCTAGTTTAGTACAAAAGATACTACATATTGTACATTCATAAAGTATGAGAGCTAGAGCAGGTGAGCGAACAGTTTCCAGGTACTAGGACTATGGGAAATTGTGGCTAACAACGTGCGCATATATTACAAGTTGCCCGGAAGTATGTCAAAAACAAAAACAAGACAAAGATTCTCATACTCATTTCATTCTTTCCATTTACAATACAATAGTACAATTTTCCTTTGATACATACACATGTATGACAACCTATTTCTATGTCTCTGCCTCAGTATCTTTAAGTTCTTTTCTTTGCTTTTGTAGTATTTTCGGCTTAAAGGAACTTTAATATTTAATCAAGTCCTAGGCCAACAATATCGTCCTCGTCGTATAATAAAACAGCAATAAAAGTGAGAATTTGGCTGCTGTAAGCAATGTAATAAGTTGTAAAATACCAAAAAAAAAAAGAAAAAAAAATTAAAATAACAAAATGAATACATGAACTGAAATGAAATGAAAGAAAGAACATGAGCGAAACATGGAAAAATATTATTGTTAGGTGTTTTGTTTTTGGTGAGCCACAAAATATGTAGTCCTGTGTTAGATATGGGTGTCCTGTGAGTCTCTTTTCTCTGCCAACCACTATGAGCGCATTTGGTTTTCATAATGAAGCTGCCCAATTGTGTCCTGCTGCTGCCATTTGCTTCTTTCTGTTCGTTCCTCAGAAAACATGGCTGAGCCCAAACCAATCTAGAAAGCTAGCTTTATTCCTCTCTCTTGGTATACTCAGTAATATCCCTGTGTATACCATAATAAATAATTGTGTGTGCGTCTGTGTGCAGTTCATAAGATATTCAACTTATTGTATACATCACCTGGGAAATTATTTTTCTAGATTACCAGTCAGTCAGTCGTTGGCAATATATCTTGACTACTTATTATATTTTCTTGGTATTTCTCATTTTAAGCTTCATCAAGTTTGAATTTCATTTTCATTTTGAAGAAATTACTCAATTTTATAAAAATATTAGATAATTTGAAGATTTTCATTTCATTTGTGATGTCATTCACTTCACTAAAAATACATTTCAACAACAATTCTATTTTATGACTTCATTTGAAGAATACGTATTACAAAAAAGATTTCTTGACTGAGTGAGTGACTGACTTCGAGTGACTCAGTGAAGAATCTGCTCGCACTTTGAATACCAAAAAATTGTGTAGTATAAGAGGAAACATTACAATGTCTAGACACCTACGTCATGCGTTTTCTAGACTAACCCAACCAACCAACCAGCCAACAAAACTAACCAAAAGTCAAAGTGAACATTTTCTTTCATTTTGTAAAAAAGTGAACTGTGAGGAAGCCAAACCAGCCAATGTCTTCAAACACCATAGTGTAAAAGCAAAGAGGAAAGCCGGAAAAGTGAAATAAAAGTTTAAAAAATCGTAAAAAAAAAGAAATTCAACTGCAAAGGCAAATGCATTGCTCAGCAGCATTTTCTCACTGAAGCGTAACCTTTTGAACTATTTAATATGCTGGAAAATGCACGTCGACTTTCTTGAACGCGCCATTTTGCTTTTACATACACAGAAGCATTTGGTCGTAGCTTTTCTTGAATTTTTCTCTTTTAAAATGTTTTTTTTTTCTTTTGATTTCTTGACGTCGTCACCATCTTCGTCTTTTGGGTTGCATTTTTCTTTTTGATTTTTTTTTTTTTTTTTGTGCCATCATGTAGAATGTCTTCTTTTTCGGTTCGACATAAGTAAAATGTCTTAGAGTCTGACAAAGAGTCTCGGTGTCCCTATGTCCGTCCGTCTGTCTGTTTGATCCTGACTTTTTGTTCAGACACATGTAGACAGCAGCCGCAGCGCAATCGTGTTTAGCAGCAGCTACGGGATTTATGCGCAGCAGTTTCTTTCCGAACGGCATCTGTCACTAAACATATATTGTATTTATGTATATGGATACAGAGTATGTTTTGATGTGCCTGTGTGCATGTAACCGGAAGAGTGCTTTCGCTTATATCCTACTAGCTCCTACACTACACAACACTCGTCTCCAACAAACACTTGCAAACCAATATTTGTATCTTTTTTTCTTTTACAGAAATATATTTTATTTTAGCTTAAAATTGCAATATACGCGTTACATCTACACAGAGAAGGAGAGAGACAGATCAAGATAAATACAGATGGATACAGATACATTTGTGTGGTTCTTTCTCCTCTTTATTTTTGAGATACAAAAATTCACTTGTTCATTCGTTGTTCGTTATTTCCTGAATGGTTTGCCTGGTTGGTTGGTTGGTTAGATGACTTGGTTCTATCTTTTTGTGCACTTGAGTGACTGCTTTTGCTTCTGCTTCTGTTCTTTGGCTTGTTGGATTCGATTTCGATTTGAAATAGATTGCTTTGACATGTTACTCAAAGCGGCAACAAATGGTGTGTCAATTTCAAAGTAAAAGCAACATTTTATGGGTTTTAAATTTGATGAATTCCCCATTGAATTAATAGCAAAGACTTGAATGAGCTTGCAAAAAAGAAACGAAAAACACAATAATACAAGGAAAATAAAAAGTTTAACTCTTCAACCAAAAGTAGCATTTCTCCATCATTCAATCGAATTGCAACTTCTTAGTTTATGGTGTGTGTTTCTATACAAAATAAAATTTTAAAAAAATTTTCAATCACTACTCTTGCATGCCAATGCAGATTAATAATTAAGCAAATTTATTAAATCTCCTACCTCACACACACACAAAAAACTATGGAATGTTGGGATCTGGATGAAGTTACTACTCCAGATGATGTTGCAGAAGCAATAAGTACGCAAATCCCAGATTTGTGTGGCATAGACAAGATTTGGTACTCAAAATACCATTATCGAGTTACCTGCCGCAGAGGCTCAGAAAATACTAGATGTGGGGCACATACGAGTGCCGATCAGTCGCCGATCAGATGCTATCGCTGCCTCTGTTTCGGGCATGTTTCCCAACTGTGAAAAAAAACCCAGTAGATCATACAGGGGAGTGCTTATGATGTGGTAATAAAGGTCATAAGGCCAAAGGATACCAAGCAACAGCAAAGTGTTCAATTTGTACTGCTGGGAGCAAAGTATAAAAGCGAGATGAAAAAAATTAACAATAATGGTTAAGTTGATTCAAATAACACAGCTGAACAGGATTTAATGCACCAAACAATTCGGGAAAGAGATGCAGATATCGCAGAGAGTTGATCACGTCAAAGGTAGGTGGTATCCTTAAACCAAATGGCGTGATTAACTTTATGTTAAAGGATGGAGACTCATTGAATATATCGCGTGATGGATAATCGTTGCAATAATGCAACAGGTCCGCAGTGATGAGAAAATAAACAGAAGAGTGTTCTAACCTAGCTCTCCCGGGCAAAGTAATGCCTATATTGATGGTCCTGCCATGGTTGAAAAAAGAGCCAGCGTAGACCAGGGGTGGTTTGAGTATGTATGCTCCACATGAGAATCTTTGTCCGGTAAATCGTGTATTCCAGAAGGTCGGTCTACTTGGATCTTCGAAAGATGTACACCTGCTTGGCGAATCCCAAAAAAATAACAATACATAAAAACATACAATCATATATATATATACAATACTCTTAGAGATAAACAATGTAAGGAGGTATGAAAGTATGAAAAAGTATGTTAAAAATGTTTCTCTTTTACATTTCTATGCCAAAACACTTAAACGGATGTGATTTTCTATGCTCAACGAATATGTAAGCAGTAAAAAACCTTTGCATATTTTTAGGTGATTTGAATTTTTAACAGAGCACTAAATTTGTTATATCACTAGCGAGACACATTTTTATACACTCTCTCTATCTACGTCCCACCCTCTCGTCCAACATTATTTCAGTCGCCAAACACCAAGGAATGCAATGTTTTCTCTGCTAAAGCACCTAAAAGTATGCAAAACTATAAAAATGCTTGTGCTTTGCTCGCTCGTTCGCTTGACAAATTGCGCTGCAATGACTTACTCGCACACACACACACACAAACACACATACACAGATATCATCATCAATATGCTCACTCATATGTTTTACTTTTTTTTTTTTTTTTTTTTTCTTCTTCTTTTATTTTATACTTCACTTTGTTTTTTATCGTTTCCTGGCCATGGCCACGTTTCATTCTTTCATTCTTGTTGCACAAAACAATGAAAACGTTTTGCAACGAAACAATATAAAAAGAATAAACAGAAAAAAAAGGAAAAGAGATGAGGAGAGAGAGAATAAAGGAAATGAAAATACGTAGATATTTACAACAAATCGTGCACGTGACATTGACAGAAGACAAACGATGACATTAACGTGTTTTGCTGCATTTTCATTTCACAGCAAACATTCTGGTTTTCATCTTCTTCATCTTTAATATCGCCAATATCGAATGCCGCCAAACAATCAAACAGTCTCACGGAGAGACTGAAAAACAGTCATTCAGTCAGTCTGATCCACAGTCAGAATGGCAGTCATTTAGAGAAATATTGTAGACAGACTGCTAGAAGATTTTTTTCCCATTGCATGCTTTTCAGCAATGTTGATTTTCACAGAGCAAAATTGTGTCATTGGAATGCGAAATGAGCAAAGCGCACTCAAACTCGTACTCCAAATCGTCGTATATGTTCGATAAATGACAGCATTCTGAACTTGGCAACGCGAACAATGTATGAAATGTCCTTGTGTCCTTTTTTTTCTGTCTTCTGTCTGTCAGCAGGCATTATAGAGTGCTTTTAGGCGTTAACTGAATTTTCAATTACAGACATTTTTTGAATCATGAGAAAAACATGAAACGTGCAAACATCTATCCAAAAAATACTTTACTACACTCGTTCTATTGATTTTAGAAATCACATTTCAAATTGGTTTTCAACGCGAAACTTTCTTCCTTGGTTCCTTGATTCCTTGGTTCGTTGAATGCTTGCTCATTAGTTATGCTCTTGTTGTTGGATCCAGAGAGGAGGGACGACACAATTTGTTTGCACAAATTAAACAAACTGTCCACAGATTGTGTTTAAGTATATTGTGTGTACGCAATAATATTCGCGTTATAAACATCAATTAATCTTTAAATACATGATGGAACGATAAAAAATAGGGAAAACGTTGATTTTTTAATATTATATCCACCCAACCGAACTAACTACCTTCCTAACTACCCACCAAATTACCTATGTATTGTATGTACTTACAAACAAACATATAAACTTCTATTACAATTACAATATACATAAGTAGAATAATATTAAAGGTAAGTAAGTATATGTAAGTTATTTCCGTCATTAATTAAATTACATGAAAAACTTCAAAAACACATAAATCACTCAAAGCGCGAACATGGCGTGCCGGGCACAAAGTTTCTTCCTGCTTTAGTAATAATAATATTTTAACTGCCCCAATGAGAGAGATACACGGGATTGTACAACAATATAATAAATATTTGTTTCTGAAATCGCCGCAATGACGACAGTCAGACTGACAGACAATATAGTCGAAAAGGCATGGTAGTAGTAGTAGTAGTTTAAAGGACAATGGGCCATTTGAAGTAGTCAATAAGTTGAGACATGCAATCCAAAGTCCTCCCTTTCAAACTGACTGACTGACAGACCCTTCCATGACAATGAAGGCAACCCGCCCTCTTTCCAATGGCATCTTCTCTTTTGGACTTCTGATTATGGTTGGGCTGTGCGAGACGAGGGTCTGAGCTCAAGAAGATAAACTCATTTAAATGTTAATGCCAGAAAGTTTTTCTCTGAAATATTTTACATTATTATTGTATTGCATGCATTTTATTACCTATTTCTTTGTAGTTTCAGCTATCTTTTGTTTACTACTAGTTCAAGGGAGGAGTGAATGGTTGATGTAAGAAAAAGTCAATACACTCTCTGATGAATGGGCAGTGATGGCCTTAGTGGAAGTAGAACATAGACACAGATACACACGCATGGGGCAAGGCACAAGCACAATATTAAATTGAGCAGTTTATACGCAACAGTGGCGCATCATAATAACTTCATTTGTATCTACAATACTATGTATGTATGCATGCATGTATCTACATTGTGAGTCATTGACTACGCATCTACTAGTATTTCTCTAGAGGCGGCAAACTTTAACTTAACAAAAGGGCGACGCACATAAAAAATATGCTACTTTAATAACTGCAACAATGTATAATATTTAACCCCTGACTGTGTGCAAATATGTACAATACATAGATAATTTGATACAATGTGTGCGAGTGCGTGTTCCAGGGGTGGGTCAAGGGGCAGCACCCCGTTTAAGAGCCCCTTTATGGTAAGAGTCAAGTAGAGCTACTGCATGCATGTTAATTAAGTGGAAAACTGTTGCAAAAAAAAGTGATAGAGTGTAATGGGAAGGGGTGTTTAGGAATAATCCAAGCGGGAAAATATTACAAAATGTTCTCTTAGTACAAAATCTGAAAAAACCAGTACAATTTTGTTGCCAACAAACAAAATATGCATTTGATTTATGAAAATTATACAACGCAATACGAAAAACAAGAACAAAATAAAAATAATATAATTAAGTTGAATAAAACTGCAATAAAAATAATTAAATGTTCAAATTAAATTTTAAATTAAAACAGAATTTTCTGCAATTTAATTAAATATTTATTTTTTTTTTTTTTTCATTATAATCTTTTATGAATTCTTGCTCTTGGCATTTTGAAATTGTTGAGCATAATTTATTTGTATGCAATAATGCATGAAATTATACCAACGGCATCAGCAGACATTAAAGGACTTCATATTTTGTGAATATGAGAGTGTGGGACTGAGTGAGTGCGAGAGAAAGTATTGTGCGAGTCATTAACTTGTTAATGTTGCAATTATGCGAGTGTAATTACACTACAATTTCTATAATAGACAACAACCCAAAGAAACTTAAATGCCATAAATAGAGAAAGATACTTTATGTTACAAAAGTAGTTAAGTAAAATGAAACTTTTATGATGTTAAAGTGAAGAGAAATCAGGTCGTGGAGAAATAAAAAACAACTAGAAGGAGCTCTAAAGTAAAGTAAGAAACACAAGTAAGTAAAGCATAATTATATTTTAAATTTATTTAAAGTGAGCATGCATTTCAATCATCATGTTTATTTAATGACAACCCACATGTAGCATATTCCAAGTGTCTGAAATAATTGTGTGGGCAATAACATCCATTGGTCATCATCCAAAAATGTCATTCAGTGAAAAATAACAATAGAAAGATATTTATAAAACCTTACGGAAACCAGGTTATCCATAAAATTCTAAAAATTGTAGGCTACTGATGCCTTTACAAAATATGTATAATAATATAACACTTTTTTTTGGATAGATAGAATCGCGGATGTTGCAAAAGGCAAATATCAGATGGTCAAACTTGATTAATTAAATATGCAAATAGGACTCACTTAAGACAACTATACACATTAATAAGCATTCTATCACTGCTTCATGAAAGATGACGAAGAGAAAAACACCTCCTGTACTCAGTGGCAGTTCTAGGATTCAACTTTGGGGGAGGCTAGGGTTTGTCAACAAAATTATAATTTATTCATTGCTATAATATGAGTCTTCGTTTACATTTCTTTGGACTTTGTTATGAGATCATTAATGAATAATCTATTCTGGTATTGCATACAATCTTACATATTAAAATACATAATACATCAATCCACGATGAGGTTTGACTTGGCAATTCATGTCAACTACTTCTTCCGTTGAAATTTCGATCTCTCTGTGAACGTTGCCCAACGCTAACCCGTTGAGCCCGACTCTGTGCTTGGTATGATGTTGATGGAATCAAACCTTCCAGAGCCAGAATATCCCTTTGAATCTCAAACCCAAAAAAGAAATCAAGAAATCCATAAAAGAATAGTATATGTGAAAATGTATGATACATCGTTAAGAGCCGGTATCGTTTATCGAAAGCATACAATTTAAAAAAAAAAAATACCGGAAATATCCCAGGAGTGTCGTATCCTCGATGGGTATGTTGGTGCAGGAGGAATTTCAGCCCCCCTGAATCCGCCATTGCCAGTTCTTCTGTTTGAAACTCATAAGAACTTGCTAACGTACTTAAAAGCTGCAATGTTCGACATTCTAAGCGGCATGCATAACTAAACTGAAAGTGAACTCACTTTTAAGATTCTCAAACAAGACTCCTATTTTATATGACACTTACTTTCGCTGAAATGAATCAAGAGAAGGGAATTCCTCCATCTTATACCGGTAAAGACTCTAGAATCAAGTGGCACTACTAATGCAACTTAAACTAATAAAAGCCACACATACCATATACTTAGTAAATGTCATCACATTTGCCACAATCAATATTGCAGTTGTCTTTAAATTAAAAAGGAATGCTCCCCTATTAAACTATCACATGTCTAACTTAGACTACAGAAAAAATATTTTACAATAAACGCATTATTAGGGTTAGGCTGGCTAAAGGGAGGAATGACCCAATTTTAACCCCTTTTGATGTGCAAGACATTTTCTTATGTTATTTCCCCCTTCATTATTAATTTTTTAATCAATTTTATTAAATTAAATGTTATTGTTGGAATTTCTTTGAATTTTCCTGTCTAATTATGAGTTTTTATTGCCTTTGATTTCTTTGAGTCCAAGCACCTTTAGGCACATTTGTTGCATGTACTTAGATTGATTTATGTTGCTCACAAAAACCGGAAAAAAGGAAAGGAATACTATAAAAAAATTGCTGTTGAACATAAAAAAATACAATATAAAACCACAAGGCGAAACAAGGTGCAAGTTACAAGATGTGGCAAGGTGTGGCATAAAGTGATTTTCTTTATGTTACTTTTGTGGCTTTTCTATATGTCGTCGCTCATACTCTCCAGTACTCAGTTGTTGGTTGGTTTTCATCATAAATCATAGGATTGTTTGCTTTCTTTAAGCAAATCTTTGCTTGACTTTGTCTTCCTTTCATGCACTTTAGGAACTTGTTAAATTTGCTGATGAAGTTTGTTTTTCTTCTTTAATGTCTGTCAGTCAGTCTTTTTGTCCATTCGTCTCTTTTGTCTGCTTTATATATTTTTCGTTTGTCTGTTTTCTTTGTATTTTCCTCGTTTTTTCTTACTAATTCTCGTTTTTTTTTTTATTTGTGCAACCTTTATATTGTTGTTTATGTACCATAGATAGTAGATAGTAGATAGATAGATGGATGAATGAATATTCTTTCTATTTTTGATTCACTCCTTCGTTAACATTCACTCCATCTGCTCCTTTGCTGCGGCGCTGTCAGCAATTTGTGTCGTTTTAGGCGCAAAGGCAGTAAAGGCAGCACCAAGAAATCGCCTGAGGGTAGGCAGCATGTTATTTTCTTAATTTTCAACACGTTTTCTACTTTTCGACTTGATTATGCTTCGTATTTGTTGGCCCTGCTAACTCGCCTCTGTCTTTGTCTCAGCCTCATTCTTTTTAGTTCTTGTGAAGGACAATAATGTCGAAATGAATTGCCTGACAAAGCCTTATTTCGTGCCAAAAGATAACTTTAACTTTCTTTCCTTTCTTTTTTGCTTTCTTCTTCTTTTTTAGTGTTTTGTGCCGACATTTAATGTCTCGACTGCTCCCTACTTAACAACGAGCTAAGAATGTATTTACACCTGAAAGTATGCTAACGTTTTGTTGCACGCACATTACCAACAAAAGCATTGATATCAATGTACTAGTGTATGTGGCATATAAGGAAGGGTTTAAGGCATTTCTGACTGAGGCGTGATATGATGTGCTTTGTTTCTTGACTCCTCTCCTCTTCTATCCATCTGTTTCCATTCCTTTTGTATGCGCATAATTTTGCACCTTGACGTTTTAACCGGCACCGGTCGTTATGTGACATACTTTTGTGGAGCAAACAGTGGGTAACATAAGACAACAAATTGTCTAACAACAAGACAGAGCAGACTGGAAGGACAGGAAGGCTGTTTTGCTTGCTATGCGTGTCATATCTATGCGCAGGAAGTCGTCGTCTGAACAAACTTTAATAACTATAAACGTGCGATAAGCTAAAGGCTTCCAATTCTACTACTACTTTAGGTGTGGAAAACTTTACATGTATTTTAGTATAACTTTGTTTTCTATTGTCTTCATCTTTATTGTGTATAAAAAACAAAAACGAAAAATAGAATGTATTGTATATTTTTATGTGTACAAAACACGATTTACACAATTCAAAGATCTTTCAACAGTCCATTATCAGTTTAACCCTCGTTCCAATCAACCACGTTATAACATATCTACCTATCTAAACAGCATCATAATCCTATTTTACCACAGCCTGAATATTATTTTAAATTACAAAACAAACGCCCTCATTCCCAATTCCAATGTATGGTATTGTAGCTGGGTCACAGTTAATCAGCGGGGATGCCTTCGTCAGTGCCGCCTTCTCATCATAGCGCCACAGTCACAGTGCCTTCAGGTATTTCCGGCAGCTCATTTCCGTTTCACCTCAATCGGTAAACCAACAACTCCAACAATTTCGACAATAACAACAAGTTCTATCTCCGTCCGTCAGTCGTTCGGTCACTTGTCTCAAAACGAAATCTGATGTTGAAATCCTAAGGACACGTTAAAGAAGAAATGAAATGAATAAGGAGAATCCGCAGACGTAGCCACATTTCGTTTATTGTTTCGTCTTTTGCTTCATCTTTCTTTTTTTTTATATTTATTCGTATACTCATTTATTTACGAAGTTTTCAGTACAGAAGGGTGCATAAATTAAGGTAAGGGTGTCACACTTTTAGCCAAGGTTGCAGCCATTTATTGTTGACTGATATCTAAGGTAGTGAGTTACTTACTGCCATAGTATCGTTCATGTCCTTGCTCAGGGGCGGTGATGACGGCGGCGGCAGCATAAAGTGTTAGAGCCGTCTGCGGTAGGATAAAGAATTTTTACCGTCAAGCAAGTAAAGTCAAAACTGTCCCCTTGGGTTAGAGATCGACCAACCGAAAAAGAACCCCCCCACAGCGGAGTTGAAAATATTGTTGTAACTTTAAGGTGGCAACCATAATGAACAACAGTTGTGCTTTATATTTTCTCTTTATGGTATACATATATGGGTGTACTACCAATTTATGCTAGAAATTTAAATTTTGAAAGTAAATTGCATACTTTTGGGTAGAAACACCCCTTAAATTAGCCGACGACATGCCGCTTTTGTTTTTTTTTTTTTTTTAAGATTACTTTTTACCTTTTCCATTTTTTAATATTATTTTCCTTTATTTTTTATTTGAATTCTTTTCTTGTTTTTTTCTTTTCTGCAAACGTTGCGGAACCCAAACCTTGCAAATGTAGCACCCTAAAAGTATGCAGCAAAGTGTGGCAAATTGCATGTGCTCCAAGTATGTACAGAACAAAGGTAACACTCACCGAAACTGATATGAACCCGGATACGGACACAGATACAGACACAGACACGGCCACGGACAACTACAATAAATGAAGCGCTAAAAAGAAACTCACAATTCTGCGGTAATTGCAACAAATTTCACTTTTATACAACACCGTCCTTGTCCTTCGCCCCTCAGTGCCACTGGTGGTGAATACTACCGATAGTCACTGACTGAATAGTGAATGTGCCATATGTGCAATGTAAACGATCGGGTGAGGGAGAGGGTAACAACAGTTTTCATTTTTTAAATTAGCGGTTTTATTTGCGATTTGAAAAAGCTTTCATGCGGTGGTTCCTTCTGACTTTCATGTGGCACAAACTATGGGGGCGTATGGCTTGTGGTACGTGGTTGCTATAACATGGGGTATGGTGTGGGCTACATGAGTAATTGCGGCTTATACGTACTCTCTCTCTGTCTCCCTTTCTCTATGTTGTGCAACGAATTTTATTGCATACTTTTGGCTGTTATTATTGCAATTTAATGTGCGGCAAGCATGTGGCTTTATATTTTATGCATAATTCAGTAAAATTCTTTCACTTGGGTTCCCACACCACAATCATGAAAAATAGAATTGTTAACTTGAGATTTCTATTACAATATTTTATATTTTTCTCAATTTAGTATGGATGGATAAATGAAGCGAAGCATAACGAAATTGCCACAAAAAGATTTACAAAAATTACATAAACATGGAAATGAAAAATTGGAATGGGAAGAGAAATGAATATCATAAATGTTACTTTATTTGTTATGGTGATATTTGTCGCATAAATTACCCCATATTCTTCTTTATTAAATAAGGCCAAATATTTGAAGACTTACCTGCAATTAAAAATAGAAAAGAAAATATATAAGTAAAATTCATATTATTTTAAATCTCTTTAAGATTTCTTTATAAAATATTTCATCAAATGCAAAACAAATAATGGAAAATTTTGTAATCTTTTTTGTGTGTTGATAAACATTTATTGTGGTTTGTTACTTGTAGTTTTGGCCATCATCAACAACATCAAAAGCAGTTCAGCTTTCCCCATGATCTTCTCTAGGAATGATAATTTATTGCAACCGCAATGTAACAAGCCACAAATGTATCTTTTACCAAACAGATTGCCTATGATAAGGAACAGGAATACATACAACAGTAACTAACCAAAAATGCTTGGCATTCATACAGACAGATAGACATAGTAGTATTATTGTAACATATGTTGGAATTCTAAAAGCCACAAAGTATGCTACAGCAGGAATGTGCTAAACTTTGATATTATTTAAATAAATAAATGAATGAATAGATGATAAGTTTTTTCTTTTCTTCAAATTACTACCATAATAAAGACAATGCCAACATCAGGAACTATTAATAGTAAGGAAAAAAAAAAGAAGAATTTGTTTAGTATAATAATAAACTTAATAAATATTACAATATCAAAAAGAGAATAAGTTAAAGTTATTGTATCGACGACCACCATGTGAGCCATTAAGTGCAATTTACAGCTCAATCTAACCAAAGAAATTTATATGTCCTGGTGTTATCTTTTTATATTGTGTTTCTGAATTCCTTTTGTTTCGCTTTTATTATTTATTACACACTCTGCTTAACTTAATCATTCATTCATTCATTCATTGTTATATCGGCAAGAAATTGTGTTAGAATAATGGAGAAGTGAACTGTGAGAACTGAGCATTGTCATTTTTGTTGACCATCATTTACTGCATTTTATTCTTTTCTATTCTTCTCTTAGTTTTTTTGTTTCATTTATTATTTAATAGAATTATTATTCCACATGGCTTTTGTTTCAAAGATTTGTTTTTTCTTCGTTTTTCGCCTTTCGATTGAATCAATGAATTAATTTAAGTTTGCATGATATTCTGTTCATATTGAACAGCAAACCAAAACATATAATCAAGTAGTCAACAGCGTCTAAAAGGATTCAGGTCAATCGATTTTTATTCTAAGCTTAGTTTAGCTAAACTATAGGTATACTATATATTCGTATGTATCTACAAATAGACAACAACAGAAACATGACATTCTGCCTTGTAGTCAGTAAGTTATGTCTAGATACATACATATGTATATTGTATTTTTGAAGGCGTTGGTATGTGGAAAATTTCTTGTTTGAATTAATAAATATAAACATGAATGAATGTATAAGTAAACCATTCATATATTCATTCCTTCGATTGAATGTGTTCATTCATTTTCAAACAAAAACAAAACACACTTTAATGAAAATGTTGAATAGACAATATTCGACATTCATTAATTGAATGTTGGCATGAGGAAAGTGATAGAAGTTTTATTAAGTTCTTCTTCTACCATTTCTTTATATCTATATTATGTTATTTGATTTTGGGTTTGGCTTCTGGTCTTTTGTTTTAAGAACAATCTAATATCATCATACAATATAATCAGACAATATTATTATTATTAATTTTTTTGTGGGCAAAGTTGTGAATAGTAAAATTAGTTGTGTATTAATTTTGTTTAATAAAATGGTCTAAGTTTCGTTTTACACATATTATTAATGTAAAGAGGTGTAAATATGTTTTGGTGACTTCATATTGATTCTAATCTAATTTTATTGTTTATATACACCCAAAGGTACTTTAAACTGTAAAGGTATTTAAACTGATAATATGTATTCTAAATAGATCAAAATTTAAATTTTTGGGTATATTTTTTCGTTACGCCTTTTATATTTCGAAAGATGAAGATGAGCGAAATTGAACAAAAGTATTTTAGTTCGAGGACGAAGATTGTTGGACTATGAATTCTGTGATAAATTGAGGAAAGCGAACTGCTGGAGACGAGTCATCCTTCACCATGGCTATGTGAGCTCTCATCTTTATATGACACCAAATGATTTCAAAATCAAATTGCAAGGTGAACGTCTGTCGATGCCTGAAGAAGCGATTCATGCGTTCAATACTTAAGTTTTGGAGATACCTCAATCATAGTGGCATCAGTGTTACGAAAATTAATTTTACTGAATGCATAAGTGTATTGATCTTCAAGGAGAATATTTTGAAAAAAACAACAATGAAACCATTTTTGATGAAATAAGTATTTTTGTGTTCTTTACTTCCGCAATTTAAAAGGTAACCCTCTATTACCATTAAAACAAATGTTCAATATGTTGCACATTTTTAATTGACATGACTTAATTAACACAAAAATTCGTGGCTATGGACAATATTTTATTTAACTTGTTGTTGCTTTGGCATTGGTTGTCGTCGGTTCATTGCAATTTCATATAAAGTGATGAAAAATTTAATAGATTGGAAAACAATGTAAATTGTCTCATTTGATGCTGAGAAGATTGAAAAACCTTTATCTGAACATCTTTACATCATGAGAAATTAATGAAATGGAGCTGTTTCTGGAAGAAGGGAATGAATGAATTCATTAAATAATCTGCCGATATGGTGAAATTTTAAGACAACTTCAAGATGTAGACAAACAATCCGATAAATTAAAATATATTGAAAATCGGACCTTAAGCCACCGTCGTGTCTACGTGTGTGGTGGCTCCACTAAATCTCCCTTCTCGTCCTCTGGGCAGTATGCCTACTCCGGAACTCTCTTTTATATATTAGTTCAGATTCAGAGTAGGCATCAGAGTTGTGCAGCGATGGGTTGTGCTTATGAAGTGCTAACAGGCAAACAAGCAAATTGGGGAACCAAGCCTGCTTGAGCTTGTGTGATGTTTTGCTTAGCTTGCTTAGGTTTGGCTTGGTAGACATGATAGGATTGGTGTATGTTTATAGTATTTCACATTTTTACATTAAAACAAAAACAAAATAACAAAAGTGACATATTTGTCTTTCGTTGATGCTATAATTACATTGGTAAGTGTTATTGTTGCTATTAAAAAACAAAAAAAAAAAAAAACAAAACAAACAATAGAAACAAAAATGTGATGTACTACAAACATACACCAAGCCTAATGACATCAATCCAAGCCAAGCCTAAGCAAGCCAAGCAAAACAATACATAAGCTCAAGCAGACTTAGTGTTTACTGCATTCATGCTTGGTTTGTTTAGGCTTGTTTTTTCCCAAGCCTTCATAAACACCATTATGATGCTTACTGCACATCTCTGGTAGGCATCCTTTGAGCATTCTTCCATTGCCCTTAGAGGTCTTTCTTCTGGTTACCTACTTCTAGCTTCACCACATTTGTCGGCATGCGCTACAACTCGGTGAAGTCAAATTAGAGTTGAAAAGGTTTAATCTGATGACTTCTTCACCCCTCTTTTTAGGTTATTGAGGTTGTAATTTATTTAATTTAATTTAAGCGCAACTTAATGACCAAAAAAAAAAAAAATAAATAAATAAAATAAAAATAATATAAACAAAAAAACATAAAAACAAATATTATTTATTTGTTTAATATTTTTTAATCGTTTTTCTTTATATGTATTTCTTTATTTTTTTAACTGTTCAGAACATTATGGTTAAGAAAAAAAAAAACAAAGCAAAAATTATTAACCGCATTTCCGGCTTATCGGAATCGTGCAGTTCTTGTAGTACATATATTGAAATATGTATAACATATACTATCTGAGTTGTTCATAGATGGACGCACGCATACACTGTACAGACATATGCATGCATGTATACTATAAATACAAATACGATAAACAAATATTTTCACGCTTAATTTGATATTTAACAGTTCATTTCTATGCATGACCACACACACCCACACATTTACACTCATACGGACCTCCATATACAAATACAAGAGTAAATAAGAAAAAATGGCGGTAGTGTAATAGTAAATTGCATTTAATGCAATTCTGGTTTTGTCGAGCAAAAACCAACACAAAGTGAGAAAGCGCAAATATTGTAAAACACATAAAAAAAAAACTTTATAGTTTTATTTGAACAATTTGTGCTACATTACACCCACACTCTCCCACTCAGATACACATAGATACTATGGCCAAATTGTCATTCCAACTAACTACAAAACCAGTGACGCAGATATCCAGTGTACTAGTAAATCCTGTCCCTTGCAAATTTAATAAGAAAAACATATTGGTCAACAACCGGCAAAACGAACAAAAGGGACGAAGGTCCATGTGATGGACTCTCTACCTCTCTACCACATGTATGCACGTAACATATAAGTATTTCCAACAACAACAACAACAACAAGAAGTGACTGACTCAAAGATTCTATCATAGAATCATGCATGAGTGTAAAGAATTCCGAGCAACATTCCAAAATATTTCTTAAATTTTGTTCGTTTTCCTCTGAAAAGGAACCCAAAACACAGAAAAAATACTTTCACGTTTTTGTTTTCTTTTATACAAAAGAATTCGACAAACTAATTTTGCCCCCAAAGAATAGTCAGTCACCTTATTCGAAGTAAATATTCCCCTTTTCCATTTTAGTTATGTGAGTGTGTGTGTGTGGGTGGGGGTCTCTTCCAATGTTATTTTTATTTATATCTTAACACAATACTTTTGCTTCGAACATATTTTTCACATCTTTCTTTTTGTGCCTTGACATTTTCCCCTTTTCTTCTTTTTGGAATCTTTGTACTTTCATGTGAAAGTCTTCCTTAATTCAAATAGTTTTTCCATTATTTTCTTACATTGGTCATTCATTGGTGAGGGTTGCATCTTTAGTCTTTATAGTCGCCCCCACACAATTAAGTTTTAGACAAACCCCCCTTTGATAATTCACTACTACCTACCCTTTTCTTTCATTTCATTTCATTTTTTCCACCATTCTATACTCCCTTCTTCATAAACTGTTCATTTAAGGATTTTTTTTTTTTTTTTTATTTATTCTGTCTTGCAATAAATAGTTTTACGCTGATATATTTAATGACCAAACTGGACTGGATATTGAGCATATTGAATTGTGTTCTGTTAGTGTCATCATATATGAATGCAAAACATTAACAGTTAATTGAATTAACTGTAGTCATAACTATAATGTTATACTAGTTTGTGAATCCCTAAGGGGTTTGAGCAAATATTTTCTTATAATATTTTCATTTGCCTTTACCCTACCATTTTGAGTCTTCTACTCATGCCTCATTACAGAAGTTAACCACACCAATGAAGTTTGATTTCATTTTGCTCTTAAGAATTACCTTTAAAGTATTTAAACTTTATATGCATGCGTCTATAACACAATATACATGTACAAGTGTGTATAGATGAATAGTATACGATATTTTAAACTGATATTGTAGACACGTCGCCTGGCGCGCCATAAAAGAAATTAATTAAAAATACACAGTGCATTACCGCAATTTCAACGTCTTTCTCGGCCACGCTGATCAACGTGACATAGCAGCTGTGACCACAGCGGTCATGTACAGTTAATTAAATCGAGCTGGACATACATACAAACACTTATATATTGTGTGTATTTTATATCCATGGGCATTTTTCTATCTATACTTAATATGTGAAAATATATTGAACAGAAAATAATATTGTAAGGAATTTAAAGTTGGATGCGTGTTAAAATGAAATATTTGTCATCAGCATGTGACCCGACTTATCATTTAAATTAATTTTCAAAATATATACTTGCAAAGAAATTTAAAATTAAATTTAAGTTGGGATAATTATTTAAAAGGTGGTGTGAGATAGATTGAATGATAGATCTATTTAAATATATTGATAACAATTGGCAATCCTTTACTGAAGGAAGGCAATGAAATCGAACAAAATTTTTAATTTAATATATCTGTCTAGATTGAAGAATTTTCAAATGATGCCATGAACTGTTTAAAAGGAAAGGTAAGTATGTTATGTATATAAACAATGTGTGCTCCACAATTCAAAAGTTGCGAGTAGCTCAGAAAACAATGGAAGTAACAAATATCGAAACAAGAAAACAAAAGTGAGTGACATAATTGGTCCAAAATATTTCTGGTATGGAGACCACGAGAAGAAAAGAAATATCAAGATGTAGCGAAAAATCATACAAATGATAAAATTGTATGAGGTGTCTTATGTTCAACAGAGAACCATTTGGCCATAGAATGATGACAATTATCTTTGTCCAAGAGTTTACAACGATCTCATAAGGTATTGTTACCAAGCTGAATATATGAATCAGAATGACCAAGCACCATGTGAAGACTATTCACAAAATTCTTCAGATAGAGGACTAAAAACTATACTTCTTTTCACTATTATTAAGGATCATTTGTTTCAAATGCCATGATCATAAATCATAATCTTATAAACTGAAATTGCTTTAACTTACATCAGGAGTTGGTATACTTATGCATAATAAAAATATAAGTAGATTATTCTCAATACAAAGTCTTCCCTAGAAATACTTTAATCTCGGAGAATATCATTCTCATTCACATAGTCTTTGTAACCTTTTAAAATTCTGTCAAACCTACATAACCTACGTAATTATTTTTTGTATTAATTTTGGTTTTGAGAATTTTAAATCAAAAAAAAAGAAAACGACAAGAAAAAATTACTTAATAGAATTATTGTAATATATTGTATCTGATTTAATAAAAAAATCGGCAAAATATTTCTTAAAGTGAACGTGTTATTGTTGTGATATAAGAAAATGTGGCGCACATATAAAATTTTATTTAAGAAAAATATTATCATGCATCAAGTAAAGCGCACAAATTACCAAATGCCAAAACATTTGGAGAAGGTGATCACGGAGAAGGATCCTAAGTTTACAGAAATGGTCTTGTACAATTATCATAAGGCAGCGCAAAAACTTGAGTGTAGTTTGGTTAAGAGTTTGGCCGATGCAGGAGTCAAAAATCCGGAAGATCGCGTTGATGCAATATTGCGTTTGATTGGCACAGTCAATACATCAGCGGAGGTGACTTTTCCCATTATCAAAGATAATGGTGAATATGAACTTATTACAGGTTATAGAGCGCATCACACACGCCATCGTCTACCCTTGAAGGGAGGTGAGTAACGAAGGAACTGCATACTATAATTTGCCATACGATTTTCAATTTTATTGGAAAAATTTACCTTATATAGGTGTACGGTACTCGCTAAGCACAACCGAGGATAGTGTCAAAGCATTGGCTACTCTCATGACCTGGAAATGCGCTTGTGTAAATGTACCCTATAGTGGAGCTAAGGGTGGTGTCTGCATTGATCCGGCAAAGTACTCTGTTCGTGAGTTACAGTTGATCACGCGACGCTATACAATGGAACTGCTAAAGCGCAATATGATCGGTCCGGGTATCGATGTGCCTGCTCCAGATGTGAATACTGGTCCACGTGAAATGGCCTGGATGGTCGATCAATATCAAAAAACATTTGGTAAATTTTAGTGTATATTCCGACCATATTTTCCATGCTTCAATGTTGTCTGCAATATGTAGGTTATACGGATATTAATTCATCAGCGATTGTCACTGGCAAACCAGAGCATGTTGGTGGCATACAGGGTCGAGTATCTTCTACTGGACGTGGTGTTTGGAAGTGCACTGACCTATTCGTTAATGATCCGAAATGGATGGAATTTGTTGATTTGAAACCTGGATGGAAGGGCAAAACAGTTTGTATCCAAGGCTTTGGCAATGTAGGATCTTTTACTGCTGGATTTGTTGCAGATACAGGTGCCAAAGTTACTGGCGTCTCAAATGCTACAGCAACCCTTGTCAATCCAGAAGGGATAAATATAAAAGTGAGTAGTGTTGTTTGTCGAGTTTCATATTTTATAATTGGTCAAAATGTTACATTATATTATACATACTGTTATGAAAAAAGGATCTTTTGGCTCATATGAAGAAAACCGGAAAATTAGAAGGATTTGGAGGTGCAGAGGAATCGAAAGATAATATTTTGTTTACCGAGTGTGACATTTTGATGCCATGCGCTAAGGAAAAGGTTATTACTAGTGACAATGTGGGTGACATCAAAGCCAAAATAATTTCTGAAGGAGCAAATGGCCCAATGACTCCGGCGGCCGAGAAGGTACTACTGGACAAAAAAATCATCATCATTCCCGATATTTTATGTAATGCAGGTGGCGTTACAGTTTCATATTTTGAGTATCTTAAGAATATTAATCACGTTACCTATGGTAAAATGTCATCGCGAACTGCAGCAGTACTTGTTGATGCCGTCATAGAATCAATTAATGAATCACTAAGTGAAGCGGACTTGGTAAATAAAATGTTTTTGCAAATGAAGTCTAAACTTTTTCAAATAAATACAATTGTATTATAGCCGAAAGTCAAAGCGAATGAGAAATTAAAAAGACTAAAAGATAATACTACCGAGGCTGATATTGTCGATGGAGCACTACAGGCTATAATGGAAGCCTCTACACAATCTGTAAAAGTAACTGCCAATAAAATGGAGTTATGCAATGATTTACGTTGTGCAGCCTACGCTTGGGCTGTAGGAAAGATCTTCCGTGCTATGGAAAGTTCAGGTATTTCACAGTCATAAAATACCTGATCCATAACAATCGATCATCCGTGTGGGGAAATCAACTAAAAAACAAAATATTAAAAAATACGACACATTTTTGAGCTTGTTTTACAAAATGATTGTTCCAAATTTGTTGTACTTAGTTAAATTTAGATGCCAAAATTATTTAATTTTTGTTGTTCTTTTAATTAATAAATAAAAAATAGTTTCAATTTAAAATTATAGTTCTTCGATTACTGGAAAAAATAGACTCCATAAAACTAAATTGAATAAAAACCATAATATGGTCATGTGCCATCTATAATGACAATAGTTATGTTGAGCATACGATACAGTAATCCAAGGATCTTGAAACGGTTTAAATTTCAGTTTGATAATACAAAAACAAATGTAATGCTTGCAAAATTTCAGCTCTCTAGCTCAGAAACTGAAAGACTATCTTTGCAGACGGACTAAATCAACTCGTCTCATCGAGCTGATCAAGAATATATTCATGAAAATGATTTAGTTCATACTACTTAGTATCAAAAGCTATAGTCATCTTGCTGTAATATCCATCAGTGAGTCAAGTCGATGATAACTTGAAAATCTTAATAAATTAATTTGTGAAATGTGAATCCGAGGGTAATGTTTTGTTTTGTTAGAAAGGTGCAAATGTTCTGGATCCTAATAACCCATTTTATTAATATGCACTGGCTCAGTTATTTCCAGACTGGACTTCCGGTTGTAGTATTACATCGCCATTACTTATTACTTAGCTGTTGCTTCTAAGTACATACTACTTTGCTTGCCTTGCAGTAGTATGTTGGTCATGAAGCAAACAGTGCGGGGGTATATGTGAGTCCTCACTACAATTACTGCTTAAATTGTTTGTTAATTACTATTCACTTTACTTCATCTAGTAAGTATACTATTCGGAAGGGAACCACACGTTTTACTTCAAGTTTTTGTGCTACTTCTTGGAGAGACTAATTACCCGCCTTAAGAGAACAGGAAGGCATACGCCGGAGGCAACAGTGAGCAGGAGCATACTAAATGATGCAGTAGAAGTTAAACACGCAAAATACCTGCACCCGGGAAGCTACTACCACTGTCCCTGTCCCTTTGGTCATGATAATGTCCAAAAAACTAACAAAACATTTTATTTGCTTCTTAAATATTTTCCTTTTTTTTGCGTTTTTTTCCGGGGTGGTAAAGCGTATTTTGTATTTTGTATTTTGAGCTCGTGCGGCTGTAAAACTTTTTATTGAAACTTTTCCTTTTTTTTTTCTTGTTGTGTTGTTGTTCTCTCTTTTGTTGTTCACTCACGAAAAAGGTAACTTTGGCAAGTCTCAACTCAAATCAGCTCAGTTGAGACGAGTTGAAATGCGAACATTGGACAAAATAAAGAAAAGAAATGGAGGAAAGAAATGAAAATGAAATGCAAAAAAAAACTGTAGCGATAAATGCCGAAATTCTTAAAGTTTCAGACAAACATTTGTCTAAAGTTTGTATTTGTTTGTTTTTTTTTTTTAGTTTTTCTTCCACTTCTACTCTATTTCTACTCAGAGGAGTAGAGACTTTTGAGCGCTTTTCTTGCTTGATCCTTTTATTGTACATTATTGTTTTTTGCCTTCTTTTTCTAAATAATTTGCTTTTTTCTTTACCTTTCTATATCGTGTTTATTTTCTTCGTTTGCGTGTTCGCTTCAAATAGACTCAAATGTGTTTTCACAAAAGGCACGAACAAGAGAAAAGTTAAAAAACAAAACAAAATAATAATAAAAAGAAAGAAGAAAAAAAAAAAACAAGCACGAATTTTTATATACTCAAGTTTTTGGTGTATTTTTACACCCTTTTTTTTTTGTGTGTTCATGTTTTCTATGATGTTCCATGATGATGTTCTTTGAGTTTGAGGTTCATTTACGCGTGGCCAGAGTTCAGGATTTAGTTGAGTTCGCGGGGTTCACATTTCGGGCTAATACTCGCCATTAAACTTTTGCTTGTTTTTCTTTAATTAACAACGCAAACATAACAATTTCTTTTTCTTTACAGTTCTTCTTTTTTTCCCCCGTATATACTTTTGTGCAGATCAGGGAAATAACACAATTGTTTGCTTACTTGCGGTTGGTGGTCTGTGGGTCTCTTGGTCTGTTGTGGGTGAGTATCTCCTGGGCCAATCATCAACATCAACAGTAGTGTCAATAGAAATGTAGAAGCGCGATAAAAATAAAATAATATTAAAACCAAAATTAAATACGCCTTGGGAGTGATTTTTGTTATTTGTTTAATCGGCATCTCTTTCATTGTTATAACCACATTTGCGGCAACTTCCCATCTCTTCCATCATAATCATGCTGTGTATGATGCTGATGATGATGATTAAAATAATGATAATGACGTTTTATGATAGTATGGTGACGGTTAATTTCCTTTATTTTTTGTTTATTTTTTTTTTTTTTGTTGATTTTCAAGTGTTTTTCTTTATAGATTTATTTATGATAGAAAATCCTTCTTGGGTTCTAACAATTCTTGTTGTCTGTTAACGGAAGAAGGACAAGGACCGAGCAGAGCGTGTGAAATTACTTTGGTTAAACCTTTTCATTAATTATAGCAATTTATTCATTCATATTTTAATGGATCTTTTTCTTTTTTATATAAGCAAATTGCATTAATTAGCTTCATTTGCTTTTTTGTGGTTCTATTATCATTTAAAATTTTTTAATTAAATAATTTCCTAATCTTTTCTAATACAGACTTTCCTTAATCATTAAGATTGTATAAAGGATTTTCATAGAAAAACATTGAAAAAAATATCGACACAAAACACACAGAAAAAAGGAAAAGAAAAGAGAAAAAAATTCAGCATAACTTTCATATGTTACCGTTAACAATGTGTGTGTGTGTGTGTGTGTGTGTGTGTGGATTTTATCAAAATTACTTCTACGTGTTCAGACCCCTAACACATCTACACACACACACACACACAGATGCAACCTTTATAATCTTACAATATACACGTAACTTTTACATAGAGAAAGCAGATTTCAGTGGAAATAAAAGTAATAATTTTACCCGAATTTAACTTTCGCCGCAATAATAAATTTAGTTATTACCGTCAAACGAGTTTGCACACAACCATGTGTGTGTGTATTATTTTTTTAAACATAAAAAGCATGTGCCATAAGTAACTAACAACTATACATATATGTATGTACAACTTTAACAACATGTGTTACTGCTGCTCTCGTTCTGAATCATGCAACTTACTAGTCTTCTCTTCATTGCCAAAATGTAGTTTTTCAACAGTTCAACGCCATTTTGAAGTTAAACTAGACTCGAAAATATAAAATAAGGTAAGTAAAAATAGACTACATTTACTGTACAATGTCTGTTTCGTCCAGCTCTCTATATAGTAACAGTACCAAAAATAAAAGAAACAAATTGTTCCAAAAAAAAGAAATTGACTTCATTATAAAATTATATACTTTATTTGAAGTTTGCCTTTCATGTTGCGTATACATCATGTAAGCCAAGTCACGTATTAGTGTGAAAGTTAAAACTTGACTATGTTTAAGAGAAGTTTACAACTTTTTCATAGAATTTTTATTCAGTTCCTGTTATTTTTTCCAACAAATCAACAAAAGATAAATAAATAAAATAACTTTCTTTATTAATCCAAATAAATATGTTAGAGTATTGTATGGTATTGTTAGAATGTTAATAACCAGAAGTCACAATTGGGAGTATCGAATGACGTTGATATCGATGGATGGCAACCATATGGTGAAATCGACACGAAGAAGAAGGAAAAGTGAAAATGAGAAATTAAACCAAATAGCATAACAAAATATTAGAATACAATATTATTAATCAATTCATAAATAGAAAAGCAACAGCTATGTATAGTGAGATTCAGCGAACTCTAGAAGATGCTTTTCACAACTTTGCTAGATATTTTCATAAGTGGAAAATCAAACTTAATTCTAGCAAAACAAATTCTATGTACGTCACCCGGAAGCGTAAGGCCTGTCATTTACATAACACTATCCTACTACTTAGCTCTCAATCAATACAATGGAGAAAATAAATTAACTATTTTTAAAACAATAATTGTGCCAAGTATTGTACGTTATATGGTTCGGAGAATTGGGGTGATTGTGCAACTAGTCACCGTAATAAACTTCAAATATTACAAAACAAATTGTTAAAAATGTTTTTTAATCTTCGTTTTTATTACTCCATGAAAAGGCAGATATGTATGAACATGGTAGATGGAAAAATCTGTCAAGCTAATGTAAGATTTAAAGTAAGGAATCAAGTGTTTCACTAGTGCCTAGTTCAGATCAGTACTTAGCAATTCATAAATTAGCTTCTTTCATCATCATTTGGCGACACAGTTCTTTGTGAGCTTTGCCCTGCTGAACAATGTCTCCATGCTACTCGATCTTTTGCCGTCTTTTCCCAGTTTTCCAGTTGGAGTTTCTTTAGGTCTTCGTTTAGTTTGTTCATCCATCTTGATCTTGGTCGGTGAATGACTTCGCATTAAGAATTTTTCTTTGTGATTTTGATTCGTCCCTTCTTGTTACATGGCCTAGCCACCTTATGTGTTGCGCTTTGATAAATCGCATCACGTTTTCGCCTTGAATTAGATGATCAAGTTCGTCGTTCCATCTTATCTTCCATTCATCAGGTCCAGTTTCAGCTGCGCCGAAGATTTTTTGGAGAATTTTTCTTTCGAAAGTTAGCATCTTTTTCGCTCACAGTCCAAGTTTCAGCTCCATAGCACAAGACTGGTCGCACCACCGTCTTATACAGTGTTAGTTTGCAGGATCTGTTAAGAAGTTTTGATTTGAAGAGTCTTATAAGTGATGCGAATGATCAATTGGCTGCTTGGATTCTTTCGTCGATTGTTACGCTCATGGCGTTGTCTGCTGTTAGTTTGTAGCCAAGCTGAGTTGCTTTTAATGTTTGTCTGTTTCTCGCTCTGGACATGAGCATATATTTGGTCTTTTCTTCGTTGGTTTTTAGTCCAATTTTTGCTTTTAGTGCTGTTAAATTTACAGAAATCTCACTTTATGTCATATCACCGTTAACTGTCACCGCCTGCATTACCCTTCTCCATCTATGTCGTTTACGACTTACTTGTTCACCTCTTCATAACCTGCGACTAGTGTATTCAGGTAATAAGAAAAGTGGTTAATGAATTACTATCAAAACGGGAACTACTGCCTGGTGGCATACTGCAGGATTATGTCAGCACTTCACCTAAGGCAGTGTTTTATTTAATCGAATTAAAGTCACAGTGAATGGCAGCAGGATTGAATTCAAAAATATGATTATTGAAAATTTCTTCATTTCAAACTTGCAAGAAAGATTGAATAAATCATCATAAAATGAATTTTAATATTAGTAAACAAATAATTACACAAATTTAGTGTTGATCGAATTGAAATCAACTAGCAACTAACTTTAGTCTTACTTTTTAAATAAATGAGTTGAATTACTTTTCTTATAATCTATTTTCAATTATTTTCCTTCTTTCTATTTGTTCATATTTTTAAAGTGACTGACTGACTGACTGAGTTGACTCTCATTGAGAAATAAAAATTAATACTTGAAATAAATGAAAGTCTAAAAAGCTTATCGACACAACAAATCTCGAGATCAAGACAAGTAAGTAAACAACAGTTGAGGTCTATAAAAAGCAACACTTGAAAACTAATTAAACCCTAATAGCGAGCCAAGTGAATTGTCTAAAGTAAAATGATAAAAATAGTAGTAGTCGAAGAAAATCCGCAAAGAAATTGTGTAGAAAAATTGCAATAAAGACAAAAAAAAAAAAGGAAAAAAAGAAGAGAAGGAGAAAAGAATACTAAAAGTGTAATTACAAAAAAATAAAGAGAAAAGGATGAAGCAAATAAGAAAACAAAATCAACTAAAATGAATGAATGAACAAATGGCAAAGTTTTTAATTTTTCTCTTTTTTTTCTGCTGCTAAAACTTGAGTATCTGAGTATTTTCAAGTAGAGAGCAGGAACTCAAGTCTGTTGCACAAACATAACATCGTAAGTAAGCAGCAGTAGCAGCAGCAAGGAAAGGAAGAACAATGCAAGATGATGAAAAAATAAAAGTGGCTAACGAAAGGATAATAGACAAAACGGATGTTAAGCGAAATAAGTAATCAATGACTATAACGTAAGTGTCCTAGTGTGTTTCTGATTGTGTCTGAAATGCTGTAATTCTGTGTGTCTGTGAAAGTCACTAAAGAAACTATTGCTGAATACTTTTAGATGCGCGACCAACATAAGAATAAAAGGCAAATGTTGAACAACATAGTAAATCGGCTTAAAGTGAAAATTATTTTCCATGTTTATGTTCATGTCTTATTATTTCATTATATTATTATTTGGGGATTAAGGACAAAATATAATGCAATACAAATAGTAATGTACAATTTCTAAATCTTAAAGTGTTGGAACTTCGTCATCATCTCCAAGTGGAGCTAAACTAAATGACAACAAAACAACAAAGTTATGTAAGCCCTTGACTTATTTCCCCAGATCGATTTGCTTTATTTTTGTTACAATTGTTTTTGTTTTTGTTTGTGATGTTATTGTTGAAGGATATTCTGCAGCATAAAGCTTAAAGCTGTCAAAATGGAAAGGATAACACAACTAAAATACATAAAAGATTACCCCAAAATCAAAGATACCCAAAAAAAAAAGAGTTTCATTTTCCTTTTTTTTTTTTTGGACGGTTTTTGGCTTTCATTTCTTTTTATGGTAGTTTTCTTTTTGATTTGTGTTAAAGATTTTTTTGTTAAAATGTCTTCTTCTGGTTTGCTTGAGGGTTATTTGAATAAATTGGCGCGTTGTCATGCCATCCTCAGCTTTTGTCCTTTAAGACATCATTTAAAATACCATAAGACAAAGCTATTTACTACTAAGAAAGCCGATTTTAATGACTTGCCTGAATTATACAATACTTATAATGTAATGTATAATGGAGAACGGAGAATGAAGAATGAATAATGAAAATTACCTTTATGATGCCGCAAATGATGCCCTGGTCCTGTGGCACCTGTACAACAAGGTTGTTCATAATACAAATTCCATGTATTTTCATAGTCCGCTTGGGCATAATCCATGCATATTAATTGCAGCACCAGCATGCTCACAAGGAACATTGCCAAATGCAAATTCTGCTTTGAGCACATTTTAATTTAAATTTTATTTACTATTTTTATTATTTCAATTTTCTTTTTTCTTCTCTGAATTTAATTTGATTTTTTCTTTCAGTTCAATTAAAAAGTTTGTATTTGAGCACTGGCGATTACATTGAGCTGCATTTAGTTAAATATTTTCTTTTCTTTTCTTTTATTTTTTATTTTGATAAAAAATTTTCACGCGCCAATTGTATGTTTATATTCACATTGCAAAAACACGATTATTATAGACGAGCTTATTAAAAACACACGGGATGCGAACAAGCGAGCGTGCGAGCAACGTTTTTGGAAACAACCGCACCGCACGAGCTTCAAAATATAACTAACTCCGGCAGTCGACAAAGTGTGTTAAATAAACACATACCCGTTCAAAGGACGAAATACGAAGTAACACGTTTCACGAAGCGAACAAAGCGACACAACGTAACGCAACGCGATGCGACATAAAGTAAAACGATTGAATAAACCGACGAATGAACGTAAGAACGTAACTCTAGTAAGCTTACGAGCAAAACGACCGATAAGAAACGAAGTAAGCTTCTTTGCCTTATGTTGATTTGAGAGTGTGTCCTTCTTGCGTTTACTATGGGGCACACACTACACTACAATAATTTGTGCATATTGTTCGTGACAAGGTAACTAACTTTCTTGACCGACGTCGTCGTCGTCGCCTTCAAAAATTCACTACTACGAGAGGTAACCCGTACAGGTGTTTATGTGCTGTAAAGAGAGAAAGAGAGAGTGTGATTTTATGAGATTTAAGTATTTGAAGCGCATGCGTTTAGAGTAAAAAAATTCCCAAGTCCACGTTTAATATGATGATGGAAAAAATTCCCATTAATATTGTTTAGGAAATTTTTTATTCCATTGTAGTAACACTTTGTTTTCATAATTTTTGTTTTCATTTTTATGTTTTGTTTTTTTTTTTTCTGTTGTAAGCTTGCAAGTCTATTGAACTTGCAACAAGGAAGTCAAAGCGTCTGCAGCGGTGCAACAACGTTGACTGCGGCACGATTTGCCGGTGCAATTGCAACGCAATGCGCCGTAAAAAAAAAAAATAATAACAACAGCAAAAACAACAACAAAAGAGAATGAAAGAAAGAAAGTTACATTTTCAAGGGTAACTGCAGACACATTGAGGCTCAAGTGCATCAGAAGCAGCAGCAATAGTAGTCCATTTAAAGGAATCTCGTCTCGCCTGGCCAGAGGAGTCGCTGTGGCAATAAAGCATGTGCTACTATTGTAGCAGACAATCATTTAGAGTCTGTGTGTGTGCTAGATTGCAAGCAGTTTACTCTGCTTATCCCCCTCTGACCATCCTGTGTATATTTTAAGCGTTTTCGTGCGTTATTATTTATGCATATCCTTGTAATTGCAAATCCTATCTACTGTAGACAACTGCATAACATTTTCTTTTTTTCGGTAAGAATGAAACTCTTTATATTATAGTAATGTGGTAGTCAGCCTGATTTTTGTCTAGCGTCTAGCTAGATGACGATGGCGATGGCATTATGCAGCCTGTGGCTCAAATTGAATTCAACATTGTTGCAAAACTTTGCTTGCTTTCAACTACTTCAACCAAGCCTTCATCATCATCATCATCAGTCGACGACGCCGGTTTCAGTCGTGCGCCTTCTTTTATTTCAACATTTCTCATTTGTTTTATTTTAGAGTTTTGGTTTGTTTCATCAGCTCAAGGTCTGCCGCTTAGCTCAACCAGACATAAGTCACTCAGCTGCAACGAAACTGATGAAGTCGACGGCGACAATGAAAAAGACGAGGTAGACAAAGTCACAGACCAGCCCAGACTAAACCCAGACCAAATCTAACTCCATCACACCTCATCCTATCCGATCCAAAAGTCATGCAGACAGCTCAAGCACTTGATGGCAGCTTGAGACGCACCAGGCGGTAAACAATTAGACTAAGCAAATGGTTGTACTACTAGGTATGTGTGTATATGAATGAGTGTGGATTTACGTAGATCTTTGGCTCACCGTACAACAACCAGCCAACGGACAGAGAAGTCTTTTTATGCCAGCCAACATACTTTGTTGTAAGCACACACATATTAGTAAGTACAAACTTCCATGTACTATAGCTACTAACCTTCAGACTAAAAGTTACTTGCCAACACCGCATACTTTTGTACTTAGACTCTCACTCTTGCAATCTTGCAGTAAGACGAAAAATCTTTTACATTTTCTAGGTGACCACAAGTTGAAGGTTTTGCTTTTATGACCCGACTAAGAGGAAAAATTTCTTCTCTCCCTCTCTCTCTATCTCTCTTTTTTGTTACTTTTCATCTAATATTTTTTAGTTTTGTTTTTTGTTTTTCTCTTCCTGTTTTTCTACTTTGTAAATGTTTATTTTTTTTTTCTTGGTGAATTCCTTGTTGTTTCTTTTCGTTTCAGTTTTGTTCAAGTTTGACCAATGTAATTTGTGGTCATATTTTGTTGTTCTTGCTGTGGTTTTGGACTTAGTTACCACCAGAAGCACCAAGAGAAACAAAACTACATTTTAAAGTTAGTAATTCCTTCAATCTTAATACCACTGTACTTGTACTGCAAAAAAAAAACAACTAACAAAATGTGTTTAAATAAAAACTTTAAATGCAAAACAATTTTCCTTTAAACAAGCAAACGGAAAGCGATTGTCTTAAGAATAAATAAACAAATAGCAAAATGACTTCCAAAAAAACAAAAACTTTGATTAATGTGCGCCCCCAAAAAGCAAAAAGTTTTTACAATTTAACAATAACTTCGACTAGTTTCCTTTGCCATTCTTACAATACATAAAATGATACCTGGAAATGTTGCAAGGTAATAAAACAAATTTTCACATTTTCAAGGCTTCCAACAAAAACAACCAACCAGTCAGTCAAGAGCAACCCAAAAAAAGGCAGAAGAATAAAATATTATACAAAAGAAAAGTAACCGCTGCTTTTTCTAATAGTCGCATGCGATTTTCTGGCCCACGGCGAGGTCGACTATGGTACGACGACCAAATCCTGTCGCGGTATGCAATCCAACACAATAATATGGAAGAAAAATCAAGAAAGGGGACACAGTAGTAACCTGCAGCAACAAACAAATGAAAATGTTGTAGTATGTATGTGCCTGCGTCTGATTTCTAGTACCAGCAGCCCACAGCCACATTTAACCACCACCACCACCGCTACCACCAACATCATCATTCATCCATCGTTTATCCTTCACCTTCCACTTTCTAACATTCACCCACCATGCACTTCACTTACCTACCCATTGCGATTTCGCTGAAACTCTAACTTTATCATATCCGTCCATCCGTCTCCATTGGCTTTGGCTGCACTTAATAGAAAATGTAATTCGATGCATTTAATGTTATTCTTGTTCTTGTTTTGGTAGCTCTTGGTGATGATGATGATGGTGGTGATAGTGACAGAGGAAGCTAACATGAAACATTCCCACTCCTAGACCCACCCACACTCCCACTCCCACTATTATAATGTAAACAAACGAGGACGGCGAGTGAACCGCGAAGTTTGCAAGGATTTGACGAGAAAAACAAACAAAAGAATAAATGCCGGCTCGACTCTGTTTTTTGGATCGGGTCGAGTTGAGTTGCGACGCGAATTGTTAGCCCACAATAACAGGTTCACTTTTTTATGAGTTTGTGTTGTTGGACTTAGTCTTGGTCTTGGTCCTGGGTGGGGACTGGGACTGGTGTCGGTCTTGATCGTCAACAGCGTTGTTCAGTTTGTATTTGTTACCTAATCCTTGCAAACATGAAAAAATGTTGTAAAACAAACATGATAAAATGTTGGCGCTTTATTTTCTTCTAATTTTTAAATACTCTAAGCCAGTAGGAATCGAGAAAATACCCTACTTGTATAGCTATTAACAACAAAGAAAACAAATAAAAATATTTAATTAAGAGTATCTGAGTCAAGAAAATTACCAAAATTGAATGAAATCAAATGGGAAAAATGAAAACTTATCATATGGTGGTGGTTTTTATATGCGAAGTTCAACAAGAGGAGTTGGGAAATTAACCTTAGTGAAGGGCATCCTGAGAAATATAAACAGAAATCATTAATGAAGTAAGATGCGAATGAATAAATGAGTGAGTGCACGGTGTTTGTTTGCTATGAAAGCATAAGTTTTCGATAGTACTTTATCAACCCGAAAAGGTTACCTCAACATTGAGGGTGATGATGACAATGGCAGGGTGATGGTGATGGTATGACAGCGGTTGGCAATGCTAATAGAAATTAAGCGAAAGTGGTTCACTTTCATGAAGAATCATGAACAACAAAACGGGTGATGTTGGCAGATTGAACTTATGGTACTACATGGCATACGCCTGGCACTCAACCGGGCAGGGCAACCAGTCAGTGTCTGTTTTACTATCCAAATGCCAGTACGGTGTACTCTTTCAGTTATTTGGTGAGTTTTTCCCCATGAATAAGTGCAATTTCGAGCGAAGTGATTATTAAGGGTGCATTTCAATGCTTTCTTTTTTCGTATAATTCAAATGTTTCATACTTTCATTTGTGGGATTTTTTTTTGAACCTTACTTCATTTATATTAACATTTGTTTTTATGTTATCCTTAATAAAAAAAAAAAATACATACTTAAGTTGTTCAAAAAAGTAGGCAACAAAAAATTATATTCATTTCCTCATACTTTTACTTAGTTTAGTTGGGTTTGGTTTGGATTGGATTGGATTGGATTGCGTCGTTTGTTGGATTTGTTTGGGTGCACGAATTTGCAATTTGATTTTAATGGTGGCAAAATGTTTTATGTATGCAATACACACACATACACACATAGATACATACATGCATACATACACTCATGTCATGGAAAGGAAATGTCATTTGAGTCATTTTGCAAGTGAGAATTCAAATTTGGGTTTTGTATGCAATCAGGCGCCATTTGTTTGCATTTGAACAAATACAATAGTAAATATGTGTATGTATGTATGTAGCATATCCCACTCAGTTGTTTGGTACCAGTAAAATGCACGAATACTAAGTTTAATGTTAGTCTAACTCGTCTGTCTTCTTCCCAGGATCCCATGCTAAACCAACCTTATCCTCGTTATACCAAATAGTTACCGTTGCTGACATTCTGAGTTCTCCTGCCTGGCTCGTGTCGTTTGATTGTTTTTCCACATGTGTGTGTGTATGTGAGTGTGTGTGTATTGCATACATTTCTTAGTATTTGTGTGTCTGCACTTGTGCTCGTCACTGTCATTATCATCAATGTACTTGTTTTTGTTGTAGCTGTTGTCATTATTGTTATTGTCGGTCTTGTTTTTTTGTTGTTGTCATTAACATTGCTCTGATCCCTTTGTTGCCCTTCACTAAACTAATTCCCCTCCTTTTTTACCAATGAAACACACACTTCATTGTCAGTGTCAAGGATAATGTGCATTTCCATTTATTTTCATTCGTTGTGCGTGTCTCTGTATCTATTTTTATATGTATTTTCTATAGTAAATAAAGAGAGATACACGTGTGCAGCTCTTTAATTTTTATACCCATTTTAATTATTTAAATAATTTCAGGATTTTCTTTTCATTTTTATTCGGGTTTCATGGGTTCTTTAATTAGTAAAATCGAACTACTTAGTTTTGGAGAGTAGAAAATTATTTAATTATTAATTCATTATACGAATAAATTTAATTTCTAGTATGGATAAACACCCCACAAGTGAGTCCAATCATTTTAATCTAACCTACTTATGTAGTTCATTGTTCACTGTAATCTCTTTTTATACGGTATTCATTCAATCATAGTCAAATCATAATGCATAATGCGTGCAAATGATATCGGTAATGAAAGCTTCATAAAATTTATTGTTGATTTTGTTGCTTGATAAGCACAATTCATTTGGTAATATAAAAACGCACGATGTAAAAAATATATACACTTAATATAGGTATATAATTGTAAGGATAATCGTTTACATTGAGTGAGGGCCTTAGAGGTATATGGTTCAAGCTGCCAGTAACAATAATTATTGAATAAAAATAAATAATATTGTTGTTTTATCTTCTACAATAATAAAAATCGGTCAAGTGGGATTCGGAATCGCACACGAATGTTTCCGTACCACCGCACAAGGTTTAATATTATGTATGTAAATTCGTTGGACGTAAATCTTTTACCTCTGTCTGAAGTAATGTAAAATTAATTTGCTTTTGTTAAAAACTGAGCGCAGTGCATATTGGAGCACACGTTTCTTGTAAGGGGACCACTTTAATTTTTTATTTTTTGTTTATTTTTATTATTTGTCATTAAAGCGGCAATTGATTTACACACTCTGTGAAAATTTTAAGTGTCTACCTTTAGTGTTCATGAGATAGAGCGTACTGGCGGACGAACAGACGGACAGCGAATGATTAGTAATAGGGTAACCCTAAAATGTAATAACTATGAGTCACAAGGAATAGTAAGATAACTAGCTCTTGCATAAGAGTCAAGGAATAAAAAAGATCACACTCAACGTAACTTCATTCACGCAAACAAACATGCAGCATCTTAAAATCGACAAATAATAAATAAGGTGCTTATTAGTAATCAGAGGTCTAAACAATGAAACCTTTTATTTAAAAACAAATCTCAATAAATGGTTATCTACCGAGAATAAAACTTTATATAGCTTAATATTGATTTTATTGATCCCTTAAACCAAATGTTGTTTTTCTGTAAACGTGCCACTGTAATCAATAAAATCTCATTCATCCCACAAGAGAAAATATGTACGAATGTTGCGTGTTCTGAAATTTGTTTGTTGTTTTTCTTTTGTGTATTTCTGATTGTTTTGCTTATATGATAAAGTCAATGAACGAATAAAATAACAATCGAAGCAGGGCACAGAGCTTTCTGGTATATTAACAACATCCTAGTTGTGGATCCTGGTTTATTCCTATTTGACTTTCTGTCTGGCAATGAGTGCAACATTGATAAGCGTCATTCAAAAAGGGAGAACTCCAATCAGAGTCTAACACAAAGTCAGTCATATAGTCACACGCTTTGGGGACTTATCCTAGTTTATTTGTTAATGGTTTATTTATTAATTCCTCTGGATTATCACATCAGACACATCAATATCACACGCACCGTATAAACTAACTAAGGAACAAATAAACGAATGAATGAACGAATGTAAGTATAAAAAGGATATTTATCTTTAGCGATAGAACATGTTTCTCTACCCCAATGCGTATGTAGTATTGTATATATTTTGTTTTGTATCAACTGTTATTGTCATTGTTGCATTACGTTTCCGATTTTGTCAAGAGATTGCGATCATACACATGTAGATACATTTTGTTGTGTACTATGTTATATATGGTAGAATTAAAAACAAGATAGGGTGGATATGATATTTTACTGTGGCTTTGAGTTCTGTCCATGCATTTGCCTGGCCTGACTTGACTTGGTTTGGCATATTGTTAAAATGTCTAAAAGGACATACGTCCGTTTGAACGGAAATGCTTGTAATAAATGAAGGACATTAATGTGACATTTAGCGCGGACGAAGCGCGGTTCGTTTTAATAGCAACCAATGTCGGTTGATATCATGAATAATAGGAGGGGTGATGACTGTAACGGTGGCAATATCAGAATCAAACCACACACTAAAATTATTTCAATACATTTGTTGTTCTTTTGTATTTTGTAGCTGTATCTATATGAGTGATATGAGTTCGTTATTATTATTGCATTTGTTGCATCCAATAGGTGGTGATATTATCAACAATTTATAATGCAAAATACATTAAGGTTTATGGTTTTCTTATCTCAAAACAATTATCAACTCTTCATGAAAATAAATGCTACAAATTGTTGTTCATTTAAGGTGATTTTCTAGTAAGATTAAAAATTAAAAGTTTTACTTAGTAAAATGATTGCTAGCATGGATTCTCTGATCTTTATTTCATGTTCATAGACATGGAAAAGAAGCTTAGCACTACAAATGGTAGTAAAATTACCCCAAAATTAAAAGAAAAAAATAATCTTCTCAAATCGAAAATTGATGTTAACATAGAAATCATGCATTAATAATGTTAAATCACTTAATAGATGCACACAAATGTATACACAGATATCTATAAATACTTTTGTGCATATGTGAAGTGCCTTCGACATGCGTATACAATTTCCTAAATCCTGTGTGCAATTCACGAACAAGAAACAAACTTGATTTTGATTGTACTAAAACTAAAGTAAAATGCCGGAAATTTGAAAATTCGCAATAGAAATTTTAGGTAAGAAAAGTGAACTGACAAGAAAATTCAATGTCTTTCATCTTATGTATATATACATAAGTATACATATAGATCAGTACGATTTTGAGTGTGTGTGTATGTGAACAGAAACATTTGTAAAGAAGAAGGAAACTTTTGGTTAAATTGAAGGAAACTAAAACTTAAAACACACACATACAGTGAGAATGAGAGAGGGAGAGAGAGATTGCTAATGTTAAAATTAGAATTTTGCCACCACCAAAATTGAACATTTAACAAGTTTTAGCAATTAGTTCTAAATAAATTGCCAACAACAACGAGAACAACAAATAGCAGCACATTTTCCCAATTGAAACAAATTCTTAATGAAAACTGTAAAACCCGCTGAGCAATGAAGAACTGAATGATTGGGAATGGGAAGCGGAATGGGATGATGAAGGTGATTGCAGGAAGGAACGTGTCAGCTATGTGGGCGTGAAAGTACTGAACTGTCACTAATAGATTTTCAAACCTACTATTCGAAATCCAAAAACAAAATGAAACCCAGGCCCGGTTATGCATTGAAGTGAATGAGTCTGGGAGTCTGTGAGCCAAGTGAGTTCTGTCATTCATTCATTGCAAACCTTTTAAAGTGTTCAATAACATTATGATGCTGGCAGTCTGCTGCTATTGTTGATGATAATAATGAACAGGATTCTCTCCTTTATGGTTTTTAAAGAAATTTTCAACCAACCCTAGATTGAGTAGTGTATATCGTGTGGTGATGGACAGGATAACAAATTGAATTTCTCACGCTTTTGCACAACAAAGAATGAAAGCATCATAGAAAATATGAATATATGGAATGGAAATATGTTAAAGCATTCAACATCATCATCATCATAAAATAAATGTTTTCCTTTCTCTCCTTTTTTTACGTTGTGTAGTGTGTTGTAAGCTACTTAAGTTCGTTCATCTTATTTCGATTATTTTGTCCTTGTTTCCATGTTTGTGTCATTCTATTATGTTGTATGTCAATACTACTTATATGCAAAAGATTTTGACAATGAAATGTCTTTATATTGTCGTCACTGCATGAGTCCCCTGTCTGGCCAATGCTAACTGCCTTTGAAGTTTGGTCTGGTTAACTAACCTGTAACGCTGTTGAGCTGCTGATAATCCTTTTAGAATAAATTTGTTTGAAACAAATCACTTTGTTACTTTTCATTCTTTTCTTTTTTTTTTTTTTGGAGATGAAAAGAACGCGCGTGTCATAAACAAGTACTCACGTGTCTTACTAACTATATCAAGGTGTAGGTATGAGTATCTAAATGTGTTCGTGTGTGTGTTCGCTATTTTATTGAAAACACTTTTGTGTTCAGGAAATTAAATACTTTTACGGAAGTCATTGACAACGCGAAATGTAAGCAAGTAAAGTAGTACCATAGATACATTCAACCATGTATGTATAAAGCATATTTAGTCAAGCATACTAACATGTACACATATACAGGTAAAGATATTTGAATGCTATATACACAGATAGTGAACCTAAAGAAGATTATAAACATCTAAGTGAGCTTCAACGATGCAAATGCTGATGACGTCTCAAATATGTACAAAAGCAAACTACTAACATAAAAGCAACCGCAATGATGAAGGATAATGACAACATAAGGTAAATATTCTCACATATGTACATATATGTACTTCTAAATAGTGTAGTAGTGATACTATTGTATTTTAGAGTGAAATTTTTGAGCATATTTTTTGTGTAAGCACTTGTTTAGGTGATGAAACATAAAAGATACAAAGTCATTTACACATTGAGGTACTCAAACAACAATAACATAATACAGAGTTTTTTATTTAACTTTTTGTATTTTACTTTCCTTGCTACATTTGCTTTCATTTTCAGTTTACTATTTTTTATTTAAATTTATTTTTATTTTATTAATTTTCATATTCTTTTATATTTCTTTTTGTCACCGAATACACCACTTATATTCATTATGTTCTAAGACCCACACATCCACACTTTACTTATGTGCTTTTGTGTGTTTTCTTTAATGCAGATAGCCTGCGGGACGATTAAGTTGCAAATACACAAAATGCATAATCCACAAGCGTGAAGAAGAAAGGATTTAAAAGGTTGCAATGTTTTCTCTGCGGCAAAAAGGTTTTCATTGTTTTCTACATGTCATAATGCACAGCAGGTGTTTAAATGAATGAAATGAAAAATATTTAAAAAAGATAAAATATAAAGTGACAATAATTAAATGTGGCAAACTGTCAGCAAACTTTAATAGATTTTATGAAGAAAATGCAAAAATGTCAACTCAAAAATTTAACAAGGAACTTTATTGTGAAATAATTTCCTCTTCAGACAATGCAAATTATAATTTAATTGATTTATTCAATATAGAAAAACAAATAGATTAGATAAATTGCTTACAAAATCATAGAATATTGGATGGCTTCTTTTCCAATCAAAAAACTATTGAAAAATGTTGTTTAGAAGTCGCAACAATTTTTATTAAGAAAAGAAAGATTACATGATAGTTTATAGATTACAAAATAACCTGTTTAATGAGAGTTAAATTTATTTCAATAAAAATGTGGGGTTTACTTTCCTTTAACAAAAGAACAATGAACAAAATTCATTATTTACAAATTAAATTAACTTAATTTGTAAGTTGTCCACATTATTTTTGAACTCTTTAAAATGATTATAGAAAAAACAATTATTTTTAAAAAAAGAGAGTAAGTAAGGAGTCTTATAGTACATGCAACATGTATACATCACATGTATTCCGTTTGTCAAACTGTCTGCATAGCCAAATGAAGCAATAAACGAGTAAAAAATAGGAGAACTAAAAAAAGAAGGAAAAATACTCAATTGAAAAAGCCATAAAGGCGAAAGCGGGTTAAACGTGAGCGCATCATATGACCATGCGACGTTTAGTAGACGATAAAGTCATTGAATGATGTGGAGACCAAGCCAACACAGAATTATAAAGCACACATATAAATATTTCTATAGGAACGACGAGGTAAGTTTGATAAAATAAGAAATTGGTGGCATGGTTGGTTGGTTGGCATACAATTTTTTTTCTTTTTTACAACATGAAACCATTATAGACAATCAAAGCGCATTCGGAAAATTTAAATGAAAAAAAATATATATATTTTCTTTTTAGATATGTCAAGAAATAAGCCGAGATTCTCAGTGGCATTGTATACCATTTGAATAAGCAGGATGTTGCCACAGCCTTTAATTGAAGATTCTGCTGATATCACAATCTGTTCAAAAACAATTCTTGCTTTTTGCATTGCGTAGCTTACACTGGAATCCTAACATCAACCTTCCATCTTACCAAAGCCGTCTTAAGTTAATCCACCTCCCAAAATTATCTAGACGTGCTATTTTTTTGCACAATCAAATTGTTGGCAGTCTCTTTCCCATCTCTGCTTGGTAGCTCAAATATCATACAACCTATACTACGACCTGGTATCTAACTAAATATCTTTCGATAAGCTAAAATCTAATATTTTAACTCATCTGAATACTTAGCGGTCTATTAACCGATTAACTTAATCTCATTATACTCTTCACGGGACTGAAGAAGGAGACCACATAAAGTATATATTATCGATCAGCTCGATGAGACGTGCTGATTTAGCCATGTCCGTCTGCCCGTCTGTGTGTATGCAAACTAGTCCCTAGAGAGCTGAACTTTTCAACATAGGTTTTTTTTACCATACGCAGCACATTTGTTGGAATCAGCCGAATCGAACAACTAGGACGGGTACCTTATTAGAAAAAGTTTTTTGTTTTTTGACTAATCGAACTGATATTTGGACATATAAGTTTCTGATCCATATCCATCAACCACGTACATTTTAAAGATCTTAGAGTGACCAGGAGGGGTACCTCCCATACAATTCCAAATTAAAGAGTAGCAGTACAATAAAAGTACAGTGCCACTCAAACTGTGTTCTTTGTTGATACTCAAACTGTAACAAAGCGAATATAGTGATGCTAAGAAAGGTAGGTTGCATGCAACCCGGAGGAGCGTGAAAAGTATTACATCTTTAGCATACCCAATGATAACCTTCTTTCTGGTTTTTTGGTAATTTGAATTTATTATATCGGTATTAAGTAAGAGCTAATGTATCTTAATTATCTCAAGTCTTAAATTTAACTTTATTGTGCATGCTGAGTATATGGTGCTGATTATGTTAGGTCTGTAGCCGTAAAGTACGTGTAGTACTAAGTTTGTATTGCATGTCTACTAACCCCAGTAATTCAGTAACGAAGGGACTTGTGCCCCCGCAGTCTTGTTCGGTTTTTAATTGACCCCTGCACTGGCGCGTTCTGGGGAAAGTGATGTGGGATAGTTAGTTAATATAGAACAATTAGCATAACAGTAATTCATAATTGGGTGTAGAATTGTTCATCATTCAAAAATACATATGCGAATAGATTTAATCTCTTTCAAGGACTGAATAGATGCATCATAATAAACCATTTAGGCATGTGCTTAAATAACTCTTAGCATTCATTATATTATTATCTCAACTTATCTTAATATTATTTTAATTGGTCCAAAGGAATTTATAAAATTGCCCTCGTTTGTTATACATATGTAAGTGAATATGAGCAACCCAAAGCGAATGTGTGTCAGAAACTGTATGGGAATGAATGCTGTTCATTTTATGGTTTCATGATAAAGTAATCAGTTGATGTTATTTGACAAAAGCATAGATAAATCGATAAATATCTAACGATGTGTTAGTGAAAAGAAATCTATTTATAGCAGTTATTGTTGCTCATACTAATACTACTTACATACATACATATTTAAGAGCATCACTGACCAACCGCAAATATTTTTATGAAATATGAATGAATGTGTAAATCTACGCTTAAAGCGTGAAATTCTATAGCCACAGAATATATTGTATAATAGTAAATACATATTCTTGCAATCGGTAGAGAGAGAGATGAAAAACATTGATTCATTATTTGTTTTGATTGTTAGTTAAGTTGTGCTCAATAGAAATCAAATACAATAAATAATAAATATATATAGTAAACTATAATATCAAAATATATAAATGAACAATGTATAATAGAATTGGTTAGTTTGTGTATAAATAAACTAATTTTCTTGGGAAAATATTTGAACACGTCCAATAAAAATAAGAGTGCCGCATATTTGTTGACAATTGTTATGCATATTAACCAAATCAATCGGGTATTAGCCTGTTGGAAAGTCTAGACTCTAGAAATCGATACACATTATGGTAAGAATGGAAATTCACAAAGAAAATAAACAACAATGCAAAGCAAAAGCGACGCCTGAATAAACAAATGAACACGATGACAAAAGAGAGAAAGGACACACAAATGAATTACGAGATAAAGAAATATTTACTAAAATGAAGTATGAATGAGTAACAAAATAAAAATCGAGAAAATATAAATAGAAAAAAACATAAGAAAAGAAAAAAAAAAAAGAAAAAAGGTGGTGAAAGTTAGAAAAGCCAACAAATAAAAAAATATGTTGAATGTTTGAGAAAAAGTAAAAACCGAACCTAAGGCAAAGCAGTAAAAGGCGAGTCACCCAGACTAATTTCAATTCAGTGAAGTCCTGTGCAGTCCAGTCCAGTTCAATTCTGTTTGGTTCAGTTTAGTTCAGCTAAGTCCAGTTTAACTTAAGCAAAGCGCAGGTCAAGTCGTTGCTTTGTGGCTTAAAACATAAAAAAAAAAAAAGGAAAAATAACCGATTGTGGTATCCAGAGGCCAGTAGAAGTTCAAATAAAAACGCAACAAAGCGCAATCATCATTATCGTTAAAAGAGGCGCTTACACAACTAGACAAATTGCCACTTTAGTGAAGAGGCAAAACGATGACGACTTGGCTTGGTATGGCTTGGCATGGCATGGCATGGCATATGAGGAATGTAGCCGCTGGACGGGAATCAACGAATCTATGGTCCTTGACCATCCATAGTAAGCATAGCAATTCTAAGCGTGTGTGTAATACTATAATGACCAAAGGCCAAATGCGCCAAAGGCAATTGTAACCAAGCCACACACTCACCATCTGGCACGAGCAAATCCGTCTGCCGACTATAGTAGCCATGTTCATTCCCTTTGCCGGGAAGTTCAAGTACATGGACATAAAACCAAAATGGCGCACATTAGTGCGAACCGAATGATGCTCTTAAACAATCCACAAAAGTATGCTACAAAAATATGAAGCACACACGCACACACACAGTATACATTGCCACAAAAATAAAGATAGTAAGCAATTGAATGATGCAAAAGGAAATGGCGAAAAACATGAGGCCTGCAAAAGCAACAAGCTAAAAAGATAATCAAAGCCTTGATCCTGATTTCAACAGAATAAATAAACAGAAACACACACAAATATTTACAAAAGAATATGCTTGCAAGGCTGTACTAGATACAAGTCTCTATCACTTACTTAGTGACTGACTGGAAAAATGTGTTTATTTTTGTTCCCTTTGTTATTATTTTACTTTCTAAGCAAAATCAAGCATAAAAAAAGCTAAGAAGTTCAAGGTTCAACATCAGCATCATCATCATCAACATGAATGAGTCATAAAAAGAAAAATACAATTTTTCCTCGCTTAATTATGACACTGAGCAAGAAAAAAATAGAAAGAAATTTACTTCAAATGCCGGACTTTTGTTTGTTTCTTTTCCTATGATTTTTTTTCTGTTCTTTGTTGTGGTCCTTCATAGCAGGTTTATGCATATTTAAATGAACATAAACCATAAGGAAGAAGGAAATATGTTTTTTCGCTTGTCTTTAATGCGTAGTTCAGTTCAGGCTCAACCTACAAATGGTTTTTCTGCAGGTTTCACTAGTGGTGGTCAACTTGTAGCCGTGACCAACTATGTTAGTTAATTTGCAGTTGCTTAAATGCTTTCCAAAAGGATTCATTAATTAGTTGTTTTTGTTTTTATTATTGTAGCTACGAACATTTAGTTACCAAGGCATCGCTTTTATTTTATTATACTATTGTACTGTTCTAGTAGTATGGTAAGTGTGTTGTGCTTAGTTTAGTATTATTTCTATCTGATGTTATACATAAATAATTTCATTTCGTATTTATTATAGTAGTAGTAGTAATACTAAGGCTATGTGTGTGTGTGTTTGTGAGTACAATTATTATTATCGCAATTAAAAAACCATTAACTCGCATTTAAGCCAACAAGCAGATTATGTTGCTTGGAAATTATTATTGTACTACAATATAATGTAAATGCATATCAAAAATCATTTATAGACGCCTGTTTTTATACAATATTAGTACTTAGGCTTGTAACGCAAAGAACCGTGCTTCGTTATACCCTATTGTGTCTGTGGATATAATCAGCGTGACAAGGGGAATCGATTGAGCTATGACAATCTATCAAGCTGAAATTTGTTTTGATTTTCCATACGACAGTGGTGCATTTAGAATATTTATTTTTTAAACCAGCTTGTACTATACACTATTGGACAATCAGAGACTAAACTTGCCTATATCTTCCATACAAACCTCTTTTGAGGTCTTTTATATAATAATAATAATAATCTCTAAGAAAAATGCATAACCCATTTATAGTTAGTTGCTTAAGTCTGATGCCAGTATTTCTATTTATGCTAGAAAACGTAAGTTAATCTAATGTTTGTGAGAACAGTTAATATGTACTTGCAACTTTCTTATAATGAAATAAAAAAGTAATAACCTGTCTTGTTAAAATTGCGTGTTTTGTAAGAGGTATATATTATATACGTAAGAAACAGGTATCTTACGTTTTCTACTGTCGGAAACCTTTCTCATGTAATAAGCTTCTAAACGCTACAGATTTTACACAGAAAATTACTTTGAAAAAACGATTGCGTTGGCGGAAAACTCTATAGTTTTGACCGAAAATGAATACAATATGCGAAAAATGGGTGCTAGTTTGTTAATCGTTGGTCATATTTTATTTTGTACTACATGCCGGACAAGTCAACGTGATTTAATGAAATCTATGACTAAAAATAAGTATGCAATAAAAACTTTTACTGCCGCCTGTGATACTGAAGCGGAAATTGATAAAAAGTCAATTAAACCAAAAAACAAAGTTTTTACTTTTCTCTTTTATGTTGATGTCATTGCATCGGTAAGAAGTTTGCTTGAAGTACTTAATCCTGGTGCTGAATTGACGAACTTTTGTCACAAAAGAAACAATACAAGCAAATTTTAGATAACTGTAATAACAGACGGCAGACTTCTTTGACGCGAACAATATCAAATCAATATCTTCTGTAAGTTCATATAGCAAAATAATTCAATAATTGATATGAGAGACCAGTTTGATTTATACGGTGATTAGGTTTGTGATGGATAATGTGTCAAAATATGAGGAAAACTATATTGTAAGTTAATCTGAATAACTTTTCGTATATTAAGGCAAAATATACCATAGTTCATATGGTATCCAATGTTTCATTATAAACATTCAATAACTATAAATCATAAACTAATGATAACGAGAAAAATTGCAGAGACCCATTGACAGAGACGTGACAAAAACTGTTCAATTGGTTTAAACAGTAGACTTCTGTGATCAAACCATTATATAGATATTAATTAGGACTACATTAAAATGTACGTAATTTATAAACAAAATGATTTTTAAATAAAATGAAGAATTTAGAATAACCTGCACTAAATACAAATATTCATTTAAAATTTAAATTCAATTTTTAATAACGTTCAACAGTTCTTCATAACAATTGTTCATTGATTCGACTAAGTTTTGTTCATCCAGTAAATAAATATTTGACTTATTTGATTAAAGCTACTAACTTTCTTTAAAAATAAAATTAAATGAAATACATAAAACAAAATTACAAATCGTTTTATGTGTAAGAACTGGTAACTTTTAAATCTAAATCCAACATATTCACTGATGTGCGTGTTAGTATTGTTCTAGATAAGGCAAAGTACTATAATAGTCTTAATTTAAATTTGTTGTTATTACTGCATAGTAGTTTCATTACTTATTCTCTTTTACGGAATATTTCTATGTTTCCGCCTAGTATTTTGTAGGTCCTTCATTGCCGCATGTAGGTAGTTATGGTGCAGTAACTACGAAATAATTGGACAACAAATTACTTAATTTTATTTAATAATAAAGAAAAACCAAAGTTATGTAATAAAAGTTATAAAGCTTACTTACAGTTATTTTTCTTTTATTATATAATGGACATTTTCCAAAAACAAATAACTATGTACTTACTTCTCAATAAGATAAATTTACATTTACCATATTTAAGTTAAATAATATTTTTTGATTATTATTTTAGTTAGAGGCGGGTACTTCAACATTTTAGAACCAATAATATAATATTAATTATGATATTTACAAAGAAAACTCATAGTACTAAGTATGTGAATTGAGTTATTTTGAACTACGTGTATATTTCCTTTTCAAACACATCAAATTAAAATGTGTAAGTAGTTTAGTCTCTTCATTATTGTTTTGAGATAGCCACTGATTTGTGTCCTATTTTTAAAGATCAAAAGTATCATATGAGTATTTATTATTATTATTGTTAGCAATGTTTAAAAAAACAACTAAAACTAACAATCTCTATATAAAAATGAATCGCTAAAAGTGTTGGTAAGCGCCAAACTCGAGAACGAGTGGACCGATTTTGTGAATTTTTTTTTTTTTTTTTGGTGTACGATTGGGTCAATAGGATGGTTGTAAGCAACATTTGGACCCGGTAGGTGGCGTAGTTTTGGATATACAGACAGTTTGTTACTTTACATATAAAACTTGAAGATTTATTTTAAAATCAATCAAGTCGCCTTTGCCAAATATTAATATTTGATTCGTATGATTTCTCAAAAGTAAAAAGCGAACAGCACTAACATCACGTCGGAAGCGTAGCAAAGCACGCCGGGTACGCTAGTTCTATATAACATAGATATTGCACTGGCTGCTAAGGCCTTCGGTTATTTTCATATGAGTAAAAGTATAGCAATGTGTTTTGTTTCATGTCATTTCGATTTTGTTGTTGTTAGTACTTTAGTTTATTAAGAATAACTTACTTATGTCAATAATTTTAACTATTCAAACCAATGAAATAAGAAAGATATTTTTGGGTTGATCAGAAATAGGCTTGCTATTAAAACAATATTAATTGAATACACTTTATCAAGTGCGCCGAAATATAGAAAATAAAAGTAAGAGCATATCAAGTGGAGACCTAAATGTGTTTTGCGTCTACCCTCTTGGACATTAAATTCGCAAGTGATTAAAGTCGAGTTAACTTGTGACTGAACAAGTCAGCGTTTTATTTGCAAGCAATGTATCTGGTTTTTCTTTGTAGTAAGATTTATCGAACCCGCTACTTGCATTTACAGCAAACGGTTAAATCCAAGTAGAACATCAACATAAAAAATTAAAATTTTTGTTGCTGATCGCTTTGCTGTTGTATCGGTCTATTGTCTTGTATTTGCTTTTTTGTTGTTATTATTTTATGGAATAAAACTTGAAATTGACCAAGCTTTATTACAGTCCTGCTTCCTACATCACTGACTTGATAATCAGTATTATGACTGGAATTAAAATAGCCTAGATTCTCTGTTCAAATTCTGAATGTAAACACTGGGATTGTAATCTTTCATTTTAGAGATAAAATTTCATACAAGGTCTTCTATCTTCTATACAATGACTTTTCTCAATGTGATCGTGATCTTATATAAATACAATAGAAGAATATAACACTTTCGTTAAGTTAGTATTGTACAATATACAACATTATGCTAACACAATAGTAAATAGTTATAAATGCATATTGGGCACCTTTTTATATATTTGAATAAGTTCGGGTAAGTGATAAAGATAACAGTTGAAAGAAATGATGTTCTCTACTAAATATAATAATTTTCCCTTATAGCAAGAGCGAAGACTCAATGAGAAACACTGTATTGATTTTATGAGAAAGAGCGACATGATTCGCGTCAAAGTTATTGGCAAAGCTTTATTTGGGAAAATTTGCCTTGCTGAAAGACGTTACACAGGTGAATTGTATGCCGTAAAGGTATTTCGGAAGAATGTTATAATCCAAACAGTTGACATGGAACTATCAATGAATAAGAAACTTATATTGTATGTACCAACAAACTATGGTGTGACTGACTATCTTTGTTTCATTGGAGTACTGTAAGGGTGCATTATTATTGACCATGTATATCTGTAAATCATTTAAATCTTATGAGTTTTTTAAATAATATAAATTATGATTCCATTCTATAGGCTTTAAGCTGTGGAGATTGCTTTTGCTTTCTTCTTTTTAATTATAAGTATATTGATGTTTATAAATGAACAAGTTTGCTTTTATGAATTTGATTGTTACCACGGCGAAATGCCCTCTAATCTACCAATGGGTAATCTGATTTAAGCTCTATTATAAATAATGAGTAGTCACATTAAACTATGGTGGAAATGACTCTCTACCTAATATGGTAAGGTTAAGTTTTAAACTTTTAGTTGACCTGCTTATTTTTAGATTTAAAAAAAACATCTTAAATACTTGACGTATCTTATTTTTGATGATTTCAAAGTTTGCATTTATTATCCATTTTTTTTTTTATAATTAAACTGAAAAATTACCACAAAGTTCTAAAAAAGAGAAAGAAATATCCTTATCTGTATAGTTTGGCCTATAAAAAAGACAAGCCGCACTTGGTTGAGTTTTGCATTTTCTGTTCTTTTTGTTGTGTTCATTTTCTGTTATGTGAAGCATGTTTAACTGATTCAACGTCAAATACATTGAAGAAAAATATAAGATAAAAGAACATGAAAAATTCGAAATAAAAAAAACCTGTTCACGTAAATCGCAAAATCAAGTTTTGTATTCGTTTTGCTTTGCTTTACTTTGCTTTGCTGCATGTTTCACTGTAAACTCACTGCTGCGGCAGCCTTAAAAGAATTTTGTGATTTCTGTTTGTTTTTGTTTTTTTTTTTTTTGTATGTTACTCTGACTCTGCCATTCACTTAGTTGCCTTTTACTATATGCAAAATTGTTTGTTCAGTTCACTTGGTTGTGATGGCAATTGCACCATCATGGCCAAAGACTAAAGGTATTTGCTTTGCTACTATTTAATTCCCTCACACCACACTTACTTACTATTACTACCAACTAAGTAACTTTGAGATGTTGTTCTTGTTGTACGCTAATAAAAAATATATATATTTTTATATATTTCGCGTGCATTTTAGCATTTGGAAACAGCTGTGGCAATATCAACAGAAGTGGCATGTTGCAACAACAACCGCTGCCCACAGCTCACCGGCCACAATATCATTTTTCGTCTTGGCATGCCATGGCAGGCAGCATTCTTTTTGGGAGCACTTTGTGCCATGCCGACACTACTTTGGCTTTGGCCATCTTTTCAGTTTCAGACGACACTCAACAACCGTTCCCGATCCCTATCCCGTTCTCTATTCATATTTCTCTTTCCTTTTTTTTTGTCGACCTTTCTTCAACTCATTTTGCGTTGCATATTTTCTTTTCATAATGACCAAAAAATTCTTTTGAAGTTCTTTTTCGTTTATGTTGGTTTTCTCATCATTTTTTTTTTTTTTTTTTGTTTTCTTACAATATTTTTGGTCTTCTCCTTGTCTTCATTGCCATAGTCATCGTCATCATCAACGTTGGCTTCGTGCTTTTTTTGCAGTTTCTTTCGGTAGTTTCTATTATTCGCTTCCATTTATATTTTGAATTTTATTTTTTGCTTTTCTTCTTTATTATTTTTTTTTTTGCGCAGTTTTTGTTGGGGAAAAGCGTGCAAGGCATGAAAATGAATCTGCAATGAAGCTCATAATAGCCTCGGCTGTAAAACTTTTTTTTATTATGCGAATTTTCTTGTTCATTTCTCTGTTTTTGTTTTTTGCTCTTCTTTTCTTTCTTTCTTTCTTCTTTTCTTTTCTTTTCTTTTCTTTTCTTTTCTTTTCTCGTTATTCTCGCTTTCTACACTTTAGTTTTTCCGGACGACCATCACAATGCCATGCAAAAGAACCTTGCGCTAGCAGTCCAATGGATGGATGACATTATGACTGAATCAGGCTTTTTTTAAGCAACGTGGACAGGTGCAAATTCTTAAGGAATTCCTACGTTATTCTTTCTGGTCAACAACAATACCAACAGCAGCAGCAGGAACAGCAAGAAAAAGGAGAGTAAAAAAAGAAAGAATACTTAAGAAAGGGGAAAACAAAATTTACTTGTCATGCTGCCGTTGAGTGTTTGTGCCAATGTCGCCATTTCTTTTTCATCTTACTTTTTATTTTTCAGCTTTTTTTTTCAGTTTCCTACTTTCTTCATTCCACTTCTCTTCTCTTCTAAGAGGATGACAGACAATATCAATTCAGGTTTATGCAATCGTAATTTATGTAAATGTCTGACGTCAACTAGTTTTTCTTGTCGACTCTGCATTCGCATTGAAGTTTTAATTAAGTGCCATGCATGGATTAGCATTTTGAGTAAACTTAGTAACAGGAGGAGTCAAGGAGCCCCTGCTTTTTTTTGTAGCATTGGAATTTAATAATTCAATTTCAATCCTAACACATTCACACACAGTACGTTGTTCCTAATAATATTAAGAAGGGAGCATTAAATTCGAATTAGTAAATATTTATTCAAAATGCACTGAATCAGAAAACTTAAGTGGCCCCTTCTCGCAACGAGACCATCCACCATATAGATGAGATGTTGATGGCGATGATGGCGAACCTGTCAATGACCATAATAACTTTGTTGAGCCATGAAAAGGCAGAACTTTTTGTTACGCAAATTGAACAATTTTTATGTAATTTTTTGTAAACACAGAGAGAGGACAGAAAAAAACTTGCTTTAAATGGCACTCAGATGACTAAGGGAATATAGAAACAGATATAAAGACAGATAGAAATATTACATTGGTGTGAGCTACAATTCACTGACAGAAGGAAACATAAAATCAACTTAATTAATGGTTGATAAAATTTAAAAGACCACAAGTAAATCACATTCTTTGTTATGACCAGCAGCCTTGAATTATTTCAAGTAGAATAATTTAATTTCACAAAACTATTTCTTTAGACAATTTTTAAAAAATATGTTTGTATCTATCTTTCCTTTAAAATAAAGAATCTTTTTTAACTTACAATGCTTTTAGTGCTTTATACAAACATTCAATATGCACTCAATATTTTATTTTGTATCTTTGTTTCCTTGTCACTTTGTCACATCAAATTTTGTTATATAGTTTTTAAGTGATTGCACTTTCCACAAAGTTAATTTTGGTTTTTCTTTACATTTCCTCACACTTTACGGATAACATTTCATTACGTATTTCAAAAAATCTTTTCATTTCTTTATGATTTTGTTTATTGTAGATTGTTTCGTTAGTAGAGAATGAATATATCAGAATTATATGACGCAAATCTTTAACTTGATTAACTTTGAATAAACTATCGTTCAATGCGTACTTCCGCTATGAGTGAACCGTTCAACACACGTTTGTGGCACAAACTGTTTATTATTTTTACTGGCGAATGCCAACAGAGCGGCGATTGCCTTCGTCAGATAGAATAATTGCAACAACGGGAGCGCATTGCACAAAAACACGAAGGCACGACACGAGATACAATTCGTGGGGGCACGAGTACTCTACCCCCTTTATCCAAGTTAATGCGCGCAAATAAACGAATGAAGGAACGAATGAACAAAGTAGAGAGAGAAAGTGCGATATGGAGCATTATTTATGGAGATGAGAGGAAAAACCAGTTTCTTATTTGTTCTTTTGTAGAAGTCAATGTTAAATGTGCTCGCTCTCGTGTCTTATGTGTGTTGGCAATGCTAAGAGTTCGTTGTTACTGGGAACAGTTGGATTACATTGATTGTTGCTGCCGGCTTTTTAACATTTGTTTATGTCTTTGTACGCAGAAGCAAACGAACGCATGCACAACAAATGTTAGTTAACAAGTTATTAAATCCGGAAACTGTTAAATGATTTGGCGTGCATCAAACATAAATAAATGTACTTAATCAAAACAATAAAATTTGGTCAAATATAACTTCAATACAAGTAAAATATAAAAAGTGTAAATAGAGGACCATCACGATTTTACATTTTGTTTTTTCCTAGCCAAATGTCAAGCCTCTTTTACCCAGAGGTGCTACATTTTGTGAGCACCTTAGTACCTATAAGTAATTTGCTATGCTCTATGATCGCTTACATTAATCTTTATAAGAGTGTTCTCAAATAAAATTGTCTTTTGTTTTTATTACCCGAAAAACAAAAAGGAGAGCTATGTGTTTGACCGGTATGTATGTTGTATGTGTGGAAGTTCATCTGTTCCCTCACAACTGCTAAACTACTTATCATAATTTGACAAATGAGGTATCGTTGGAAGTATCTTCATCGGCTGCTGGTTGTAGGCTATGTGACATAGATATTCATAGTGATGCTCAGAGGATAGTCATGGTCATATGCCACTTGGGAAGGTCCGAAAAATCATCATATCATCATTACTAATGTAAGACCGTATTGTTTTGTCTGGGCATATGACCTCGGCTATCCTCTGAACATCACGCTATGTATTAAATATTATACATTAAAATATGTAATGTGTAAGTTGTTTACTTAACAGACGATAAATATTGAATAGCTTGTACATAACAATTTCAGATGAGAATATTTTCATAATTTTTCCTTTTTAGTGCGTTTTAATTTTTTGAACTAAAGTTTGTAAATGTTATTGTTTATTTCCATTTAAACAAAAATTTTTTTGGATTGAACAAACAATAATCACCTCCCTACTGGTAAGAGAATGCGTGGATCTCGTGTTAGGACATAATATTTGCAAGTATAAAAGCAAAGGCTAGAAGCATGCGAAATGTTTCCTTAACCGAGACAAGACAGCTCCTAGGAACTTCATCCAATTACACAGGGCTATAAATAAAATTGAAAGGGTTTTATAAAAGTCAACTGCTCCAAATTGCTATAACCCTGGGATTGATAGCCGTTAACCAGTGTTCCCTTAAATATGTATGTTCCGAAATTGAAGTGAGTTCTTGAGTACATAACATCGATATAAAACTCCATAAAATGCAGAAGCCGCAAGTAGAATTAGATTAATTCGGTTCGGTTAGGTGGCAGCCCTTAGAGGAGAGGCTCACTTAGGCACAAAAAAGACAGTATTGTCCATTGTGATACCAGCAAGGAGTTGACACGGCACCCAATGTGGAGAACCATTTGGATTCCGAGATGAACCTAGCTATGTCGTTGATTAGTAGGAATGATAGTTCGGTTAAGCTGGAGAGAAACATAGAGGCTACGTGGTACCTTCTTCTTGTGGCGAGGGATGGACATAAAGTGAAGCACAGTCTCCTCCTCTTCTTCACAAGTCTACCAGCATGTTTGCCTATGACGCAATGGCCCGTTAGTACGTTAATGGTCTTGCTTATTGAGGTTCTACCGAGATTGAGGAGCTGGCCGGTTCGTTTCCTATTCATGCTAGATCAGGTTTGCCTAGCTATGCTATAAGTGCCCTCTTCTACCCAGAGAGCATTGGCTTTTACTTGGTAGAATTTTCTGACAGTGAGTTTCACTGTTGCTGGAGACGTTACATCCTCACGTGACGTCCCATATTTACCTAGTTCGCCGGCTTCACAGTTGCCCACAATGTCTCTATGTCCGGGCACCCAGCATAGTTGCATGGGTACGTGACACGCTAGAGTATCTAGGGAAGAGAGGCAGTCCGCGACAAGCTTGGATGTAGTGTATACACCCGAGAGGGATTTTATCGCCGCTTGGTAGATATTAATATGCGACCTCGGAGTGTAGTTATCTAGAAGCCACCGGGAGGCCACCACAGATGTGTAGAGCCAGGTTGTAATACGGGGGTTAAGACCCCAGCTAGCACCCAGGGCAGCAGTGGAGAGCGCACGAGGCCCTTCGTGACCTTTCCAGTATGTTTGCTTTCCAACTTAGCTTGGAGTCAAGAACTAATTATATTAATTAATAAAAATCAATTTATTTCTGGTAAAAATTCATCTCAGGATATGTTTTGAGCGGTTTGATGAATTGGAATTGAACGTAGAACACAGAGCTTCTATATTTTCTTGATGCGGTATTATTAATCAACAAATTTCTTTTATTAAATATTTAATAAGAAAACCAAAATATTACAGATTACTTATTAATTCTATCCTTTATTATAATCAGTCTATAGTTCATTGTCTTGTATTTTTCCATACATGTATATCAATTTCTTTAACTCAGGTTACAGCGTGGGGACTACTACGCTCATATATAATCATTGAATTATAAAGAATTTCTTCTACTAAGTACTAGTTGAATTATTCATCAACCTGACAATTAATAGCTTCACGTAACACAGCTTATAATTAATTTATCTACAAAACAAAAATATAGAAAACAGATTAAACAATTGCCTTCCCTAAATGCCAATCACATTCATTTGCTTGTCAACCAATATTCTATACAAAAATAATTCATTCATTCATTAGAAAAATCAACAAGAGAAAGCTTAACATAAACCTATATATGTATATTAAAGCCAACACATAAAAAAAAATCATAGAGAAAATTGGTAATAAAATTAAGCAAACAACAACAAAAGCAACAATGAACACAGATACATCAAAGGCTTCCTTCTCATATCTACCACCAAGCAAATACAAGTCATGTCCAATAATAACAACAAGAATAATGGCACTGGTCAATTCCCAATATAATATTTATACAAATGCGATATATCTGTGTGAGTGTTGAATATATGTATATGTGTGTGTGTTGAGTATAAAATGAGCAATTCCTCAACATAAATGCGCGCAAATAAATAACCAATGATGCGGCATTTATCTGACTGCTTCACCATGAAGTTTTAACCAAAAATACAAATGCATATAGAAATAGTATATACCCATGTATGTGTGGGTCAGTGTGTGTGTGTGTATATATATTAAAAGGAGTAGCTTTTCCTTGACTATTTCCTTTATGGTAAGACGGCCATAGACGATTGAAACTGAAGACGTTTCACTTTAGCGCTACTTTTGGCTAAAAAGGATAAAATGCTTAAGAAAACGTTTAGAACTCATGTTTCTGGCTGCTCATCTCAGACATCAACATCATTATCCCCATCATCATTATCAACATCATTGCCTTTTTGGTCTTAATGCTTTCATTCTTTCTTTCTTTTATTTGTCTATGTCCTTTATTTTCTTTTATAGTATTTATAACCACTTGGCAGCTGCCACCTTTCTTCCACTTGCCTTATGGCATATGCTGTTTCGCGTCATTTGTTCTGATCCTAGTCGTAATTTTAGGGGCTGGCCTTTGGATGATGTTATACTATATACTTACATACAAGTACTATATCCATGACCAACACTTGGCCATGTCCTTCCTTACTTCTCTCTTCATATTCTTTGTGTCTCATATCCTTTTCATAGCTTTGAATTGGGCTGAGTCGTTTTAGTTGAGAGCTCTGCTGTGATGTGCTGGCAGGTGTAAGTATATAGTATCTCGTTTCTGATACTGTACTGTGAGTAATATGAAACCTAAACTCATTTTATTTGTTGGTCCGTTTATTCGTTTATACCTTTGTGATTTGAACAATTGGCGTACAGTGGCATAAAACATTCAACATTCATTCAAGATATTCTGCAAAAAGAATGATGACCATGATGTGGATGCCGATGACGATGGCTCAACATGAACACCAGACAATTTCTTAAGTCATCACAACATGCATGCAAGCAACCTGACTAACACAGGAAGAAATGTAAGAAGGGAACAGGAAACTCTAGCTTCAAGTATTGCACACTGGCACCTGGCAGCAGACCAACTCAAATGTTGAGACAGGCGGCAGTAACACAGGAAGAGCCCACTAACTTCGGACAATGAACAATGGCAATGGTAATGGTGTTCAAATATTGTAAAAGCCAAAAATGATACGAAACAATAAGGAAAAATAAAGGAAAAATTGCCAACATGGCAAAAAGAAAATATCGCTTACAGAGAATCTCATATGCAACGCAATGTGAGTCGTTGGCAGTTTTTTCTCAATTTCCATTCAAACTACAAAACAAAACAAACGCAGCGAAGCGAAGCGTACGTAAGCTGGACTAACAGCATCGCTTCGAATCGAATCGATTTGTAACGAAACTTGGTAAAGAGTAGAGATGCGACGAATTGCCATTTTGACTGACTGGCAGGCGTTAAACTGAATTCAACTCACCTCAACTGAACTGAACTGAATGGAATGGAATAGAAAATAGAAACTAAGTTGCGTTGCGTTAAGTTGAGTTCAGTTGTTATTTTGGGAATCCAATTTGGGCGGCAAGCGCACGTAAATCGCACGCCAGCCGCCGGTTAGAAGCTTTATAGATATAGACGATGACGATGATGCTATCCTGTAATAGCTGTGGCGTCGATACTAAGCTGCCTACACACACACTCAACCAAAAAGTACACGCAAACACACCTGTCTGCAGTAAATGCTGAGACCGTCTCATGCTGCACGACTGCTCTTTGGTGAATTGATGCTTTGCTCTGTTTGGCTTAACAATAAGAACCAATCCTCATATCACCACCAGAGGGGTCTCCAGTTCAAGTTCTTGTAATTGTGCGTTACTCATACGAAGCGTTGCCGCATAGTTTCTTTACCATTGCTTTACTTTTTTATTTTGGCATTAGCAACAGCTATCTCAGTGGTTCTTAAACTTAACAATTTTTTTAGCAGACAGTTTAAGAATTTCAGACTTTTCAGATCTTCAGCAGGCACTTTTTTCATTAGAAATTCTTTGATATACATACATGTATTTGTTAAAAGTATATTGCATCACTAGCTCCTGGAAATCCACGGTTTACAATTTAAGAATTGCTGAGCTGAAAGCACGAAAATATCATAGAAATACCATTGCATACTTTTCACTGTTCGATGCTTGCTCTTGGATTTTTTTATTCATTCATTCATCCGTTCGTTTGTTCGTTTATGTCGTTTGTTTTTTCCTTCGTTCTTCCTCCATTAATTTGTTTTCATTCCATTTCGTTCGTTTGTGCCTTCTTTGCAAATAAAAATTGATATACGCGCGACACTGAATGAATATTAATCGCATTTTCTCTATAGCATTGTTGTTTTTACGTTCCTCTTCGACTGTTCAACTATTGTTCTGCTCATGTACAATTCTCTTTTCCTTTTGTTTATTTAGAATATTTTGTTTTGCTTTTGCTTTTTCTCTTTTGCACCTTAATTTTCAACCAACTTCTTCCTTGTATTAACTAGTACATTTATATTTTTGTATTTTTGTATTAGAACGTGTGTTGTATTTTCTTTCAATTCCATGTTTTATTGTAGTAAGTATATATTTCGGGATTTCATTTTGGTATTTATACGGATTTTCTATAATAATTCGCTTTCAGCTTAAATGATTTCCTTTTGTGATTTGTTGAAATTGATAAAATTTATTATTTTAAGTCACTGTTATTGTTACGCACGATTTACTGGAATTTTCTTGTGGTTTTTTTTTCTATATTGATTATTGATTAATAATAATTTGTTATTTCTTTGTTTACTTTTTCAAGTTGCACATATTTAGATAATTGAATTTCAAATTTCACGTCGTCTCAAATATTGGTTTTTACCTTAATCCATATCTAATATTAATATCCCTGAAGTAAAGGAATCTTAATTACAGTGAGCGAAACTGACATTGTCACATTCGGCTGTCTATCCATCTGTGATTTTGCAGATATGCAGAGGCCTCCTTAAAAGGGAAACTTTAGGGGCTTGTAACCAAAAATAGCATAGTTGAAATAGATTGATATATTGAGTGAAGATTGTCGCAAGGTGAGACTATGAAAGAAAGAGAGCATCATTTTCAACGTGTTCTCTATCAAATGTCTTAAATCCTCGTAGGTGACAAACATTCATTACCATATACTAAAAGACAACCATTTCTTCCTAGTTACATTTGAAATCTCACAACAATTGGTTACTCTAATAAAATACACATTTTTTCGGAAAAAGACCAAACAGAGTATCGAATTGTCCCCCTTGCAGGGATACTTCTTCGTGAGAAGCATTCATCTCGTTTTTTAATAACCATCCTTCGTAGAATGTTATACTGGCTTCAATTTTACTTGTGTTACATGTTTATTTAAAAACCGAACTTATTAGTTATAAAATAAAATAAGCAAAGGTAATATTTATTCAAAATAGGATCCATTTGACTCAATACAACATTTGAAACGATCAACCAATTTAGCCATAGACTTCTTAAAGTTGATATTTGGAATGTTCTTTAGCACCTGTGTCAAGCAGCCGCTTGAATGGCTGGAATGTAATCGTAAAAAGCACATTCAGTTTTCAGTTTTGAGAACAGAAAATAATGACATGGTGATAGATCAGGCGAATACGGAGGGTGGTCTTTGTCACAAATACGTTTCTTAATCAAAAATTCGTTGACTTTTTTGGTCTTCGTTCAGCTGCTGTGGAACAAAATGTGCAACGGATCTTACTTTTACAGAAATCTTCAGTTAAAATGTGGATTGCTCCGCAAGATACATTTAATTCTTTTGCCAACATTCTTACAATGAAATATGCATCGATAGAGATTATTTCACGCACTTAACCCACCAACACAGCACGGTTTGATGCTTCTGGTCATCCAGGTCTTGGGTCATCATTTAAAAACTTACGGCCACTTTCAAATCGCTTAAACTAAGTGTAAAACTGCGTACGACTCATATATTTTTCTTAACATTTCGTAAGTCTCAGTAAATATTTTAGCAAGTTTAAAACAAAATTAGATATTTGCTTTTTATGCCACGTTTTTTCATCTTTTTTATACGAACAAGCATCCAAATAGGTCCTTATAAAACGTACATAACTTTGTCAGCTGACAATAAAACAGCTTGAGCTTAGCTGCGATCGAAAGAAGTAAAATGCACCTTTCCAACACTACCAAATAGATGGCGTTATGTGTTATATGATTTCGATTATATAATGAACTTGAATTTTGCTTGGAAAACTTTTACAATTTAAAAGTTAAAAGATGGAACCATCATCTATTAATAATTAATATCGAAATAAAAAGAAAATTTGGTAACGGAATAAATTTTTTGGCAAGTCGCCAACAAAGAGGCACGCTTCATCGAACCGTTATACCGTGTCTTCAATTACTTCAACCGCAAAGTGTGAAAAAGTATCGGACACAAACCGAACCGAAATGATGGAGAAAAGTATCTTCTTTCAATGGTATTAAAAAACAACATTTTTTCGAATTACATAAACACTTTTCGTCTTTATCGCCGCCTTTCAACAATTTAAACCAACTAAACTCCTAAAAATTGGGAGGTGAGTGGTGAGTACATATGGTACTCAAATTTTATTTACACCCTTGAAACATTTAATGAAATATTTATTCTTTGAACGACGAAACGAAATATAAAACAAAAAATTAAATAATAATAATAAAACAGTGAAAGAAAATAATAAAAAAAAATATACAAAAATAAAGCGAACCAAGTGTCAAATTTTGTCATGCCTTTATGCCTGGTTGGCCAAGGGGAATCGGGTATGTTAAGAGTGCTTTAACCCTTTTTTTTGTTTCACAAAAAATCAAGCAACAAACAAAGCAAGTGTTTCACACCTTTGTGAGGCTTCAGTTTACTTTTGTGCCAAATTCAATTTCATGCAACAGAAAAAAAACGAATAAGAAAGCATACTCAAACAAAAAACAAATACAAGACAAAAATATTTAACTTCGGTTTATCAAAATTCTATATACCTTTCATCTCAATTTTTTATCCTTTTTGTGTGCATTTGATGGTCATACCAATTTGTTTTCTAAAGTTTTCTTTGAATAATTCAGCTATTTATTTATATGTATAAAACATGTGACTGATCAGTCCAATTCTTCTACAATATAATTGTCTAAAAAAAAAAACTAACCATAAATACACTTCTGTAAGCTGCTCTTGAAAAAGTAATGTTATAATAGCAACAATTACATTTTGTGTGAGAATTACCCCTTTCAATTATCAAGGAACTCTGTTGATGAGATATTACTTTTACCAATACCAAATTTCATCACAAAAGCTTCAAGCTAAGAGGCTCATGACTTAATCGCTTCTCTTCATGGTATTAATCCCTTCCACATATACTTTGATGGTTCTTTGTGTTACAAACATCTTTTCAAAGCGTTAATTCCTATTCATACTACTTAGTTTTCACAAGTGAGACTGGATTTGATGACAATAAACCGGGTCTGCAACAACTCATATGTGTGCAAGTTGTGTCGACATTGACACCCTCCTAAACACAATAACTTGTCGTTTTTAATGAATTTTGTTTTAACAGCCGAAAAAAGATACAAAAGAAAAAGGAACATAAAGCAACAAAGTGGCTTAAAATAATATTAACAACAACAAAAGCAATAACAAAATACAATACTTTCATACACGCGCATTAAATTTCCCTACAATGACAATTTTGTGAGCTTTATAGCGTGCGTTTGTATCTCATCTTCACTTCGTAGTCACTTTTCATCATGTGTACTCTTAGTTGTCATTTTTAAAATTATATTTGAAGATCTCATACTCTCATACACTTACACAAATATAAGTACACAAACCTGCAGCTGACAGCATTAAATTATGTTTTGAAAGCTTTTATATCTAAATTTGTCATATATATGACGTCAATTGTTTGCTCCTCCTACTTTATTCCCTTGTAGTATTTTTCATTCTTGTATTCGTAAGCGGATGTTATAATACGTTCTTTACTGTTTCTAGTTATCTGCAAGTTAAAAACAGGGGATAGTTGTTTTTTTTTTACCTACAATTGTGAAGATAATATTTTAATTAATATTTTCCGAAATGATCAAGTTGGCACATACGAATATTTTAGTTTCTGTTCAAAATTTGCATGGAAAAGTTAGTCCCACAGTTAATGGCCGATTGTTACTTGTTGGTGCACTAGCAATGTCAAGACTTCTAATCCCAATTAAACCAATTTTCAAGCTCACAGAGCTGCTCATACATTTATAAATCGCTAATTGTCTTTGCCTATTTCCAGTACCGAAAATTATAATTAAATTCGGATGATCTTCATCTTATCTTAATCATAACATCGGCTTGGTTAAGGATCTCAAAATTTTTCAAGTTCAAGCAATGTCAACATAAGAGGATACTCCCAGAAGTACTTGGCCTGATGTATAGACGCTACGTTGTATTGGTCATCGTTATATGGTCCTTATATAATAAAGAGGTAATGTTAGTTTGGATGTTAGAGGTAAAATTCGAAACTAATTATCCCACTTTTTCTTTTTCTTTCACCAATATAATGCTTTGTTGCCACTGAGTGTTATGGGCTATATTTATTTGAATAAAACTAAGTCCGGTTATTTATAGGATATAAAAAAAAAAAAAATACAAAACTGTATAGTGGCATTCAAACTGTTCTGATACTCAAACTGTGTTCTTTGTTGATACTCAAACTGTATCACTATATAGTGATGCTAGGAAAAAAAAAGCATATCTGATATCTGGCATTTGTCGCAGTTCAATTGGATGCAAACCGTGCAAGGCAAGAAACTATATTTTCATTTGAGAAGCCTTAGTCCAACCAATATCAAAGCAAAACTTGATTCAACTCTCCTCATTCGTTTACAACAGTAAAATATTGGATGGCAAGGTTTAAACAAGGCCGTAGAAGCTGTCGAAAATTTGAACATGAGAAAGTTGTAAGCAAGTTGGGTGCCGCGATTACTCAGAATGGAACAAAAACAATAAGGCAGAGGTTTTGAGTCGATTCATAATATAAATGAAACATGGGTCCATCACTTCACACCAGAAACGAAGGAAAACAACCAACTAAAAAGAGAGAATTGGCAAAAGATAGTTAGTTCAAGCTGCTGGGATTAATCATCGCATCAGTTTTTTAAGATGGGTATGGGATAATTTTCACTGATTATCTTCAGAAAGGAAAAACTAAATAAATCAAAAAAAAAATGATTTGCCGGTAATGAAGAAAGAGTCTGCGGTTCATATCTATTATGAGTTGCTCGATTATCACTATAAGCAAGATATCGATGCTATTTAAACATCGCTTGGAAATGTGTATCGAGTAGATATTTTTTGCGAAAATTTTTGTGTTTTCTTTGTTAGATCGCGTGCATCTGAGGCTTCTCTTGTATTTTTCTACTCTTCCAAGCTTTGATTTTAGCTAAAGACGTTTGAAAATCATTGATACTTTAGGTAAGTAATATGTGAATTTTGAAAGAACATATGTGATATAAGAATAAGAATAATAACATAAGAATTACTATTATTTATTAAATAAGATAATAATCGAGAAAAAGAAAAATAACACACAAGTAAATATGTTCATCATAATATCTTATTATTCTAATAATTCAAAAACATAAATAAACGAACCCACGAGCTTTTCTTTCCTAATATCTTATTTACTTCATTGGAATCAATGAAATTCAACTCTTTATATTTGGTTTTTCTTTTTTGATTGGAAAAAAGAAACTTATGAATTTTGATATTCATCTTCAAGTCATCACGGGGACTTTCGGTAATAAAATAGTGAAGAAATACAGAATTCACAGGATACGATTTAACCTCAAGGTGAAATTTCAATTTTCGTTCTTGAATCTCATCATACTCAGGACCCCTAATATTGCTAAATACTTGTATAGTCCAGGTTTGTTGAAAGGCGTTAAATAATTCCGTTTCGAAATATAGTCTACCGGTGATATAAGAGAATTCCGCATGCAACTCAATATCACGAAAATATATATAATCAGAACTTATTAAGTTATATACGCCTCTCGGACCACTGTACCCTTTGTTATCATTTTCATGCATTTCCTGAATATCTTTTATTACATCGCTAACTTTTTTTTGCGGATACAAGCATAGCGCTTCGTGATCTGCGGACTGACTGAAGGGTCCACTCCAGCTGCAACCGATGCGACGGTTTTTGCAATTCACTTGGCGCTCTTGGCATTCTTTTTTTATATGCTCTTCATAGCTTGTATAACTAGTACATTGCTCGTAGCACTCAGGGCACTGTCTTGGTAATTTCAAAATAATATTTGAGGCTGGGATATTGCGAATCATTGATTTCCAAGATATTAATTGGCGACAGATTGGACATACTGCTTCAATATCTTGCAAAGCTGCATCGGACAACAACCGTAGTGTACAATTCTGGCATATAAAGTGACCCCATGGACATTGGTATAATTCAAAAGGTTTCGGTACCTCACGACACACAATGCATTGCATAATATTCGATAAACGCTCTGCCAGATCTTCAGTTTCCATTTTATACAATCTAAACAAAAAATTATAAATTAAGATACATTTTTTTGCTTCTTTAACTTCTCATTTTGGTATGCAAATAAATAATATTTGATTAACATGTTTGCTAGAAATATGCAGTACATACGGATAAGCATCACAATAATCACAATTTAAATAAAGTTCTTATATCTTTTACATATATCGAGGAAAGTAATAAACCTTCGGCTATCCCGCATATAAATTGTGGTGGATATGATCAGCATCACTAGGTGTTTTAGAATAAGCAACGGCCAACCATCTGGATTTGAGCTACTCGTATTGAGCTTGAATTACACCATCATCATACTAAGTCATTTCAATTCCCCGATTACTAGAAGAAATACTATGCTTTGGCATTTTACATTTTCCATGTAATAACATAAACTTTGAGCAGACTTAACATAATAAATTAAAAAAAAAAACCTTCCTACAAGATCTTCAACATCTCTGTAATGTCTACGGGCAAATATATAAATTCGCTAAGTAATATGGATATGATAAATCAATAGTGTAAATTAAATAAGTAATACTTTAGGTAAATTTGCTTACATCGGTTCATATGCAGAACAGCTAATAAAAAATAATACTTATTTGGTGCCCGTTCAAAATGTTTTCTCTTATAGTATTTTTAGTTAAAAAATATTTTTTTTTTTTTCAAAAATATATTTTGATTTGATGCCAAAATTCAAAAAACTTAGTCATATCTTACTTCATTTAATATATTGACTACTACGTTTTATGGAAAATTCTTGATATTTTTTATGGAAAGACTTTGTTAAGAACATTGATGTGATCTTGAATACTTTTCAAAAAATGCAGGGTAAATATTGTCAGCTTCTTTTTTATCTTCTTAGAAGGCAGACCCGTTCTAACGGAAGAACTTTTTTCAAAGGTTTCATACAGTTTGACTTGCCGATTTTAGTTAATTCTACGAGGTTGTTCCAAAGGTTCACCTTTGAGATCACCTTACTTATTTCTGGGTAATACGATCAATATCCTATTCTGTCCTCTACTCCCCACGTCACCATTCTAAATAACCACAGCAATATTTCATGCTATTTTTGCGATAATATTATAATAAATATTTTAAAAAAAATAAAAATATCCTTTACTATCCTATCCTATTATGCAAACCCAACTAGACAAACTCACTGTGGAGTCTTAAAAAGTGGGATTGAATATTAACTGCATGAAGACCAAGAGCATGCGATTAAATACCACTACTAGCTCCCATCTTATAATCGAAGGTAACGACATCGAAGAGGTTGAACGTTTGAATATCTTGGTAGCCATATAACAACAAACTGGGGAACCCATAACGATATAGAATGTAGAATTTAAAAAGCCAAGGCCTCATTTGGGAGACTAAAAAACTTCTGGAGAGCTAAACATGTCCACCAGAAGACGAAAATAAAAATATTTAACATTTGGATACTACAACTACAAACATGAGGAAACTACAAACGTTCATCAACCGATGTCTACATACTATTCCGCGAATCTGGTGGCCAAGAATTATTAGCAATCAGCGACTTTGGCAAATCTGCGAGCAAGACCCAATTGAAACTGTGATACGGAAACGAAAGTACGGTTGGCTGGGACATACCCTTTGCAAAAATAACGACCCCATGCCATATTGGAATGGAACACTCAAGCGACGAGGTCCAGAGGAAGACCGAAATCAACGTGGAAACGAACTGTTGCGGCTGAGACAAGAAAATCCGAACTTCACGCATGAGCACGCAATAGAGACGGATGGAAATCCTTTGTTAATCAACTTTGTGAATAGACTATGTTTGTAATTTCTTTAAATTGTAAATACGTCATAAATAATAATCCTATCCTATGATATTCTTTTCTAACCTAGTGTACGTTTGCTTTTTTCCAACAGGCTTCTACTAACAGATTTTTCTTCGTTGAGTAATCGCCGAATATCTTTAGGTATAAGCTTTCTTCATAAATATATTACTGGTATTGTTGATAAGCCAGGGCTTTAGAGTCAGCTTAGCATCTGTAGCTCTAGTCGTACCACTACAATTTTCGTCCCTCATGCTCTAGTCAGGTGCACAACTAACTTTATCTCACACCATCCAATTCATGTATAATGTGCAAATTACAATAAAATTTATCACATCCCCTCTCCTGAGATTTCGCCCACCGTTATCAATGCTCCGGTCCTGCAACATTTACGCTTCTCTATTCACTGTGACTGAATCTGGACGATACAATTTCACTATGAGTAGGGGCATAGCTATTTAGCAAATAAATTTCCCCCACCGGGTTAGAGACGGAAATATATCTTTTATCTTTTAATATTTGTAGTGTCCTTTTTTGATCAGTTGAATTACTTTTGTTGACAGTAAGTTATCATACATTAAAGAAATAAATTTAAAAAAAATAAATAAAAAATTAAATATTCTATTTTATCCTAAGTCTAAAGAGTACATGTTTGTAGAGTGTCGAAAATTTGCATTATAAATAATACAATACATCAGATCAATTGATTTAAATTCTTCATATAAAAAGCTGCTTTCTTTTGTGCAAAACATATGAGAAGCTTCAGTGGAATCGATGTTAATATTATATTTTCTCTAGACCTCTTTTGTCATTATTTTTTAAATTATTTCTCAAATACAGTCATACACATTTATTGTAATACGAGTATTGTATTTCCTGTAGCTTCTAAAGTTTTCCAAAAATTAATGGTAACTGGCTTTCATTCATGGTAAAATTTGGTAAAAAAAAAAAGACTGATTCTTGTCTTGTCAAAATGAACAAACTTTACAGACAACAAAAGCGAGTATTGCTTCAATAATACTCATCTATATAGAGAGTGAGAGATCTACAATATAGGATGCATGTACTATTGCAGATAGATGGGATAGATGAAGTTGTGTGAATTGGATTATATAGAGTGCAGACAGATACAATAGAAAGATAAGGTAGTTGAGTAACAGGCAAGGGTTCTGTGACTAAAGATGAAAACGAACACTCTCAATGTTGTTAGTAATTTATTTTATTTTTTAAGGATTCTTGGTTTTTTGTTATCCTTTTTTTATTTTTGATATGCCACACATTCGAAAGCTAGTTAGTTTTTGTATGAGTCTTTGTTCTTCTGTCTGTTGGTTTTTTTTTTTTTTTTTGTTGATTTGTTTGTTTGTTTGCTTGTTCGTTTGTCAGCTATTCATGCAACACTTCCGCACTTATTTGTGCACCAACGCGCTTTTCTATGCAAACTGTAACTGTTTCAGTTACTCTGAGTTTTTGTGTGTGTTGTGTATGTGTTTTTGTGTGTGAAAATGAAAATAAATTTGTGTGTTTAAAAAAGGAAAATAAAATTAAAAGTAAAAAATAGAAAAACTAATCTATAAGTCAAGTTTCACAATGACTACGTCATGCGGGAAGCTCCATTGAAAGCAGCAGCAGATATACACACACATACACACACACATACAATACAAACTCACACAGGCACATGTATGAGCATTCAAAGAATATACACTCATGAAAATGTTGAAAACCTTGTTATTGTTGCATATTATTGTTTGTTTGTCTATTTATTTGTTGGTTTGTTCACTTGTAAGGTTATTCGTTTGTTTGTTACCACTTGCCTTTCTTTCACTTTCATTGTATATATTATTTTGATCCTCAATTTATTGCAACTAACAATAATAGATGGAATGATACAAAAAAAAAACACCAAAATGCAACTAGGACATGCCTTGTTGCACATTGTCATAGTCATAGTCATGATGTTGCATATACTAGTATGAGGTTTTTTTTATTATCTCTTCTTCTCTCTCCATTCAAACAATTTGAATGTGTTTTTATTTTATACTTCGTTTCCGCCTCCACCTTTTTCACATAAAATGCTACACTGTCTAGCTGCATGTCCTTGTGGCGTATTTAACCTGTCTGCGCGGTGGATTACTTGCAACACTACCAACACCAATTGCTGGTGTTACAACAAAAAACCAATTGTAATGTAATACGCACATGTGTCTTTTAGTACTTATGTATCTATGTAAGTGTGTATCTATGTGTGCTTGTGTTATTTGTTCTAGTTCGTTAGCAGACATTTTAACGCTTATTTTAGTTTCGAGGTGGTTTTGTCTGCATTTCACTCTGCAATGGTTTTCATATGGTTGTGGTCTCGTTTGGTTTGCGTTACGCGTTTCTGTGGCATTTTAACTGCCACATCAACAAACACATGCACACATAGATATGCAAACTGACATCTACAATAATAGACAGCTAGATGCATTCATTCATTTATTCACTCTCACTTCTTAATATCCTTCCTTTCATTTCATACTCATTCACACCTAGAAAAATCATCTAACTACAAGCAGGTTGTAAGTAATTCCTTAAAATCCTTCATTTCATTTGTAGTTATATACATATATCATTCGTGAACGTGTATCTTCTTCCCATCATATCCCATCATCAGGGGTTCTTTAATTGGGTTCCGTGGTGCTATTATCCGAGGTCCACAATACAAATTTAAAAATTACTTTACATCCCTAACATTTCCGCATATTATCAAAAATTTAGACATATGTACCAAAGAAATCACATAAAGAATTTTACAGGAAAAAAAGCATTAGACTCAGCAGAGGAGTCACTTTAATAGCCTAAAATTCGTAAGGCTCTTTAAACGATTTAATCAGAATTTGCAAGTCCTACACATTAGGACTCTTATATCAATATGGATTTGGCATTCTTGGCCTATGTGTTTATTAAGTTAGTTTAGTTATGTTGAAGAAGGATTTTCTTAAAGAAAAATGCTATTCAAGAGATGGCCCGCAGGCTAAATATATAAGTTTAATAATCGCTAATCTACCATTGCAACTGTCATTGGTTTGCTTTCCTGTACTTCTTGATATGATGAAATGTTCCTTTTCAAGTTCTGTGGTTTGTCGTGCCAATTACATCTGACACCTTCACTTTTTGCGGCATAAAAGACAAACCCATGTCAGCTTATCACCACAACATATTTCAATTTTAATTAAGCTTATTAAGGTCGACTGTTATACAATATGTATCTGCAACTATGTATTTGATTTGAAGTTATATCAATTAATAAACAATAATTTAGTAAAATTCATACAATACTAAATGAGTTTGAGATAATCAATGCAAATCATTATCATCAGTATTAATAAAATTGAACACTTAAAAAAATGCACAAATTCAATTTTAATTTTTTAGCCTTAATTTGAAAAGGAAAACTTGTGAGTTTATTAAGTTTTGAACATTATAAAATTAAGCAGTAATCGGCAAAGTTCGTTTTCAGGCTCAAGCAGCCAGCAAAGAGCAAAATATGCCACAGAGTGGAAGAGAAAGTGGCAATTGTAGACGAAGATGAACTACTGAAGTAGCAAACCCAAAAGGAAAAAAATTAAGATTTACTTCACTTTCCACTAGCATGCGGCAGCAGTAGCAGTAAGAGAAAGAAAAATAAAGAAAAAGGAAAGGAAAATAGTACCGACAACAAACATTTCCGTCGGAAACTTGCAGCACTTGCAGTACAGAACAGAAGTAGCAGCAGAAATGGCAAGCAGCAAAACCTGATGAAGTGAATTTTCGCCTTGCAACTTGTGGAAAGAACTGCTGATAGAAAGGAGTAAGGACAGCCAAACAAATGGATGAGTTATATGAATGGGTGGAATGATGATGAAGACAAGAACTTTGTGTTGTACTTAGCCCGCCTGGTGTGCGAATTAGCACGTTTTGCTTGCAACACTACAACAACATTAAACTCTGAGTCCTTTAATTCACTTCTCTGAGTCACTCACACACTTAGTCACCCACTCCAGCGCCAACTCGTGTTCGCTTAACTTGGCTGACTGATAAATTTAATGCGTTAATCTTGATGCTAATAAATCTTGAAGTTGTTACCACTTTTTCATTTCTTGTACGCTGACAACTTTGAGAATACCACGCACACACACACAAACACCCAACCAAAAAGAATGAGAATCTGTGTGTTGTATAATCTTAAGTCTCTTGCTCACAGCAGGCAAAAAAAAAGGGTTAGCACAGTTTGCAATTAGACAGCTGCATGCTTAACAGTTTTAGTTTAAGCCAATTTGACTGCACTTAACCATGTCTGGCATTGCATAGGATAGCATACTAGAGAAGGAGGAGGCACCAGATCATATGGCATGAGTTGGGGATGGTATCGAGATGGTAGCGCTGTGGGAATTCATATGGCAACGAGTTCATGAAATATTATTCTGACATCTGAAATTTTCTCCTCAACATCATAGTACAGAGACTTTGCGTGCCTCTCTCTTCATGTCTTCATGTTATTGGTAATTGCTTCTGACGCATTTGAGGAGTAGCGCAGCGCATAGCGTGCTAAAAATATTGTACAAGTTTTTGGCCACAGCAACCAACAATTGGCTTAGACAAATACAAGTTATACTCAACATTGGGGGAAATGGATTTTGACAGCGGCAAATGCAACAAAAAGAATGAAATGATGAAGAGAGAAGCTATACGAAGGAGTAAGTGAAAGGTGAAAGTTGTTCTTTCGAAAAGTTTTTCTTTACGAATTTTTGGATTTAAGTTTATTAATCGAATTAGCTGCAAATGAAATTCACTATTGATTGGGGTGAACGTAGTTAGCTTCTCATTCATTGCATAAAATTAGAAATGTTTTGACTTCTTTGACTAAGAGTTTTATGAATTATAATAAACAATTAGGAATATCTCAAAAACTCGAGTGTACGGATGTGTTTCACTCTTTTTCTCCTAAACGGCTGGAACGATTTTGATTAACTTTATTTTGTTGTACTTATGGGGTCACCTGGATGGGTGGCGCTGTTGTCGAGATCCAAGCAGTTTTTTACAAAATATTTAACACATTTTTATCAAGCGTATAATATACTAGGCCGATTTTAATAATTTGTTTTTTAAATCAACAAATTAATGCAAATGAATCGAGTTGCATACTTATTTTTTAAAGTTAAATATACTATTTTTTAGTATTAAGTTTTTGGAACACCACAGCTAGGCCAAGTGCAAGAAAATTCGTAAGTTTTTTCGTTGTTTATGCTTAGGTTGTTGGTATTGTTATTTATTAATAACTAAGTACGCACAATAATATTGCGCTCTTTATTATTATTATTTTGTTTCTGTATATGATGTTTAATGAGAGCGGGCCAAGCGAGAGAGAGTGTGTTTCGCGTTTCGTCGGCTATTACATGATGGATCACGACAGCAGAACTCTCTTTCTCAATTTGCGTTTGTTGAGAAGGAGAGTGAGCAGGTTGCTCAGTACTGTGTTCATTGTACGTACTGGGCAACGCAGTATAAATTTAGTAACCTTTTTTTATTTAATTTTGCTAAACGCAGACCAGCAATTCACAATTGTTCATCTCATCTTTATAACCTTTATACCTTAGAGCAGCAGGAGTTGTCAAACTCCGGGCCATGGATTAAATCCGGGTTGCTGATTGCATTCTTGGACTACAATTTACAAGATTAATGGTTCATCCAAATCACTCGACAGAATGAAATTCATATTTGCTACTCCGAGAATTAGATTGAAAAAGCTTGATTCGTACTTTTTTAATAAACTTGAAGACCTAAAAGAAGTCAGATGTCTCATTGGGTTCCTTAAATGATTGAATTGGTTCTCAAAGGAATAGGACACTGTGTGAATGTGGTATCACAATGGCCTTATGTGACCTAAGATAGCAGCTTCTGATACCGGCTAACACCTCTACCCAATCTAATCTATGTTCTTTTTTTGTATCTTCAATATTGTCATGATCCGATCCTTTCTAGGAAAAGTTTGCTGAACCCTGCGCTTTGGAGTCAATGTCAACTGCTGTTGTCATCATTTGGTCAAATTTCATTGCATATTTAGAAGCGCGCGAGCTTTGCTATCATTAGGCACAATGACGACGATGACGATGATGATGACTAAAGGAAATAGTAAAAATAAAATTTAATTTTTGTGTAATTTTCATGCAAAATGAAGCCATACGAAGGGACCCTTCTTACTTCATGCTATAACCCGCTGTGACCATCAACACCATGACAATAATAACAACAACAACAACAAACAACAGCAGCAGCCACTTACAATTTGCAGTAAAAAGGACAAAAGTTCGTCCTCATGCCTCATGTCACCTCCTCCACCACTTCACCGACTGTTTTCATTGCGCTCGGTTTTGACTGCGAGTGTCAGTGTCACTTGTTATTGCGGTTACTTTGGTTTCTTTTGTATGAGTTACTGAGTAGATAAGTGGGTGGTTGAGTTCCTAAGTGGGTCGGTGAGTTGATGGTTTGTCGGTTTGGTTGATTCACTAGGTGCTTCATTTGTGGGCTGCTTGAGCGCTTTTGACATAGAAGTGTCAAAACAGATTTGACAAATTTTTGTTATTAGCACAAAGCCCGAAATACATTATTCCTTGTACCCTGCAGGCAACTCCATCCCCTACACTCATTCACTCTGTGTGTGAGTGTGTCTTTTTTTGTTTCTCTTTAACATTACAACTTTCTAGTACTTCCGGCAAAAGTTTTTTCTGTTTTCCAACAATTTCTCCATCATATAATTTCGACCCTTCCTCAGCTAACTAAGCGGAGGCCTTTCTCACTTTCCTTTCTTTCGCTTCCTTCCCTTTCTTATACATACATTGCCTTCTCTTGTGTTATTATTATTATATGTTTTTATTAACTTAAATTTATGGTTTGCCATTAGGCGCGCGCGAAATTAATCAAAGGCAGGATATTTTCTCAAGTGCGAAACATTTTATTATGCGCACAATTTCATGTAGAATAATTTTGTTTTGTTTTCTCGTGGGTTCATATTTTCTTTTCCCTCTCTCTTAGATTACACAACATAAATTTGTATTTAAAAATGGGTTAGCGCTACGCATTATTCCAACTGATTACCACATTCCATCTTCATCTTTTCATGATTTTTCTTCGGTCAACCCCAAACGCAAACTCAGGTAAATTTGTATATTTTTTTTGTTTGTGATTTGATGGCAGCGCAAATTGCTAGAATTTCCCTCATTTAGTTGAAAAACGACAAGGGGACTCGACTTCAAAAAAATATGGTGTCGCCATTATGTTATTTTAATGAAATTTATCATTTTCTAATGTAAGATTCTTTTTTTTTTTTCGTTTTTTTTTTTTGTGATGTAAAATGTGTAAATAAATATATTATTTTTAAATTCAAAACTTTCTTTCTTTAGTACATTATAAGCGCATTAAAGAGCCAGCAGCAGAAACTTCAAAGTGACAAGATTCTGGTGATTTTGTTTTTCTTCTTGTTTGGTGTCCATATGCGTCATAACACGTGTTGGCCAAAAATCCAAAATATTTTTTTTTTGGTATTAAATTGAAATAAAGGAAGAAAAAATAACAAGGAAAGAAAAAAATGGCAACAAAAAAAGAAATTGTATGTGGAGTCTGTTGCACATAAATTTGTATTAAGTTTTCTTATGTCACACTACCATATCCCCCTCCTTGGAATACCATTCACCGTCCCCACGCATATATGAACATATTCACATGTAGCCATAACATAAAGCCTGACGACAAAGTCTAAAGGCATCTAAGGGCGTCTGAAGGCGTGACAACATAACGACATAATCATAAATTTAAATATGCAACCAAGAGCATATTTTTTGCTACTTTTCCTTATATTCATATATCCTTACTACATTCTCTCATAGAAAGATACAAACATATACATATATAAATACTTATACTTACTTATATATGAGGAATAGAAGTGACATTTCGTAAGATGAAGGAACAAAAACAAAAAATGGTAATAGAAAACAAAAACAAGCAACCAACACACATGTTGCCTTGGCCTTTGAGATCCTTTATTTTTTCTGAATTATTCTAGTTTTCCATGCGTATTAAATGAAGTTGTTTAGTGGCGACATCACACTGAACCATCAGACAGAACTGAGAGTTGTAGTTTCTTATTCAATGTTGACACTTGTTAGTTGGTGCATTTCAAATACTATTTTCAATTCAATTCAAGATTATATTTCCCCAACACTTAGATTAAGTGAAAAATATCAATAAACTGACAAAACCTTTATTGTACTTAATTTTTTAGCATAACAATTCATTTTGGTTTAAAGTTTTTTTTCTTCTTTTCTTATTTTTTTTTTTTTTTTGCATTCAACTTAATTTTCTTTAATTTGTAAAAAGCAAAGAAATGAGAGAAATAAAAGAAAAGCGTAAGTTTTAGGCTTAAAGGCAAAGGATAAGAAATTGCCATACTTAGGGACTATCAAATGAAACACCTGCGTATAATGCCTTCTTTGCTTTCTCAGCCAAAAGTTAACAATGAAAAACCTTAGCACATAAAAGTATCGACAGCCTTAATAAAATGTTGTCGAATGGCGAATTTGTAGTCAAAATGAAAGAAAAAACTAAAGTTTGATTATACCTGAATTTGTATACCCTACAACAAAAGAATTTTATTAGGTACTAGCGTTCCTGGCGCAACTTCCAACGCCATTTGACTTGATGTTAGTGCCATGATGATGTTTGTAGTCATTGTTGTTTATTAATAATTCACATGAATGAACAACATATTTGCAGGAACGCAGGCCAGCAAAATTTTGTTCTCTCTCCCCCCTTGAATGTGTTTATTTAGAATGTATAGATTAGAAATATTACCTTCGTTTTACTGTATCATGCCACAATTTTTTGTTTTTTTATAAAATAGAAAACATAAAAATTAAAAGTGTCTTCTGAATGCTTGGTATCAGTGTGGTTTTGAAAAAACCTAAAAAGAAGTTTTATTGTACTTTAAAAAAATAAACAAAATAAGTATGCAAAAACCTTTTTCAAATACACATATGTGCCAACTTTTATGGTGATCGGTAAAACGGTGTCGGAGTTAAGTACCGCCGAACTATATATTTTACTCGTCCATTTTTATATAACCAACTAGCTGTGACGACTTCGTACGCATGTTTTGTAATAGCGTGTGTTTTGTTAATTTTTTTCCTAATTATCTGATGTTTATTGTTGGCGCGCAGCAAAAGAGGAAAACATTCGTAAATCAGCCAAAAAGTCGGCAACAGAATTACTTATATGAATATCTTTTAATTTAGTAGGTCCATTTCGATAAAATAAATGCTAAATGTTACACGAATACCAGTCAAAACCACATTCAAATACGTTAAGCCGTTTCTGAGATTAGTGTGCACAGACAGGAAAAGGCTAACGAGTTTTTATATAGGTATATATATATCGATATATAAAGTCTTAAAAAGAATTCATTGAAATGTATTGTACATGAAAAAATTCTTTAAATGACAGTGAAAACCACATCAAAATCCGTTGCGTGGTTTAGAAGTAACTAGTATCCCAACTATATGGACTTTCGACTTTGCTGTATACTATGTAATGATAATGATGATAAAGGAAGAGATTTGATGCTGTTTAATAACTGATGAAAAGTGAATGATGCAAATAACAGGTGAAATGTTATCTGCAAAGAATGAAGTATTAGATCTTAACGTAGTTATCGCTCAACTTCACATATATCAGATAGTACAGGAAGTTTTAATGAAAATGGATGAAAAATCTGATTTTTTGTTTTCCCAAGAAAAAATTATTTTATGGCTTAAAATGGGAAATCTTTTATAAGTTAATAGATCTATATTTTCTATCTGGTTATTATTTCTAATGAAATTGGTAAATACCATCATTGAAGTGAATCTTTTCTGCATATCAGTCTTCTTTTTCATTTATTTCGTTCAGTTCTAATTGAAAAAGATTATGTTCTCCTAAAATCGATCAATTGCTTTGATTTGAGTCAAAATATCTGTATTTTTATTTCAGATAAATCACTTTTTGCCTAAAAGATAAACACTTACCAATGTGAAATGCTATGGAAAATCACTGCGTCAAGTTTTTAGGTTTAAGTAAGTTTAGCTCCCTTGATTTTTACAACAAATTACACTGTGCGAAACAAAATTTCCGTTTTCTTCTAACTCGTACCATCTAAAAGTTATGATAAGTTAAAGTACCCTCTATACATATATTAAAGTGGATGTATGTATGTTTCATGATTCCGAAACTGCTGGACCGATTTTGATGAAATTTTCAAGGAAACTCAAGAATAGTCTGAAGAGTGTTTGGTGTGGATCGGATATGCTAAATGATACGTGTTAGGAGAAAACCAATTACATTGTCTTGATCTGCGGTCCAATTTAATAAAAGTTATGTATTTTGTGGCAATCAAATCTGAATATTTTCAAACGAATATCATTTTCTGCTTGAAAGATGAATTCCAATAATCATAGTGGTACGCTAAAATTACTGATTTCAGAGAACTGTAACTCTATATATAGAAATTTTCTTTCTTTTTCATGATCACAAAACTGAATTGATCCAATTTTGTGAGTTTTTTTTTTTCAGCTTTTATTTATTTTATTTTGAAACTGTTTCAATTTTTGCAGCAAAAACAAACAACCATACCATTTTTGAAGTGTATTAATACTTTCTTTCTATTTTTCCCTATGGTAAATGCTTTTGTAACTATGCATATGTATGTATGTGGATAAATGTGGGTACAAATGTGAGTAGTCTAGCCATTAGTTTAATAGATACATTGATTGAATGCATGCATTAGCCAGAGATATTCAACTAAGTTGGAGGCGGTCATTATAAATGGGCCAAGATTTTTTTCGTATTTCTTTTCTTTTTTTTCTGGAATGGAAAATCATTTTTCCTTTTTTTTTTTTCTTTGTGTGTGTGTGTTTGTGTGTGTGTGTGTGTGTGTGTGTATGTATGTATGTGTATTTCCCAATCTGTTACGAGTAAATAAAATGTAGAAAAAGATTTGCAAATATTATAAGTAAACAATTTTAATGTTACCCTTTGGCCTCTTGTTGTCTCTTGTTGGCTGAACTTCAATATGTGTAAACACATTTCTTCTGGCCACATTTTAAGAAAAGTAAAAGTTTCTTGATAAAAATCATAACAACAACATAAATTTACTTTCAAGATACAATATTTTTGTTTTTATTGTGACAAGTGTAAAGAAGAAAAAAAAAGGGTTATAAACACATGCCAGAAACAACCCTCTCAATGTGAGACACTTGAACATGAATAGAAGTGTGTCCATTGCAGGAGGATTAGGTCGGTCGGTTGGTCGATGGGTCAGTATCTTCTTTTGGACAAATGTAATAGAGATTTCTTTAAAAATCTAACAAAAATAGAAAAATATACACATATATGAGAGTAAGGATTGTCTGTCGATGACATCAGCAAATAGTAAAATAAAATCAGTAGAGTCTTTTGTTTACAACAAAACAACATCACAAAGGATAGAATTCAATTTCTCTTACGACTATTTAATGGAATGTGTAAAGAGTGGATCAAGTTGTTTGTCTATAGTGCTGAATATACATAAGGATAGCATCAGTTTAAGTTTATACAAAAGGATTACAAAAAAAAAACAGAGGAAGAAAAACTTTAAACTTGCATACGAAATAAACTTTATTGCATATATTCAGGCGCCGCACTCTGTGCAAAAGGAAATTGGTTGCTTCTCATAACTTAAACTGAGGAAATTATGAAATTCATACAGGAAGACAATTTTCTTCAACGTCTAATTCTGACTGGTATGACTTTTGCTTACACCTACCCACCACTGAGTCCCTCACTGATCCTCCTACCAACCTAGTTTGATGGCAACAGAAATTTGTGCTTGTGGTTTTCGGCCATAAGTTTGCTTTTGCCAGTTGAATTAGAACGCAATCGGAGTGAGGTATATGCGCCATGGTAGGTAGGTGGTAGATGTTGGCTTAGCTTAACTGAACCGAACCGAACTCGACTTCTGACTGTAGATTTCTCTTCATTTATCTCCATTCCCTGCCTCCTCATTCATTTTAGTTGCATAAGATTTGAAGTTTAAACTATAAGTTTAAGTTGCCTGTGTATGTAAGAGAGCATGAGTGTTGAAGTTGATGGTGTCGTCTAAAGTTTCGTGCATGGCTTAGCCTTGCACTTTTTGTTGAAAATCCTTGCATCCTTTTATCCACATTTCTGATGTTGCTGTTACAGCTTCTGGTACTGCTGCTGCAGCTACTGCTGTTCTTTCCGGGTTCTTCTTACTTGATTCTTGGCTTTATTTAACTTGCAATTTGTTGGCAACTGATAGCTAGGTGAATTTTTAAATGCACCATGTCCTTGTCTTCATCTTCTTCGTGGCCATTTTGCAATGTCTTAGCGCTATCCTAGTTGTTGATACTAATATTCTTGTTGTTGTTGTCAGTTTTTGTTGCACTTTGGCTTTACTTTAATCAAGGCTGAGTAAAGTTCTTGTTCATAATTCATAATACATTCTAAACGAGCTTGACACTTTAAACGAACTGACACAATTTTTATTGCATATTTTATGGCAACAATTCCAGTAAATTTTCGATTGCAATAATTGCAATTTTGTTCTATTATTTTTAGTTTACCATATATATTTTTCCATTCAAAAAATATTTCACATACCAAAGAGACAATAACAAAAATTTATACATTTTTATTTAGCGTATGATAAAAAAAGTGGAAAATGTAACAGGAAGGAAACAAGTAAACAAACAAGCAAACAAAACAGGCACACGGACAGACAGACAAATAGATAGATAGATAGACATACGGACAGATAGACAGTAGAACAGGAAATCTTAAAATTACATAAGGGATCAGGGGATCTATCTTTTATTTCATGTTCTCTGTTTCTCGTTTTACTTTATTTTGACAATCAGCCTCTAGTATTATACAATAGTTGTGTGTGTGTTGGTATCGTATCTACTTGTGTTATTGCACTATGTACGTGCGCTATTGTTATCCGCTTATAACACGTACAGATAGTCGTATATATTTGCTTATGTTTTGCTTTGTAATCATCTCTTCATTCTCTCCATTCTCTCTCTCTCTCTCTCTGTCTGTCTATCTAAATCCCAAATTCAAAGGACTACACTAAACGACCACTCATTTTATGCCAAAGCACCGATTCCCAAAGCAATAACTTAAAAACGAAGACAAGCCGACACAAGGAATCCTGACATACAGAATAGTAGTTACACAGTACCTCAGTTGCTTCCTTGTTTCCTTGCTTATTGTATTTGATTCAAGCTTAATAAATACCATCTACACCTTGTTTCGGGGTACTAGAACAGCAACACTAACAACTTGTCCCAAAAACTAAGCTCAAGGCGGCCTAATGCAATAGGCACATAGGCAAACAGAAGAAGCACACACACACACTCTTTTAGTATATGTGACAGTGAATCCAAAAAAGGACACCCGGAAGTACTATCATGACAAGCATAACTTAACGTACTTTGCTTTGTGTTGCGTTGGCCCTTTCTTTTCTTGAGTTTTTGAGTGGGTGACGCCAGTAATATGCTCGGCTATGGCGGCTTGTTCTACTAGCGCAGAGAATCGAGTAGCGAACGAAGCAACAGGATTGAATTTACAATAAAGTCAGGATACACACACACACATTGTGGTGCACAGTTGTTGCGATTATTGGGTACAAGAAAATAATATTTTTTGTTATTATTGACATTGTAATCAAAGGAAATGCTCACTCTACTATACAAAAATAATAATAATAAAAATAACCCAGAAGAAAGAAAAATATACAATATCTCTCTCTCTCTCTGGGTATGATTCGCAAAAATGTTATTCATTATTTTATCGATGGCATAACTTCAGAAACAGATGAGACCAAGGAATAGTGTTGGCACAAAGCTTAAAATTTATTACTTTATTCGTTTAGTTTATTCGTTACGTTACGTTTCTTTGGTTCGTTCATTATTTTATACAATAATATTTTGTATTTTATTTCTGTTGCTGTTGCTTTTCCTTTAGCTGTTGTTATTATATTGTAAGCTTTTTCAATTTCATTGTTGCACAATTTGTAAGTGATAATTGAAAATATTCCCAGTTATTATTTTTATTGAAAATTGTATAATATTTTTCACTATTTGTTTTCATTCATTTACAAATACAATAACACATATTCGACAATATTAAAAGGAGATTTCTTCAATATCACACATTTAATAGAACATTTTCATTAAAATTGAACAGAAACAGAAAAAGCCAAAGGCAATGTTTATTGACACTTACATGGGACCACAACTCAAACAAATTTGTATTAACCAACGAGTATAAATAACAAAAATTCATATTGGGCAATGGACGGTAGATGGGCGTTTGTAAAAACAAACATTGACCCATGTAGAACATGAAAACTTTGCTTAAAATACGTATGTATATGTGAGTAGTTGTTCACAGGATGCAAATGAAAGGAAAGGAATAGAGTAAAAGAAGGAAATGCTTCAAGTATGGAAAACAAAACAAAAATAATATGTAATAATAATAATAATAACAATGCCATTCCAATAAATGTTGCACACAACTAAAATTATTGACAAAGTTTTTATGCAAACACAACACACATTCAATGAAAATTTCACCGGAAGTTATAGTAATTTTTTTCTTTGGTTCTGTGTGATATTTTTTCCTATATGCATAGTTTCTTGGTTGAGTTGGGGATATCCAAAAATAAAAATAAAAAAAGATGAAAAAATAGAATGGCAAAAATAACAAAAACTTTTCTCATTTCAGAGCGTAAATTTCATTTGACACACGGCTTAATTTGCTCCCAAAAGTGCTTGGGGTGCTTGGGATATTTGGGGCTGATCAGACCAGCTGCCACCATAAATTGAAAAATTTTTTGACAACAAAATAAGACAAAAGAACAGCAACAAGAACAACAACAACATAAATATTTTATGCCAAACATAACAGAAAGGAACTGAACAGAAAAGAACTGAAAAAAATATCAATTTCATTTGGCGTTCACTACTACCTAAAAGTAGGCAACTTTTTATTTTGTCGCTGAATTACAAAATACAAAGCGCAACAGAAGAAAAAAAAATGAAAGAAAATTGAAAATTAAACGAAAAACTTTAAAATAACTACACAACATGCGCTCAGGACAAACACAATGTTTGTGACACAAAAAAAAAAAAATGGAAATGAAAATTAGAAGTTTAAATTCTTTGACCGCATACCATCTTCTCCATTCTCCATCCACCATCACAGCCGCATGTTGCATACTTTAAGGCAAAATGGCGCGTGTTGCTGGCCAAGTGTTGCCAACACTATATGAAAATGGTCTTCAAACATGCAAAAGTTGACCAAAAACAAGACAAACAACAAGAACTTTTTGCCAAGCTTGCCAAGCAAACAAACTTTTCTCAGCTTAGCTCACAACTGAAGTGAACTCAACTCAATGGAACTAAACATAAAATGAACAAAAATATCCAAAGGAGGAAGTTTCTTCTTGTGAATCATTTTCTTTTGCTTCAACTTAGTTTCTTCTTTTACCATATACTTTTTGGACTTAAGTTGGCCTCATATTTTACAGTGGCCTAAGCTTTAGGCATATGAGAGTGTGTGTGTCTGTGTCTATGTTTAGTGCATTGCAAGTCCCCAAAGTGCCTAAATTGAATATCATCAAGGCTTAAATTAATGTCTTCGGTGCAAACTTTACTACTTGAAACATATTTTCTTCCTTTATCATCATTTTTTGGCTTACTTTGACACTCTTTCTCTCTCTCTCTCTCTCTCCTTCTATTGCTCTTTTTTTTAACTCGTACTCATAGATCGCACAGAAAGTTTTTCTTGCTTTAAGCATGTGTTCTTTGGGGAGTTTCATTATTTTCTTTAGCACTTCAAAGATGAACTATTTTTTTTTGGATGTCGATTTTGCTATGCTGCTTTAATTCTTTGAATGACAGTTTGGTCGGATTGGCTCAATTTTCTATTAGCACTTGTCCCCTCTTAATATACTATGGTATTTCAATTATGCTTTTCCAAATCTGTTTAAGACACGTGTCCAGTGTCAGAATTTGCCAAAAACTAATAAAAATCAGGCATCGGTGAGAAAAATCAACCAAAACAAAATTAAAGGTTTTTCCTTTTATCCAAAAACACAATATTGAGCAGCGCTTAATTTATTAAGTAAACCTATTGCATAATGCATCCCAAGGGGCATAGAATAGATACATATGGTAGACAGTGCTATGTACACAAGAACAGGTCTGCATTTATTGTGAATCTATGTGCAACCCTGTCGAAGCGTGTCATGAATGCCACCCAATCTATTAAAAATGTAAAATGTATGAGAAGACGACGACGACGACTGAGTTTAATAGCAGACAACACAAAGACAGAATATCGTAGTCCTTATGGTAAATGACGGTGCTGCGACTTATTCATCTTCTTTGTCTTCATGGAACAACCAAGATGAATGACACTGCAAAGATGTTCCTTGGCTGGCTCGTTCGTTTTCTCCACCAAATTGCAATTCTCTTGGGCTTTTTTTCCTCCAAAATACAATAATACTATAGAAGAAAATACTGGTAACCATGAAAAGGAAGTTTGGGTTTGCGTTAGCTTTTGGTGTTTACCATTTTCTAGCTCTAGTATCTTACACCTGAAGTTAGAATTCTGTTTAACATTCAATGAACTGCATTCATTCAGTCAGTCAGTGGTTTGGATGATTTTAGCCGGAAATCATCAGACACGGCTTTTGAGGGTAAACTCAGGGCGACATATGTTGTTGCATTATTTAACAGACTTTTTGTTTATTTATGTTGGTCGACATTGTGTGTGCGTGCATGACTTCCTTCATTCCCTCCTCATTCCATCCCACCCTCATGATGATATTATATTGTTGATGTGTGTCTGTGGTGTATCTATTTTAGTAGTTAATTTTTTGTTGTGTATTTTAAGAAGGTTTTATTTTTTTCAGTTTTTTTTTCGTTTATGACTCTTGTACATGCACGTTAGATACGGCACATTGTTTTTGTGGTTTGTTTTTGACGCCGCCGCTTGCCTGTCTTTAACTCACTTCAATTTACACACCCCACTCAATCTCCTCTTTACATTACTACTTAAATATGCATGAGGGTTACTGCATTAGCAACAACAATAACAACAAAAAGAAAGTAGTTAGCAAAAGAGAAGAAAGTTGGAAGTGGGTAGAAATAATTGTAGCACTTGTGTGCGTTTGTTGCCAAATAAAAATTGCGGTTCAAGTTCGTTGAGTATTTAACGAAAAGGGAACAAGTATCAAGTACGTACTACTTCTACTTCTACATTATAAGTATAAGTACCCTAAACTTCAATGAAAAGGATAACAACTATGTTTGTGGATACAAGAAATGAACCCCCTTCGGCTCATTCAAAATCAAAGACGCGCAAGCACTTGGGATTTGCTTTGTTAGCTTGAAAGTACGTAGTGTTTTGAGGTGTTTTCCTTTCAAAATTTTACTTAAATATGCAGATTTAATTGAGTTAAATTGCGAATGTAAGCAAACGTTTTGATTTTTAGATCAACAGAATCAGTCAGACTCTCTGTCAAATACAATACTACAAAGGTTGAGATGTTATTTTTGTTTCAATTTTACTTTCAAAGAATAGCCATGTCATGCATTTGTTGATTAAATAGAATGAGTGTTTTATAATGTTCAATGATTTGAATGGCTGTCAGTTTATCCATCCCCAGTTGACTATATGACAAAGGATTATTAAACATTGCATTCATTGTAGTATTTATTATTAAGTATATCCTTTAGCTAAACACATGGCAACATACTCAGATATTCAAATATAAAATAGAAAACTTAAACTCATTGAACCCATCTCACTTTGTATTGCAACAACAAAAAGGGACAAAAACCACAAAGCTTATTAAAATTTATATATTTAAATAGCAAGTTCCGCTAGGTAAAATTTCTAAATTGCTCACACTCAAATCTACGAGAGGAGAACTGAAACGTTTCTTAACGTTGACCACTTGGTAGTGCCACTTATATACAAACTTTGTCAGTATACTCATGAGAGAGAGGATCAGTGAGCTCCTAGGTTGCAAAAAGATCGAGAAAATTGATAAAATCAAAGAACAACAGAAACATTTGTAACATTCTTCCATCAGTGACAGGCAATGTTATTAGGTTTGATATTGCTCCATCATCCAGCTTATTCTTCAGATACTGACCACCTGTGACTATTATCTGTTTTCAGATACAAAGAAATTGATCGGTGGATTATAATATTACATTATATTAAAATGATGATGTTGAGTGCAATAATAAAATCATAAATTGGAATTGTATTATTATCATGAGTTGGATGAGTTCTTTTAATAATACGTGTTCAAGCTTCAAGCACTAAACACAAACTGATCAGCAACAGATGAGTAGCTTACCCTCTGACGACCTCACTTCGTCAGCCAGGTCAAGCTTCGTCAACAGATCATTTTGCCCACATTCCATCCGCGATGCATAGCCCCTTTGGTTGCTGTGGCTGACACAGATGCGCCTAGCCTTGCCAGACCTATGTTAACTCCTCCTTTCCTAAGAGAGAAATGTTTTCGGTTTTGATTAAAATCTTCTGATGATTGCGTTGGTCGAGCTTAGCAGAAAGATGCCTTGACTATTGTTTTATTGTTTGTTTATTAAGAAACTTATCATCCGCTCCTCTTAACTAACACTCCCTCACACTATAAAGTCGGCTAAGTTAAAAGTTTTCGCTTAGACCCTTATACATACACATATCTATTTTGACTATCTTTACATACAAAACTCATATGTAGATACATATACACATAGATATGCGTGCGTATGGCAATAGAAAAAAACGAGACACATGTTAAGGAAAGGCGTTGAAGAAGTCAAAATCTAAATGGGTGAATGGCTAAATAGATGGAAGGGTGAGTACTACAGCAAAAACAGAAAACAATTTCATGGTTATTGTTAGCAAATATGAAATGAAAATATAATAGAACCCTTAAGTGTCATAGACGGACAGACAGATAGATGATGGCTTTGTCTTGCCTGCTGTGTGCGACAAATATAAGTAGTACAAAGATATTCAGATAGTTGATGAGGAAGAAACCGAAAGAGCAGAGAAGAATTTGCCGAGTCAAACACATGTCAAGCGGAAACGGAAGTCAGACACTTATGTATGTATGCGTATCTTTACACTTTCATTTTTCTTCTTCTTTGATTTCTATAGTACTCGGTATTACATACTTATGTACTATTGTATATAGTAGTACTGAATTTTGTTTGGTAGATTTGATTTTTATTTGCAAGATATATGCCCGCAGCACATTTCGACAACAATTTACCTCATACTACTTACTATACTTACAATACAATACTATCACTCTCTGTGTCCTGGATCCCTTTTGGTAGCACTCAACACTCAGCATAAATATTATTGTTGGTATTGTGTGTTGTCATAATATTGGCGTATATATATCATTTTGACGGTCTATAAAAACTTCAACTCGTTTTTATTTTTATATTGTAAATATAGTTAAGGGTTGCTTTTTTAAACATTGTCGGTCGGTGGGTTTGCTTTGTCTTTTCTACAATATATGGGGGAGTTACTTTCATTTTTTTGTTTATCAAATAATATTTGTAATAAGAGTTTAGTTTATTTGAAGCCAAAGTGGTTGACAATAAATTGCTAGTAAAAATCGTTATCAGCTTATTGACAAGTGCATCTAAATGATGATGATGGCCAATGGGGGACTGCTACCAACCCTTTTTTGTTGTGTCTTCTATTACTATTATATTTTATACTTAATGTATATGTCTGGCTGTCTGTCTTTCTTTCATATTGAAATGCCAATTTACTAATGGCATAGCGACATTTTATTGTATTTAACAATTCATTGTTTCAAAACAGACAAAATATCACGCCATAAATTGTTAGACTTATGCAAGCAAGTCTTTAGTCAAGAAGATTTTGACATCCTAAAATGTTCGAGTCTACTTATTTATTAAACACGTCCGGACACTTTTAACTTTTAACTTTGTACTAGAAGACGCACCTTGATTCCTTCCACTGAAATCACTTGATTCTTTTTACCTTTTTCTCTTCTGTTCTTTTCTATACAGTTCCTATAACTCCCAAAAGTAACATTTTTATTAATATTTAATATTGCGTCTTGAGTGCACACGGAAGGAATTTGCAAGTTTTTGCACCCGACAATGATGATGATGACACCGACACCGGCACAGCCACCAACTCAAACTCAAAAACAGACACAGACAGACAACTTACGCTTACGCTTTATTCAACAACCCCAATAAAATTGAAACTTCTCCCAACTGACAACTCAATTTTTGTAACTTCTCAGACCTCTTCTTGGACGGAGTATAGCATAGATAGCACGTGCCAAATCCATGTAAAGTGGTGGCATGCATCGCCAACTTTGGTTTCCTATAGTATGTAAAATTAATTTTTCTTTTTTTTTTTCCTTTCTTTACTTTTATTTTTATTTATTTTTATTCTTTTTTCTTGACTTTGACTTTGTGATGTTTGGAAGCTAAGAGTGTCTATTAAATGTAACCGCCATTGCATTGAATAACTAACTAACTGAGTGAGTGAATGAGTGACTACCAGACGGCAAAAAAATATCTCTTGAGATATTCTGCAAGTTAATGAAAAAAAAAACATAGAAAAGGAAAGATAGAACTTTTGATTTGATTTCCAAGATGCGTCGCATGTCTAAAGTCGCGATGCATTCGTGCATGACGCAAAAAAATACTTTCCTGTGGTTGCTTAAATTCAATATTTTTTTTTTTTTTTTTGTTGCACACTTTTTTGTCATTGATCAAAATTATGGGGTTTGATTTTCTAACCCTCAACATTATTGGAAACATAGAAAATTGGCATCAGATTACAATCAGTTGGCACAGATTTGTCATTTGTCAAGTGCAAGAGCAACAATTTAAAGTCATTTCTCTGTGATTTTAAATTGCCATAGGCCACTCTCACTCATTGTATGGAAGAAGGGAAAAGTAGTATCACAGATGTTAGTATTTTTAGTGTAATATTATAACCTTGGGCGTACTCAACGCAATCAATACTAATTTATCAATGGTAGCATCACTTTTCATTCATAAAATTATGAAAAAAAAAAAATAGTGGATGATAACAACAAAAAGCAATTTCATAAGTAATATAATAATATAAAAAAAAAATAATGCCACCATTTTGTAAAATTTCTTAATAAAAGCTTCATAGCAATAAGGATAATGCTAAAGTCCTCATTGTAATTGAAAGAAATATACGAGTGAAGTAAAGACGTACAAAAAATTATATTGCAATTTCAATTGTGAAACGCAAAACTTGAGTGACTGAGTCAGTGAGAATTTTTTTTCATTTCAAAAATAATTGTGACTTGGTTATTCATTATTTAAGCAAACGACATGGTTGCCCTGACAACGCAATAAACTAACTACACTGCGCAAAATGCCATTCAAGAATAGCAGCAGGAGAAGGAACAACATCGAGCAAACAGTAATAGGAAGAAATACGCAAGGAACAGGTACAAACAGAAAAAGATGAAAATGGAAAGGAATGAATATGAAAAGCAATAATATTAAAAACGTAATATTAACAAAATATACGTAATAATAATGTTTTTTTCTTTTTTTTTCGCATTTCATTTTTTATTTTGTCTTTGTGTCAGGGACGTAGTCTTGAGAGGATTAAACAGAAGAGAAGTGCACACAAAAATACTCGTAACCTCGCCATTCTAGTACTTTTAATTCTCTATAACTTCCACATCACTTAGGTAAGATCATCAATATATTTTGAAATGACAATGAACCAAATAAATCCGCAAAATCAATCGGATCCATATTTCGTATAGTACTGTAATGGCACAATACTTAAATTCCTTATAGGATTTCATCTCGGATCCAACTTTTTATTACAAGGATGTAAGAAATCACGAAATTTCAATGGAGGAAGCAAATAATCAATATGACTTGAAGCTATTATCAGTATGCTACCTCTCGGGCTTCTTACTATTCTTACTATTTCAATGACCAATGTATGTAGATTATGTAATGAAGAACTAGAGACAGCAGATCATTTGCTATGTTATTGTGAGGATCTTGTTTGGATCAGACTCCGGTTATCTTAGCACCCAAAAACTAGAATCTCTGAAGAACTTTAAGTATGTTTTTTTTTTACACATACAGATTTTCAATGATAACTTACACTTAATAGGCATCTGGGCCATAGGATGCATGTTTCATATCATGAATTCCATAAGAGCTGTGAAGATGAGAAGGAACCGGAGATGCACCCGGCTTCTCGGGAAACCGTTCTTCGAGAAGTTGGGCAGTTTGCAAAATTGTCCTTTGGGGGACATGACTATCCTCAGGTTTGTTTTAGACGCAGAGGGGACCGACCTTGGACAGTAGTGGATTACCTCCCCCTCTCAAATCTCCCAACCTTTTCCAATCTTTCAAATCTATCAGGCATCGCAATGTGCCGTAAGGCTTCTCTGTTAACTCGCGTACAACCACGAGCGGCTTGTTTAACTTTACCTAACCATCTGGGCTATGAAACTTTTTGCTTTACTTAAGACTAAGAGCTACAGATATTTCTCTGTTTTCAGCAAAGACTCAAGTACATTCAGGAGATAAATGTTATACGTATTACACTACAAAATTAACTATCCTCCTATAAAGATAAGTTCAATACGACTATCACATTAATAACCAACAGTCCATCTACATTTTCCTCTTATTGCTTTTATTGTTATTATTGCGATAATTTTTAATATCAGTGATGTTCTTGTTATTACTTCTTCTTCTTCTTCTTTCTTTCTTTTTCTGTTCTGTAATCAAAATAAAACATTCAGAGAAATGTGATTAAAACGCATACCACAGTAAATAAAATTGCGCTCAGTTCTCCATTTTCGTTCTTCTTTCTGTTCTGTTACAGTCAGAAAATAATAAATGCACTTCATTCGCTGCTATGAGTTGTTTACCTTAACCATGTTTCTGAAAGTATCTCATACAATATATTGTAGTAGTAGTAGTATGTTTGTGTTTCTGTGAGTATCATCTGTAGTGTGATTGTGTTTCATATTCAGTAAAGTGCAAAATGATTTTAATAAAAATGGCGCAGTATCGTTTTATGTAGCACGTGAACAACGTATGAATATTATGTATGCAATACGTATATGCGTGAGTATATGTGAGTGTGTCGACTCAGGACTGTCGCCAAGTGACTACCAACCAAAGGACACACACATTCAGGTGGCAGACGATTAAATTTTAATTCCCCAAAAAGTTTCTTTATTTTATAAAATTTTAATGAAATTAAGCGTCACTCAGTTTTCTTTCATTCCTTTTTCAGATTTAAAATACTATAAAAATAATAAAACATTCAAAAATAGTAAAAAAAAAACCCACCAAAAAATATAACCTGACTTTATTTTACATTTACCTCATCAGAAAAGTCAGTTAAATATTGTGTATATAACAACCACAATTGTATGTGTTTATGTTTCGAATGTCTGCATTAAAAACTCTGACTTTCTAAATAATTAATTCAAATGAAGTTTGGTTTTCCATTTTCTCAAATTGAAATGAAAAACCTTTTAACTGAATTTTTTAAAACTAAATCATATTGCATGGTAATTTGAATACCAAATATGATAGGCGGTGAGTGGGTGTGCTTGTGGCTATATTTAGAGGTTACAAATAAACTTTTCAAAAATTTATAAATATTTTTAAAACAATAGTTAAACCTCATAAATTCGAGAAATTAAAAATATAACGTAAAAACACAGAACAGAAACTAAATTAAAAGACAAACAAACACACATTTCCAAGCAACACCCCCTAAAAGTATGCAAACGACAAAATATCAAAGGAATACATAAATAGAAGTAGGAAAAAAAAAACACAAAAGAAACTCACTTCAAACATTGGAAATCAAAAGTTGTTTATGACTCAATTTGTAGTTTTTGAACATGAATTATTGCAGCTGCGTTCAACCAAAATATTTCCCAAAAAGAAGATTGAAAAACAAGGACTAGAAATGGTTAGGAATCATAGCCCACCCCTCCTACTCCTCCACCAAGGCCATGTATGTCAGTTGAACCCCAAATATGAAAAATCAAAACTGAATTCATCCCCTTTGGCTTGATTTTGAAATTCAATGAAAACTATATGCAAAAAATATAGAAAAAATAAAACTAATTTCGCAAAGAGGAAATTAAATATTGGTAAACTTTGACATATGACAGATTTCTTGTTTTTATTTATTGTTATTTTCCTTTATCATTTGACACTTGTAAAATTTCATTGTCGATGTTTGAGGCCCTTTCATGATGATGATTTGTAGTGAGTTGTAATTGAAAACTAGTAAATATTTTGCTAAATTCTCATTGGTTTCTATACCCATATATCATCAGTATCTATACATATATCTTGAGCTGTATATAGCAACCACAAACAATTGTTTTAACTGTCAAAAAAATGTCATTAAGATGACGTTTGCTTTGTTCAAATGTCAGTGAAATCATGCAAATTTCTATTTTTTACTCTCGCACATCAGATACATTTACATCATCTTCGTTATAGTGTCAGATACTTTTGACTGACAGTGGCGGCAACATTTGATATACTCAAATGTATATATATAGTACTCATGGTATATTGTGCTCTAAAGACTTCACTTAATTTGACATATTCAAATGTATTGTATGTAGATTTTCAAATGTCATTTCATTTCAATTTCATCATCATCACCAGCATCAACATCATCATCGTCCTTGTCACTTCTTCATTCTACCGCGCATCGATTATTTTTGCTTTGGTTGAATTGGCTGGGATTGGATTGGTTTTAGGGTTTTAGAGTTTAGATTTTGTTTGCACATAGTAAGTATTGTATGTACTTTATGCTGCGCTGTCATCATTTGAAGAAAATGACAAACTGTCTATTGTGTCCCGTGATTCTTGCGACAGTCATTGATGCATATTATGCATATTTTAAAGTCAATATCTATCTATTGAAAGAGTAGTAGTAGTAGTAGCTATTTGTCATCATCATTTCATCAGCAAGAAGAAATCTAAATTTATTCAATAACTTGTAAATGAGAATCCTTAACTCTTAATTTCTGTTACTGTTTTTGTCAGTCAGTCACCTTAATTAAATATCAAATATCATCTACTGAGAATTCAACTTGCCGGCATTAATTTTTCCACGAATTTCAACTTTGACTTCACATCAAAGCACAACATTACAACACACCTCACATGAGATTTATATACCTGAAGAAGAATGATGAGTTACGCATAAGGATTCTGATTTACGTTATGGTGTTGTGCATTCCATGCTCAGCCACAACACGACATCATCATCATCATCATCTTCACCAGCAGTATGCGCATTCTGCATGTTTCTATCAACCACATCACATGATAGTTCTAAGAGCAAAGCAGTTGCAATAGAAACTCAGTACGCATTTATCATCATCATCATAATCATTCTCACGATGCTCAAATATTCATACAGTCTTTTGGCTGTGATTGCGTTTTCGTTGTGGTTACCGTCAGTGCGATGATGATAGTAACAGTCATGGTGGATTGTCATTTTCTATTTTGAGTCTGGAAAAAGAAACAGTTTTAGATTTAACAATGATCTATGCAGTACATGGAAATCAACTATGACGTATATATGAAAGGTCAAAGAGTATTTATTGTACAGGGCTGCTAAGAAAAACTGCAACGAAATTTATGTTTATTTTTCTGTTTTTTTATGAATTTAATTGAAGAAAAGAAAAAACTTTAATGTTGTTAAACAAGTGAAAATTAAAGATTAAATACACTTTTGTTTGTTATGGTCTAATTGTACAAAACGAATTATGAGCTTTCAGGGGAAGAGTCTTCTTCATCAACATGTTATCATTTCTTCTAACAAACTTTCTGTTCAAATTTCCCCAAATAGAGAAAGCCAACAAATGCTAAACGTTGAATGACATGCGCTTTAGGGAAAAGTAAAGAGTTCTTTTGGAATATCATCTCGAATACGCTGATTTTGATCCATTTAAAAAGCATTCTCACTATTCCATGGCTGACTAATCTGATCTGATCTAATTGAATCGCATCCAACTGTCCCTTGTTTAGTTTTAGTGACCTCGTTTCATAGTTCAATAGTGATGCATATTGTAGAATGGCGGTCTCGCGCTCACACTGTGCAGGTTCGAATCTCGATCAAGTTGAATACAGTTTTTTCGTAATTGTCGTTCTTTCGCAAACATAGAATTTCTTTAACTCTATTCACTTTTCATAGTTCAAGAAAAAGCTCTTGAACTCAACAACCCTCTTTCTCTAAAACCAACCTGTGCAGTCCACGAACAAAGCCAGGTCCACCAAAGGACGTTTTGCCAAACTACCCAACATCCCAAAGAATTGTTTTCCCTGAAACCGGGTTCGTCTACTAAGAAGAGCATAGCAATCACAGAGGAAGATGCTCTCCGGTTCCTTCTCATCTTAACAGTTACAATAGAAGTCATGATATGGAACCTGCATTCTGTGGGCCATCAGCCCGTCATAACTCCCGTCATCGTCCGAATCCTTTTCTTGTTGAAGTGTAGGAGCTCGGAGGTTTTCTTTGGTTGATAACAAGGCCAGAGTGTTCTAACAACAGTACAGCCAGACTCATTTGCCCCCTCACTGCCTGCTAGATCACTAGTTTTCACTTACAGGCATGAGACGATATCCTGTAATGGTCTGTAAATATCGGCAACTCATTGAAACCCAGGCACACTTGTTCGCCATCTCATTACCTTGGATACCAGAGTGATCTGGCACCCAGATAAACATGTGTGCTGCCGAGCTTGATTAAGAGCTTCTACCGGGTTATATTTGTAAACAGAATTATTAGTCAAAGAAGTATTAATCATATAGTAGAAGAAGGTTGTCATAGTTGGGCAGATGCAAGGCAGCTTAACGTTAACTGTCATTTTAATTTTGGTAAGTGAATGTGTTTTGTGTATAATCTTCTACAACGTACTCCAATAACTTTGAATTCTATTTTTTAAAATATCTTTAAAACAATTTAACGTGGTGTAACTGTCAGCTTGATACACATATCATTACAAATTTTATTGCAGTTTATTTCAGCAGCATTTATTGTATGTATTTTATTCTGGAAATTGTTTCATTTCGAAAAAGGCATGTGAATATTATATAATTTTCCATTGGAAATTGGGTATTTAATGTGTAATAAGTTATGAAATCAATTTATTGTGCTTTGATAAAAACACATTTAGGAATATCAAATCGTTGACAGACATCAAAGTCAATCATAATATCATTTCAATAACATTGAAGCTGCTATACATAATTCCATGAAACATTACACTTACAATAAAAACATACATGCATATCATAATCAATATTGGCCAAATGGCATATACCAATAGAGAAATAGAGAACACATAAAAACCATCATCATTTCCATTATCATTATCATCGCCATCATCATTATAACCATCATTGTCATCATCATTGATATTATCGATGTCGTTGTCGTTGTCGATGTGATTGTCAGTGACAACGACACAAATGGAATCAGACTGAAACGATTTGTAACCATGATGCCCCTTCGTAACTCCTACCACAAAACAATTTTAGTACTTAAATGGGTACAAATATATATAGCCATATATGGTACATACAATATAATAGTGCAGGACGTGAGGGAATCATTTTCAACTAAATTGTGTCAAACATGAGCGAGGGAGAGAGAGTTTCACTTTCACTCATTCATTCATTCATTCGATTGTTGCCCTATTCATTCATTGATTTGTTTTCTATATATATTCAATGTCCTTGTCTGAGTTTTACGCAGCAGTTTATATATGTTAGTACCATATATGTGAGTCTGCTACAATTGTGATTGCATTTTTGTTGCCAATTCAAGACATAAAAATATTGAAAAAGCCCATTAAGTTATCGATTTGGAAATATCAATGGCATTTCCTTCAAATGAATGGGTAACAAATGTCATTGCCAAATATGTATTTTAAGGAAATACCATATTTTGCAGGATATTCAATTCAATCAATTTTCCTACATTCAAATCAATTTTTTCTCCATTCTATAGAAAATTATTTTAAATGTTTTATACGGATAAATCAATGTTTGCTTCTTGTGTCCTATTTATTAATAAAAATAATTTCCATTTTAAGTACTTATATATATCATCTAATTTGCCCATAATTTTCTAAACGCACAATAACAAATATGGTAAACTAAGTCCAAATGTCGCCAGTTAAGTGCCCGAATATACATATAAATCAATGTGAACGCCTTAAAATATGCTACATTTATTTTCTTTTTCTCTTTACAAGACAGAAGAAAAATAAAAGAATTACATAAATTACCATAAAAATAAATGAATGAATTGTTGTAGTAGTAAGTATTTTAACTTCTAAGAAAGAAAGTCAACAAACAAGCAAGACCCTTATTAGCAACCATTTTTGGCTATTTGAAATTTCCAGACGATTTATCTTATTACAAAAACAACAACAACAAAACACTTAGTTATGTCATAACAACAATAACAGTAATAGGAATAAGAGACTACATTAATGACAAATAATTGAAAGTTCATAATATGAAAAATACCATAAAAATCATAAGAATCATGGCAATAAGTATAAGAATGAAATGAAAGAAGTTTCTGTAAGTTCATAAATTATTTTTACCAAGAAACTTTTATGCTCTCACACCCTTATCCTAGTTCTTAGTAAACAATTGTGTTGTTGTCAGTTCTGTCTGTTCTTAGTTCAATTCTCAGTTTAGTTCTTCGTTAAGTACACAATTCAGTTTTCAGTACAATTCTCAGTTTAGTTTTCTTGATATGCGTTTCATAGTTATTGGTAAGTAAGTAGCAACCACTTGGTTTTCCTTTTTGCTCATGGTTCAATCCAGACTTTATTTCACTTCCGATGCTATTATTTGTCACTGGCGGTCTAAGGCCTGCAGTGACCAGAGGCGGTAAAACTATATGAGGCACCAAGAATATAAAAACACGTTGATTTCGTTTTTTTTTTCGGATCGAGTCTCAATATATACTATGTAATACGTTTATTGTTGACTCCCATCATCCACAGCCTTGCCACCTGGTGTGAGAACGTGTGCATTGTTCTCTCGAGTTGTTATCGGTCATCACACTCCTTCTTTTCATTTTGCAAGTAGCTTCACGCCTTCTCTTGGGCTACAACCCAACTCTGTCGGAGCTACCTTGGAAGACTGACAAGTAGTCGCTGGAGGTACTGCTTCGTTATTCGTGGTCCTCAAACTTGACAACGGATTCCCAGAAGAAGAATAAGTGGGGGAAGCGAGCTTATCTGGAATTATGTGTTTTCGATCGAGTTTTGCTTATTATTTTAGTTTTCATTAACATTATAGGCATTTTCACTCTACTATCTACTATCTCTATTATCAGACTATATAAATTACTTGGCGCAATGGTTTTGGAATCTCGAGATGTATTAAAAATATTGGCGATTTTTGTTTTGTATTTTCTCCTCAAGTTTTGATATAGATTTAAGCCTTGTCCTATGCTTTCATCATCATCTTCATGTGGATGCCTCCCTTGACCAGAGTACAGGTCAAACCGATCTACCTTTAGTCCGCCAGTGTTCTTCATTAAGCTTTTTCGCGTTGCGTGCTTTGACGATTTGGACTTTTTTTTTTTTTTTTTGTTTTTCCTTTCCTTTACCATAAAAAAGTATATTTGCCATTGAAGTAAAGAGTAGAGTGCATAATATTAAAATTAGTTTCATTTGATGATATTGTTATAATTTATTTTTTTGTGTCTGCAAAGTTTTTTGCCTCCACATCCTCCTCTTCTTTCTCATTATAACAATATTGAGGTATTGGTATATACCATATTATAGTTGATTATCATTTAAGTGCCTTTCCCACACACTTCATCCTTCCTTGTTTATTCTGCTTATACTTTTTTTTTGGCTCATTTCATTTGATACATTTTTTGCATACTTTCATATTAATTTGGAACTGATTGTAGAAATTTGGCCAGTGAACATTTCAGGACAGTAAAAATGCAATTAATGCGCCTTGAGTGCTTCCGTGATTGGTCACAAGTACGTAATTTTCTCATCCAACCGATCTCATATGCCTGGACGAGTTGCATTTCTCACTGCCATGAAGAAATCTGTTGTTTGCCAAGTCTTGACTGATACTTCTGTATGTTGTTAGTGGATTCTGGATACTTTCATCCCATTGCCTGGCAACAACGACAGCAAGAAGCAGCGAACAATCAACAAGGTTGTATGGCAAGTGTTGCATTACGTTGTGTTGTGTTGCGTTGAAGTGTAAATACGCCAATAAAATGCAGTGAATAATTAATGCTGCACAGTCGAGCACAGCCGTCGGCCAATAAAGTGGCAACACTTAACAACCAACACAATCAAGGACCAACGATCAAAGACCAAAGGAATGTAGTATGGAAGAATGCCTGAAAGTTGAACGTTGACTGAACTGTTGACAATGACCACAGACATACAGGCGGTGGCTGAAGCAATGGCAGTTATGAATTCAAAAATAAAAAAAAATACTCAACGTAGGAGTTAATTAAGAATTGGTTAAAAAGGGCGTAACAGTAAAAGTCAAGGATATCCAACCAAACAGACAAGCAATGTATCTGAAGAACCAGGACAGAACACTTTGATTCGATACAAGTATTGTGTGTATGGAATAAACAGAGATAAATCAATTTCTTGACACTTAACGGTTGCAAAATACAAAATGAAAAGAAAAAAGAAGATTGAGTGAGAATAAGACTTTAAATTAATTAAAAGCAAAAGTGGCGCCATGAAGTATGCAATAAAAAATTATATCACATTATACCATAAGATGTCATATGCAAACAGTTGACAATTGAAAATCATACAGTAGATTCGCAATAATGTCTACACTCTACAATTGGAATAAATGGTAATGCAAACAAAGTTGGGTTAAGAAGAAAAAATACCTTTAAATTATGTTAAAAAAAACTTGAAGAACACCTGGAAATAAACAAACTATAAAAAAGATTTGAACTTCTGAAAATGCAAAATAGTCTTAATTGCTGATTTTTTAATTAAAAAAAAAAATGATGGATAATCAAAGAAATCAATCCTCAATTCGTTGCTACTGATGATTTGCTTTTTAATTTGAAAGGAAAGAATTTGGAATTAATTTAATTAATATAACAGGTGAGAAGCTTCACTTGCTGTTGATACAATTTGGAAATCTCATGACTGGAATGACGATCCATTATTGTCTGATAATCAGGGAAATATAATAATAATAATGACGGGCCCTAAAGCACAGCGACCAATAAGATCTATTGTACATAGCCTTATTTTATAGAAACCCTATATGTTTATACTTTTGATGAATCTTAACATTACTTGGGGTTTGTTGTTCCACAATTTGTGTGGATTAACAACAGTGTCACCGAGGTGGTGAAGTCTTTGTCTACCGAGTGCAGGACATTTGCAGAGTATATGCTCTGAGCTTTCTTTATTCAATTCACAAAATCGGTATACGTCAGTGTCGGAAAGACCTAACTTATTTTGATGATACCTTAGGTTTCAATGACCCGTGTAGTATCCAGTCAAAATGCGTAAGTCTTCTCTACTGAGTGAGAGAAGCTTATTCGAGATACCCTTTGAAAGGGTGAGGAATTGTTTTGCCTGGCGATGTCCAGTGGAGTTCACTCAGTGTTTTAGAAATTTCTTTTCCTCAAGTTTCCTGATTGCTTCATTTTTGTGGCTTTTCGAGAGACCTCAAAAAGGCTCAGGACCGAAAAAGGGCATGATCGCCCCTTGTTTAGCCAAGTAGTCGGCCTTTTCATTGCCTTCATGACCTTCATGTCCTGGTACCCATCTTAATACAACAGTTTTAAAGTTACCCAGTTCATTTAACATGTTTAGGCAGTCATATGCCATCTTTGAAGTGAAAGTGACCGACTGTAGGGCTTTTAAGGCCGCTTGACTATCCGAGAGTATATAAATATGTACTCCTCTCATTTTCCTGCGAAAACATTCCCTCGCACCGATTTCAATGGCATACATTTCCGCTTGAAATATTGTTGGGTAGGATTGATTTTTTGAATTTTGGGCCATAAATTCCCGCCCCTATTCTACCATTTTCAAGTTTAGACCCGTCTGTAAACCATATCTGGGAGCCGGGTTTGAATTGAATAGAATTAGTTCTCCAGTCTTCACGATCATTAATAATGATTTGAAAGAGTTTGAAGAAGATAGTTTTAGACGATAGAGTATCAATCTCTATGCAAAATGGGACTGTCTAGAAAATTTTCTAAAATTTTTATGTGTCCCTTAATATTGCCCCCTTTTAATTCGGCAATACCTTCCAGCCTCAAGGCGCTAAGTGTAGGTTCCTTTTCTATTAGGATAGGTAATGGTGTCAGGGCAAATATAAAGTTGAATCCGTTTGTAAGCAACTGCTGCTAAAACTAGAAAAGAAAAGTGTGAATCTTTCGTGGAAGCTAATCGTTTTGATTCATTAAAATATTGCATTGGAATTCAAATGAATTTATTAAATTGTAAAAGTGAACACGACTACTTTTATTGAGTTCAACAGGATTTAAAAAACTAGCAGCATTGAAAAATATGCTGCTTAAGTATTTTTTTTTGTTAAGTAATTTTTATTTTTACTTTGCTGTGGACAAAACAACAGCACAGTTGAATTTTTGCTTTGTTTTGCTGTGCTGTACTTTTGGCGGCGAACATTCAACAGCCATAGCGGCAGCATAGCATTAAGTAGTTTATGATTGCTTTTACTGTTCTGCCATGCAGGCAATTTTTTGCAGTCACAGCATAGATGCAGCAAATGAAATGAGCAACAGCATTTTAAAACACTGGAGTTCACATTATCACAAATCTACTCTAGATGATTATATTGCAATATATGTTTAGCTATTCTTTTCTATAACTAAATCATTTATAGTTAAATATGTAGTAATATTGTAGTATTTAAAACCACAACAAAACAAACAAAAAAGTTACAACAGTGTATTGTATGTATTTTGGTTTATCTTATTGTCTGCTTTGAAAATATTTATTATTATATAATATATTTTCTGTTTAAGCTATCATCTGTCTACACCCCAACATCCAACATGATAAATTGTCAACGTTGACACTTGTCTGACGTTTGTCTGCAGCGATTTAAAAACTACTTAAAATGTAAATGTTGTTTCTGATGTGATGTTTTATGCACTTCACTTGTTAGTACCATCTGTCTGTCTATGTGTCTGTCTGAATCTCAGTCTCTTTGTCTATTTGACAGTATGACTGAATGGTGACTGGATGTTTTTTATGTTATTTTGGGTGTGTAACTTCCACTTCTACTAACCAACCCACAAAACATTTGTTTATTGTTGACATTGGAAAAAAAAAGAAAGAAAATAAATATGTTAAAATGCGCTTTTATAAATTGTAATCGTTGAACATAAGTGAATAAAAATGAATACATACTTCATGGTACGTTGCCGCTGATGTTGTTAATATTCACACACAATAGTAGAGATAACTTTAACGAAGCTGTCATTGAGTACATTATTACATAACAATTGTGTGATTGTGTACTTGTGAATGATATCTGTCAAGGCGTCAACATCAACAGCAATTTTTAACAATGAAAACATTTTCAACAGCAATAAAAACAATACAGAAAGCATTTTACACTATCTTTCACACAATCAAAGAGTTAACATACACTTTGTGATTATGTTTGTAACTCGTTAAAGAAGATATTGGATGATGTACATAAAAGAATTTATAAAGACATGATCAAATATTACATAAATGATCCATCTATTCAATTTTTTCAATTCCAACAATTTGTCCAAAACATTCAACTTGTCCATTCGTGCTCTATGCAAGCAAGAGTCTCATTTTTTGATTTATGGAGTTGAAATTGTTGTTCAAATCATATTTTCTGTATTCAATGTCATCAGATCCCTAGAAGCTATAGATTTGATGGCATCAAAACAGAGAAAACTAAATTAATCCTTCAGTTTTTTAGGTAAAAGGTGGACATTTTTAATGTTATCCATCATATAAACTAATCGTCCATCATTTCCAAACTAAGAACCCTCTAAATTACTTCATGACTCGATGTCTACTTGCCAATTTAACGAGTTGGGTATGCGGTACTTTTATTCGCCTGCCCATTGGCCACTCACAGGACATTGACACACATCTTCTCAATGGAACAGTCCGTCCACCATTCTATCTCTGCGGAGCTGATCTCACTGTAGACCACCTTTTCAACTGCTGCCAGAACTTAATGAACATCAGGGCCTCCCTTTTTGATTCCCAAATTCCATCCCAACTATTAAAAAACCCAACATTCCTGAACATTTCAAATTTTATAATCTTTTTAAGTACTCTAACATAGATGTAATCAAATCACGAGTCAAATGCCCCAGTAGCTATTAGGTCTAATATCGGATCACGTTAATCCAAAGCGATATATGGAAAAACAGACGACAGATATTCTTATACAAATTTATTTAATTAACTTTTATTTTGGAGGATTTACAATTTCAACTTTAAAATTTACCAAGAATTTTCTTTATCCTTAACTAAAATCATTTATCAAACTTGCATTAATCCATTGACTATTAGACAATTTGAAAGTTAAAAACTCAAACACAAATTACTGCTTTTGTTAGATTTACCCAGTTGCAAAATATGTTAAATATTCATATATAGTATTTCAATTCAAAATAAATGTATATATATCATTTAATTTATAGAAAATTCACTTATGTAAAGTGTAGCTAAACTTTGGTAACACCAAAATTATTTATAATTTTTTATTTTATTTGATTTTGTTGATAATGACTTTCATAAATTGTTTATTTTTTTATGTAAGACTTTCAAAAGCACAATTCAGTTTAACTCTTTATTATATTGAGTAGTTTTTATTTATTGGAAATGTTACAACATTCTAGTATCAATAGTAATTTAAATGTCAATCAACGCAATGCATTTCATTTCATTCATTCATTCAACCCATCAATTTATTGAATTTATCAATCAGTTCCATTGAAAGCTTTACAAATACAAACAAGTACATTAAACTGAAATCAGATTAAATTGTAATTTCACCATGAAGTTGTTCTATCTACCATATCTAAGTATCTTATATTCTACACTATTACAAACTACTTTTCCTCATTAAATACTTACCAACAATAACAACATCAGTTATATCAACTAGAATTTGTTATTGAACTAAAAAGGACGACGAACCAAATGAGTTATAAATTCTTGTGTCAGTTTCTTGACATTTGATTAATTAAGATCAACTTTGGAAGTTGAGCATGTTATTTGCTAAAGATACATCACACTACAAACAAACACATAGATAGATTCACTCAATCGGGCAATAGGAAGGAAGTAAATGCCAATCAGTAAAACAAAATTGCCTTAGCACTCACGCACAAAGATAAATATACTAAACTAAACTCATTGATATGAATGGAGGAACAATGACTCACTCACACTCGCTCTCAGTCAGCAAGTCACTCACTCAGAAGAATTTTGTGGGCAAAAAGTTAAACTTCACTTGTCAGCAGTGCATCAAATGTCAGACAAGCAGGCAAACAAACAGAAAGACAGACAGCCAAATTAACCAAAGAAACATAGCTAACGTAAAATGAAATAAAACAAAAAGAAAAACACACATGAGAAAAGATACAAAAAGTTTATAAAGATAAACATCGTTGTCGGCTGCCAAAAAGTTGACATTTGTTCTCTCGTGTTGCCACCAATCGAAATGCTGTTTCTGTTGTTATTGCTACTGTGGCAAGTATCTGAGTATCTGTTGGTTGTTGTTCATATCGCGTTGACAACTTAAATTGTTAGTCTCCGATAAGCCAAACAAATGCCAGCTGCAGGCAGAATTAAGGCGGCACACATGAGGGCGTCTATAAGATTTTTATTTATTTTTACTAGTTTATTTTTTTCGTTCTTATTTTCATATATGCCTTCGTATATTACCCACCCACAGAAGCATCTAACAGGCAATGGACGCACGCAGACCGGCAAGCAAATAAATAAAAAAAATGAGAATAAGTTCCCTTTTAACATGAGTGGAATGAATGAGTGTAGAAGCATGGGATCAGTCGAGCGTATGTTTTACAAGTCTATTAGATTGAATCAGACTTATGCCGCCTTTCTTATCTATTGCTGACAGCTAGTTTTTCACTTTTGTGTTACTTTTTCACTTCCGGTCTCATGTTTGGGAGTATATATGTAAGTATGTATTTCTAATAGTAACAGAAATAGTAGATGTATCTGGCGTTAACCACCAAACTTAGACATCTTATTGGTTTTCATCATAAAACTTTTTAACTTTACAAGTTTTTATTGAGAATATTTTATCGAGATACATAATGTAACATATCTTTTACATGTCAATCACTTTACTATATATGCGACACATTGAAAGTCATTTCCTGCGTCCAAAACTTGATTGATCATTGAAAGCAATCAATTGAATCTTTGGGAAAGAAATACAAAAAAAAAAAAATTAAAAGTATTTGAAAGAGTGCGAAAACTTTTATTGATATCTCTGTTCAGAGTTTTTCTTTAGATGAGGAAATGCTTAAATGTGCTTGAAATCTATTCTTGGCACTATGAAAACTTTACCAAACACAAATTCACGCTACTTCAAAAGTAAAGTGGTGAGTGTGTTCAGTCAACCATAATCAAAAGTGAAAAGTGTTGCAAAAATCTCAAGTTTCTTCACCAAATATTGTATTATAGAGGAAAGTAAAGATAGAGAAAGTTGAATAAAAGTACTATGTGTAGGATGCAATTGCAACACACTGATACTGAACTCTATGAAAAGATATTAAACTTCATACGATGCAACTAAAAGCAAATACATATTCTCATCACAAGATTCATGTATTCTTCACTAACCTCAGTCACTTAAACATAAAAATGCTCTATGCTTCATTAAATTTGTATTCCTTGGTTGGTCAAAAGTGTTCCTTCGTTCGTTTATCCTTGTGCTTCTTTATGAAAAAATGAAAAAGTATCTTTGACCATAAGTTTAGTAAGGTTGAAGTTCATTGAGTCTTTCTTCCTTCATGTTTTATAATATTTCATTTCATTTCTGTTTTGTTCGTTTCAAGTAAAAGTTGAAGTTCATTGGGTTGATGATGGTTCACTTTGATACTGATTCTGATTCATTTAATAAGGTGTAGTGTGGTGTGGTGTGGTTATTGTAAAGAATATTTATGAGCTACTTAAAGTTGTTTATGTAAATAAATAAATCACAAGAAATCATGCAGAAAAATTGCAAATAAATTGTAATGGCTTCGTTCGCTCAGTCGCTGCTTTCTTGGCTTTTTCTTACAAATTTCATTCTATTGTATTATGATTGTTCGAATATTTACAATAGTTGGGACACCCCATTTTCATCATCTTTACAATAATCATTATCATTGTTATTATGATCATTATAGTGATATTGTTATTACAATCAAGAGAAATAAAAGTAGTTGAAGTTGAAGTTGTAGTTTGTTCAAAGGTCTTCATAAAATTATGACATAATTTGCTCAACTTTAACAATTGTACTAGTACATTAACAACAACAACAACAACAACATAACAACAAAAGCAACAACTTGTTGTTATGCTGTACATTACATCTAGATGTATCTGTGGGGGTGGGAGTGTATCTGTATCTGGATAAATCTGTGTCCATTATATCGAGTGAGCAACATTATTGTGTGCTATACTATTTGCCATTATTGTTGTTGTCGTTGCTGCTGATTGTATCTGTTGCTTTTGTTGTTGTTGTAATGGTGATGTTTAACCATTCTTATTGTTGTTGTTGTTGTTGTCTGAAAATGAGGGTCAAAATGTCATGTCGCATCAGTTCAGTACGGTTCAGTTCAGCTCAACTCTGACATTCTGCATCTGTTGTTTCTTTACGTACTTACATATATACTTGTTATATACATATACTAGTATGTATCTTTGTGTTTGTTTATCTACTTGTCAATCTTTAATTGTGTTGAAACCTTAAGCTTTAACGATTATGCTGCTTTGTACACCCGACTGACTATCAACACATTGAACACAACACAGCTTAGATACATTAATGTTGAACTTTGTGCTGATTGTGACAGCAAAGTACAAAAGTCAGACACATATTGAATATTGGAAACTCGGTGGCGTTTTTCCTTTAAAAAAAAAAAAAAAAAAAAAGTACATGGTAACTTTGTAGTTGGATAAATCTATTTGGCAAGCGAAAAGTGCTAATTGTGCAACACTTGTGTTTCAACTGTTGCAGGCAGTTCTATAGTCTATAGAGAGAAGTGACAAAAACCGCCGTTTACAGCTTTTGTGGTAGCATTTGTGGCAATAGTTGTACGCGTATCTATATGAAATTCATCCTTTACTCTGTGGTCATCTCACTAACGCAAACTCAAGCTCAAATACGAAACGCGTAAGCAACATACTACAACAAATTGCATTCACCGCCTCCAGTCATTTACAGTTCTCGTCGCTTCTAACATTCCATCCTTCCTTCCTTCCTTCCCTTTTTTCTTCTGTGTTTACCATCATTCCTTGCAATTGTCTATCTAACCATTCATCCTTCCAACTATGTTACATGTACGTTCATTCAACGAACTCTCTATGACCGCTACCATTTAAGTATTACAGTTGGCAGCTTTTGGCCAAGATCCCTTGTCACTTTAGTACGCCATTTTTCTGAAAACGACATCCGCTGCATCGTAACATTCTACACGGCCAACTTTGTTTAAACAGCCATCACCATCAGCAAAGAGTTGCATGTCCAAGGTCTGTGGTCGTCATCATCCACATTGTCCTTGTCACCCTTGTCGTTACTGTTGCTGTTGCTGTTGTCGTAGATGTTGACGTGGTGTCATCCTTATTGGTGTCATTTACACTATTCCGCTTCTTTTTTTTTTTTTTGTTTTGTTTCTTTTTCTTTGCATTTTCATTTGCTGTGGTTGTCATTCTTATCATTGTAACATATACCCTATTCTAACTCTACTTCCATTTTATATAATAGTAGTAGTTGACTGTTGTCTCTTAAGTTAGTTACATTTTTGTCATAGTTTTTAAGTTGACTTTACCATGACATTTTCAGTACTACTCATCATTCATTCTCAGTTACATCAGTTTTATTATTCTACAATATATAAGATTTTGTATATTCATTCTTTCTTTTTAAAACTGTAATACTAGTGGGCTAATTAAAAAAGCCAAAAATATGTAAAAAGACTGATTAACATGGAATTATCAATTAGTTTATAGCACTGGAAATTATTTTAATTGCGTTTTGCAACAAAATTCAAGGAAAACAAAATCTCATTAAAATTTATAACAAATTGTTACCACTGCAACATGTAATCCACATTCTGCGCCACTTGTGGTTTCCTTTCTTTTTTTTTTTTTTGTAATTCATATTCACAATTCAAAACAAAATGAAAGACTTATACTTAAATTCATTAGGAAATGTAAAATACAAAAAAGAATGCGAAAACAAAATGCCAAAAGTGGGAATAATACAAAGTTGAGAGAAATCAACTGTTTATGCAAATAAAAAACACAACAGCAACAACCGTAATAATAACTGTAATACTACAATACTACTATATGAGTACAATAGTGTTACACTTATAATTTTGATAATGCTATTATACACTGAAAATAAATTTTATTTTCTCTTAATATTAAAATTATGCATCAATTTTATTTACAATTTTATTTATTAAATTAGGTAAATTATATAATACTATTTTATCAGGCATCACAAGTGGACTTCTGGGTGAACTCGCGTACAATCGCTAGGAGCCTGTATAACCTAACCTAACCTAACCTAATGATAAGAGAGTACTAACTAATTATGACTCAATCAATTTAATATTTCCACATCAATGCAATTTAAATTTTATTTTAATGTTATGTTACATGAACAGGCATCCACTGTTTAGTTTGTGTCCTACTCGATCATACCAAAACCGATAAAAACATCAATCAAGGCCCTTTTAGACGGACAGTTCAGTCTCTATCCATTATCGACTCGAAATCCGCACCCTTAATAGTAATGGTGACAGAGAAATGGACTTAGCTTAACATATTTGTTAGTTCATTTAGATGACATATCGATGAATGTAAACAAGTGCAAGTGGCTGTTATGAAATAAAAATGTGTGTGTTGGATCATGATTATATTTCAGAGTTTATAGATGTCTTTAAGTTCTCCTTGATTAAGGAATATAAAAAGACGCACGCTAACGCAATAGTAACATTAGGGAAGCTGCTTACAATGCCCAACAGTATGACAAAAAGGCTACAAAGATGATAGTTCTAAGCGCAGTTTCTTCAATAAATTTACAAGTTCCTAAATAGGGGAACAACTTTTTGGTGGATAAACTAACGTCAAGCTAAAAAATTAGCCAATACATTTGGAATTTGAGAATTTAAGCGGAAAAATGGAAAATAAAAGTGATCAAGGAATTGATATAAATAGTTATATATTAAAGATTCAAGTTTCCCCGTTCGTATTCTCATTAGTCTAACTTTAAAATATGAGTTTTAACTAAAATAAGGGTTAGATTAAATTAGAAGTGGGCCTATTGTGACATACCCCGTTATCACAGTTCCTCCGAGATTCTGGTATTCATTATAAATTCCAAAACCCTCTCCGGAAACAGATCTGCAATTTCAACTGGTTCTAAGTACGGGTTCCCATGGTGACGGAGTCTGTCCAGATTAGGCCCTCGCAGTGACATAGCACGTGCTCTGCTGACTACACAGATCGCTGCAACTGATTCGCATGCAATCTGCAATGTCCTGTCAAAAAACCTAAGACTTTCATGAAGATGCCATTTGTCATCTAGCCATTGTTGGAGTTTGGATTTCGTTGAACTCCATGGCAGTCCGCAGAATGGCTCTGTTTCAATGAGGACTTTAGCAGATCCTTTTCTGGCTAGTTCATCTGCTATCAAATAATTGTTTATAGTCTTTATACCTGGATAAATCATTTAAATAATATTTTTATTGTATTATTAATATTTTAGGTTTTTAATTCATAGTCCAACTTTACAAGCAGAGAATTTAGTTGATAGAAAGAAGGTAAAGGACTGAATGACTTGCAGGCTGCTTTTACGTTTTTATTAAGTTATTAAGCTTAAGATTTTTATCTTAAAAAAAAAAAATCGATACAATATCCGATGATTTATTGACTTAGTTTCAGAATTTCAATATTGATATTACTTATGGCCCAATCACGTATGAATATATCATACTCACTAGTTGAGACTTAATTTAGATTAAAATTGTTTCGCATCACTGGTACTTCAGATCTTCAAAAGAAACAATGTGTATCTGAACTGTGAATGTGCTTGTTAAAATCAACAATAAAATAAGTTGTTGGCATAGATAATACTGTGTTTTTATTTTCCTTTTCCCAATATACTCTCCAGCGATTAGTGATGAGCAACGTTGCTCAGAAATTCAATTGGTCCGACTGTGCGATGCATAAAAATTTAAACCAATTGAATGGCTGAGCGACGTCACTCATCATAGGCTCTAGCCTAACTGTATTTCACATTTCCATTGAGTAGTTTTTCTTTCCGTGTTACTATTGTACTTACATTCTGCATGTGTCATTTTTCGTCAAAACGAAGAAGTGTAAAAACAAATTATTAACGCGCAATCAGAATGTTGAAATGATGTCGACAACAACAACAGCAACCACCAATCCAATCCAATGATGATGATGATGAAGGCAGCGACAAAAGCAAACAGAAACACCAAATGAAATGAACGTGCAACAAGCGCGATGAGATGGGGTAGGGTGGTGTAGTATGCAATGCAGCGTCATAAATGCCGCATGCAATGGTTATTTACTCTTTTTACTCCTCTTTTAGTCTTTATACTTATGTCAGTAAGTGTCCATGTGTGTGTCCTGTATCTGTGTTTATGGAGAGAGGAGTAAGACGTGTGTGTGTTTGTGGTTTTATGTTTATGCCACCTTTCAACAGTTGTTGTTACTTGATGTTGTTTTTTCCATGTTGTTGGTAGTGCTGTTTCTGTTGCATGTCCTATGCCGCACTACTATGCAGTCCAAAAAGGATTTTCTCTTTACTTGTGTATTTTGTTGTTGTTATTCTTTAGTCCGTTTCATTTCGTTTCGTTTGCTTAATTTGTGGTTTTATGACCAAAGCTGAAACACACAAAAAACCGCAACACAGAAGCGACAAGCAAATGCACGAATATACTCCTCGCCTAGGACTACAATAGTATGATATATTCCTAGAACATATTTTATAGTTCTCCCTTCCCTTCTATGCATTTTGTTTTTTTTTTTTTTTGTTATTTTGAATTTTCATCGTCATAATAATAGGCTCAAAGGCCATTTTACAAATCCAACATGCGATTGGGGAAATTTGTTGCAGCCAAAATGCCTCATTGTCTTGCATGAGTTGAAGGCATTCTTAAGAAGAAATTCATATCCACGTATGCCGCCTCTCAAGACCAATTTCTTAGTGGTTTCAATGTTCACCTGTGAATGTGGCTCAGTTTTAAGGTTACCTATCATTTCAGGAATTTCCAATAGACCTTAATAATGCAAGCAATTTCCAGGAACTTTATTTAATTTCCACACATTTAGCGACATGATCGCTTTGCGTGCAACAGTTGCTACTTACTTCTTGCTCCTTTCTGAAGATTTTTTTTATTTTTTATTTTTGTGTTGGTGATTTGCCATAATTGTTGTGTCGTTTATATAGTAGTCGCAATTGGAGTTATCATCATTGATGTTGTTGCTGTTGTTGTTGTTGTTGCAGTTATTGTTGCATGCAACAAAGTATTATAGCAACAACGACAACAATTGCAATAGTCATCACAATTACACAAAAATGCGCTAAAATGGAAACAACCAACAACAATTGCACTAACAACTGTCGCAGCAACTACCACAAAACTATCCCCAAGAACAACAAATGGCTAACAACCTTCATTTTGTTGCAACTCCTTTAAATCACCCTTCATTACCCTTCATCGCTTCTTCTCTGTTACTGGTTGAGTTGAAACCGACAAACCGTCGCCATTAAACAAATAAAGCAAACAATTGAACACGTTATTTTAATACTTCAATTACTTGAGCGCAACATGAATTTGTTAGTACTAAGTAAGTCAGTTCACTCACCATGATTCTAGTTATAGTATAATAGATCAAATTACAACTCATTTTAGTCATATTATTGTTGCTTGGGGTTTACAATATTTTTTATCCTGATTGTCGATGGTGTTCATGGTCCCAGTTATGAGTGTCATTAGCACAAATATTTCTACACAATAATAAATTGATATCATTTAGAAAATTTCTTTATTATTTTCTATAACAATTTATTATTTCATATTTAAATAAATTTGTCATTTACACGTAATCGTAAATTGGAAAGGTTAAATATTTATTGATTAACCTTTTATTCAAAAATATTCATTTTTCGAATGAAAAATGAACACGTTTCACTTTACAAACTTGAACTATTGTAGTTTCTTAATTGGATTGACGCTACCAAAATCAACGTAAATTACCATTAACTGATTTTATCACTCACAAACACAAACAGACGTAGACTAAAGTATTTATAGATATAAACATGAGAGTGCGTGTAATTTGTCGCTTGTTGAGATTCAATTAAAATACAATTATTCAATGGTTTAAACTAATTTGTGAGACACAACTGCCATTAATCGATATTTAAGTGGCCAACAATGCGCATACACACCAACATACGCTCGACACTAAAAAAAAGTCCTTTCTGTGTAATTATAAAATTTATTAAATTTCACTCTTTTTATTTTTTTTGTTTGTTTTTTTTTTTATTTAAATACATATATGTATTTTTTATTTATTTATATCACATAAGAGCAGCCTGAAAAGTTTTTTACCGACTTGTTCTTTCAAATAAATTTAAACATGAAGAACGAAAGGTGGCCATGAACATCCTAGACTCTTCTGGGTCCATTCTCTGACTCATGAGGATTCATCCTTTATACCTGGCATTCATATTCTCTGAATTGTCAATAAATACTATCACTACTGTCAATACATTAGTACTTCCTTTTAACTTTGGTAAAAAAGTTGGAGTATTCACTAGTGTAGTTTCTTAAATTGGAGTTCTGTCATGTGGTACCAAGAGATTTTTTGGATATATGATTTCATTAGCATCTTTTCGTAAGATGTGACATATTTATAAATGATTAGATCGATTGGGTATTCAATAGTTAAATTCTCTTGATCATGTTGACAGTTTGGATGTGCTTACCCCAGGTTATTTTTTGATCGGTTAACCACTGGTCCAAGTGCCGCATCCAGACTGTGGTCATTTGACAATCAAACGGCTATCCCGATGGCAGCTGGTTACACGCTTACAACAAGACTTTTGGCGTCGATGACTATCTATTGACATTGCAAAAACGAACGAAGGGAGCATCAGAGTATGAAAACTTAAAGATTGATAATGTAGTCCTTCTGTACGATGAACGTTCAACTCTATCAACTAGGCTGATGGGTCGTGTAATTAAAGTGCATCCAGGTCGGGATAATCTGGTTAGTGTAGCTACTATCAAAACACGCAGTGGAGTTATAAAGTGTCCAATCAACAAGCTCGTCAAGCTTCCCGGTGTGGAGACTGTTTACGCTTAGGCAGAGTTCGTCAGTTAGATTAAGTTATTTTAGTTGCAAATATACTTCCGAGCATAACCCACATCTTTACTTGACTTTTATTTTGCACCCACAACACACAGTCCCCACGTAACAGTACGCAACACCCTACAAACATTTGTTGCTACATTTTATGGTCCTACGGGCCGGATGATTCACAGTGAAGCCACCAAACCTCTTCTTTAATTATTGAAATATGAATAACTCGTTGAATAATGGTGCTCTTAATAAGCCATAGAGCGTCACGGACTTCGATGGAAATCTCTGTAAAATTTTTATGTTAGATTGGGATATCCAAAGCTATCTGCCATATGTTAAAGACTCATTTACACTTGGCTTGCAGAAAAGTAAAGAGTGTACAAACGAGCGAATTGGTGAGAGCGCTTGTAACGATTACACACAAAACATTCTACTTGCTAAGTTGATAAGTCATTTCGTAAACAACTGAAATACTCACTTCACTTTGAAAATAATGAGAGTGTGTGTGAGTCTGTGTGTTGTGACCAAAGTTAAGTTAAAGATGAGCCGATGGTTGGCTCTGGGGCGTTACTAGTATAAACCACAATAACACAATCACTGGTTGAAAGTTTGTTTAAATAAGTTTTATTAGTATATAAATTCGGTTTAATGAAAACAAACAAAAGTATGATGGGGTAATTTTGTAACCCGTCGTTGCTCACTCAGGGGTTTTTCGTAATTGATTTTCTACCAGCCAAGATGGTTCCCTCTTCCTTGAGTCCGTTGTTTCAATATGGATGTCGGCTCTCCATATCGAACGGTCACCAGCAAAACACAAAGTTTCCAAAAAGATCCATAACATAAAAATGTTATTCACCTTTGTTTTCTTGTTATGGTTCTTCCTCTTCTTTATTTCCCCATGACTAACAGCTGACGTTAGAGGTTAGAATATCGAAGCGTTATCGGTAATACAGTGTTGGCGAACGAACATTGCCAACCACATTGTAGTTCCGATAACGCCCGTACACAGTGTGTGTGAGAGTACTAACAGGTAAACAGTAGCGATTAAAGTTGGACGGCTGTCAACTTTTGTCATTGGCTTGTTAACACTCTACTCGCAGCAAGCCAATATGATTACACTGGGCGAGTTCGCTTGCAATTAGCCAACTCGCTGGCTTTTAGCTCGCCAAATTTGTGAGATATCTTTCTTATTAAGTATATAAATTTTTGAAACTCTTCTCTCTTTTCTTTAATTTCATCTTTTTATTATTAATCTCTTTAATTATTGTTTTATGTTCTGAAAAATGAACACTTGATTTTTTTATTTTTATTTTTGTTTTATTTATTTTTTATTCATTTGTTTTATTTATGTAGTTTTTTTTTATCTTTCCACTGCAATGAGGAAGGAGAAAAAAAAGTGTGCAATAAAATTACTTTTAATTATTAAATAAATAACAAGGCGACGAGCTGTTTGCGGCAATTTCCTTCCTTCGGCTCATTTAAAACCATAATTATTTTTTAATGGCGTTTTGTGGTCAGTTTCCGATGCAATGTCATCGCCATCAACATTGTCATCTCCATAGTCACCATAGTCATCTTCAGTCCATAGAACCTGCCTTTGGCCACAAGCGGTAATGCAATGCTGTTCAATATGGCGGTGAACAATCCTTTTTTTTTTTTTTCATTTTCATTCATTTCGTTTTTATTATATTTTTCTTTATTATTTTCTTTTGTTTCTTTTGGAGTTTTTTGTTATAGTTGGGTTTAAGCAAATAATTGCACATTACACGTTAACAATGATGCCGTCGCCCGATCATGATGGGCATGTTGATGATGACAAGCCAAATGAGTAATATCAATTTCATGACTTGTCAAATGACAGAACTTGAGTGCCAATACATGTCGAGTACCATTAAATGCCAATAAATGCAACCAATTTCATGGAATTCTAAAGAACTCCAACATAACAAGAACATGGTCAAACTTTATAATATTTTTTTTTTTTTTTTCGTATTTTGCTATGTGAAGAAAGCAACTACCAAATTTCTTATTTATGGAATGCCTGAAGCACACAACAGAAGTCAAAAGACAATGTGCAACATCAAGTGGCGTGTGACAATCATCATTATTTAGTATTATTATTTTATAAAAGCTATAAACTAAAGTCAAATCCTCACTCATCCACTCAATACTATACGTACTTTATTGGAATAACATAACATGAAAACGAAAACTTTCTTTAGTTCTGAATAACAAAACATAATACCTGAGGGTTGTTTGAAAAGTTCATAGTCTAGGGCAACCCAACTGCTGCAAAAGTGGGGAGAAATTAAAAAAGAAACAAATGTTTTGATTAGAACAAAACTCAATTAGAATACTTTATCCATAGATATATAATTGATGAAGATAATGCAGGTCATCTGATGAAGTTGCCACTGCTTAAATAATTGAATAAATTCACAATATGTTGTTAAACATTCGGAGAGTGAAAAAGATTGCCGAGAATAAGAATTTCATATCCAAAAGATGAGTGGCGCGTTTGCTCAACCTATTGAATCGTTGTAATTATACTGTATAAGAGAATTTTTCACGATTAGTAAGAGCAAAGTCCTTTTCTAACACACGTCTTCGCCATCACAAAAATCCACGATATAAAATACCAATTGCTTCCGCAACCAGATCATCAGATCATTCATCAGATTCAATGACCCAATGATTATTTTCTATTCCCATGTATAGAAAAATGTAGCTCTTACTACGAAGTCTGATATGATAATATGAAGAGAGAAAACAAAGGACAGGAAGTTAATTAACACTTTGAGAGAGACTCCAAGGCACATATCGATTTGTGTTGACAGCCAGGCCGCTATCAAGGCCCACAGCATCAAGAGCAAAACTACGCGAAGTACGGTAGAAGCTCCTAATCAAGCTCAGCAACACTCATATCACAGGATATCTTCTCATGCCTGGAAGCGAAAACCAGGGATCTAGCAGGCTGAAATTGGGCAATTGAGTCTGACTGTACTGTTGCTGGGACACTCTGGCCCTGTTATCAAGCAAAGCGAACATCCGAGCCTCTATATTTCAACAAGAAAAGAATTCGGACGGGCTGATGGCCCACTGTATGCAGGCTCTACATCAAGACTTCTGTCATAGCGGTGAAGATGAGGAGGAACCGGAGAGCATCCAACACCTCCTCTGTTATTGCCCTGCTTTTCTTGGTAGACGAACCCGGTTTCTTGGTAGACGAAACCGTTTCTCAAGGAATTGGGTAATCTAACCTACTCTAAGGAGAAAAAAAACGCTTGATAAATAAAATGTATTCACCTCACAAAACTGTTTTTCCTTCTTTCTTCGCAAAGCTATTGAAATTTTTATACAACCCTCGATTGGTAGCCTCAAGTGTTTGTCTACTATTTGATTGTCTTACCATCAATTGAAATTGAACAGGCGACTAACCAACCGACCGGGAAACGACAATTGAAAATTGTTTTATCGCTTGTGTTTTGCTATTCGTAAATAATGCAAAAGAATAAAATATAATACAATAAAAGCAGGTAAATAGGCGACATGAACTTGGTTTGTTCTTTGACCATCGATGACCACCAAAGCAAGCGAGACGAAAAAGGCAAAAGCAAAATACGTGTATTTTATTTAGGATTTTATTGTATTTTCATTTAAATAATTGAGAGGGGTGAAAAATACGAAACAAATAAATAAGGCACGAGGAATATGAATGGCAAGGACAAAAAACTAAACAAAAATGGCATTGACAAGCTTTTCAATTATGCATTAATGATGTCTAGAAAAGGAGTTTTTAGCGCCACTTGTCAGTAGTCTTCGTCATTCCACATGGCGTATGATCAATTTTTTATGTGTCTGACAAAAGACAAAAGCATAATAAATTTGTTATGCATTTATATAAATTTTTAACGATTTGCGAATATAGTATTATTTTTATTTTTATCAATTTATGTAAATGCCTCAAGGTCAATTCAATGATTTGAACTCAATTTAAATGATTTTACATTTAATGGGAAATATTTTCCATTGCTATTTGGAATTTTGTAATTTGAGGCGTAAAACGATGTAACAAATTAGACATGCTAAGCCAATATTTCGCGCTTTAATGGACACAAAATGCAACAACTCTTTAGATAAAAAATTATATGCGCCACGAAAACTGATTACAAACTACTATGGATACGAGCCTCACAAACCACACATATCACATACACGCACTCACACTTGTTATTTTACTATAAACATCGGATATTTGTTTCAAAATTGCTCAACATCGCATCACATTGAACTTTCACTATGTTGCAAGGACGACGACGATGACGACGACAAACTAGCCACAATGGCAATGCAAACCACACAAACCCATTTATACATACTCACCCCGAAATGCACACAAACACAAATACACAAAGACGCGCTCATTAAGTTAATTTCTGCCAATGCTAATTGCTTTAAACAATCAATTATTACACTGAATATGAGTGACCAACCATCTAACCAATCACCCAACCGATGTAACTAGCAACTGACGAAACTAACGACCGATATATTTGATGCTAACACCAATTCGAATGTGTCTGTTGTGTGTTGCTTTTAATGAAAATTACTTTGAATGCTTTCGCTTTGTAAAATTTCATTGGGTAAATCGGGCATATGATAATGTCGATGATTATATGCAAAATTATTGCAGCTTATTATCCTTAAATTGGAATTTAAAATTGTAATGAAGTAACTTTCACAATAGCGTAAGTTGTTGGCACCGAAAGTGTAATAGTATGTAGAACTCTCTTTAGAATAACTATGTGATGTATATGCAATATATGAGAAAAATAATTGTTATATGTATAAGTTATCGGGTGGTCAGTTTCTACCGTTTGGAACCTTGATTCGACATTTATCCTTGCTCAGTCAGGAACAGTAAAAACTGATAAACTGCACAGCATAAGCAGAGTAAGCGTCGCCTCTTAAAAACGGCACTGGTAGGTGTCTTTTTCTCATGAGGAATTGTATAACATTACTCTGATATATTTAAAAAGCAAACCTAAATCTTTTCATTTATATATACATATCTATACATCTTAAATGAGTGAAACAGATGCAATTGTTTGGCAAGGTTTATATCGCTACACAGTTTGTTAAGATTACGAAATGATTGCAGGCAGTTCATCTGATTGCAATAAATTTTGTTAAATGTGTATGGACGGTTACGGCCTGAAACATGGAATAGTTAAAGACCCGATATAAGTGCTATTGTTGCGAAATTGGTGAATCATATTGCAATTATTTTGTTTCACAAAAATTCAAATAAAGATTCGCAACTTATGTATTCAAAAAAAAAAAAAAAAAAAAAATTATTTAAAATCATCAATTTTTAAAACAAAATTATGCCCAAAAAAATATTCATTAATTATGCGCCCCACCTTCGATTGTCAAATGGAAAGTAAAGTTGATACTTCATTGTGTGGTTGTTCTTAACATAAATTTAACCAAAATACCTGGGTTTCTTAACAAGTTCATGCATAAGAAATAAAGGCCATCAAAGCATCATCAGCACTTTGCCGTTTGCATCCCCTGAAAGGAAACCCTTAATAACTTAAAATGTGTACGCGTCTTATCAACTCCTTTTTAGCTTTTGTCTTTTTATGATTGACTAAAAAAGCAACAGCAACAGCTACGGCAACAGAATAGATGACAGAAGTAAAAGATGGAGAAGGACAAATGGAAATAGAAGTCTTAGAAGAATTTAAAGATGAACAACTACAACAATAGCAACAACAACGGGAGACAACAGAGACAAACATCATCCCCCTTTATTTTTAAATTTGCAATTAGTTTACGCACCACACTTTGTCACAACTTCAAGTCGCAACATCTTCTTGTATTTCTTATATTTCTGTTACATCCTTTTTTTCTCTGTATTTTGTATTCATTGTTCTTAATAAATTTTCATAGATTTACTCAAACGCAGATTTCTGTCAAAAGTGTTGCCTAACTGACTGCCAGTCAGTCATTCTGATTGTTCCACCAACCATTTCTCAGCACCTCCACCCAATTCTTTAGTCATTCTCCCAAAACAATAAGGAAAATCTCCACCCCTCCCAGAACTCCATAGTACCAAGTTTTTAACTTGACAATGATGATGACGATGCGATTGTGTCTAAGTTGTCTTTTGTGTTTGCTAAAGCTATGTAAATATTTTTCTTATGGCAACTTTTCAAAGTTCCTTGTTTAATTGCATATTTTGTCTCGAATTACGCGTGTCATAAAGCACTAGACACAAGATTAACGTGATTCCTTAACAAAATCCTGGCTGTACGTACAGTAACACAGAGTGAATGGAGTGAATGCAACGATTTGACGCACTTTTTCATGGGGGTGGGTTGTGGTAGATGTTGGACTTAATTTTATGATGGGTGGTGTCAAAATAGTGTTGTTTGTTAAAAGTTAACTGCACTCCCTTCATTGAGTTGAGTTTATAGTTTACAAAAAAAAAGAAAAATGAATTTTACTAAAATTAAATTAATTAAATATTTTTTGATTTACTAAAGTTTGATCGAATTATTTGTATTTAATGTTCTTTAAAGCTAATGTTATCAGTGCATTTTCATGGTTATTGAATGGAATTGAATCAACTGCGTATTGTGGTACACAATCTAGATTAGGGTTGTGCTACCGTTCTGGTACCCTGGGCCACATTGGAAGAAGAAATGGTGATTTGGGTTGCAAGTATGTTAGGATAGTAAACAAAACAACAAAATCGGGGCAGATAGTTTCGCTACATTACCGTAATTGTTTTTGTGAGATAACGTTTTTTGTTATGTATCACGAGAGTACACACAATTTGTTGTTGGGTGTGCCAAAATTTTAAATTAGAAGAATAAGAAGAATCGCCCTTTGTGAGCGACTTGTGTACTCTATATAATTTTATAATCTTTGTATTTACATCATTGATTCCAAAGAATCCAAATACTGGTGTTAATAGAGCAGACAGACATACACAGAAAGAGCATGCACGATTTGAATATTGTTCTGTTTTACTGTTATTAGTTTCGTATTTGATCGTGTGTTCAATTGTGATTGTACAAAAAAGTCCCAATATCCAACTTTTCCAATGGATATTCCAAAAATTGTCTTTCATATTCCTCTAATTGGCCTTTAAACAAATAAAACAGCCAAATAGGCAAGGCTGTTCTCAATCGTTACGCTTAAGAAGAAAAGAACTTTCACAACTTTTATGACCTTTTTAAACACTCGTCCCCCTTTATGACATAAGCGCGCAATGACAAAATTTCTGTTAGAGACATTATTACATCCCTTTTTTTCAGAATATATAAATTACTTGACACTGCCGCTTTTGAGTCAAAATAAATATGTAAGTATGTTTTGTATATCTCCAATCTTATGGTGCAATTTTGCAAGCATTCTTTTTTTTCGAGTACAATAAATATCACACAGGTGTGAATAGATATTATTACTTTACCTTGATGTTTATAACGCTTTATAGTTAAGTATCCATGTTAGAAATGAAGACACCATTTTTTTTTCAAAAAAATTATTTTTATTTTTCAACATAGTCTCCTTTTAGAAAGATACACATCTCCCAACGTTCCGGCCATTTTTTTAACCACTCCAAAAAATAGGATTTGTCGAACTCTCCAAAATACGTCTCTGTTTCGGCGAGGACTTCCTCGTTTGAGCTAAATTTTCTTCTCGCGAGCCATTTCTTCATGTTAGGGAGCCAGATCGTCGATCAGCGAGAATCATGTCTTGGACTTTTTCAATGATTTCCTCGGTAACCACGTCTGCCGGGCGTCCTGGTCGATCTTCATCAAAAACGGATGTTCGCCCACGTTTAAATTCGTTGAACCAATATCTAACTGTGGTCATTGATGGCGACGTGTTTCCAACTTTGCTTTTATCTCCTCGCATTTTTTCCCATCCAAAAACAAAAAGCGAATTACTGAACGATACTGCTCTTTTTCCATCTTAGCGAAAATCACGAAACACGTCTGACTCAGATGGCTGCCAAATCGAAACTAACCTATCAATCAGTCTGAAATTTGTATTAGCGTCGTCTGATAGATGGCAGCACACGATGATAACACTAACTTCACTCAGAAACGTCCTATTTCGTCAAACACGGGTACTTAATAAACCACCCTCGTATGTACATAACATATAGAGCAGATAACTCGTTCAATTTAAGCGGAGATTTTTTTCCTCTCATATCCAAGAGGAAATTATGGGTAAATCCAACAACAATTGTGTGTAATCTCGGATAAATCTCGAATAACCAATCACACAATTCGTTGTTGTGCTTAAAAATTAAGGGGTACACCACTTAAATTGAGCGATCTGACCAGTCTATACATTTTAATAGTCTTTGGTATGCACATTCTATAAGTTTCTGAAATGGGTGCTTGGGAATAATATTCTATTTATGGTTAACTCTATCTTCCGATCTATTCATTTTTTTAAGCCTATCGAAATGGGTGGTATTGGGCCCGTTTCAAAAAAATCAAATAATCCTCTATATTTTTTTCTGGGATTGTGGCTACTCATTCAACCGAAATGATAATACTGAAAGCCAACTCTGGATGATTTCTTCATGTTTGGGAATAGAACTTTTCAGGAATGGGTAGGTGGACTTATTTTTTATGACATCTTCTATTCTATTATATATGGTGGACATACATGGTATCCCCAATCAATTGTATGCAGCAAGATTAACATGATATTGCATTTTATCATTTCTGGTCCTTCGAGCCGTGTTAAGAATGCACTCAAATGTCCATCCATCATGTAGAAATAGACTAGACCTAGCCATATTCAATATTCTTCTTGGTGTATGTTGTTTGGATGTCTGGGATATTATAATAATCACAAAAGTTTTGCAATGCACCCAAAATCCACAAGTCACGAAAGTTTTCAAATGTTAAATGCTCAAGTGGCTTTAATGTTGCCAGACCGTAAAATTAAAAACCAATACAGGTCTAAATAATCGAAATAATTTAGTTTCAATGGTATGTTGCAGAATTGCAAAAATTAACGAAGGGTTAAATGATTTTAGTTTAACTTATTATTAATTATTATTACAGAATAATTTTAGTTAACTGCTCCTTAATTGAAAACTTTCTACATTCTGCATATAAAAAGGTTTATAGTATAAAAAAAAAATCTTAAAAAATCTTTTTCAAAAAATAACGATTCCGCCAAGCGGAAAAAAGAAGAAACGAGAATTTCCCAGGGAAATTATGAATTTCCAAATGATATAAAACTGTAACTTTGGCATTGCATGCGCCATCTATTGTGGAGAGGGCGCAGTTAAGGCGGAAAGGGCACCACCTATTGCGGAGAGGGCAACATCTACTTATTGTCACAAAAAGTTGCCATTTCAAAGTATGCACCAAAAAAATTATCTTGTCTCGAAAACTTAGAACAATAAAATTGTGTGCCTAGTAACAGCGCCATCTATTGTTGTGGAAATTTATATTAACAAGGGAAACTGGTCATGACATTTGACAAATGAAACAATCTAAAAAAAAATAAACTACCATCTTAATTAGAACATAATGAAATGAAATAGAATATTATGAAAAAGAAGTTTAAAATTTCACAAGTCAAACAAATTAAACTGTGAAACTTGCTATAAAAACGCTGAGAAAATTGTCATTTAAAGCGAAATGCTGACTGATAATGAAGAAGATGGGGCCTGAATCAACTCTACTGAACCATTGGCCATTAAATTTGGTTTAAACCATTCATGATGCTTTTGATGTCGTTTTGACATTGATATTTCAATAAAATATATAATTTAATGACAATCTCCATTCATTTAGAATCAGAACGAGCTCTGGTTAATGAGATGCATAAGCTTCGTTGATCGGTTGCTTGGTAGGTTGATTGGTTAGTTGGTTAGTTGTAGGTGTCGGTAAAGGCGTGTTAACCAATTAATTTTGACAAGTTATGATCAAATCACAAAAATAGCCAGCAAAGACGACATCTGAGAAGAAACAACTTGTGTCTGTTTCTTTGCTTTGCCGGTGGTCGTTCGATTCATCGGTCGAGTTGAAGGTGGTCGGTCAAATTGAAACATAATCGTATTTTGATTAAGGAAATATGGAATTTAATGAAAATAACTTTATTACGACCAAATAATGGTGACCTCCTACCAAGTTGAATAACTTTAAACCACAAACCATAAGAGCATAAAAGAGATTGGATCAATAATTGAATGTGCTTATGAATGAATGAATGAATGGATTAAAGAATGAATGTTAAGAAATTTGTTAACTGAGTGAGTTTAGTGACTAGTAAGTGATCGGGTGAGTGAGTGAATACTTTGGCAGATTGCGACACAATTCGTACAAATAATTCCATTGTTGTGTCACATGGTGTGAGGATTAATGTGTGTGTAGAGACCATAAAGGAACAACAACTACAACAATGGCAACCACCCAAAAGACAATAACAACAACAACAACAACAACAACAACAGCAACAACAATATGTCAACTTATCCAAAAAAGATATAAAACGTAAAAAGAAAACAAAAACAAACAAAATGCTAAGGAAAGACGAAGCTTTAAAACAGCGGCGGCGACGATGGTGATGGTGATGTGAATGAGGATGAGGATGACGATGAATTCGCGATGTGAAGCGCGATATGATCATGACACTGAAATGCATCGCTCAGATACTTAAGGCATGTCGAACACAAAACAACAACAACAACAACAAAAAGAATATAGCAACACCACACAAATAAAGTGTACGAGTGTGGCAAACAACGCAAGTTTACGAGTTTATGTCGCTCGAAACTTAAACTAAACTCAAATAAACTGAACCGAACGAAGTCTAAAGCTTCTTAAGCTTGTTGTCGTTTCTTCCTTGGCATTTCTTTATGAATGTATGAATGGCAGCGCATATACATAAACGCATACATATATAAGCATGTATATATGCGTGTGATGTGTATTTGTATTTGAAAGTGTGCGACGGATGACAAAATACACTCATGTTGCAATTTAGCAAAGTCTGTCTATCTGTCGTTTGTCTTTTGTCTCCTTAACTCGAAATCCTTTCATTTCTGTTTCTGCTTGACTCATTTACAGGACCGGATTAAGTCATCCAGAGGCATCAATGCAATGCTTGTTAAGGGCCACCTCGCCTTTTAGGTTAGTGTATCATTTTTAATAGCTTCTGGCTTCATTTTAAGCTGGCTCTTATTATTAAGGAAGGGGAAGTTTAAGCAAATGTCATGTTTCATAAAATATCTTATCAATTCATACACAAAGAACAAGGAAACTAATGAAACTATGATCGCGAAAGAAATTAGAAATAGAAGGGAATGCACATTAAGGTACACTAGTTGCTTGATAACAATTGACTTTATCCTATGGGCTACGAGACCCCATAAGCAGTTGCCTACATTGCCTTAGTTGAAAATCGGGTCCTGCACATTTAATGTTGTTGTTGTTGGTCATTTACTTTCCTTTCAAAATACTTCAATAATATTTTAAAGCATACTATTATATTTGATTTGATGATTCAATGAATCACCTATACTTGGAGGATTTTCGAATGGGCCAAAGATATTTTATGAAGTAAAGGCAGCGACGTATGCAGAAACAATTTTCGTGGCGGCTTTAGAGATCCGTTCAAATTTTGCATAAGATTAAGAAATGAATGCGAAAATAGTACAGCTAACTTGTATATTTTCCATCATGTGACATGATTTTAGACTTAAAAAACGATATCCACTCTTCTTGGCAGTGCTACTAGATGTCCAAAAGTTCTTCTCTTGAGACTTCGATGTTTCTATGAATATTGAGAAGAGCCAAACTGTCCTAAGCTGTCCTCGCCAGTTGCATTTTGCAAGTTTCAACTCTTCGAAGGTTGAAAACGATCGTTCACTGGGTGCAGCAGATACAAGTAAAGGTGCAGATATTTGTAGGTAACGATGCACAGTTGGGTAAAATTTTGTATCGCACATAGTCATGATTTCAATGAAAGTTAAAGGCTACTTTCTATCTAGTATTCTCAAGCAGTATTTGTAAATAAAAGTTTTGAACCTCCAAAAGACCCCTTGCGTACGCCCTTCATTATAGGCATCCTCCAGAATCAATAAAAATGGAAATTTACCCAGGTAAGCAAAACTTGTAGCGGGCAGTGGTGAGTTTCTGTGATTTCTGCCTTCTCTTCATTTGTACAGCTGCAACAGAAGTCCTGGTGGAAAACATTGACTCCTGTAGACCATTGGCATGTGGACGATCATGAATTACCTTGTTGGGACTATTAGCTTTCAAATCCTGCTCTTATTTACAACAAAGTGTAAGAGCTCAAATGATTGTTTCTGTTAATCAATTTGCCAGAATTTGCCTGTGAGATATGACAAACAGCCGAAATGATCGCTGTTAGTGCTTGTTTATATAGGTGAAGCGTATACACAAAATAGTACAACATAAACCATTTTTTTATGTTAAAGAGCAAGGATTACTGAGTGAGAAGATATAGAAGAAGACACGAGAGCAAAGGAATAATGTCTTGGTGGTTTTTTTTTTACCCTTCGAAAGAAAAGCCACCGCTTGTAGTTTGTTGTTGTTGCAGCATGTGTTTTGCCCACTTAATGTGAGTTTTTTTGCAGCAAAAGCACAGTGTCACAATAAACCAGAAGATCAACTTAAATAGCAAACAAATTGCCAAACATGACTAAATTGCAACAAGTCAAGTCAATGTGCAACACCAAAAACAGCAAACATCAAAAGGAAAAGAATGATAAAGACGGCAAGACAACTATGAAGTTGGCTTTAGCAAAAAAGAAATATGCAAAAAAAAAAATGTCTCATTTAAATAACTTGCATGCATTTAGCGATTTCATTCTATGTGCACCACACTCACTACTCACTTACTTACTTACTTATTCACCAACTCAGTTGAAGGCCTATGGGGCATCTTAGGGTTAAAAACATTTTGTTAACAGCAAAACTTGAGTGTGCGATTGTTGAAGAAGGGACTGAAGAGCGAGAAAGGGAGTCGGGGTTTGCCATTTTTTGTTAATGGACATTGAGGCAACTACGACGACAACGACGACACACATTGTCCAGCTTTGTGGCATCATCAACTCTTGAGTCGATGTGTTGCACATCACACACAATCAGGAGGAGGATGGATACCCATGTGGCTATGGTATGGTTTGGTGTGATGTGACTTGAGTTGGCATTGGAGTGAGTATGTAAATCTTAGGCACAATCCCGCGTTTCATCTTAGTTTATTTTTGATTTTTTCGTCTGGCATGGCATTCATTGTCTGCTGGTTGTTGATCGATTTTCTTGCTGTTTTGTGAGCTTTCAATTGTCGTCCACAAACAGCACAGACACTGAGTAATGTAGTTGACACTCGTTGTTGCTAGTACAACTGACTGACTGGCTAACTGACTGAGTGAATGTGTAGATACTTAGATACATGTGTAAAGATTTCCATCTTGTATTTGTTTAGTTTGTTCTTCTTGTTGTTTGTTGTATTGTATTGTATATTATTGGAAAAAAAGGCGGCTTGCAGGCAGGCAAACCGACCTTCTTGCCTCAACAAACGACATAATGGAGACATTTTGTATGCGTTTCTTTGCATTTTCGATTCATACGTCCATCGGTCTGTCCTGCGTCTGTCTGTTTGTCCTGCGTGCCTCTGCAGTCATTTCTATGCATATGTTACAAGATCGACTTGCTTTTGCTTTGTTGTTATTTCTCCTTTGCATTTTTATTGCTGCTCAATTGTTTGCTCAAATGGCATAAAATTTATTTGACAAATTTACTCCCAATCGATTTGCAATTTGTTTGCGTTCCAAACTTGTAGGTTTTTTCTTTAACCTTTCCTTTTCCCCTTTATTGTTGTGGTTTTTGTTTGTCATCTTGTATTTTCTATTAAAAATTCAATGAATTTAATGATTTTCATTGCAAATTAATATAAAAATAACTGACAAACCATTCTATTGCAGTTTTTAATTTATTTAAGCTTCATGTAAGCGCGGCCTCCGCAAAGTATTCTTTGCCACCTTCTATCCAGTACACATTATACTTAGATTATAACAGCGGTTCTTAAACTGTGAAACAATTGTCTTATTAACTTTGTATTCCCATTCAGTACTCGGGCATCTCTTACTTTTAACAGTTCTTTAACAGATTCATTAAGAAAAAAAGGAAAGGAAAAGAACCGAAACATAATCTAGAATATATGATCATCGATGGCCTATGAGATTATTGAGACAGAAATTAGTTTGAAAAATGTTTCAGTTTAAGAACTGCTGTACTACTACAATATGATGACAATTGTGACGATGATGATGGAGATGATTGTGATGATGGCATTATCAGTTAAAATATCGTGATCTGCCATTGTCAAGAAGAACATGTCTTCCACTACTGCCATTGCGCAAAAATCTTTTGTTTTTATTGTACCATGCCATGGCACAATAGTATTTTATTTATTTTATTTTTAATTAATTCAAATGCAATTCAAAAGAAGAAGAAGAAAAACATAAGTACCCAACAGCAGTTGTATAGAATCGGGAGAATTGAGTGTTGCTACTGTGATTGAAACTGAAAAGCCGCATGCGGCTGTTTGACAGTACATCATCAGTATTGGTGACAAACAGCAACAACAGCAACACCGCACACTTTAAACAAAAAGAACTCACTCTTATACTTCACTACTTCTTATTCTCAAGTCTCAACTTCTTTAGATCGTTGGATCGATTGTTGGCTCATTCGGCGAACGACCGAAGGATAGATAGATCGATCGATCGATCGATCGATTCATGCAATAAACGTTTGTGATTTGTAACGATTGCCAACTACATAAATCAGTCAATGGATTTATTGCGAAAAACCAAAAACTTTGTTGATGAAACATGGGTGAAGAATTACTACTACTCCAAGTATAAGTATAATTGTATCCCTCGTTGTATCTATCCCTTTGCCCACCCCCTTCACAATATCATACGTATTGAGTGAGTGACGTGTGTGGGTTGCATAAATTTCACGCCGCAGAATATACAATAATAAAACAAGCTAACGACACCAACACCATCTCACCATCACCACTATTATAAGTGTAGTGAGATACAATACAATAAGAACATAAAAGATATGTTTATGCATTTAATTTTTTTATTTGTGTTGTTTTTGTCGTAACAATTTAATTGTTCAACAGGCTTCTTGGTATATTATTATTCTTTGCCGTTTGGATTTATAGCACACATCATCGCATTGCCAAAGTAACGTTAATTTTGTTTGTGAGTTTGGTTATGTTTTGTACTATTCTATTTTGTTGCTTTGCTTTCTTTTTTAATGGCCAATAACGCTGTCAGATACTTTGAGTGAGTTTTATGAGTCACGCTCATTGCACGATCTTGTTATAGAATTTTTTTACCATTTGATTTTCGCTCGCAGTTGGTGCCTTGTCAGCAACGCAGCACAGTACAACGCAAACGCATCCATCGGTAACTATAGTATGTTTAGGCCAATGGAATTTTTATGACAACCTGGAAGTTACTCTCTTTTCTTTCTTTTAACTTACGCGATAAAGGTGACGGCAATTTCAATGAATAGTATCTAAGTAACAACATATTATAGTTTTTTTTTGTTCGGCTCTTTTTTATACGTTTTCTTCCATTTTATTTTTGCCTAACCATAAGCAACTTGTAGAACATGTCCGCGTGTTGATGTCAGTCAAGTCAAAACTTAAATTTTTTTTTTTCCATTTTAAGAAGAGTTGCGCTTACTTTTCATGTTTTCCATAGAAAAAGTTTGTTGCTTAAGTCTTTTGTTTTTTCTTAGGTTGTGTGTTGTTTGATGTTTCTTAACGCATGCAAAGTAATTCATCAGTGTTTGTTGTCAATGCACACATGTTTTAAGACAACAGCAACAACATCAGTAACAATAACAACAAAAAGAGCGCCAAAAGATTAGCTAAACAATGTTGCCAACTTGTTGTACAACACTGCCGAACAGTTAATGATGATGGCGATTGCGGCGGTGTCAGCAGCAGCAGCAGCGGTTGCAACACAAAACACGGCCATCAATGATGACGATGATGCCTATGATACGCATTGAACTATGTATCTAACTACACATAAGCTTTGGCATGAAACAAGGCCTTAAGGTGGTATATGTGTGTATATATACAATACTTATACACTTGTACTATGTAGGTGTGCGTATTTATGCTTTGATTTATGCGCATGCAGACGTGCTACATGTTACTTCAACTTCATTCAGCAAGAAGAACAATGTTACAACAAGCGGAAGGAAAGTCGAATGTCGCCAAGCTCAACAATATGTTGTCTTATATCCTCTTTTGTTGTTTTGCTTTAGAAAATTAACCATTTTGATCCATAGTAAAAGTACCAATTATCTCTTCTACTCGTATAAATATGAATCGAGAGAAATATTTTCCCCAGCAAGCCTAATTATAAAGTTTGCAAGTACGAAGATGGAGTGAAAATATTCCAGATTTGACAGGAAGGAAACATGGTTATGCTAATATATTGAACTTAGCTCAACGATTTTCCAGACAATAAGATTTATCCAGCTTATTAAAATATGCCTTTTTGTTATTCTCTAATGGCAGATTTCATTGCAACTTACATATTTCAGTTTTGAAAATAAAATGGATGTGTGGATATGTTGGATGAAGAAACAAATATTAGCTAAACTCATTGAATTAAGACAATGTTCCCGACATTACCTTTAACCTCTAAATGTGGACGTATTTCCTTCAAAATATTGTTGAAATGACCTATTAAGGCAACAAATCGTTTCAAAGACTCTAGTCATAACCTTTTCGGTTGATCCCATGGTTTTGCCTAAATTGAAGATGGTTTACCCAATGAAGTCTAGTTTTCAATGTTTCTTAATCGCGGCCAGTGAAAATTTCAGGACAACTCAAATTCAAAAATTGATTTGGATTGATTTTTACCATAAATTTATGAAAAGTTTTGGCAGAATATATTAGATAACCCAAGTATTGAATTTACATTTTAATTTGTCGAGGCGATATCAATTTTTATCATAGAATCTTTATCTTATAAAGAAGCTTTACTTCCCAACAATAATGAGCATAAAAACGATCAGAAAGACAGAGAGACTGACCTTCGGAGTCCCTCTCTGCAGATTCTTACTTACTATGTGTTGTCGTGGTCAATCTTATAATAATGCAAGTAATACGTCAGGGTATATATTCGGGACTACAGACACGAATTACATAAAAATATTAATTTTTTAGCAGGTTACGTTCTTGCGCAGCTCATTCTTTAAACTTAGTAGGTACCAGGGATCGATTAACCGAAATAATCGATGTTTTGTTGAAATAATCGATGGTTTTTTAATCAATGTCATCTGGGTTCGATTAATCGGATAATCGATTTGCCCGCTTTGGAGAATCAATATTCCCGCTTAGGGTTTTTTTAGGGATTCATAAACAAGTGAGACGTTATGCAAGGGAGAGATAGAGACAAGAAAAGTCGGTGTGAGGGGGAGAAAAAATATGGGAACGAAATGGTGGATCTTGCGTATCCATCCACCAAAATGTTAATCTACTAAAATGTTAAGTTTATTTCCTACAAAAATGTACACTTATGATTAATCGATGAATCGATTTTTTAAGCAGCAATTAATTGGTGTATCGATTGGTTGGTTGGTCAATACCCATCCCTAGTAGGTACTTGTGTAATTAAATCTGTATCTAATCCAGTCGATTTTTTTGCCACTTTGCAAGGACTTTATAATTTTTTTTTACAATATTTACACATCGTTGGGAGATCTTGGTGCAGCGTACGAATTTGAGACTCATAATACTTTCTCAAATGCGTTTGGTCGGCTCGACATGAGACATGTTCTGCTTTAGAAAAAGATTAGTCTGCAAACTTGAAACTTGGATTATATTGAAGTAAGTAAAGACGATAAACCAATTGTACGATATGAAGCTAGTGGGTTGCTATGAAAATAACAGCATTTAGAAACAGCGAATTTAGTCTTTGTTTGGAATGTAATTTTAGATGATGCTAGAAAGAAAATGTATGAATCTCTAGTTGATTTATCCAAATATATCCTGGCTTCTTTTCTTGAAGAGATGAACAAACAATTTCTTGAATATGAAGAAAAAACTAAACATTCGTTCAAAAAATTGTGTATATTTGAAAATGAGTGAAATATGTAATGTTTTTTTTATAAAAAAAAAAGGTAAAACCGTAAGAAAAACATACCGAAAAATTTGTCCGGTATACGGTGAGTATGCTGTTAGTGAATGCCGGACCCAGGAGTGGTTTGTTTCATTCCGTACGGGAAAATTCGATGTCAAAGATGCACCTCTCTCTGGTCGGCCAGTCACTGAAAAAGCCAATGAAATTTTAAACTTGTGAAGCTGTCAGAAGATTGCGGAAGCACTGAATATCAACCACGTGACAGTTTGGAATCATCTAAAAAAAGCAGGATACGCAAAGACGCTCAATATTTGGATACCACTTGAATTAACGCAAACAAATTTAATTGAACGAATTACCATCAGTGAAACGCTGAACCAATGGATCAAATACGAGAATATGCAACATGAGCAACTCTTGGAAGGATATGTTGAATGTTTGGTGGGATTGGAAGGGAATTACGAGCCGCTCCAATCTGGTTCGTTTCATTACTGCTCACAACTCAACCGCTTGAATTAAGCAATCAAGGAAAAGCGACCAAAATTGGCCAGCAGAAAAGGAGTTGTGCTTCATCATGTCAATGCCAGGCCACACTTATCTTTGATGATTCGGAAAAAATTGGCGGAAATTGGTTGAGAAGTTTTGATGCATCCACCGTATAGCCCGGACCTCACACCGTCTGACAACCATTTTGTGCTATCTCTGCAAAACTCTCTTAATGGTAAGAAATTAACAGGCCGAAGAGGCAAAAGGTCATAGATATGTTAATATAATAACCAATTTGTTTTTTCTCTGAAGCTTTAATACCCCTAAGGGTTAGGGTTGCCCTGTCTTTGAGTATAAAAATATTAATTTCAATTAAATTTGTGAGTCTTTTCATAATATTTTTATGTCACTTTCACCCCATGTTAAAAAAATAATAAAAATAATAATAATTAAAAAAAAAGTAATTTCTGCCTATTTATGTCCATTTTAAATTTGTTCACATGCACACAGACACAGACACGGACACCAACACACTCACACTCGGAGATACACATTTAAAGAAACAGACATACTATACAAAATATTTTTGTCTATAATATCAGATTGCATGACAGTTCTCAATTACTTTTGCCTGCGAGTCAATCGTTCATTACGAAATGGCAACGAATCTGCGAATGAATTATTGTGACGCATTTTAAGCGCCAAAACATTGAAACTGATCACAGTAAGGAAGTCTTAGATTTCGTCGTCTCCTCCATCGTCGTCGTCTTCAAAGTTTTGTTTGACATTTTAAAGGAAAAAGAAGAAAAAAAACAGACAGTCAGATTGAAATACAGACAGACAAATAGAAAGACAGTGAAAAAGACAGAAACAAAGATAGACAGTTCACGCTTGCAGTTTTTATTGCGAATTTCCATGAGATAGGATGAGGATTAATTGCAAAATTTGAGGGAAGAAAAGTTTCATTTGAAGACTGTCAAATGGCGTTTTAAATTTTTTCAGACTTTCTTTTCTTAATTTTATTTTTATCAAAATACAAAGCAAAAGAGTTCAATGACCAACGTAGACATGCACCTACATAAACTTATAGATATATGTATGTATGTATATATTGTAGGTACTTATCAATATTGTATATACATAGATAGACAAAAGGTGTTTAGCACTTAGTGCCCTTCAAGCCAAAAAAAGATACGATGGGCCCCATCTGACTGGCTGCTTTTTACCGTTGGTTGATTTTGCGGATATCTTTTTTTGGGATTTTGTTTAATCTTTCTTTTTTTTTTGGCCAGTTTCGCTGTCTTTTGCCAATTGTTAATTTATGGCCAAAATTGTTGCCGCTTAGTATAGCCAATAATAAAATTGGCCCTTTTGGTTGCTTGTTTTTGTACACTTCACACATTGTATGATGATGGGGCATTATCACACTATCATGATGTTTGCAAAATGCAAAATAAATATATGGGAATAATCAGTGTGTCATTAAGAATCAATTAGTTCTTGTTTATCTCCCACTCTGTTCGTTTTTGAGCTATCAATCTTAGACAGAGACTGATAGACAGACAGGTATTTGAAAGACAAGAATTTCCCGAGCTTCTCTCTCATGAAAATCGCTTGAAAATCATACACAGACAGTGACAGTTTTTTATATGTTGCACAAGACTTACCAATAGTGAAGTAAATACGTGATCTTATTGATCGTTTTCACTAAATACACTCCTGCGGGTGCATTAGGCACCTTTCTTTAACCTGTTGGCAGGCGAGGTCTTCCAACGGGGGAGTATGTTTGGTTTTAGCGAACTCGTTTCATAGTTTGATGGTGGTGCATATGGTAGAGTACCGGTCTCACGATCAAGTTGAATGTAGTTTTATTTCTAAGTATAAAATTTTATCAATTCTTCGCTCATGATAGTTCAAGAAAAGCTCTTGGACTCAACATTTGGGTGTCATAAGATGTTAGCACAAGAATATTCATCATTTAAACCGGATAAGATTTCTAAAAGTATAAAGTATTTGGTGAAAACTCGTTAAAAGTAAAAATCAAGTACTGTATTTATCCAATATGGCCCCCATGGACTATGTCCTGTTCTCGAGACAAAAGCTAACACTTCGAAGATAAGGGTTTAAAGCCGATTGCCGATTGAAACCATAAAATAAATATAGCTCACCATAAGCTTACAGAACAGACAATAGACTCTCGACATGCCACAAAGCCCTTCAGTCAAATTCTTGTATGAACGGTATGAAAGTTTCGTTGGAGTCGAAGTTAATTGTTCTGCTTGTTTCGTTTTATTTTAATCGCCTCTAATCCTAAAAACTGCCTTGACTCTATGTTAGACACATAAAAAACTCAATCACGTTTCTTTTTTTTTTTATTATTTGTGGTTTTATTTTATTATCTTAAGCGCGCAGTCTAATGTTGCATGTTTTTTTTCTTTTGCGTTTCGATTTCAATTTTTTTTTGCTTTTTTGTATTTATCTTTTGTTTAAGTTTTCTCACTTTTTCGCTCTTTAAATGCTTTGGACTCGCTTGAACTTTTGAATTAAGGCAAAAAAAACAATCCGTTCGTTTCATTTTCATTTGATGTTGTTTACATTCATAATTTATTATCGCAATAAAAGGATCTCAATTATTTTTATATTTACTATTATTATTATTATTATTTTGGCAGACATGCCAACAACACTAAACAGAAACACCACCAGCAACAATAGACAAATATTAAAGACAAAAAACCCGACGCGACCATTGAAGCATTATAGATTCGATTGATTCCAAGTTGTTATTGTTAGCAGCCTAATCGGTGTTTGTAAATGTAATTAAAAGTTTGTAAATGAAATTAATTCCGCATTTGTTGCGCTTATCGTCGCAGCCCAATGTAACGTAATGTATCTATCTCTTTATCTCTTTATGTATCTTTTTTATTGTATTGTAGTTTGTATCATCACTTGATTTTAAATTACATAATTCCTTGGACATGTTGCATAGTTCAATTTTATTAATAAAAATAAAAAGAAAAAAAAAAAGAAATCTTAACTGAAAGATCAATGAAACCAAAAACTACACAAAACGATGTTATGCAGAGACAAAATATACTAAAATATATTGTATTCAAAAGAAGAAATCCTAAAGAATTGTGTGTGAAAATTTCCCCTAAAATGAAAGATACTATAACAAAAGTTTATAACTCTGAGGGACTGTGGTAGTCTTGAATGGATGAAAAAAAAAAAACCCAACATCAACAACAATAAAAACAAAAACAAAAGCATTCAACCAATGAAGTCGTGATGCGAATATCATTGCTTCAAGTCGGTCGAAGTTATAGTCATCTTTGCTTGGCAATTTGTTCTTTTATTGTGACGTATAGCGTTGAAAACTGAAACCATTGAAACCTCGACACGATGTCTCACAGTCTTACAGACTGTCTTCATCATACCTTTGCGGAAAGCGGGAATCATTTTGGCTGATTTAAGCTGTTAAATTTTTATTTCATTACATTCCTTTCCGCTCTTGATGATTATGAAATCGTATTAAGTCGATTTGCACACTTTTACTTTCCTCCACTAAGTCGTCGTTCATGAACTTCATAAATTTGTTTTTGTATTCTTGTTTTCAATTTTACAAAGAATAAAGAAATGAACTCTTCCTCCCAGTTTATTTCGTTACTTCTTGTAACATATATTGTAAAAATAATGTTGCCTTAGGTCTTGAAGATTGGAAAGATAATACATACATACCATACATGTACAAAAATTAATGAAATAATCTAAATTTTATAAACTGTTTAATTATTTTCTAACCATTTTTATCTTATCTATCAGTTTGATCTATGAAAATTGTTGCCTTATAGACATATAAATGAAGTTACTAAATAAATGAAAGAAAACCTAAGAACGAACTTCATGTGCAAATTATTCTCACACACTGGAATTGAGTTGATGCCTATTTTAAAACTCCGACAGTGGATCTATGGATCACAACACCCGGTTGTATTCACTGCTATGCTGCATTTTGAAACCTTATTTTTGTTTGTTTGTAATGTAATCATCTTTAGACATATGTAATTGTGAAATTAATTTAAATATATGTAGATAGCACTGTTTTAGAAATAGTTTAGTGAGGAAATGTTGTGTTATAAAATTTCCACCTTGTGATAAACTAACTTAACCTATTAACACATCGGCTGATAAGTTCCCAGTCTAATGAAAAATACACAACTTTTTGATTGTGTATCCTCCGTGACTCTGCCCTACTCCACCTGCGCTGCCAAATGTTCAGGTATCTGGATTTAATCTCCTCCATGTCTGCTACCTGAGAGGATGCACGTGCGATGTACTTGTCCCTGGCAGCCAGGGCTTCCAGATCGATTGGCAGTCTGCCTGCAAGTACACCCGCTGCATCGCCTGCCACTGTGCGATACGCCCTACAGATCCTGAGGTTAGCAACCCTGTGAGCACTACTTATACCACGAAGGTATGACTTGGTTGCAAGTGCCTCGGCCCAGATTGGAGCCGCATAAAGTAGTATGGATTTACTCACCGAACCTAACAGAACCCGAGATTGTTGTCTGGGTCCCCAAGGTTTGGGAGAATCTTGGCCAGTTTTTGTGTGATGCAGCTGCTTTTTTGGCTGACTCGTTTTAGTGCCATAACATAAAATAGTCGACAGTCCAAGAGTTGTGGAAGCAATGCGATGTGTAATTTGTGCAATTATTCCATCGTTGCCAAAGACTTGTGGTATGGTGCATCGTCTTTCTTTATTGGCATATAGGGCCGTTTCATTGAAAGTTCCTCGTTCAAACGAACCAGTTGGGCCATGTTGCAATCGCTATTGACTGTCTTGCATTTTTCGAGGTAGTCGACAAACAAAATTTCATTCGCATCCCAACATACGGATGCCATAACCTTGCCAGCACTTTTGGCCGCTTTGGGCGAGGTTCACCGGAAACAGATTTCACATAGACAAATATTCATGCAAAATAAAGCCAATACATTCCTTGGATATCTTTGGAGTGTCAGCTATCTCCTGCAACTTCACTTTCCGGTTTGTCAAAACGATTTTGTGGACTTTTTGATATCTTCCGGAATAACCATCCTTTTGGCCAACCACAGCGTGGCGCATCGTCGGTGTTCATACCACCATGTTTACATTTAACAAATCAGTCAATTATGGTCGATTTTCCGGTTGCAGACTCCGGATAACACCTATCATCCAATGTTTCGAATAAATGGTATTTTTTCACATCGAAAAGCTATGTAATCAGCACACGAAATTCATTTTTATCCATTGTTTTGAAAATAAGAGTCGTTGCTTCGCTAAAACATCTGTACTACTTACTACAAAAAATATTTATTCTAAATATCATTATGGAAATGTATTAATTTAATACATCAAAATATATGTAAACGTATAAGATGTTTACTTTATAGACGATAAATATTGAATAGTTTGTACATAACTTTTGTGTATGTACTTTATTATTCTTTATTTGTTTATTGATGACCGTCGCGATCGACTGACTATACATAACAATAACAATTTCATATGAGAATATTTTTTTTGTTTTATCCTTTTTAGAGCGTGATTTTTGTCGGGTTTTAGTTTTTTGAACTTGAAGTTTTGCATTTGAATTCACTTTTCTTACAAATGCATACCATTCGACATCAAATGAAATGAATGTTCCAATGTATTTAGAAATGTTTGCTTGCGAATGCATTCGTGCAAGACTCTAATATATATTGCACTTTTTGTATTGACAATTTCATTTGTTCAGCAACAAACTTTCTTTCATGTAAAATATTGTTTACAATTTCCTTCCTTTCAATCGAAAAATGTTGACTTTTTCTTTACCAATTTCCTCAGACTATGTGTCATCTCATTTGGGCAACAATGTATTGCATTTTAATTTCAATTTTTAATTTAAAATTCCTTTATGGTATACCATTTTCCTAATAAAATTCCAAACATGTTCCAAATAAACCAACACAGCACAGGTGTGCTGGTTTGGTTGTTTTCGGAAGTGTTAAACAAAGATTTATGTAGGTGTTTAAATTTTTGATTACCTTTTTTTATAGTATTATGTCACAATTTGATAACTTTGTACATAACTTCTTGTTAATATGCAGATGCATTCACAAGTACATATTCAAAATTCAACACAAGCAACGTGAGCTGACAAAAATTGTTGCATGTTTTCATGGATCTTCAGTAATAGAAAATTTTTAATTTATAACTATAGAAAGAACATACATACATACATACCATACTATGTATGTACAAACACCAGAATCACGTAGAACTATAAAAAGTGTCATCATTGGCATAATCAAGTGACAAGAATAAAATAAAAAACCCTTGGATAAAATATGGACAATTTTATTGGAAAATGATTTACGTTTGTCTTTGCCTGCAGCTCGTCTTTCCTTTTCTTTCCTTTCGTTTCTTTTGCTTTCCTTTGTTAAAATATTTCAAAAATTATATGTTTTGCTTTGTGTATTTTGTTTTGTTGGATTTTCAAGTTTAATCGGAATGTATTAATTACAAGCAAACATTAATTGAAGTTGTCAAACAATGCGAAAATGAGCTCGAGACTCAACTCAACTCTACTGAATTGCATTCGTTGTTGACTGTTGGCTTTTTGGCAATTGGAAATGCCGCCACCGCCACCACCACCGAAACGTAGAAATGCCAATGACAATGTTGACGATAGGAACGTATTTAGCTACTCAATTATCGAGAGCGGCAAACTTGTGAAACGGATGATGATTCTTATGATGCTACCACATACATACTGTTGACGATGATCACAATTGACAAACGATGACATGTTGAACCAAGCTTGGTTATGGTATGCCGCAGCAATGGCGCCATTAATTGCAGTTGAACTCAACTCAAATGCAACAGTAACAAACCAAAAAGGATACATTACGATGCGTTCCTGTAATGTTGTTGCATGTGACAATTAAGAACAGCGACAATTGTGCTTGAAGGTGAATGACATGATACATATATACATATCTTTGTATATACATATATATGGGACATATGTAAGTATGTATGGTATAGAAGAAAACAGATTCAAGGTAACAGCAGCTGGTTTAACTCAAAACAAACATTGCTTGCTATAAATGTCGCTTCCGTCTCAAGGTGGCTAGCTTTGGTCAAGGCAGTTGCCGGCACCTGCCAATGGGGCTGCCTGCTTACCTGTGCCTATGCCATCAGTGCCAGTATTTCGTTGCCTTTCTGACCACTGACTGTTGGACTGGCCACGCGTGGTCTATTACCATGAGTGATACTGCGCCTAATAGACAAACATTACTCATACTCAGCAGGATATCGTCGTTCTAGTACGGAGCCATGTAAGCGACTTACAGCTGCCTCATGCCTCTTCATTGTCCATCGAATTGTATAAACCAAACCAACTGATGCCAACAATATTAATATTAATTCATATTGGGATTTTATTTTTCTTGAAATTTTATTTTACTATTTTTATTTCTACACATATGTGTGTCCAAGAGAAACTGAACAAAGACCGCACTGCATTGCGCACTGCGTTTTTGAGTAAACATGCAATTTAGAAATTTATTAAAAATCATTTTCATTAATTTGGTTATTTATGCACAAGGATCAACTTGGACACACACATACGCATACATATATCTATCTATAGATAGTATAGTAGATATTGTAATGCAAACAATTAAGCTGATGTTATAAATCTCAGGCATTCATTATTCATGTTCATTTGGCTTGCTGTGATTATAAATCATGGTAGAGATGCCGCACATAGTTCGCATTATTGACCAAATCGAGTTGGCCGACGACCCAATACAATCTAATATATTATTATAATAGGTAGGTCTATCTATTTATAAATTTATTTATTGTTGTCATTTTTGGTGTCTCTAGGAATTGGTTTCACACAACTTCAAGTGAGTATAATAAAATGCATTCCTTATCGATTTTAGTTTCAATATCAAATTCTATTGTAAAAGTGCAAAGCAAAAGCAAAAGGTTAAAAGTGAAAAATCACCCGCTGATTTGTGACTTGTTCGAGATTTTTTTTTCTTTTTAGTTTTCTTTACTTTACTTTATTATTTTATTATTATTTTTTTTTATTTAAATGACACGAAAAAATTCGACAGTAAAATGTTGTTGTCACGAGTTAAGCGCCAAAAGAGATTCACAAATATCGATAAATATAAAAATTGAAATACATTTAACAACAACAAGAATAACAACATCAAATCATAAGACAACAATGAATTGGTACAATAATCACAATCAAAAATTTCGTAGGTCTTTACCAATTTTCGCTTATTTTTTTAGATATTTAAACTAAGAATTATTAAAATGACCCTCGCAAAACAAATGAAAATCAATAAATAAATGAGTCAACAATAAAAGTCAATTTTTTGCTGTCTCTCTATTTTCTCATAATTTGCATGCAAATCATAATGATTTATCATTTATTACCAATGGAAGTAAATCTGATCTATGGACAACAAGGGTGCATAGGAAGGGGACTTAAACAGTTTGCCATTGTTTGTCGGCACACTCTCTAACGTTTACTGACTGCCACATTGGAAGTAGCACAACAATTTGACAAAACAAAATCAGTTAACAAATAATCATGGCTAAAGGAAGGCAATAAAACAATAAATGAATATAACAAACAAACAAAAAAAAAAAATTAGGACAATCTTTGAACTTTCGTTGACCTTTCTTTCCAGCGAAAATAAATCTCAGATTTTATTGTACTTCTTAACAAAATCAAAAAAAAAAAAAAAAAATTTTATTAATCAAAATTTCATAATCATTAAAAAAAATATATGTCGGAAATAAATATTTAAATAGATAAAATAATTTCCAAACTAAGTTTTGGTTCGAAAATGTATAAGCATTTCAGAAGCAACTCCTTTTGTTTGCCCTCCCTGGCCTAAATTGGAATACGAATTCCTGGTTGCCACCTTATTCTGATAACCTCCATCTCATCAGTCATCCATCTCTGTTGCATAGGGATAAATTTTCATCATAAACTGACAGGTGGAGCAATGCAGAGCCACTTAGGATACACCACCTTATCCCCAATATAGCAGATTGGCTAAAGAGGAGCGGCGGAAACGTTAGTTTCGAATTTACCCAATTCGCTACTGGCCACGGGTGCTTCAGGCAATATCTGCACAGATTTGGGTTTGCCGAGAATCCATATTGTGGCCTCTGTCTGGACATCATAGAAGACCCAGAGCACCTCGCTCATGAGTGTCCTCGGTTTGGAGCAGGATGTGCGACCGCCTTGGATCTCCATGCAATTCGCAGGAGATCGTGAGGCGTATGATATTTTCCACGGAATAGTGGCCTTTTTTGCTACCGAAATAGCGACCATCATCCGTGAGGCTCGAATGTACGAGCGTTTAATGGCGCCCAGATAAGGGCAATTTTTTCCCTCCCTACGAAGTAAGGCTTTGGCAGTTCCGTAGGGATTAAAGGGTTTCGAGGCGATAGGGGGGTTTTTTTTCGGTAGAAATCCGACATAACTTGTGGCACGGGCCATGATTATCTTTTTGAAGATTTTCTCCTCCTTGTTTCGCATAAAAAATCCGTGTTTTGCATATAAGCTGTCAAAGTGAGTGTTTGCGAAAAAAGTTCGGTTAAAGTTTAGCAAAGTTTTTATTTTATTTAGTTAAATAATTAAAACCATACCACCAAAGCGAAGCCACCTCAGCCGAAAAACACATACAGCACAGCGCATGGCGGCTTCGATTTTGAACGACTTGATACCAAGAGCAATTACTACAAAAGTCACGCACATACATCACATCGGAGCCGTAGTAACGCACGCCGGACAACGCTAGTTGTATATGAATATGATAACATTGACTATATTATATTGTATATGGAATTGATCCAGAATTCTCTCAGTTTTGTGCACTATTGAGCCTTTGGGTATTAATGATTTTTGTAACGGAAAATATTTGCAATATTCATTATCAAATAGTAAACAAAATATGCAAAAATTTAAGAGTAAAGATACGACTGTGAAAGCTTTGCTTCGGTGGTCATCTCATTTTATTAAGATATTGCAAATGACACTTATCACGATACTCATTATTTAATGTTATACATATTCTTTAACCTAACTTCATTCATATTTCTCTAATAACAAATCATAATATTGTAAACAAGATTCAAACAAATACAATAGAAAAACTTTCATTAAACTTTCCCTGATACTTAAGATTTTAGATAACGTGCATACTCTTACTATAACGTCCGCCCATTTGTCAAATCAATAAAAGTGTTAAACACATTCTGTCTTTTTGTCTATTTATTACATTATACTACAGGTATATTGTATCCTAGTTGCAACTACAATATTCACCATTTAACTTGATTCATCTTGATTGCGTTCAGTTGAGATAATAAACAAACTAAATCGTTTAAATCGCATTTTGCTATCAAAATATACTATAGTAAGTAGTAGTAAAGTCGTTTATAGTGCTCAGATACTACTAAAATGGGCGGAGCACAACTATCAGCACGGACATGCCTCTCGCACGTTCATGGAGTTTGCAGTTGTTCATATGGTAGAGTTAAAGTTGTTCATGCTATGCGGCTACGATGATGTTAAATTGGATGAACGCGTCAAGTATGTCGAAGTCGAAGTTGAAGACAAGGCGGATCGGAGTTCGGGCAGATTGGAGACTCAGTTGAGTAAGTGCAACACATACAACTTTAAAAATACATTAATAAATTTTGTTGAAACATAAATTTCATTTTCATTTTGTTTAATTCTATGAATCTCACATGTGCTTTAAAACATATCTATTCACGATTATCTATGAGTGTGTGTGTGTGTATTGTGTTTTTATGTTTGTATAGCGACGACATGATCCTTTTATATATACAAATTAAAACATTACGAGGCATTTATAGAGCTGAGTTATAGTAGGGAAAAAATGCATTCAACCTAGTAGATGAGTTGCCGACATTATTGTTGCCGAAGTTGGTGTTGCTGACTGCCGAAGCATAAAACTGAAACTGAGGGCGTTTTTTATAAACGCAATTTTCCGCCTTTTAATTTATCGTCGTCAGTGTCGTCGTCATTCTTCTTGTTGTTGTTGCTGCTGTTATTTATTTATTTTTTATAGTTTTAGTTGTTGTTCTGCCTTTCCATTGTCAAATTGCCCAGCCGAGCCATATAGAATATAAGGTACTTAGGGAGGGGTGAAGATTTGAGAAAATGTTTATTAAATTATATGCACTCCGCCTGTTTATGACGCAAAAATGGCGTCCCTTGATGAAGCTGTTCACAAAATGCTGCATCATGGCATTGTCAACATGCACTTGTAACTTCACCCTTCTCCCTTCGCCAATTCTTCCATTCACCCTTCACTCTTGAATGCACCCCACGCAAAATGAGCTCAAGCATTGGCAGTCAAGGATTAGCAATCCAAACCAATCCAATCCAATACAATCTTATGAAAGGTAAGTCAGTCAGTCAGGCAGTCAGCCATTGCTTGCATTACTATTGTATTGTATCAAGGGAATGGAATGATGCTTCACATGTCATGCGCACTCGAGCATGCTGAAAACAATAAATGGCGCCCTAATCTTCACATTTTGCACTCACACATTTTTCAAGTGGATTCACATTCTCCCACCCGCCACCTTTCTTTCTTCCCGACCTATCACTCATCATACTTACTTAAGGTAAACTCAACATTTGCTTAATTCACTCTACTCTGTGTGTCTTGGTCCATAACGTTCCGCTAGCTTATATACACATGTATTTGTAGTTCTTGACCACATATAGTATTCCCTCCCTCTCAACTAGCCTAAAGAGTTGCTATGTCTGCACATGAATTGCCAGGTCAGTCCAGTCCCTAACATTGTGTCTCAGCACGCTGTGTCGCAGCACTGTATGTGTACTGATTGATGACTTTCATTTGCCATTCGGACAGGGAGACATTAATATCAACAACGAAGGCAATGGCAATGGCAATAGCAACAGAGGCAGCAATCCTGCCTGGGCATGCATGCCAAATACACTGCTCTGCAACATTTGTTCGTCACCAACGTTACCAGCAACTACAGCGACATCCTCATCCCCATCAACAGCATCATCTTCGTCATCAGCATCATCAGAAGACCCTGTAGTTACGAGTTGCCGTCGTCTCATCTCTTAGCTTAGATGTATCGGGGCGTTACAATTGTGATGTGTTCGTTCGTAGGAACACCCAGGAATTCAAAGCATTTCATCAGCATACGTCGTCATCGTCAACGCAATAGTTGAGTGTGTGGACTTTGCAATCGAACGCGCGCTGAAGTGTCCCGGCATGAAGCCTTGGAGTACACGATGATGATGATGATGATGGCACGACTTACTCTCATAGTACGCTCAGCTGGTGAGTGTTTGCTCTGGTGAATTGTTACATTTGTCTTCTCGGCTGTAGCACATCACAAGCATATGAGCATCACCATGGCGATGGCAATGGACGGTAGACGATGAATAGTGGACGACTGGCAACTGTGTTGAAGGTTAAGGCTGTCCACTTTCCATTAGCATAATCACTTAGCTGAGCACTACATACAACTAGCTGAGCACTACATATGTACATATGTATATGGTATACTAGTAACTACGTATGCAAGTATGTGATCGAGTGTCTCTCTGAGACAAGATATGTACTTGTACTAGAACAATATATTTTTTGTTTTTCTCTTCATAGCTAAAATCAATTAAAAACAAACTCTTTACTCTCCACTCTCCACTTTTGACTCTTTATTCTTGTTTCTTTTCTTTTTTTAATTTAGTTGAGATCAAGCTGAGGTATAATGCCTAATAGAATGGCATACTGTCACATAATCCTTTGCTGTTTTCATATTCGCAGTCCAAGCAATGCCAAGAAACAACTCCATTGACTTTATAATCCGTTGAACTAATGGCACTAGCACTGGCACTGGTACCACCGACGACACCGGCATCACTACGACCCCATAAAGTAGACATCCAACCAACCAACCAAAAAGTGTGTGAGTGTCTCATCCGCCCCAGCAACATCAGCAGCATCCAGCGTCTTGGCAGCAGTTGCAACAGTCACACAAAGCCCATCAAATCATTACTCACACTCACTAATCCCGGAGTCCATTTGCGCGGCTCAACAAGAAAAATTACATTTGCAGCATTTAAAGATTTTGCGCATGGTCGTCTGTGCTACAACATGTTGCCATGTTGCCTGGCTGGCTGGCTAACTGGAGGACTGGCTGAATGGTGGCGGGTGCATCGGTATGGTTGCAAATAGAAAAGAAATTCATTTACTGCGCGCAACTCGTGTGCGAATAGATAAGAGTAGCAGCAGCCTCAGTGGCTGGGAAATTGGTGAAAAACTGTTTTAGGTGCTGGAGCAACTGCAATTGCAAGCACCAACAACATAGCTACCAACGCATTAGTGAAACACTCTACTCAACTCGACTCAACTCAGCTTGGTTAAGATCATATATATGCAGTTGTTGGCCAATGTTGGTTGGTGCATGCAACTCATCTTAGCATTGAAATTGAGTTGTTGCTCTTCCAAATGCGAGCGTGTGGCAAATGATGCTGCCGCTAAAACTGAAGCTGCTCCCATGTGGAAAGCCAACCAGGCAGCCAGTCAGCCAGCAACGCGTACTCATATGTGCCACACGTAATGGCGGCGCATTTATTTCCAGCTTTTGTTGGCGACGCGACGCATGCGTTTTTTGCAAAGATGCACCACACTTTGTTTTGCACATGGACCCAGGTCCATGATGCCATGATGAGTGTTGTTGAGTAAGTGTGTGTGTGAGTGCTGCTTAATCCATAAATGGAAATTAATGGTTTAAATATGAATGTAAGCATTGCCAGCATTGCATTCCTCATTGAATTTCCACTCTACCCTTCCTTCCTTCCTTCCACCATTTGAACACATGTGCAGCAATGCATCTTTACAGCAGCTCGTACATCTTTCATAGTATGTTAAGCGCTTACCGCGTTGATAGCTTACTAACGGTATATTCTAAGTGCCACTGCATTTTTAATCATGTATGGATGAGTGTGTGTGTACGAGTGTTTGATTGTGTTGGTTTCCTCCACAGACACTTTACATTCTATTACTCACTCTTTCTCACACACCGAAAGCAGAATAAAAATATTAAGACATAAATGTCATCAACAATGATAGTTGTGCTTTCTTTATTTTTCGCTTACTTATGGCAAGGTTTATTTGGCCTGCTGTTGATGCTACTTTTCCAATACTTTCCCCGGCACTTTTAGAGTTTTCAGATTTCTGTGTGTGTGTGTGTTTTGTATCTAAGAACAACAGTTGCAGATAGCGAAGGTGTTAAGCTGATGTGGTGGGCGTTTGGTGCTTGAGCGCAACTTTGACTTGACATAAAAGTCGCTTAAGTGTTTCGCATTTGGCTTTTTTAATCTCTCAAGAAACATTACTCAAAATACTCTACTCTTTTCATACTTTTGGCAAGGTAATTTCAATGACATTATTGCTTTTGTAACATTTCAACTACTGGAAACTTTAGGTCTATAAATCTCTAATATTTTATACCATCAACTTGCCCTAATATTTATTATTTATTTAATTCAGTTCTCCGATCACTGATAGTTTATAACAGCATGATGAAGAGAAATGAATTTATACATTGTTCTCAGTATTCAAGATAATGAGCTAAAATTTGGTACAGCCACATATGAGTTCTCTAATTATTGGATGATGTAGTCATTATACAATACAAAATGTTTTTTTATGTTCTCTTCGTTTAATCCAAAGTAGTTTGCCTTGTTTTACATTTAATTCTTAATTTCTTATTTCATTCAAACAGAATTTACAAGCAAAAATTGTCTCGTAATTAGTTATAGAAATCGTTTGTTCCCACTAGAAAATATCAGAAGTTTTCTTTTACCCCACATACACTTACTGCCAATATATAATATTCATGTCTTATGTATTTTCAATTAAAGGTGCCAGATTTTAATTTAAGGTACTATGATGACAGGACAACGCACTTTGGTTGGAATTTTTAGTTGATTGCGCGACAATGTAACAACAGCAATAATGACACCGATACTGATGCCGAAGCCGCTGATGTTGATGATGCTGATGATGATACGTTAATGAAGCCAACAATGCTTTAAATACCCACAATATAATCAGAGTCGATCACGCATACGCAAAGCACATACATACAGGCCGCACATATTCATGCCATATCCATACATATGTATGTATGCATGTACAAATATCTACATACACATGTAAAGATTATCGCCCACTAAACTATGCGCAATGAGCTTCATCTGCAATCAAGCCTAGTTCTGCCAACGCCAAAAGCATACACCTAGAGATGTTTTGCTTCATCGACTTCATTCCTGTTGAGTTGCTTTAGAATATTGCTGAGATCAGGTCATTTAGCGTCGCCTCTTTGTGCCTTGGTCCTTGCGACTTTCGCTCTACCAAGTTGCATAAGTGCATGTAAAAAATGATACCACAATTTATGGACGACATCTAATAGCGTTCACTTCACAACCACAGTTCAGATCGCTTTAGTTCGGTTCGGTTCGGCTAAGTTTAGTTAAAGTTTAGTTCATTTTAAATTAAAATGGTATTGGTTCTAGATGGGGTTCTTTGTAGAAATGTATCCACGATGCTGTAGCGTGCGCATCATAAAACATAATCAACTTCACATTCACGACGACAACAACGAAGACTACAATGAGCAACTTACACCACATAGTATAAGAGCGACAAAAGCGACAATTCACAACAATGTTATGCCATCAGCTCATCCTCCATCCTCCAAGGGACAACACTCCACCATTAACCAAAAGGTGTACTAGATACTACATAGATGAACAATGTTGTTGCTATAACTGATGCTGCTGCTGCTGCTGTTCCTGAACTATGAGATTAATTTTCAGTGATATTGTCATATTTAGTTGTCGCTCTTGACGCTTTTGTTGTTATGTTGTTTGCAATTTTTATCAACATTTTGATTCCATTAGCACAGACACACACACACTCACACACACAAGCAGACACAAATACACTCAACCATGCCTAAATGTGTCTCAACATTCATTTGCAACATGTTGTTTTCTGATTGGAATATTAGTCGATATTTTTTTGAATATTTATTGTTGCTGTTTTCTTTTTGTATAAAACGAAACTAATTTTCGTAATTTGTGTTTGAAATTATGTCCCATTGCTCTTCTTTTAGATACTTTATATGTTATTTTCATACTAATAAGCGACAGACATTTATCAGCATCGTCGAATGCACATTCATTTTTCAAAAAAAAAAAATTATAGTATATTTTGCACTCAATAAGCTGCCTGGATCCTCAGATCGTGGCAAACGTGTCGCTTCCGCTTCTGTGGTGACGCCCAGAGGTGTGGATTAATTCGATGCCATTTCATGTTTGGCAACCGTATCCATTCTATACTATACAAATGTTTAACTCAAGTCAATTGAGTTCAGTTTGGTTCGATTCGATTCAATTCTACTTTGTACCAAAGCTATGCTGAGTCTTTCTCTGTATTTGGGCGTAGGCGTTGCCAGTGGGCGTATTTGTTGGGTAAGCCGAGCCTAAGAACTAAGTTGCGCTCTCATTCGGCACAAATCATTTATCGTATTAGACGACGCATTTATGAATGAGGAAGACTTTATTGTCATTGATATTAATCATATTTTATGGCTTTCAAATTAGAAATTGTTACACAAAACAAACCAAAAATAGAGAACTAAAGAGAGATAAAAAGAAAGCCAAATGGTAATAAGTTAAACAAGAGAAGACACCATCATGGGTTTGACCGAACATTGCATACTTTCAACAATAAAAGATCTTTTGTAATGGAAATACGAGTATATGTCTTAAACAAATAATAAATAAAGCATAAATGAGTGCACTTCAAAATCTATCTACGTCTCAATAGTATGATAAAGTTTACATATTTTAAACTTGCTAAAGGGACGATTAAAATTTTCACAAAATTACAGGTCACACTCGAGCGGGCGAACTAATCAGTAAAAATGCAGCAACACCTTTTACAGGTTCTGAATCATCTATTGGCAGGAACACAGACATTGGAAAAATTTACTGAATGAAAATTCTAAATTACACTCTGAAAGGTTACATTGGTAATACCAAAGTCGTAATACTCTTCACGCTCCTGTGAATGAGCATACAGAATTATTATATTACTGATTTGGCTAACGTTTAGGGAAGAGTGAGTATTCATGCTGCATTTCAATATAGCAATAGATGGCGCTTAATATGTGACCAAACGAATGAAAGACGGATACAGCTAAATCGACTCATCTCGACGAATTGATCAAGAATATATATACTTTCTGGGGTCTCCGATGTCTCCTTCTGTGTGTTATAAACTTCTTGACATACTTATAATACTACTCAATGCGTGAATAGCATAATTAGTAGCTGACTTTTTGTAGCGTAAGGCTCATTTACACTTGGCGAGTTGGCAAGCTACAAGGCAGCGAATTCACTAATTGCCAGCGAACTTGCCCAGTTTAATCATATTGACTAGTTGCGAGTAGAGTATAAGCAAAACACCGAGAAAAATTGAAAACTGTCTTACTTTGCTCTCTGCATGTTAGTATTCTCACTCATACAGACTCTCTCTTATTTTCAAAGTGAATCACTATTGCGGAAGCTGAGAGTATTTCAGTTGATTCCAAAATGACTTGACAACTGAGCGAGTAGAAAGTATTATGTAAATTCATTACTTTTCAGCCTGTAAACTCGCAAAGTGTAAATGAGCCTTCAGCAACAAATAAAAATTCCCAGGTAAGTGGCAGCTTCAAGTTCATCTCATAAAATTGGGACTATCCCAACAAGCAACGACAGATTTTTTCATTAGCAGAGGAAACTCAGGGGCATAATCACCAGACCCGCACTACCGTGTAAAAAAAATCAGCATCTTACAAAAACACTATCGACCTGTGAGTGGTGATGTTATATTGGTCGAACCCCGCTTAGTTTTAAGCTTCCTAAGAGCGATTGAGCTGCAAGAAAATTCTTAGATACAAGTCCTTCAAAAAAAAAAAAAAATCAATGATGATCGATTTATAATTCACTCAACTTTGGAAATAGTAATTTACATTTCAAGGATAACCAATGTCAGTATTTTTACTCAAGAAGTCAATGGATAATCATAAGGAGAAGCGAGTCTAATTGTTACAATGTTAATTTATAATTTATGAGATCTATGTATGTTCCAAAAAGAAAAAGAAAAGACACATTTTACTTTCGTAAAAGACACAAGAAATCAAAAATTGTGTGTGGTTCAATCTATCTAAGTATATATTTGTTTAGGCCTTAAACTGTTTCTTTATAAATTTCTAGTTTATTACTCTTTACGTGTTCTGTATCATCGCTCAATGTTTGCATTTGTCATAGGGTGTTGACAATTTGTCAGAACTTAGGGCAAAAGTAAATATTATCTTATAGTAAATATTCGAATTTCGGGTATTTGGGTTTTTTCTTTATCATTTTTTGTTGAAAAATGGAAATTGAAAATTATCATTGACGATATGTTTACATGGAGCGCGTGTGTGAAAAGATTCACTGGAGATAGATAAACACATAAAGAGCATGTAAGTCTTGAATAAATAAAACAGAAATGTTTAAATTCTTTAGAAAACACAAAAAAGAAGAGACCTTTCCCAGTTCAGAATATATCACAATAAAAGAGAATAATTAAAATTTAAATTCAATTGGTAAAAAAAAAAATGTATTGTTCAATTTCACCAAAAAAGTTCGTTGCTTAAGTCTTTTGATTTTAGACCACACAAATTCACACAAGCATACACAAAGCATATAATTTTCAATATTGATTTCACTCATTTGCCAAAATGGAACAAGCCTGTTAACAATTTATACATTTTCCTGACCCCAAAACAAAACAACAAAAAAACACAACCGAAATCGAAAAATGGAAAAAAAAGGGGGAACTTGAAAAAAAAGCATTAAGCTAAAAGCAACACAATCGAAATTGAAGACCAGCCAGCAAACAGCCGTGGAAGGATGCGACGTACGCCTGTTCGCATTCAATAAATAAAATGTCAAAACAATAATGAAATGAATTATGGATGGCCATCAGAAGTGGCATCAGTGGCAGTGGCGACTCCACCAACAGCAGAAGCAGCATCATCGGCAGCATTGCAGGCGGCGTGGGTTTTGCCCCAACATTATATTATTGTACCACATCCTTTCCTTATGTTGCATTACATTGCATTGCATTGGATTGGATTGGATTGTGCCCGTGACGGTGGCAAGCAACGCATACTCAATTTGTTGTTTCATTTTTGCTTATTTATTGATTTCGTGCGTATGCGCAATCAGCGCCGCAACTTACCAAATGCGAATCGATTCTGAATCAGAAAAATAAAAACACATCTACAAACATCCATGATGATGTTGTAAGTGTATTTCAACTGAGCCAAGGACAGACGCACGAGTATAGTCTGAACTGGACTGGTCTGCAATGGATGAATGCTTAACGAAATCCGTTCGGCCCGAGGGCGTTCGTTATGAAAACGTTTGTACCGATTTACGAGAGATACTCGTTCACAAGAACTATGCTTCAATGTGCGTCTGCTGCTCTGAAGGAACCAACAATACCTTGGGATTCTCTTAACCTTAGCTATGACTAACCGTTGACACGCCACTGGAATACAATCAAAACTTTCGCTGCCATACGGAAAAAAGCAATTATTTTGATAAAAATGACCATTTACTGTCGTTTTGTGGATATTGGGGTGGAATTTATGTTATGTTTGCGCTGCATGCTCTGTTTTTGTAGTTGGTATGTGTATTATTGTTGTTCCTTAACTTTGCCAAAATATGTACACAAACAAAAATATACAAATCAGTACGAGTATATAAACAACAGACATTCACTACAAACAACTTTGTTATAATACACTTCACACTTGTACGATGTAATAAATGTATTATGTATGACTTTAGCAAAGCTTTTGTAAAACAAATAAATGTAAATCAGGAATCTCAAAAGAACAAGAACAGTTCAATGAAATGAATTTAAGTTAAAGTCCAACCATTTGTCAAACTTTCTATTTCTAGGCGAAATAGCTTAGTACAATCGATACGACCATCGTTCCTCAGTTTTCGAGAAACATTGATCAAGAGGACTCAGTGACAATAATCCAACTTAAAGAACATGTAAAACTTTAATAAAATAAACTGATCATTTAAATTCAAATGTCTTTCATCATTTCAGTTTGAATTTTAGACCCTCCGAACTTAATTAGAAATTGAGGCAGATACATTTTAACTACCTTTGATTTCCAGGAAAAACTATCTTTATTCATAAAATAAGTTTAAAAAATATATATTCTAACTTATGTGAAGTGTATATAAGTTTTGTTGAGACCCAAATATAAGTAGTTCTCATTTTTTTTATTGTTATGGATTATATATTGATTTGTTTTTTATAATCGAAATTGTTTGTTTCACCGTTGATCAAATTTTTAACTGGGTCAAGAGACTAACAACAACAACAGAAACATTATCAATAACGGAATAAAAAGTTCGTTAACTTTAGAAGGAGAAAATGATATGTGTGCAATGTAATCATTATTGGTAAAGTCAATAAGATTTATGCCTCCTCCATGTTCCACAATGTTGCACAAAATTTGTTACAAGACTTCCATAAGAATTTATTATAATTTTTATTTTATTTTATGATTTATATAATTTAAAATTTTATTTAAAACAAAATTCCTGTTAGAGTATTTTAGCATCAATTCATGAAATTTATTGGCGTACAAGTGGAACTGATTTGGATTGTTGTTATAAATTTGATTGAATGTAGAAGCAGAGATGTGCAAGTGAGAACAACAATGTTATAAATGAGAGCGATGTGTCCTTTCTTTCATGAAAAGTTTGTATATCTCTGATCGGAAGCGACATGAATGAGTCTAATAATATATTGAGAAATTTTTGATTTAGATTTTAGACAGAAATAAGGGAAAGTGCCAAGTCTGGTAAATATAACGCGTTAGGTTGGCATTAATCAATTAATTTTTTAATGATATTCATTTCTTTTTTTATGATGTTGGGATGAATCTCTTCGGACCTATACGACACCGTCGTGTCTACGTGTGTGGTGTCTCCACAAAACCTCCCTCCTCATCCTCTGGGCAGTATGCCTACTCCGGAATTTTTTTATGTATTACTTCAGAGTAGGCATCCTTTCAGCATTCTTCCACTGCCCTTAGAGGTCATTCTTCTGGTCTAGGTTCACTGCATAAATTAATTTGATTAAATTAAATTAATCTGGATTAATTTAAACATGACGAAATATTTAATCAACATTTTTGATTATAATTATTAATCAATATTTGATTAACATGATGAATTTGATGAATTTTAATTACAGAACATTTAGCTTTTGTTCATGGTAAAAAAATATGTTCAAGTCAGCAAATAGTTGTGTGTAGTTCAAAGTTAATTCAAATTTTTGATAAATAATTCAAAATTATAATCGATATATACGCGAAAATGAATACGCAGACATGGTAGCCCGGCAAATCATCAATACCCCATCACACACCTTTATTCCCATCAGCCACAAAGATTTTAAGAATCTCATTACCTGTCACTTTCGTACGAGGAAAGTGACGGAATGGAGGCAGTTTGTCCACCGGTACTCTTTCATCAACCCAACATCTGAAAAAATCTGCCTGCCTTCAAACCCACGTACTTACTGTAGATCATCTTCTGGACTCCTCTCAACACTTAGGGAGCATTAGAGCTTCCCTCTAATTCCTACCGCAACTCTTAAAAGTTCCATCATCCTTAAATATCTCCAACATATATAATAACTTTAAGAATATAAATTTAGGCCAAGGCCCTTTTACTCGTTAAAATTTGTATTAATTTAAGTTTATTAGATTTAATGTTGTTAAAAAAAATTAAATAAATAAATACAATCATAATCAAAACCAAATTGATTATGATTATTAATCATAAATCATTAATCAGATTAAATTTTTCGTCATATTTGAAGCAGAGTTTCAGCCTGCATGCGATGTTGATTGGTTTCAACAAACTTTTGACATGACACTTTCTAACAACAATTACCTGAAGCTACTTGTTTAAAATGCCATCTATTGAAAATCATTGAGACTTATTTTTAGACCAAAAAACCTATACATAATATTTGAATCTGAGTGTTGTTTTAATTAATTAATTTACAATATTTTTTATTTATATTTTTCATCAAGATCCAAGAATTATGCATACAAAAATCACTTTGACAACAAAATACTTCATATGATTAATTCTTATTGCGGTAATTTAACAAAACGGCACATTAAATGCAGTTAACCCACTTTGGTTAATGCCAGCGCAACTGGCCAACTGGAAACTTTGGCTGCACCGCCCTGTGCCACACCTCAATCAACAATACCGAATGACGACGGCGACAAACTGTTTTGGAATTTATTAAAAGAACAAAAAGGATAAGGGCATTCATTCACTACTCCAACTGCTACTGCTGCTGTTGCCTTTTGACGTGGCTTTAAATAAAATAAAAACAAAAATATTGTCCATTTGTCCACTGGCACCCGCAATTATCCATCATAAAAGGTATATTGAACCTCGGAGTTCGCAACAAGGAGTACAAAAGAGATAGGCAGATAACCGTGATCAACAGCAAATTGAAGAACATGGAACAACTTATGCGCGATATCAGAGCTTTTGATCAATGCAAATTTTTCGACTCTTGTGATACAAATGTTGCTGATATTGTTGCTGTTGTAGGTTGATCAAAAATATTTGCCTGACATGAATTTGACGTTCGCTTCGCCACCGTCTGACTTCATGGTCCTTATGTGTGTGTGTACACAGTGCCCAGAAAAATTATTATTAAATTCGATATAAATAATATTTTTTTAACCAAAAACAACACAACGGTTTGAGATCACGATCAATGAACGCGAAATGCGACTGATGCAACACGATCATACGAACAAGCGCGAATGTGCTTCGGCCCATCCATCCATCGATCCATTCAACCAAAGATTCATCCATCCATCCATCTATTCAACTAACCGATCGTCTGTCTCTCATATTCGCCTGTCGCTTGCTGATTAATAAAAGGCGGCTGCAAGTTGGTTGCATTTTTGGTAGCCCGCGGTGTTTAAAAAGAATACACACTCTTTACAAAAGAGAAGATACTCGCTCGTTGTAGCATCTGTCAAATTGAAGGCCCCTACCAAAGACGAAGAACAACGCAAAGGTTCAACTGCAGATCAACCTGTGTCACAGCTACAGCTAATTTTTTGTTTTAAGAAAAATGCGTTTTCATTCAAGTTTGTCACAGAAATAATTCTTAAAAATTACTAACTTCATTCATATGACCCTTTTCTATTCTTTTTTGTTGTATTTCTGTTTTTTTAGGATCTATGGGGCTTTTCAATACCCACTTTCTTTCTTTCTCGATATTTTTCTACATGCGTAAAAGCACAGCATGTAGGCATCATTGTATTAATATATGTATGTGCACCTAAGTGTGTGTGAATGCATATAAATTATATTCTTAAATAACTCAAGTCAACTGCATTTATGACCAGGCCATATCACATCATATCGATCTGACGTCAATTTTGATAAGCGAGCCAACGATCGAACGAACAACGAACGATTATTATTGTTATTATTGTTATTATTAGCAACGTGCATATTTCTCTACAATGCCAGAATAATAATAATAATAACAACAACAAAAACATCAGGACCAAAAGCGACAATAAGAAAATCAAGTTAAGAGGGGAAGATAAAAAGAAAAAGAAAAAAAAAGAAAGGGTACAAGGAAAATCCCTTCAAGCTATTTTTTGACTGAAAATAACAGCAGAAGCCACGGATATCAGCCACAATCGACATATGCAAAAATTCCTCATCCACACACACACACAGATACACACACCCATACATTGTATATTCTACTCAAACTTACAAAAATAAAAAAAAAATAAATAAAAAAAGAATGATTAAAATTATGCAAAAATTATGCGATGCATAAAATTTATAGCCATAGTGGACAGTGGGTTGATGTAATGCAAAAAAGGAGTAGTTGTTTTAGTTATTTTATTACCCATGCAAAAAAATACAAATAACTGAGACCCGTACCTGCTTTGCATGGGTGCATTAGACAGGTATTTTCCAATTTCTATTTCTTCATCAGTTTCATCATTCTAAAACAAATAATGTACTATGTTTGCGTTCCTTGTTCTACGAAATCAGTCGTTCATAATTGATTTAAACTACTTTAATATCATTTATTTAAAACAAACTTCGTATTATATTGTCTTGAAAACCTTTCGGATGAAATTCTTTAAATGACAGTGGACACCGTATCAAAATCCGTTGCGTGGCTTAGAAGTAATCAGTATTCAAAATTTCTGGAATTTTGACTTTGCTTTATACTGTGTAATGATGGTCATAATGATTTTCAAATAAGCCTGACATTCTCGGATATTCTGTAATCTGTCATCATCTTTTCCAGTTGAATCGTAGAACCAATTAAATATTTATTTATTTATAATTATAATATTTAGACTGTATGCTTATAGTTAAACTTAAGTTACAGGAAAGGAACAGCCATATCTATGGGCCCAAATAAATATATACTAATGAATTGTTCCAATTACTCGAGAGTAGATTAAAAGTTTTGTTAGTTTGTTTTGGAATTTATTACAATCGTTTTTGGTCTGGCACAATTTCACGAATCTTGTTGGTTTCAATAAATAGCTGCCTTGCAGATTTCATTACCATCTTTCCGTTAAATGTGACCTATTCAACGAAATTATTTGTTGATTAGATCGATGATTAGTGCGAGGCCTTAAAATTCATAGTGATCAAGGTCTAGGCTATCGATATGGTGTCTGAATCTAAGAATAATCCAAACCAAGCATTACAATGGGCCGTAAAGCCACTGGGTCAACTGGCCCATATGACAAGCAGCCTGCCTATGGATATGCTTAAGAAAACATGTAAAATTATGATAATTTTTCGCATCTGAAATGCGTTGTTAAAGTTATTTGCAGAAAAACTTTTATCAATTCAAATAGAATAGATCGATTCGTCATGTCGATAAAGAATATTCAAAATATATATCTAAACTTTATTTAATTTTGAAATATTAAATATAAAGAATCAAACCAATGTGCTTCACTATTATATTGTACTGGATGTCTGCCACTCAGACATCCAGCCTTGGCATAGTCATCGGACGACCACCGATTGCTCGATTGATTTGCGCCACTTGTAAAGCCCTCCACCTTCATGAATCTAAGATGCTGATGCAATTGCGTCTGTTGCTTCTACTACTGCTGCCGCCTGCAGTTGAACTTGCTCGCAATCGATTTGAAGAATAGATAAAAATTGACGTTTTGATCGATATTTATTGTTAGCATAATGCATGGAGCTTCCATACTAGTACAATACACGTATATACAAAAATGTACATTTTTGAACATGTTTCATATTTTTTTTCAAGCACAATTTAAGCGTTGCTTTTGTTCCCCAGAAATGTCCTGCAGTGGTCTGAGTTTTGGCTATGTGGTATAGCGATGAGGAGAACAGAAGGTCTAATCTCTGTTGATCTATGACAGAAGCTTTGTGAAATCCAAAAGAGGCGTGTATGATTAAAGATTTCAATTTTATTAGGGCCAGCGACAGCAAAGGGCGTGTATCTTGTAACTTGTTGATATTACATTGAGTTGCAAGAGTTCATTGTTGTAAATGTTGAAGTAATAAAATTTACAAAATTTGTTAATATCTAAACATTGTTTTCATATGTGTAGTAGTAAATGTTTCATCACTTGTTGCATGCAAATTTTATGTCTCCTCTTTATTTGTGTTTTATTTTTAGCTTCATGTTTCTCTCTTTTGTGTCTTTAGTTTATTTGGATTGCTTTTGTTTCGTTGTTGTTGGTACACTCTTTACTTTTTTTTTTCTGGTACATTTGTAGTAATCACTTGTTATCGAAACATTTGGACATTTTAAAAGGTCATAACTTAAAACCTTATCGCCGCCAACGAAAAAAAAAGTCACACAGGCTCACACACACACATGTCCAATACTCAGACAGGATAATGCCATGTGAAGATATCACACAGATATGCACACACACACACACACACTCAAACACAAATTGAGTGCATTTTACTGGCAATGTAGCAAAAGAGACCAGCAAACAGCGACCAGTTGCGACAAAACACGCACGCAATGCGCACGCAAATGGTAACAACAATCCAATGATCTGAGGAGTCTCGTCTCTTGTTTTATGGGTCCGGGGTACACTTGAGTTATGTAAACCGAACCAAAATGCTGGACAAAAGTAATGGCGTCGAAAAATGCCATTACATTCCATTGAGCCTGAGTGATAAACCGCTCCAATCCAACATAACAGAGAACGACCCATGCACACAGGAAGCAATGGGAAGGGCAACGAAGTTTAGGAGAAGGTTCCGTCACTAAAGTGCAGAGATAAGCATTGAACAGAAAAAAATGAAAGAGAAGGAAGAAACACATACAACTAACATGTCAAAAATCCGGCAACCATATGATGATGATGATCGTCATGATGTTCATGTTCATCATCAACCCATGCTGATCCTCACTCATTAAAAGTCTTAATGTGCGCGGGTGGCGTCACTAAACGATCTAGTCCTGCCACCACTGAGTTCATGAGTCATACACACACAAAATATTGTAAATAATATGAGTCGGCATAGTCACTTGCATCCTGACTTTATGTCATTTTGATTGTAAGGACGTGATTTGTGCTCAGCTCAATGTCGTCGTAGTCAAAAGTAACATCGTCTTCATTGCAGGCCGGCCGTCCGGCCTTCGCCTTATGCACTCAACTCAAAGTTGCAACGTGCCGCACATACCCGCATGTTTTTGGCCATGTTTGTATATATAAATATATTTTTATAAAGGTGCTGCTGAGTTGGTGTTGCTGCGTGTGGCATTTACCGACCTAATTCAACTGACTGCCAGCCAAACCAAACGTGGCCTTGCGCTTGAGACGTTGCCAAAGTTGGCTTTGGCTCATTGTTATGCGGATTGTGATTTCCTCGAATTGATTACACTTCCTTGATTAAATTGTATTTATGCCGAATTATGTCAAAAATTGCGGCAAAAGTTAATAAATTTAAGTTACCTTCGCTACTCGTTGAATACTATGGAATGGACTCAAATGGATCATGAAATTTGAATTACTGATTCACATTATGAAAGATACAGTCTAATAAACAAACTTATATTGTAATAAAAATAATAATATTGATTGAACCAAAAAGTAAATATGCCGCCTGCAATGCAATGATCAACTTTAAGAAATCTATCTGTCTATCTAAAGTCTATTGAAGGGAACTAATGAAGCGTATAAGTGACTAGAGTGTATTTTTCAAGGGCCAATCCTATACATATACATACTTAGGTTGAGCCCGGCTTAGCATTATCAGCGAGCGCATATCAACGCAATTACTTTCATTTCTATTTGGGAAAATCATCTCGATGTAAAAGGTAAGGAAAAAATAATAATAATAAAGAAAAAAATGTCTCTAAAATGCGCCCAAAGACAACGAAATGACATTTGTTGTTGCTTTTTATTGTTACTTCTATTATATTTGAGGCTATTTACCTAGAAAAAAGATACTACACTCATCTACAATCTCATCTACTACACAATACTATTGTACAATCCACCAACTCACTCAATGCCCTGTGTTTTGTTGACAATTTTCGTTTCTTATTCATTTAGTAGTATATTGTGTTTTCCTATTTTCTATGAAAAAGAGCCCTTTTCTCTTAGGCCTTTGATGATGTTGTACGAGTAGTTGTTGTTGCTGTTGCCGTTGCCCTTTGAGGCAATGACAAACATGAAATTTATGACAATAGTTAAACAGGTAACAGTTCATTTGGTCGTGCCCTTTTCACTGTCAATGGTACACACAGATACATAGATGCCTATCAACTTCTCTTAACAATCGCCGTAGCCGTCGTTGTCGCCATCTCCATTGGCAACAACCACACATGACTCATCAAATTAGGCGCAGAGTAACTAAAGCATTTAGATATGTTCGAGTTCATACATACGTGTACATATTTCTATCCATCCAGATATGCACATACCATACATAAAAAGCATATCCCAAAACCATAAGGATTAACATTTGAAAAATTACCACTTGGTATCAATAAAGATTTGTATATCTAGAATTTGTTTTTTTTTTTTTTTTTGTTGTTGTTCCCCCATCGACCAAGAGGGAAAGGGAGAAGAGAGTATGGTATGGTTTATATCTAAAGGTTCTACAAAAGTGAGCGTATCATTTTACAAACATTGAATGAACCTTTGTAGTACTGAAATGACTATCTATCTAAATACATAGTTTGCCTTATGAAAACACACAGTTGGAATCACTTGACTCTCAGTTATGTGTTGTTCTTTTTGTTTTTCTTTTATTTCATTTGAAATGATATGGAAAAAGTAATCTACAATATTTTTGAAGCCTTGGGAAATTCTTGCTGGATTTTAAGGAAGGGCAGACCACCCTTGTTTGAATTCCAATGTTTTTAATTAATTAGTGACATTTGTCATTAGATTTTTTATATCATAAAAAAAACATATGAAGTTTGTGGACAACAAAGGAAATGCTATATGAAAATCTTGTATTCGGAAAGTAATCTGATTAGGGGAAGTACAAAGATTTAAGCAAATAAAAGTGGTATATTTTTAAACTTACATATTTAATAAAGAGATCAAGGGAAATTAGTCTGAAGATCCTTGTTTCTCTACTTTACCTCATGAAAGTTACTTACATGTATGGTTTTACCTATGAGCAACTTGAATAAAAGCCCCAAACCCTAATTAGTATATACGAGGATCGATCAATGAGTCTTTAGAGAGAGATCGTGCTCTTCTTTTTTTAAGTTTAGACCATCAAAACCAGCTGTTGAAGTCTCAGTAATATGGACCAAGTGGTTTTATTTTTATAGTCAATTGAAGCAACTAACTTTCGTGTATTGGAAAAAAGGGAGTTTCGTGCGGTGATTAAGCCATTTTTTAAAAGGCTTTACACCGAAAGAAATCAAAGCTGAGTTGGGTGAAGTTCATGACATACAAACTCCATTCTTATTAGATTTAATTTAGCTGCCTCCTGTTTCCTATGAGCACAATCTGCCAATAATATTCATGATTTTACAATTATTGTATTTCATTTTTTCATTCATTCATTGCTCAAGGTCCACACTAATAAAAACATTGACACTTCTTTCACTTGAAAAATCATGCATTTTTATAGAAAGTACTATATATATAAAAAATATATACAATTGTAATGGAGGTGATATCAATCATATCAATTGATTTATCAAAAGAAATACAATATAATTTAATTTATGATTGCTGGTTACCGGTTGCTAAAATATTAAATGAAATTTTAAGTTTTAAGAAAGCTAAGAAAACATTTCAATTTTATAAAATCAAGCTGTTTGCTTGATTCCTGTTCCTCTCGTTGGGCTACTACCATCATCAAAATTTCATATCGACATTATTAATAAAACTGCGGGGCAGCAAATGGTTTCCACTTGCATCCTGCACCTTCTTCAACATCTTAAAGATGTTTACAGTTAGTCGCGCAATTATTCGTTCAATTTACAGGAAGCTTTTTGTCGTTGCTGTTGCTGATGTTCGATTGGCGATAATCCGACACCACAAAAATGCGTACGTTAATTACACATTCTCAAAAAACATTTAACCAAACATTGCTGCGATCTTTCGATTCTGTACCCGTTCTTGGCTGTCAATGCCCCTGCCCCATTCAGTGTGCGCATCACTCAAGTCTCAAAAGTCTCAGAAGCCTCAGTTCAGTGCAATCTGACCATGCCTGACGGCAGATTATGCTGATCGCATAAATGATGGAATCACAGTGATGCCAGCAATCGGAGCGATCATGACGAAGTTGCTATGGCCAAGTCGTAGTAAGAGAACTTGGAACGACAGACAGCATTTGAGGTTTGATCGATTAAGGCAACGACAACGAAGGAAATGCAGTAACAGCAAACGAAAAGATACTTATATACAAAACCCACTTGATTGAAAGCTTGCAAATTGTATGTGAAATCAAAAGGAAATTGAACTGGAACTAAGTTGAGTTGCGCTGAGTTCATATACCAAACGAGACACAATAAATCGTGTTCGGCGAGAGAGTAGCCTTGTAATCTAGACATTTTTATTTGGGTTCAATTTTCGAATGATTCATGCGACTGGCTCATTGTCACTTGGTTAACTTGCAACGATGACAACGGCGACAGGCAAACCATCTTAAAGCGGTTGATAGCAATATACATATAGACAAACGGAAAGAGGGGCTGGATAGTATGGTAAGAGGAATCACCCACCTAACTGGATGCGTATACAAGTACATACATACGTGTATATGTGACTTTGGGTCGGTATTATAGCAAGCGTTTTGACACTTTTCTTTCATAAGTCGTAAATTCGCAAGGCGTCACTAAAGAAGAAACGCCGCCATGCAAAAGACATTCACAATCACATATCAGACAACCATGTATGATGACTCGTTATGCGCAGACACTGCTATATGTACGTATGTGCCTATATGAAGTATGTAGAACTTGCAAGTATGCTTCTACCGGGCTACGGGTGTGTATTTGTATTTCAGATCAGGTTGCTAGAAATGAATGCGGCTGCATGCTTTATCTAAACGTTGATCTTTAATTAATGCTCGATAAATAATCACAGCAAATGGTTGAATGTCATTATGAACGCTTGTTTCCAGCGCTTTAAGCAAACAAATAGACAACACACCAAAGGATTGGACACATACTTACTAGCTGACCAAACCCAAGGCTTGCCAGAGATTCCACATAGACAATGTTCTTACTATGCGCGATAATCGAACACCTGAACAGGAAGAGTTGTGTAATGGGTGATGTAGGCGATTCTTTTACCGATTATATACTTAAATATATTTATTCAAAAATTTTAACAAAAAAAACGAACAGAAAGGAGAATCAAATATTTATTAATTATTTTGCAAAATTCTTTATTGATTAACAGAGCAATCAAATCAACGAAAGGTGAAAAGTATTAAGTACTATTGTACATAAGATTTCAAAGTTAATTAAAAAATTCAACATTGTTAATTATTTGAAATAAAATAATTATGCTAAGTGAAACAGAACAGAACCGAACAGAAGAGAATACAACCCAAATCACTCAAACCAATTTCATCATCATCATCAACAGTTGAGGTAAAATCATCGAAGCAGAACTCTTTGGATTAAGTCTCAAGAACCAGGAGAGTAGAGTTGCATGAAAGAAACAAAAATCCGCTTAAATGAATATTTTGGACTTGAATACGTTTACGCTCTCTCTCCGCCTTGTACCTTTGAATTTCATCGTCCATTCGCTCGATCGTTCGGTTCGTTAATTTTAAATGATTCTTTTATTTATTTACACACATTATTTTCTTGTTTTAACTTCATTTTTTGGGATGAGCTGCCTTGCGCTAAGCGAACCCCCGCCTGGTTTTTCACAAAAGACCGAAAGAGATCAGGTAAAGTCAAGAACCTTTCCAAACAAAAATTCAGTGACAGGGCGCGCTAAGGGCAAAATTGTATCATTCTTAAGAGACACCCAGAAACAGAGAGAGACCAAAAGAGAGAGTACTACACTACCATACATTGAATCTGGTTTAACTTAGTCCAGTTCGAATTGAATGCGCCACACTGAGCACCGCGCCATTTATCTTAAGCCACTAAGTGCTCCATGTGGCGTTACTTTCATTCGTGATTAATTTGGTTAAATTTGTAAAGTAATAAAAACAAAAAACAAAAAAAAAGGGAAATAAATTTGGAAATAAAAGAATAACAACTGAAATTCTGAAACAAAGTCATAAAAATAACACCCAAAAAAAGAAAAGAAACGAAATAAAATTATATGAAATGCATTAAGTGAAATTTTTGAATATGTTCATTCTTTTTTTGGGGGCGAACAAATTTAGGGCGCCAAAAAGCACACTTTATTGTCAGCGGGGGTAAATGTTGTCTGTTAAATGTGCGTTAAAGGAGTTGATGGACCTACTCGATTATCACAATCATAATGTTCTGATGGTGATGGTAAAGTGATAGTGATGATGATGATGTGCTCAATTTCAATTTTATTATTTGATTAGTACTAACTTGTATGTATTGTTAACACACACAAACACACACACACACCCTTTTTGCATGTCATGCTACTTTTTGTTGTTTGGCATTTATTTTATTGTTTTTATTTTCTGTTAATTATGATCAAATTGTTGTTACGCCCACCTTCAATTACATTCAAAATGAGTTGAGAGATGAGGGATTATAACTAACGACTTAACAACGATGATGATGATTATGATGTTCATAAAGATGGTGTTTCTGATGCTACTGTGTGTGCGCGCGCACCTTTTACTACAATAATTTATTGATAAAAATTAATAATAATAAACATTTTTATAGACAAAAAGAAGATTATCGTACACCATAGATTTCACGTTTGTGCCTAATTCACATGTCACGATCATATAAAAAAGCATGGTGCAGATTATTGCGATAAATGGCTTAAAAGTTTGACAGCAATTACACCAAAAAAACAACCTGCTATTATTGCAAGTAAAGAGTGAAAAATTTACAATAAAAAAAAATTTAAACATCATTTACTTAGGTTGACCTACCAGCAACAAGTGAAGAGACTTCAAAATTCAAGTCTCAAGACCCTAGACCCAAGACAGGTAGCGGCAAACAACTGGCGTAAAACGTGCCTCAATTGACCACGTTATCATCAGCAGAAGCAACAACAACAACAGCAGCAGTAGCAGCAATAATAACAAACGAGAGCAACATTTAAATGTTGTTTGTTGATGTTCAGCTACCGCGCAAATGAAATTAAATTAACAACACCAGCAACATCAACATCAACAATTTAACAACTTTGCGCATGCGCTCTCATGCTTCATACTAGTATGGTATATCAAATGTTGTAGTTAGATACTTGTTAAGCTTTACAACATCCAAAGCACTCACTCACAGACTCACAAAAGCAAAAGATGCCAGGCCTAGTAAACAGACAACAACTGACAGAATTTCATCGAGTACAGAGTGAGTGAGTTCCAACCGACCCAATGAATATCTGAATGACTTGACTAACTTGACTGACTGACTTGACTGACTGACTGACTAAGTGAGCCAGCAACGACGACCACGTAGCATCCAATCAGCCGCGTACAATCTTAATGGGGAAATTATTATTGTATTGTACTAATAAACAGAGTAAACACGGTTTTGCCCTTTCAATCCAAAGCCGCAGACACGCTTTAAAATTGTTTTTCAACTGTTTTTTTTTTTATTCTTTTATGTTTTTTGAATTTGAAGCCAAAAGTTCCGCTTTGGTTAAGAACGAACTTTATATACTTACTTCATACATAAATTGCTTTAAAGAACTAATGCTCATTATTAGGTAATCGCATTATAAGCGCTACGCAATATAATCATTAATAAATAACTACATATTGGAGCAATCAAAAAATGAAGGAAAAAAAAAGAAAAGATTATTACCTCTTCTTATTAATTGAGAATAAAGAAAATAGAAAGAAATGAAGTCCAATTTCGATCATTAATAGCGTGCGATTTCAATTAAATTGTTAGTCTCGTAAATTTATAGTATAGTACGAGTATAGTATGGAATGAAAAAGCAGAGCATAACTGGTAAAGGGAAATTAATCTGTATGAAGTGAGTTGGGCATGAAATGTTTGAAAGTTATCAAAAGAATTATGTAACAGTTAAGAAGAAAAATACTGTCAAAAATAAGTTTTAATCCGGAAAAATTTCAATGCAGAACAGGTTCATAGACTTTTCGATTTTCGTGCTGTAGAAACCTTTTAAATAACTGCTTAACAACGAAAAAAAAAACAAGAATAGCAGAGAAGAAGAACCTGTAGACAAAAACCAAAAAATGTGCAATTGCTACCTTCTCAATACATGTAATTTGAAATTATTGATGATTTGATTAAATAACTTGATGCCGCCTGGAATAAGTAGTGCATGTAAACTTTGGATAGATTGGCTTCAGCGGAACACACACTTTTAATGGGTAAAGTGTTGAACTTATCTCAATTGTTATAGCAGCAGTAGGATTATAAACACTAACTCTTTCCACCTAGTTGGCGCCTATACGGCGGCATTAAACTATCATATAAGGTTCGATCATCCACACTAATTACTTTTAAGTTTGAAAACATAGGAAAATAGTAGTTATAATATTTTCAAACCATTTAACTAGAGCGGCTAGTTTTGCATTGGTGAATAGCTTAGTGTTTAGAAGACTTCTAAAAGAAATAATCGGGAAGGAAACAATGAATTTTCGGAAAGTTAAAATAAAGAGATTTTTCTTTATTAAGCAAGCTCTCTATGTGGCCACGAATCCATGGATAAGAAGTATTAGAGCTTTCTCTACTCGCTTTATATGGCAGACATTCCAACGATTGACTCAGATGAAGCCACCATCGCTACTTATGCAGCTGACACAGCTGTCCTAGTAAACTCTTTCTCAGGAATCATCTGAGCTATTACAGGATTTCTTGCAAAGATTCCACACCGGGAACATTGGAAAATGCGTAAAAATCAACGAAATGCACATTGAGGAGTGGCTGTTGTCCAGTTGTCAACTTTGATTCCAGTATCGTCCCGCAGGTAGACCAAGTCCTTAACCTCGGACTGATCGTAGACAAACGCCTCACATAGCGAGCTCACATTAAAGCCATAACCGCATGCTGTAATGCAAAGTTGCGTAGGCTTGGTTGGTTGCTACTGCCGTACAGTAAATTCTCGCTTAACAACAGGATGACAATTTAGAGTAGTGGCCCCTGTTTGGCGTTATGTGATCAAATCTGGAGTACCGCAGCGAGTTGAAACCTCTCGCCAATTATCTGAAGCTCCTTGGTTTGTGCGCAATACCTTTTTGCACAAAGACTTAAAAGTGACTACGGTGTGCGACGATGTCCTTCTAAAGAGTAAACGTCATCGGTAAAGACTGCAAAGTCACCCAAACCGCCTGGCGGCTGCCCTCACTGATGGCGTGAGTCGAAGCCGAAAGTCAACAGAAGGTCACCATCTAGTTGACTATACAGTGGGATATAATCGTCTCCATGTCACTATTCTATAAAATCTTAAAAATATTGTATGCTTTTTTGCAACAATATTAAATATATATATATAATATTAACTTGAAAAAAAAGATATTTCTTTATAAAGAAATAGTTTATCGAATAAAAATATATAATACAATTATTCCAAAATTGATGGTGGCGACAGCGAAATACTAGCTCATAGAAGCCGAAAGGTACGATCTATTGAGTATGACTCCGATGATAACGAGAGGACGAGAGAAAATGATGAATAAGATCGCTATTACAGAGAGCGATCACAAGCCTGATGAAATCAATTTTCTTATAGGTTCACAAATTTCAGCCAATATTTATAAGCTAATTCGATTTTTAATACTACTACTTATAAGCCACCTTGCTGATGAAATAATAAATTAAGCAAATAGTTATATTATCTTAACTTATTATGAAAATATAAATTCAGAGAGTCTTATTTGTCCTGATTTATCAGTTACATTTATAACAAAAACTATTGCACAAAAATCCCCAGGAACAAGGTTACTACATAATCATTGAATGATATTATTATGATCATGAAATGCCACATGATTGGGATTATAAAATCTATTGTAATAGGAAAGGTATTCCGGCATTTATGAAAGAGTTAAAGTTTGGTGAGCAGGACCTTTGTCTTATAGATGAAAAATAAAAAAACATAACGTTCTTAGTTTGGAAAGCAAAAGAATCGTCTTACTTAAGTAAGTAGAATGACATAGGAATAATTAAACGAGGAGAAATAAATAGTATGGTGGACACCAGCTACACAAATTCCATGTGTGTGCGTTGATCATCATATTATTTTTGTTATTTAATTTTTATAACTAATTTATATTTATTACACTATTAAACTAGTATTTTTAATGAAAAATCTTTTATATAAACGTGCTCGTGCAATGATCATCTAACAACAACTTTCTAAAGTAGCTGACTTCTCATAGCGAAGATGACGCGGATTGGCTTGTAGGTCTTATGAAAATTTGATCGGAGTACAAAGGGTTAATAAACTTAGCTGAATATTTCCTTTTTCAGAGAGAGGACCACATTGGAATTCATTAAAATTTCTTCTTTATCATCATCACTTTCATGAACGCTCTCCTTAATCACAACATATAAGGACAAGTACTATATTCCGAAAAAAAAACTTAACTATATATACCCCGTTCAACCAATAAGAATATGTAATATTTCAATTGTACTTAAAATTGGAATTTTTTGGTAGAAAACAAAATTCAATATAAAATATGTATGACTTACCTTGTGTTTAGAAATAATTATATATTCTTGAGGTTACGAAATTATCCACATAATTGAGTGTAACTGAAATAAAAGTAAGAAATATATTTTTTTATTAACATTTCTAAAAACATGTAAAATAATGAATGAAATTAAGTTGCTATCATGTAGTGGAACTTCACTTCTTTTAAACCTTAAAATATAAGAGAAAATGTTTTATTCCAAATCGAAAAATGGATTTCCTGCTTGACATTATCAGAAACATGACAAGTCACTTTTAAAAAATATATCCCAAAATATAATGTAGATCTTAAAATGTCTGGTGACCAAACAGAGGCCTAAGGAAAAACAAACCATGCAGATTCATATATTCAAGCTTGTCAAGAAAATATTTTACGGTAGAAGTTTAAAATGTGTTTTTTTTTTTTTTACATACACAATAATTTAGGAATAATGGCAAAAGATTTTGTATTCAAAGTACTGGCTCTCGCTTTCTACACATTTTGTCCATCTTTCAAGTAATAGATGCCATTCCAAAAGAAAGTTTCATCCTTCATCGAAATCCATTCACCAAGCCATTCTTTCACTTCAACGAATGTTGTGAAATGCTGCTCAGCCTGTGCGTGTCCGATCGATGAAAACAAATGACAATCTGAAGGAGCCAAGTCTGGTGAATACGGCGGGTGGGGTAAGAGTTCCCAAACAAGGGCGTAAATTGTGTATTTGACCAGATTGGCCGAATGTGCACGAGGGCTTTCATGCTGGAAAAGGACTGAATTCGCGTGGAACTCATTTTGTATATTTTTCATGGATCTCAGGCGATCGGAAAGGCTTTCTGAGTGACATTCAATTGCTCCACTAACATTTTTTTATCGTCTGCATCCAATAATCCTTTCAATTGGACATTTTCCAACTTTCTTTGTTGATTTTTGACTTTGAAATCATTACTTTTGAATTGTTCAAACCAGCGTTCGTAAGTATTGACGATTGGAGCAACCTTGCCGTAAAGTTCGACAAGAATTCGATGACTTTCCGATGCTGTTTTCTTTTGATTAAACAACAAAATCAGCACTTGCCGCAAATGCTCTGTATTGCCTTCAAATGTCAACATGTTTTCCATTTAACCTGTAAACAAAGAAACGTGTAGCGGGTGATCATACCTACAAAATATCACCTTAGGTTTGACATAAAAGTTAAAGAGCTTTGTGAGCTATCTCTTTGAAGAAAAACGACATTTTAAACTTCTACACTTGCTATATATACTTTGTTGACAAGCCGTTTTCTATTATCATGGCTGTGACATATATTACCACAAACTGAATATACCCTTTCATTCATAAATACGTAATATAAATAAATAAATGCAGGAATTTTGAATAGTTTTGTTAGAGGCATTTAATTGCATAGTTGGAGGACAGCATGGCTCATTATCTTGTAAAAACTGATTGCTATCAAAAAATAAATAAACTGCTTTAAGTATTGATGTTGAATTATTGTAGTTCATACATTGTACATGTATTATTGGAGATCTGCCATTTTGGGCAATGACCGCGAATTTAAAACATTAAAAATACACGTACTAAGTATTAAGTTGAGGTGTATAAGGCACGCGGATTGGCCTTAAGTGCTTTCAGATTTAAATCAAAAACACACGCAATACCGATGCCACTACCGATGAACATAGTAAACCGACAAGATGTACAAATTTATGTTCATTTGTTCGATCGATTCAGAACTCGAACTCGAAACTTCATGCCACGCATGCCATAACATAATATGGCGTTTAGACAATCGTTGCAACGACAGGAGTGTGTCGGCAAAATACGAATGAGAGTATCTTATCAAATTGGCCAAGAATTTGACGGCATTTGCCAGAATGTTCACACACTTACACACAATCCGAAGCAGAGAACAATTTGAATGTCGGTTTGGTTGCAATTTGCCTGTGTGTCGCTAATAGCGCGTGTTAAATCATGTTGCCACATTCCAATGGCAACGACACCAACCAAGTAAATGCCAACAAATGCGTGTATACCGCACCTGCCTGCCTGCACTACACAGACTATGGTATGGCAGAACCAACCACCCTTCTTGGCCTCCAATCTGACATTCTCAACTGTCAATTGTTAAATTTATTGCATATGTACGCATGTACATATGAGCCACCCCTGCATTCCACTTTGTGCTAACACAACAACCAGCAACCAGAACCACAACAATTTACCACTAAACATGTCATTGCGCATACGCCGCATTGGACACAACTGAGTTTCAACTTGCACTCTCTTTGGTTAATTTGTCTTACACTTTATTCAAATAATCAACTGCCAACTAAGACTGACACACAGACGGACTGAGTGACTGCTCGGTACGCCCACAAATTAACACCCGCCTACTTGCACACGAAGCAAAATGAACATAAAATTATAACAAATTATGGTAATTTACTGTTTAAAGTGATAAACTTTTTTTATTATTATTATTATTATTATGCGTTTTGTTCATTTCGTTCAGTTCAGTTAAGTTTATTTCATTTCGTTTCGTTTGTCTTTCGGTTCTGGAGAAGCCACAGTAATAAATCCTCATAAGAATCTTCTTTTGGTCCTTTGTTCATCAACTGCAAATCAATGAAAACCTCTAATTTTGTGTGAATTTTATTGCCATCTTACAACTCACAAAACGCAAATAACTCGGTACGGCAAGAAAACAACCGAACAACAAACATTAAGTCAGACTTGAAACAACTCAAGTGATCATACAATTATTTGTTGAACAGTGACGTTGTCATAATCAAGTAATATGGAAATGACTAAGGGATTCTCCATTGAAATTGAATTCGAATTTACTATTTCGATTTTGGAAATTATTGCTTGCGAGTTCACGCAGAAGCCTTAAAGGCCCATTGTGATACTTGATAAAAAAGGGGAAAAGGAAAGGGGACTAAGAGGGGGTAGGAACAATACACAACAGTCCAAGGTCGGTCCCAGAGATCAGTCTATGTCTACAGTCTATGAAAGTCAATAGTTCTAACATGATCACCTGTCGTAGAGATTTAATACCATGGTGCCGAGCACAAGGATTGATAAACGTCAATCAACGTCCCCTTGGTACCAATTTCAAGTCATACTTATTTTGGTCGTATGACTCATTCCTTGGTCAGGAACAAGCCCTATCTAAAGCCTCTGCTCCTCACTCTACCCGCATTTGGGTACAACCACAGCCACCATGATACTTCCATAAAGGGGCCGTCTCCGCTAGCCATTTCGTGGGTTGGTGGCCCAAAAATCAAAACATAGCTCTCTGGAATAGAATGCAGGTATAACCCACAGATGGCAAGGTATAATATAGCTTTCTCACTGTTCGAAGCGAGGTCTATTCCCATCTCTTCCATCAAAAAGGCAGCATTCATAAGATAGACCACACTGTCACAAGGATTTTAGCGAAAGGATAGTAGGCTGAGACCGCTACTGTCTCATACAGTCCTGTAGGAAAACTGAATGAATGATTGGAAATTATATTTAGTTGATGAGATCATTGGAAGAAAACCATTGTTTATTTTGATTTCTTATTTATACTATACCACAGATACCTTTTGAACCCCCCCTGCATGGTACTTCACTGTTAATAGTGTGTATATTTAGTACCATTTCGATTTCAAAACTTTCAAAGCTGGCACACGTCCAGTAAAAAAGTACACACCCAGACCAAGTCTCAAGTTAATGATATAGTCACATATACTTTGTGTGTGGAAACACACTCACTCATTCACTCATTCATTCACTCACAAACAAATAAACAAACAAAACGATTTGAAATTGGCATTGGCAGCTTTGAAGGTTCAGTTTATTCTTGCTTTTTATTGTCTCTTACAAATGTATCTGTATCTGTATCTGACAGTGACTGTAGTATGTATGTATCTTTTGACTTAAGTTCCAATATTGACGCAAGCGCGTGTATCGTATAAGTTGGTGTTGTTTTTGTGTCTTTATGATATTAATTTTTTTTTCTGCTTTACTTGCAGCAGAATTGCGTAGCGGAAATCGAATTTAATGTGCGGGTTGCGCCCTCATTAGTTGCCGCATTAAAACGTTTAGCCACGTACCCCATTAACACGAAAGCTGCCGCTGCCAGAAGGAACTACTAGTCACGCTAAAGGATGTTGCTTGTTGTCTTTGCTAAATTGTATCATTTTCGATTTCATTTTAAAAATAAATTGCATGCGATTTTATAACAATTTTTTTACACCACTTTTTGCTTTTTTTGAAGTTTTGATTTTTGCATCAGAGTTTGGTTCTATCAGATATTGAGTATTGATCAATTAAACGCACGCTATGCGCATTTATTGTTGTCATGCTAAATAATTACAATTAAATGCTTTTGTTTTTCATTTTTAAATATTTTTTTCTGTATTCATGCCGCAGTGGATTGTTTCTCTTTGACAACCTCAAATTGAAAATATTTTTATGGTTTTTCTTTTTGATTCACGCAATTTTAGTTCAAAAAATTGTATGATTTATAATTTGTATTTATTATTTATTATTTATTTATTTTATTATCCCTGTATTCAACTTTAGATGACTAGTGTTGTGATCAAGGATATTCAATGTCGATTTAGTGATGATTATTGCTCTTATCAACTTTGTCGTCTTGAGTCAACTGCCAGAAACAAAATGGCATTCATAAGTGTTGGTTGTGAATCTTTCGCAGCTTGTTGACAATATTATAGTAAGTCTTCTCTTACAACCTTCTATAAACCTCTAATGTAATGTTGTATTATAGCTTCACATTAAACTCTATCGAAAACGTGGCAAAAATTATGAATTATATTTCATGAATATTGTGGAACAATGTTGTTTTCGGAGTTTCATAATATACATTGTCCACTTGTGGGCACCTTAGCCATAGTGAAGTTACCCATTTTATTCAATCTAGTCCCAACGCTATTCAGTAATAATTCATATTTATTGCATGATAGGAAATACATTTTAGGCATGAATATAACTTTTCAGCAAAAAATTTCAAATGCACTTAACAACACTAAATATGCACATTCATGTACTATGCATTTTTCAACACTAAATATGTATATTAAGCATATGCGAAAAACTTCTGTTTTTGTCTTTTTCCCTATTTGTGTTTTGTTCAGATAGCCTTAATTAATTACCTCAACTCATTTGACAGCGTTTTTCTCAGTTGCAATAAATAATAAAAGCCTTCTATAAATCATCTTTCGATGCAGTCACATAGTCGCATCTTTTCCTTCTTTCTCTATGAACTACTTACTACCTTGGGGTGCGCTAGAGATGCGTGCCTTTGACTTTACTTTTGAGTCTGTCAAGAGTACTATGGTATATAAAATAAAATTGCATAAACTTAAAATAAAATATAAAGTCGCATCATAGCTAAGGCACACTACATTTAAATACATATGTTGAACTATACCCTCTAATTAGCGGGTCAGATTTTAAGAATGTGAAAGGAAGTTGGTTTTGTTTCCCGATATTAGGTCTAGAACAAACGATCTGTGAAAAGAAAAATGAAGCTTGTGTGTAAACTTTGAAAATGTCGGTATTTATAAGCATTTCACTGATTGATTAATACGGTGGCTAAGTATTACGATTACTCACTGTGACAAATATTCATAATAAAATACCATAGCTGAAAGTTCAGGTATAAATCTCAAAAACTAGTCAACATTTCACGGTACAATTGATATGGTCACTAAGTTTTTGGATCACTGCGCCACCTTGGGTATATCAGACGTACGGACATAGCCTAATTGTTTTCCAATGCAAACATTAGCCTAAAATGTTAATAGCACATTTTAAATTGGAGTGAAGTGTAGTGAAAAAATCGCTTAATACGCTACGGCTGATGGCTTCTGAAATGCAGCGAATAGAACAGCTGCTCGATAAAATGCACAACTGCCGTGATATTTATAGACGAAAGCGCCAAAGGCCTATAAACGTAGAAATAAATAAATTAAAATGCAAAACAACAAAATCAAAGTCTAAACGAATGTGTAACGAGAGGAAAGGAGCCGAGAGTAAATAAAGTATGTATCTACCAGTAAATATGTTGAGATCTAGGAACGGCAGCACTAAAATTTGCTTAACAAGCCAATGCGTTGAGTTATGATTTACTTGCCGTTGCAAATACTCACTCACATACACTAGTACAGTGTATATTGGCATATGCTTATGTATCTAAAGTAGTAAGTATACAGCAATAGTAACAATTTGTTCTTGTTGTCATCTTTAGTGTACTTGTGATGCTTTTGATGTTTGTTGCTTGTAGCTTGTCTTGAATTGCTTGTCTAGCAACATTACTTGTACTTTGCATGCTAGCAACATTTCACATGCCTACAACTTACACTATTACTACTCTTTCTAGAAACATAAGCACAAGTATTTTCGTAAACTGAAGTTTGGTTTTCAAGTTTTCCTGTTCGTCTGCCATGGGTGTGTGCGTATCCTAATTTTCGCTGTTATAATGCTCTTGTATGTTCATGTAATGTTTGTAAGCTGACACGTAAAACATTTCACCATCAAAACAATGATGTTGTTACACTGATATAAAATAAAATCATTATAATAAAAATTATAGATGTAAAGTTGAAAATTCACGAATTCCTAGATTGAAGTCGCTTCAAGGTGGTCGGTCGGTGGTCCAAAAGCTGACAACTAACTACAACAACAGTGATGAATACGGATATACCATATTTATTATTCAATCTATTATATTTTAGAAAAAATTCGAGAGAAAGCATTCATTTTAGTAATTGTTAGTTGAGTTTAACTTAGATGGAACAACAGCAACTGGCAACAATGGCAATGAATGGTCAATGGTCTATAATTTACAGTAGTATAAATGTTGGCAGAAGGAGTGGTAAATGGCAACCAACAACATAAATGCCGACAACAACTGAAAGTAAAAGTATTGTTGCATGCCACAAAATTCAAAAGCACGAAATGTAGTACTTATATATTCGATAACATTTTAGGTTAAACTATTGAATATTTTTTTGGTTTCCATTTGTTTTTTTTTTTTTTTTTATTAAAATCATGAAGGACGTCTTTGCATATAGTAGTCATATGAATGACTTAGGGATTGGAGATTCAGTCTATACTATATATGATTAAATTCAAATCGAATGGATTTCAAACTACGTGAAGTACATGTTTTGAATTATAAATAAGCATATGGTAACTTCCTCCTCTAGAGTTACTCAAAGTATTACTTTTTGAAGATTTTCCTTTATAAAATTCACAAAATGAAAGAGCATCTCATTTGTGATGCAAAAACGAATAAAATATGTGCAAAGCCTTAGATATACATACATAAACATACATATGTAAGTACTTAAACAAGTTTTGTTTACTATTTGTTTTTCATATTTTTTACCAATTAATTCAGTCCAACAAGATATCATATTCAATTACCAAACCAAACTCATTGAGTCTTGTTAACAAATGTAAAATATTTATGTGCAACACAAGAGCAATTTGAACTGTTTCTGACCCTGATTTCATTGACATAATGTTATTTGTTGTGTACGTTTGCATGTAAAGTGTCACAATGTCGAGTAACAACGAGTAACGCCGAGTGACGGTCGACAATCAACTTTCTGTGGCGTGTTGAATGAGACAAATCTCTATACCACACTACTACTATAAACCATATTGATGAATTGACATATTCAGAAATATCTTAGCTAAACCAAAAAAAAAAACGACTACAATATTTTTGCGTGCAGCAATTGGTGTCACATAAATCATAAAAAATATTATAGTATATTTAAAACTTAAACAAACAGCGAGCTACAAAATAATAATTATTATTATTATTAAATTGAATGCAAACAACAATCAAATAGCAATAACAGCAACAACAATAACAACAACCGGTAGAATACTAGTAGATAGCGACAGGTGTTGGATACCTGGGAACTTGTTACTGCTGTAGTAAAATTAAAGTAAGTGTCACCAAAAGTATTTGAAACATGGTTCAAATTGACGTTCACTTTTTTGACATTCATTTGGCGCACATTTTTGAAATATGCATGCAACAAAAACAACATCAATAGAGACTGTTATTGCAATAATAATTTCATTTTTGCGACTTCTTACAAATTTTTATTGACATATGTTTCATGTCCATACAATCTTATGACACTTTTACTGATTTTTTAAATAAACAAAAAAAAGATAGTTAAACGTTTACACCCTTTACTACGCCTATCTCACTTCTTTTTATGTATGCTATATTTGTGTATACGTACATAAGTACGTTTTTATGTCAATGTCATTGTAGACATGCAATAAGATTTTCAAAAATAAGATAAGACTTTAATATTTTATATTTACCATTTAAATATATTACAATACATGGGTAATATCATGATGTATGTAACTCCAGTAACCATAAATTTGAGTTAAATAATGAAAACAAAAAAAGGAGTAAAACTCCGGGGAATTTTTAAAAATTTTACATGTAAGTTAGTGAAAGCTTCACATTTTACTATATTTTAGAATTAATTTCACTTCATCTAAGTGTCAATAACATATTATTTTTTCGTCCGACAACTAGTATGTCTGTTTTTGTGCCTACAAAACTCCATTTGCGGGATGCATTGCTGTTTTGCTTCCATCTGAATAAAAGTACAGCAGAAAGTCATCGGCTTCTATATGAGGCTTACGAAGTTCTGTCAATTTCAACCTGGTTCCGACGTTTCAAAAGTGATGATTTTGACATAACTGACAAGGAGTGCAAAGGAAAACCACCAACGATCGTAGACGCCGGTTTGGAGCAAATTTTGGACGAAGACCTGTGCCAAACCCAAGAATTTGAAACTGGATACCTCACGAACTCAAACCCAGAGATATCAACCGACGTGTCACTGCTTGCAAAATGCTCCTTCAACGGTACAAAGGAAAGTCGTTTTTGTATCGCAGCGTCATCAGCAATGAAAATTGGATTCATTACGATAATCCAATGGCAACAAGGTTATGCTTTGCATTTGGAGGGACCAGAAGGGAATCGTGTACTACGAGCTTCTGGAAAATGGTCAGATAATCGACGGGGCTTTCTATTGATACGATTGGAGCGGCTTGAATGGGCAACCAGACAAGAGCCATTAATCTTTGACCATGACAATGCTCGGCTGCCCAAAGTTCCAATGGTTGGACCAAGTCATCACAGACCTGAAGAAGATGCGTGTAAAAAATTGGAGGGCGGAGACTAAAGACCGTAGCGCCTGGAAGAGGATTGTGAACGAAGCTAAAGCTCACCCCGAGCTGTAACGCTGCCTGATGATGATGATGAATGCTCGGCTGCATATCGCAATCGTGGTCAAAATCTATATCGATGATACCGGATGGAAAGTCCTAGCCCACCCGCCTTATTGTCGAGACTTTGCACCATCAGACTACCATTTGTTCCGATCGATGCAAAACGCCTTTACGAGAATACGCTTCACTTCAGTTGAATGTATCAAAAATTGACTTGATGCTTTCTCACTACTTAAATTTTTGTTTAAATTAATATACTTTGTCGCATTATGGTTAACATACATAACAATATAGTATGTCTATGTATGTAAGATAGGTAATTTCTTTTAGCACTATTTGCAACAAAGTCACTAATTGCACGAAAGTCATGAGATGCAATCGGGATTGGTGATGTCTGCTAGGTCACTTTACAACTATTTTGTAAACTTCAAATATAAAATTTACTTAGTATACAGTTAAAAATACGAGGGTTACCTTTTATAATGTATTTCAAAAGTAGAGAACACCAACAAACATTTTCCATCCGAAATGATTTTACCTATTATTTTTTTAAAAAATATTCTCAATAAAGATAAATAAACTTTTTCATTCGCTTGAGGAAATTTTCGTTACACTTTTGCCATTTCGAATGAGGTATATCCAAAACATGTGCTCTTCAGGTGTCGAAAAACAAGGACATCGCAACTTGTTTTTAATTTGCGGGAACAAATTTAAGTCATATAACTGATTTTGGACGAAATTTACGAAATTTGTCGGTGTCATATTGTTTCATCGGAATAAATCGGGTTAAGCTCATCGATGGGTGAAGGAAAATGCTCAAGGTTTAATTTTATTTGTTTTAAAACGGTGCGATGTCTGTTCTAATCAGTTAACATTAGGAATGCCCGTACCCAAAATATAAAAGGCAACCCTCTTATTTTTTTCTTTTTAAAAGGTTTTATTTACTTTACCATGTTTGGGTCGTCGGAAGAAAGGATCTAGTAAATGAAATTTTACCCCCTTCCAGTTGACCGATTTATCTGTAGTTCTGATGGTGATACAATATGCAATCAATATGTCCATCATTATTTCAGAGAAGTAAAACAGTTGGTCAGTACCAACGAACTGCCTTTTGCTTTTTAGAGTGAAGCAAATTATGTTTTGATTTCCGTTTATATTAGTAGTGAAGCTGTTTAAGCGAAGACCGAGTGCGCGGTTTCGAATCAGTCATCAGACCACTCTCCTCATCAATTGAAGCATTGATCAGCTTAAATATAATCGTGGGGAGAGTCGAATTTCTATTATCTACACCTGTAGATATCATATCATATTATTATTTTAAGTATGCATCTTCTCAACTCATGCAAAATGTGTGTAAAAGTAAATTCGTCACTTATCAATCATCATTTACACATTTACTCAGGTTACACTACGCACCACGATTTTATTCTTTTACTTAAAAGGAGTTGTTCCTAATGTCAATAATTATAAAAACTCTACAGATTACTAATATGATGATATGTCAGTGAAGATCCGTTCGTCTACAACAGACGAGCAAAGGGAAGCAAGACTGGGCAATTAAGATAATGAATGTGATGGGTGGATGAAATAATAAAATAGTCAAAAATACATTCACAACCAGGCATAAAGAAGTCGTGGGCAATAGGCCACTGGTATATTGATAATTTAACATATGTGGGCCTTATGTAAGTTCATTTACAAAGGATTGGATTTATTTTTTTAATGTTTTGTGTAAACATTAAAATATTTATACATTTTTTTATGTTTGTTTTTAATATAAAATTTTATTTATGAATTTAACAAACCACACACTAAACTAAGCAAACTAAACATTTACAATCACATACGACATTCACTCATTCATTCACTCTATCGTTCGTTCAATCAATCAATCAATCAATCAAGCACTGAAGTAAATATAAAATAAACACAAATCAATGAATGCATTTTTTAGCGCTACTTAAATGTCATTTGAAGTTTGTCTTGATTGCATTCGCAGCAGTTGAAATTAAGTTTTATATTTATATATATTTTTTATTTATTTTTTAGTCATTATTATGAAATTATGTCTTATCTGCCAATGCATTGATTTTGTAAATCTTTAAGCAACAAACAGAAACCCTGTTGACATTATACGCTTGAAAGTATCTTGTATCTATACATTCATTTATAGAAAAGAAAATGAGACGAAAAAAATGCAAATAACTCTATCTGAGTATTTGATTTTGAGTTGTTGTCACTATTTAACAGTACCATTCATTGCCTGCTTGCCTGGTGCTTCCGATAATTTGAGATAAGTTTTTGTTTGAAGCTGCTGTTGCTGTTGCAGCAACATGAATTATGCCATGGCGCAGAAGATTGTCGCACAAGATAAAACCATTGAAGTCAGCAGCAGCAATCGCAATATTTAGTGACACACCTTCATTTGATTTTCAATAAAAAAAAAATCACAAAATCCAAATTTGAGTCTTAATAAAACTTAAATTTTTGTGAATTTCATTAACAAAAGACAACAACAAAAATGATGATGAACGACGACGACGATGATAAAAGAAAAAAAACGGCAAAATGCTCCTTTTATTTCATTTATTGTGAAATCTATTATGCGAGATTATCTTGTCATTTTTCGTGGGTTCCGTCGGTTGTATATTTTTGTGTGATATCAACTAAGCTACCCTGCTCAACTGAATGTAAGGTATATACATACATTGATCTATCTATCTACATTACTATGGGTATATTGCCTTTGACATTCCCTTTTACTTTATGTCACTCATTCACTTCCTTTTTACTTCATTTTGTTTTATTGGGATCTTAATTTTTTACGATTTTATTTATAATCACAGGAAATTCGTAACACTTTTTGCATGCAAAAAGCAATCTACATAAATCTGGCGTCAATGTCTTTTCGGCTTTAATTTTTTTTTTCTTGTTTATGTACCACAATCATTAAATTTGGTTTGTCTTGGCTTCGCTTGGTTTTAGCTTTCATTTCATAGCCATTGTCGCATTTGTCATTGTTGTTTGACATCACTGGTGTTTTTGACAGTTCGTTGACAGTTTCTTAGGAAAGTAATAAGTAGTACAACAATAATTGTATGTTGATATCATTGCTGCATTCTACATTGTATTGTACTTTTTATTTAAGCGTCTCATCAAAGCTGGTTAGGGCTTAATGTGCTTCCCAAGCTTATCTTCTACTGCTACTACTCGTACTTCTACTTCTTCTACTACTGGTATTGGTATTTATCAAATGTACTCAATACAAATTATTATAATTGCAGCAAATATAATAAAGTATCTTTTGCTCTATTTTGAACTTGGTTGCTGCTGTTAAATACTGTATGTTGCGACCAAACCCAGTCAGCTGTCACACCTTCATCAACCACAGCAATCGCATCATCATCACCATCGTCATCACAATAATGATCAGTAAGAAACCAAACCAGCATTGTCAAATCAATAAATTCGTTAAAGGAACAAAAAAAAAGAAAAAAATAAATGACTCAGCTCTGTGGTTGTTGCCATTGACACAGTACTCCCACTTCAATCATGTAGTATGACGATCGGTCTGACGATGAAGTTCCTCTGGGATTTACGAGTTTGTGTCTACGTGAACGAGTGAATGATTTGTCTTAGGCTTTAATTTACTTTAACGTTACGGTAGCACATGTGACATGCCTTAAATTTAGGTCCAAATCAGATGCTATTTTCGATTTATTATTATTTCAAGGGATTAATGGCGTGTTTTTTTTTTTTTGGTGTATGAGAAAGAATTTTCCAAAGAAATTGATTTAAATCAATTAAGCTGTTAGCTTAAGGATTTTAGGTGTGTGTATGTGTGTACACATGTGTATGTGTAATGCCGGTGTGAGAACAAAATTTGTACTTAAAATATACAAAAAGTTGCTTCAACTCTAAACTGAGCGTCGGCGGTGGCGGCTGCTTTTTGCATGCTGAGAAAATCATCGTATAAAAAGAAATAGTTTTTTGCTTTTGCTTTAAATAATGTCAAAAAAGTAGAGTGCAAGTAGAATTTATTGCAATGCTCGACGCCAACTTAATGTTTGCATGTTAATTTGTTGAGGCCAACAACTTAACACATGCAAGGTGCAGCAAAAGACGCAAGTTTCTTAGTCTTTGAAGTTCGTTTGGCTTACACTGTTTTTTGTATTTTTTTTTCTTGTTATACACATATGTGATGGTGGTGTTGCCAAACACCAAACCACTGCTTTGACGGCTTTCAACATGCTAAACATATAAAAACAAAAAAAATAAAATCTCAACTAGCTTAACAATTACAACAACAGCAACAGATACAAATACAAAATGTGCAAAAAGAAAAAAGGCACACATACACACATACACTGAGCAACTACAAAATGTGTTGTGTGGTGTTGAAAGCAAACTGCATTGAAAATTAGTTAAATAGAAAATATTTCAGCAAGTTCGTCGTTTAAGTCTTTCGTTTTTATGCAACTAACTTTGCTTTGCACAGCAAAAAGTGTTAAAAACTTGTTTCACCAACCACCAAGCAAACACTGAGTGCGACAGATGTTAATTACAAGAGTACACAAATATCTCGCCTTATTCTTTTTATTTTTACTTATTTATTTTTGACATATTTGTCTGGGTTCCCAGTAGACGAATGGACTGAGTGAGCGAAGCTCAGGCTCAGGCTGGCTGGCAGCGGCTATGTGACAACGTTTGGGGTGCTGCTATAAATCTATTAACCATTGAAGTTTGAGTGCCAGCCAAGGTTAAATTGTTTGTGAATAGTATGTGTATATCCAATTAATATAAATGTTTGCCAAATATTCTACTTTACCATATACGTGTAGTAGTATCTTTTCATTCATGCTCAAGTTCTTTAACCTTTGCACGCCCACTATGTATATACCAATATAAAACCTGACCGTTATGGTATTATACACTTGTATCATGTTATAGTTGCTGTTGTTGTAGTAGCTCAGATCGCTTAATAAGCGAGCAAACAACTGGCATAGCAATCCACAAACCTAGAATGACTGAAGTTTACCACAGTTTCCACCTTACGTTTACCAATAATGTGCCGATAGGCATGCGCCGCAGTTTTGGCCACTCAACTCACTGAACTTCCAACTCCCTTCGAAACACTCCTTCTAAAGCATACAAACTCTTTTGCCTGCCATTCTGTCTAACTGCTTGCCGCTGTTGATACAGATTTCAATGTTGCAGTTCTTTGTCGATTTTAAACGCTTCTTCTACCGCCAACAATACAACAACACACAAACGACAGAACATACAGAACCGACAGACCAACAGACAGACACTTCGAGTATATGAAACATATATATTATTTAGCATTTAAGCGATTGATCGTCCTCCGCCTTAAATATGCGCATCGTGATCGTTTGAGTTATTCCATTTCATTCCATTTTTGCTTCTACTTCTACTCTACTTCCATTCTTTAACTTCACTACTGCTGTCTTGATTTGGCTTCCACGCAGCAACATCACCATCCAACACCAAAATGGATTGACTCCAAGGAAACCCATGCCAAGTCCGCACAGGAGGGCGTATTTAAAACTGTAGCAACATTTTTAGTTCAGTTCAGTTCGGTTTTTTTTGTGTGCTCGCACATCAGATTTGTTTCTTACTTTTCTTTATTATTATATGCCTTTTTTTATATATAAAGATTTCTCATATTTTTGTATCATTTTTTTATGCAAACTTTAGAGAAAATTATTATGTTTAGCATATTGAACGAAATTTGCATAAGCGAAAATATTATGCTAAACCGATTTGATTTCATTATAGAAAGAAAAAACTCATAAGTCATATCTCAAAAACACGACGTAGTAAATACGCATGCAACGCAAGGCCAAATACATTCAAAGGAAATAAATTTATAATTTCTATGGTATACTCATCATTTTTCGCAGTGTATTTAAAGTAACTTTATTGCGCTTCCAAGCTAAAAGAAATATTATCATAATATTTGATCGCGTTAACTGCACAAATTATGCTTCCAGCATAAAGGCAAACCGCTCTGCAACAAGTACCTACAAATAAAAAGATACAACAACAACAGCAGCATCAGCATCTTAAAGAAGAAAAAAATTAAAAGTTTATGAAACCAACAAAGCCAGCAACACAACATTGAGCCACCATCAAAGAACATGTTTGTTGTGCTTTATTTGTTGCGCTTAGAGATTGAATAATATTTCTTTAGAATATGTGGCAAAAGAATGAAAGTGAATATACCAACAATAATAACAACAACAGCAACGAGAACAACACCAGCAACAACAGCAGCAACAAGTATAAATCGCAATAAACGCGTCTGCAACATCAACGTTCACTTAAGACTAAAAAGTTGTAGCGCCTGAAGCAAAAAAAATAAAAAATAATAAAAACAAAATACAAAATCAAAGGCAGCAAAAAATATATATATCTATACTATCGTATATATATATATTCTTGATAGTTACAAACAGAACAAAAATAAAATAAATATTTTAAAACAACGAAAACAAAACACAAGAAATAAAGAATCAAAACATCAGAACGTGCGGCAAATAAATGATTACAAACAATTTTCCGCATTCAAGTTGTAGAAGATAAAAAAGACAAAATAGAAAATAAAACCAAAGTAATGAATAAATAACAAATGTAGTAGTATAATAAAATAAACAAATGCATAGATTTTTCCTGAATCCAATTTGTTGTCCTTTTCATTATATGTACATACTTATGTTCAATATCTTTAGTTCATTGTCTTATCAATTTGTTCTAGTCTAGTCTCTTAATCATAAATATATCGCATTTCATTGAATTCTTATGAATAAAAAGTAAGGAAATTGACAAGGATGATATGCTGAATTGTTGTGATAAGGACAGGACTGCTTGCGATGATAGTTTCATCGGAAAGCTGTCCCATTAAGTTAAGATCAAGAGCGAGCACTGAAGCTAAGATTCAAGCCACCACCTTTAAATAATATATCATACTATAAATATTTTATAAAACCTATAGATAACTGGAAACGATGCAAAAACTAAGAGCAACTATAAGTTTTCTATAAAATAATTTTAAGTTAAAGAGAGCTGAAAGCTATAGCAGCTAGTGCTTTTAAATGTAAGTAGTTTAAGAATTTATTGTTATAAATAGTACTTTTTAATAATAAAAAATTGCATGTGTGCCATCGTACACGTGATAGAAGTGAAACTTCTTAAAAACTGACAGAGAGAGAGAGAGAGATCATCTCAAAACAAATACAACAATACAAAATTTGCGTACAAAATATTCTGTCCAGTTTATTTTGCTATGTCTGTCTTTCAGTCTGTCTGTCTGCTTTTGTTTTCTTTGGCGTGTGTAATTGTTGTTGTTGTGTTTACGTTTGCCAGATGGATATCCCCTCTTGCCCAAAAATTAGAATAACTGCGAGCTTCTGTGCCTTTGTCGTTTTCTTTTCTTCGTATATTAGCTTGTTTTTGTACAACACACAATCTGTTTGCTTGTATGTTGTTGTTATAAACATTTTTATACACACAAACTGCATGTTGTTGTTGTGGAAATGTAATCTCTTTTTTAAGACTTTTCCGGTGGATTTTCTTCAAATTTTATTTTTATTTGTTGGGGATATGGCAATAGAAATACACATTCTGTGGAAATATCAGGTCAAGTCTACCTAGTGCGGTTCATGAGATACAGAATCCGAAAAACGTTACAATCTGTATTTTTTCATTCAAAATTTGTACTAAATTTTTGCCCAACGCCGCTAAAGAAGTTTCACATTAAATAATAATAATGATAATAATAAGTGTTAAAAAACTCAAACTTCACAAAGGCAGATTTGTATCAATGATAAGTCGTTTAAACTTCACTAAAATTAATTACTATAAAAGCGCGAAACATACTAACCTTTCGAACCCGTCATTGCTCAGGAGCAACTCGGCTGATTTTTCGCGAATAACAAAATAAAACTATCTTCACACAAGAAATAATAAATAAATTAATTCAATTCAATTTAATATAAATTAATTAAAAATCTAAAACTTAGAATGAAAAATATTTAACCAGCTCTTCAGATTTTTATCAATTTATCAGAAATTGGAAGATTTTTAAAAATATTTCTTTTTTTCCGATAATAATAAAAATAAATAAATATGTGATTAATCAAATTTGTTCAAAAATGTATTAACAATTCATACAAAAACATTTTAAAAAATTGATTTTCGTCTTTAACACTGAGTTTTAAGAGTTTTACTTGCTCTTAGAAAACATTCTCTATAAACCAAACGGGAGATCGGAATAACACCAAATTTTGCATAAAGATTACACTGGCCAACAAGAAAAATTTTCCTGGGATTATATGTATGTTCTAGGTAATAACCGAGTCACTGATTACGAGAAAAATAACAGTTTTGCTTTACCTTATAACGCTCTTCCATAGTACGTATGTCTTAGTGAAATCTTTGATGAGGTTACATTTAACTACCTCAACATTTTGTTGCTATCTGAGAAGTGTGAAATCAAACTAGCAGGAATATATCATTACTTAACATCCAAGACCATTTCTTTCAAAAACCATGGTTCGGTATCGCTCGGCCATACTGCGCTTATCCTATTCTATCAATCCATATTAACAGTCATTTTTGGAGATACAATGGAGTCTTTAATGTCTTTTAAGGATTTTCATCGACTGAATAAAAGCTCAAAATGTTTTTTTTAAGACATGAATCATATTATTATAATTACATTTACTAAAGACGTCGAAAGTTACAACCACGACACAGATCTGTGTCTTTTAAAATTCTTTAATTTCATTTTAATATTTTGTAATTTGTTTCTTTAATTTGAAAATTTTTTTAAATAAATATTATTATAGGTTTTTCCTTCATTCAATCTTATACTATTACCCACGCTCATTTAACGCTTAGAAAAACAATCATTAACATAAGAACACCGTCATTTCCCTTATAGACATACAATAACAAACTAAAAATATATACATATATATATTTAAAATTAAAATTCTCCTTCTCTTCAACCACTTCTACAATAACAAATCTATCTGCTTCATCATGTTGTTGTTGTTGTTATTCTGTTTCAAATATTGTAACTCCTTTTTATGATTTCATGTATACTACATATAATATTTTGACAGTGACTTGGCAACGCCTCGTTAAGACGAAACAAACTCAAATTCAACTCAATAATAAAAAAAGAAAAACAAAAAACAGAAAAAAACTAAAATTACGCGGCTAAAAGATACTTCAACTTTTTCATAGTTTTTTCAGTTCTTTCTTCATTTCTTTTATATAAATGAAAACAAAATAACAACAATGATAATATTTATATAATAATAATCACAAAAGCATTTTATCTGGAACCATATTGAGAAGAATAAGTACAACACTTAACACAAATTCCACGAATTGGGAGTGTAAGGTGCTAAGTGAATTCTTAAAATACTTTATGGGTAAATATTGTTATTTTGTAATTTTTTCTTATTTATTTTCTCAACATAAAACTTTATTTTTAAATTCTACTATTTGAAAACAAGTATTGATGCTTACTTTGATTTTGCCGAAGACAAATTATTACATCTAATATGCTAAAATAAACTTAAGCTTCGTTAGGCAGGACAACGAAATCACGCGGATTTGATTGATCCAAGGTTTTAAGAAAATGAATTTTAATATGTCCGTATACCACAGCCTCTGAGTTTCTTTTGACAGTATCACAGTGTTTTTACATAGTAATCAAAGATTTTAACAACCTCTGTAAAAAATAGTCAAAGTTTACCATATTAGACGCATTCGATTACATCTGCTAAAAATAATTCCATTCCAAAATTGGCCACCAATATTCAGAATATATCTGACTAAGACAAAATAAGACTCTGTCAAAAAATTTAGCTTTACTATAAGCCTTCAAAAACTCCGGGATCAATTCTCATTTACGGATTTATTATATGGTAATCATATCATTCTAGTCCAAGACTCAATAAGTTAGGATCCCTCGAATATATGTAGTATACTCAATGTAGTATAGTCAACCAATTCAATAAATATAATATAAATAATGTATTTCTATCGATTGTGCAATAATAAAGACTATTTAAAATGTATCTTTTGTAAACAAATAACTCAAAACAATTGGCGCCAATTGGCTACTTTGATAATTGAATTAAAAATTGTATTCTTGTTGTTGTTTGTGCTTATTTATTTCTTATAATAAACTTTATTAATTTATTCACAGTCTAAGTAATGTTGACTTGCCATAATGGAGTGAAGTGTGAATGCGAAGCATCGAGCATATAAATTATTTCGCGTGCTTAATGTAAATTTAAGTAAGTAGCCATTTGAGTTTTTGAGATAAGCAGAATGCATTCATATATACTGGATATACTTGTATGTAGTAGATAGTCAAAGAGACAAACATACAAACAGACAAATGGACAGACATAGCCCTTTAATGTAATAGGAAGCTGACCACACTTCATAAAAATTAATATTAATTACAGCAAACGACCACTAATGCAAACAACATTCCACAAGCGATCAAACATTTTGATGTGATGCAAATTTAATAAACACATTTTGTACTCATATCAAGCGAAACTGCAGATACATTCTGCTTCCACAACAACATGTTAGTCTTAACAACCATAAAGAAGAGAAAAAAGCAAAAATAATCAAGACGAGGGGAGATTGAGGTAAGTGCAACCACGCGCAGATGCTGATTCCGAGTATCTTGTGTCTACTAAGCGAGCATTTGCTTATTGGCATAAATCATTCGAACGTTTAAAGCGCCAATTGAATTTATTGCAACAAAAACAACATCAACATCACCAGGCAACAACATCAATAGCAACAGCAACATGTTGCCACAAATGCGAAGCGTTTTCTTTTTTTGGTCTTACAGCAGCAGCTTGTTGTAAATTTGCTTGTTTAACTAAATGCCTCACTTGACTTGCTGCTGCATATGGCATGGCAATTGCACTAGCATTTTTTGTCTGTTCATATACTTTATATAGATATGTATGTATAATTTAATCATTAACTCAAATTTATTAGCAACTATTTGTCGTTGTTGTATCTCTTCATGGCTTTTGTGTAGTTTCGCTTATGATTTGATTTGATTTGATTTTTCACCAGACGACAGACGCGACACTCGTGGGTGTTTCAACTCAACTAAAGTCAAACTTATTTACATGCCTCATTTGAATACATACATTAGTATAGTATGTGTAGTTTCATTCCACTTGGCTCGAATTCCATTTTGTGTACCATAAATGTCATGGCTAGTTTATCTCGCCTCACATTGCTGATTTATCATCATTTGCAATTAAAATTTCCCAATTTGCATTTTCAATTTCTATTAGCAACAAAAGAGAAATGGCCAAACGAAATGACAAGCGTGAAATTGTTTATCGATCGTATCGAATGGAAATGTGTTCAACATTATTGGATCATTTTAATTGAATTTATTATATAAATTATTCCATAATAAAAATAGCAGCCGCCTCTGTTAATGAGGCGCCGAATATGGTGCGATCTGACACCTTTTCAATAAAACAAAGGTTAAACTCAGATAAAATTATTGTAACAATAAGGCGACACTCATTTTGGTCTCACCCAAGTTTTGATACACTTCACATAGCCTACTTTTTACATTTATGATCTATAATGATGATAACTTTTTCTATGCAGGGCATCTCATAAAGCAATTCTTGTTGAACTTAAAATGAAACAATGCAATCAGATTGTTCTAAAATTTCAGTTCTGTGTATCAAAAACTGAAGTGTCTTCATGATGGCTTTGCCTTCTAGTGAACGCATCACGATTTGTAAATTTATTGAAAAAGAATATCAAGGTCAAAATTTGATGATGCGATCGATTCTTACACTGTATGGCTTAGCATAAATAGTGGTTGAACCTTCTGGTATTCGGATCTTAGCACTTACCTTAAAAATATATAAAATCATTATCGTACGGCCGCCATCTCCTGGTGTTCTACGCCTGTACAAAGGATAGCCTTTGTCGTTAGTTTGAGTATCTTTTAAAAGCGCCCTTGGATACTTTTTGGTGCATTTTCCTTCTTTCATGCATGGTGATGACGGATTTAGTGCACCACAGGGACCGTGAATCATATTTTTGGTTACAGTATCGTAGAGTTTTCGATCACTTTCTGGATTTGGTATCTCCGCACTTATGACTTCATCAATTTGGTTGGGGCGTAATTTTTCCGTCAACCACAGCAGTAAGTGCACGTGAGGCAGACCTCTTTTTTGCCACTCGATCGAGTACATGAAACACTTCATATCTCCAAATATTTTACCTTTTGTAAGTAGAGCAACCAATTTTTGTACTTTTATTTTAAATAACCTGGCTGTTAAGTCATGTCTGTCTGTTGCATTTTGACCTGGAATGAGCTCTTTAGTAATTTCTGGCCAAGCGGGATTACATGTCATTGTAATAAACAGATCAGGCCTCCCGTAGTTACGCACGTATGTGAACGCATCCTGCGTGTACTCATGAAGATATCTCGGGCTATTTACAAATGATGATGGGAGTATTACCAATTGACCCAAATTGTTTGGATCTAAATCCGCATCATTCCTGACCGCGTCTTGTAAATGTATATAATTTTCTGCTCGCAGTTTTGTTTGGTTTAAAGCAATAAACCTTAAGCGCTCACTCTCCACTTTGACATACATGTCCACCAAAAACTGAAGAAAGAGAAGCCTACATCGAAGCAATAAATTAAAATTGTTGCGACGTACCATCATATGATACGCATAAAAGTCTTTGCACGACACTTTTTTGTTCGGTATAGGCTGTTTTGTAACTGGGTTTGTCTGAGGAATATCAAAACTGTACCCCTCTTGTCCTTTCCAAAAAATTATCGGGTACTCGAGAGCATCATAAAATCTATGAGTGTCCGGAACTCTAGTAAGCCGGCCATCGTGCGCCTGAATAACAATGTCCCGAGACGCAGTTTGTTCAGTACTAACTAGTCACTCTATCTTTAGCCATTTTAAATTCATGCACTAAAACGTTGTGATCATGTAGAACTTTTTGTATTTTTTGAACTGTGTTTCTTTCCACACCTGGTACGTACTCAGAACGCCTATCAACTTGTGCTTCCTCATCACCCATGAAATAAACTTGCAAAAATTTTGGTTGCGTATTAGCAGCAGGAAGCAAAGAGCCAATTGTGTGGTATATTTGCCCTTGGATTGTAAAAGTCGGGCAAAATCCTGGCATCGACACAATGTTATCAGCTCCAAAAGATGTCATATGGAAGCATGTATTGTATTTTCTTATGTTTTTTAAAAAATGGCGAGACTCATCTGTTTCATTTGAAAAAAGTTCTTTAAGAGGTTCAACAGGCTCGTCTATTGAAGGAAGAACTACTTTTCCTCCCGAACAACACATGCCTGCAGCTTCCTCTTTCCATTTAAGAGCACCGCAAAATCTGCATTCTTTATTCATCGCTTCTATTTTTATAAGCTTGTGGCTTTCGTAATCAAGAGTTTCATCGTACTCAAATGCAGCTTTATCGAATACTCCCCACGCGTTTCTTGTAAATATTAATCGTCGCTGTTGTGCCCTTTCAGCAACAGCGCGTCTGCGAGCTTCAGCAGCTTCAACAGTTTCAGTAGCTCTTTGGGACCCTATGTAAGTCGCTTGCTGAAGACGCCGAGCTTGAGACTGTTCGGGTGTCTCAGAAGCCCGTTGAGATGCCAGATATTCAGCGTTCTGTTGACGTCGAGCTTGAGACTGTTCGGGTGTCTCCGCAGCCCGTTGAGATGCTAGATACTCAGCATGCTGTCGACGTCGATCCTGGGACTGTTCGGGTGTCTCAGAAGCCCGTTGAGATGCCAGATATTCAGCGTTCTGTTGACGTCGAGCTTGAGACTGTTCGGGTGTCTCTGCAGCCCGTTGAGATGCTAGATACTCAGCATGCTGTCGACGTCTATCTTGGGACTGCTCTGGTGTCTCAGCAGCTCTTTGAGCTGCCTCACGCTCTGCTTGTTTAAGCCTTCGCAGTTCGGCTTGTGGAAACGTCTCGTTAAGTCTAGCTACTTTCATAGTTCGAGCTTTATTAGAGCTTTGGGAAAGATTAGACTTACGCTTTCTCGGCATAATTCTTAAGTACGTGTTGTTTCTATACTTCCAAAAAATACAGTACGGTAGTTATTGTTATGATTGTACTTTAATGCAATCCTTGCCTATTTAATTAACCTATCTATATAGTAATTCAATTGTCAATGAAGTGAAGTAATTCGTTATAATTAACCTATTTATATAATTTGTTATAATTAACGGTAAATAACCTATCTATATAGTAATTGAATTATCAATGAAGTAATTCGTAAAATCATCAAATAAAACTTAGCGCAGTTTTTTACAATAAATTCTTTATCAAGATTACAAAAAAAAACTTATTCTTTAAAATTAACTCTAAAAAGTATTTTAATCTGTGATATCTTCGAAAATATTTATTTAATTTACATGCTGTAAAAAGCCATATTGATCTTTATTAAATGCAAAATGTATTTAAGATACTTAATTGGATAAGGATTAATACTGTATTGCTTAAAATCGCTTCGTAAATAAGCCATTATTTCTCGTACAAAGTAAAGGATAAAAAATGGTTATTGTGGGTTACTCTTAAGAGATAAACATATACCATCACGGACTTTTTTGTAGACCTTTTTAAGTTGTACAATACTGTAGTAAATTGTTTTGATCTATCTTGTAGGATTCAGTCAGCGTTTGCAATGTAAGCGCAAAAAATGTGTTTTTTTTACGACCTCACATTAAAAACCTCAAAAATTGTAGCCTATGTGTTATTCTGATGTATAAGCTATAGCCTATGTGTTATTCTGATGTATAAGCTATATTGTGGTAAAGTTTCATTCAAATCCATTCAGTAGTTTTTACGTGAAAGAGTAACAAACATCCATACATCCATACTTACAAACTTTCGCCTTTATAATAGTAGTAGGATTACTTTAAAATGAAGTCTCCACTGTACACAGTGTGTTATGTCACAAACATCAGACTAAAGTGATAATACATGGACTGTAGTGCAAAGTGTATTATGATAGAAAAGTGTTCAAAACTGGCGCCATACACCTTTAGATTTATCATCTTGTTGTTAGCTTTCTACAAATATCTGTCTAAATTTTTTGAATTTCATTTCAATATACAATATATGGTTTGTCTGTTATGGTTTCTTTTTTCCGCGACTGCACGAGTTCGGTCTCAATTTCTAAGCCAAGGAGCATTTGTCATATGAAGATAGAGAAAAAACAATAATAATAATAAGAAAAAAAAAATACAAAATGTATTCCAACGAATTTTTAAAAAAAAAAAAAAGCGGATGCAAGTGTAATCGATACCTAAAGCATTATGTCTGACCTCAAGACTTTCCTCTATTGTGTTTTTGTTCCTTTCTTAAATCCTTTGTTCACTTGAACGCTTAAATCATTCTCAGGCTTCAATATCTAAGAGAGAGATCCCACATACAACACTAAAACCAAGTGAAGTGTGCTTTTTATTTCAATTTACAAACAACAAAAAGAAGGTATTGAAAAGGTGTGAAAAGTACTTGGCTTTATTTCATCTAAATTTCGTTGAGAACTCTTTTTATTTCGTTTGTAGGAATCGAATTGTTTTGTGAGAATTGTACTTATAGTTTTTGCCAATCAACTTTAAAAGACATTCTTCATTATAAAAATCGTAGTAGTTTAAATTGAAAATCCACTCATACACTTTGACGTTTACTAAAGAACTGCATTCCTCAGAAGAACATGCATTCCACAATAGAGTAGCACTTAAAACCGATTTATATCTCAGCTCAGGTTAAGATGCCTCGCTTAGTTATGCATAGTTTCTTCACCCAGAGAGACGGGATGCGACGTTATAGTGAAGTATCTAATCTGTGTGGTGTTAAATCCAGAGGAGCATATGTAATTCGATTGTTTACATGCGAATGATTTCTCATATTCTTGCAATGCGCCCAAAAAATAAAAAAACCACAATGCAATATAAGATTCTTTTAGCAAAGGATTCATACTGCAGAAGATTGAATATATTGAGGCAAAGAGACAATGACAAAATGACAACAAAAGCGCCCTACAAAAAAAAAAAAAATAAAATAATAATAATGAAATCGAAGTGCAAAAATGTGCATGGCAAGGTAACAAATTGAAAAGGATTGGTTAAAAAGCATCTGAGGAGAAGTGAATGGTGGCAAAATGAAGAGAGAAACGAGTCAAGTGAAGTGCTCCTAAAGAACTAAAAACTAAGATCGAACGAACGAACGCCTTCTGTGCGAAAACCTGAGACTAAAACGCAGCGTGTCGCCAAAATGCCAACAAAAGTATCTGAATGGATATTACAAAAGTAACAGCAACAAATATCAGGGGCAACTAAACCTTCACTTAAATGGTTCAACAGAGGGGCAACAAAAATGATGACGACGAAAAATTATGCACAATTCATTTGGCAAAGAGTTCATTCATTTCGTTTTGATTGGTTTGTGGCATAAAGCACACAAAAGCAAATGTTGCATGCTACCATGTGGGTGTAAAGTGGTGCGGTAAAGAATTAGGTACAACACTTCTTCATATGAGTCTCACTTACTGTCAGTCTATCAATTCGCTAAACGCGCATGCGTGCCGCAATACTTCAGCTTTCATACAATACAATATAACCAAAAATGATCCTTTTTTTCTATAGACTAAATATGCGGTCGTTTGTCAATCACATCTTAGTCTTTGGATTGTGTGTGTGTGTAGTAAGTTTTTGTCCGCTCCATACGTTGGATTGTCAAACATCAAGCATTTCTTTTAGACAGTGCTGCTGCAACAAATACAATATTTCGTATGTAGTACTACATATCGTATTCATATTTACACTGAAATGTGTCACTGACACTTAAGAAAACCAACAGACCAAAGACAGGAGTAGAAGAAGGAGCAGCAGCAGCAGCATTGTCTAAGAAAAGGTGGAGCATCCTTTCTATCCATGCATTTGACGATGAGTTAAGTTGAGACAAGATGCGTTTCATCTCATATCCGGTTAAAACTTCACACCTTCATGTGGTTTTGCGATCTTTACTGGAGCATTTTTGCCGCCTGCTCGACACTCGCTTTACGCTCGACGACGAAATAGTAGTCTGCTGTCTGACAATACAGCAACATGAACACTCTGTAAAATGTTGCGGTATTAAATTTCAAACCGCATTCGAATTTAATGAGTCAAGAACTGGCTGAGGGACAAAAGGATGAAAGCACATTTAACTTAAGCAGAGGACAAACAGCGACACACACAGAAGAAGCGTTCGTTCGTTCACTCACTCATAATTTTTATACACTTCACTACATAGTGTGACATGTAGGATTATTATTTTAGTACTGATATTTGTTACGAGACCCCATAAATAACGTAATACTTTTTGAGTGATCTTTATTATAACAGATTAGCCCTTTAGGTTGAAAGAGTTTCAGATAATCATTTGGCACCACAATCTGATCTATCTAATTAAGCTAATCGGCAATACGAATATTCTCTTAATTTTAAAAGATTAATGAAATACCTAGCCCCCATACTCATCGATACTCATATTGCTCGTACTAAAAGAGTTTGGTAGACCAGTATTGGCATTAAGCAATTATTGATTTAATCATGATTAATTTCATTAAATTAATTGATTAAAAACTTAATTAGATTAGTTTTTTAAGTTATAGAACATTTTGCTTTTGTTCAAGTTATAGTCAATGGTCAATGGTTTTAGGGGACTCGTATCATAGTTCAATAATCGTGCATATGGTAGAGTGCCGGTCTCGCGGACCGCAAGGCGCAGGTTTTTTTTCGCAAGTATAGAATTTTATCGACTCTTGGACTCAAGTTAGCGAGTGTATAATTTAAAATCATAATCAAAAATCTCATTGAAGGATTAATTTTTAATCTACTTAAGAGAAATCTTGATGGAGTATTTGATAATCGAAGGATATGATGAAGTAAGCTAATAATTTAAATCACATTCCAATAAATTAAATAAATCGATTGTGTGAAGTGTGACTAATCTTTTGTGAGACTGAAGAAGTTAAGATATTTTCATATTTTTTATTCCTTTTCAATTTTTTGTTCTTCATATTGTTGTTGTTGTTGTTGTTGTTGTTTTCTTTCTACATTTTGTGGCATAAAATTATGAAAATTATGTCTGACACATCCTGCTGTTGATGCTGTTGCTGCTGCCGCCGTCGCCTGCCAACATCTTTGAGTCTGTTAAGAGATCCTGCATTAAACAGATATGTTGATATGACAAAGAACGACGTAAGAAACCAACAATTCAAAGCGCCTGCGCTATGGCTAAGGTTAAATCAGAGACATAAAAGATTATTACTTCTTAAACTTGTTGTTCTTGTAGGTAGATTTGTAGTAATCTCATGTTGTTGTAGTTGGTGTTAATGTTGTTATTGTTGTTGAAACTAAGCACTTTATTATTTGAGAATTTTGCTTGCATCTTCTTAGCTTAGTTGAATTTGTATCATGATTCATAGACCGAACGGGGCATTGAGATTAAGCATGTTCAAAATAATTCCCACACAAATTAAATTCGGTAAAGAAAAATAATACTTCCCATGACGCTGAGATGCCGCCACCAACAACGAGAATTCGAAAATGAATTCGAATTTGCAGCAATTCACGTCTAACCGACCGCCTTAATATTGTTTTATTTATTATAAATTATTGTGACAATCTTTCGTTGTTGACTGTGGCCGTGACCATCATCAAATTAAACATCGGCGGCGACGGCGACAATTCGCCAAACGAGCCACACCAAATTGCAATAGCAACAAACAACAATCAACCCAAAGAAACAACAATCAACGACAGCAATTTAAATTGATTTCCAGACAACACGAAATCAAAAAACCAAAAAAAAAAACAAAAAAGGAATAAAGTTACTCGAAAAAAACCGAAAGAAAGAAAGAAATTTTGAAAAATTGTCTACACAAATTCTAAGCTGCAAATCAAGGCATACCGCAGCACAGTAGAGTCACCATATTCCATTGGTATCCTCCCTTCATCCATTGGATTCGCTGTGTGATTTTGGTTGCCTGCGCCTAGTCTTGACTCACTCGTCTTGTCTCGTCTGATGTTTGCCCAGTTAAAACTCCACCACCACCATCAACAACAACAACAACAACAACTCAAACTCAAAGGCGGCTGCACGAAGCTTAACTTAATTGAGTCATAGCTGCAAAGTTGTTGGTTGTATGGTCGAAACACGAGTTATATCATTAAAAAAAAATGTGAAATTTTCAGATCAGCGGGGGTGAGGGCTTAATCAGAAGCCAGCCAACAACAACAACAACAATACTAACAACAATAAAAATAATAAAATACCAACGAATTAAATCAGAAACACAAATAAAATCCATTAAGCGACTTCAAATTGCAAAAAAAAAAAGATACGAAATGGAAAAAAAAGTCAAACAGCAACAACAATAAAACAAACATCAACTGCAAGCCACACTTAAAATAACAACAACAATAAAAATAACAGAAACATCTGCCTCATCATAGTCTGAGAATCTTTATATAGGATTCACAGATAATACTTACATATATGTATATGTCCATGCATACAATATGCATTCATTTTCTATCTACAAGTATAAACGACTAAAAAGGATTTGTCATTATTTGAATGTTGTTGCTTTGCCTGCAGTGGCAAAAATATTAAAGCTATCCGATCCAACCCGAACCATTTCATATTCCATGCCTCCCCCATAAGTGGCATTAACAACATCGGCATCAGCATCAGCATCTTAAGAAGTGTAAAACACTAAAGAGGCACATAGATAGACACAGTTAAGAGCAACGTTGCCAGCTTATAATATTGGAAGGGAACATCTTCTCACAGTCTGGCTACGCTATAACTTGTTTGGCATTTTAACAAGGCAACATACATTACTTGATGAAATAACCAACAGACAGACGGACAGCAAACTTTCGAACAGAGGAACAGAAACGAGCAGAACAGACTTAGTACTAGCCGATCGACTGATGCGAATTAATCCATTAATTTATATCAAAATAAAATTTTTCTCACTCGAGCATCGGCAATACTCCTTGCGCTATCATTGGCTGCGGCAAATCCGCACATATCACACAAACATACTTACTTATACACATACCCACACAAATATACTAACATTAATTTCATTCATAAAAAGAGCTTTAAAGAAATATTCATTCGGAACTTCGGCGTCGGTGGCAATAAACTTAAATGTTCAGGTGCGAATTTTCTTTAGGCTAATTTTTATTTTGTACCCAAACAAAGCATATACGTTTATTTTTCACAGATTTTAGCAGGCTTACAGTTTGACAATTTATATTATAGAGTTCTATCTATGAAAAGCGGATTATAAATTACAATGATTTTACAAAAATATTTTATGATTATAAGGAAAATGAGGAAAACACCTTACATTTGATAAGTCTTCTATAAAACTTAACCACTAAGACTAAAATCTAAGGATTGATACTTAAAGCGAAACTAATTAGCTCGAAAAATATGGAACTATTCCTTATATTCATAAGTATTATTTTTAGATTGAAAGATTTTTTCTTAAATCGTGCAAATATCTGCCTTTACATGGAGAAGAGAGGTGGGGTAGTAAAGGGTAAATTAAAAATCAGCTTTAATAATTTATTTTGTGTATATTAAGAATATTGGGAATATAGGTACAACCAGAAAAAGGATTATGGAACCTTGCAAACTATCTATATCACCATTACCGATCTAGTCATTATTTGGATGCCGGACATATCGGAAACTATTCGCATAAGAGCTAAAAAGACTCTTCTGTAGGTGCTAAGACATTCTCGGGTTTCAGGTTTTTACCATGATCTCTATTTTAACTGGTCTTACGAAAAACTACGAAATTGAAATTGATGTTGGGAAATTGTGTTTTCAATACATACTACTAAAAAATTTACGGAACAACAATTGGTATAATTTTGAGCTTTCTGACATTTGTTTGTTTGACAGATCTATCAACCTGGATTTTGTTGCCATTGGTAATTTTTTCAGAAACCCCTGCTAGAGATATGATTCCCAAAATTAATAATTTAATTGTAAGTCAAATCGCTTCTTATTTTTCCATCCAATCTAAAAGGATATTTCCTCCAGATTGTTGTGTTTTCATATGGTAATGTCAGAGTTTGTATTGCTGATCCGCTCCTGTTCTTAAAATCTAATCGTAGATACTTTTTTTGCATTTTATCTCCTTTTTAAATGTCGCAATAAAAATTCGAAAATATTTTTTTTGTTTTTTTGTTTTTGTGAATTCACTTTAAGCTCCCTTTTTATAGTATTGTATATGAGTGTTTTTGTGTCCGTCTGAGTCACTCTAAGCATGTGTGGGTGTTTTTTTTTTTTTATTTAAGATTAATTTTAATGAAATTTGTGTTTTCGTTGTGCGGCTTTTGTCGCAAATTCCAAGAATAAAATAAATTTTAAATTATTACTAAAAATCACACGACAACAAAAATATCAAAAGACCTTGTTCAACACTTTTATCTTTGATTAATGAACACATGAATTTTGATTTCTGAATATAGAAAGATAAATATAATACTAAAACAAATTTAAGATTGTGTGAAATATGAATGAATAGGTTTATTTGAAATGCCGCTGGTCAATGTCAGCCAACCTGTTGGACCACCCACTAATGACAGCCATAGCCACAGCCTCAGCATCAGTGGCAATGGCAACATCATCATCATCAGAAGCAAAAGTGTTGCAATACCGCATTTACAATAGCAAACGAGTTAATTACCAATGCAACGCTGGAAATCTTGCTAGCATCGACAACAGCAACAACAACAGTAACAACATCGATGACGACAACAACGATGGCAACGACGACAATGACAACGACCTTATAAAGACATGAGCGGCCAGGCCAAGCATACTTAGTTCCATGCAACATAAGCAACAAATGCAAAAAAGCGTGCAACATTGCCAGCAACAACAGCACAGCAACAACATAAGCAACGCATTCAACCATGCAATCGATACAGAACGATCGATACAGAACAATCTCAAGAAGGAACTGAATGAGATTCAAGCGACTTGACTCAAGTCGACTAGTAGAATGAAGTGAAGTTAGGTCGATCTGAATGTCGATTGCGTTTGTGTTTGCACACTTTTGTGCCGTTTGCGCATGTTCAAATTGTCCAAAGCGTAACAATTTAATATATCGTTGCCATTGAGTTGTAGGCATGCAAAATGCTGCTGCTGTTGTTGTTACTGTTGTTAGATGTCGTCGTCGCTGGGTCCCAGCATCTGCATAGTTATAGTAGATACCAGTTGCAACAATTGAACGATCTTAACTCATTGGCGCGTCTCTATTTTTATTTTTTTATGTATTACTAGCGACCATTTATTCATTTATTTATTTAACGTTCGTAATCGACACTCAAGTCGCTGAATTAATCGTGTTTAACACCATTCCCGGCATTATGTGGTGGCCGACCATGAGCATGTAAAGTGGAGTGGAATGGAATGGAATATACACAGTAGTCCTAGTTGACTCATCTATAGTAAAGGGTTAAAAAAAATCCCACATGCATGCAACACTCTCTCCTGTTCTACACTATATTACTTTTCCACTTAATCTAAAATAAATTTTTATTTATTTAATTCGCAACGCAAATGCATCATTATCAGCGCAAACATCATTAATAAAGCTATAAGGTATGGGATCGGATGGAATGGAATGAAGCATAGAGCCGCACCGCTCCACACCGAATCGATAACCAAAACAAAAAATGTTAAAATTTTATATTTTTTCTTTGCTTTTTTTCTGTTTTTTTAAATCCTTTATCTTTTTGTCTCATTTTCGTTTCACTGACGCGCCATGAAAGAAAACAAACAAAAATATCTTTTACTATAAAAACACTCAAACACACTCATGCACACACAGTCGCACAGATACATACTTAGGTTTGTATTCAAGGTTAAGCGAGCAAGTTTTAACATAAGTAACTCCAACGAAGCAACTCAGTTCAGAGATTCAACTTAACTTGATTCGTCTCGTCTCAGTTGAGTTTTAAAATGTTGGTTGCTGCGGCGCATCATCATTGCGGATGGGTAAAGGGAGCCTGGCCGCAGCCTCAGTTGCCTCAATGTGATAAATGAAGTGTCGCCGCGCGAAATGGCCACAAATCAAATGAAGGTATCATGCGCAACTTCGCTTTTGTTGATTTTGTTCGCTGTGCATTCGTTCATTTTATTTTATTTCATCTTATTACATTTTGTTTTGGTTTTGTTTCGTTTCATTTCGTTTTGTATTTAGTTCGTGTCATTATTTCTGCGAAATATTTTAGTGTACGATATTGAATATCAACTTCAAAAAGACTGACTATAAATAAATGAAAACAAAAAACAAAACAAAAGAAAATAGCACCCCACCTACCTCTCAATGATTTTGTATTGAATCACTTAAGGTCATTGCTTGTAATAAACTGATGTCAAGGACATCATAGCTCTTTTAATCGAATAAGACAAGTTGTGTTCGGTTTTTGAACAGATTTGACTTAAAGATTTCAACATAATTTGTTCATACTAGTTCGTCATAGGTTTTCAATAAGATCCTTTCAAAGTTTGAGCATACCGTGAGAAAAAATTTTAAGTCAATATCAATTGTAATCAAAGGTTTTGTCAAAAGGTTACAAAAGCTGTTGCAGAAAGCTTGCTTGCTTCTGGTGATCAGAATTAGATATCAGAAATGATCAAGAGACTAAAAGTTTATTGAAGCCCTTAAATAAAAAGAAAATATCCTTGTTAGAATCTTATGAACTGACATACTAAATTGTAATCAACCATTGATTCAGTTAATCTTTACAGAATGATTCAATTTAACTTTATTTCATTGAGTTACTTTCCAAGACTAGGGGACGACGGCCAAGTATTGTTACAATATGAAAAACAGAGTTTAACAAGACTTAACCAGAAGAAGGTTGGTGAATATGGATAAGGCATTCATAGTGTTCAAATTTCAGTTGGATAAGACAAAAACAAAAAAACCTTTCTATTAAGTAGATTAATTTGAATTTGGGTTTGTATGGGATGTACCCGCCCTGGTAGTCCCAGAATCATGAAATTTACATGGTTGGTGAAGATAGATTAGAAACTTGTAGTGTCCAAATTTCAGTTCGATAAGACAAAAAATAAAAAAGTTTTTCTTATAAGAACATTAAATGGAAATTGGGTTTGTATGGGAGGTACCCCTTCTGGTAACCCTAACATCTTGAAATTTGCATAGTTGGTGGAAATTAGTCAAAAACTTATAGTGTCCGAATTTCAGTTAGATAAGTCAAAAAACAATAAAGTTTTGTTAATAAGAACAGTATGTAATTTGAACATGGGTTTGTATGCGAGGTACCCCTCCTGGTAACCATGGGATCTTGAAATTAACATGGTTGGTTCAAAATTTCAGCTTTGTAGCTTAAAAACTTAGGGAGTAGTTTGCATACATATAGACAGACATGGCTACATCAACTCGTCTCGTCGGGCAAAAAAAAAAAGGAATACAAAAGAAGCTTCCGATATTAGGAACCGTAATTTAGTGGACATATGCAATATGTTACGTTTATTGAGGCGAAAAATCTATAAATAATAATCTGTATATCACTTTGGTCACCCTGCAATTAGATGTGAAGAAATATCAGCGCTGACTTCTAATTATATTTAGGAATTTATTTTATACTTATTTATTGTATTAGGATGGTAGCGCAGGCTGCTAGGGCCTCAGGATGATATATTTAGGAATATATATGCTAAAAGATTTCAATATAATGGGTATGCAATACTTTCATGACTTCTTGACTAAGCAATCTTATGTAATTCAAGGTTGTTTAAGCCACATGGGAAAAACTTCGAATATTATAATGATAATTTAGTCAATCTTGTTGTACTCGTATTAAGTACTTTCCAACTTTTTAAATAATCAATGTTTGTCATAATAAACATACAAAAAATACATAGAAAGAGAAAATCAACAAAAACATATAACATAACATATAAAAAAAAAAACACACACAAACAAACAAACAAACGACCGATCGACAGACCAACCGAAAAAAATTCCAACTTAAGTGCTTTTAATTATCCAAAAGAATGCAGGCATTCTGAGTTTGGTATCCTTGTTTGTCATCATCGTCATACTTGGCTGCATCTTAAAATTGCTGTCGCGATTCTATGCTGAAATAAGTATACGACAACTTTTTCTGTATTTATTTCTGTATTTTTTAGTTTTGTGATTGTCGTCGTCGACACTCCTTTATACAATATAGTATAATATAGTACAACATCAGCACCCTTATAGTAGTAGTGTTTGTGCCTTATGTATGTATGTTTCTATGTAGTTTCAACAGGATGCGCCTTAAAAGGCCAAAGCAAAAGTTCCATACCAAAGTATTGTGTAAAGAAGACCTGAGATTTCTTTGGTTTTTATTATTTTTTTTATTTTCCCTCCATAAAATTATAAAAATTTATAATTTTTCAAACGAAATCGAAAGCGTTTGCGCATTTGTTGGCATTTAATGTTGTGGTTTTTTGTTTTTATTAATGAAAAATATTTCATCGATTTCATTAGTGGACATCAATGCGATGAGCAGGTAGAATTTTATTTTTTGGGCAAATTGGGAATTTATCCCAGCCATGAGTCAGAATATATTTATCGATAAGTTAGAGAAACACTGAGGGTGTGACAATATGAGAAACTGAAACTGAATGAAACATGCTAATCATGGTATAATAGATTGGATTGGATTGGATTGGATTGGATTGGATTGGATAGGATAGGATAGGATAGGATAGGATAGGATAGGATACTCTATCATTCACTCTTTGAAAAGTTTAGCAATAATAATTTACAGTAAAGCGAGAAAAGAGAAAACAAAAAACTGAAGTGTAGAAGCCGCATTCTTCTTGTTAGACATAGCACTTATCAAATCTAGAGAGAAAAAAATTGGTAAGAAATATAGTTGGTATTTTGTATTATGTGCCCGCACTTGTTTGACGCTGCGGCAGCATGACGCAAGAAAGTATCTGACAGCAGCCACCGTAACTGATGCAATAAACGCAATGCAATGCGAAAAGCAACATAAAGATGAAGAAAGATTTTCTTGAGGAACAAGATGGCAATGGTTGCGGCAACATCAGCATCGGTGGCAAGAGCGCATTTCTCAGAAACTTATCGCGCTTGTCGTCTGTTCTCCTGTCTGTCCATCTGTTGGTTTGTCCATATCGCCGCATCGTGCGTTGCAATTATGAGTTGCAATGTGCCGCACAAACATTAAAACAGTCAGATAGAACAAGGAACCGTGCAGCATTTGCCGTTAGAAAAATCATTCAACGACAAAATGTCAATGAAGCATTTGCTTTTGCAACAAACTTTTTATGCTGTCGCTTATCAGCAACCAACCACATGGTAGCAACTGGCGGCTCATCTCGCGGCAAATGTTGCAAGCCAACAAACGAACCAACGATCAGACGCATGATGCATGCAAGCATGCCTCAGTGCAAGTTTTTGTTGCGCATGCAGGCATGTAAAATCGAAGATGCAACCAATGATGATGATGCTGCCGCAACAGAATGCTGGTCATACACATCAAATAAACATGGCAGATTTGTTGTTATTTTAATGAAAATTGGTGTCCGCAGAGAAGCCCAGAAATGTGTATGTGCCAATGGGACTTCAAAAATATGATTTGGTATGATGTCTGTGGTGAATCGCAATAGAGAAAATCAACAAGAATATTTGATGTGTATGGCTTTCTTTTGTTTTCTTTGATTTTCAATTTTCATTTTATTTATTTGTTTTTCTTTTTAATTTTTCTTTCGATTTATTTTCGTTTTATTTACATAACAATTTAATTTGTTCAGTGCCAAATCTCCTATGGCATAAATGTAAATAAAGTAAAGCAACAGCAGCAGCATCGAACTGATTACTCTCATCATAATCACAATCACTATCATCATTATCATCTGAATCATGAATCAGCTGCACTACAAACACTACTCGAGTTGATTGAAGAGCAAGAAACAAAGAAGGACAAATGGAAATACTATTATAAACTATAGTAGATAGTGTCTGATCTGTGTTTTGCCTCTCATTCGTTGCCAAGAACTAAACAATAATAAAATTTAGAACTCAAGTGGCAACAAAGTGAAGGAGTGTGTGTATAAGAAAAACGACTTGCAAAGTGGTTGGTTTGTATACCATAGTTGAGTGCGGCATGGCAATGGTAACATGGTACTGAGAGTGAACAACCGAAGTCAGGGCCTGAGAGTGAGTAACTTGTGCCAAGTCAGCGTGATGCGCGCAAAGTGACGAGTTTTTAATGAATTTGTTTAACCCAGGTCAGGCCTGGCAGCCATGGCAGACAGTCAGTGGTACTTGACAATGGCAACATCGCAGAACTTAACTGGGCTGAGCTAAGCTGAACTGAGTTGAGTTGAGCCAACCAACTTGGTTCAAGTTAAGCAAAGATTCGTTTTAAACAAGTGCCCTAGAAGCGTCTTCAAGCATAGTGCGCCACGAATTCACGAACAGGCGAAAACGAACGAACGAATAAACAACAAACAAAGTACAATATAAAATTTTGAATGACTGAACGAAAAAACGAAAGAATATACATACATATGTATGTGGTATAGACGACGGCGTTAGGAGTCACAGCAGCCATCATAGAGGATATGACACGCATGAGTGTGCAAGGATTGAGTTCCTGCCACTTGAGTTATGCGTCTATGAATTACAAGGCAACGGCGATGGCTATGGCGACGACGAAGATGATAATGACAACAGTGACGATAACTCTGATAATAATGATGATAACCATCATCATCATCATCATGATCAACATCAGCATGATGATCAGGTATGATGATGTTGATGATGACAACAATGACGTCTATGAGTGGTCTCGTCTGATCTGGTATCTGGCAGTGCAAACAAAAGACGCCAAACTAAAGCATTCACAGTGCAAATACAGATATAAATATATACACACAATCAAACTACAATCCTTGTACAAATATGTATATGTAGTAGTATGTAGAAGATACTTTTGTGTAAATTGTGCTTGATTTTTAACATTTTTCGTTGTCTTTGTGTACGACAAAATGTTCCAAATTGTTGCAGTGCACAAAGAATTTCAAGAATTTGTGCTTAACAAACTTCGAAAATGTTTTTTTTTTTTCGTTTTTATCTGTTTGTTTTGGTATCTTTTGTATGCGCTTTGTAGTCAATTTTGTTGTTTATGGTTGTTGAAATTTATACACAAAAAGCTTTTGTTATTTTGCGACGCAGTAATTAAAAAGGAAGGAAGCATGCAACAAAAGTTGTCAAAACAAAATTAACGAAATATTTAGTTGCAGTTGTTACAATACAAAAGAAAACGAAACAAAACAAAAGACTTAAGCAACAAACTCAAAATGTTTTCCTTCAGCAGATTTTTAAAACAAAGGAAGACTAACTTTGCTTTTGCCAGAAACAAATGAAAACAACAGAAATTTAATAAGAATCTCTTCAAATATCCCAATCGAAAGAATATTGGGAGTTCATTTATATACAATAGAATATACCATAGTATTTTGATTATGATTATTATGTGGCATATGAAAAAATCTATATTAAAATTATCTTATTGTCAAAAATGTAAATCAAATGTGTTTAGATTGATTTCTTTTGAGATACTTATAATGGCAATAAACTGTATTAAATAAAGTATAATTAAAGGTATAAACATATTCTTTTATACTTATATTGGAATGACAGCAGGCCGCAAAAACTATTAACTAAATAGATCCTTTTTTTTTATTGTTTTTCTATGTGTTATGTTTCATTAAGAAATTTCAGAGACAAAGATCATTTTTCAAAATTTAAAATTAGGAAAAACGACGATGGAGAAAACAAAGCATAAACAATAATAGACGCATTCAATATTTACTACAACGATATTTGTTTAATTCGATTAACCTTGGAGCCATCAACTTAGGACTGGATATGACTTAAGTATAACACGTTTGGTTTGGAGATCAGTTTCGGATAATACAATACAATACAATATTTTCCCACCACATAACTTCTCTTCTTGTAAATATTGTGTGTACTAATGTGGTGTTCGTATTGTATTATATTGTAGTTTGCTAGATCGCACAAAGTGTATATGTATGTAATAGTTTTTTAAAGCAAAATCAACAAATTTCAATTTATCATCGAGTTTACAGGCACAGATCATCATCTTGAAGTTCAGACCAAAAGTGATTTCATATCTTCAAGAATGAGGTAAACAAAAATTAATATTAATTAATTTGGCTTAAACTGACGATTTCAACAACAATAAGACCTCAGGGCATACATACACATACACATGAATTCAAAGAAACATTCTTTGTGTGGCCAAAATTTGAGAAAACAAAAAATTGAAATAGAAACACTTACAATATGGCAAAATATAGAAAATGAGAAGGAGAATTGATTGTGATTGGTTCCAATTGGAATTTCCGAAAATCATCTCTCGTAAATTTGGCCAACACTACTTAAAATTAATTTATTTCAAAATCATCAAGAACAACAACAATAATTTTTTTGTTGAATTTATAACTCGTTTGAATTTTCTTTATTGTGAATTAAGTGTATTTTGATTAAGGCAAATGAGTTCATTATGGGAGTGTCATATATATTTGTAGTGAGGTATTTTGAGTGGTGCTAAAATCAAATCAAATTTTAAACTATTTTACGAGCATTAATGGATACCAAAAAATCAAATAAATTTTACGAGTTATTGCATTATTAGAAATACAAAATGGTAGAGTTTTTTCATGTGAAAAAGACAAAATTTATGGTCTCCAATCAAAAAGTCACAAACTAATTTTGCATTTAACAATGCTACAATATTTTAATGGTTTATAAAAAAAATATAAGGAATCCCAAATGGAAGTTTTTGTTTTTTCATATGAAAAAGACAATATTTATGATCTCAAATCAAAAGAATTTTGAACTTGTTTGTTGCATTTATTGTAATGACATGATAGTTTATTAGATTAAAAATATACGTATACTCTTATTATGTTCTGAGAAATCCAACAATTATATTCCACGAATCAAAAGACTTAAGACACAACAAACCTAATGTGTTGAATAATTCATCAAAGATTAAAAACTTTAATCCTAACATAAAAAAAAAAACAAATTTGTCATTGGTGAGACAAAAATTGATAAAATATATGAAATTATTACTCTTTATGGAGAATCCCTCTCATCACACCTCTCACTAGCTAAAATTTATTAACCTTCATTAATTGTTAAATAAAAAATGTTAACAAATTCAATTAGGCTACACAGATGTTTTGAGATTTATTCATCATCACTTATAAAATATATTTAAACACAAAAAGATACTCTCAATGAGACACACACACACAATCACATTAACTCTCTGGCATACACACTCACACTCACATAGATACACACATATTAAAATCTACACACAAAATATTGAAACATATTGCTTTAAAGCCAAACGGATACGCTCCCAAGGTTCTCTCTTTTCAATGACACTGCTGTTCCTGATAGAGGCTTTTCTTGCTTATGATGCTGCTGTTATGGTTGCTTCGTCTACCAAGAACTCTGTCTAAAGAATGCGCCAAAGTTGCCGTCTTTAGTGTTTTTTGTTGTCATCGTCATCGGTAACGACGTCGTCGTTGTCGTCATCGCAGAAGTAGTACTGGACTTAGTAGTAGTAGTAGTAGTAGTCATCTTTCTTGTTGTTTATGCTGCCTTTTGCTTTTGTGTCGTACTACTACTTACTTGCCTTACCTTCCTTCCTATGTTCCTTCGTTCATTTTAACGCACATTGAAGCCTAATCGCTGCCAACGCCGTTACCATAGCCAGAGCAGAGCAAAGCAAAATATCTTTCAGTCTTACAGTCTGTTGTCTCTTAACTGACTGAATGACTGACTAAATGACAGAGCGACTAACTAACTAACTAACTGACTGTCTGACGTTAAGTTGCTATTTTCGACGTCATTCGCTTCGTTGTTCATTGCTTGCACAAACGCTTGCTCTGTCCTCAAGTAAAAATACTCTAAACATGCTGTCAAGTTATGTCTACATTCCTTGATCATATTTTTTCCAACTTTTTTCCGTTCTTTCCTTCACTCGATCTGTTGTTGTTATTATTCTTATAGTATCTGGTGGTGCTGCTGGTGCCGCTGATGTTTCTGATGATGTTGGTTGTACTGTTGCTTTGCTTCTGCTGTGCTTCAAGTTAAAGCATGCAGCCAAAAGGCACAGATACTCGTTTGTTAATGTGGCGAAGCAAATGTGCTGCACTGAGTATAAAAATTAACAACAAGCACCAGGCACAAACTTTTGAGTACCATACTATATATACTCTCAAAACTCTCACTCTCTTAAAACTTGTACTCATTTCTCTCTCATATACAGGGCTCTCCCACTCAATGTGAGCACGTGTTTGAAAAATAATGAGTGATTTTATTTAAAGTCACTCAAACTGTTTGATTTGGTTTGTAAAAGATATTAATAATAATTCTATATAATTTCACAATGCATGAAATATTTTAGTATAGGAAGAATGAATCTTATAAATATTTGAACATTAAATATTTTGTTCTTATTTACTATTAAGTATAAGCAATAGATAACAATAACATTTGAATAAATTGTAATTTTACCGACGGTTAATCAGGAGAATGAACTTGGCGAATAATTACATTCGTGTGTCAATTTAAATGTAGCAATTATTTATTTAATTGATTTATATTTCAATTTCAATTTTAAGTCAACAGTTTTTTAATTGATTCCATCAACAATTTGATTTTATATTTCAGTACAAACTCAGGCATCAACAATGAAAAGTCAATTTATATTTTTATTGTTAATTTTTCTTGAAAAAACTTCACTCACTTTTTCAAAACTGGTATGTTAAATTGCTATTAATACTTATATATCTTTTCATATAATAATTTTTCAATAAAATCATAGGAATTGGTATTCAAAAGTATTAAATGCAAAAACTTAACAAACAAAGCAACAATTGTAAGCTGTGAAACATACATTTATAACAAACGTTCCTGTTTAGATACAATATTTCATTTAAATGAGGATTTAATGGAACCAAGAGGTTTAATTAATTTGTATACAAGTCAATTTGGGATGCGTCAATGGAATATAACAAATATGAGTTTTGAATTATGTAAAATACTAAAGGCTACACCACGACGTAATATAATAAAAATAATTTCATCTGGTCTACTAAATTCAAGTTATAATTTACCATCGCGATGTCCATTTCGAAAAGTAAGTACAATAATATTTTTTGATTTAATAACATATATGTATATTTTTTATTTTATAAACAATTTTAGAATCTTACTTTCGGATTTAAAAAATATTTTGTGGACACAGCAGTTTTACCTATTTTAGTAAATAATCACAATTTTACTGTAATCGGAAAATCATATAATGGTAATGAAGCTTTATTGGAATTTAAATTGCATGGTTTCATAGGTGAAATCAAAAAATAAATAATTGATCAATTACTTAAAAAAAAATTATTTGAGTCAATAGTTTTGTTTTAATTAGCATAATTTGAAACAACGACAAGCTACAGACAGTTTCGTCATCTTAAACATTGAATATGTGATAGAAACAAACAATATTTTGATATGATTCAATTATACCATTATATATTTATTTAAAATTGATTTATATATTTACAATCAACTTTCAGCGTTCATTTGATTTTGTATTTCAGTTTGAACTCATATCTCAACAATGAAAAATCAATTTAATGAAAAATACATAATTTTATTATATCTTTTACTTGAACTAACTTCGCAAACCTTTTCAAAACGTGTAAGTTTATTTGGAATTAATACAATAGAACCCACCCTTCTTAGTAATATTAATAAAAAAAAATATGTATGGATATAGGAAATGATATACAAAAGCTTTAAGTGCAAAAACATGGGTACCAAATTAACAATAACCACTTGTGAAAACAACATGGATAAGAATCGTTCCTATTTGAGTGCAGTAATTCATTTGAATGAGGATTTAATAGAACCTGTTGTTATAATGAATTTTTATACAAATTCAAATGGTATGCGACATTTGAATTTAACAAATGTAAAGTTTGAGTTATGCCAAATTATAAAAGCTTTACCTAGACGTAACATAATACGAGTATTTACGAAAGATCTAATGAAGTCAACTTTTAATTTTCCATCACATTGCCCTTTTAAGAAAGTAAGTACTTAATATGTTTGATTTATTTACATATTTTACTAATAATATTTTTAGAATCTGGATTTTGGTATCAAAAATTATTATATGGACATATCAGTATTGCCAATGGTATTAAATAATCACAATTTCACTGTTATGGGAAAAGGATATGATGGTAATGAAATCTTATTTGAATTTAAATTGCATGGTTTTCTAGGTGAAACCAAAAAATAATATAATTAATCATTATTCATATATATTTATTTATTAAAATATGAATTAACCCTGCTGTTATATTAAGCCCATTTGGTCCAATTTTTGGATCGTTTCCTTTGTAACATTTGAACGGTGTAATACAATATATTGACTTAAAATATCAACTCACGGAGTGTTTTTATTAAAGAGCGAGAATTCAATTACCTAACATAATGCAGGGCTGAAAAACAAATAAAAATTACTTATCTTTTTGCTCCAATGCAAATTTTGTTTTGATTGATATCAAAATTCTAAGCATTTCCTTTGTTTTTATTTACAAAAAATGTGTTTTTTATTTGTTTAGTCGTTTATTTTTGTCCTTACAGTCTGAACAAAGTATTATTCGGTTAGTTTTACAAATTAAATTGCTGCAAATGGAACATTTGATGTCTTAAGTAGACTGCAGCAACTAAAAATTCTACCAGCTGAATTATAGGTAACATTACTGAAAGAGGCCACTGAAGCTATATATCTGTGGTTAGAATTGTTATTGAGGTAATCTAGTGCGTTTCATTATGTGCGCCTTATCGAAAGAAATAGTATGTAAGTTTCCATTCAAATAATTTACACATTTTGGACACATTTTTGTGCGAATTATAAAACATTGGAAGAGGGAGTAAGAACGGTTCCATAGCAGCCAAAAATATATCATCCGGCTTGAATAACATGAAAATATGTTGGACAATAGCCTGCACCCCTGGATTTCCCTTTCAGATCACCAGATGACTAAGCGAAAGACTTCACCCACCAGAAACTTCTTTCTAAATAAATATTAGCTCTTACACAATCAAAAAATTCATCGATTCTCCCTTTTGGGACAGTTGCAAATACAGAATATACATAGTTAGAAAAAAAATAAAATTAGTATTAGTATTAGTATTATTGTAAATAGTATATGCTTTTCCTATAGAACACAATATTTGATTTCAAGAACTAATATATGGACACCACACTAACACCAACAACTGTCTTTACCAACTACAAATTCACAAGCTGGGGGTCTTAACTATTTGATGGTAATGAATTACTATTTGATTATAAGATAAGCAGTATATTTTGTGATGTCGAAAAGAATTGTAAAAGGTGAGATCAGACAAATCAAAAGGTTCTTAGTTTTTGCATGTTATGTAATGTTTATCAAAATGGTTGTTTCATAAGAAAAAATAATAGATACATTTCTTACTAAAGTAAATAGGTTAAATCATTTTGTCGTGATGCTTGTAACGCATTAAGATACCTCATATTTCAGGAAGAGTCATCGGAGACCCCATAAAGGATACGAAATCTTGATCAATTCGACGAGACGAGTTGATTTAGACATATCTGTCTGTATGTATGCAAACTAGTCCCCAAGTTTTTGAGCTAGAGAGCTGAAATGTCGCACGAAGATTTCTTCTTTTACCAGATGCTGCACATTTGTTGAAATCAACCAAATCGGAATACTAGGAGGGGAGGTACCTACAGGTACAAACCTAAATTCAAATAATTGTTCTTTTTTTTCGTTTTTAGCCTTATCGAACTGAAATTAATCTTTTACGAGTGTTTGACCCATATTCACCACGTAAAATTCAAGATCATAGGATTATTGGATTGTATTGCTACCCGTGAAGAGTATTACAATTTTGGCTTGGATCTCTGAGATTTAAAAAAATCATCATGTTTTGTACTCAGTACATTTTTCAGAATTTCGGAGTTTATTACATGCGCAAGGTTTCTGACAATATGAAATGTATGATACCTATTTCTTACGTATATCCCTTACAAAACATATAATTTTACCAACCCTGGTTATGACCAATATAAGCATACTTTAACAATTTGCATGCATAACATATCTAAGAATAACCCAGATTGGAATTACGATATTTTGGTACAAAAGCTCTCATATAAATCTGAGAACGGTATACAAGCTTCGGTGACCTGAAGTCAATGATGTCTGTCTTCTTTAATTTGTTCTCTAGAAATCATGTGTAAATAATTAAATACTACATAGTCCAAAAACAACATCAGATAAAAACATTTGTTTTTAAATAATTATTTTTTGTTTTGTTTTTAAATCGGTTGTGGTTTTATGAGTAAAACAGGCGTTTCGTGTTGCGATTTTAATTTAGTTGAATCTTGAATCTAGACTCTTTCTAACGAACATCTAAAAATATGAGATTATTTTATTTTGCATTATATTTTACACTTTATTTAGATTTATTTTATTTAACAGATGCAGAAAAGGTAAGAATTCCTATATTTTCTTAATCAATCTTTACTATTTTATTTATTTTATAGTTTGTTAAGTTCCAAAATTTTGATTGTATTCAAAAAAATAAACAACAGTTGTATATCAATTGCTTCTTGGATGATCCTTATACAGTGACACTTAACTTTACGACTAATAATCATGATGTACACAAGTTTGTAGGCATTATGAACCTTACAATGTCAGATTATCTTCGACCAAATTTATTTAATTTAAATAATATAAAAATGGATTTTTGTCGAATCCTTAATATGAAATTATCCGTTTCTTGGTTGCATTCAATCTACAAAGTTTTACTTAAGGCAGGAAATAACATTCCCAAAAAGTGTCCATTCATAAAGGTAAGTATTTTTATAACTAAATGAAATACCCAATAAATTTTATATATTTCTTTGGTAGAATACTAACTATTTATTGGATCGAGTACATTTTCAACTGGATATGCTATATAGAAATTTACCTGATTTGAATTTTAGTGCAAGAATTAGTTTTAATGAAAATAACAAGAACTCATTAAGCATAAAAGCTTCAGGGATTCTTTGTAGAAATAAGATTTAGTTAAATTATTATATGTGAATGAACATTCAATTTTGATAAAAAGAAAAATTTTGAAAAATCTCACTCAAAATGGTTTCTTCTTTATGCATTTCACTCAATTTTTCTCTCCCTCTCTTCCCATACAAATGTATCTCATTTCACACTTTACATGAGTAATTGAGTATGTTTTGGCCATAAGAGCAAGACTTGGAGACACCAAAAGCAACTCAATTTGCGAGTTTAACTAAACGTGTCGAGAGCCGTTCATTTCAGTCTGCTGTTTGAACTCGTAACGAAAACTACGCATGCGCGGCAATTCACTTCTTTTAAAAATTTATAATAAAAATTATAAAAAAAAATCCATATTGATTTACAATATAAACTTATTCAAAGTGCTGTCTAAGTGACACTAAATTGTGACCAAAAAAAAAGTGTTACTAATCTAAGCAAACTGCATACAAGTAAATGATATCAATTCAATGAAATAAAAATTAACTAACAAGAAATAAAGACAACAATAAACTGTCTTAAGTATAATAGAAACGTGCAGTGTTGTAATTTCGGTCAAATTAATATAAAATCCTGAACCCTTTCACATATAACGACAATCCAACTAGAGAGAATCATGCGCACGGCTCACGTTTCATGAAGAAGACGGGGCTAAAAATAACAAAAGCAACAACAGCATGGAAAAATATATATGAAAAATAAAATTTAAGAAAAAAAATAAGAAAATAATTCAACTAAAAACGACAAAACGCGCAGACAAAAATCTGCAAAAATAATAAAAAGGTATAAAAATTCCACAAATCGTTGAGTTTCGTTCCTTGGTTGCTGTTCGATCGACCGACAGACCATTCAACTGACTGTGTGTGCCTGTGCGCGGCACAAAGGAGTATCTTAGTACAACAGCATCAGCAACATCAACCAGCAATATTAACCATAACAACAGCAATAGCAACAGCGCCGACGCCGACGCATGCGCTCATGTGGCAGCTGCGCGCAACTAAACGAACTAAACTGAAACTAAACTAAACTGAATTGAATAAACTGAACTGAACTGAAGTGAAGTAGTGAAAAGGTGCGAGACAAGAAATTAAATTGGTTTTCAAACCAACGATAACAGCAACAGCAACAACAAAAGTATCTACAACTGCATAAGCCATAATAATATTGGCACGTTGTTGCTTTATTGTTTCAATAGCAAAAGCAACACCAACCAACGAACAGCATCGAAAGACAATCACATATACGCGTAACTAGCAAACCTTCAACGCGACACATTATTGCAGCGATTTCGTTGCTGCTGCTGCTGCTGCTACTGATGTTGCAGCAACAAACAGACAAAGATACTTACTTACCTACCAAGAAAAAGGAGCCCTTGAATGTGTCGCTGTGACTTTGTTGTGGCTTCTCCTTCGCAATTATCAAGCTAAACGCATCAAGTTTGGTATTTGAAAACCAACAAAGCAAAATAAAACAAAAACAAAAAAAAAAACAACTAAAAAATAATAATAAAAATATTTCTATAAATACACTTAGTACGTACAACAACCTAAACTAGTACTACAACAACAACAATAATAAGATATAAGGAGAAGTGAGTAGTGAGTGCATGACAAAAAAAAAATAAATAAGAAAATAAGAAAAACAAATATAAAAATGTACACGAAATTATTGTTATCGCCGCAATAAGATCAACTATTGGAAAATTGAAAAAAGACTATTTTTTGTGTTGTGTTGTGTAGTTTTCCTTTCTGCAATCGTTAAAGGAGTAAATACAAAAAAAAAAATATCAACCGAGAATAAAACTCACTCAAAAATTAAAAAAAAAAAACATACTTAGTTGAAAAAGTGAAGAAAAAAACAACAAAGGCAAAAGAATCGCGTGGCGTGGCGTGGTTTAAGAAAGAACTAACTAAAACTAAAGTAGAAAAAAATGAATAACTAAAAAATAATAATAATAAAAATTGTAAAAATATTGCCCAAAAGGCATTTCGCGTATTTTTTGTTTTTGTTATTGTGAATCTCGTCGAATATTGTGTTTTTTGTAATGCTTACTTACAACATCAACAACAGCAACAACAACAACACAAGAATAACAACAAGAACCAGAGAAACGACCACGACAACAACGACGACGACAAGAGAACAACACAACGAACAACAATAAGATACTTTTATGTATAATAAAAAATTACAACAAGTGATCGTGCAGAAAATAGATCGATAAACCATAAGACAACAACAGCGCGCGTCTTGTGCACGTTTTTTTATCAGCCCAAAAATAAAATAATATAAAAAATAAATAAAACGCTAAAAGCAACACAACTTGTGTCCAGCAGTTATATGCCGGCTGCTGCTGCTGCTGTCCAAAAGACCAAAATCAAGCCAAGACCAAGACACACCATTGAGGAAGAAGAACTGCAATACTGCAATACTGCAATACAATATTTCTATACTACTATATTAAAGGAAAACAACATAAGTCAGAAAATTAATTTCACGATTTTTTCGTCAACAACAACAACAACAACAACCATAACACAAAGCATAACAATAACAACATCAACTGCAATAATAAATAAATATAAATAAAACGAATTAGATACAAAAATCTTAAGACCAAACTAAACCAATTTGATGCCAGCGCAAGGCGGCAAGCAACGTCAAAATGTACGACATTAAACGTCTTGAAACTGGACAACAACAACAACAACAGCAGCAGATACATATCAACAACAACAACAATAACAACAACTCAAATCACACAACCTTAACGCACAACGAAAGGTTCAGTGCAAAATCAGCATCAGTATCAGTAGCACCAGAACGAGTACCAGCACCATCAGTAGCACCTTTCCAATTGACGTGCAGCGTCATTACGCCTACGCATCAACAGCTTGTGAAGTCTCAACAACATACTCATAAAAGTACGAGTAGCAATTGCAATAGCAATAGTAATAGTAGCTATAATCCTGCTGAAGCTACACACATGACATTGCTGATGTTACGTCGCCGCCGAATGTTTCAGCGTCGAGCTTGCCTGCTTAGCATATTGGCCGCTTTCGTTTTTGGCCTAGCACTGGGCGTGTTTGTACCCATGTTTGGATTACCAGAGTATTTAAATATAAACAGCTTTTCTGCGTTACCCGACGATGAACTTCTACCCATTCAGTTGGAAACCTCTTTGTTGCAACCCATCAATCTCAGTCAAAATGGTTTGGCAAGACCGCCATCTGACTTTCCCACGATATATGAGAAGAAGCAACACTCTTCGAAAGCATCAATTACCGACGGCAATAGTGCCAATGACAATGGCATGCCTTATTCGGTAGCATTCATCAAAGACTCTCCGCAACAGAAGCAACCAGTAGAGGTTGAACTAAGTGCTGAACAAGTGTTTCGCAATGCTTTTCACTTGGAACAGGATAAAAATTCCCCTGATTCGATGATTGTGAAAAAGTTCGATACGAGCGATGGCAGCATCAAAGAGTTTCATGTCCAACGTACACCTAATGGCCGTTTTCGAAAGGGTCCCGAACATCGACTGTCTAAGCCGACATTGGTCGAGCAAATGTTAAACACGGATGTAACCGCTAGCAATGCAAAGAATATGGCGAGCATTAATTTTGTACCAATGGCTCAACGCATTGTGGAGAGTGCGCGTAGTCAAAGCAATCAGGGTATTATCAAGTCAAACATCTATTGGGGTGAACTAGTGGAACGTGCATTGCCAAAAGGCTTTGGGAGAACAGACACAACTAACTGGGATAGGTTTGTCGCACGCGAGGGCGTTGTTGTACGTCTGGAATCAGGCTGTGGACGAATGCAAAACCGACTCGTGATCTTTGCCGATGGTACACGAGCCTGTGCACGCTATCGCCAGAACACCGACCAGATACAAGGTGAACTCTTCTCCTTCTTTTTGGGCCAATTGCTGAACATTACCAATCTGGCGCCGAGCGCAGCGACTGTTATCGACACGACATCGAGCACCTGGTCATCGGCACTTGGTGACATAACGCAGGCTCAGTGGAAAGAGAAGCGACCAGTGGTATTGACGCGTTGGTTGCCTGACCTCGAACCCGCTGGCATACCGCAACCGTTTCAACCACTCGAGCGGCATTTGAATAAATACGATGTCTGGAACATAACGCTCGGCGCAGCTGCCGAAGCGTTACAACATAATGCAGCGACGCCAAGTAAGGAACGAACAAGCGACAATATAAATGCTGGCGACACGAATCAACGAGGATTACTCAAACGGCTGGAAGCTGCCAGCAGCCAAACTTATGCTCATCAATCACGCATGCTTGACTCGTCCGCCGCTACGACAGCGTTGGACGTTGGTGAGACAGAGGGTGCAACGGTTGGTGGCACTTCACTAGTGCGGCAGCCAGTGCTGCAACGACTAATTGAATTGGCACAATGGTCCGATTTAATCGTCTTCGATTACCTGATCGCGAACCTCGATCGTGTCGTTAATAACTTGTACAATTTTCAATGGAATGCCGACATTATGGCTGCGCCTGCGCACAACCTCGCGCGCCAACTCAACTCCCAGCTGCTCGTATTTCTTGACAACGAATCGGGCCTATTGCATGGCTATCGTTTACTCAAGAAGTACGAGGCCTATCACAGTCTGCTGCTGGACAATCTGTGTGTCTTTCGCCAACCCACCATTGAGGCGCTGCAACGTTTACGCAACGATGGTGCGGGCAGACGACTCCGCGAACTCTTTGAGCAGACAACGAGCGCCGATGTGCGTGACGTGTTGCCCTCGCTGCCGGATAAATCAATCAAGATACTGGTGGATCGCATCGATCGCGTGCTGGGACAAGTACAGAAGTGCAGGGATCTACTTGCCGACAGATAATACACACACAAACACACACACATAATCTAAAGAAGCTTTCCAGAGAGAGTAAAGTCGCGCAACCAACCAACCAACCGAACCAATAGCATTCCACGCCTTACGCCCCGTATAATTGGATTTACTTGCACGTCTCGCTTTATCGCATTGTTTTTATTTTTTGTTTTTTCATTTTGTTAAAGAAAATGTCAAAAACAAAAAACTAAAAATTGTATCTTTGATTAATTGAAACTTTAGTTTTTTGGTAGAGCGAGCGCCCCTCACTCAAACCCTAAGAGTAGCAGCCGCCACCACCAGAAGATCGACTGATAAATTGTAAATAACTTTAAAACAATCTTTATTACAAAAAAAAAAAAAATAAATGTGTAAATTTAATTTGTGCATCCAAATATTTAACAAAAACAAAAAAAAAAAAAACAAAAGCAGTCAGCTAATTATTATTGTATCATTATTATTATATAATTAAATATTATTCATTTAAAAAAAAAAAAAAATAAAGATATACAGAGAAAATGTTTAAACAAAATATGATAATCTAAATAAATGTAAATACAAGAAATTTATATTTATATTAGAATTTAATTTGTATTTTGAATTTCAATTCAAACAAAAAAAAAAAAAAAAAAACACAAAACTTATTTTTAAATGAAAAATGAGTATTAAATAAATTTAAAATAATTGTAATACGGATATGTTGAATGCTATGCTATGCTATGCTAATTTAATTGTAAATACAATAATTTAAAATGGAAAATATATAAATAAAATTGTGATATTTGTTTAAGTTGTAGCAAAGAAAATACTTATATAAAATCATGTAAAATAAAAATGAAATTAATTTAAAACAATTTTTGTATTGTAATTCTGTAAGCGCATTTATAAAATCTAAAACTGAAGAACAGAAAAATAAATGTAAAAAAATACCTAAAAACAAAGACTCACCGTCAATTTGTTATTATTGTAATATGTGCATGTGTAGTGCAAGGAAAACCGAACCAAACCAAACCAAACCAAACCAAACAAAACTCACACAAATCAACTATATAATATGGTATAATATGATATACAGATACACATATACCGATACGAGTACTTGGACAATATAATAATTTCTCAAACAAAATATGAGCGCCTGGCAGCCAACAAAGTTAAAGCAAAGCAAACTAAAGTAAAGTAAAGTAAGCAAGCATCCAACAAGCACATCAAGCTTAAGATATACGCTGAGAACATAGTCATGACAATAAATTGTCATTGATCTTTTTTGCCTGAGCCTAAGCAAAGTTGAGTTCAGTTGAGTTAAGTTGAGTTGAGTGATGATAAAGAGTGGGCAAAAAGGAAATTGAAGAAACTTCAGGCATCAACAGCAGTGCTACGTTTGTCAACTTGCCACATAATGTTGCAAGCAAACCAAGTAGACCAAGTCTCATACTACTTATTCATACATACAACATATACTATACATGTATGCATGTACATTCACACTCACATAAACATATACAATACTCTATAGATACTTTTCATAATATCTTCATAAACATTTGAAATTTCTTCATACATACGTTACCTGTAAGCTTCACCTGCCCCTTTTTGTCTGTCTGTCTGTCTGTCTGTCTGCCTGCCTTAGCTCAACTCAACTCAACTCAGATATGTACTACTCCACACCACACACACACATACTTCAGAGTCGCCTTCAGTATGCTTTGCATCATTTAAGCATTTCAAGTGCAGCTACAACACGAGCACAGCGCACAGCAGATACTTTGACTAAGATATGCATACAACAGACTCTTCATATGTTTGTCTGGATGTTCCACAGTCTGTCTGTCTGCCAGTCTGTTCGTCTGTATATCTTTTAGTCAGTCTTAAGGTTCGTTCATTGTCTGTCTAACTGTCTGTCTATGTGTCTGCTGGTTCTTTAAGATTTAGAAGCTGCGCTCATTAAGTGCGTCCGCGTGTCGTTTTACCTATATGTGTTTGTGTGTGTGTGTAAAAGGGGTTCAATCTTGCTCTTTCTCTCTATCCTATCTATGTTGTTGTATTCTGTATATGTGTTTGTCTCTTAGCTTTCTTTTTTTTATTATTGTATTTCATACTGAAGTGAATTACGCTTTGCTGTGTCTGCTGTTGCTGTTCTTGATGCTGCATCACCTGAAACAAGCTTCGTTTGCATCTGATTTCACTGCATATATTTTATTGGACACCAGAGTAGTTCAAGACGAACAGACAGACAGACAGACAGAGAGACAAGCGAGAAGAAGAAAAAGCGCAAAAGATGAGTACAAAAAAAAAAAAATATAAAGCAAATCAGGAATATTTAAATAATGAAAACATAGCAAGCAGTATACTACTCGTATAGTGGCGACTTTGTTTTCGTTGGATCGTTCGTTCGTTCATATCTTTCTCTGAGTGAGTATAAAGATACATATACACATATGCATAAATGTGTATGTGTTATGAGAGTTGAGTATCTGTGTGTGCATCGTTGTCTGAGACTGTGCAGCACATAATAATAAAAAATCGTTATGCTAGTTTAATAAATATATCAAATTACATTAAGACGTGTTAAGGAATTTGTGATTTTAACACGTTAAAAAATTTGTTTGAACAAAAACACACAGACACAAAATAATAAATACGAAATTTTGTTTGTTTTTCTAAAGCTTTTCTACCTTTTTGTTTCAAAGAATACAAAATATACATATCTACATGTCTGTCATCAAAAGTCAAATGAAAGTAACTACATAAAAAATTATAAAAACTACTACTTATAAATGGTATACTGTATACATGTATAAATGTGTTATGCGGCCTTTTTAAAATTATAAAAACTTTTCTAAAAATTAATAAAATCATAAAAACCATAATAAAAAAAAAGAAAATATCTGGCACTAAAAGTGAAGACTTTCAGTAATAAATACATCGTATTCAGTTAGTCAGCTTGCTGATGCCACCAACTGAGTTATTATATTACAAATTTTCCTGTTTTTCTATATACAATATACAATAGTATAGATCACAATGCAATTTAGATAGATGGATGCATGAAAGGATGGATGGATTGATAGTTGTATAGATAAACAGATAGATGGTTTCTTTTGTTTAACACCAAGTTTTTATTGACATTTTTATGAACTAATTAATAAAAAAAAAGGGGTAACAGTATTTATAACTATGCCATTGAAAGCTTTTTCTTAAGCATAAAGTAAAAAAAGATATAAAATAAAACAACTGACTGACACCGCAAACGAGCTGCGTCCATGAAACTTGGCCAACCTTAAGTTGTACTATTGAAGATATTGAAGCTGCAGCAGTACAACAGCGGCAGCATAAGATATAAAAAAGTCGTTAAAATTTGAAAATTCGAATTAAAATATGCAAGAGAATACTATTACAATATATACTACTACTTAGATATAGGAAAGTTTGCTTGTTTAGTGTTAAGTATAGATTTTTAACAAGCGAACAAGTTTGTTGCCTAAGTCTTTTGTTACGTGTGCGGGCACATCGCAAACGACGATTTTACTATAATTCAAAATCAAAGCATACAACAATAAACTAAATACTGTATCTGTGTGTTCATTTCATTTAATTGTATTTCACTAAAAATATATAACCTCAAGAAATTTACTGTCAACACAGGCTGCCATGTTGCAGCAACAGAATGCTGCTGATGCTGAGGCTGCTGATGCCATGCAACAGACAATAAAAAATAAAATATAATAAGAAAAAGATAAGAAAACCTACAAAAAATAATAACAAAACAAAAAAAAAATAAAGAAAGAAGGGAAGTACCAACGCCACCTTTCAGGCGGCAAAGACTGTTGCAGACTTCTATCGTAATTTGCATATGAGTTGCATGCAGCATGTGGCAGTTTCATTTTATGCTTTTGGCAACAGAGCATGCAATATTTTTATGTGTTGTAAGTTTATTTTTCGCTTCTGCACACACTCACACACACATACACAAGCAGATACAAGTATCTTTAAGGCTGCTGTATGTTTGCCTTAGCTTAGCTTTACTTTCGAAACTAAAAAACAAGTAAAAATTCTAAACAAATTGCTTCCGCACCTGCAGCAACAAAAAAAAAATTTCAACGCTGTATTGTATAGTATAACAAGCGGTCATGCAAACGCTCGCTCAGTCGCTCACTGTCGATACTAAAACGCATCAGGAGCTTGTTAAATATCATCGAAACAACTCATCGAAATCTGCTACTCCTCAACTCACATACAAGCAAAAAAAAAAACTAAAACTATGACACACCGATAAACCGCGGGCTACTCGCTTTATTAGTTCCAAGACTTGCTCAACCAGACTAAAGTGTAGCCCAATAATTCTCAATTCTTTGGACATTCAAATCGTTTACATACTACTATAGTATATAAGTCGACTCATTGTTCTCTGTAATGATATTGATTTTATGCGTGCGCTAAATATTTCTTTAAATTTTGAATGGAAAAAACCAACAAGGAAAATGAAGGAAAATTCAGAAAAAACACATCAAAACAAAACATTTCATTCTTTTTGGTTCTGATCAATGCCGCTCGCTCATAATGGAAAGAAAAATCATAATTTTGACTCTTGCAGACAATGTGACGTTATGATGTGAGCCTCGAGAGATATGCCCAAAATCAAGATAAATCAGAGTTTAGAGAAAAAGAATAAAATGGAAAAGAAAACACAAGTGCAGCCAATGTAGCATAAAGGTCATAATTTAATAAGAAAACAAAAAAGAAATGGAAAGATACAACAAAACATGAAATTATAATGAAGAAAATAGTATGATGATGTTTGTGTTACTTCAAAGGAGAATAAGGAGATAAACGCAAAGTGTCGCTTTGATTTGCTGCAGCATAAGGCACATATCAAAAACTATTCAGAAATGACAAGGAAACAAAGAGTTCATTCCATGAGTTCACAAACCCAAAATAAAGTTTGAGTGTTTATTCAAATGTTTAGCATATAGTGGAACTAGTAGGTTTATGAAACTTTTTGATCATGTTTGTAACGCCTTGAATCCGGAGTATATTTAGATATTACTAGATACCCTGACAGACGTTGCTCTGCTTGTCCTTCCCAGACATTTATTGGATACTGAACTGATTGGTGGTTAGCTGTAATATTTGTTTAATCATTTCTCATCAAATATTTTAGAAAATCCCCTTAATTCGTTAAACTCTATTCATGGTCAGGTTTATCATGTTCTGCCATCTCACTCGCACACCTGGTTAAAATCACTTCGATTTTTCGGCTATTCCTTTTTTTCCTAATTTTCTTTTGATTTAAATCACCCCAGTATTGAGTCGAACACAACAAAACAAAAATGATTGAAATTCTGTAGACCCATTCTTGAGCTTTTTCAGGATTTATACAAAGCAATTGATTTCAATATATATAAGAAGAAAATAGTCCTCTCAGCTATTGTAATTCTGTTGAAACACTAGTAAACATTCCTATGTCGTGTAATCACCACAGAAAGACTCTTGTAGACAACTGTTAACAATATTAATAGCATTTAACAAATACAACTTATATAACATTTAACCTCCATATAAATCTTTAGTATATACATCATATTACACCTTTTTCATAATACTTCATTAAAAAAATGTATGCACAATTCGATGGAGCTGAAGTTCTACTAACCCTTTACTTTCGTTTTTTGATGTTATGTTCATCTTTTGTTTTTATTTGAGAAAGAAAGAAAAGGATTGGAATGTGTAAAAGATTAATAAAATTGAAAAATAAAGTAATGCCACATTTTTAGATCTAAAAATCAGTATGCTGATGCCTTTTTTTTTTTTTAGTCTTTCATTAGAAATATTATGTCTATGCATAGAAAACCATTCCCTAGGTTTAAGTTAACTTCGCCTGTCTTTGAGAATCGGTTAACTTTATCTTGGCTGCATTTCTTAAATTGTATTTCTATATATATACATAGATATAAATTAATTAGTTAATTCCGGGGACTGCACTATGTTCATAGGTTTATTTGGAATTTAAGTAATGTAAGCTGAATTTAGCAATATAGGGAGCTGCACAATGTACATTTAATTGCCTTCAGACCGGTGGAATCTGAATCCAGATGGCTGCACCATGTGTATTTAGTTCCAGGGATATTACAAATTACTGTGAGGAATCATTTCAGACTCACTACTTCACCTGCCCTACCACGCAATATAAAGCAATATTAGCAACGAGTGCGCTGCCGAGGTACCGCTTGTTTTTTAGCGCGACTGCAGTACCGCTTGTTCTTCAATGCTGCTGCAGTACAGCTACTGGTGCAGATTAGTGGAGTTTAACTTATATATAAAATAGGACGTGTGTGTTTGGTATTTGTGCCCCAAGTCTCCCATCGTGCACTAAGGTGGTTGTGTGTCGATGGTTATAAGGGGGTGCAAGACATGGGTGTTGAAAGTGGTCGACTTTTTTCTACAGAGTTCCATATTTTTTATGAAATTTCTACAATGTCCAAGATCATTCTTAAATTCTCACAAAATCACATTAACTAATTCTAAAAAATAAAAAAAATCACATCGAACCGGGAACTTGCAGCTAGTAAATCGATTTCTGTGTGTTAGTCTCGTAAAAACTCGAGAATGGCTCGACCGATTTGAATAAAGGAGCAGCCGAAAAATCGGAATTAGCAAGGTGTGCGTGTGAGATAGCAAACATGACAAATATTACTATGAAGAGACTTTGATCATGTATTAAGCGGTAGTCATGGGCAGTGTATAAAAATAAAAACCAGGACAACCTGAGGAAGAAAAATGTGTAAATAATATGGTGAGACATAACAAAAAGTGGCCACAAAATATTTGACGAGTATTGATTAAACAAATTTTACAGCTAACCAACAATCAGTATCCAATAAATGTTTGGGAAGGACAGGCAGAACGTTTGTACGAGTATCTACAATAGTTGGTCTATCGTGTCTTAACTTTACTGATGATTACAAACCATTTTTAGATCAGTTGTAATGTAGACTGATAATATTAATTACTTTTTGCAAACAACTATCTCCAGTTACGGCCACATTGTCCATTTTGATAATTCATCAAAATATTTGGTGATTAATTTACCAAAATGTTAAATAATTTGTCAATTCTATGTGCACACTTCCGTTTCATTGTTACATTAAATATTTGAAAGCATATTCAGCGTATAAAATCAAAAAAAAAAATTTCAAAGGGAATTTTATCTGCCTGTCTCTTCGAATGAATGAATGAGTATCTACGTACCTATTCATCTATCTACGAAATGCTGACCTGTTTTCCTGACAACCTTCTTACTTGCCTGCCTGCTGCCTACCTTTGTCGACACAAATTGGCTACGCATATTGGTATTCAACATGACAAAAACTAACTTAACAAAGAAGCGCAGGGCATGTCATTGAGATTTTTTCTATTTATTTGTCTTGTTTTACTATACATTAGTGTTTTGAATATCTTTTACACAAGGAAAACTTTAACATTTGGCATCTATTGTTCAAAGTTGAGTTTCACACAGAGGCCCATGAAAGAATAAACAAAGTTACTCAAATCGTTGGTCTGAATCAGGTGAAGTGAGTTGATTGATTGCACTAATTTATAATGACAATGGGTTAGAGATCGCACATTTGATGTATCTTCAATAATACTAAGAGTGCGTTTGGTTTTTAAAAAAAAAAAAAAAAAAAATAAACAAAATTGAAGCCATAGGTTTCTATTGTACGTTGCATTGTATCTGGCTCTTGTGGCTGACTGACTGACTGCCTGACTGGAAAACTGACTGAGTGCCTGACTGATGTAGAACTGATGCGATACGCTTTGGGTTTATTAAATGCTGCCGCCGCCACTACCTGAGATGAATGAATCTTTTCATTTCATTTTATTTCGATTCTTCATTTATTACGAAAATTTGTCAAAACTTAAGAGAAACAGTAAAGTGTAAGCAGAGCGAATGATGGAAGATGAAAAATATAAATTCAAGTTCGTTTTTTGAGTCTTTCGTTTCTAACAAACAAACAAACAAACACAAGACATATGTTTATACTATATGTTTATCTTATTATGATTAAATTATAAAACATGCAAACTTGCATTTGTGTGAACTCATATCTGTGTGTGTGTATGGTGTTAGCATAGACACTCAACTAATGTGCAACATACTAATAATAAGCTGCTTTAAGAGCACAAAACGCACTAACCGATAAACCGATACTACTTCACATACTATGTATGTATATATTGTAGAAACAGACCAAGTTAAATTCGAAGTAGACGAAAAAGATAAAGTGAAAACTGAAAACTGTGGCTAAAGTTAATAAATTACCAGCCTACAAGCCTCTACCATAGTACAAATTCAAGTCAAGTCAGGCTATACCATGCCAAAGAAGAAGGTATTTCAAGACATCTAAAACGAAGCGTTACATTTTTAAGACAGACACCACTAAATAGTTTGAACCTTACGAGATAAAGCCGAAAGATGAAGCGCACAACACGCACTCACTCAGATACATTTTAACTTATACTTACTACTACTACTTCATAGGTTAATTCGTAGAAAGCCTCAAACAAAAGATGAACGACGAATAGCAACAATAAAACTGAGCACCCAAAAAGAAAAATAACAAAAAACCAAAAACCAAATAAAATAAAATACTGACACCTGAAAGCCGCGCTATACGCATGCGCATGCGGGTCGTGCGCGCATCTTCTTATTGTTTCTATTTGCATTGTTGTTGTTTTTGTTTTTGTTGTCGTTGTTGTTTCTTTAAATAGTTTTCAATTTATGTTTACGTCTCGGTATTTAGTGGCACCGAGGTGTGGGGCGAAGGTCGACACTAACTTATTTTAATACAAAGAATTTTTATGTTCTTTTTTCGATTTTTTTTTTTGGAAAAATTCAAACAAAATAAGTTGTTTAACATTTTCTGATGCACTTCACATGAATATGGTGCATTATATTATCACAAAAGTCTGCAGTAACATATGGAAGTGAATATCAGAGATTTCATAAAATATAGTAAAGCATATAGTGGGGAAATATTTGTCAAACCATCCATCTTTTGTTAAGTTATAATTCAGTTTCTGGAATTTAAAGATGTAATTGTGTATATGATCTTATTTCTTCTACTTAAAGTATTATAGAATAAACCAAATCATCATAATATGCTTTAGTTATGATGGTGGGAAAGTGCAATTTTGTAGTGAATGCTACATTTTATTTATTCAAAGGACATTTTTGATATTCCGAACAAATTACATTTTTATAAATCCAATATCCAATATCAAAAATCCAGAGTTTAGTAGACTAATGCTATTTGCATCCAATGGTTTTAAGAATCCATCTAAATGCCTGAGTCCGCTGAGGGCCACATATACATGTCTCTAAGCGAATAGTGCCTTCTCTAAATTATGTTTGGCTCACATTTGAGGCGTGATTTTAGAAATTATTCGCAATTATCGGGTGGGAGCAAGCAAAGCCGCGAGCAACAGCTAACAATATATAGATTTTTTAAATGTGCTAATTCAGCCATTTTATTTGATACCCAACCCGGCATCATTATATATTTTTTTTGTACTTTATGTCCTCTTGAGGGTGTCATATTCAATTTATGTGACGTCACATAGCCTTTAACCAGCGAAGACTGATAACTCGATTGTCAAATTATGATAAGTAGTTTAGAATTTATGAAGGAACCCACATTCGAGGTCTGTTTAAAAAAATTATTTTGAATTTACTCGGGCTCTGTATATCGATGGTACAAAATGCAACGTTTATCGGTGGTACAAAATGTTCTCAATGGGCCGAGAAGGTGTGAACGACGAAGAGCGTGCCAGATAACCGAGCACGTCTACAACAGACGAAAACATTGATAAAGTGCAGCTATTGTACTATTGTATTGGCGAATCGTCGAATCACCATTAGAAAATCTGCTGAGATCCCTCCTGTTTGCTTTGCTTGCTTAGCATCAGGTAAAAATTGGATATTCCCAATACCCACACAGTTTACAAAATATATTATGTTGGTACGCTACTTACACTAGATTGTGTAAGAATCGATAAAAAGAATCAGCATGTCCAAGGCAACAACGAAAGACTTCCCTAGGAAGAATTTCAGAGCAGTCTCAGAGGAGGGGTATTTTTCTTCTTTATCTGCGGAGCTGCAAGAAAAGTCCTGCTTGGGAAAAAGAAATTTGTGAACGAACAACAACAGTGCCTCCTTACAATTCCAATCATCATCTGAATTCCTTTCAAGCCAATGTATAGGAACTCAAATATTCGATTCCGCTAGTAAATTTACATTTATGTAGGTATATTCTTCAGTATACGAGATCATAAAAGGGTATGCAACATACATATGTGAAGCACTGTATGTAAGCTTTGGCCAATCCTAAGTTACTGATTTTTTCAATTGTTTTGTCTTAGATAGATTAGATAAAAACTAACATGGTCATGGCGACCTAAACATTACCGGCCTTCAACTCTATAACTGAAATTGTTTACAAAGACTTGTGATTTGTGTTAAAATAGAATTAGTTTAACCAAGCAACAAACAATTCTCACAATGTTTAAAAATGAATTGTGTTCAAATAGCAACAACAGCAGAATATGGTACATTATAATAACAACAACAACAACAACAACAAAATAACAAAAACAAGAAAAATATCAACGCAATAATCTGCATAATGAAAATTTATGATTGCCTGCTGTAAAAGATTTTTCGCAAACGATATGATTTAATTATAATTATCATCATTCGAACAAGATCTCAAGTCAGTTGAATGCAATTGACGGTGGCGATGGTGATGGCGACGGCTGTGATTGAGGCACCCAGGCGCCAGTATACAAAAAAGCAACTTAATTGCTTAGTTTTTTTTTTTACCGCCACAATAGAGGCAATACCAAGATCAGCAACATTTGGTAACACAGTTGCGTACTGGAAATCACAAGAAATGAAAAATTTCATATTTAAAACGCTTTGAATGCATTTTAGCGCTTTACCACTTTTTGGTATTAGCAACAACAAAATACTACTAAGCTATAGCTTGCAACCAAACAAATTCAATAAGATTGAGTTTTCTTGAATTGAGTTGAGGTGAGCTGAACTAAACTGAGTTCAGTGGCGCATTTTGGCTAGTGGGGGTCATTGGATATATGGAGTCTTAGGGCTCCCAAGCCTCTAGTAAATTATTACGAGGTTTTGTATATTTAAATCATTTTTATTATTTTCTTTTCTGGGTATTAAGTTGCTATAAGTTTATCAAGTTGATAATTGTCTCGATTTACATAATTCAGATCCAGTGTTGGGGTTCCAGGGCCCTTGCCCAAATTGCCCCTATTAAACTATGCTTGCTTCTGATTGAATCACATTGAGTTTTGCAGGCGCAGTTTTGCCATTGGCAGCGTCAATTAATGCAAAAGTTGTTTAAGTTTTACTTTTGTAAAATCAAGAAAATATATTATAATAAAAATGACAAAGACAACACACACAAAAAAAAAACATGTTTTGCAAATGGCCAACAACAACAACAACAACAACAAGAACAATAACAACATTAATAAATAACACCAGATACTTAAAGCGTGGGCGATGTTCAACTTTTATGACTGAGAAAAACAATGAATTCTAATTGATTGGCAAAACAGTTGTTATTCATGCAAATTAGATAATTTTGTTCTTGATATTTAAATGGATTTTATGGTGTTACCTTGCCCCATACACTCTACTAAGTACATTTACTGAAGGTTAGATGAATTTATTATAATTGTTGTTATTCAATTGCCTTCAATCAGGTTCAATTATTCGATTTATTATCAATTTCTTTTTCTTATGGCAACTCAAATGATTAATCTCAATCTCAACCTAAACACTGCCGTTAGTTGCCTTTATCTTTCAATTGGTTTCAGTGTTAACTTTCATTAGCTTTCTAATGTTTGTCACTATTGCAGCTTGGTTGTAGCCTTTCAAAGTTTCCATACAACTTTGTGTCCACACTTTTTTCTTTGATTTCTTGTTATTTTTTCAAAAGAAATTCTTACGGTTTTTTTTCATTTTTTTTCTTTTCTTTTAAAAATAATTTTCTATTATTTTTCCATTTGTTTTCGCTCGTTTGTTACTTTCTTGATTATTATTATTTGTTGTTGTTATTGGTATTATTTGTTAGTATTGTTGGTTCGATCGGTTGGTCTTTAGTTATTATTATCTCTTGAACGCATCACTTTGTGACTGAGTTACGAACTGTCTACGATATAGTATCTTCAACTGTGTGTGAGTGTATCTTTTACAGAGTACCATAAGTGTATAAGTGAGCGAGTGAGTGAGTGACGGAATGATGTTACCAAAAACCAGTTTCAATGACAAATACACACACTCACCCGTACGCATATACATATGTATGGATGTACTCGTCTATAGATACCCATACGCACACCTGTACATTGTTTGTTATGCGCCTCATTATGCCAAAAGTGCGCTTTGATCAAAATCTCTTCTTCAACTTTAACTTCGCGTCTCCATTTCAACAAATGTACCTACATCTTTCTTTTTGTTTTCATTTCAGTTCTTTTGTTTTTTTTCTGTTTTAAAGTGAATTTTCTTTTGCTATGCATTGATGATGATCGTTGATGGATTCGTTGATTGTTTATGTTGCTGTCCAACCAATCATCCACTCACACATACGCACACACACAGATACTACAACTGTCATTGTTGCTGTCAACTTGCATTTATATCATCGAACTGTCAAATTATAGCCACTTTGTTTTGCTTGTTTTTTAGGTATTTTTCGTTGCTGTTGTTTGTTTGTTGTCTTCTTGATTGGTAACTCAATTAAAATGTCTTTTAGTAACAACAACAACAACAAAAAAGGTGATTGACTGCATATAAAATACATAAAAAAAAAAAAACTAAAGAAGAATAAACCAACAAATAAAACAATTGTACACCCATCATTACGCTTAAAGAGGCGCCACTTATATGCCAAAATTAAGAGCGGAACAACACGCAATTACCAGAAAATAAACACAACAGACAACAACAAATTATTTGCTACCGTCCATCACATCATCGTCGTTGTCGTCGTCAGCAGCATCATCATCGTCGTCGTCTTCATTGTATCTTTAAATTTGCTAAAATCCGAGAGAGAGTTACATACAAGTTAGCTATCGAAAAAGTGTTTGATTCTCTCCCAATAAAAAGCTTCATTAGCCTACCATGCCAACACCATCGACCAACATTAAATCACTCACTTCTCACATTTACTACAGAGATGGTAATAAGCCAGAATTACGCGACTCGACGCGAATCAACAGAGAGTTAGTTATTACAGAGATTCTTAAGCAGTGATCTGCGGATGGTTAGGGGTACCCCAAGCACTGTTTTTTTAGATGTCAGAGTTTGGTCAAGTTATCAAAAAAAAAAAAAAAAAAAAAAATTAAACTAGTTGGGCGACCAACTCGCTGTGGAGGCTACAACGTAAATTGTTGAAAACTAGGAAGGCTTGTTATGAGAACAATGTTCTATATGACTACAATCAAGAATAGTAAAAACTGAGAAAATATAAGAAATTTCCTTCCAAATTTCATCGGCACTTAATAAGTTCAACGAAGGTAGATGACCCTTTATATTGTTGAAAAAATGGATTATTATATCAATATGGTTTCGTCATTGATTATGAGTACGAAAATAAGAGTTGCCGCTGTTTATTTAAGTTTAAGAACCACTGAATTAGTTGAATCTGATTGGTCTATTTGACAAACGTGCTGAAACCTTTTACAGCTGCTGAATGCTGATTTAAGTTCTTCTTCTTGTTGTTATTTCTGCTTCTGTTCTTCTTTCCCTTCTTCATGTTATTGTTGTTGTTGTTCTTGTTGTTATAGTTGCTTGCTTAATGACTTTCGGCATTAGCAGAAGACATTTTTGTTGTTATGGGAATTTTTCTGTTTTGTTAGTTTTTATCGCCATTTTGTCTCTGAATATCTTTAGGGTCTCGGTCTCACTCAACAAAACAATGACAATTGTCTTAAAGAAGCAACAAAATAAAACAAAAACAAATATACAATACTACTACTGACAATAAAAAAGAGGAGGGAACTAACAAAGTAGTAGAAAAGTAGAGAACCATAAAAAAAATCTCATACAAAAACAAATTGAAATGAAGAAAACTGATTCGATTTGGATTGGACGAACGACATCTGTGACATCAGCAGAAGCAAAGAAATACCAAAAGCAAATAAACCAAAGAAGCAAAAAAAAATATTGTTTCTTACAAGTTCGTGCCTTCAGACTTTTGTTAACCCAACATGTTTATCTCACCGTTTTTCAGTTAAGTTTTTTTCTTTATTTTGTTGTTGTTGTTGTTGTTTCTTGTTGATGATGATGATAGTAGCGCGTGTTACTCAATTTGCGAGCTTATCTGCAATGCTAATCCAAAACTCTTAAGCTGCGGGTGTGCTTAATTACTTAATTAATTGGCCAACGACAACAACAACAACAATGAACAATCGTGAAATAACTACTACTAAGTTCTTAGATCATTACTAAGCAACGTACAATAATGAATACGCCGCACCTCTGTTCAAACGACACAAATAGAGATCAATGCAGATTTATTGTATGCAGATTGTGTAGGAGTTTTAGACAAGATAACTAACACTAGCCCTAAGAAGCCTCCTAACATTTTTGAATCTATACTACATAAACCATTTTCATTGAACAATAAAATAACCAACTTTGACCTAACTCAATCTAACAAATCCGTTAAGCAATTTCAAGTCGAACCTCTATAAAAACACTTGCCTCAATAGTTATAATGCTTAAACTATATTTTTTTAACCTGTAACATCATAAAAAAAAAACTATTCCATGTATTAGCTGTAGAGGAGCCTGCTAGGCTAATAGATATATAGGTATAGAGTCATAAAATATATAACTGTATCAAGAATAAACAATTAACACAAAAAAAAAAACTCACTCTTTGTCAGTAATAGAGGGCAAACTCTCAGCCAGGCACACCAAACGGAACACACACTGAGTGCACCACAAACACACACTAAAAGCTTAAAAGCACCAAGAATGGAATTTCCAATAAATTTTTTTATGGTCAAATACAAAACACTCACTAGTCAACCTCTAGCACTTGATGTTTTGCCATTGATTTAGTTACACACAGGTCCGTTAAATCCTGAGTAGAGAAGTAAGAGGTCCCTAGGCAATAATAGTTTTGGGGCCTCTTACAATGTTTTGTTGTTAATAAAACAAGAAAAAAAAAAGGAATTGCTTTTAAGTACTCTTCGGTTCAGAACTGCGGGCCCCTAAGCGGCGTGGAGGCAATCGATAGTTGCATCAATAGCAACCATGAATAATCTGGTCCTGGTTATAATTTATAAATTGATTTAATGGTGACTCGTGCCCATTTTCTATTTACATATATATGTACGAATTTAGAGGAAAATATGTTTATCTTCCAATTGATTGTTCTTTTGTGCTATAAATTCCAATAAAATAAATGACTGAACATAAATTTCGGTTTCACCGAACGTTATATACCTTTCACGAAAAGGAAAAAAATAAATTAAAAGATAATATTTGTACTATCTATATACATAATAAATTGAAGAGAAATTTAGTTTGACGGCGATGGACTCTGACACCGTTTGACCGATCATCATGAAAGTTGGCACATATATATATTTGTTCATGGGGAAGGTTTTTGAATACTCTTTTTTTTATTTTGGACCTGCTGTTGTCAAGAAATTGGTGGAGAAAACTTTACATAGTCAAGTCGTCTTTGTCAAAAAAGATCACATATTTTTTTACATAACTCATTTTACTCATTCAAGAGAAAGAAAGACCGGTTCTTTCACTCACTACGTATACACACATTAACAATACGCAGGGGGTGTAGCAAAGTACGCCGGGAACGTATAAATAAATCTACAATACAATTTCAGATTGGAGAGAAGTTGGTTATATTGAAATGTTTCAAATTCCAACCAAAGTGCTTGTAGAATATATTTTCTTATCTTCAAAGCCTTTTTGCAAATTTCATCATGATATGAACAGATATGATAAAATCAAAACAAATTGAATCAATCTCCATAGCAATGCCAAGCTTGCCAAATTTATACGTCTCTCATTGATGCATTGCAAACATCACGACCAATTGGTTATACCATTTACATTATTTGTGAAGGGTACGTATAACATTAAAAACAAAAGTAAAACACTTGAGCGTAGGTTGATGAATGCAACGTTGTCGCCCTCATCAGTGCAATACTTTACTCCAAATGAATTCCACCAACTCAAAACTCTTGTTCGTTCATATTATAGTATGGTAGATATGTACATTAATTCATCTCCAATTCCAGATTTCCAAGATCTTTTTTCTTACAAAATTATGTAAATCACTTCTTGTCGATCTTCTCATTGCCTTTGATTAATTGTATTCAAAGCTTTTCTTCTCTTTTCCCTTTTAAATATTTCATTCTTCTATTTTTTTCTTCTTCGTGAACCGGTTAAGCCTTCTGAGAAGGGCGTCAACAAATAAACGTCGATTTTTAAGATTGTAAATTGAAGATTTTTTGTTTTTGGAAACTTATGTTAGCATTTTGTTTGACATTTAATAGATACATAAATGCATTTGGTAACTTAAATCTACAATCTCTTCATAAACAGAGTAACAATGAATGAGATGCAGATACATAGATAGACAAAGAAAGTGCTACAAGATACATTAATTATTAACACAATTAGTGTCGCTTACAAATTTTTATTTTTTAATTTAAAAATAGAAAAATCTTTGATCAAAACGAAAATATTCTGCATTACAGATATGACATTTAAAAAAGTATGTCAAACGCTTGTTTGAGGTTTGTTTTTATTTTTTTTCCTAAAGATTTTTGCTCTTATTTTGTAATAAGTAAAAAAATAACAATTTAAACAAAATGTTGCTTGTCGAAAAAAAATAAGTTGTCAAAGAGCACAACAATAACCAGAACAACAACTGCAACAACATCAACAAATATGTATCGCATTGAAACATAAAACGTGACAATTTTTGTCAGCATTTAAATAGCAATAAAATCACAAAATATAAGAAACACAACACCAACAACTAAGTATGAGATACTAATAAACTAGTAAGTATAACAACACGAATGCAAAAAAAAAAGAAAAAAAAAAACAGTTTAACACAAAAAGATTTGTATCTTTTCGAACTTCAAGCAACAACTAGAACAATAGGTAAGGTAACTATTACATAAAAACATTGGATACACTTCACAGTAATGTGATTTTTATATCATCTTATTCTGATGTTTGTAACGCAAAATATATTCCAAATTCCTTCGTCTAGGTCGTGATTTATTATCAACAATGATCTTGGTTCTGACGAATCATTGCATTATGGACAGATATGGCCAAAGGCTTTATTTTGACCGCAAATAAAACTTCTGCAACAGTAACAAACCAATTGACTAGCACTATCATGACAAGGTCTTTGCTACCTTCCTGCATTATTATCTTTCTTCATTGATTCCATTCAGTTACATTGCTAAGTTCTTAAGTGAATCAAATTAATTTAAAAGGATCAACTCCACTTAATGGTAACACAATGATGCAAACTTCGATATATTTTATTCGATATATCGTATCGAATACTCTCGAAAACGTACCGAATACTCCCAAAAACGAAATTAAAAGATAACCCAAAATTAGTGAGAAAAAGAATTCTGCTTCGAGGCATTTATTAAGAAGCTGTCGTAGTTGCGAATTGTGGAGCTTGTTGTTGGAACACATAGAAAGCATAGCGTCGTATGGAGTTTGACATTTACTCTTTGATACAAATCTTATAATAAGGCTCATCCATTGCCAATCACGCTTGGATCAATGGCTTGAGGCAAAAATATCGAAATGAATTGGACTTTGCTCAATCACCGCTTCAATCACTCAATCACTGCCACACACAGTCAATCCTGCTTGGATCAACCCAAATTTATCGATATCGCTCTTGATTGATTCAAGTATGATTGACAATGGATGGGCTTTATAAGGCTATATAATCAAATACAAATTACATACGATACACCGAAAATATCGATATTTGTTTTCGATGTATAGCAATATACATATAGGATTTCGATATAACATATCGGTATAAACATCGATGTATAGTGTTACAAAAATGATCGATAATTGCCAGGACACCTTTGACGCACTTTAATAAGTGCAGGTAGCCCTGGTGTGGAACTGCTGAATTAGGAGAGAAGAAGAGGTGGAATAACAAATGAGAAGTGAATGGCATTGAAAGAAATTTAATTGGGATGTTTTTGCATTGCCCATTGCTGCTGGAGCACCACGTCGAGCTGCAAGTCACCGTTTGATCATCACGTCGCCACTTGCCTACGTTGAATAACCACGTCGAGCTGCAAGTCGCCGTTGGATCACTACGTCGCCACTTGCCTTCATTGGATAATCATGTCTAGCTGCAAGTGGCCGTTAGATCACCACGTCTTCACTTGCCTCCGTTTGATCGATGCACTCGTCGCATCACCCTCACACTTCACCAATTGGTAGCCGCTCGCCAACTGACAGCAGATTTCAAAAAAATTGGAGCAATCAGGAGCAGAGCAAACGAAATAGTTTTGTGATCTATTACTCCGGCTACTGTTCTTGATGCTCCTGCTACTGCTCTGCTCCCATAGCAAATGTTCATGCTCCGAATAGCATTCTAGGTTATTTTTTAGTAGGGTTACAAGTAATTGTAATTGTCGATTTTAGCGACTTTAGCGGTAAATATTTCTGAGAGTTTTTGCTATTGCTCCGACTGTAAATAGTATTATTTTGGAGTTCTGTCAAGTGCTCTTTGCTTCGTGCTTCACAAATTGAGAGCAGGAGCAAGAGCAAAGCATATTTTCTGTTGCTAATGCTGCTATGGAGCAAGCAATACAAACCCTGTGAATGATCACTGCACGTTTTCCAAGTGATCTTGAAATCTTCATCATCTTAAGAACTAAATATCTTAAGGCTGCAATACCCTTTAAAGGTTACAGAGTACATACACTATCCTCAAAATTAAAACCTTTAGTTAAATATGATGATGATTATTATTTTTTAGTTTAATTGCATGTTTTTATTAATTTAATTACTTAAATCAAACCTATTATAACAAATGAATGCAATAAAAGTATCTAAGTAAAAGAACTTAAGAATTCAACTCACACTTAGTATATACTCGCACCTCATAAGAAATCTGAAAATCGTTTGACGCTTTTCAACAAAGTGTTGTTGTTCAGCCACACCCCAATCAAATCACAAGTCAAAAATAAAAAAAGAAAAATCTAAAAAAGAAAAACCTTTAAATTTCAGTAGCAAAATTTGTGTATGAGTACAAATGCAATAGTGCAACCGTGTTCCACCACCATCAAAGTTCAAAGCCGCAAAATACTACTGCCATATACAAAATTGGAATCGGGAAGGAACACAGGCAGAGTCAGTGGCAATAGCAGCAGTAGCAAACAAAGTCGGTGGTGGCTCATGGTGTTTGATTACAATTTTCAAAATTGCACATGGTAGTATCTTGTGTGTATTTTTGTTGTTGTTATTATTCTTATTCATGTTAGCTAGATACTTTTCTTGTTGTTGCTGCTTGTTTTACGTATGTTTTTTTTTAAGTTGCATGTAGCACAAGCGTGTAAATACGGTAGCAACTTGTTCACTGATCATTTTATTTTTCTATCATTTGCAATTTTTTTTTTTTTTACGATACGAAATGCAAGAAATGCTGCAGCTCATGCGCAACATTTAGTTACACTTTTTTTACTTATTTTATTTATTTATATTTTTTGTAAAGACAATCCCCATTGCCAACGGGAGTAGTTTTATATCTTATTATTTTCAATGCAACATTAAATAAAATATTTTATATTTGTTTTAATTTTTATTTCGAGTATTTTTTCATTTACCTCAAGGCCACTTTAACGATTTAAAAATAAATAAATATTAAATTAAAAAAATTATTTGCTTTGGCATAAAGAAATTTTAATTAGTCTACAAAAGACTTCACATGCTCAGACTACACACGAAAACAAACTAACCCATTGACCTTTATCGAGACTAATAATGTTTAAATATTAAATAATTTAAAATTATCGCGCAATCAACAAGACACGGGCACGACGGGTGCTACAATAGTAGCCACCAACCAACCAAACCACCATCTAAACCAGCAACCCAAAACAAGCAACCACAGGAAGCCCAAGTTAACCATCATCATCATCATCATCATCATTGGCAGTAACTTGCACTCTCAACGAAACTAAACGAAACGAAAAGCAAATTAAATAAAAATAATATAAAAAAAAATAAACTAAAAATTGATCGTCACGACTTTATATTAGTTTTGCTATGTTTCATGTTTTGCTGCCACCCAACTTAACTAGCTTTGGTTGGAAGATTTGGCCAAAACACAAAACCCAACAACAAAAACCAAAAAAACAAAAAAGAAAATTGTTTCGTTCATAAAAATGTGAAATTCGTACAAAAGAAATCGAGAAGCGAAAAGTAGTTGGTAGGTTGGTTGGTATGTACGAGTGAGTATCTATGTATCTTTATAGTTATGGTAGCACATTTCAAAACTCAGGATATTGGAGAGTGAGGTGGAGAGTACAAGAGGCGACAACAGCTCCAGCGTGTGTCAGACTAAGGTTGGTTAGAGATACAACTATGAGCAGGCGTTGTTCGGTGGCTCATGAGCATTTTCAATGCATTGTGACTGTGATTTTGACTGTATAGTATCTCTGTATCTTTATATCTATTCCTGCACTGTGTGGTGGTGGTGTTGGTGGTGTGTATCTGTGGTGTGTCTGTTGTCTCAGTGGCTTATTAAGCAATGAAATATAATGTGCTGAGATTTATCACATGAGCTGCGCTGTTGCAGCTACGGCTCTGCTCTACTATTGTTGAGCTTTGCTGCGTCTGCCCTCTTGAGTTCCATCATCAACTTTACTTATAAACGGAAAGCAAAAACGTTTTCGTAAACCGGCAGCTTCGATACTATGGTATATTGTACAATATTTTGCAGCATTAAGACCGCTTGTTGTGCCAAGGCAATTTTCTTGTCTCTAGATGTTTGTAGATACTTTTGTTGTTATTGTCATTGTACTGTTTATTGTTGTAATGGCTTTTGTTTTCAGTTGATGTGTCGCCCACGCAGTTTTCAATATTTTTTTTTCTCCTGTATTTTTTGTTTGTAAAATTTTCTGATTATTATTTAGGTTAGATATATTATTCATATCCAATTTATGAACAAACGAAACTGTTGGAATTTTCCATATTGCAAATTGTTTATCTGCAAGTTGTGCGGGTGTTTCACCCTAAAGCTTTCCTTCTACAAGCTCCACACATATTGAATGTGAATATGAATAATGAAGTTATTAAAAAATTTGATTTGCCAAGATTAAAACTGGCGACGCGTCTGTATGGATTGTCTCGACGACGACAATGACGATGATGGCGACGACGACAACTTACTTTCTCTGCCAAAAATCATAAACAATCTGCATGCAATATAGTCATTGAGAACGTGCTTTAACCATGTAGGCGTTTTTGCCTTTTTTCGTTTTATTGCAACCCATTTTCTTTTCTTTTTTTTTTTTCTTTAGTTTTTATAATATTTTTATTTATAGTAAAAATTTTCTATTGTCTGTTTGCTGTCAAATAAAAAGAAAATGTTTTATTCGTTTTATTGTTTTTTGTCTTGCCCACTAACCTTCTGACCACTGGCCCACAGACGCCATCATAAAAGTGTCAAACTGCAAGTTGAGCGGTGAGCTTAGCCTCTGGGACTTTACCAAAAAGAATTTATATATGAAAATTTAATAAACTTACAGTGGCAGTTCAAATCTGGCGACTCTATCTGAAGTTATGCTCTTCTGAGACACCGCTCTCTGTCTCTTTGGCTTTTCTCATATCAAAATTTTCGATGAAGTAATTGATTCCCTTTCTGTCTTAATACTAACTAAACTTAATATACTGGTCTGAAGTCTTTTTGTATTGTAATTTTCATCTGATGTTTGATTTTTTTCTTATGCAAACTTATCAATCCCCCAGTTTTGTTTAGATCTTTGTTGTCTTCACGGGAGTGAATAGTACCTACTATAAGTTTGTCATGAGGTTTGTAACACACAGAAGGAGACATCGTAGATTTCATAAAGTTTAAATATTCTTGATCAGCTCGATGAGACAAGTTGATTAAGCCATGTGCGTCTGTCCGTCTGTATGTATGCAAACAAGTCCCTTAGTTTTTGAGATAGAGAGCTAAAATTTTGCAGATAGGTTTCTTTTTACCATACGTTGCAGTCGGAATCAGTTGAATAGGACCACTAGGGGGGTAGCTCCCATACAAGCCCAAATTCAAATTAATCTTATTAGAAAAACTTTTGTTTTTTGACTTATCGAATTAAAATTTGGACACCATAAGTTGCTGATCTGTTTTTATAAACCATGTAAATTTCAGATCCTAGGGTTACCCAAATGAAAGAAGTACAAGACTGTATAGTGGCACTCAAACTGTGCTCACATCTGATACTCAAACTGTGTCCTTTGTTGATACTCAAACTGTGACGGAGAGAATATAGTGATGCTCAAAAAGGAAGCATATCTAATATCTGGCCTTTGTCGCCGTTCGGTTGGATGCAAGCCTGAAGAGTATTACATCTTTGGCATAGCAAATGATAACCTTCTTTTTGGTTAAATGTCATTTTGTTAATCGTTTCGCCCGACTTTGATTGTATTTTGCATCCTTTTTTACACATTTCAAAAGCTGATCCTTCTGCATTGCATTAAAACCATTGGATCAATTAAAGCAACATCGACATGCCTAAACCTGATCATGCCTTTGACTATATAAAGTGTATCTAAGCTTAGGTAAAACCACAGATTTTATTCTTTTTTTTTAAGCTTAACAAACAAAAGAAATCTTTTTATTGTTGCATGCAAAATGTTGGTAGATAAAATTTATATTTCTTTCTTTAGTTGTGCGATTATTTCGAGTATCTAGTATTTGAATGAACAAATGAAGTATATGACAACAAATGTGTGTGTGTGTGTGTTTGTGTATTATGTGTATCTGTGTGTGTAGAAAAGTTTAAGGTAACGTGGCACATTGCTGTCAACGCCAAACGCCAACACCAAAGACTCTAAGTATAGACAGGCGGCACACATAGCCAGTCAGTCAGTCAGTAGCTGGTCTTAGCCTTAACTTGGCTTAGCTAAGATTTTTCGATTTTTACATATAACATTATAACGGTTAATGCATTTTAAGCCTAAAATATGAGATGCGGGACAATTTGCACATTCACTGTAATACCAAATACCACACTGCACCCGTCCTTCGTATAGTTGCATAGAATGTCAAACCGACTTACGCATAACAATTCATGTATCTTTTGTTGTATGATTGTCATTTTGGCTTTTGTTGTGTGTTGTGACTATTGTTATTATTGCTGGTGTTGTTGTTATTGCTGTTGTTAACAAATGCGTAATGCATGTTTTCAGTTTTGTAAATTGAAAAACGTGCAGTTCACTGCAGTCAGTCGGTCTCTTAGTTCCTTCAAGTCAACCATCATGCAACAACGACGAACAAGTCAAGTCAGTCAGTCAAACAGACAGACATTATACAGTGTGGTTGTACACTCAATTTGCATTGAATTTGCAAATGAGTCATGAGTTGCAATTTGTTTCTTGTATTTTGAACGAAATTTTAATGTTTCTGTGGTGAATTTTATGTCATTGCTTCGCTTCGAAATAAAACTTACGCACTTCATAATTCAATCAAACTGAAATATTTCGCAATCCCACACAGAAAGAATTTATTGTTCGAGTTACAATTTTTCAATTGCAATTGCAATTGTGGAATTGGTTTTGTTTTTATATCTTTGTTTTTCATTGTCTTTTATTGTACATGAGTAGAGTATGTCCGCCTGGGCTTGAGCCTGCCTGCCTGTCTATACCGTTTGTTCATCAGACCTGGCCTGACTGCCTGTCAGTCAGTCAGCATGTCTGCCTTGTTTGTTTGGTTTGGTTTGGTTGTTGTCCATAGTTATTGTTGTCATTGCATTTGTACATTTCTTCATTACGTTTGGTAACAGCTGCGCGCTGGTTTAGCTCGGTTTCTTATTTTTTTTTTTTTTTTTGTATTCTATCTTTTCCTTTGACTTTAACTTGCCACAATTCCTTCAGTCATTTTACCAAAGTTACTATTTCATATTGACAGTTGTAGTATACCAAACAAACAACCAATCGACCGACCGACCAACCAGCATGAAATTGTTAACAACATTTGTAGCAGTTGTTGTTATTGCTGTTGTGTTAGTCGTTATCCCCACCATCATCATCACCATCGTCGTCACCACCACCACCACCATCATCACCACTATTCATTCGTTCAGTCATTCATTCATTTGGCCACACTGCGTATACTCCACGCCACACGCTGACATAAAGTCATATTGACAATGAACTGCAGTTGCTACTTCAAATCTTATTTCTTGTTACTGTTACTGCTGTTATAATTGTTGTTGTTGTTGCTGTTATTGTTGCCGATAAAGCCATATTTTGTTTTGCCAGATTTGAACCATGTTTGCAGTTGAAATAAAAATGAAAAAAAAAATCTTAAATAAAAATATTGACAAGCAAGCAGAAAATTTGATTTGAAAATTCCACAAAACTTGCAATTGAATTTTTTTTTTTTATTTGTTTGCATTTATTTAAGTTTTGCACAAAAAATTTTGTAGTTTAAAATCATATATGTAGTATAGAGAAAAACAGGGGGAGTTATACCATACACATACATTTTTTTATATATTTTTTTCCTTAATGTCTCAACACAACCTTAGACCGCGATGGAAATGCATTAAATGTTTACATTTAAAAAAAAATAAATAATAATCTTTTGTATTTATTTTTATAACTACATAAACTACAAAACTACAATAAATGAATGGTTCATGGCGATGACGATGACTACGAACTCTGTGTGCGATTTGGTAAAATTGGATTTTGATTTATGAAATGTTTGTTGAGCATTCATTGACATTCCAAACTAAAATCGTAAACCAACCAAAGTTAATGCATCTGACTTAAAACTGATATGAGTTGACTTTCTGATTGCCATTCAGCAAATTCTTTGTATGTCTGTTGGTCTGTCTTATTGTTTACCTGTCACCCTGTTTGTTTGTTACCCTAACTATATAATATTATATAAAGGATATTAATTTAAACCTGTTTTACTTAAGTATGAGTTTCCCACGTGACAAAAGGCACCACCAAAGGCAACAAATATCACCGATCCGACTATAGTTTGCGTGCGGCATATGCAAAAGAATGCCCAGAATATCAACGATGAATAGATGGATGAGTACATCGATCGCTCGATGGATGGATGGTTGTAAGTAGAAAGAATGGATGTATGGTTTGTTTTGGTTGACCTGCTGCCTTCTTCACTTTATTATATAAAATTTTACTTAATTGCCGAAAATTGGAAAAAATTGCTTTCATTTACTTGCAACACCCTTTTCTCCAGATCTTTCCTCTTTTCTTTTCATTTCTTTTCTTTTATTTTTTTATTTATTTACATTTTTTTGTTGTTTTGCATACATATAAAATGTATTTGCGTTATTCTTGTTGTTGTTTGCTGTTATTGTTATTGGGTACAGGGGTGATAAATATATTGATTGTCGTCCATTAAGCGCTCGCTGATAATTACGTTATTAACGAACATAGTAAGTATTCCAGTCGCAGCCGCAACCGTTGTTGTCCCATTATATAGTATGTTATGTTATGTTATGTTGTGTTAGTATGCCTTTGTGTTCTGGTTCATGGTTCATGGTCTCTTTTTAGGTCCTTAGTCTTTGAGTTTGGTTTTTTGTTTTTTGTTTTTGCTTTTCGGGGTTTTTTTCTTTTTTTCTTTTGGTCATTCACTTTGTTCGCACAAATGCACTTAAATTGAGTGCGGCCATAAATTATTGTAGCCTGTTGCGCTTTTACACTTGTCAAAGACCCTAAGCCGCACAAACATCGTCACCAAACCTCAACTCACTTTGTCGATTCGGAACAGTTAGTTTTGCATAAAAAATTAAATTTAAATAAAAATAAAAAGACAACAAAGAACTTAAATTCGGTGTACCCCGAAGCTTACATACCTTTCTTAACTGAATTTCTATACAGTTTAGTAATTTTAAATAAATAAATTTGATAGCAAATGATATATGTAAGTTTAGAAGGCTTTAAAGTGAAGTTTGTATGGGTATTGAATCTTCCAGTAATCGGATAACCCTAAATTAGACAATTGAGAGCATAGCATGCTTACATAGACGGACTCAATTATCCTAGTGTCGCTAATTTTCTCCATATACAGTGGCTTGCAAAAATGAGTAAATGATCGAGAAATACCAGATATTCCTTAGATTATAAGTAAAAGATTCCTTAAGTCACTTTTGCGAAAACTGAGGTGAAAAAGATAGCAGAAAATAAAAACCAAGGCTACCTGCATTTACTCAATTATGCACATTTTGTTGAAAGTAAACTGAATTAAAATTTTTTTTTTTAAATTTTGGCCCAAAATACCTTGCTTTTTATATCAGTACACATTATCAGGCATACTTCCTACCCATTTTTAACCATGGGCATGGGAATATTATTCCATTTATAAGCGCTCTATTGGATTTTGGAAGCCTCCCCTTCTTCAATGACCTCGAATTTTCGCCTGGATTGAGGTCTGGGTTTTGAGCCGGCCAAACCTTCAACCTGATGTGGTGACCTCTGCCAGTTAAATCTGGGTGACACGCGCAGGTCGTTTAAAAAATACGTTTCTGGCCTTATTTTGTTATGGGATCCTAGATACTAACTAGAGGAACAACTTTTTGGAGGGTATCTTTTGGCTAGGAATCTTTTACTCATGATCTAAGGAATACCTGCTATTTATTTCATAATTTTCTTGTGTGCTGTTTGCCACTGTTTCCCACAAACCAAAATGTGTAAAAGCCACTGTATATTGGCCATATGTACTAGTAAAGTCGAACTTATTTGTAACGAAGTCATTTGGGGCCAGACAATAAGTTTTCGCTCCTGGGGAGTTCGTTATAGAGGAGTTCGATTAACGATGATATAAGTATGTAACAATTTCTATTTATAAGTAAATTTTTATTGAAAGACTTTGGAAACTATATCTTCCAGTAATCGGAGAACTTTAATGTTGACAAACAAGAAAAAAGCATGCTTTATAATGACTGACAATTGGATGGCAAAATCATTGTTCGTATCCTCATAAATTGAAATTGTGAGTCCACAATTTTGTTTGGCACAAAGTGATAATTTTTTATATTGTCATTTTAAATTGATTAAGATTCTATTCTATGGTCATATGGACCTCTTCTTCCAGTTCAGAGTAATTGATTTTGAAAACTAATAATTGTACCGACCCCCTATTGACATAGGTCCCAACAGAGTTTAGCCAGGCTAGCAACGACCCAGGGCGGGTTTTTAAACACTCTGTTGGGGCAGGGGTGGGCAATTCATTATTAATGACAACTTCATCCAAAGCCACCGCACAAAATCAAAAATACAAAAAAAAACCTCATCATGAATAAAACACCATCTAACTTCCGCCCCTATCCTCCTTAACCCCCTTCCTACTGACCTTTGCGATCATCTGTGTTATTGGTCGTGGGTGTTCCCCCTCCACCGTGAATTAGCACAAGTGTCAATTCCCTAATCCACATCCCAGGCTACCAAGGCCTGGGCGCGGACATTCCTATGAACTGACTACATCGATTCTCCTCTTAACACTAGAATGGTTCTTAATTGGTTTATAAATTCACAGTTCTTTGGGAACTAACTTCATGACATAACTTAGTGGTATTACTAGTTAAAACTAGTGTGATAGGTAGAAATATGATAAATACACATTTATACAAGTGTTGTTATTGCTGTTAGTCTATTAAACATTAAATAAAAAATTAAAAAATAAATAAAAATACATTTAATAATAATTAAAATCATTTTTCCAATTAGAAGTTCTTGTTTGTTTGCGTATAATTACAAGTTGTAAATGCTTAATAGTTTCATAAAAATCAACATTTAACATAAAAATTACAAGCCGCTCGTTTCGCTTATTATTTTTATTGTTGTTGATGCTGTTGCTGATGCTGATGTGATGTTGTTGATGTTAATGTTGTTAAATCTGTTGCTCTATCTCATCTTCTTTGGTTTGGCTATTGATACCTCTGAACCCGCTTAGATATTTGGCCTTAGGCAACTTATAGACGAAAAATATCAATACAAATTTGTTATTATTTTCATATACTGTTTCTATAGTTTCGTATCTAGGTACAATACTAACAATTTTTAAAGCTTGTCATAACGAATCGATCGTATGTAGATATTCTTCTAAGTATCTTAGACAACACATGATTGTGGGAATAACTCATTAAGTATTTGTTTAGAAAGATTATTGTATTTCTTCTTCGATTTTGCTTGTGGAACCTGCAGTGAGGCAACAAAGATTATTAATAACTTTGTAAATTATAACAAATGACCATCATAATCAATATTTCACTAAGAGTTTAACTGAGGTTAAACAAGTCATTGAAGAGGTTTCCTACATATAACCGGAAGAATAAAACAATTTGTTATATAATGAACATAGAACAATATTTGCAATACTTAAAGGTTTCTATATCAAATTGTGCTGAATTCGTAAACAAGAAAAAAATGATTCTTTTGGTTTAAAGTCAATTATGTTTTCAAAATGATGTATAGAATATCATCTTGCAAAGGTTTAAAGAAATAATATATTTAAACTTCAATTAAAATCTTAACAACTAAGGGACTAGTTCACATGTGTTGTTATCACTAGAGGATCCTCAGGATGCCACGGACGCCCTGCAATAATAAATGCATGATTTTGAAGTCTGGATAAGACTATGGAACATTGGCATTAATATAAAGAAATGTGCCAATGTGATGTACGCCTTACAGCCGGATGTTTGTCCGAGGGTTTTTTTTTTTGCGTTGGCTTTTAAACAGCAGGAATAAATTGTACTTAAAATGTTAAGTTCTCATTTAAAAAGCAATAATTGCTCCTGCTTGGCGATACGGCTTGCAGGTGAACGGCATAGCAGCGAAATCAAATATCTCGAAGGTCAAAGTACTGCAGGCCAAGACATTGCGTATGATCCCTGGTGCCCTGTCGTTCGGTGGACCTTGAGAATGGCTGAGATGTTCCTAAGATTGGCAATGTAATTAATCGTCAGGCCAAGGAGTATATGGAGCGGTTGTATCATCCAAATATATTAGCCAGGCGCCTTTCTAAGCGACGCAAAATGGAAGGAGTTAGGGTGGCGAGATGGTTGTCGACCTCTCTCTTAGATCTTTTTAATTGTACCTCTAAATCCCCTAAATTGTTCTGTCCAACCTACAAATATTATATTAAGACTCCGATAAAATGTTCTACACATTGCAAACATCAAACTAAACTAATATTGCATACAAATTTGTATGAAGTGCTCACAACTTTTTTTTTTTTATTTTGTAAGCGGAAGTTCTTGAGAAATATGTTATAATAACTTTGCTATTGAATTGAAGCAGAAACATTTATGTAAGAGTGTAATACAAATCTATCTTAAACGTAAAGGAATATTGAACAATTTGCATAAATATTCGTGCAACAATTTGTGCTAAAAACAAACAAACATACAAACAATAATCAAATGTTGTAAGTCAATAACACAAAATGTTAGGAAGCGGCAACTATGAGGACGTTTGTTGGCGCTGATGTTAATAACACTAACGCTATGTATGTATCTATCTATCTATCTATCGCATGGAGCATGAAGCATGAGGAAAGCTTCTACTACCAACCAACCAACCAACCGACCAACTGTTTACATGAGCAATTGCAACAACTAAAGCAAAAACAAATGTGAATGAGTAATATGTTGCATTTAACTCGTTTAACATACAACTGCAACAATCAATCAGCATCAAAGATTGCCTGACGAACGAACAAACGTACAAGCGAATAAGTAAACGACGACGAATGAATGCCGCCGTTTGTATCTAGTTAGATATTTGCAGTAGTTGCAACTTGCAATTATTGTACATGAGATACAGCAACAACAATAACACAGCAACATGACGCCGACTACGACGACGAGTCATTGCTTGAATGCTTGAATTGATCATTGAATTCATGAGTTTGCAACTGAAAGTGAAGCAACCAGATACAACAGCATTAAGAGTCAGTCAGTCAATCGTCATTGACGACACACAGCGCCATCCACAACTGAGCTGCACTGAACTGAACTGATGAACCAAACCATTGACAAAGTGAACAACTGTCAGACTCATTGACTGTATGACTAACTGACTGACTGACTGATATTGCTTTGTGTGTAGTAAGTGGCGCCTCTTGTTGTTGTTTTCTTTCTTGTTACCAATGTTTGTGGGTCTTTTGAGTGATAACCGTTTGTGTGTCTTGCTTTTATGATGATTTCCTTTTGTATCTGTTCTTTGCATTTGTTATTATTATTGCAATATCAGATATATTGAGTATACCGCATCATTTGGCATTAAGTGTTTTTCACTCTTACTGCTTTAGATATTCAAAATTTGACTTGATGTTGAAATATTATGACTTCTGAAAATAAGTTGTGTCTCTAAAATTATGCAAAAATTATACTACACACGCTTAGGTTCTCAAAATTGTACTATTAAATCACGAACAATTTTTAATAGCTTTATTAAAGTTTAAGTACCTTATGAACCAAAACAAAAATGCATCAAGAGACCTCTCACTCTCTCTGTCTCTGCAGATAATCATTTTACTATTATAACAATATTTTGGCACTAGTATTCGTATGTTCTGCTTCTCTTAGGTAGGAGTCTGATAAATGTAAACAAGCATGTTTATTGGTGTGTTTTTAGGTTCAAATTTATTGGAAACTTGCTATGCAACTCATCATTTTGCCCACTCGCGGGAATAATAATTGTTCAATTGTCTAAAATGTCCAAATAGTCAACGCTTTACGAAGTCAACAACCAAAAATAAAAAAAAATACTATGAGGACGGGGTATACCACACTAAGCACTAAGAATAGCAAATTTACAAAAACATCTACAAGGCATATTGTACTGAATCTGAATCTAAGCTCAATTACAATTCCATTTCTAAGTAGGTCAATAGTTAAATCTATTTGAGTGGACACCAACCGCTTGATTGGCGAAAATGAATTAAAAATTCCAGAATTAAAATAAGCCCATACACACGCAAATATCTCTACTATGTAGTACAATAATATAAACATAAAGATTTTTACATCTTTAAAAATACAAGCGTGATATGCGTACAATTGAGTTCAACGAAAAGTGGGTTAACTTGTCACTTGTTAGATGTTTCTTTTGGCCACATTCAATTCTTACTATATAGTATACTAGTCGAAAAGATACGCATGACGTTAACTTTGCCAGCAGTTAGGCCTTGAAACTCTAACGTTTTCTTTTTATTGCTTTTGTCAAGCGATCGGTCGGTCGGTGCCTTTTGCAAGGTGCAAATGTGGTAAATGCTTGTGGGTAAATTAAACTAAAAACGTCAGACATTTAGATAAAAGCAACTGAAAGACATTTTTAGTTAATTTGCTATTAGTGCGCATCAAGAAGATTGCTAGAGGCTACTGCAGTATATTGCAATAAATAAACTTTATAAACTGAATAGAAAGTAGAAAACAAAAGACGATTTTATAACTTTTTTCTTTATTAAATTGGAATAATCAAATATGAATGTGAAGAAATCTAGTACATCCATACTATGTTAAGTACTTAATAAATTAAATTAACCTGTAAACCTAAAAAAAAACAACAGAAAGAAAGTTATGTCAAGGTTGTAATACTCTTCATGCACCTGTGTATGAGCATACAGAAATATTATATTATTCATTTGACTTACATTTAGGGTAGAATCAGTATTCCCTAATGCATTTCAATATATATTGGTTTACTGAGCACAAACATCGGGAGCTATACGATCCAATAAACCTAAATTCTTGAAAATTACATATTTGGTGATATGGATTCGGCACTCATAGTATCCAAATTTCAGTTGGATAAGACATAAACAAAACAGTTTTTCTAATAACAACAATCATTTGGTTTGGGATTGTATAGAAGGTACCACACCTGGTAATCCTAGGATCTTAAAATTCACACAGTTGATGTACTTACGACAGACACTTATAGCATCCAAATTTCAGTTCGATAAAACAAAAAATGAAAAAGTTTTTCAAATAAGAACATTAATTTGAATTTAGGTTTGTATGGGAGTTACCCCACCTGGTAATCCTAGGATCTTGAAATTCACATGGTTGGTGAAAATATATCAGAAACTAATAGTGTCAAAAATTCAGTTCGATAAAACAAAAAATGAAAAAGTTTTTCATATAAGAACATTAATTTTAATTTAGGTGTGTATGGGAGTTACCCCACCTGGTGATCCTAGGATCTTGAATTTCACATGGTTGCTGAAAATGGACCAGAAACTTTCAGTTTCTAAATTTCAGTTCGATAAGTCAAAAAACACAAAAGTTTTTCTAATAAGAACATTAATTTGAATTTGGGTTTGTACGAGGGGTACTATGTAAATTTCGGGATATGGCAACACTAATGTTAACAGCTACAGTCTGGCAACACCATAATAAAGTTTGATATTTTTTAGCATAAACGTGCTCACAAATATTTGTTTCGTTTGCAGTTTCAAAAAATTGAAATTTCAAGAGAAGGTTTTCGTTGGATAATTTTCCACAACTTTCGACGTGGATTATCTCAACAAGAATGTGTCGATGAACTCAATTATTTGTATGGCGATAAAGCACCATCAAAGATCACAGTATAGCGCTGGTATTGTGAATTGAATTGTGGTCGTTGTTCGGTAGCCGACGAATTCCGTGAGGGTCGTCCAAATTCGGTTGTTGTGCCAACATTCTTGCACATTAGTTCCACTTCAATACATTCGATTTTGCATGAAAAATTTGCAGTCGTTGGATACCCCATAATTTATCAATAGCTCAAAAAATACTCGCGTCGATTGGTGTAAGGTAATGCTTAAAAGGTTCGACCGTGGTGCTTCAAAAGACGTGTATAAAATCGTGACAGCTGACGAAACATGGATATGTGTGTATGAACCGGAAACAAAACAGGAATCGATCGTGTGTATTCCAAGACGAGCCAAATGCAACAAAAGTTCGCGCTCGATGCCCTGCAAGGCAAATGGTCGCCTGTTTCCTTGGGCCGAATGGGTCATGTGACCACTGTTCCGCTTGAGCAACGTAGGACGGTGCATTGATCATCATGGTGAATATTTTGGAAAATAATAAAGCCGTTTTTATTTAAAAATGTTTGTTATTATTTGCTATTCCCAAAATATAAATAGTACCCCTCGTACTCGTCATGTCGAGCTGATCAAGAATATAAGTTAACATCCACTTCTCTGCACCTGGGTAGCGGTACTGCGGCAACATTGAAAACAAGCGGTACTGCAAGAGTATATATACTTTACGGGGTCTCCAATGTCACCTTCTGTGTGTTACAAACTTCATGACAAACTTATAATTCTATTTACTCTCGTGAAGAGTATGCAAATATTCATTATTCCGGAAACAACTGCATTTTATCAAAAAAGAAACAATGTTAATTTCTACCTACAATCTTTATGCAGAAATTAGCTCGTTTTGAATAAAACCAACTTTTCCTTAAGCGAACCTATATTCACTGAAATAACTTTACATCTATGATCTAATCGCAATGCTTTTATTGAATTAGTTTGGGAATGCTTGCTACTGCTAAAAAAATTTGTATCAATAAATATTGTAACAGAGTCCATATTATATGAGCGTCACGACTTAGTGGAAATTACGAGTTGAATGGTTCAAAAGAAAAATACTGCCAGTGACTTTATTGGATCAGAACATTTCTAAAAAGCTCGCTTAAAGGTCCACCGTACTTACAATCAAACAAAGTATCTAAGGAAAATCAAAGCAATATTGGAATGTGAGAGTAAAAAAAATGCATGCCCCAAAGTTCTGACAAAAAGCAGAAAGAATTTTTATATGTACTTATGTTGAAGACAAACTAATCATTCTGTTTTTTTTTTTAAATCTTTTTTTATTATTCAGTCAGAAGGCGAATGCTTACAGCAATTTAATAAAAGAAATATAATACCCATGTTTTTAGCACAGCATACAATTTTCATACTCAATTGCCATATAAATTTCTAAATTTATTACTTTCATATGCTTGTTACTACATATTTCGGTGGTGTTGAAATAGTTTAAGTATTTTGTTATTATGTATCTGCCGACTAGACCAAAAGTCAGATACATTCGTCAACATACAAATCAGGTTAAGTCAATATTTTTCAATATGGTGTATTACGAACACCCGCAATTGCACCTCCTACTTAGCAATGAATTTACAAGAGCACCACCAGATACTTATAGTAGATATACCAGGAAACAAACCAAAGAATAAAAACTAAGTATACGAGTATGTATGTAGTACTCATATTGTTGCACGCAAATATTTGCTATGGAATAGAGGATGAAAATCGTTGCAAATAAGTATGAGAAAAGTAATAGAGAAAATAACCAATCAAAAAAAGTTCAAAATCATAAATTTCCAAGATATTAGGTTAAGTCAGAGCGAAATACTTTGGAGATGAGATACGATGAAAGAAAAGAAAATACTTCTTTAGACCAACAGCAATAGCAACAATAACAACAAAATAAATAAATAAAAAATATTACTTGGACTTGCCACAAACAACTTGAACTTGGCATGTGGCAGGGAGATTTGGAGGTTTGAAAGTGTTTGTTAGGCATTACGCATTGCATGCAGAAAACCGTTGTTGTACATAATATGCACAACGCATGCGTATCAGCGATCATGACAGTCCATGGACAGACAGACAAACAGACTAAAAGACAGATGAACAGACAAAGAGACAGTCGAAACGCACATATGTACCAAGTCTAATATTATAGTGGACGGCCACTTGTTATTATTTTGCTGGTTGTTGTTAGAGAAATGTTCTTCTTTTGTTGTGTATCATCTCTGTATGTGTGATATTGTGAGTATATCTATGGTTGATGTTTGTGTGTGTGAGTGTGTGTGAATTTATTGATTTTGGTCAAAAGCCACTTAAGCGTAAATTATGTGGCAGGCTTAAATGGTTTTGCTACTTTTCGTTTAGTCGCTCAAAAGCCGACGAAACATTTTCAAAAGTCGCTTTGATTTGTGACCGAAACAAAACAAAAACCGTAGTAAACTTTTTAGAAAAATGACAACAACTTGCAACATACATATTTGCAAGTACAGAAATACTTAAAAACAAAATATTTTATCAAATTAAATCGTCTGCGTAATTAATAGAAATAATTACACGCTGCAAGTATACAAAAATGCCGCCTTAAGTATTTGTTATATCTTATAAACAAACAAACAAAAAATATGGTTGTTATCAAGCAACAAATAGTATCACTCATGATAGTGAAAACTTCACACGTACTATTGGACGTAGTAGTGAAAATCACTTATTGCAATTGGCAAAAAACTAAATCTAAAAAAACAAACCAACTATACAAAGATATTTTTAGTGCTGAAAGTGTGTCACCATCAAATGTTTCATTGACGTTGTTGCAACAACACTTTACACACTCTTGACGTGTTTACGTTGAAGAGAAAATATAGTTGACGATGCAACGCAGTCTATAACAGAGGTTCTTAAGCTTTGGTTCATAGACATCTGACATTAACTACATAATCAATTTTTCAATAATATTCTAATTTTTTGCCCACCAATATTTTTTACAATATTTATTCATAAATAATTCAAGGAAAAAGTAAAGTAATAAAAGGATCATTCTTTCCATCAGTTGAAGAGAAGCCCACCTAATGGCCTTCAATTTATAAAGTTTTCAAGCAATTCCTTGCAATATACAAATCCTAATATAAAAGAAAACAAAACAAAAATCGAAGATTTAAAATTTTTAGTAAATCAGAAATTAAGTTTAGAGGTCCACAGGCTTCATTAGATTTTGAACTACTGTTCTGTTCCAAGCTGGGCTGGCTGACTTAACTGGTAGACAACTCAAGGTAACTTGAGGCCAAGTGAGGCCGAATCACAGGTAACGAACGCAACGATTTAATTAAGCGCCGATAATTATTAGCACACTAAAGTAGGCGGGCGGCAAGAAAAACTAAAAGTTGCTGGACGTTCGCTCAAATAAATGCCACTCTAACACCACTCTCTGAATGAATGAATAACTATATATATTTATACACATGTTGTATCTTACAGAATGTGTTAGTAATATGTTTCATATATATTGTGATGTTGGTGTATAGACAAAATTGCGTATGATCTATGATAATGCCGCATTGAAGTTGTTGCAGATAAGATACGCGTACTAACTAGGCAGCCCAGGCAGGCAGACAGGCATAACATACGACGACAACGACAAAAAATTATTGTAAAAAAGAATAAATTTTGTCATTTCATAGAAAAACTTGCTGCATTTGATTTAGTAATAGTTGGGTATTAATTAGTCGAGCGATAATACTGCATAAATTTAGCAATCACGATAAACTGAAGCGTTGAAAAGTTAAAAAACTATTTTCGGTTTATTATTTTTTATTTATTATACTCGCATGTTGTTATTTATTTATTTTTTTTTTTTGTTTATTGATGCAACGAACTTGAGCTAGAAACAGTCATGTGTTTTAAGAAAGAATGATCAATGATTTTACAGATGTTTAATATAATGTACAATAATATGTAATAATATGGGAACATGAAATTCGGTATAACTGCTGAAATATTTGTATAATCGAATGGATACTGATGTAGAGACTGACATTCGAAGAGCAACTTAACACAGTTTTCGGAGATTTTATTTACTAAAAATTGTAACAACAATCAAATCGAATGAAATCTTTAACATAAAGTTTCTTTATATACTACAGTCAAACTTTTTTGTACTATTCTATAACTCGAACCAAGTCAAGTTGTAGTAGCTTTTACATCGTAAATTTAATATAGTTTTTTTTTCCACAATTCGAACTTCTATAACTCGAACAGAAATCTTTGTGAAAAAATGGCACTTGTAAAAGCATGGAATAAATTATTTCAAAGAAGTAGAATTTGGTCAATATTCTAGTAAGTATATGGGATAATAAAGAAGACATAATACTAATTTTAAAGATGATTATGAAGGAAGATTGAATTATAACCAAAGCGGACATTTGCTTATAGCTTAAGCATTCTGCTTATTTCGTTTGTAACTGCTTTTTTTTAAAACGATTTTGCTTATTGAGGCTTATTCCGCCATTTTGTTAGAAATTGAAAGAATACATTTCCATAAGAACAATTCCACATTTCAGTTAATACATTAATTTTTTTTATTACGAAATTTCTTAACATACATCTTGCGAAGTTGCATGTGTTGGTAGAGATTAGCAAAACGAACCGTATTCCAAAAAGCTTACAGCCATTCTCGGCAGAAATAAGGGATTTTTCACCAAGGTTTGGAAACCACAGACCCTACGTACAAAACTTTACCCAACAGAGCTAACTTTTTTTTACATACTGTCCTGGATCGTCTGCAGATGTTGAAAGAAGTATCTGCGCATATATGTATAAGCATCTTCACCGACATACAAAATTCTTTTGTATTTGGAAATTTAAAACATCATTTAATAATTTACAGGAACATAATCGTCTAATACGAATAAAATCAATATGATTTATTAAAAAAATTGAATAAATCCATCATACCATGTATTTGAAGAGTTTTACTATGCTTATTTGAGTGCTTATTTTTAAGTTTTTAGGGCATTTTATAAGCGCCTATTTTAAAGTTTTTCGTGCTTAAAAATATTCGCTCTGATTATAAAATACGAGTACCTTCCAATGCTATTCATAACGTTTTCAGTTAGTTGGACAATGAAAAACTTTCCTTCAGATGAAGACATTATTGAGCATTAAACATACTTTCCTAGTAGTAATGCCGACTTCGTGTAAGATGAATGGTGATGATAACAGTTTGGAGAATGACAGACATCCAAGAATCATTAAATGGATTCCTTGACAGTTTTAAATTTATATTTACAATTGAATAGTATCATTGAATGAAATTGTTCATCAACATAATAAACATATTGTAAATTAAGAATCTGCAATGACACTAGAAAATTTGTTGTTAATTGATGATAAGTTATTTGGTAACAATAATTCGAGTTATGGAAATTCAACTGCATTTATGTAAAGTTAGTATAGTCTTCTTTGTCACATATAAACTCAATTCCCATATTTTGGAGGCTATTCTAGCAGTCAACGTACAAAACTAAATGAAATAACCTAATCTTAATGATCTTTTTAGCATAGGCTTTCCCTATCTCCTTCAAGGCATAGCAAATTTCATGAAAAAAGATGGTATTGGGTAATAAAATTATTTAATATAAAAAACTTGATGCAAATTGGTTAAACGAAATATTATTTTTTTTTTTATTTAGATGTGCCTTTTACAATATCTTATATTAATAAAACAAAAAAAAAAAATAATAATTTTATGTATTTTACTTCCTTTTTATATACATGTATCGACATTATGTTTTAATTGCCCCTGGTTAAGCAAAGCAATCAATGCTAATTACAATATACAAAACGCTTTAAGGACTTCATTGATGATAAGATGCTTATTACTTATTAAGCGCAATTTCTAGCATGCAATAAAACCTTAACAATCGATATTAAAATGGAAGAGTTTAGATTGTTTTCTGCAAATGTCATCAACGAAATTGCGATTGCTATCGTTCATGCCACACAGATGAAGAACAGAGTATGAATCCAATGAGCGTATGTAAACATATACAATTATATATTATATTTAATTTCTTAGCATCAACAACAACGACAGCAAAGTTTACAACTTAACATATTTTCTCTATTTAATGCATTTTAATTGTTTTTAACTTCCTTTTTCCTACAAGAAGATCGGATAAAATTAGTAAATGGAAGAATCTCTTGAATCACTGTTTTTATATAAAGATATTATTATTAGCTTTGAGAGTAGTTTTAATTAATTTTTATTGGATGGTTATGGTATTTTGTGGGCAATGCACACAAGTGACTTATGAAAGTCATAAAAGAAAATTAAAACCAATTTATCTAAATCCTTGAATATTGCAATTGGAATATCCGTCAAAAATGTACTCATAACAGACCTTATAAAGTACTTAATGAACATGAATAAATTTTCTTTTGATTTTTATATACATCTTTAAACTAAGACAGACTGATGGATAGACATAAGCTATTGTAGATAGATTTATGCAATTTCCTATTCATTACTAACATCATACTAAAATGTTATAGTGTAAAATATTCATAAGTACGTATGGTACAGTATTCATTTAATAGAGTTAGTAGTTGTTTAAACGTATCTTAAATGGATTAATCAAGACAACAAACTATCAAAATTGAATTAAGACCTCAAACAACTCAATTGAGCACCACCAGTGGCCTAAAGGCCTATTACCACAAGAAGACTTTGGACACACACCATTTGATCTTAACAATTTAAACACCATGTTAAACACCCTACACTCATGTAATTTGTGTCAAAATGAAATAAATTTATGAGCATCGATTACAAATGTTGATTAGACGAAAAGCCGCATTGAATACAGTGAAAACAAAATAAAGCAATGTACACGAGAGGAACAAGTTCCAAGTTGCTACGATGATGGTGGAGCAGCTGGTGATATTGCCGCTGCTTAAGATTTTGCCAGCTCGACAGCTGCTTGTGAGATTTGGTTTAATTTAATTGCAATTCGATGTTTTCAAGAGCTCAATGTCTTGGCATTTCCATCGAAATATTGTAGTTGGTCTAGTTCTTTGGTGTGATTGTATATCGAACTTTTTTTTTTTTTCTATAATTTTTCTTTCATTTAGTGGGAGCGTGTGAAATTTTCGGAAAGGTGCGAGTATATTTTTTTTTTCTTTTTATATGTCAGTAGTATTGTCAGTATGATAAAATTAAATCATAAAAATTGGTTTAAAGGAAATTTCTTGTCGGTTTTTTTTTATGATTTTATTATACATTTCCTCGTCCATTTCATTATTTGTTCTCATTGAATATCAGTTGAATTTCTTTCCTGACCAAATGTGCGTGCTTTAATTTTGTACAAATAATTTAAAAGCGGCAAATAAAAAAAAAGGATAAAAATCAAATATATCAAAGTAATTTGACCGACATCAACAGAAATGAATACAACTTTTCGACTTTAAAGGATTTCAGATGCCCTACATATGCAGAATATACTATATAGGAATGGGTATCAATTAATCGATTGAAATAATCTATTGTTTTTTAATCTATGTTATCAAGGTTCGATTAATCGGATAATCAATTTTCCCGCTTTGGACAAGCGATTTATTATATTTTTTTTTTTTTAGTTTCATGAACGTTTAAAAAAAATTGACAAACAAGTTAGACCAACAACGTTATGCATAAGAGCGAGAAAAAAGTAGGAACGAACTAAACTGTTCAGTTTATTTACTACAAAAATGTACACTTAAGGCCCTTTCCGACTGTTAGTTCAGTCTCAGTCCATTATCGAATCGAAATCCGCACCGATAACAGAAACAATGACAGAGAAATAGACTGAGACAGTGTCAATCGTGAAAACTTATCTTGAGACTGACCTGATTGTCTAAAAGCCCATTATTATTAATCGATTGATCGATGTTTTAAGCAGCAATTAATTGGTTTATCGATTAATTAGCAAAAAGTGATAATCGATATCATTAATCGATGTTTTCTTCGTCCATAATACTATATACTTATGTTAATATTGAATATAAAGATGTTTGCAATGAAAGCCCTCCGTCATCAAATGGCTTTACTTTACTCTCAATGTATGAATGCTGAGATCCTTAGCGTTTATTTAAGTTATCCAAGGAATTGTTCCGCAGTAGCAGTTGTTAGCAATTTGATTTGGAAACCATGCAGTGACGTATGTGTGCTCAGGATTTCGCACAATAATCATTGGCGATAGTCCTGAATCAATACAAAGATTCCTTAATAAATATGATGCCATCGAATGCTAATCATGACATACAAGACGAGCTTTCTCTTCTGGTTCTATCGATCAGTAATTTTGTTTTAACTTAGTTAAAATCTCTAAATAATTAAATGGCAAACACATATTTTGTGAATTCTTTCCTTCTTAAACTACTGAATCGATTTTGATAAAAATAATGCCAATTGAAAGGTATTCTTCACTAGATGTGTACAAATCGGTGCAGTGGTTTAGGTAACATAAGGTGCTAAAGATAGCCGCGATCCAATAACAGCCGTTGATGTTAGAAGAGAGAATAGAGAGGTTTGTGTGCCTTACTCTTCTTTTCTATTGGTGGACGGTTGTCAATTGTGTGAAGCCGTATTATTGTTCTATTTTCGTTAAATACACAACGTGGCGAAACTTCAATTTTATTGTGTTTGCGCTCTCTTTGCTATAATTAATGGTTACCATAAAATCAATGACGATTATTAGAAAGGGGTCGATTGTGCAGGCCGCTGGTTTAACAAATATTTTCCATGCTTCACTAAGACACTTAAAACTAAAAATTCTATCCTTTCTGAGACACATATGTGTATTGTAGGGTATTATGTTAAATATTTAAAATCAAATAAAAGTAATTCATGAAAGAAAACAAGAATGTTGCCAAATAACTGCAAATCCAAACAATTTAAACAAAAAAGCAAAAGAACCCCGAAAATTGTATCTTGATATTTTTCTTTATTCGAGAAAGACTTTTTTTTTGTTGGCTTCAATTTAAAATTGATCAGAAGAGAAAAACAAAACCATAAAAAAAAAAAAAACACATCTTCGATAAAAGTGATTGATGGAAATTGAGCAAACTGTCATGTTTATGAACGTCCGCAGGATATGTTTTAAGAAACAGAAATTATCCAACATGTATTGTAATAACAACTTTTATATTGTAGATGCCACATAACCTCTACTTTTTCTGTATTTTGTGTTTTTTTCTTTCATGTGGAAGATTCGATAAAAATTGCACGCAATAAAAATAAAATTAACAATATACTATGTATACTATGGTATCTGCTGTTATTCCTATTGTAGTGAGTAGTATTTCAGCTACATAATATTGTTATTGTTGTTTGGGACTGCTACAGCTAACTGCAATTTCTTCGAGTTACCGCATGAAACGGACACCGCTTTTGGGGTTTTTCACCAATTTTCACTCACTTACAAAACTTGTCAAAGTGTTGGACACTTTACTTTTTAATGTTATTTTTTCCATGTTGCAATTTGCATTCACTCATTTGCTGAATGAAATGAAAAGATAAGACCCGAGCCCGAGCCAATGCATTGGCTTTTGATGTGCGTGCGCCACACACAGCGTTCAACTGTTGCAATGTGGCAGTATCGTGTTGAATCGGATCGGAATGGGGCACACATTGCCTTCCATTGCCTTGCCTTAAAATGTTGGGTTTTTCGGACAGCTTGCGTGTGGTGTATATAGGAGTATATACATATGTGTTTGTTTGTGTATCTGTGTTTGTGTCAAAGTGTTGCCGCTCTGTTATCGATGCATGATGTTCAAGTGTGTTTTTGTTCGAAAAGTCATTGAACAATAATTTTTTTGACAATTGATTCGCTTTGACAGTAAATGCACTCAATACAACAAGTGTGTGAACAAAGAAAGAAAGGACAACAACAGACCAAAAAATCACGGTTTTTTAGTATTTCCTTTTGCTAACTGAGGGTAGGGCGGATAGGTCAGAGGAATTTGTATTGATAGGTGAAACAAAGCATACTAGGGCTCTCAATTAGTCTTAAAGTTCCAGCCACCGGTGATCTTAGTCCTCCACTGCATAATTTGACAATTGACAATCATGAAAATCAAGTTCATTGCTTAAGTCTTTTGTTTCTTCTTTATATTCAAAATTTTAAACATTCAAAACAAAGTAAAAGTAAGCAAAATCAGTTAAGCGTTCAACAACGATGGCGTCCATTTGACTGGACGCTGCTTAGGAATCCGGTGGAACAAGTGTAATTTCCACACACAGATACAAATACATAAGCTCACACATAGATACATACATAAACATAATGATGAATGCGCACAGGAAATAAAATTATGACTCTTAGTCTTAGAATCATGGCGGCGGCGAAGCAGAACGCAAACCCAAATGGCCATGGCCGCTAAAGACGTTGGTCATAGTCATCATAGTTTTATGCTAACAGCAACCGCAACAACAACAACAACTTTAAATTTCTAAGAGTAGTGGTAGTAATAGTAGCAAGATACTTCTGGAACTGGCTGCCACCAATCACGGCAGCCAATCGCGATTTAAGTGTGGAAAATCGCGATGCAAGGCTATTTGCTGTTGAATATACTAGTACTAACAACGACGATTGTGTTGGTTGCATTTGTGGCAAGTTGTGGCAGCAGCAGCAGCAGCATGCAAAACATGGTTACAAGGCTTAATTATGCTATACGCAAAGATTGTGCCACAACAACAACAACAACAACAGCAACAACAACACTAACCATATCAACAGCAGCAAAAACAATTTTCTTGCTGCTTGTCGCAATGAAAATAAAATAAAACACAAAACCAAAAGAAAAAGAAAAACCTCTAAGAAACAGCAGATAAAAGAACTTAACACAGAGACTGTTGTTATGGAGTAAGTATATATGTTATAGTATGTAGAAGCCATAACACTAGTAGTTTACCAACATCTTCCAACCATATGCAACTAATAGCCAGCAACAACAACATGATGAACAATAAAAACAAGTGCATAGTTGCACCGGCCAACCAACATTCAGCGAAACACAACTTGGAGTTGACTTTAATCCGTTGTGCGGCCATTTTTATATGCGCCATCATGTTGCCTCCCATAATTTTATGCTTCATCAATGACAGTCAGTTCCCAAGTCTCAGACTATATGCCACTAGCTACAACATTTGCAACAACAACATCAGTAACAACAGCAGCAGCTGTCAGTCACTTATAATGCCAAACCGATCTGATCCGCCTGTATGCGCTTCTTCAGTAGTTTGACAAAGCCTAAGTTTCAGACATCCTTCATAGACAACAACCCTTACCCAACAACATTCTTTTGTACAAAAGTAACGCATGCTTTCAACATACATATTTTAGCTTGAACTTCCAATCCTTACATACTTACAATATTATACACGTTTATTCAGATACGACAATGTTTCACCAGTATGTACCATAAGTAGAATTAGGAGCGCGGGGTCTTGCTAAGTGTGTATGCTTTTATTAAAAAATTGTTTTCGTGGTAATTTGCACCCGAGGCTGTTAAAATTCTTTCGATATTTACTACAATAGCTTATGACGATCGACGATCGTCAGCAAGTAACCAAAGCTACGAAAGCAACCGAAGCACCATCAACATCAACAGCCACATCAATGTAATCGTCATATTGTGATGTTGATGCTGAGATGTTGCTGTTGCTCTTCTTACGGTTGTCCTCATCAGCATCAGCATCAGCATCATCGACAGCTTTCTGTTTTCTGTGATCTGCAAAGTCACAGCAAGAAATCAACTACTGCAACTGCAACTGCAACATGTCGCGTCATCTGTTAAACTCAGTTTTGATCATGGCGTTTATACTTAGTTTCTTCTTTTGCTTCTACTGTCATCCGGCAACAATTTTTTTTTGTGCAATGCAATTTGTGCCCTTCTTCTTCTTATTCTTTTGGTTTTATTTTATTCATTAATTTACTCTTTCATTTTTTTATTTTTCTCTTTTTGTTGTTTGTTGCATTTTGCACTTGTTCTTCATTGCTGATTATTGTTATTAACCATTATTGATATTCATCCGATCGTATATTTTCCTTAAGCGTTTTACTAATCTTACTATAAGATCGATCGTACTTGCTTCAGCAGAAGCCCTGACAACAGTTGCTTTTCTTTTTGTTTTCTCATTCATTCTTCATAGTCTCTGTCTCTGGCTTCATTTACATGTTCTTTATTTCTTGGTATGTTCGTTCACTTGTAAGACGATTCTTTTCCTTAACATAACATCATTGTGTTTAGCAAAAGTTATGCCATTTAGATACTTTATCTTTCACAGTATCTTTGTTTTTTCATAATGTATCTTTAATTTATAAATTGCTTCAAATTAAAAATCACAATTGAAAAATAAAACTTCAAAGAGAAAAGTAACAAAAATTTAAATGTTTCTACTACTGATAACAAAAAATTAAAATAAGGCTAACATACTTTGCAGCATAGCTAGGCAAACCTGATCTAAAATGAACAGGAAACGAACCGGCCAGCTAGTAAATCTCGGTAGAACCTCAATAAGCAAGACCATCAACGTACTAACGGACCATTGCGTCATAGACAAACATGCTGGCAGACTTGGGCTTCCTCATTACGAATTCTGCGGCTCTGAAGAAGAGGAGGAGACTGTGCTTCACCTCATGTGCCAGTGTCCATCCCTCGCCAGAAGAAGATGGGACCACCTCGGCTCTGGGTTTCTCTCCAGCTCAACCGAACTATCATTCCTACCAATCAGGGACATAGCTAGGTTCTTTCGGAATCCAAATGGTTCTCCGCATCGGACTAAGGGGTGCCGTGTCAACTCTTTGCTGGTAACACAATGGGCCATACTCTTTTTTGTGCCTAAGTGTGCCTCTCGTCTGAGGGCTGGCACTCAACCTAACCTAACCTAACCTAACCTTGGCTAACATAATCTTAAATATGTAAAGTAATTTACTTTTTTGTTTAGTCTAGTGTACCAACTAAGTATTATTTGTAGTAATTTTGAGGCTCAAACTCAACTCAGACATTGCAGATACATTATCGAAGCAATTTTTGGTTATGTTGTGCAAAATGTCAGGTAAAAATACTAATATTGATCATAACAAAGCGTACATACACTTCACAGCTAAGAACAATGACAGACTTAACTCAAACACATCTTAGAAAATTGGGACTGTCAGTAGTAAATTTTGTAATCTGCTCTAGTTTTTACTACAGAAAGGAGTATATGGGATTCTACTCGTCTGTGAATAACGATATAATAACAGTCAATTCTCACTTAGTTCAAACCCAACTAAGAACGATTGGGCATTTTGCAAGAAAATTTTGAAAGGTACCCGCTAAGGAATACAGAAGATTAACAATGGTTAAAGTTAACATCCCTCTTAAATTTCATTCAGGAAACTATGAATTCAATTCTGTAAAGGGACTATCTCCTTCTTTAATCGAGTTAGACTTGTTCCAACATAAATTGTAGAGGTCATCCACATATTCCTTCACACGAATTTCATGCTTGTGTTGATTAGTGGATTTATATGATGAAAAATATTGTCCACATATGCCACACGGTCGTTTAAAGTATAAACTAGTATGCTCGACACTGGGGCAAAGAAAGTGATCCAAAGATACATATTTGTAGTAAGTGTGGAGCGAATTTACTTTCGGAGGCATCATTTCCTACGCTTAGGTACCAGTTTTACGTGGACAAGTTATTTTCTTACAATTTTACTATTGATTTCAGCTTTGCGGACGCCGATAATATAGTTTAAATTAATTTCTCTTATCTTTTAATATTCGCCTGTTAGGGTTCCTATTAGGGGTCTTCCATAGATAGAACACACGACCTAAAGATAGAGTTGGTAAAATTTTTTCCATTACAGTTTTGCTTTTTATTAATTTAGAGTTTGACATGTGAGGTCACAAAGCTTATGACACCTCCCCCACCCCTTGTCACCCATTGATTTAAATGAATGTATAATAATGACATTTTGCTCATTGTAGCGACTGGCAACACCGTCTGTACTAACTTGTAGAGATTCCCTGAATTTATTTTTGAGCTTGGATTGTTTATGACTAATATTCAGCGAGAACGACTTCTGGAATAGTGTTCAATATTGTATAATAACACCTGCAAATAAGATAACAGTACGGATAAGTCCCTTGAGGGAAGTCCGTAAGTGAATAATTCAAATTGATCATTGATGGATCGTCAGTCGTTCAATTCTCAATAATTTAATCGCTTTCCAAACTGTGATTTTAGTGCTCATAAACATGTGTAGTGATTGGACGCGTTCAGCAAGACCAATTGCTGACTTTTACCGATTATTTGGTGGTCATTGTGACTGTCAAATTTACGAATTTTGACTTTTTTATTTGCACCTGTACAACACACAATAATGATGTTCTTGCCAAAAAGTTCTAGAAATTTAGAATTGTAGTCTTTTAGTCTTTTAAATTGAAATAGCTAATAAGGGGGCGGCGAAATTTTTTTGCCCGGGTGAATGACACCCACGCTACCCCACTGCGTGTGACGAAATATATGAATGGCCCCTTAGGTACTAGTTGACAGACGTTGTGTTGCTTGCTATGATTAAAAGCCTATTATCTTTAGGTGACTACAAAAATTGACAGAAAGAAAAGAAAAATTAGCGCAATATGTACTCTTGATCATAATGAGTTATTATTAAGTTAGAGGAAAAAAATACAAAAACACAAAATTCAAGAACCATCAAAGCATAAAACGAACGAATATAGTGTTTGGTTTCATTGTCTTTGGATTAAAAATTAATATCTTTTGATCGTATAGATCGATTTCGATAAAATAAACGGTATGTGTTACTCACAATAAAACTTGTTATTTTACAGTAATTCGATTTTGAATCCATTGATTGACTATTACTTCATGCGTGCACAAACACTCTCAGGTCTCTGTCTTCAAATGCTCGGTTCAAGATTATCCATGTAAGAATCAAGAACCAAGTGCACAATTTTTTAGTGATATTTCAAAATTTCAAAAAATATAGGACAACTGAGAAAAATTAACAAGGTGGATATGGGAAAAAATGGATTTTACTCAAAATATGTACACATCCTGTTAATACACAGTATACTCATACTTACATTGTATTTTATGGAAACTACAAATATCAGATGAAAGTGGTAATCATGTACTCTATAATTTTTATTTTTATAATGTATGTTAAAATTCACTGTCGAGCATCAGTTGTCTGACAAGTGAAATCTGCAACGACAACATTCTTAATGGCGGCACTTCCGTGCTGAAAATTACACACAAAAGCATACAGACTTATACATATACAGGTATACACAACTTGAAAGCCTTTACTGGATTGGTCAAACAATTCTGTGGTGGCCTTAATTTATCTTCATGTAAGATATAAAATACACCTTATAGTGTTCGTACCCCTTACATACTCATACGTACTACATACATATCTGCCTACCATCATTATAAAGTTGGGGTGCCACAATTGATGAAATGTGAATATAATGAGCGTATACAGATGATGATGATGACTCTGACTGGCTGCCAGGCAAATTTCAAAAGTTTCTACCAAAAGGTTAACGCCCATTTATCGGATAAATAAAATTTTTGGCAAAGAAATCTACTGCATATGAGTATCCAATATGGGATAATTTGGCTTATTATCTTTGGATTTTATTATCGGCATAAATATCAAAAGAAATTGTTAATAAAACTTGATAAAAATCATTTTCTGTGAAAATCAAATTACATAAATACATATGATGTTGCTGTCGATGCTGATGATGATGCAGTACCTGAGAAAGCTAAAGAAAAAAACAAATTTAAAAGTCCAAATGGGGGCCATCATATTAATTTGATTACTTACACCAAAAAATTTATAAAGCAACCATCTGAAGAAGACTAAATCAACCGAAAACTAAAGCAGATTTAAAGATTTTTACCCTCAAGGTAAAAGGGCACATTTAATGCGAGCAGTGGAAGGAAAAGAGAGAGATGGAATGAAGTAAAGATCTCGTAACTTATGCAAATCCGATGAAGAACATCATAGTTCACAAAACTCTAAGCAAGCGACAATGAAGACGATGACGACGACGATGACGACGATGAATATGTTGCACCTGAAGTAGTTCACTCAAAGCCAATGTATCTGCTGCCCTGTGAAGGACATTATGGAAATTATGTCCGCAAGCGTTATGCGGCCATTACTCAGTTGTATCGGTGGCAACGCCCAATCGATCAATGCTGAAGATACTCCACACTTGCATTCTTTCTTAACCATCAAGAGGAGCAGCAGTCAAGTCAGTGAACGTATTACATATTTGTGTTTACCTGCACTATGTTGAGAGTCAATGATGATTTGATACATACTAGTAGTATCTTAAAGCAAAAGATACTCAGTGCAAACACCTTCTCAACAATGCTATATAGTAGTAGTAAAATAAACCAAAAACTACAAGCATCAAAATTTATGAATGACATTTAAGTGATGGTGCGGCGGCAGTTCGAAATTTGTAGTAACTGCCAACGATCGAAAGATGAAGAGAATTCACAAAAGTATGGGAATGGGAAACTTCATACGAAGAGAATTCGTCGAAAATGAAATAAAATATGAAATTGTAGAAAGAAATTCAATTGCATGTCGACCACTTCGGTTCGCTTCGGTTGGTCGGGTAGAGCATGCACACGCAAGTATCTGCGCATCCAAGAAGGCATCACATGTGCCACGCCTATTTCTTACACTATAAGTCATAAAAATGCAAAGTTTATGCAATTGTTGAATATAAAATAGTAAAACGAACTAAGCCACGCACCAAAACCACAGACCAAACTATAGTAAATGGACCCCACCATTCACTCACTCACTCACTAGGCAGCTCAGCTCAGCTTTCATTCTATTGGTATGGGGTAGGGGCTCATAAGACAGTTTCGTTGGAGTTGTGGCTGAATTTGTTTATGATATAGCCTTTACTCAGTTGTGTAGTATACTCGTAGTATAGAGTGGTATGGTGTGGTGTAGCATAGCATGCCATGAGGAAACTATAGACGAGTGTACACCCACCGCGTCGGCGGCACTAGCTAACTGACTGACTGACCAGCTAACAACGAACAACATTATTGACGCGCATGAGTACCGCACGTAAATTGTTTGATGTAGTTGAAGCTTATCATGCGTCCAGAGGCATTTCTACGCTTATGTTTTCAAATGTCCAAAAGGCTACACAAATTGATTTCATTTCCTGCTTCGCTGCCTCCACCATTATCCAACTAACCAACCAACTATGGTAAAGTCTTCGTCGTCTTTAATATCAAATAAATACACAAAGCGTGTGTGGCAATCGTAGATTTTGAAGTGTTATTTATAGTCGGTAATTGTTATACTTTAGCCGCATTGTCATTTTTACCAACGATTTATTGATTTTCATATCGTTTTACTTTTATTCTACTTACTTTACATAGTACTTCAATAAGATAGCAGATAGCTGATGTATACATATGTACACTTCTACAATATGCTTGTATGGCAGAGAGGAAGGAAGCAATTGACTAAGAAAGCCGGCACACCAATCGTTCCACATTGATTGACGTAGCTAATACCAGTGGCTAATGCAGCTTCTGTTACTGCTACCCACACACCACACAGATCAAGAACTGAACTGGCCTAGGACATGCAACTGTTGTCGTTTTGCGGCAAATTACCACAAATCGCAAAACCAACAAAATCATCGTCATGTTAATCTCAAGTAAACGCAAATCCGACAATCAGACGAATGTTCAAATGCAGATTGTAGAAAAATACACCGTGAATTATTATGATCTCTTTGCATTAGATCATTATTATTAGCTGAATGATTCATTCAAAGTTTACAAATCAATAGGCCTTGGATGTTTAAGGTTTTAATGGGGTAAGAAAGTTCAAATGTGGAGATCTGAGTAAAGAAATTTGTACCATAGGAGCTTGAAACAAAACTAATCATTAGCTTAACTCGGGTACTTGGTTAGATCTATTCATCTAGTATATACAGACTTTGTGGGGCCTTCAAACATTCTGCTATTACATTGAAGTGATCTGAAGTATGAAGGTGTGTAGATTTTAGACTCAATTTTTCTAAATAATTTAAACAGTGCGAATATCTTACTTAATTTTGTCATAAATTAAATAGAATAAAGTCTATTACAAACTTTTGTTGGGAGACATGAGTCGTTATTCTTTGTCTACAATAAAATTATTCGATAGGTAAAATATTTACAGTGTATTGAAAAACAGGAAAATATAAAAAATAAAATTGGCATAACGACAATCAGACAGACTGGGGAAAACATACTTGTAACAACAACAGACAGTTGCGACATACTCTGAAAACATCACGGCCATAGTACGCGTGTTGCAAGTGTAGTAAGAACAACAGCAACATCAGAAACATCACCAACAGCAACAACAGCAGCAGCAGTTGCAGCACTTTTGACTCGTTTAGACACAAGTTGTCTGCGCGCTGGCAAACGAGCAAAACTCGACTTGATCCTCCTCGTCATCGTCATCATCAGTCAACCAATTTGTTTCGATGAATGACTGAATGAATTTGTTCACCCCTTGGTCATCTTGATAGGCCAACAGGTTTAGAATGTCCGAGTGCTGGAGAAGTGTGGTCCGATGGGCTGGGAAACAGAGGGACAGACAGACATACATACAAACAGACAGACTGGGAAAGAGACACTCTGATAGAGGGACGAAGACGAAGATGTTGTTGTTGTCATCTTCTTGTTTAACGTTGCACTTTGCATAGAAGCGTTTGTTGCATTCTTTTTTCAGAGTTTGTGTTCCATGCTTTGAGTGCTCGATTGCGATCAGTGGTTGTTCATCCAAAATGTCTGTCTGTCTGGCTGTATATTCAACATATGTATATAGTATGCCTTTACAAGCAATTGCTGCAAGCAACGCAAATGCCAAAATCGAAAACACAAAGTAGGCTGGCCCCGAACCATAGAGCAATGGTGGAGTGTGGCATGGTGTAGCAGAGCAGTTAGTAGTGGCGTTCAACGATCACATCACAGCTTTCGTTCTGGGTGCGCCAGGATACAATGTTGTACAGCACTGCACAGTATCAGAGCAGAGGGGGTGGATAAACAGCTCAGCGGCAGCAAATGAGATAAGCTACAACACGATCATGTCCACGTTGCGATCAGTTGTAGTAGTGGACAAACTACTGCACCAACTCAACTGGCTATGCTTGGCTCAACTGGGATAGCCGGATAAAATGCATATCTTGTAATTGAAGGCGCAGCATTTTGTTGAAACAACTGATCGATGACTGGCTTATGAGTTGCTCGCGAGCGAACGATCAATAGATTGGATGCTGATGCTGCTACTGATGACGTTGACATGCTGCAATATTTTCGTTGTAGTTGCCACCGTAGAAAGTTCTGTGCAACTCTCTCAGACCGATCTTAAGCAAATTTACCGTCGGAAAATGAACAAGTATTGACATATGTATGTATGTATATGTTGTATGTCTGAAGTTGACCAGCCACATTGCGGCATTGCCGCCATTTTATTTGTGCTCCGCCCCGTGCAGCTGTGGCATATTAAAGTATGTAGTATTTATATTGCAACAACATATGAAAAAAATGTTACCACAGTAGCAACAAAAACAAAGTACAGAATAATTTCCAAGAGAAGGCACATATGTATGTACATATTTACACATATGTATACTCGTATATGTTGGGAAGAACTCAAGCATAATAATTGGCGTCATTTATAAGACTACTACTGCAAGTAAAACCATTATGCAAGTAAACTCAGAAGAAGAAGTTTAAATACAAAATCAGTAGCAAAAGTTGAGGCTGGCATGCCTGCATGCGGGCCACGTTAGGAGCAGCCAGGCGAGCCAAGACCAGACCCGACCAGACCTTGGGCTTGGATAGTCCAACCAGGCTAAAGACGGCCATGCTACTTTTGACATCATTGACTGCCAATAAAAACTCATGTGGCAACATCATTAATTTCCCCTCGTCATTACCGCAACACAACCCTCCCAATACCTTCCTTCCACAACAAACTCAAAGCTACAATACTTCATCATAAATACATACTACAGAGAACCTTTCATTTTTAACACTCATGGCTGTCGGGTTTTTTTTTTTATACCTTTTTCCCTTAACTTTTTTTCCTTTGGAGAAAGTAATTTGCACTTGTTTGCGACAACACATGATTTTTTTTTTTTTATTTTTTATTAAAGCATAATTTGTATACAATGTAAATATCAAAATGGCGCCCGATAGTCCTTCCTTCTCCACATTCTCCTTTTATGTGGTTGTAGCCATGAAGCCATGTTTCAGTAATATGTATGACATATGCATATACCATACATATATGCGTGTATATATGTACTATATAGCATAGATTGTTAATGTTATAAAACATGCTGTTATTTGTAACTGTTTTGGTAATATCATGACACATGACACTTTGTTTTAAATATGAGTAGTCCCTACACATACACATACACATAAAAACATACTCAAGCACTCACATATACCATGTATCTCAATGAGCCTAACAAGTCAACTTGTGTATCTTATAAAGCTTTAAGGCAACAATAAAAAAAAAAAATTACGTCCATTCCAGCATTCTTTTCGCATAAATTCACAGCAGGCGTTCGTCCGTTGTTGGTTCATTCTACCAAGTTTCCCGTGTCTGGCATGGCCTAAGCATAATGTTACAAAACTCATTTCCAACTGTTTGTCGTTCAACCAATTCATTTAAAAAACACAAAAAAAAAATTATATTTATTAAAAACCAAAAAATACGCAGTTCTTTTTTCGGTCCTTTGAGGTTTTTATTGAATGTCTTAATTTACAGCTATTAATTTACTTAATAACAAAAATATAAAATACAATATATTAATTTATCTGAGATCGGAGATCTGAGAAATTTTTTATCCTAAAAATTTTTTTTTTAATATTGGAAAGTTAAATAAGAATCAAGTAATTTTTCCTCAGCATTAACATTCAACAAATATTATTAACAGTTTCACCTAAACACAAAATAAACAAAGTCATACATAGTACACTCAACAAAATTTCATTGCATAAAATTTGGCTAATCATATCGATATGTTTTTCTATAGGCAAATGTCCGGGACCAAACAAATATTGAAAATCCAAATCTTAAACAAATTTAACAAAATAGAATACCGACTTCAAATGGAACACGCATTTTTAAGGATAACTCAAAAACTACTAGTCAGATCTTCATCAAATTTATATGTGGACCACATGACAAGCACTAGCTTTCATATAAAAGATCACAAAAATCACAAAATCGGTTCACTTGGAAAGAAAAGTTATGAGTTAACACACATAAAAAAAATTCAGTAGAATTGATAACTTCCTCCCTTTTTTGAAGTCGGCTTAAAAAAAACGGTGGAGATCAATAAAGGTTCGCCAGTTCCTTTAAAAGGAGGCCCGAAGACCAGCAAATGCGGAAATTCAATGTATAAAATTGTAAATTCCTTAAAAAGGATAGTCTGATATTAGTAAAGATGAGAAGCCTTGAAATTATACTTAGCCAAAATCCCATTAATTATAATGCGCTACTGCTTATGACTTTGACAACTGATTGACCAAAACTTGATTGCACTTTCTAGGCTTATAAAATATTCTTATTAATTCAATTTTGACTGTCATTAACTAAAACTTATTCAACCTTCATTCTCTATATAATACACAATTTTGTTCAGTGATCACTTACTTAGTTTCAATAGAAGACTTGATAAATTTATCATACAGTTTATTGCCTTTTTGTTTTTCTTTTTTCTTCAGTGCAATTAAATTGAAATTTGATGACTTCTTTGAAGGAGTCAAGAATAAATATCAAGTCTATTCGAAAATTTGTCGGCATCAGATGTGATAGTAGTAGTGGTGATGGTCATGATCGTAGTGGTTGTTGTAGTGGCAAAATGAGTGTGCCGCATTCACTCACTCACTCGGAAGCCAAGTGGCAACAACATAGTGACAAATAATATGAAATACAATATCCAGATATGCAAAAACAAAAAATAAACGGGAATGAAACGAAAATCCCTTTTAAGCCAACACACAGAAAACAAGCCAACAACACTGACTGACTGTGAAAGAAATGAAAACACTTGAACGAGAGATGATCGTTGAGCAAAAAAAAAAAAAAAAGAGACCAACGACTACTGGACTTGATTACAATACCTGGTAGCTCAGAAACATAAAAAAAAATAAAACACATCGCCAACAACAACAATGATGTGGAGAGACTCTCGAGACTCTGTGTTTGGATGGATGTTGTAGGGATTTAGGACTTGATGGCAGCGTTGTGGGTATCCTGCGCGTTCAACGAAATGAAATACTTATAGTACAATACTTTGCATACAACATCACTCTCAACTCAAGAACCAGCAGAGCCAGCAAAGGCAGAAGGCAGCAGGTAACGTGTGAAAGTGTTATTGCTGTTGTTGTTCCTACTTTATGTGTATTATATTAGTGGTGACCGATCCGATCGTTTTGTTGGCCTTCAAGGTTTTTATATGTTATTTTTTTTTCTGATCTTTTGTTGTTGTTTCTGCTAATGGTGTTGTTGTTTTTGCAATGCAATTCATTTGTCGCAACGCATCACGCCATGAAATATGCAGAAACTAAACACTTTTGACTTTTTCAATTGAACGCTTGAGAAGAGCCTTCACATATTCACATACATATTTGTCGAATGAATATGGTGGTAAAAACTTAAAGGAGCGCCAAGTGATTTTAAACGAATTGAATATTTAACGCGTTTACAATAGAAACATGAAATTAGTTGAGTTTGACGTGTTTTCCACTTTTCAACACGACCGTCAAGTTGACAATGATTTTAATGAAATTTCTTTTTTTTTTTTATTTATTTATTTTTCATTTATACTCATTTTTTTTTTAATAAATTCTTCTCCTTAATATGGTAAAAATGGTAATGATTTAAGTTATCAAATGTGGTTAAATGCTGTCAAAATAAATAAGACAAAAAACAAGTTTTGTTAGAAAATACAATATTTTTAGTTAAAGAAATATTGTAGACAAAAATGTTGCTCTATCATATTTCAAATGAAATCAATTTCAAGTTGTTGACTTTTCGTAAATGAATTTTGGAAATGACCACTTCAATGTGTCTGCCACACACCTTGTCAGTGGTCTAAAGCACCCGCTTGACCGCTCCTGCACTTATCAAACATACATACATATGTACAACGAGTATGTTCAAATTCCACCATACGCATACTTCTACTTGTATCTGTCTATCTATTTATATTTTGTGTCTGTCTATGACTTGGTTTGTCCATATCTCTTTCGACGTCGCCATACTTGACATTTATCAATTTAATAATAATGAAAAAAGTAACATATTGAAAAGGAGTTCAAGAAAACATCGTTACAATTTGAAAATTTTGTATTTATTTAATTTTGATTCAAGTGTTTGAGCGGCTGGCATCTTTGCCACAAAAGCCAACATTGATTAAATGTGAATGGAATAGGAATGAGAATGATTAAGGGGTAATGACTGAGTTAAAAATTGATATGAATTTTCACTTTTTTAGAAAGTAACAATGTGAAAGTTTAGAGTTCATTAGAATAAAAAGTGTCAGCAGTCTTAGAAATGAAATGTATTCAATCAAAATTATTATCTAAACATGATTATACTTTGTATGTAATTCGAAAATACATATAACCATAAGTTCTCATTTTAGATATAAGTATAAAAGAAACTAAAGTCTCATATTAAAATTTATTTATTATTCATTTAAGAACTGTATATTTTTCAGACATGCTTCCCATTGCTCGCCTATTTTAAATATATTTTACATACTGATATCGATATCTTTTAAACATTCTCCGAATAACACTATCACTATCGAAGAAATCCATTTGAGTATTGTATTTTCTAGTATTCATTATCAATTTTACAAGCTTGGTTCCCGCTTTTTGTCTATTTTAGAAGAATATTTGATATGGTAAGTATGTATTCTTTACACAATATTAAGTTTCTGCTGATAATCTATGATATTCTATGATATTACCCACAATTATTAGAATTACCACTATGGGGGAGACCTTAAGGTCTTATGTTGACAGCCAGGCCTCTATCAAGGCTTTGTCGGCTCACAGAATAAAGTGCAAAACCTTACGCATAGTACGGTAGAAGCTTTCAATCAAGCTTGGCAGCACACTATCACGCTAATCTGGGTGCCTGGTAATTCCGGTCTTCAAGGTGCTGAAATGGTGGGCGAGTGTGTTAGGAAAGGCTCGGCACTGCCTGTGTCTCAATCAGTTGCCAATATTCATAGACCATTACAGGATATCCTCTCAGGACTCTAAGCGAAAACCAAGGATCAAGCTAGCAGGAAGTGAGCAAATGAGCCTGGACGCACTGTCGCTACGACACTCTGTCCTTACTACCAACTAAAAAGAACATCCGAGCTCATACATTACAAAAAGAAAACGACTCGGACAATGACGAGACCACACTACATGTGATAGGAACTTGCTCTGCCCTGATGCGCAGGAGAAGCAAACACCTTGGCGAACTCACCCTATCCGAGGACGAATTCAGACTCTGTGAGGTAGGACCAATACTAAAATTCATCGAGGGTATTGGGCTAGGAGAAATACTTTAAGTCCATGAAGGGGGCACAATAGATCTTATAGGTCGCAGTGCTACATCCCCCCCCATAATAATAATAATGACGAGTTATTACAGGGCAATGCAACACCCACATCATGACTTCTGTCGTAGCTGTAAAAATGAAGAGGAACCGGATAGCGTCTAACACCTCGTCTGTGGTTTTCCCCTGCTTTTCTTTTCTGTGACCGACCTTGGATAGCAGCCGATTACCCCAAACACCACACAACCCTCTCTCCCCATTCACAATTCATCATCAGGCATCACAATGGGCCTTAAGGTTTCTGGATTAACTCGCGTACAATCGCGAGCGGCCTGTATAAACTAACCTAACCTATTATCTAGCACAGTTTATGGCAAAAAAATAAAAATCCATTTTAGTACTTTCTGATGTTCTATGATTATAAATTGTTCAGGCTGGCTCCTGTATTTTAGAAGCATATTTTAAAAATGACTCTTAAAATAATTTAAAATGTTTACTGATATCGATAACTCTTCATTCTTGAATCCCATTGCTCATCTATTTTAGAAGAATATCTATTTCACATTTTTTTTTCTTTACATCACATAACATTTTTACTGATATTGATATGATACGAGTATTCTATAAAACATTCTTCGATTCACACGTGTATATTTTATGGCAAAGAAATCTATTGTTGTACTATTATGGTTTCTAACTGAAATTAATTTCAAAAACCTTTATACATTTTGAACAATGTACCATATTTCTTAATTCATTGACCTTTAGTTTACAAACATTTAAGCCCTCTATATAGTATACAATCAGCAGCTTTGTAGAATGTTGTGTTGTTGCCAACTTTATGTTTTTTAGATTTTCTTTTTATTTGTTATATCAAATTTTATAACTTAAATACTACAAAACAACGCTTTGGTAGCATTTAACGATAATCACACCTTTTAAGTGCACCGCATATGGTGTTTTATTTACAATAAAAGACAATAATCAAAACCTATACAATAGTTACAACAACAGCAATAACAACAACAGTCACTATATAACAAGATATGACACTGACATCAGAAACAAATGTTGACCATTTCTGTAAAATTTTTATTGCATTTTTATAACTTAATCGCGTTACCACATTACATAAGAACCGAACAAACACCTTTTGTTATATGAATATGAACATCAAAGAATCGATAATAATATTTCCAATATACTTTATAGAAACTAGTATTGATATAAATAATAATTTCATGTGACTGATGGCAATCTCAATAATCCGAAAAATATATAAAATTTTGATACAAAAAATAAGATAATAAAAGTTTTATAATAATAATAATTTACATTTTAAATCTATTCAAAGTCAAATATTCACCAAATCAAGTAAAGATCGCGATAAGATCCAAAACTCATTTGATACTTTGATTTGCAAAGGGTGTGATCATTCGAATACATTTGGCAGTGGCATAAAATTAAAAATAACAATTAAGTTATTAAGTATATTATATTATTATAGTGAATTTGAATTAACTTTACCCAAAGTGACTTCTGTCGGATAAAATCTAACTTAAACATGATTTCTATGTCACATTTTAAGATACGGTAATCTGGCAAGAAATCAAACTGAACCTTTGTATACTATTATACTTAGATAAAGATGTTTGAGCTGGGTCTTTAAAGAAATCTTAAAAGAACTTTTACTCAACAGAATAGCCAAGAGAAATTAAAATTTCAAGCTGATACTCACACAATAGAGTTATGCTGAAGAGCTCAATAGTAGAAATTGTCAATCTGATAGCAGTGCTGTTTTGCTAGCAATCTGTGCTTTCGAAATCAAGTTGAAACTAAGTTATGTGGGATGTAAGGAACTAATACTAAGAATCGACATATACATATATCATTGGTGCATCTATCAGAATCTTACTCTTACTGAAAAGTAAAAGGGGGCAACATTTCCTTGCTAAATCTTATTCCAACCAAAGAGTACAAAAATTTTTGATTTTTTTTCTTCCATCGTTGAAGCAGTGAAGGCAATTGTTATAGAGAATTGTCTAATCACTATAAGAGAAGTTGCTGAGACTCTCGGCATATCGTTTGGCTCATGCCATGCAATTTTTTCCGATGTTTCGGGGATAATACGAGTGGCAACGAAATTTGTTCCGAAATTACGAAACTGTAACCAAAAGAACCGTCGCTCAGAAGCTGTTGAATGACGTCTTTGAAAATCCAGATTTGCCCATAAGAGTCATAACTGGTGACTCATTCAATGGCAGCGGCCAGAGAGGGCAAGACTGAAAGAAGCACGTCAAGTTCGTTCAAATGTGAAGGTTTTGCTAACTGTTTTCTTCGATTAAAATGACGTAATGCATCTTGAGTTCTTTCCAGAAGGTCGTACGATCAATAAGGAATACATATTACCTTGAAGTTATACGGAAATAACGCCCAGAAGTGTGGAACAACCAGTCTTGGATATTGCAACTCGATAATGCGCGAGCTTTAAAGTCATTGCTTGTTCATGATTTTTTGAGCAAAAACAAAACCGTAATCATGCCTCAGCCACCATATTCACCGGACTTGGCACCCTGCGACTTTATCCTCTTCCTAAAAATAAAAAAAAAAAACATTGAAAGGACAGAGGTTTGCCACGGTTGTGGAATTAGAGACCGCTTTTCAAAAAAGACCTTAAGGTCATACTAAAAAGCGCTAGCACAAGTGTATTATATCTGAGGGGGATTACTTTGAAGGGGAAAAAATAGATATTGATAAATAAATATTTGTCGAGAATACCAATTACCACGGTGACTCAAAACGGTAGCTACGCTTTCGGACCAACTGAATTTGAAATATCTTTCAATATGCCCAACTGAGGCCGCCCAGACTAGGAGACAAGTTCCCGCCCCCTTTCTAATCAAATACAATAATGTTGTTTATATGTCAATATCTTTATTCTATACTCATAAATATTTGGATTCACTTTGCCATAGTATAAAAAACTCTTCCAAGTAGAAAGAAGTACAATACTTTTGGTTATATTATAGTATTTATTTATTTTCATTTTAACATAAAAAAAAACAAAATCTTTATTCATTCTTTGTCGGCAATGTCCGTGGGTGTTGTTGTTATTTGTTTACATATATACATATTTCCATTTTTTGTTGTTGTTGTTGTTTTAGTATCTCATTGAATTTTATCTAAGCTTAGTTTTCATTGTTCTTGTCGCTTTCGCTGGTGAGTGTGAATCTTTTCTTTTATTTTTCTATGAATGCATTTGAATACGATTTCCGTTGGTTATTGTATCCATAGATACTTTTTTTGTTGTTGTTGTTGTTGTTATTGTATTACTATTGTTAATTGGTGTTGTTGTTGGTATTATTGGTGGTGGTGTTGGTGTTATATGTAGGTCCGCATAGATTGGCTTAATTGACAAACTTGTTCGTGCGCGTTACTTTGACACTTGGCACTTTGTCTTATCGTTACAAATTGACAGGTGTTTAAAATTTGACATTCCAAACATGCTTTCAAGGTGCCTTTCTATGTGTGTATGTATATGTATGAATATTAATGTAAACGGTAAATTGAATTAGTCAAAATTTAAATTTATGTTTTACATAGACGAAGAGACCCACAAAAGTCTGCACGACTTAGTCTAATTTTATTTAAAATAAAATACATTAATCGAATATTTGATCCCATTTAGGTCAAACAAAGTGATTTCAGCGACCTCCATTTGTTTTAGTAAGAATATTCAACATTCTACTCGTATAAAGTGACTTGGAATATTTTTTATTGATTTAATTATTTTATTTTTTATTCAATGCAATGAGTTAATACCGTCAACTGCTGATAAGATTCAATGATTACACAGTCTTGCAAAATTTGATTTGTTTCCCTCCACTTAACATTTTTTTTATTGACGTTTTAAAATTGAAAATAGGTCCAAAATTACATGTTTAAAATCGGTAAAAGGATATGTATTTCAACCATACAAAAATGCATTTCTATTTTCCAATGCATTTGAAAAAATTATGACGGAAAAAAATTACATAAAATAGTTAAGAAGTACGTATAAAATGAAAACGGAAAATTGTCTCTTTAAATTTTTGGTATCACTGAATAAGTTCCGAGGCTAACAATGTGCTTGAAAATTGGTATTTCAGCTCCTGCGGCCAATATTTGAATGAAATCATTTTTCATACTTAATCGGAAGAATTACTCTATGAAATAAAAAGAAATTCGTTGAAAAAAAAAACATACTTTTGTTCATTTGATGAGCAAATAAAAATCCAACCTATAAATGGCCCACCATTTATTAAGGATATTGAGGAAACTTCTCTTCTCATTAAATTTACATGATGGGATTTTTTAAATATTTTTCCCTTAACTAAGTACGTACGTACCGAAATAACTTTTCAGTTTTTCTGGGAATAAACAAAAAGGAGGAGATTTTAATCTCAAAAGAGCTACAATATTAGTATAAATGCAAAGGAACAGGCAGATGATGACTCAAATATCCCTGATATTGCCTTAGACTCTAATTGCAGATTATGCAGGTTAAGTGATGAAACCATACTTCTTCTAATAGGAGAATATGAAACAACTCAGACTTATAGAAAATCAACATTACTGATCTAATGTTGACACCCTTCAAACTCTATAATCTACTTGAAGATTCATCTTAATTCACTTCATTTCTGATTTTAGGCAAACATGATGCCAGGAAACGATACAAATAACAGCAACGAAACAATTGCAAGAGAACGTGTACTGCGCTTTGACGAATTCGAATGGGTCAACAAAATATCACAAAAAAAACTAAAAAAAAATTAACTTGGATTTTATGGACACAAAAAATGGACCCAATGGACAAACAAAGCGATGCAGGCAGGCGTGAGCTGCATGTCGCCCTGTAAAGATTGAGTAGTGAGTGTATCTACCAGTAACATTAAATCAAAGACAAAACCGAGTAAGAAAGAATGCGAACTAATGGAAATACTTGATGGTAACATGGCAAGGCGACTCCAATCCAATCCAATCTAAACTAAGCCATTAGAAAACAATAAAAGGCCAAAACAACTCTATAACTCTGGCAGCTTAACTTTTTGAGAGACAAAGACTACGACAGTAAAAAGAAAAGAAGTCATTCACCAAAAACATATTTTTAAGCTTATGTACAATAGTAGCCCACGATACTCAACTCATTTCTAAGTATTCCCTCTCAATACATTAGGTCTAACCTTATAATATCAATAAATATTGGTAAAATATTTGAAAATTTGTGGATGTTAACCTAACGTCAAAATTGTTTCACTGTAATGGCATTGCGGACCTCCAGAAATCTGTAGATCAAAATTTAAGAACCACTGTCTCAAACAAGCCCTCAGTTGAAGTAGTGGTAGTAGATGACTACATCAACGAGTGAATATAAAAATTTGCTCATTCAAATTGTATCTAAAGACATCAAACGTGGATTTATTGTTATTGACAAATGTCGGCAATAGTGTGTGTGTGTGTGTGCTTGTATTTCGCAGTCAGACATGGCGTGAACAATTGGCAACAAATGTACAACAGACAGTTGGATGAATAGATACGAAACATAGACAAATGCAAACTCAAAACAAACAATTATGGACAGACAGACCACAAAGATAGATTTCTTGTACTCGTATGCTAGACACGCGCATGCCTAACAAGAGTGTGAAGTTGTATAAAAGAATCAATTGGTAGGCGCTACTTTTGCGTTTCTACAAACACAACACAAAACAACACAATTGTATCGCAATCGAAAATGCAATGTATAACGTGCAATATAAATCCAATCAAAACTTCGAAATGTTAATCAATACAATATCACGATGTTATAGCCGCCGGTTGCCATGCGCTGTGCCAAAAGATGAATGAATGTCATCGATAGCCCCAAAATGACTTCATTAGTGGAGCATGCGATCGATCGACCACAAGGAACTGAAATTTTTCTAAATAACAAAATACTTAGCTTTAAAGCAGACTCCAAAACAAGAATACAAATTTGAACACCAATAAATGTTCGTTATAATAAAAAGTATCTACAATAAATTGCTTTGGGCGGCTAATAAAAATTATAAATTAATAGTTTAAGAGTAGCAGTAACAACGGAAAAATATGGTAATAAAAATAAAGGAAATTAAGTACAATATAATAAAAAAATATTAACTAATAAAAAAATATGTCGAGGACCCACCCACCACAACAGATAAAAAAAATAATAGAGTACAAAAAGAATGATTACACAATCACTAATAAATGTTAATAGAGGGAACTTATGCGCTTTAATGAGTCAATGAAACTGGCCGTTAAGTACACTACATTTGTAAAAGTTGAATGTCATGACATAGAAATATTACAGCTTAAAAATGCTTCATAAAGTTCAAAATGGCAAACTTCACAGACGATTAGGGAAAATTTGGACCACCAATCATTGATGGAAAACCGAAAATATCTAAATTCCTACCGATTTTAACGTATTTATGCTTATTTAGGCCACTTCATGGGTAACATTTTCTAGGCTTTCATCCAAGAGATGGATCATTAAAATTTCATCGACCATTATTTGCCGTCTCAGAAAAGTATGGAACTTGGTCATCCATGAACTTTTCACAAACAACAAAAAGTAAAACGTTTCTGTGTTTTAACCCTGCTAAGATTTTATTTTATACTAGCTGTGCCCACGACTTTGTACGCGTGTTATTCGAAATATGTTTGTAATAAAGTGTATTTTGTTCAAATATTTTTCCTAATCATCAGTTGTCTAATGTTGACGCGCAGCAAAAGAGGAAAAACAATCGAAAATCAGCTAAAATGTTGGCAACAGAACTCAAAATTTAACTAAAACCAGAAAGAAGGTTATCATTGGCTAAGCCAAAGATATAATACTCTTCACGTTCCTCCGGGTTGCTTTCAACCAAACGGCGACAAATGCCAGATATCAGATATGCTTCCTTTCTTAGCATCACTATATTCTCTCTGTCACAGTTTGTGTAACAACAAAGAACACAGTTTGAGTACCCAATTCGAGGGGCACAATACAGTTTTATATATACTATGTACTATGTACATACTTTTTTTAAATTTTGGTTTGTATGGGAGGTACCTCCTACCCTGGTATTCCTAGGATCTTGAAATTAACATGGTTGATGAAAATAGATCAGAAACTTGTCCAAATTTCAGTTCGATACGTCAAAAACAAAACACTTTTTCTAATAAGAACAATAATTTAAATGATGGTTTGTATGGGTGATACCCCCTAGTGGTCCGATTCGGCTGGTTCCGACAAATGTGCAGCGTATGGTAAAAAGAAATCTAAGTGAAACAAAATTTCAGGTCTCTATCTCAAAAACTGATGGACTAGTTTGCATACATACAGACGGACATGGCTAAATCAACTCGTCTCATCGGACTCCTCAAAAGATCAGTACGTGCATCATGCTATCTTTGCGGGGGTGTCCTTACCGAAGGCCATCTTCTGGACTGTTGCCAACACTTGGAGAGCATTAGGGTCTCCTATTTTGGTTCTCAAGTCCCATCCCGTCTTTTAAAAACTAACTCATTTTTAAATATTGCAAACCTAAATAGAATCTATAATAATAAATATAGCCCATCATTTCTATTGTAGTGATATAGAAAATGTTTTGAAACGGGGAAAATTTGAAATGAAAGACAAACAACTTCGTCATATTTCATGGCAGACAGAAATGTTTCGCCTTAACTGCAACAACTGTGAAATTTCAATCAGAACAAAATACATTTAAAAGAAATTGAGAGAAAAAAAACAGTCACCAAACTTAAACTTACAAAAGAAATCATTATATAATGTTTACTGATGTTGATGTTCATGATGATGATGATGATGACAAAGAGTCGTTGCTGGAAAAGTTGCTCCAACTATGCCAACTTTATTGCGGCGATGCAACACTTGAAGCTCATAAAGTTTGGCATAATTAAGCAAAATGTTGACAAATCTCTAAAGGATAGTACAACAACAAAAATAACAACAACAACAACAACAAGAAGCAATAATAGCAAAAGCAAATAACAGCAACAACAACATCAAGTAACAATCATTACAAAGCAGATAAATAAACAAACAAACAAATAAACGAATGAACTAAGGAAGGAAAGAAAGATTGCAGACAAACAAGTTTAACTTCCACTTTGGTGTTGAAGTTATAGGAGCGTTTTCCTAAATTCAACTAGGGCAAATGCTCAGGGCCCAAAATAAAAGGGGGCGATTCTTTTTGTCAAGTTGATTATTTTCAAATACAATATATTTTATATGTTATGTTGATACTAGCTTGAAAATTATTTAGTTGGGGTGTCTGGGCCCATAAAATTCTATTTTACCCAAGGCGCCTATAGTTCAAAATGCGCCACTGCTTTAAGTTTGTTGTTGAAGTCAAGCGCACAATATTGTTGCTGTTGTTGTTATTGTTGTTTTTGGTGTTGTTATGCTCACAAAAAGTGTCGCCTAGTCGCTAGTTGCCTTTTGTTGTTTGTTGTTCATGTAGTTAATGCTGCCCTACGACAAATTTACTGCAGTTCAAAAGAGTTGCTACTTAGTCTTATGTTAAAACTTTGTAGTCTTGGTCATCGTCATTGTCGCTGAGACTGTAGTTGTTGCTATGGTTGTACATAGTTGTTGCAACACTTCTCCCTAGTCAACAAGTTGCTTGTACACGCGAACCAATTTTGGTCACTCGAATTGATTACTTCCCTGACCACTGACCAGGAGCAAACAGAGCTAGAGAAGTGCGCCCAAAAGCTGTTAAGCGGCTGCCGTAAAGTGTAGTAAATTGTTTCAACTTTTAAGTAGTGATTGCTTCGTTTCCTTTCTTCCCCACTCTCTCTCACACACATTCTGCTGTTCAACCAGTCTCTCTCTCTCTCTCTCACAAGAACTGTTTTCTTCTTTTTCATTATCCCATGATTTTTCGCTTCTTTTCTTTTACTACTTTTGTTGCTGAGTTCTATCATTTGCAGCTGCTGAAGGCAACAACGATTTGCTATTATATGCAGTTGTTGTTGTTGATTGTACTAAGTGCGTTTTACTTGAAACATGGCTAGTAGTGTTTTTTTATAGTTCTTACTGTTGCTGTTGCTATTGCTGTTGTCGTTGTTGTTGTCATTGTTGCTGTTATTTTGTGTAGCTGTTACTTGTTACTAGCCTAGAATTACAAAACTGTTGCTCATCACTCTTGTTGTCATCATCGAAGACGACATCAATAGCAACAGCATCAGCACCAACAGTACAACACTAGCAACATCATGATCATCATCATCATCGAGTTTGCTGCTATATTTGTTATATTGTAGTTATTGACAGACAGATTGTGTTTGTGTGGTGCATTGACCAGTCAAGTGATGATCATTTTATGATTATTATGTAATCGAAAAATTGTATTGATGTGCTTTCAGGATTCATAAAAAAATAAAACTGGAAACCTTTACTTATCTTGAGTAATTATACAAATCAATAGATAACAAGATACAATGACCTTTGGTCATTGAGCTTCGGAAATATCAATCAATTTATAATTTTATTACTTCGTTTTCTTACTTACCCATTACTTTTGTCAACATGTATGAAAAGCTTTAAAAGGAAATGACAAAACACACCACTATTGAATGTTTGTTTAATCAAGCCAATCGAAATACACCACAAAGATAATATAAATTTATATTGTTTTTCACCATATTCACCAAAATCAAATTGACAAAATTTACCACACGCGCAGCGACACTTGCATTTCTAATGTTAATTTTATTCAAAATACACTATATTTTCACTCACATTTCAACTTGTAAATATAATTAAATTATATTAAATTACTTTTCACATCTTTTTACTTTAATTAATTTATATATTGTAAAGAACAAACTACAGAATTATCAAATTTGATTACGCAAATATGACACGAGACACCAAATCGATCACAATGAAAGCACGCACAACAATGACTGATGCCAAATGCAAATTAGCAAGAACAAGTGATAGATGACACAAGATCAAGATGAGCAATGCAAATATAAATTCATCAAGAGAGGCTTGCATGTACTCTCGCACTACAAATGAGAGCAAATTTAGAACAAACAAGAACAATGCTTTTTGTCAAATTTTATTACATGCAATTTTGATTGAGAGAGGAGATCAATCGACGGCAATGAAAGCGCGAGTGAATTAGTGAGAGCAGTTAATGGCATAAGTTTAGCAAGAAATATTCATCAAGAGATGCTTGTATGCTCGTATGCTTATGATGACCACACATTGTGCGATTGTACAATCAAGGCATTAGAAGACGCAACAACAAAGCAAATTTTGCTGAATTGCTTTATTGAGAGGGATCAATGAAGGCGTGAGAACAAATACATATGTATGTGAGTGCACTTCATGATACAAGCTTGCATTAGAATAGTTTAGTGGTGTAATCCAATGCAAGAATATTTATTATGAAAAGGTTTATGAACGCACTTTAAAGAAGAAAGCACAACAATGGTGCAATGATAAAATCGTCAGAATTTTTATTATTTCACTGTTTTCTGCTTGTCTCGCGAGGCGCCAAAAATGACAGTTTTATATTTAAAAAAAATAAAATCAAAAAACAAAAACAGAACTACACAAAGTAGAAGACAAGTGAGACCAACCTTCTTTCTTCATTGGCCTTATTTATGTTAATTTCAGTATTCGCATTCCTTCCATTAAAGAATTTTTACAAGTTTTGAAAAGTATCGCAAGCAATCACTGTCAACGATGCTTGACAGTATGGCAGGGCATGTTATGACTTCAAATTGGCGCTTAACTTTTTGGACTCTCAATGTCATTCAAAAGTGCGCTAAATCTCAAAGCAAAACCCAAGTGAAAAACACAAAACAACCTAAGAAATCGAAGAAAAGACGCCACTCATTGCTTGTTGCACATAGTATTGTAGATACATAAATAATTTATGCTTCTCAGGACCACATACGGTGCGGCACAACATTGTCCCTGTTGTTGTATGATGTCCGGCAAATAAGAAGAATAAAAAAGAAAGACTAAGACTTAAGCCCACTGACCACTAACTGAAGAACAAAAAAACATTATTCTCCATAGTTTATGTGGGTCAGTGGTGCGCTCGCTCATGGCGTCGCTTCCGGCTGCCACGCCAAGCATACGCAACAAACCACAACCAAAACTAAAATCAAAACAAAACAATTCTACATTCAAACATATATCATACACTATATACATAAGATACAAATGCAATATATAAATATGTACCTGAACCTGATTCCAAGGCAACTTTCTGCACGCTGAGAGCTTTGACATGTTTGCGTTGGTTGTTCGCTCGCTTTATTTGGTTTGTTGCAAATACACAAACATGCACACACACTCACATATGCACATGACATACAGTGTTGCAATGTTGTAGCGCCCATATGTTTGCCCTTTAATTACTTTTCGCCATTTTGACAAGTCGGCTAAATTGTTTTCTTTTTTTTTTTTTTTTGTTTATCTACATAACATACTTCATACACATCTCATCGACTAAGACTGGTAAGACCTAACAAGACCCATTTATGTTATTTTTCTTGTTGCTAATTTTTTTTTTTTTCCTGTGTTGTTTGTTTCACTTGTTTGTTGTCAGTTCATTTAAAAATCTTTAATCGTTGTGTCAGAAACACTTGGTTTGGTTCTTTGACTCGTCTGAAATGCCAGCCACGCCTTTGCTCTTTAGCAATTGTCGGCAACAGCGTTACTTTCCACGAACTCCAAAGCTATACTTGTAATACTTTTCGACCCATTTTGACAATGATGCGTTTGGTGGGCAAGAAGTTGGCAAGAAAGTGTTGCATTCGTGCGTAAAGATAACGGTACTACATTATTAAATAACAATATTCAATAAATTTTATTAATATTTCAGCAAATCGCGAACAAGGTAAACCATTAAGCGGTCTGTTCCACCTCACCATTTATTTGTCTGATCGGCTATTTGGTCTGTGTGCCTCATTCAAAATGCTCCTGCTCCCAGTCCGTCTGTTGCTGCTATGCAAAATGTCTTAATTTTACAAACAACCAAGGAAGGCATCATCATCATCAACAACAACAAAGTACAACAACAATAAACCTAGTCGATTGGAAGGCTACAACTGTGCAGAACCCTGCGTGCGACTACTATTTACCGTTTCGATTAAGTCTTCCATTTGTATACCCTTTATTCATTTATAGTAGTAGTAGGTAAAAAGGCATTATGAGTTTGTGGAAATATATGTGACAATCAAAAGAAAGAAAGTCAAGATCCCAACAAGGAACATGTTGTATCAAAATTTTGAAGCGATTAAGCTAAGTCGATGTAAAACATAGGTTTCCAAATTTCTATTCAATACCGCCCACTTTAAGCTATGAACAAAATTTTAGTGCCCCTCACAATTTTCAACTTACCTTTCTTTAGAGAATTTCTAGTGCCCTACAAAATTGTACTGATGCCCTTGATTGTTTTAACGCTCTCTAATTTTCTTTCTCTGAGCCTTCCAATGTCCCCCTGAAAGCTTCAATGCACACAAGAGAACCTTCTATGATCTAAAAGCTACAAAGCTTAAATTCGGTATATTTTACACACACGTAGTCCCGAATCTGACATAAAAAAATCAACTATGTATTATTCCATATGTGTCAATGATGATATCATTATGATTGTTTTACAAGAGTTTTTGTAACGAAACTTTTATTATTTTCAAAATGTTTTTAAAGCATACTTAGTAGTAGTTAAGCTTGGGATTTGTCTAGTCATATGTAAGATTTCTGTAAGATCCGAATCAGACCAAGATTGTATTTATTACTCTTACTAATCTTATTGAAAGAAGAAATCAGTTTTGAATTTAAAAAAAAATTGTTATTATTTTTCAGAAATTATAAAGCTTAGAAGCTTAAAGATTGTTAATTATGGGAATTAAAGGCCCTCTACAAAAAGTATCCATTATGTTAGCATGACAATCATACAGCCACCCACTGCCTCAATGATCTTGATATACCATATATGCCTAATCTTAACACCAATTCAGTGATAATTTTTGTCAATTTCTTAATCATTTCCTCCATTATTTAATGTGCCGGAACAGGGTATTTAGCTACTGTACAATATTTGGATCATTTTGTTAAAGAGTCATGCTAAAATTGACTATTGTATACCCAGAAAGGGTTAACTATACAAATATTCTTAGTTAAATGAACAGTTCTTTTATATTATATATAGTTAACAGAATCCAAACAAACCGATATACAATACATTAAAGTATCCTCTAAGACCTATTTACCCATCCTTGGTTAATGACAATCTGGCAATTTCTTGAAAATCTAAAGATGTTTTAGGGAAGTAACATTTCTTATTTTCAAAACAATGGATAAAAATGAGTTTCGTGTGTTGATTAAATATTCCTTTTTGATGGGAAAAAATACTATTGAAACGAAACCATGGATTGATAAGTGTTATTCGGACTCTGCACCAGAAAAATCGACCATTATTGACTGGTTTTCAAAATTTAAACGTGGTCGTACGAAGACCGATTATGTGCCACACGCTGGCCCCCCAAATGAGGTAGTTATTCCGGAAGATATCAAAAAAGTCTACAAAATCGTTTTGACAAACAGTAAAGTGAAGTTGCATGAGATAGTTGACACTCTAAAGATATCTAATAAGACTATGTGATGATGAATAAAATTAAATTTCAATGAAAAAGTTTTTCATTACACCGGGAACTTATTAGCCGATGTGATATAGTTTTGCAAAATATCCGCGAAGTGTATAAAATTTGTAGTAAAACCGAAGTCAATGATTAGTGAGTGTATCCTTTTTTTATAATGTTTTTTCTCTCCACATTTTAAGCAACTTGTAGCAATTCTTTAATCGTTCTTCCTGTTCTGTTCAGTTCTGTTCTGATCTGTTGAGTTCGCCAAAGACGTCGCACCCGCCATGCAAATTAACCAAGTCAAGCCAACTAAACCAAGGAAGCGATCAACACACAAGGCGTATTACTAAGTTGATTTGCTGATCTTCGATCGAGGAAGGAGGTACGCATATGTACATATGTATGAATATATCTACGGCGACAAACATTAACTGCGCTTTGCTTAAAATTTATGTTAATCGCTTGTTTTACTTTTAATTTCGCACTTAAAATTGTCGCCATACATTTCTATCCTTCTTTCTTTCGTTTTTCTTGTGTTTTTCTTCATTTGTAGCAATGCATTTCGAATCTTTTCGATGTCGATCTATCTGTCTGTCTGTCTGTCTGTCCATTTGTGTGCTTATAAGAACGTTAAGAGAACCTGTTACCGTTGTCGTTGTCGTTGTCATTTCTCTATGAGCGATACACACACACACACAATCTCAGGGTTGCAGACTTTCAATACCAGCATCATCGATAAACTTTATCGATTCTCTATTCGAGCTGTGGGATTTTAAAACGCATCAAAAAACAATAAAATATACACCAAAATGTTTAGAAACCTGTTTTTGAGATTTTTAAGAGCTAAACAATATCACTATACCATAGCCTATAGATGAATATGTTCCATGCATGCATGTACATAGTATTTTGTAGATACCATACATTCATACATACAATCATATGTATCTATATAATGTGCGGTGAAAGCGACAAAAGTTAACTACGTTTATTAGCTTGCAATGTTTGTCATGTTGCAAGTCCAAGTCCAAGTCCCAGTCCAATGTGAATGTAAATGTATATTGTGTATTTGTTATTGTTGTTCTATGAAATCTATTCCTGGTCTATCCAAAACGTTGGTGTGATTTTTGTCACTCTGTGAAGCAAAAACAATGTATTAATATTACCGTTCATTCAATGTCTACCGATGTCTTCTAAAGTAGAAAAAAAGAAAACATTTTAAATAGTTAGATATTTTAAGGATTTTATGAATATGGCAAATTTGCTGTAAACAAGAAATACTTAATGGCAAATGTTTTGGAAAAGTCTTGTCATTCAATATTAAATTTCCCAACTTTGTTAGAAAAGCTTACACTAAAACAGAGAGATGAAATTTTTCCCATACATTAAAGTCAATCAAATTTTGATGTTTTAATTAGTCTTAAAAATACAACACCTACGAAATGAGGATTGGTACAGATACATAAGTATTAAGCAATTAGAGCAAATAGAGTTTACATACCAAGTTTTCTACCTTATTGCTGTAATAGTTTCCGAGAAACAGGAAACCATATGATAAGATTAGGTTGAATTATATTAGATTAAAGTAATGAAATGCTTACCAACAGAAATTGCAGACTCATCTTATGAATGCCAGAGAATCGGAGGTTATCACAATAGGCCTACTTGCGGTCGCAGTGACGAAATATACTAGTTCCCGCCCTTCCCCTAATCTAATCTTGGACTTGCAAGACGGTAGGGTCGAAGGCGCACACTGAAGCAAAGTGCAGTCCAAATCATTCATCAAAATAGGCCGTATGGCTTTTGGATGAACTCGGTAATGTGGCGTGCAGACTTTTTATCCTATCTTACCATATCATGTAAGAAGCTAATAAGTTATGTACTACAAATAAAAACTAAGTACGATTTCTAAACATTGCTTAGATTTATCTATTTCCATGTTTTTAATTCTCTAAAGTTCGTGGAACATGATTTAGCATACATAACATATTAATTAATTATGATATTGTTATTGGAATTATTATTATAATTTTTGTATTGTGATAAATTCATTTTTAAGCGCTAATCAGATCATCGGCTCACTCGTCTTCCCTCAAAATGGGTTTGTTTTTTTTACGATACACAACAACAGAAACTGTTTAAAATGTATTATTTATTTCATGACACAACACAATTTCACATGGTACAAAATCCTACACACTAACCCAATTATTCCTCATTTATCAATAAGTTATAGACCGGAAAATAAAATCATATGACATGCGTTACATCGTCATCGCCTATAAGCCCACAAAATAAATAAATAAATAAATAATCAGACAAACAAGGGAACGCACGAAACTACACCAAATCACAGCAAACCAAATAAATAATAAAGAAAATAAACCAAGAGACGCGCAAAACAAATCTCAACAATGACAATATCTATGAGTCTAATCTCATTAAAGCACAAACCTATTTTTATTATTTTTCTTCTTATACTACATACATATTTTGAAGAGCTTAAAATGACAAAAAACAGCAGACAAAAATCCAAATCCAAGTAACCAAGTACTACAAGCGGCTTAGAAGAAAAGAATGAGTTGCTCCAAATTAACACACAAAAGCTGAACAAAAAAAAAACAAACAAAACCAAACTAAAAATATCTAAAAATACATAGATACATAGATAGATAAATAGATAAATAGAGGGTAGGGGAGCAGAAATAAAAAAAAATATTATATATGGAAAATATTTAATGCCGCGCGCCACTCATAATTGAGTGTCCAGATTAAAGACCCCAAAAAAAACTGAAATGAAATGAAATAAAATCAAAAGATCAACAAAATTTATTTATTTTGAGGCCGCTTGACAATACCTTAAGGTAAGGTAAGTTAAGTTAAGTTATGGTAAGGTATGCGTACGAGTATATATCTTTTGATATGCATTTGATTTGATCTTTCTAGTTGTCTTTCGTTTCAGAGCAATTGAATTTGTCAGTCATGTCACTGGAGGGCGTGAAGCATGAAAGCTTGCCAAACGAGACACATTAATCCGCACACACACACAACTCACACATACTCAGATACATCGAGTTGAGTTGAGTTGAGTTGAGTTGAATTGAAGAGAGAGACACCTTCGCCCATTTTTATTTTAATTGAAAATTGTCAACGCACCTAAACAAATTTGAAGGTTTTTACTCTTGCTGTTGTACAACAGTATTTGTTATTGACAGCAATAGTAAATCCTAACAGAAAGTTGAAACTCATGAAATATTGTATCATTTTAATGGTGAGCAAATGAAGCGAGCGACTATACACAATAACGACAACGACAACGACGCCGACGACGACACTTCTAATCAAGATAAAGTTTTTGGATTTAGGTTGTGGGCGTCATCTACTAGTAGATGACGATACTAAGAGAGAATATGCGCTCATATACCATAGTATTCTAGATTGGAACGGTGGATCGGTGGACCAAGGAAAAGATGGATGGTCTGTTGATCTGTTGGTCCGTTAGGAGGCAGAGAACACATGTCCTGTGCGCACAGCTGCAATTTGAAATGAATTTGTTTCTATTGCTTGTTACTAGTGGTTGTTTGGTCAAAAAGCGACAACGATATAAGGCGGAAGTTTTAGTTATACATACTGATCTAGTGGATTGTGTTAATACTCCCCACACTCATTGCTTCAATGGCTCAATGGATCGCTTTGCTCCGCATATTTTTGTGAATGTGAATATAGAACGATTCCGTAAATTAGCATAAATAGATTTCAATCATTTGGCTATAATTTCATTATGAGAAAGTTGAAAACTGTTGTCTGTTTTATGTGTAAGTATAGTATGGATGGGTGAATTGACCATGTCTGCTGCTGCAACACGCATATCCACATGCTCGATCTTTTTATTGATTTTTCAAGTCAAATATGGCTTTGAACTTGGACTTTTGCGCCAATAATAAAGAAAATGCAAACACTCACTCACACTTCGATACACAAAGATGCTTTCATATTTGCATGTGAGTGTGTACATGAGTGTTGTGTATCTATGTATCTTTCTATATGGCGGCGAAAATGCTAACAAGGCAAATCCAAGCATATAAAAAGATGAAAAAAAAAAAACAAATATTAATCAGCCTTAGTTCGTAAGGCAAGTTGCTCCAACAGCAGCCGCCAGTCCACCAGTCCATGTGTCCATTCAACCAGCACTCACAGCATCGAAAACGATTAATTCACAGCGGGGACACTCCAATGACCTAAGCGCGCGAGTGAACTTGCAACGTTTGCATAGTTTGCAAAGAACTGTGAGTGTAGAGCAAGCATCACATACTACTACACACAATGATCAAAGCTACACAATAATGCAATGCAGCTGTGGATACACACACACACACACACACACACTTAAATATGAGTACATATCTAGTAATTTTTGATATGCTGGGAAAAATATTTCAATTCTTTTTCCATAAGCTACTACTCTGCACAATAAGAATCTGGTAAGCTTAGAAGAGACTTTTAGTCTTAAAAATGTCATAATTGCATGAGATTTACTAAAAAGCAAAAGCAAAAGAATTGAAATGAGTTGAATTAAATTGAATGTTGCCCAATCAACTGTCAATGCCAACTACCACCAAATGCTGATTGACTTAAATCCTTTCTTAGACTTACCACTAAGAGAGAACTTACACTTTTATTTACCCAGCACTGTGACAGCCTGACAAATCTGCATTTAAGCAAATCCTGCAAATTAGTGATTTTTTTCTTCTTATACAATAATATCTTGTTTTCTTTTTTTTTTGTTTTTGTTTGTTGATCTCTTCTGTTTCCCCGATTCAAGTTTGAGTTTTAGTTCATCATCATATGGCAGTAATTTCTCATGTTGCTAAGATTTATTGCTTCCACCTTCGTAGTACATTTATATGCACAAGCATCCGACTACGACGACGACGACGACGATTGAATGAACGATCACGATGACGATGACGGCGTCAGTGAATGTGCTGGAGCTGTTGCTGCTTCTGCTGTAGATGATGTTGCTGCTGGAGCCCATTGCTCCTCCTGACGTACTGCAGCAGAAGCAAATGAATTGCCGCAATACTCTCTGCTCTGCGGCTCTTGAACTAAAATTGATTTTCGCGCGCTCCATTGCCGTCCATTGCGGCACAGCAAGCAATGATTGATCACTAAATTGCACAGCTTAAGCCACCGACTGCTTCACAGGGACTAACTGACAGACTGCCAGACAGACAGCCACACATATGAGAACGTTCGACAGACGCATAACCCAAACTTGCTCAAGTTATTCTTTTCATTATTCAGTTGCAATGATGATGATGCTGCTGCTGCTGATGATGACGATGCTGATGATAATTGTGTTGCTGTTGCAAGCATCATTCGCAAATCTTGCTAAACTTTTGAAGCATTTTTTGTTCTTTTTTTTTTTGCAGTATGCTTACAATCAGATCTGTCAGATCAGTTTCCTTCTTCTTATTTTTCTTTACCTTTTGTTTTCTGCCTTGCCTCTCTGTTTGGCCCTTTATGCACATCATTTTTATTTAATCCCCTATACTCTTTAGCCTTCTCTTCATCTTTCGTTTTTGATAAATTTTTATGGAAAATAAAAACAAAAAAACAAAAAGAAACCTGGGCGTTTCATGGGCGTTTTATTGTTATATTGACACCAGTAGTTAGTATTGTTATTGTTGTTGTGCTTTCAAAAAAAAAAAAAAAAAACGAAAAACCTTTCCCTTCTTTTATTCATAAAATATTCCCATGAAATTAATCTATACAAATTTGTATATTTTAATTTTATTTTTTAAATTATTTTTCTAATTTGTATGTATCTTTTTTCTTTTTTAGATATTTAAATGATTAATAAAAAAATCAATGACTCAATTTGTATATGAGAAACATAGTTAAATGTCGCGTCTCTTAGGAAGCTATAACTAACCAAGGGTGACAGTAGTCATGGAGGAAAATGTATACAAAAAAACTCAATCATAAAGAGGCAGAGCGGAATGGGGGAATAGATAAATGAATTTCCTTTTGTTTCAAAACTTCCTGATGGAATTATACGTGTTTATTATTTTATTTTATTTGAATGATTTAAAGTTCGTTACTTAAGTCTTTTGTATTTTATACAGTACTAGCAACCGCCCCCTGTGTTAGCACGGGTTAGCAATTTGTCCAGTCTATATAGTATTAAGTTGTTCTCTCAATCAACAAAAGCCGAACAAGTCGAATATGAACAAACAACGAAATAAGATAAAGAAAAACTCGGCTGACTTGCGACCAACGTGCATCCCTTCAAACAAAAATTGGGAGAGAGAGCTCTGCTGCAGAATTCCTTAATGTAAATCGGGTGTTATACATGATTCAGTAAAGCTTCCAACCGGCATTATTTTTTCCGATATTTTCAACAATTATTCACAAAATTACGAATTATACACATACAAACTTCTTAATGAATTGTTCCGTTCATTGGTGAAAACGGTATGACAATCATTTCGGTAAGTTTTCTAAGTGATAGACGCAGCGTGGGGGCTTTATTTTATTTAAAATAGTAAAAAATTTCTTAAACTTTTCATCGCGCAGTAGTAAGAATTTTTTCAGGAAGTACTTATTGCCAGGTGAGTTTTTGCTGAGTACTTTTTCGTAGTTGCATTCTAGGCAACTGGCACGTGATTCGTGGCATGTGTCAAAGTTAAACATGCTCAGTTAGCATTGTTTCAGCAGCTTAATTCTGGAATGATCTGATGTGCAGCCTCAGACAATGCAAGAGCTGCCAATTCAACCAGAAAAATGCACTGTTTGGTGCTGTTTATGGTTCAGTGGAATCATTATTCCGTATTTCTACAAAGATGACAATGGGAACAACGTTACCGTCAATGGCGCTCGCTATCGTTTAATGATTTCAATTGTTGATTTCAAACTTTTTTAGCCCAAAACGAGCACGAGCCGTTATGTGGTTCTAGCAAGACAAGCCCACACAGCATGCGAATCAATAAATCAATTCAGAAATAAGTTCAATGAGCAATTTTTCTTGCTTTATGGACCGGTGAATTGTCGATTTAACGGCTTTAGACCGATTAGGCCGATAAGCCGGAGTCAACTGCATCATTGGAAGACAATATTATTCGTGTCATTAGTGAGATTCCGGCCAATATGCTAGAAAAAGGGACTCTAATTTGGACACGTCGTAGTCTTGGTTAAGATTTCAGTAAAGTAAATCTGTTTTTCTGTTTTTATTTTTTTTTTTTTTTTGTTAAATTAAAAACGGGGCGCTTAGTAAATCACCCTTTATAAGAATCTCTGATTCAACTTTTCGAAAGATTGTAAGGGGAAATATCAGCGACTCCATAACGTAATAAATTGGCAAATAGTCCCATGGGAACTAAGTCCGATCGTCCATCTATCATTCTAATTACGTGTTAAAAACGAATTGCTAAGTTCCTCAGTTACACCAATTGACAACAGGAAATTTATTTCACAGTGTTTGTGATAAAGAACTGTTATTTTGAATATTCTAAATTTTAGGATACTACAAACCTTAACAAATATTGTTTCAATCCAAAGGCAGTCCTGTAGAAAACAGAGTTCCTTCAATATATCCAAATTAAAAAAATTAAAAAAAATTATGACATCATCTTTACTCACCACTTTTTAAGTTTCATACATTTCTTTTCCTTTTTTATTCATTTATCTTTATCTCTTTTTGAATAAAAATATAATCAATAATTAAAAAATATTATTATAATTTTTCTCAAACCGGAAGTAAATCCTCCTTATCCGTATTCATATCTATACGATAAAATTATAAGTAATAACTATTGTAAAAAAACCAACTGAAATTTGAATAAACAAATTTTTATTTTTAAAAATTGTTTTGCCCCAAAGGAATTTGTTTTCTTTTTTTTTATTCTCCTTATGCTTTTTCTTTTAAACAAAGTCACGACATCGAGGCAACAAAAGCCTTCTCGTCTCTTCTTTTTATTGTGTGTTTTCTTCAAATTTAGCGCCAAAAATTTACTTACAACAATAATATACAATAAAACCAACTAAGTAAGTAAGAGCAAAACTTTTGAATAGTCACACACAAATTCAAGTTGTTGTTATGTTTGTTGCTGACGTTGCATGTGGCAGCCAAAACAATTTTATTACACAGAAAAACAAACAAAAATAAAAATCTACACAAAAATTATTTGCATACGAAGAAATGACTCAAGAAACCAAAAATTCAGTCTAACATTGGCCTAGACCCATTGGTCTGGCTCTGCTCCAGCTTAGTTTCTTCTGTCTGTAGTTTTAGTTCCAGTTCCAACTTCAGTCTTTGGCTTAGTGGCTGACCTAACGATATGTTGCCGTTGCCTATGCTGTTGCCATTGCTGTTGTTGCTAGCAACATAAGGCTGCCTTCATCGTATGTTGCGATATGATGATATCTTTCTTAGTCCATGTTGCAAGCAGTTGTGGGTCAGCTAGACACACTCATAGATACTCGTACATAACAATCAAAGTAGAATTCTAGGCAAGCGCACCTTGGGCGTGTTTAGTTGTTGCAGTTGCAGTTCCAGTATCTGTTTCTTCTTCTTCTTTTTCTTCTCTTGCTGAAGCTGTTGCTGCCATTCTTAAACTTGTTGTTGCTACAGTTGTTGTTGTTGTTGATGGTGATGTTGTTTGTGCAACAACGCGATCATTTTAATTGAATTAACATTTTTACGAGTGTAATGATTTCAATTAGTTTGCACCTCGCCATGTTTAGTGTGACTACAACTGCAATAGCAACGCTGACTTTCTGTTGCACCAACAAAAACAACAAACTGTCTACATAGTAGTAGTACGAGTACAACTTAACCAATGCCAGGGTCGTTTTATTTTCTAGTCTTGGGCTTAAACTCTCAGATCTTCAACAAAACCACTACTACTCCCATAAACACTTGCCTGACTACTTGCATGCCAAGTTGAGCAAAACCAAAGCGATACTCTTTACCAGATCCAAGGAATATGTTGCATGTACTACCTTAGTATTTGTATCTTATAGTATCTCCTTTTATGTCACTATCTAAGTGTGTGAGAGTAGTAGTTGTGAATTTGTTACTGTTTTTCGATCAATCCTTGTGGCTACCAATACCAAAAAATACTTGTAAGGCGCACATTTGCATTAATTGCTTGTTCCTTGTGCCCTCAACTCAATGAAGAGTCGTTCTTCGATTTGCTTCTTAGGCTTAACTTTTTTTGCTAATACTACTCATTCTTATATTCCGATTCGTTTCGTTTCGTTTCGATTCCTGCGTTGTTTGTAAACTCGTGTTTTGTTTACTAATGGCTTAATAGTTTTATTGCTCAATCGATTTGCATTTAAGTTTGGTCGTTTTTTATTTTATTTGTTGTGTTTTTTTTTTTTATTTTCTTAAGATAAAATGTATGTGAAGCAATAAAACGTTAAACATTCTTGAGTTCGAGATCGTTTGCTGGTATTTTAATAGCAAAAGTTACGGAATTCGCTATTTCATGTTATTTGAATTGATTTCATGTATTTTATATTGATTGATAGCCTATCTTATGGTCAACGACAAAAGTTTGCATTTATTTCTCTATTGTATATTTGTACTACTTATAAGTAATCGCATTGCATGATGTTCATAATAAATAGATCTCATACACATAGGAAATGGTTAAGTTTACTTTTTTTTTATAATTAAGTATATGTATTAACAATTAGTTACAATATAACCATAAGTAAATGAACAAACTTAATTAGCCTTCCAATTTAACCGTCTATCCGGAGTAAGCCCCAGGTATATCAGCTTAAAATAAATATCTTAACTCTAAAATTTACTAAAATTTTAGTCAACTGAAGTTAATGTTTTGTCTTGATGTTTTTCCTTTAGAATTTATAATGAAATCACAACACTCACATTCAGATTCAGATTCACGTTCTTACTGTCATTTTGGCCTAAAATCAGCTGTGTAAAGCCATTTGCAATGCATTCGCCTTATCTACTTCAGCATTCATTTTCGATTTTATATATTTACAGTCGCCGTCATCATGAGCTCTCCCTTTGTGACTGGAACACACTGCCGCTGCAAAAAAAAAATTCAAAATCAACATCATGACAAAAAAAAAACAAGTAAGGGCACCATAGTCGACTGGATCAAACTATTAGATACCCTGTACTTCTTTTCAATATTGTAATTTCAAAATTGAAAATGAGAAAAAGTAATGCAAAACATGGCCTTTGACAAAATGCAAGAATTGTTATCATACTTCATTATTTTTATCTTATGAGAGGCAAATGATATTTGAGGCCATAAGAGAAGAACATACACAGCCAATATCTCTAACAATATGGGAAGGAAACAATCTTTTTTCTATTTAATCACTGGTATTTTATTCTAAGCTTATTAATTTTTAAAAGAAAACAATATATTGATTAACAAAGTCTTCAAGTCTTCTCACAGCAGTTCGTTCTCAAGATTATATTTACATTGTGACTCCCAATTGATGTTGTTACGTATATTTTCACAAAATTAATATACCATTTTATCAACATATGAGTTTATGGTATAAAAATACAAAAAAAAAAACCGATAACACGCTTCACTAAAGTAGCACAGGTGCGTTTACAAACAACCACAAGTACGTATACTTATTTTTTTTTTTAATAATATCTCAGGTGAGATGGGCCCTAAATTCGGCACTGTTTCGTTGGGTTTTTGTGTCGCTTGTTTGTGCGCTTTTCTTTTTGCGAATGCTCAGCTTGGTTGGTCCTGGCGGGCATGCATTAACTTTAAGTGTAGGTTACTGATAAGCGAACCTTGGCACTGTCGATGATGCATCGCTCATGTTATTTGTTGCAGATACTCACAAACATATGCAATAAATGTACAATATACATGTGTATGTGTGTGTGTATGTGACTTTTTGCCTTCACTTTTGTGTCGTCTTCGATTTATATATTGTATACTATTGTTGTTGTTGCTGTACTGCAGTTATTGTTATTGGCTTTTATTTTGGGTTGCTATTTTTTTGTTTGGTTAATGGTATGCAAAATAAAAACAAAGAAAATCAGTTCAGAATATGGTAAATCCTATATAGATACAACAGTTTGTGTATACATATAAGTTTTGACTGTGCAACTTTGTTGTTATTATCTGTTATGGTTTTATTTTATTTATTTATTTCCTCATAATGTTAACACATAAAGAGAAGATTCCATACTTTCTTAAATACTCACAATATGGTAGAATAATAACATATAAAAATTTAAAGAACAAATTTCATTGCTTAATTCTATTGATATAAAAATCTATTTAATCTATTTAAATTCGTACAAATAATTTTTTTATTATTATTTCTTTATCGATTTAGTTTGTATCCGCTTCAACAGAGAAACTTCAATGAAATATTGCAGACTTGCAGATAAATTTAATGGATGTGGAGCCAATTTGCTGGCCTGAGGATTACCACATTCCGTTTTTATTATATGTTTTATAGAAATGGTAAAACTACTATAAATATTGTATTAATTAATTCAAAAAAAGCACAGAGTAAAATTTATACAGTGGTGTGGAAAAATGAGTAAATGTTCCGTCATTTTTACACATTTCGTTTTGTAGGATAGAATAAATAATTATGAAAAAAAAAATACCAGATAATCCTTAGTTCATTAAGAAAAAAATCACCGACAACACTTTAGCGGTAAATGCGAAGAGCTCCGTATCATCGCACAATATTTAACACTATGTATGCAAATTCGTTGAACGTAAAGCTTGTACCTCTGTCTGATGTATGCCACAAAAAAATTAATTAAATGAAAATATATGGTACTACACAAAAATTAACCATGAGAAAAAAAAGATAAAAATTGCACGCTGTGTTTGTTGCAGCACAATTTTCGTGTATGGGGACCCCTCTATTTTTTTATTTTATTTTTATTATGTGTTGTTAAAGGTGTAATTCAATTACACACTCTATGGTTCATGAGATAGAGATAGAGCACTGACGGATGGGCGGGACAGCCTGACAGCGTAGGCTTGGCAATCCGTTGGCACCCTTTGAGTACAGAATCCTAAAAACCAGGGCTACCTGCATTTACTCAATTATGGACGTAGAACTGAAATTATTTTTTTTTATATTTGGCCCATTATCCTTTATTTTGTTTTTTTTTTTTTTTTTTTGGTACATTCTCAAGCATATTTCTTACTATTAGACTCTGAAAATGGGTCCTGGAAATATTTGTCTATTTGTGCTGCACTCTCACTATCTTTCATAGTGAGAGCTCTTTCGAATTTTGGAATACTCTGGCCCCCGATTTCCGCATAGAAAATGGTGGTTATGGTGACGCTGACCATCTTGCTGAATGATCTCTTCTCGTTTGAGGCAGGGAAAGGTTCTTTAAAAAAATGCGTTGATGATCATACTTTATTATGAGACCCTATATTCTCTCAAGGGCATAGGTTCTCAAACTTATACGGCAACCGCATATTTTGAGCTTTAAAAAAAATTCTATTGGCCCCCAAAACTATAATTTATTTTTTTTTTTTTTTTATAGATAGAATTTGTCTATCGTCGCCCATGCGTACTTACTTAAGGCCCCCTAATTTTCGCTGAACCTTCTACTGCTTTATGAAAGCCTCCAGCGTTCACAAGGGGCGTTATTGCTCCTCACTTTGGGAATCTATGATCTGAATATCTTTATGTTATATAAAGCTGTCTTATGCCATTGTATCCGCCACTGCCTCTCTGCTTCCATTTTGAGTATATTTACTGCTTGCTTTCTAAATGATTTAAATCAGTTAAGATTTATGAGGCCAAATTATAAATTAACCAATTAACTGCTTTCCAGTTCAACCAATTAACCAATTGTATTGTACTATAGTAGAGTTTTTCAACAGAAATATTGCTCCCCAATCTTCCAGTATATGTTTTTTTTTTTTTTGTTATGCGAACAAGGAGGTAAAAATCTTCCAAAGATACACAACTTATGTCACCGTCTAAAAACCCCTAACGCCTTAAATTCCGTTTAATTCCTACGACACCGCCAAAGCATTCCTTTGAAGGGAGGGATAGAATCTTTTAGGATATAAAAATCAGTATTTGTTTGTTTGTTCGTATTTTATGGGAATGTGTATGGTTGGTTCCGGCTAGGAAATTTATCTTTTGAAATCAATCAAGTCGTCGTTCACATGCAAATTTTAAGCCACTGGAAAAATATTAATACAAACGATGAACTTCAGAAGACCACAATAATAATGCCTCTGCTAGGTTACATATCAATTTTGCTTTTAAGTATTTTAAGTTCTTTTCCTTTCCCTTTTATTATTTTTTATTTTTATCTTTATTATTATTACTTCCTACATCATTGATTATTTCTTTATATATAATTGTCAATCTATGGTATGTTTGGCACAAGTTCGTTGCTTAAGTATTTTGATCCATGTCTTATCTTTTCCATTTTTATTTTTCTTATTTTGTACACAATAAATTTTAACAGTGTAATCTTTGTAAGTATACTAGGATGTATGGTATATTGCCCACATAGAGTTTTTAACGCAAAATTATATTTTTACGAGACCAAAACTCATTTGCAGCACTTTATTATTATATATTTTTCTTGGTTTTTTTTTTCTTAACTCTTGTTGTTGTTATTTATTTTTATTATTGTTTTTAATTTTATTTCTTTACGAAAATAATAAAAAAAAAAAAAACAAAAAAAAAATATACTCAAAAGTAAGTAAGTATATTCACCAACGCGTACCACGCCGCACTCACTGATAAGAAAGACATCATCAGTTGGGGACGAAACGACAGAGACCGAGCTCTACCGCCGCGGACACCCATTTCCTTGCATTTCATTTCATTTCATTTTTTCTCTCTGCTTTCTGCTTGTTGGTTGCTTGCTTTATGGCTTTGAATGCCGGCAGACTGTTGAATGCGGTTGCTTCTGCTTTAACTTGCTTTGCTTTGGTGTTGCACTTGGCATTAAAAAAGCATAAAAAGATACAAAAAGCAAATCCAAAATGAAAAAAAAAAATTTAAAAATTCCTTTTTATTTGAATTTTGTGTTGTCGCAGTGGTTTTCGCTTCGATCTTCTTCTCTGATGCTTGTTGCAAGTCTCATTTTTTGTTGCTGTTGCTACTGCTGATGTTGTTGTTTGTTGCTGTTGTTGCTGCAGCACTTTAAATGACATACGATGTGTTAGTGCAACAATTCCTTGGGATACGAATGCATTAAGATGTGTCGCCGTTTCTTCCGTTCGTTGTTGTTCTTCTAGTTGCTGTTGTTGTTGTTGCTTTTGTTATTGTATCTTAAGTTTCTTTGGATTTCGCATGCGCTAAATTGATATTCAAGTTCTCTGTTTCTTGAGGTTCTTTCTTTCTTCTTTAAGTATTTTTATTTTCTTTCTGATAATTTCTGTTTTTTTTTTTTCTTTTTGCATTTTTATTCTTTGCTTTTATTGCGAGCGCGCTTTTCGTAGGCGAGTCGCGTAGTTTTGCATTGCATGCGTATCACATGCGCATACATTTATACATACATACATATATGTGTGTATGTGAGTATATGCAACATCGAATCCGGCGGATGCAGTCATGCAGAAAGGCATAAAACTTGCACAAATCAGCGTTAAAAATTAATTGTCTGTTATTATCGCGGATTATTAATAATTTATTCTAAGCTTAAGTTTCGTCGTGTTCGATACGTGCCACATGTTTGTGGCAATCAAGTTATGTATCCCGAGTCTACCAAATGTATATAAACATGTTAGTATCTGTGAGAATGAATGTATGTATTAATTATAGTTATTTAGCGAAGGTGTTTACTTAACCATGACTAGTAGGCGTTGCAATTGGCTTGCAGTTATTATGCCATATAAAAGTATCTAATCTGCTTTTAATATTTTATTATATCTCTTCATTTCATTTCATTCTTTTCCTAATTTTATGGTCATTCTTTCTCTCTCTCTCTCTCTCTCATCTTTCTTTCATTCTATTGTATTCGATATGTGTAGCAAGTGTTTTAACCTTTAAAGTTGACCAAAAAAACCAACAAGTTTGTTAACAAAAATGCAGCTTAAAAATTCCAAAGTGACTTAATTGCAAAACTCAAAGAAACAAAGGGGACAAGACTCTCAAATACAAAAAAATAAATAAACACACACACACACACGCGAAAAGATACAAAAACAAAGAAGGTAGAAGTTAAATGAAAGTTGCATTAAGGAATGGAAAGAAGAAAAAACTGAAACTTGTTCAGAAGGCACGAAAGGCAGCCCGGCAATGTCTGAACATATGTAATATGCCTAATTACCAGAAGGAGAAAGAGCCACCACAAACGAAATGAGGGACAATACAAGATACTTGAGAAGTGAGACCAAAAAGATCTAACTGACTGACTTACTGAGAAGTATGGTATCTTTATATTGTTGGTATTGTATTATAGTTAAGTATAGTGGGACAGGCGTTGTTGGGTTGTCATAAGCGCCGTATTAACGCGACACCACTACTCACCACCTCCTACTTCTCCTTGGTTATTTTGCTTTGCTTTGCTTTGCGTTGACAATAATCAACAGCATTTAGCAAAAAAAAACAACAGAGAGAATGTATCTGTATCTGTTTTTGTTGTTTCAGTATCTGTGTTAAACTTAAGTCAACGGACAAGCACAAGCTTGAATGCTCAGTCGGTGGCGGCTACTGTGCAATGACAAAAATATCGACAGAAACTGGTCAAAATGTATTTGTGTGCAACAACAACAAGAACAACACAATAACATTGAATAAGAGAAGAAAGAAAAGATGTTAAGAGACAATAAGAAGAAATAAAAGCAAACAAAACAAAAATGCAGAAATTTATATGGTAACAACTTCGAGGAATTTGTCATTGTGAACGAGAGAGATTCAAAGCAACAAACGAAGAAGAGACACACAGATACTATATTGACAGCGATGGCATGGTTCATGATAATGATGTTAATGATGGCACTAATGATGATCCTCATGATGCCAATGGTGGTGCTGATGATGATGATTGTTGATGGTTGATGGTTGACTTTTGTTAAAGGTATCGTACTTCAATACTAATTTCATCATCGAAAAGAAAGAAGAATATGACAATTCCTACCATCATGTGGCCACATGGCTATGGTACAAATATTTCTTCTTATTTTGGTTGATCATTTGATGTGACTGCATTATTGCCATTAAATGACATCAATTGATTTTGGCAACTGTCACAAACTGTTGAAAAACATTCACTTCACTTCTCTCAACTGATTCTCAATTTGTCCGTTTCTTTTGTTTTTCATCTCTTTACTTTTGTATAATTTTTTTGTTCCTTTGAATCCCTGTCTGTTTGTTGTGTTATGTGTTTGAAGAGAATTTTATTTTAATATATTTATTTATTTATTAATCCAAAAAAATTCATTATAGAGCACTAGATATTCGGACAGACGTTGTACTGCCTCTCTTTCCCAAACATTTTTTGTTTACTGTACAATTTGTTTCAATTCAAAGATTTCTGGGAAACTAGGTTTTTGTTTTGCATACAGCAAAGTGCGAGAGAAAGTTTGAAAAACTGAAAAAAACTTATGTCACTGTTGTGGATGCTAAGTGCGTTCTCTGGATTGAAATACTCCAGTTGTCCATTTTCTAGATGTATTTCCAAACGAACAACTGTAGGATATCTTTCGTCGATAGTAAAGGAGGAAAATATGCGCCAAATAGCCTCGTTGCTGCTAATACGAGTATAGCAACCCATATAATACTAAGATACTTCTTCGTTCCCATATGTCATACGTTGCTTCATAGTAATGTTTGTCATGATCTGCCATCTCACTCGTTTTACTCGATTTTTCAACTGTTCCTTTTTGGTTTTTCCGAATAATTATTAAAAAGGTCGAGCCATAGCAGGTTTTACACAAAGCAATTGATTTTTAAAAGGTTTTATTATATATATAACACATCGGCTAATAAGTTCCAAGTCTAATGAAGAAAATTCAGCGCGGTGCAATCATTCCAGCGCTTCTATTACCTTTACCGACACCTTTCTTAAAGCTTGATTTATCTTTGGCCTATAATTGCATATAGGACCGTTTCTTCGAAATTGCCTCGTTCAAACGATACAATTGGGCCGTGTATCAATCGCTATTGACTGTCTTGCCTTTTTCGAGTTAGTTAGTTCCGTTCACATCCCAAAATACGGATGCCATAACCTTGCCAGCACTCTCCTGCTCTTTTGGCCGCTTTGGGCGAGGTTCACCGGCTGCTGTTCACTCAGCTGACTGCCAATTTGACTCTGGCGTGTGATGGTGGATCCAAGTTTCATCCATCATTTCGAATCGACCAAAAAGTCTTATTTATTTCGGCGAAACACCTCCAAACAGCGCTCGAAATCATCAATTCGTTGGTGTTAACACACACGGCACCCACTTGGAAAACAGCTTTCTCATAGACAAATGTTAATGCAAAATAAATCGTACATGCTCCTTGGATATCTTTAGAATGTTAGCTATCTCCTGCAAAGTGAATTTGTGGCTTTTTTGATATTTTCCGGAATAACTACCTCTATTGCCGATAGTGATGAAATTTTTACAGCCACCTTTTTCATATATTTGTAGAGCCAGAACTTATCAGCCGATGAATCTTTTAGTTAGATTGTCTATCATTACAACTAAAAAATTTGTGGATATTATTATATCTTAAGAGAATCATAATTCCGTAAGTAAAATGGGGAAAATCTTATATTAAGAATAAAATTTCTAACCTAGACATTAAAACTAATACTAAAACTATTTGTTGAAGCTATCTTAAAATGATAGATTCAGAATCATTTTTGATAATATCTTTTGGGCTCTTTGGAGTTTGGTACGATGATTTTCAATAAATTTTTATTTAGTTGCAATAAACAATGACAAGTTTGCAAAAGTGTAATAAACACAAAACCACACAACAAATCATCTAAAAACAAATTCAATTTTGTTTTTTCTATGTGACATTTGTTTTGTTAGCAAATTCTTTCAATTAAATTCACACTTTTTGACATCATTTTACCATATACAAATGAACAAAACACACGAAACGAAACCACAAATACAATAGATACAGATATATGAATTGTGAGTGAATAACATTTTGTACCGGAACTAGGCTCGCTCAGTTGATTTTGTCTAAGAAATGAAAACCACAAGTAAAAGCAATTTGAATGTGAGATGTGGGTTGAATCATAAAGAAAGACTCTGTTTGTCAATTAGTATGACTATTGTTGTATTTTTATTGTTGTTGCGTTGCAAAAATTATCTTTACAACTTATTCAAATTACATTTTACCAAAGAAAGTCAACAAAAGTAATATTTATTTATGTTTTACACACACAACGTCTATACGCTACATAATGTAGTATTTTGCTAGTAAAAGATTATCAGATGGGGATTTCCAATATGAGTCAATATTTGTTGATTCCGTTATTTCTTCAAGAACTTCCGTAGTTTGACAGCATTAGGCCATGATAATGATGAAAGAAGCATGGATCCAAACAGTTTTTCATTGTGTAAACAAAATATTTCTTAAAGAAACAATAAGGTATAACTGCAAAGAAAGACAAAGGCAAGCAAAATGTTTTCTTAGCCCAGACCAGGCCACTCTTTCCCAATGGGCAATGTGGGCACAAACCCATAGTTCCTGCCAGATCAACAAACGATAACCGATATTGAATACGATAATGACTGACTAATACTGTCTACAATACTTATTAAAGAACTGGAAAAGAGAAATTCAAAGTAGAAACCTTTCTTCCCATAATGGATACCCTGAGCGTTCATCTAAAACAGAGATTTAGTTCGTATAAGAACATTAGTCAATGTTTTGGCTTATTTCTTCGCTTAAAAGCTCTCTCTCATCTGTTGAAAGAAATCAAAATTGAAGACACATATCCAAATGTAGAAATATCATTGAGAATCCTTTGAAGCATGATGGTAGCTAACTGAAAATTCAAATATTATATTTTCTATTCATATAATGTGACTGTAAAGAAATAAAAATAAATCCTTGCTTAGCTCTTTCTTTGTCTATTCTAACAAAATAGTGCTCTGTGAAGGTCATAGGGACTCGATTGTTCTAATGTGCCCAGGGCCTCCAATAGGTTAAGGACGGTCCAGGCCCAGACTGAGGACCTTCACAAATCTCTCCAAAACCAAAATCAAAAAGACTTCGGGTACTAACTGAATACCACACCTATAAATGTCACCGCATGTATCATCTTAAAAAGAAACCCAGTGATAAGGTTATTTACACGCTCGCCAGAAAACAGCTCTCAGTTTAATAGTCGTTTACTTCCATACTAAGATCCATACAAGATGTGGAATAAATTTTTAACAGAGTGCTGAAATTCATTGTTAATTCATTAATCATTTTCAATAATTACATTATATAATTAATTAGATCAAAGGATATAATTTATTTATAATATCTGTTTAATTAAGTCATTTTCTACTTTTTGAAATAATCCGGTTAATTGCTTCTAAAATAAATGATGAATAGCGGAAGAAACAAAGATTTATATTTTGAATAATTTCTCTTAGTATGATCTCAGTCTTCAGTATCTTCATTTATAAAACATAACAAGCGTCCAAACATCTTTAAAGTAATAACAATACCATTGAAAATAATTGTATAGTGTATGTATAAATAGAAAGCTTAACCTCAACGAAGCGAAAAACTAAACCACTGAGCTTTGCTGTATCGTTTTGTTTGCTTTAAATCGAATTACAATTGTCAACTCAGGTTCATATTCATACCATAGTATTCGCTACTCAAATATCAAAGATTTCATTAACGGTAACAGCAACAACAGCAAAGTACTTATTGTAGATATATTGTACATATTCGTATATTTGAAAGTTATTCGATGCCCACAGTTGTAAACAAAAATATTTAAAGAAAAATACAAGAAAATAAAAATGAAGTTTATACAACGCACTAATCCACTTTTCATCATTAAGCTCGCTTTTATTGCGTCTACTTTGCACTTATTTGAATAACTTTACTAAATTGTAAATTATTTGCAATTTCTCAATTTGCAAATTGCTTAAATTAGCCAAAGCATCAGCAAAAGCAACAATGTTATAGTTGTTGTCGACCATCATCATCATCATCATAGCAGTTCGTTGTCGTAGCATTCATGGGCGCACCTTCGTGAGTTTTCTCAACACTTCATGGTTCATTGAAATTCTAAGTCCAAGGGGTTTAAGTACCCTTGCCTAGCCCTCTCAGTACGCCCATGATTACGCCACAACATGCAGCATTACAAAATTTGTGTTGCACCCACCCAAGCAAGCAGGCAAGCAGCAAGCAAATAAAGGAAGTCAGCAAGGAGGCAAGAAAATAAGGCAACCAACAAAATTATTGCTGCTCTTTCTCCTTCCTCATTCCGCTCCTCCTCTTTTACTAGTCTTCTTCATTGAGTGGTATTCTTCTTGTTGTTGTTGCAACTAACTGCACGCTTCCGCAGGCCAAGTTGACCACAGCAATGCCAATAACAAACAGCGCAGCGGCATTTATGTTGATTATGTTGCATATAAATTCCATAGCAACATTTTGTTGGCCATTGCTGCCATCACATGATGCTCTCCTTCTTATAATGTTGTCCTCATTGTCGTTGTTGATGTTGTTATTGTTGCTGTTGTTGCAGTTGTTGCAGTTGTTGATGTTGATGTTGCTATTTGACTTTGTTTGGCTTTTCGCTTGCGGTTCATAAATTTTCGTTTGCTTTGACTTTGTGAGTTTGTGTAACGCATTTTAAAAATACATCAGCAGCAACAATAACAAAAATTGTATAAAATCAACAACAACAACAGCAACAACAAATATAAAGTTGCATACAAATTGCTGCAAAAGCCTTTTACGCCTTTTTCGCACTACCGACTTGTGTTGCTGCGGCTGCTCATCGTCAACATTTTAGCCATTCTAAGCGAGATTCAGCGACAGATTTAGACGTTAAGCATGCGCGTTAAATGTCCCATGGGAAAAAAATCTCTTGATAATGTTGTTGCTGTTGTTGTTGCCACTCATTTATGTTGCTGTCTTTCATCGCTATGTTGTTGTTGTTGTTGTTGTTGTTGTTGTTGCTTTGTTACTATGTTGCATTGTTGTTGACATTGCTGCTGCTGCTGCTGCTGTTTTATGTTTACTCAAGTGTTTTGAAAGCAATTTGATATTGTTGTTGGTGTGCATTTTATTTGGCTGTTGAGCAATTTGTTGCTGCTGCATAGATGCAATCGACAACATGCCAAAAACAACAACAAACAACAGTAACAACAAACCAATCTAACTAACTAAAAACCAACAACACACAATAATGTCATAGACAACAACATCAGCAGCAACAACATCAGTAGAAACAACATCAGCAGCAACAACAATATTAGATACAAAACAGTGTTAACAACATTTACTCACTAAAAGGCGTGTTTAGTATTAAATAGTTTTGTATGCAATTTGTTCCATTTTTTTTTTGTTGGTGTTTTTGTTGTTATTATTACTTTATTCCATAGTATTATTGTTGGTGTAATGCTGGTAATATTTCTACTTTAACACTTTACATGCATATTTTCTCACCTAATTTACGCTTTGCTTCCCACTTAATTGGCAATACCAATACATTAACCAACAGCAACAACAATAACAGCAAAAATATATACTAAATTCGGGTGGAAAAGTTTGTCCAAAAAAAAAAAAAAAATGACATGAAATAAAAAACAATTGTGAAAAATTGCCAAATTGGAACAATTTAAATTTTTTCACCTTTTAAGTTTTTATGTCAATATTTTGCGATATGATTTGAATTTTTTGTGTAAATCACACTAGTATGGTCAAGTATTAGCACTTTGGCTTGATGTTTGTCATATGTAAAATACATTGAAAATCATACAATGTTGTGTACAGACAAGTCTTATTCTCGTACACACATATATGTAATATATAGTATATGTAAGTTAAAAATAAATAATGGGTTTTAAAAATATAACATGGGAGACTTCATTCAAATTAACATGTTTATTACAATTTATTTCATTCTCATTTTTGTATTATTTATAAAGAATTTTTACTTCTGGACATAGAGACTTGTAATTTTTTATTGATAGAAGGATCTACTAAGTACGAAGACACCCATCCATATATAAAATATCTTTGACTTATATACCTATGTATACTACGTATCGTTTCTCACAAGGAATCTTTCTCATAATGAGAATAAACAAAAATTTCTAATAAACTTGATATGTTTTAGTACTAACAGAGATTTATTCAAAAACAGTTTAGCTTATACTCTTTGTCGGGATTACCCCTGCTAAGCCAGCCCTGACAGTTGATGTACAAGCGAGAAGAAGCGATAATTTATATTTCTTCTTTTACTTATCACTCTTCAATTTTTGGTTTCTACTTCACTACGCTCAAACACCTCGATCTGTAACCAACATCATAAAGCAACAACCATATGAAATAAACACTAAATGAATAAAAATTACATTTATCGAAAATAAATAATAATAATTATTTACAAGGTGCTTTTATAATTAGTTGTGTGGCAAAGGTGACAAAGCGTCTTCCTTAAACAGTCTTCCAAGTTTCAATAGCATGGAATGAGATTGGTGAATCGATCTATAAAACTGGAACTTTATTTATATGGAATGGGAGACTATTATTAGATTGAAATGTTGTCTTTTGTAATGAGTGTTGACGACTGAAAAACAATTCTAATTGGGAAACTATAGGAGCTTAGCTAATTAATCGAATATGTTTTATGATCGATGAGTGTTATAGTTGTTCTTTGCTAACACCGTCCTTATACCGTATTTCATCTTTTGTATTTTTGCCTATAATAACGTATACTTTATATTTATTTTTGTGCCGTTAGGCCTGTTTCTTCTTTTCTACCTTAGGTCCACATTATCTTCCTTCAATATTGGGAAACATTATTTCCTTGCTTTTAATAAAAAAAAGAGGAAGTTTTAGTGTTTGTGCTTTCATCTTTTTCCAAATGTTAACATGTATGAGTAGCAAAACTATAGTCCCCCTGTAAAAAAATTAATTTTAAAGAATTTAGTAGTTATTTTTTTACAATAGCCTTCCTCAATTAAAATCGAAGCTCTGTGAAGACTACAAGTAAATTATTGAACAAAATGACCGAAAGAACAAATAACTACTATAGCTACAATATTAATCTTAAAGTGTTTTTTTATGATATTTTGAATGGACAACAAAAATTATCTTTGGGTCTATCGAAAATTATAAGTCTTTCAAAGAAATAATATGTTTTATTCAAACATAATTTATTATACTATTACCCAATTATAATGATACAAATTAATTTTGTGGACTCAATTGAAGCATTTTTGAAATATTCTGTTTTAATTATCATTTGATGATGTCTTTTTGTCTTTTGTCTCTTTTGTATTTTTTAAATTGAAGAATATATTTGTTTTTCTATTCTAAAACTCAATTGTTCATCATATTTTTACATACTCATATGTTTTTGATTCTTTTTATGGAAGAAATTTGTATTCAAAAAAAAGGGGATTGGTATCACTGGCCGACACAATCAAATCATTCTGAAACATAGAGTATATCTCCATGAGAAGGATGATCTGTATATATTAAGACTTCAACTTAAAAAGAATACTAAAAATTATCATATTAAAAGAAATTTCGCAGTTCTTATCTTCTTTGAGGGCTACTTCTTTTAGAAATCAAGAAACTCCACGAATAATGCTTGTAATTAGAGCACTGATCCTCTATGCTTGCCTTCCAGGCTTGCATTAATTCTCAAAAATCCTAAAGAAGGGATCACTTAAATTAGAATTTTGTGTGGGGCCGAAAGACTTACTCTACTTGGGAGTCCCTACATAACTTCATTTGGCTGTACTCAGTTTAAAACTTAAGTTCGAAAGCTTATGAACACTAAGAGCGTAACTACTTATCATAGCAATGGACTATACATCTACACTCTATCAGAGTTATAGATGATATAACCTCCACACTATGTTTGAAATAACTCCAACTCTACACTAGGTCCATTTATATATCTATAGAATATCTATTGTTTCAGTAAGTTATTCCTGTTTTCATGTAATAAAAATGATATAGGCAAAGTGATCTAAGATATTTTAAATAAATTCAATAGTCAATCAATTTGCTAATTTTCTTATTTTGCAAGCAAAGTGGTTTCATTACCAGTCTCATTATCAATCACCTTCTTGTATTTTCAATTTCTTTTCAATATAGAAAATTTAATGGTACTTTTCTAAAAAAATTGTTATCTTAACATTAAGAAGAGTAAAAAAAAACTATAGCGTCTTAGAAACTCAGTGAAGCCGATACCAAACAATCTGCATCCATGTAGTTTGGTAAACTAATTTGCAACAAATATTTTATAATTTTTTTAACTGCAGGCACACAAATATGTCTGTCTATGTCCACACCACAGACTTTACACTGGTATCGTATTGAATTCAACATGATATTACTTTGTGTTACTATAAAATTCATTCATTTATGCATCTAGGTATGTGTACACTTACATATGTACTCGTACTCTTATATGTTAGTCATATCTTGAATTTGGTAAAAATTTCGGCTATATATTTGATCGAGGTAAGCGCGCCAAATTTTAATGACAAAACGCATGCGCCTGCATAATTTTTCTTAGCAACACGATTAGTGTCCAAAGCAGCCGCGACATTTGTAAGCTGGAAATGATCTGCAACTTAGCCAGCCACATTTGCTAACTTACAATTTCATGCTTTTATAAGTAAGTAGTAGAGTAGGTAAACAAGACTCGTGTGCCATACAAAACACATAACATACTCAGCATGTCCAGCGTAATCTAGATTATTTTTTTTGCTATTGCTATTGCCATAGTCTCCTCGCCCTCAGCGTAATGAAACTAATTTTCTTGTAGTTGCTGTTGCATATAGTAATGATTTCTTATATTGATCGTATATAATTTACTCATAAATTATACTTAAGTAGCCACAATCTGACTTTCTGGCGGAATGGTGGCGGTAAAGCGCAATCATATATAATAAATGCATTTTTTATTATTATTTATATTTATATGTAACATTTTGCTATACAAATCTTGAAAATGTATCTATAAATACGTACATACTACATATATTTTATGTTTATGACCATCAGACCAGCAGCAGCTGTTAATAGTTTAGGTGGTATTAAATGGCAGAATCAACCACTGAACCGCAGAACCACAAACAACAAATCATAAAATTTCTATTAATTTTTAGACGAACAAACAAACATCATCAACATCACGTATACGCAACTTGAGACAATTAAATTAAATGGTTAGTCAAATCATGAAATGTATTTAAGCTTTTGATTGATATCAATTTACCAAGTAATTGACAATAAACAAATGTGGTTAAATAAAAATAAAACTTTTAAATTAAGTGAAAAATCATAAAATAAAACAAAACAAGGCAAAGAATATTTAATACTATAAAAGATAAACTTAAAAGGCGACACCGTCGTTTGTCATAACGCGTGACCAATGTCATGTCAATGTCAACATTAAACGGTAGGAGCAACAACAACAAAAATTACAATAAAATTCAATGCATAACACACCAACAACAACAACAACAACAATAGTCTCGGACTCAGCAGCATCAAATTGACAAGCAACAAAAAACTTGAAGTTGGGCAACATTTTCAGTCTCTGAGGAAGAGGCAACTATAATTACTTGATGCCTTGTTACTTGATGCTCATTGCATTGCAAATTGTAACAACAGCAACAACAACAATACATAACAATAAAAAGAAATAACGAAATTCGATCGTACTTTGTATGTCTGTCCATTTTCAAAACTGTCAGTAACTGAACCGTAACATGGCTATACAATCAAAGGGCGCTGCTTTAGTAGCTTATAGTATCAGTGTGTCCAACTTGCCAGCCAAGTGTCAGGGTGACAACTTTGTGTGGAGCACTGTCAGCAGCAAATAGCACTAATAATCACAACAACTACAACAAGCAACAGCATCAACATCATCAGCAACATCATCAATGACTTCAACAGAAGCAACAGAACACAACTCAGATACAGATACATCCACATCCACAGATACAGATACAAGCAAAAGCAGTGGCAAAAGTGACAAAACACCAACAAAATGTCATAATTGATAGCGACAGTGGACACTGACATGAGGCGCTTCATTGCCGTTTCTTTATTTTACTCTTTTATTCCATTTTGTTTTTTATTCTACTAGTACTTTTTCATGGTTTAGACACACAAACATGTTGCTATTGCTGACTTAATGTTGCTAAGTGTTAAATCTCTTGCTATTTCTGTTCTGATGTTGATGAATATAATGCACAATCGTCTATCTTTCTACTTATTCCTGGATGCAGTTAGTTGCTGATGTTACATTATTTTCATAAGATTAAACACAAATTGTGTTTATGTTTAACAAATAGAAATTCTATGACAAGTTAATATGTTGCATGATGCAAAAAATCCAATTAACAACTGTGAGTGCATTTCATAGACAAATTTGATTAGAAAAAAGAACACATTAATTATGGAAAAGAATAAGATACAATTTTCACTGTTGTTGTTTTTTCTCATAATTATCAGATGATTATAATAAATTTTTCATCATTTAACAAATAAATTACTTTTCCAATGATTATGATTTATTTTTACAGTAGTCAGTAGAGCTATGTCAAAGGAAAATTTCTTCATTTCATTTATCCTCATAGCTTCAGCAATCATTTGTTGAATAGTGAGTGGTATGTGTATGTTTGCTGTTGTTTCAGGCAATGTTTCAAAAAAGTAACCATTCCTGAGCAATATATTCTTGCAGAAATTAAGACTTTAAAACTAGAATTCAAGAAAACAAAACTCGCTACTTTTTGATTACTATTCGAGCCAGGGATTTATTTTTACCAATATTTATTTAGATGTAAGATTACCAAGGACTGAGAAGAAGTTCGACAAAGTATTAGTATAAAGAGAACCGTTGGCTTATGTATTTTTCTTAACATAATAGGAAATTACAGTTCAAATATAAAAAGTAGAGAAAAGAACTAATCAGCAACATTAGAAGAAGTTTAGTCACATGTTGGCCAAATATAACAGCAACATTTATGATAAAGAAAGAAGTATATACGTAGTTTTTGTTTCTATTCTTATTGTTATTTCTATTGTTATTGTTGTTACATACGAGTATGTTGGCGCTGCTTATCATTTTTAAATTTTTTTTTTTTCTTTTCTTTTTTCGTTGAACAAAAATCGCGTGTTCTTTAATGAAAAGAACTTAATTTCGTATGCAAATCGCACGTCAAGTCTCTGTGAAGGGTCATAAAATGTGTTCTTTTTCTTTTGTTATTAGTATACATTCTTAGCTCTTCTTATTGTTGTTTTTGTTGTATACTATTCTTTTTGTTATTGTTACAATATTTATTGTTGTTGTGTGTTTCTCAATTGTCGTTTGTTTAGAAAGCAAAAAATATTCCTAAAGTGTTGCAAAAATGCCTATAACTTCTAATAGACTTAGGAATAAAAGAGATGCTTTATAACTTGTGGTATTACAAATATTTATTTAGAATAGAATAGAAGCTAATGCCTGTGACTACGCATTCAGCGGTTGGAATTGTGTATGAAATTCTTACAAATTTATTATTCCATCCACGCAATACAATTTTGGTGTTTCATTCTTTATTTTTCAGTCGTGTTTTTTGTTACTCATCTATTATCGACAAACCGGTATGAGTATAATATTGAATATGTATAATATATTGACATTTCATCGAAGTATTTGGCACACCTATTACAATCATATCCAATCGTATCATGAGATATAAAAATGATTACTGCGATTAGTCTTGCCACATGATAAGCAACTTCCCTGTCCATCCATTTTGTTACATTTATCAAATCAAAATATATTGTCCTAAAAAGACAATCTTCGTTCCTAATAATGGTGTGAGCAATTTACTGTCAGTTTCTCAAGGACCATAATTTGATTCTAATAATTGTCTCTAAGCTTTATATGAAAATTAAGCTTAATATATCTTTCGATTCCTTAATGGAAGGAAGGCATAAAAAGGTTTGAAAATCACAAAATATCTCTCGGTATAAACTTCCTACATAAACTTATCACCGGTGTTGTAGATTTGACAGGGCTTTTAAGTCATCTTGGACTCTGTGTCCCTAGTCGTACCACTAGAAATTTTATTCCGCTAACCCTCGGTAGGTGCACAACTAACTTCGAGATCCATTTCGCTTATTATGAATCAATTATACAATATTAAATTTCCCCGTGACTGAATTTGGACAATATAATTTATCTACCGTAATCTACCCAACATTTATCATCGGCTGTCCTAGCTTAAGCAAATAAAAATCCCCCAATTAGTTAAAGACTGGAGTAATCTATATATAGAAAATTGGATGTATGTATGTATGTAAGTCACCTATGGACTCCGAAACTGCTGAACCGATTTGATGAAATTTGAAGGGAATCTCTAGCATAGTCTTGAGAGTGTTTCAGTAAGTTTCAGTTTGGTGCAAATCCGCCTTGCTGTTGTCGATAATAGTTTGCATACAAATCTTAGCGTCTTATTTTAAAATCAATCAGTCACCTTTGTCAAATATAGCAGGAAATTATGTCAATATGAAGATTTTTCAAAAGTATTTCCATTGCACTACAATTAAAAAAAAATAGCATGACACATTTACATCCCGTCGGGAGCGTAGCAAAGCACGTCGGGTACGCTAGTACTTAATAATTTATAATTAACATTGTTTTTTTTTTCTTTTTCAATTTTTTATTGTTTCCATTTTTAACTATTATTTTAAGAAGTTTTATTCCATGTTCATAATTTACAAACTGTTTTATTTTTTCCTATCGTCGGCCTATTTACTGTTAGTTCTAAGTTAGGTTAGGTTAGGTTAGGCTATGCAAGCCGCATGCGATTGTTGGCGAGTTCACCCAGAAGCCTTAAGGCCCATTGTGATGCCTGATAAAACGTAAAACGGTATGGAAATTGTGAGGGCTGAGTGATATTCCACTATCCTCTTTCTCTAAAAACAACCTAAGGAGTCCACGAACAGAGCCAGGACCCTCAAAAAACATTTTGCCAATCTACCAAACACTACTAAGAAGAGCAATGATGCATTTTGATTACAACTTCAGATACAACCATGCTACCATTCAAGGAGGTTATAATGTTGCGAGGTAAAAGAAATCCTGATAAAGCTATGTCATTCATATTCACGTCTTGACAAAACCATCTACTAAAAAAATTGCAATGACAAATAGGCCAACCAAATAATAAGATATAAACGACCCCAACATACAATAAAATCATGATAGATTCATTTCAATTTAAATTGATTTAAGGTTGTTTTTTCTTTAAGTTTTTTTTCTTCATCTTAATGATTTAAATTAATCAAAATAAATTAAATATTTGTTTTTACCATTTGGCAAATCTCAACCATAAAATTATTTCAATAAATTTAACTCAACACAATTTGGTTTTTTTTTTGTTTTTTGTTTTAAGTATTTAGTAACTCTAAGTTGATCATCAATAAACGAAATATTTAAGCTTATAATTAATTAATAAAAATGAATGAACGAGCAACAGAAGACAACAGAAGACACAAAGAAGAAGATATGATACAAACCGAAAGAAACATGGTGAACCATAAGATTTATAAATTTCCAAACAAGACAAAAGAAAAAGCGACAAACGTTTTCATGGTTTCCCCCCTCATCATTTTTATTGTATTGTATATTTTTCTATAACTTAAATGAACAAGTTAACTTAAGATTTATAAACATAGAAGCTACAATATTAGTAAAATACTATGTATAAGAAGATGGGACGAAAATGAAGATGAAGCACAACAACATGTTACCATCAACATTTTAATTCCATAAATAATGACACTCACTATACATAACAACCAAACAACATACATGGTTTATAGCTATGGTACATGCCTACATATACACTATGTTCGTATCTAGAAGATACATTTTTTTTTTTTGTATTTTTGTGTCATTTTTATAACGTTTGTTTTCTTTTTCTGCGGATGACAATGATGATGCTATAGATGAGGATATGGATGATGATGCTGAACCACATTGTCAACTTATTGACCAAAGCAGCCAATCAATGTCACTGAAAGTGTCTTTCTTCTACTCTTAAGGTCTCTTGTGTGTTTATTTTTCTTGATTTTTCCTGAATGATGAGCTAATCACAATCGCAGTCAACCCAGACACAATCTGAAGATGTTGCTTGAAGTTGGTTAAAAACTTAACAACAAATCAATGAGGCAAAACGAAAGTAAAGTCAACTCAACTCAACTCAACTTAAGTCAACTTGTAGTTGTTTGTTGTAGTATAAATCTTAATAACATAATTTATGTACATGTATTTATTTAAATAAAATACAAAAATAAATAAAATGTGAAAGATACTTTTTATTGTATTGTATTGTATTGTAGTATTAGATTTTGGCATAAATTAATTTTTGAGAGAAATCAGTAAGATCAGAATTTGAGGTGTCAATCGTATTATGCGGAAATTTATAAGGCGAGACCAAATTATGTGTTTGAAAAGTGGCTATTTTAAATTAGTAACGCGATAATTTTTTATCTTTTATAGCTTCGATCGTGTGTGGTCGTCGTAGTACGATAATTTGAAAGTGAATCAAAGAGTGAGTTGAGTCTCTAAAGAAATAAATGTGTGTGACCCCTTAGCAAGTTAAATCTTAAATCGTTTTAGTCAAGTGTTTGATTTATATGAGATCTTAACTTCTTTTTCTTTATTTTTTTCTTTTTGTTGTATTTATGACTTATTTGTTTCCTACCTTACTCTCTCTCCGTCTCCCTCTCGCTCTTTCCCTTTATCAACCAGTGTTTTATATACAATTTTTATAAATTCATCCATTGAAATGTTGATGTTGATAATGATGATGATGATGCATTACATTGCATCGATACAAAATGAAAATCAATAACAATAAAATAAGCGCAACACTCGCAATGATTTTCATGCCAAATATGGAATTTATAATTAATTTTTATTTTACGCTACGCGGTTTTGTGAATGCAGACGATGACAACAAGACAACGGACAACAGACAACAAGACTTGCAAGCAACGTGCAACACATTTTCGCAAAACTAAAGACAAAGTCATTGGTATGGGACATAGTACTTATAAACATGGGCTTAGGTAAAACAGGATTGCAGGAAAAGGGTTCAATGAATTGATTTTATCAACAAAGTTAGATCTTAAAAATTGAGTAGTTTCTAAGGTAGTAAAGTTGCTATTTAGTGATCCAATCCTAAAATCTGATAATAATAATAATAATAAGGACAGATTCTATATAAGTTTTAATGCCCATGCTTGTAAGCTGTTACTACTTTAGTGGAGTTACTGACTCAAGATGGTATGGATGGAGTCTGATAACTACAACTATATTAGAAGGCTAACATGATTTTCTACTGCTACTTATGTCAGCAGTCGATATGCCAGTTGATTGGCGGTACTATTGGGTTGTTCGGAAAGTAATTTGGGATTTTTTATGAATTTTAATTACGATTTTCTTATAGTTGATAAATATTTTGTCCAGTCTGATCCAATACTCTATGCAACCTTTCTGGCAGTAGCATGATTCCACGCTCATAAAATTTTTGTTCTTTGCTGCCATTATCTTGGTGGAACACTATGCCTTTTCTATTGACCAATTCTGGCCTTTTCTGTTTAAGTGAATCATTCAATTTGTCCAGCTGATGACACTACACTTCAGAATTGATCGTTGTATTGCCCGGTAGAAGCTCAAAAACACGATACCTTTGAAATCCCACCAAAACGATAGCATCATCTTTTTTGGATTAATACTCTGTATCAAGGTGCTCTGGAGGCAGTTTATCTTTTTTAGTCCATGATCTCTTGCGTTTAACATTGTTGTAGACAATCTATTTCTCATCCCCAGTGATGATGCGCTTCAAAAACGGATTTGAGAAGCAAATCGCATACGTCAACGTGATGGCACAAATTTCTATCCGTAACAACATGGGGAACCCATGTCCAGCTTTGAGATAAAAGCTAAGCGTTTCAAGTGATCATGATCGATCGAATTCGAAAAATTATACTCTCAGCCATCTCACAAGTCGTTATTCGCCTGTGAAGTGGAATAAGAATGCAATAGAAGATTCAATGCACTTAAACCCTCCTTTTCAGCAGCAATGCAGGAATCTTACAGAAAAAACATTCGTGAATCATAACTTTAATTCTAGGCCCACGATAACTAAATATTTTGAGAAGAGTTTAGACAGTAGCTTACTATCATTTAGCCAAACTAGGCAATTGCCGAGGGCTGCGAGGTTACAAAGGGAAGTGCGCGCTGCTGAATGGAATAATAATTTAAAAAAATATTCCGCAGATATAAGAAAAGTGTCAATGAGGTTAGAGGTCCGGCTTTAAATGAGATACAAATGTAATCAAAATTAGTTAGTTACAAAGTTGTAACGAGCTCCGAGACTTGCACTGCTTACTAGCCCCTACCGGCCTTAATCTGACTCTGGTCTAGCGGTATAGAAAAAGCTCTGGTGGTATTAAAACAGACCTTGTTCAGGTTCATTTGTGATAGTCACTTAACCTTATCTAAAGTTTTTTAAGGAAAGTCTCTTATAGATTGCTGAACTAAAATGTCAAAACCTTCCAACCAGGTTGATCTAGCAATACCTTAGCCTATAATTTAATATTAAATCCCCCTGAAGAAATCTCCGCCCATGTCCATGAATAATTTTACTTTACATGAATATAAAACAAATTTAACTTGACCAAACTTGAGTGGATGAGTGAGTGAGTGAGTGAGTATTGAATATTGAGTACCTGAGAAACAACAAGAGATTCATATTGTTTTGTCTTTAAGATAAGATTAGTAGTCAAAAGAGAATACAATAATTTAAGAATTGTATGCTATCTAACAGGTTACTTTTTGTAAGCTCCGCATTCACTTTAATTAAGGCAAACGTCACTCAAATATACGTACTCGTATACCAAGCACAACACATTTAACATTAAATGAAATTGTCGCAACAAATCAATGGAAAGGAATCACACAAAGATCCTTAAGAGATTCATAATACTCGTGCCAGAGATGTCATAGATGTAGGTTTTTCTAGTTTCATTTTTTTTTTTTAATATTAAAGAAAAATAGAATAAGAACTTAAGCAATTAGTTGCTTGATTTATTTACGTTGACGTCCTGTTTCTATGTCTACTACTACTACCACTACTATGCCTAGACCTCAATCCGTTCCTATCCGCTTCGGCTGTGCGCCTGCGTTTGGGTTTTTCAAATGCAATTTCAACTCCTGCGCTCGCATCATAATCGTAAAATTTCTCAGGAATGTTACAATATATTTTTGCACAATCATGCAGTATATACACATGTAACTATATATTTGTGTTGCTGTTGCTGTTGTTGTTGGTTAGTTTGTTAGTTTTGTGCAACGCAATGCAATTTGCGCGTGAATTATTTCTGCATTGCATTACAAATGTTGTCGTTCTCCATTGACTTGACTTGACTTAACTCAACTTAGTTTGACTGAGATACACCACGCTATGTTACGCTATAGTTCAGTACTTTGCACTGAACTCCACTGACTGGCCTTCACTGTATTGAGCTCACCGGGTTGTAGTTGCTTTCGTTTTAATTGGCCAAACGAGGAAGTAGTTAAATGTTGAAAGAAACCTGTAAACAGAAGAAAGCAATTGCAATCATTTTAGTGCGTATACACATGTATGTATCTATGTACGAGTATTTGTGTTTTCAATGTGTTTTAAACGTAAGCAAAGCATTTAAATTGCAATAATAAAAAATATATATATTCATATATATCTCACTCACTGCTGCACCTTCTAATTTTGCATTGAACCAAATCGGTAAACTGTGAAATCATCACTGAGAAACCTCATCAGTAAAACATTTCTCATTCCAATGTCACAAATATTGTACAATAGTATCTGAGTAACTAAGTACAACATATGAGTGTGTTTGCGTGTGTGTTTGTAGATACGTGACAACGAACAAAGGCATTGCCATGAAAGGATCATTTTGAGACCATCACCAGAAGAGTTCTATAGTCAAAGTTTGAAATTTAACGCGTTCAAAAGTCATAAAAACCATTTTGCGCAAAACCATTACGAATTTGTTATGTTTGTTTAGAATGTAACTAACTTTTGTGAACTATATATACGAGGGTAATTTAGTACTAGTCAAAGAGAGAACAGTTTATGTAATAATTTGGTATGGCACTTTTTTTGACTTTAAGTTATAAAATCTCTGAAATGATCTCTGATAATTTAATAAATGATTTGTCAAAAAGGGAATGACCATAAGTACGCAATTATCAGCGTGACTTGATCGTTTATTGGGATCAGCGTCTATCACTCAAACATAATGGACACTGTAAATACTCCAATAAGGGACAAAGAAGTGATTCTCCTAAACGACAAATCGCTCAATTGGGTTGAGAGATAATTCTACATTCTCCGTATCGGACCGGCACACTTCGCTTCTTCTGATTTCAATTGGTACGGTTCGATGCCAATGAGAAGGTCAAAAGGTTTATGGGGAAGTATCAAACAACAACAAGACAAAGACTACTTTGAAGAAAAACAAGTTCATCAGGGACTTCCTAAGTTATCCATGTTTTACTAAAAATAAAGTGCTTCTCTTAATAAGGAAATACCAATAAAAAATGCGTGACCAAGCGTTATATATGATATGATAATGAGAGTAAGTAGATCATTGTTGAGACAAATTCATTAATATTGATGGGGATTATAAAGTAAAGGTCTCATTTGTTAAAAATACTTAGGTGTTTACTATAACAATTTGTCCCTTGAATAATTGAAAGACCCTCGCAAATTTATACATATAGTAAGTATATATCTACATATATATACACTGCCATGCACTTGAGTAGGGACAACAAAATTTTGTTGTTCAAATTTTGTTTCGTTGTGTTGAAGTTCCACAAAAAAATGGGTACCTACTTAATTGCATGCATTTCAATAGGGACAACAACTTAAAAACTCTGGTTTTTATTGTATTTTCATGAATTTATATTTAATAATGTGTGGATCCACCATTCTTCGAAATAACCTCATAAATCCTATCAGTAAGGGAGTCAAATTGAGACCTTAAATAATTCTGTGATAGTATTTCGCTCTAGGCATCTGTGATGATATCTGTTAATACCTGTTCGTTCTGAAATTGTCTCCCAGACATCCCCATACATTCTCAATTATATTTAGATCAAGAGAATAAGAAGGCCACTCCATTTAAGTGACATTCTGCTTCTGAATACAGCTTCTTACCACTCGAGTTGTGTGGATTGGAGTATTATCTTGGTGGTAAGTCCACGGTAATGGTTCGAAAATGTTGTCAATATCAGGAAATGCCTTTGTAATGAGTTGCATTCTTTTTGGATGACACAAATTACAGTTGGCATTTTCCACCATTCTCACGGTTATGGTGATGGGCCAGAACGTGTTCTTCCTTTCGAATATCATGAAAATAATAGTTGAAACCAGCAGGTTCATCTAAGAAACCATGGTATGCCATTCTTTCTTCCAACTCATGTAATTCCGAGTAAATACTAGACGAAATTCTTTTTCGTTGGTTGTTAAGCGGTAGTTTTTTCTTTAATTTTAATCTTATTAGATGTTTAGCTTTACGTAAAACTTTTTGTACAGTGTCAACTAATCAACTAAAACTTTTCGAGCTATTTATCGCTCGACAGTAGGCGAACGTGTTTTTATGGTGCGCTCTTTCATATTATTTCCATAGTTTAAAGTATTTTTAAGAAAATTGTATAGTAAACTCTTGCTTTTTCCAATTTTGAAATAATAGAAAAATATATCTTTTTTTATAAAAATTTCCTGTCCCTATTCAAGTGCATTGCAGTGTATACTTTTGTATGCCTTTTTATGATGCTGCTGCCACTTTTGTGTGCATTCTGTCACACTTGATTGAAGGATATGCTTTCTTGATGATGCATTTTCACAGACTCCCTAATGCCCTCCTCGATGCCTGTATGTTCTTCCCATGATTTCACTTTATTTTAATATTTTACTTTAAATTTTTTTTTTTTTTTTATGTTCCAGAACGTGGGTGGAGCTGTCGTTCGCCATTTGTTTCTATTGTTGCTTTTGTTATTATTGCTTTTGTATTTTTACCATAAGCGTAACAACTTTATTTTTTTACATTACATGGTATTGTTGGCTTCCTGTTTACAATGAGTAAGTGATATGAGGTTATGTGTTTATTTCCATGGAAAATCCATAATTTCATATTAGTTAGTTAGTTAGTTTTCTTCTTTTTTTTTCTTTTCATCACTTACAGTGACTGACTCCTCCATTCAGCGCCGTCTGGCAGAACGAATGCCAGTCAGCATAGAATACTTACTCTGCAACACTCTTTTGTGTGCGTTCTGTTCCTTTCCCAGTAAACAGGAGTCAATCGGTTGGTTGGTCGGCGGTTGGCTGGTCGGTCGGTCGGTATCCCATTGTACTAACATACATGAATGCTTCTACAATTCCTGGAAGTTAATTTCATTAAGTGCGGCCAATGCGGCGGCATATTTATTAGCGATATACACGTTGTTTAAATGCATGTATATTTAAGCTATTCCAGGCAGTCAACCAAGCAGCCAAGCTGCCAGACATCCACATCCACAGCTCATGCAATGAGAGTCAGAAACACATTTCATGCGTCCATGGAATTCATCTTCATGCTGACTGCTGTCGCGCTACCGATGACGATGACGATGTCAAGTTATTTCTGCACACAATGTTTCTCTTGTTGTTATTGCTGTTGTTGTTGGAATTTTCATAACTTCTTCTTGGTGTTTTTGTTATTATTATTATTATTCTTGTATTGTTGAGATGTTTGCATCCAGAAATGCATGTATGTAAAAGGCAAATGTTGGTCTGCCTTATAAAAATTACGCTCAAGTGCGAGATTTCTACTTAAATTAAATCACATACAGTCTCACACAGTCACACTGGCGGACTCCGGTCCAGGGCGCATCCAAATATTGAGCAGTCCCTTATGATCAGATCCCATAAATTGCCATAAGCCTTTAATCCATAGACGTTCCGATCGGAACTTAGGAGGGAGCATGTCATTGCCTAGGCCTAGACTGCAGCCAGGAATAAATACAACTAAGTGCTAAATGTTTTGAGTGCTTCCATGCCAGACAGCTTCCAGTTTCGAAAGGAGGGCTGAAAGCATCAATCCTACAAACACAAACACAAAGAAGCCGGGCGATCAATCTTAAAAACTTTCTTCCAAATATTTTTCAATCATTTTCAGTTTAGTTCTTTGTATACCAAAATAAGTTTATATATTTCTGAGTCTTATACTGGGGGCCTCATTTAGTTTAGCCGCCCCGGGCCATTGAACACAATTGGCCAAACCTAAATAGGGAAGAAAAGAGAGAATGGGAGAGGGGCTAATAAAAGCTAGGAAGGGACACTTTTAAGAGGGTAAACAATTTTACACGAACAATTGTAAAATTCTTATTAATACTTTTATCGCACGCAGCGATTTCCAGTTGCAACAAAAGCTTCCCATCTTCAGCATTTGCTACCGACGACGACGACAACAACTACAGCAGCAGCAGCAAGAACAGCAACATCGAGAGGAGCCACATTTGGTCACAACTCCGCCGACAAGTGTCGTACATGCATTCCAAATAGTTTTCCATCATTAGCTTGGCGCAGAAGCTAAAGCAACCAGCACCGACAGAACCAGCAATAGCAGCAGCAGCAATAGCAACAACAGTAGCAACATTAGCTAGCAGCTGTTGCTTGGTATGTACTCAAGTTTGTATTTCTTGTATTTCTATCTATTCATTTGTCTGTGGTTGGTCCAACCATGCATCCATCTATTCATCCATCCATCCATTTATCCATTCAGCGCTTTCCCTGTTCAACACCATAAACATTTCTATGTTCGTGAGTTGGTTTTCTTTTCTTTTTCTTTTCCTTTTCTGTTTTTTGCTGTTTTGCCCTCTTTTTTATTTTGAATTGTTTAAATTGCATTTTCATAATTTTTCATACATTAAACTAGCCGACATTACTGAGCCTCCTCTTCTCCTCTCCTACCACATCTCCTTTGACAATGTGTTCGCATTTAATTACATTGATTAACACGTATGTTCACCTCCACCACCACCACCACCACCATCACTATCACAGCCACCATCAACACCAACTTCTTTAAAGTGTTTCTCATATTAACTTCACTTTTCTAAGTGTATCACTTAACCCATCCAACGATATATCCACCATCCGCCATCCACTTCCCAAAATGGTTGACGCGCGGTGTAGCCTGTTGCCACTTATGGTGTCCGGCGAGTTTTGTTTTAAAACATTTTTCAATGGAAAAACACCTTCCAACTTGATTCCGGCTAAAAATGCCATTGCATGAGTTAGGAACAACCGCTTGTCGTTTATTGTAGTTTTATTACTATTTTATTACATATCATCAAAGGAGATTCATCGTCATCTTTATAGTGGTCATGCAACGTAGCATCGTGTGTGCCAAAAAATGGCAAAAGCGAGAGAGAGAATCTGAATTGATATAGAAATTTTATGAAATCAACAGGTGACACAATAAATCCTTAACATACGGCCCAGACATATTGGTCTACTGTAAGCAAATGCGGCACCCACTATAAGCACAGCTTCCCAAAATTGTCTTTCAATTTATGGGACAACTACCGAATTCGGTAATCCAGAAGACATAAATACTTATTTCTTATAATCGAGTGACAATAGGTTAGGTTATGATAATAGCCAGTACCTAGACCAACTCACTTAGGCCATTAAAGGAGTAAGAAATGCGGGAGGAACATACAATAGGATAGGTGGTATGGAAAAGATATACATCCTTGGTGTCAATATACTACTATGTGCTTTTTGTGTTCTGCAACAACTACCGAATTGAGGAAACAAGAGGACTCAGCTTCATTATTGCTTATTTCTTATAATCAAGAGACATAAGGTTAGGTTATGGTGATAGCCAGTACCAGGAACAGCTCAATTAGACAATTAAAAGCTGATTGTGATGCCACCAAAAAGAAGAGTCATAGAAGAAGAGGGATGGAGACAGCGTGGATGGTATGGAAAGGATATACCGCCTTCGTTTCAGTAGCCAGAGCCTCGTTTGCATCAAGTCTCGGTGAGTTTACCTTTAGGATAAAAAAGGCTATAAAGATGTCATCAATGTCCCTTTTGACCCCATCGAGTGACATAGATTTTAGATTTCGATTAGGAGAAGGGCGGAAACTAATACATCTAGTCAATTGAGCCTTTTGTGGCAACTTCACAGTTCCTCCGAGATTCTAGTATTCATCAATAATTCCAAAACTTTATTTGCAGCTAAATCCGTAATTTCATTTGGTTCCACGTCATTACGGCTACCCGACTTTCGGAGTCTAATCTAATTTATGTTAGGGCCTCACAGTGACGCTCTGCTGTCTCTTCTTCATCATAACATAGTCTACATCGATCGTTTTGCCTGATCTGCATAATACATAGTTGTTTCATTACTCTGCAGAAAGAAATCGTGTAACCTAATAATCCATTATGATGTTTTTATTATTATTCATTTTAAATAAATTAACTGATTGTTTTCATTGACAATTTGAAAAATCACCCTTGAAAAATTGAGTTAGTTGGCAACATTGGCCTTGCAGTGAAACAGTGCTGCCAGGTTGCATGACTTTTATACTTTCATAAGTTGGCAGTTCTATTATTGTCTTTGTCAAACTTTTGCTGCTTTGCTGTTGTTATTGTTTATTGTTACATTAATAATAATTAAATGGATTTATCAAAAGCAACCAACGAGCGCAAGCTACAGCTTTGTCGCACATATTTTCGCAGTAAGTCTATTTACAATAATAAACAGAAATTGAAATACTTACAAATCTCTTTCGATATCAACAGCTGGCTTCGCCCTTCTGCCTTTTGTTTGGGCTATCAATGTCTGTTGGTTTTTTGAGGAGGCTTTCCGCAAGCCTCAATTTATGGAGCAAAAGCAAATCAAAAATTGTAAGTCATATGTAATTATAAGTCTTCTCATATTTCAATTCATTATAAACATGTTGTTTTCCCAGATGTTATTTACTCTGCTTTAGGCACATTCATTTGGCTGGTGGCCATCATCACTTGGGTTATTATATTCCAAACAAATCGTGCTGCTTGGGGAGCTACAGCTGATTATATGAGTTTCATCATTCCATTGGGCAAAGCTTAATAGATTTCTTAGATTTTTAGTATGTATTAAAATTTAACAATTATATAGATATTATTTATGAACAAATCTAATAAATAAGACTTATTTTTCATCAATTTCATTGAGCCACTGGAGCTGGTGTGTTATTCTTTTTCAATTCTTGCCACTTTTCTTCAAAGAACGATTTCCGGGCTGTCAATGGCATGGATTTTTGTCGTAGCTTGTAATTTTCATTGCCCAATGCTGTGTATGTATTATCACCAAGTAGATTTCGTAATGCCATATTTTTCTTCAATTGTTTATCATAAAAACGTAGACCAGCTTCAACAAATTCTGGTCCCAAGGAGGAGAGTTTCTTATCAATATCAGCATCGTAGCTAACTTGATTAAAGTCTTTCATAAAGCACCAGCTGCCAACGCCAAATAAGCCCAGAATTGAGTACAAGACAAGTCTTATCTATAAGCAAAAGAAAAGGATAAACACTTGCTGATAAATTAATCTCTTGACAAAATTACTTACACTTATGTGTCGAGCAAAAAGATTGAGACGCAAATTTAGATAATGTCCAATAGTATAAACCATTAGAAAAGAAGCACACGGAAATAGTGAATTTAATAAGACACGATGCGTTTGCACTTGTAAAATTGCCTTACACAAGCCAAACATTTGTTCATCCTCTGTTAGCACTATGGCCTGCTCCAATAATTTGCCACTCTCTGAATTCCAATCTATTTTCTGATCACGAAAACGTATTTCACTGCGATTAATATCTGCAGGACTGGCATAATCATAGTTCACTGGTATGCCAAGGGCAGCACCATATTTCATTTTTGTTGTGCCTATTGATAAAATTGGAAATGTATCTCAATAAGAAATTGTATAGATCTTTAAGTTACCTGCTTGAAATAGATCAAAACCAAATACAGTAAAAGGTTTGATAAATTTCCTTTCAAATGGTTCCACTTCAAGTTTATCTAAAGCCGCTTCTATACGTTTCTCTAGTTGTGGTGAAACCTTAATGCCAATACCATGTCTGGGAAACAATAAATATGAATATATGTGTGTACATATGATAATCAAACCTACTTATAGCATTGCACAAAATCTCTATAGTACTGCAAACCAAATGTATGCGGCACAAAATTACCAAAAAAGAGTCCCAAGGTTGTTGCGCCGGCAGAATAGAAAACCAATTTACGGCCACTTTGTGTACTGAAGTAAGCTAACATATTTATTAGTTTTACTTAAAGATTTCTGTCAAGAAACTTATTATTGTATAAAACCTAAATGTTTCTTGGTATGTGCAACAACTAATGTCGTGTTTTGTTATTTAATAGTTTTAATAAGCGGCTGGTAGGACCAGAGATGCCAACTTGTTTATAAATAGCATCAAAAACATGTGTTTTCTCTTGAAGCCTAAAAGTATGCAATGGTTTTTTGTATGAAAATCAATCAAAGGAAGGAAACTCATGACAACTTTACTTTCAGTGAACTTTGTTTTTAGCAAAAAATTTAGCAAAAATATTTCCCAATTTAGTTTGTTCATTTAGTTAGTTTATGAGCCATAACAATTTTTTATTATTACTATTACTATTGTGATAGATACTAAAACAAAACTACGCAGTTCAAAAATATCAAAAATATTTTCTGCAAAATAATTAATGTTGTTATTATTTATAGCGGCAAAAAGAAATTAAAAAACAAGTTTATTCCATTCCAATTTCAAATCAAATGTAATTAAAATACAAGTTGAACTTTCAAACCGTACAGAAAATAACAATTTCAGTCGAAAATGAACACATATGAATTATAAACGAGAAATAGTTTATAGATACACATATTTATACTCATATGAAGTATGTAAGTACTTACTTACTTACTTACTTAAACGAACGACAAAAAGTGACGACAAAATCATTGTCAGGGTTCGCAACATTCATAGGAGATTCAAATAAAACAGGTTTACACAAAAAAAAAAAACAATTCAATTGCTTGCAATGATAATGAAAAAGTAAACACACATGGATCGCACAAAACAAACAGAAAAAAATGCAACAAATTCTTGTTTTTATTTTATAATTTTTTATATTTTTTTTTTTATTAATAGATTGTAGCTAATAAAGTTTATATGACTTGAAAATTGATTAATTAATAAATTAACATATAAAATTTTTAAATAAAAAAATTAATTCCTTTCATTAAATAAAGCTGAATGTGCTGCACTATGAAACTGAAACCATAAACTGATAATATGATATGAAATGATGATGATTATAATGATAATGATTATGGTGATGATATACTGTACATGTGTGCGTGTGTATGCTAATTAGAGGCCTGCAACTGAATACTATGTATCTGAGAGATCCAAAACTACACGCAAACTTTGTACAAAAATAATTTCAATACTCAAAACATTGGCTCTTAAACCGGCCAAAGCTGGGAAGTATTCGGTATATATGTATATGTACGTAGACCAACGTAGAGCGTAACGTATAACGCTTTGTTAATAAAACTGTAAGTTGTCTCAAACTCAGACGCTTTTTGAACATCGGACCGTTGAGTTGAGCTGTTCATTCATTCGTTGAATTAAACCAAGTTATCAAGTAAATCAAATCAATCTACTATCTATTATCATTGCAATACACCCTACTTTAAACCTTACTCAAGACATAAAATTCGCGTCAGACCCAAGAGTTGGTCATCGTCATCGTCATCGCTGTCGCTCATCGTCTCTAGCGACATGTTGTGCATATAAATTGCAAAGCTCTTCATTGTGATTGACTACTGAAAAAAAAAGAAATAAATAGATATAAGTATATTTATCATTTAACAATAATATAAAACACAAGTGAATGCATTAAAGCACCTACAGAAACTAATTGAACTTGCGTAAATTTTGTAATATTTTATTGCATTACACTCACTGTGAATTCCATAGTGATTTTGTTGTATTAAAATGCTTGCTTGATCAGTTCAACTTCTGTCTTAACGCGAGATAGTCTTGTCATTGTGTTAAATACTATTTACACCTTGCTCTATCATTTTAATAGACTTAATTCATATTACAATATACAATAAAATATTTAAAAAAAAAAAAAAAAGTTCCCCATTCTCAAAACCCCAGAATTAAGTACATATATCGGTTTGTTAAACATATTAATCATATTTGTGGTTAAAGGTTAAACGCGACTTTATAAAATCTTCCATTGAAAGTGAATCTTTTTTACATGTAATATAAGAAATAAAAAAAATAATGAAGTGATTTTTATTTGATAAACGTGATGCACATGAATTAAAAAAAAATGTAATGAGTGCTTTTATTTGTATATATCAATTCAGCCCGACTTAAAGTATATACACGTAGCAACAATAAGGGATTATTGTTACTATTATAGTAAGATGATAATATTGTGTAATCTGAATCAATGACATACAATGACATAAAGTGCACTTTAGTTATCTTAATATGCATTTATAGATATACTATAAATCAACTAGTAACAATAGTGAACTCTACAGTGAACCCTACAGTGAACTCTATAATAACAAAAAAAAAATTATTAAAGTGTAATAAGTTCATTCAAGTATTTCCAAGTCAATGAAATTAAAATTTATTTGTGTACAATAAAAATATTTGAGCCAACGAACCCTTCACATTTATAGTGTTTTTTTTTTTTTGTATGTAAGATAGAGGCAATCTATAGCCACCGTCTTGCCCACCTATCTTGTCTTTCTACCCCGGAACTGTTTTATGTGTTATTTCAGAGTAGGCACCCAAAGAATCCCTGTAAGAGCAATAGAATATTTAGATCAATCTTTCAATCAATCAATCTTCTATTAATCTACATCTAGTTTCGCCAGATTCGTAGCCAGCATCATGCTCTACCGCAGAGCATAGCCCTTCTTCAGTATTGCATTACTTTGCATTACTTCGGCAACTCATGCATTTGTTTGCCTGCACAATAGGCTATGGGCAGTTGACATGGGCCGTGACTCGGAGTCCCCCTGCCTTTAGCATTTGATATACTAGTAGAGTGTTATTCCTCCTTAACTAAATAACAAGCTATAGTTATGGTAGCCTCAAGCTTATTTAGTAGCTAATATTTACATATACTCGTATATTTTATGGGATCAGAAAAATGGAATTGTAAAAGTTATTATTAGATTTTGAGATATTTGGTTGTCATGAATGCAAAGAGTCTTCTATTGTTCTAAATATGATTATACTACAATATGTATGAGTTCTTATATTATTCGGTAACAAATACCTATGAATGCCAAATTAGATAGTAAATATCTTATAGATCCGGCATAATTATTTATATGTAATATTAAACGGTGCAAAACATAGAAAACGTTATAATGAGTAAATTTAATCTAATGAAAGACAATAGATACTAATGGTTAACATTCTTTAGTGAGTTTTGTGGATTGAATTCAATTGCTGAGAATGTCACACACATTTCTTAACTATCCATAAAATTTTAAAAAAATCGCAGCAGTATTATTGGGACACTCGTTAAGATCGAAGGTCTTTTGTTGGGTAAAGGATAAAATTTAAATAAACATAATAGGGAATGAACAAATTTGAGGAATATTTGTACATATTTTTGATTCCATTCAACATAATACATACTCATGATGAATAACACTCAGAATTTGATCAGTAAACAAAACAATTTTAAGAAATAAAAAGAGAATAACAGTGAACAGTGATTGATCCTTACTTAATACGAAGAAGCCACAACTGCACTTGTCTAAAACGATTTTTGAATGCAAAAAATGTTTTCAATTAACTCATGTTAAAATGTTAAAAACAGAAAGCTGATTATTTTTGTGAGTTTACTACTTAAGGAAAAGAAAAAAAAGCAGTAGTCACGTTCTCCCCAATTGGTAACTCATCCAATAGTTACACATTACTTAATTTTGGTGATCACTGATCACAAAACAAACGTTCACTCATAATATGTGGTCTGACGATTTTTGCTTGACGATTTTTTTAAATTTACTAAATTTACTACAAATTATTAATAACATTAATAAAAACTTCTTTATTAAATTGGGCCTGCTGCACACGAAAATGTAATTGGTTTTCTAGTAACACGTACCATTTAAAAGTTATGATACGTTAAAATACCATCTATGTATATACATCTATGTATGACTTCTATGGGTTCCGAAACTACTGAACCGATTTTGATGAAAGAGAAACTCATGCATAGTCAGAAGAGTTTTCCTGTGAAGTTTGGTGCGCATCGAACTTGTGTATACAATTTTAATATTTTTTTTCATGATCATATTGAAATTGATTTGTTTCACACAAATTCAAGAATTGTAATGCAAAAAATTGTTAATCAATTGCAAAAATTAGAACGACTGGACTATAGTAATAGTGAGATTAACAGATACTCGTAGAAGTATGTATTTATTGAGCAAACAATTTTCATTAAAATCAATATTTTTTATATTCTTGGTTTACTTCATGTGTTTTTTTTTTTTTTGTTTTTACTCTTACAACTGCATAGTTTTAACTAGTACTCTGTGGCATTAAAACGAATTATGTATGCAATAAAAATAAAACTGCAAAATTTAATAATGCAATAAAAAAAATTGCAAACTATATAGTTTATTTTAACGACATCTGTTTATTGTTTTACCTACTTCTTTATATACAAATCTATGTACATACATAAGTATATATGCATATAATCACTTCAAGGTACTTCTGAAAAACATTCATAACTATAAATGCACATATTATACAAGTATGTATGATTGTACTAATGTTTATGTCAACATTTTTCAATATAATGCCATCAATGTTATTTATAATATAACTAGTATGCACTTCACACCTACAACTTCAAGAGCTCTGATTACAGCACTCAATCACACTAATCTGGGTGCGTGGTCTCTTAGATAATAAAATGGCAGAGAAGGGTGTGCCTAGGTCTCAAGCAGTTGCCGATGTTCATAGACCATTACAAGTTATACTTTCAGTACTGGAAGCGAAAACCAGGCTGACGGCATTAATAAAGGGGAACTGGACAATTAGGCTGATAGCTTAAAAGTTCCATATCATTACTTCTGTCATAACTGTGATGATAAGGAGATACCAAAAAGTACCCAGCAATTCATGTTAGACGAACCCGTCTTCTCGGGAAACCGTTCTTCGAGGGGTTGTTGGTTAGTTGGTTGGTTTCCGTGTCTGACCCGTATAGTCCACTAGGAGCCACAATTAGCACTAGAGTGCCGTTTTAAAACCACTTCCCAGAAACATATTTCTAGTTTTTGTCAGAGCTGGGCATTGACATAGAAAGTGGGTGAGTGACTCCTCTTCATTTTCTCAGCATCTACAAGGTGGCGCAAAAGAAGTCATCCGATGTTGTTTGGCTCTTATTTTTTTTCTAAATGAAAAACTTCGATTCTGTTTTTTGATTATGTTTATTTAGACCTTTAGAATTAATTGTGTTAAGTCGAGAAGATGATATCGGACAAATGGGCGCCGTCACAATTGATTGCCATACGGGCTCGTTTTATGGCATTTTCCATCACTTCGGCGAGCGTTTCGGGCGATAAATTCTCGCATTCGTGTCGGATATTTTCTATTTTTTATGGTGATTTCTTTTGCGCCACCTTGTACAATGGCTTCTGAACGGAATACCCAGTCTCTCCGCGTGAGTTCCTATATACCAGAGACCAGTAAAAACCGCTGTTAGCGTTGCGGAATGCGAGAGTCTTCTGTTGATGAGTCTGAGTGACCTATTTTCGTTGTAACTAGGCCAGGCAGCACGGAAATTTTACCTTGAAGTCGTTCTCAAAGCTAATATGAGCCACTATATAGTCTGTTGTTCGTTTGAACATAGGATTTTTAACCACTCCTAGTATGGGTAGCTTGGCAAAATATCTACAGGTTGTTTTCAGAAGCTGTGGGTGACCTTTAGGACCAACCTTTAACAGTGGTAGATTACCCAAACCCTCTCACGATACCCCACCTATTTTCGAGTCTATAAGGCATCACAATTGGGCATAAGGCTTCTGGGTGAAGTCGCATACAACCGCAACTGTTTAAGACCTTAAAGAGATGACATGCCTCAATCGATTCCCTAGCGTCTCGACCGTTGATTTTTTGCATTACGTACAATTATCACAACAAAGTGAAAGGTGTTATAAAGCGTAACAACTCCCACACTCATTTAAAATTAAGCTTATTTTTGTCAGTATGTGTTAATAATTAAGTGTGTCAACGGGTCGAGTAACCTTTCTATGGAAAATCCATGCATAGTTGCAGTGAACACTTTGTGGTGTCTAGTAAGGATTTAAAAAACATTTTCACTTACTTTAATATTTGTAAATATTTACAAAAATTGTTAATAGATTTTTGCAATAATAAATTAAATTGTGGATAACGATCATAATGACGCAAGATAATGGATTACCAAAAATTATTGAAACACGTCCAACAGATGTCGGCATTGTCAATAAGACAATTCAGAAAGAAGGAGGTAATGAAAAATATATCAAAAATTTATTTATAATTTATTGGACAATACAAAAAATAAATGTAATAATGAAATTTAAACTTTTTTATAATACAGATTCTGAAAGTGATACTCTGGCAACAATTATTGATATTGGTAAGTTTTTATATGTTGAAATCTAGAACACATTTTATAGTTTGTAAGAATGATAAGTACATGTTTTTAAAGTATCAAAGTCCATTTCTTATACTCTTTTAAAAATTGAGTATTAATTCAAAAGATAAATTTCTTAGGAATATTCTATGTGTGGCACAATGCGACTGCTATCAAATTTATTTGACATTTAATACAGGTTTCTGTCTATGAACAACTGTTTTACTAATTCGATTTTATCTGTTATTTAATATGAATTTCAATTCGATTTAATTCTCTTATCTACTGTTTTAGAAACAATTGTTTTATCAAACAAAAATAATAAATTAAACCTGATAATATGAGTACAAGCGACATGTCTAATTGATTAAACATTCAATGAAAACTATAACTTACTTAGTTCCAATATTAGCTTTGCATTGTTAAGTTTCGTTTAAAGAAAGTACATACTATATACTTGTAATCCGTTCAAGGTTTTTAAGCACATAATTTTGTATCTACATATAAATAGGTAGGTAAATGCATATGGATTTTACGACCAAAACCTTAGGTTTTTCTTCAGAAAACATGTTTTCACTGCCCGTGACCTTTGTAATCTTAATTGAGTGCAGTGTTTCTTTAAATCTAAATGTTATAACACACACACACAAGAAACAAATAAGGTCCATAAAGTCAGGTGGACTCGACTATTAGATACTCTAATCGAAGCTTATATTTATCAAAAATCTAAGAAGTTATACATATGTATGTCTGTGCAGAACATGTCAACAAAAAGTGTCGTTTAGTGATTTTGGATATCATATCCAATTGTTATACTGTATCAGCTCGCTAATTCGGATTAATGATTGCAGATCCCCTATTCGGATTACCGATTGTTCCGGACTAGTGGATACCCCTTAAAAAAAGAAAAACACTACTCCGTGAGTTGAAATTAGAAATAATTCACCATACAAAATAAAAATGTCAATACTCAATACAATGCACATTTGTCTGTGTGAACCAGTGATGCCAGCTACCAATCACAAAAACAGGACAGATTATTTTGTAATTTTTTTCTTATAAATTAATTTTTATAAATTAGATGAGTTTTATTGCCTCATCTATCAGGTCATAATCCTCTTCATCTGCGGTAATTACAAATTTTGCAGTATCCTTATTGTTGTCTTTTGGATCGAAGGACAGATCTGTCCGGCAAAAAGGCTAAAATGGCATCACTGGTGTGAACAAACATACATAAATTAAATTTTTTTTTTTTTTAAATTAAGGATGCTGCTTTCGTGTGTTTTTTTGATACATATTTCCAAAGCTTGATTGCGTGCGCATTTCCTTAAGCAGATGGATGTTTTCAATAGACACATCACGCTTTTTAGCCAATTTTATGCAAGTGTTTAAGCTCTGCACAGCTTCATTATTTGTGGAAGGTGCTGAATGTTGCTCATCTACAGTTTCTTCCTCTTCTGATGATAAGTGCAATAAAAATTTTCCTCGGTATCATCATTCATTTGTGTACAACATCTGGTTTTGATCCATGTTGCTGTTGAACATATCTGCCATTAAACTTAATTCAATGCTTCCATGTATTTGCCGCATTACTGACATTCCTAAGAATGGTAGATTGTCCTCGGATGTCCATCTTTATGATTGAATATTTTTCTAACAAGATTTTATTTTATTTTTTTACTTTGTCCCAAGACATTGCGAGGAGTTCACAAGCCTCTTTTACGAGTAGTATGAAATGTTTTAAAAATACTTAAATCGGAACTATCAAATGGCGAATTGATTAATTCAAATAAAAGGTTTTTTGTAAAAAAGTTTAAACAATCTTATGGCAATTTGGTCCATAGGTTGTACAAGCTTGTGCAAGATACAAGTGGTTCAGCATGACATCTAGCATTGTCCACAATAAGTATAGCTTTGTGTGACAGATTATTTGCAATTTGAAAGGACAAAAGACTTAAAAAACCACTCAGAAGAAATGTAACATGCCATCCAGGCGTTTTTGGCTGAATAATATTAGATCGGCGCTATCTTTTTTATATGACCTTAGATTTTGATTTGTCTACAACAGCGATATTCAGATTGTGTTTGCCCGATCTATTAGCACAGACCAGAAATGTTCAATGTTCACTAGTACCACAAACTGAATGACTTAAATTGCAACAAAAGACAATACGAAATAAGGCTAGAAGAGAGAAAAAGAAAAAAAAATCCGGATTATAGAGCTGCAATTAATCCGGACTATGGAGCTGTCGTCTAGAAAATTCGATCCGGACTACTGGATTATCCGGATTAGCAAGCTGATACAGTATTCAATGTAGAATGAAAGATTTATATCAACTAAAAATTCAAGTCAATCTCTGTAAAATGTCTCGTTGAATTTTTGAAGTACGATATTGCTCAAAAAAACTGATTAAACAAAAAACACGATATTTCATATGTCTACGAATATGATACAATATGTAACAAATGTAAATTTTCCAAAGATAACCCAAGTAAGATACTTTTAAAGAGATTGGCGATACATATTTGAATATGAAAAGGAAAAGAGGAGTACTTGCTATGAGAGCAATGTCCTATAATATCCAACTTGTAAATTTGCCAATAAAGTAGTCAGAAAGGTCCTAAAACGTCCCACCTGTAACTTTATCAAGTCAAGTAAGGTCCCGACCGGTGTTATCCGTTATAAAATTCGTAAGTAGTTAAATCTCAAGTAAAAGTATGTAGTCATATAAAAATGAGTCAGTAGGGAAGAGATAGAAATGCTTTCTACTATGAGAGCAACGTCATAAAACATCCAACCTGTAAGTTTGTCAAGTCAAGTAAGGTCGCGGCCGATGATGTCGGTTATTAGTTTTGTAAGAAAGTGAGAAAGTATTGTCCGATTTTCAAAAGTCTTAATAAAGTCAATTCAAATTGACTTGTTTCTGATCTTTTCAGCTTTTGTTGGTTTTGAAATGACAACCTGACTTCAATGTTTCTTTGACCTTTATAGGACACTGCCTGGCATTAACACAACTGTAAGAAATTGAAAAATTGATCAAGTGCGGAATTCAATTATTTTAAATCTTCCTTCTGTCAATTTCTTCTGTTTAAAGTGCATTAATGTCCTTAACAGTAGGGTCAAATGTTACAAACATTTGTACAAATTCACTATATCCAATGATTGAAATATAAGTACAGGGTATACCACAATGGTAATAAAAATTTAATCAAGTGTGAATTGCGTTTTTAATTTTTCATTTTTAGGAAAACTTATTGAAGCAAAACAATATGATGATGAATTACAATAATATCATTGAAATTCCATTTCTAACAAAACTCATAATTGTACGTGTAATAAAACTAGATCAACTTTATATCTTACATATGTAGTACGAGTATGTACTACATAAATAACTCATACAATTTTATTATGTAAATCTGAAATAACCACGTATATTTTAATAAGATTTTAATAGACAGACATTTTGCTCAGAGATGATGACGATAAATTGGTTATCTACATTGAAACGAAGCAATCTTAAAGCAAGACATCACATTCAATAAATCTGTTATGTAAACTTGTTAGAAATTTAATTTCTAACCTAATTTAATAACAAGATTTTCATTAACCAAACTGTTCCTTTAAAAAGATTTAATCGAAATTTACAGAAATTTGATGAACAGCAAAACAAAACATTAAATATTTAAGAAAATATTACAGGAAAATTTTGAAAAATTCTTTGGAATCAAAAACAAAAAGGTCAACATATTTTAGCCCCAGATAGTTTTATTAAAATTTATTCATGAAACTGTACATAAAGCAGTATTGCTGCATACCATAGGAACAAAACTAAAACCCAGTATATTTGCGACAAAAACAGAACAGAAACAAGCACAGAACAGTCCTGTCATTGTTGCATTAGCAACTAAACTAGAACTCAGTGTATTTGTAACAGAACCAGAAACAAGTACTGTGTGGAATCTCTGTCTAAGCCGATTCTTAAACTTTTCAATTTATCACTGCAGAGCGCATCTTTTCCTTCTATCTGGAAGGAATCCTTTATTGTTCCGTTACATAAAAAAGGTAACAAAGCTGACATATCTAATTATAGAGGTATTGCCAAACTTTCTGCAATCCCAAAGTTGTTTGAAAAAATGCTCACTTCAACCCTTTATCACTACTGCAAATCTATTATTTCTCCGTGTCAACACGGTTTTATGAAGAATAGATCACCAACTACTAATTTGCTTGAATTTACATCTTTAGTAGATCTTGGTTTTAACGAAAAATGTCAAACTGACTTCAGCAAAGCGTTTGATTCCGTTAATCATGATCTGCTTTTACTTAAGCTGGACCTTTTAGGTTTAACGCAAGATCATCTTTGTTGGATTTCTTCATATTTAAGAAATAGAGTTCAGCGAGAGTTATTTTAATCCACTCTTTCTAGTGTTCCTCAAGGAAGTCATCTTGGCCCATTATTGTTTATCCTTTTTATAAACAATCTTCATTCATCCTTGAATTACTCTCGTGTTCTGATGTATGCTGATGATGTCAAACTATACCTTTCATTGAATGATATCTTTTCGCTAATCAGATTGCAAGATGATCAAACACCACTGCATTCATGGTGTTCATGCAATCTTCTACAGCTTAACTGCTCAAAATGCATGTTTATGATATGAAACTTCATCTTCTTTCTTACACGATCGACAACAATTCATAAGCGCGTGTCTCTACCTTCAGTGCTCTCGCAGCCATTTTTGACCCTAAACTGAGCTTTAACCATCACATTTCTTCAACTGTTAATAAAGCTAAAAGTATTTTCGGTTGTATTAAAAGATGGTCTAAAGAATTTAAGCTTCTTTTTATCTCTCTAGTCCGCCCAGTACTCGAGTACTGTTCGTGCGTCTGGAGCCCTCAATACAAAATACACCACTACCGTATTGAGTCGGTACAGAAGCAATTCCTTCTTTTTGCACTTCGGGGCTTAAATTGGAACCCTAGTGTACGTTTGCCTTCTTACTCTAAGCAGGCTTCTTCTTATAGATCTTTCTTCGTTGAGTAATCGCCAATTTTTTTTTTAGGAATAAGCTTTCTTCATAAACTTATTACTGGTATTGTTGATTCGCCGGGCTTTTTGAGTCAACTTAGTTTCTGTGTCCCTAGTCGTACTATTAGGAATTTTGTTCCTCTTGCTCTAGGTAGGTGCACAACTAACTTTGCCTCACATGATCCATTTCGTGTATTATGTGATAATTATAACAAAATTTACCACATCCTTTCTCCTGAGATATCGCCCACCGCTATCAACGCTCTGGTCTTGCATCTCCATCCACCGTGACTGTATCTGGACGCACAATTTTGGATGGGGTGTCTAATGTCTAATGTCTCTGACCACACATGCTGTGTTTAGCAAATAAATTTCCCCCACCGGGTCAAAGAAAGATTTATTTTCTTTTTGCTTAATTAGTTGTAAGGCTTTATTTTAAGTATTTTTAATGTACTTTGTTGACAGTATTTTGTCATAAATAAAGTACCCCAAGAAACAATAACAGAACAGAAATTGAATCAAAACTATGCTTTACGTTCCTAAATCTGTTGACTTCAAAGAAGACACAGTAAAGTCTTGTTACCACATAAACCAAAACCAGGAGCAGAACCACATTCCATTGCATTTGCTCCAGAAACAGGACCCGGAACAGAAAACAGTGCTGCCAGGTCGCATTCGCTTCCAGAACCAGAAACAATTAGTACTTTTGACTTCTTCAATGTAATGAGAATAGCAAACATGTTTAAAAAAGTAAAATTCATTTAAGTGAACGAAGAAAAATAATAAATCTCTTTAAATTGAATGCCATTCGGCTGCTCATCGAAATATTGTTAACAAACAAAACAAATGCAGCATGTACGAGTATACATACGTTTTTCCTTTTCATATGTGCACTGCTCAAGACAAACAAGAAACAAATATTAAAATATGTAGAAACAAAGGAAACCCAGTGAATTATGAAAATCAAGCTGGAAGATACTCAGCCCAATATTACTTATAATAAAGCTCCGAATATTTCTCACAAATGCCATAAGAAATGCCAGCTGTGAGATGGGTTTTTCAAAAACTAAATTCGATGTGATTATCACGGCAGACTAATATTGCAGCAATTAATTGGATTGCATTTTCTAAAAATTTGCCGAAAAACAAGAAAACATTAAAAAAATGCAAGAAACAATTGTTGTTTTGTTTTCTTCTTCTTGACTTTCAAGTGTTGAACAACCGTTTTAACTTAATTCACCACGTTTGACCACAGTGGTCAACTATGTGGTATGATGCTCAACTTGGTATGAGTTGCAACATCCTCCCCTTTTCCTGTTCCCCTGAACATTCGATTGGCACAATACATCGTTTGGCTCGACCGTGCAAAATTTTCGGCTCACAATTAAAAATTTAAAGTAAAAAATAATAAAAATGCATTCTTATTAATTATAACGAACTAATTTTGCTTAATCAGACAGCTGAGAAAATGAAAAAGAGTAAATTTCCTTAAATAATGGTCATGAGAATAGTTGGTAAGTTGCATTTGTTTGGGTTTGGTCATGTGCTAGAAAAACACAGCGCCACCTTTAGTTAATCTAGGTACATACATGCTTGTACAAAGTAACGAGTGTACTGTGACTTTATTAAATTTGAAAGTTCAAAGTACACTCATTATTTTTTCAAATCCACCACACCATTTTTAATGGGTTTAATGGAGGAAGAGAGGAGCGACGAGCCAATTCGATTCGAACAAGATGTTCGACGTACAAGTTCGATTCTAACAAGATGTTCGACAATCGAGTTTGATTCTAACAATATACAATTTTGACAATTTGACAAACAACAGAAACAAAAGATCTGTCGAACAAGGCACTCTCATATACACAAAACAAAGTGAAGCGAATAATTATAGAATTATGATATAAAACTAAAATAAATTGTGTTTAAATTTTTATTAAAATATAGAAAACGCGTAATATAAACAATAATCAAACGTTAATCATTTGTCGAAACGAATATTCTATTATACAACGCATAATCCACGCACCCTGCCTGCACCCTGTTCGGACGTTTTCACTAGCAAATTATTAAACATTCTTTGTACATAGTTGATTATAAATTATTAAAGTGAATTACATTTCATCGGTTTCATTGTTGTCGTTTTCTTTTCCCAGTGACTCTCCAATCATAATTTTGTATTTTATAAATTGATAAACAGAAAGTAACAAACAACAAGTGGTTGCTGCTGCTGCTGCTGCATTAAATTATTAATCAAATCCATACTATTTCAACTCTTAGCACAAAAATACAGAAACATTAAACAAGCAAATAACAACTAAGAGTTAAAGACACAAAAAAACAAATAAAGAAAAAAGTGTAAAAAAGTACGTGGCACATATAGTAAATGAAAAATGAATAAATAAAACAAAAAAATTTATTTTAAATTTTAATTTCTTCTTTTGTTTTGTTTTGTTTATTTTTTTGATTAAAAAGTATTATTGGTTTTTTTTTCTGATTATTTGCAGAAACTGAACCTAACGAGATAATGGCAAATTTCGATGATGTGAGTGTGCAATTTTAATATTTCTTTATATGATATATTACAACAAATAGTAGTAGTAATATTTAGTAGTAGAAATCAATTAAAAATACTTACAATTTAAAAGAAACTGAAATGAGTAAGAAAACTGAAATGAATTATGAATTAAAAATCAATATAAACACGTTGCTGCACGTAACAAACATTAAAAGCAAAATTTTTATATCTTTTCCCCTCTTTCTTTCTTTCTTTCTTCTTTTTTGTTAATTTTCTTTGGTTTTTTTTTTTTCTTTTTTGTTTTGTTTTGTTGTTTTCTTGTTATATTATTTCATCATACCGGTTGTCATCATTTACTTGTGTGTGGCGTGGCGTGTGGCGACTTCATGTAATGCGCAAAATCCAACAACAAAAATATCAACAAAAAATATACTACAATACAATATAATACTTGTATCCAGATATTGCAACGAGCTCGTACAGCATTTGCAAGCGGCAAGACGCGGAACGTTAATTTCAGGTAAGTCATTAAACAACTCAAATTGTACAACTACAAAACAATAATACATAATCTTCATTATGGGTAACGACAACAAGTTTTAGTGAAGTCAGTGCATGACCAGAAGTATGCACATACATACATACATACATATGTAGGAATAACAAAGTTTTAAAAGAAAGTACATACTATATAATGAAGTTTCAGTGTTACGTAGTACACATATCACTTTAATTGTATTATTTACTAGTGAAATCCCATGCTCAAAGAATGGTAAATTGATGATTCAAATTATAAAGATATTTTACCGGCCTTTTTTAAGTCCCGAAATCCTAGGATTCTGCCATGTAAACCCCGATATATATTTCAGAAAATTGTACTACCCAAAAAATTTGCATTTGCCATAAAAATATTCCCTTAAAACGTGCAGAATTGACGTTAATTCAATTTGAATAAAATTTACTGCACTTAATGCCCCATGTGATGTTTGGCTTTAATCCTACATTTCCATCTTATATATATGTATGTAAATGTTGTAGAAGGTCATCTAGCTTTAATCGGAAGAATAACTCTATCAAATAAAGTGAAAGCCTAAAAAGGAATAAATTAACTTTTGTCCATTTAATGGGCCACCCTTTATGAATTGAAAAAAAAAACAGAAAGAAGGCTATCATTGGCTATGCCAAAGATGTAATACTCTTCACGCTCCTCCGGGTAGCATCCAACCTTCCTTTCTTAGCATCACTAAAATCTCTTTTTTCTAATAAGAACATTAATTTAAAGGCGAGTTTGTATGGGAGGTACCCCTCCTAGTAACCCTAGGATCATGAAATCTACATGGCTGATGGCTATTGATCAGAAACTTATAGTGTCCAAATTTCAGTTTGTATGGGAGGTTTTTAACCCAGCAGATAATTATCTCAAAATCATCTGCCTCACGCTGGTCTGCTCTGGTCTGGACGGTGTCTTGGACACTGAAAATATGAATTTTTATATATAGAAACATAAATTTGATTCATCATTTAATTCTCTTAGAAGTAGCATTCCGAAAAACCACCCTTAGTACCACCGCTCCTTAAGTGCATCAGTTCAGTAAAGGTAACAAACATAAATTTCTATATTAAAATATAGAAAGTAGAATATCATTCACTTTAGGATCACCATGTCGAAATTCCAGTATTGTATGGCCAGGAAGTGATTATCTGCTTGGACCAACAAACATCATCATAGAAAGATAACTCTTTTAGAAGTTACATATCAAAAAACCACCATTAGTGGTCATATATCTAGTAATTGGAATATGATATTGTAATTCCAGTTCAGTAAGGTCGATAGTATGTTCCTAGAGGTTACAAACATTCATTTTTATATGATAAACATACATTTAATCCACCATTTATCCTTCTTAGAAGTAGAATGGCATTCACTATAGGAGCACCTTGTCGAAATTCCAGCATTGTAGGTCCAGGAAGTGATTATCTCAAAATTATCTACCTCATGCTGGTCTGGGCAATGCCTTGAACCCTACAAATAGAAATTTTCATATATAGAAAGATAAATTTAATCCATCATTTAAATCTCTTAATAGTATGTACTTAGCATGTCAAAAAATCTCACTATTAGTGGTTCATCTATCTATCTAGTAATAGGAATATGATATTAAAAGTCCAGTTCAGTATGGTCAATACCCTGTATAAAAAAAATATATTTAATCCAACATTTATCCTTCATAGAAAGGTCATTACTTAGTGATCATCTAACTCATAATATAGGTCTACATCTGATAAAATGTCAGCTTCTCAGATCCAGCTGTTTGTTCAGGGCGTTGCCCTATGATAACAAACATTAATTTTTATGCGAAATCATACATTGGATTCACTATTTAACCTCCTTATGACTGAAATATCAGAAAAGTCATTTCTTATTAATCATCTACCACATCATATAGGACAAAAGTTCAGCTTCTTAAATGCAGATGTTTGTTCAGAGCATTGTCCTATAGATAACAAACATTTATTTTTTTGTGGGAAATCATACTTTTGATTAACGATTTAACCTCCTTAGGATTGAAATATTCTAACTTATATAAGAGGTGTACTTCTAATAAAATTTCAGCTTCTTAAATTCAGCTATTTGGTCTGGACGTTGTCTTATAGATAACAAAAATTAATTTTAATCTAATACACCATTCTTAGAAATGGGACAGCAAAAAGTTTCCATAGGAACAATAGAAACAATCTGTCAACATTTCAGCTTCTTAAGTTCAATAGTTTTGTCTGGGCAGGGCCCTTATTTTTATTTATACGACTACACATACATAAAGAGAGATATGAAAACAGGCAAAGTAGTAGTCTATAGAGACAGTGACTAGTACAATAGTATATAAACTGATAAGCTTATAGCTTGTGAAATACATATTTCTATAACTGATAATACAATACAATATACACTGACATACATATATCGGACATATACATACATATGAAGTATGGCATTTACTAACTATACTATATAGGTGTTGATTTAAACTCACCAAAAATGAAAGTCCATGGTCTCATTGTTTTGTACTTAATCTATGAACTTGTGTTTTTAATTGTGTTATTTTTTATTTGTAGAGTGTCCAAAATGCTTTGCATATTAAACTTTGTACTTTGCATGCAATCACTTATATGTCAGTCCATTAAAATGCCATTTTTAATGATACACATTTGGTATTTATTTTTTGTAGTTGTTACTTTCCGTATAGATACATACATACAATGTAGATACTTGTATATACAGATACAAATCAAAAGCAATTATAACAGTTCAACGCACAAGTCAAACAAGTTTTTTTTTTATATTCTCTCCCAACAGATATTAATGTAAGTCAGGTAGTCAAGTAGACAGACAAGCAAGCAAGCAAGCCAGAGACACCCAGCAAAGGCAATGATTGCATACATCTGTTGTCTGTTGTTCTCCTCTTAATGTCTAAGTATGTAAACACTGTTTTTTTTTATAAGACTTTCAGTCCAATATAAGAGGAACTATAAGAGTCTTAAATTTCATATATATTTCTCCTGACCCACTTGTGTCTTTGGCATCAGAACAGGCCAAAGTTATCTGACCTTGGTTTAGGCTACGATCCCTACTCAACCTAAACTACTGGCAGATCCATAGAATGATCTCTTTAAAGCCTGAGTTGTGTGAAATCAATGTTGAGCTGAACCTTACCTGATATTTTTTTGCTGTAGTAGACTATTGGTATTTGAAGATCGGTCTCCTCTATGTATATATTGTCATTACAAACTTATGTACCATGGAGCACCAGTGAGCTGACTGAGCTGACTAAATTTTGGAACCTTTCCATTATATGATTGTTAGCCATAGACTGACTTCAGTATATGGTAGATTTCTTAAGCACTATTCTGTTTTCAAGGCTTAGTTACAATTTATTGCCGATTAAAATCAGTGGGGGCACATGCACTGTTTGTGTTATCAAGTCTTTTCTCCTCTCTGTAAATGTAAATATGTTAACTCATTTAAAGTTTGTCATTCAAATACAATAATTTGAAGAATTTAACACCGAACTTTATATCTTTAAAAATAACTTAGTATAAATTGAAAATACATATCATACATAGAATGAGAAACGGAAGTACGGAAGCACCAGCAACAGCACCAGCAACTTTAATTCAAGGTTTATAATCATTTAAGTTTCGTGGCATTTTTTTCGGTTTTGTGTCTTATTTATTTTTATTTTTTTTTTTTTTTTTTCTTAATGATAATCAAATCACAAAGAAGCAAAACCAAGCAAAGCTTCTAAGACCTTTTTGCTGACTACTACTTCTTCTTCTAAAGCTTTACCTATCTTCTTTTGAGCTGAGTGAGATTCTCTGTGTGTATCTGTGTGTGAACTTCGTTAGCTTCTTTGTTTGTATTTTATTTGCATTAAAAATTTTGCATAATAAAATCTATAATTATTTATTTTTTATTGTTTTGTTGATTTCATTTGGCAACGTCATTTTAATAAATTTTATAAATGATAAAATAAAAGTGTAAGAAACAAAAAAAAATGGAAAAAAAAAATAATAAATTAATTGTCATTAAATGATGTAGTATGGTATGGTATATTCAAAATTCATTTATTTTTCATTTTATACGCTAATTAATTTTTATTGAATCGAAAAGAAAAATAAACTATACACACAATGAATGAGTTAACTTGAGAATCATGAAATTAGTTTTTTATATTTTTGAATGTGCAGGAAGTCTTTAAACTTTAAACTGCAATAAGTTGCAAAACTTGATGTGAACTCAAACTATGATCTGATCTGCATAACATTGAAAACCTGTTGCAAGTTTCAGGAAATTGTGTGCACAAATTTCTAGTGTTTATCTTCTAAGATCAAATAAGAATAGATTATTGTATATTAGAGAAGGGTGTCACCTACATATGTATGTATATATAAAGTGAGAATCCCATTTTGTTCTTAAGTTGAAGTCACCTAAAGAAATTCATACAATTTCCAAACATCCAGATGAAGAGTCTCGCTTCCATTTAAGATACATTTTTCATGTATTAGAGTTCCACATTTCCGTTATCAACAGAGGTCAGATATCATCACTGTTTTTACATTTAGAACCTTATCTAGTTTATTCAACTGATAACTGAGTCTACAGTTAACACTTAAAATGCCAGTGATTCTTTGACTGCTCAGTTTTCTTGACAGTGTTACCAATTTCTCAACTCTTTTAGGTTGAAAATTTCTCAGAAAAGATTTTTGCATATCTCAATCCTAGAGTAGTCCTTCAAGATTTCTATTAGGGTCTTAGTGCATGTCTTTTCTCTTCTCATTAGTAAAAAAAATAGCCATTTATGCGTTTAAATTGTCTCAATTCCTGATTAGATCATGAGATCTTCAATATTTATTTATTTTTTGGGTCCTTCCAATGAGAACGCTCAATAGTAAAAAAATATCCAGAAATGCGTTAGATTGCCTCAATTCCTGATTAGATCATATAATCTTCAAGATTTACTTTTAAGACCCTAAGTCTTAGTGCCTTTCTTTCCTATTCTGAGTAGTAGAAAAAATATCCAGAAATGTGTTGGAATGTCTCAATTCCTGATTAGATCTTGCTTGTTTTCTTGGGTCTGAGAGTCTTTCTTTCCAATTATCAATAGTATAAAAATTATCCATAAATGCGTTACATTGTCTCAACTCCTGATTAGATTATAAGATCTTCAAGATTTCTTTTTTTTTTTTTTTTTTTTGGGTTCTGAGTGCCTTTCTTTTCTCTTCTTAATATTAGAAAAATTACCCTATTCTTCTAATTCTACTTTACTTTTGTTTTCATTCTTCATGATCAGAAGCTTTATTTTTATTATAAAGCCATGCACCCACCACCTTCTTCGTTTTTGTGTGCTTTGAATAAAGCTTTCTCGATCAATTCTAGGCTGTGTGTTTTATTGTTATTTATTCAGACCCACTGCTGCTTGGTTGTTGCTGAAGAACGTGTTATCCGAAAACCGCACATAATATTAACATTGACCTTGTGGTGTCTTCTTCGTAAGCTATAGTTTTTATTTTTATTGTTGCTTTTTTCATTTTCATTCAATTCATCGATGATAATGATGATGATGATAATCGTCGTTTGTTGCTTATTAATCAAAGCAAATCAAATTCGATTTTGTATTTTGTTTTCGATTTGTATTTCGCTCAACGTTTAGTGTTTGGCGTAGTCATCGTGTGATGTCCAATGTTGTTGTTGTTACTGGTTTTGTTGTTATGCGATAAATTTATTATCATTTATGCACCGTTAGCTAGAAATATTTCTATATAATTTTTTTTTTTTTTTGGCATAAGTGCAAAAAATTATATTTACGAGAGTCGATCAATACTATTTGTTCTTCAGATAGATAGGAGTAGCTGAGGAAAGATGGGTGATACATTTGTAAATTGACACCATAAAGGGGACTTTACATGGTCAAAAAGCAGTATCATTCATTTTTGTACGTATGCTTGAAGATGAGAACTACAAAGCAGTTCAAAAATCTCATGCCGAAAGAAAAATCAAACCGATTCTGACAATCCTTCAAGTATTTTATATGAGAAGCATACATAAATATTTCATCAACGGTATGAAAAAGATTTATACTGTTTCTTGACCATGTAAAGTGCACTTAATTATGACATATAAAGCTGGATACGGATCATTAGTAGGATCGCATGACAATTTCGAAACATTGTTTGGTTTGGTTTCATTGTAATCTAGATGAAATTTCTGAATCATGGACCCGATAATAAAGAATAGACAAAACAAAGATTCTGGGAACTAGATCCGAAGAACCAAGGCAAGACCACGTCTCGCTACCAAGGGGTAAATTAAGGTTGGTCAATATAGACCAGACATTATTTTAATAAATATGTCTTAATATAATTCATTCTCATCACTAGGAATATATTGCTAAGTATACAATTTATAGTAGCTGCTGTTTAAGCCCATATAGATAGACCCTCATGAAAAGAAATAGCCTTTTATGACAATAAATTGGATGGCATTTATATTTTTTTCTTTTTTTTTGTTTTAGATATCTGTGTCATACTTGTGACCACAGCAAGTAGTGTGTAGGACCGCTGTGGTCACATGTATATGTATGTGACGCATGGTAACCTACGTGTTAGATCTGCCGAAAAGGTTATGGCCACAATTTTTTGGCATATAGCTTTACTTTTTTGAAATAAAGGATCGATGACTATTTTTAGACCATTTTGACAATATTTTAAAGGAAAATCATCCCAATTAAGCGAAGAAGAAACTGCTCTTCCATCAATTGGTTCAAACAAGATCATGACCAATGGTCGCTAACCAATAGCATATTCGTCATATTTAGAATCCCTTTGACTATTTCCTAATTCAAAACCTCATTAAATACTTTGGAGAAATGAGGATGTATCATCTGAAAGAAAGGTATCAAAACACTAGAGAAAAATCGAAGCTAAGTGTCTTGGCCTTAAAAAAATTATATAAATAAAATTATGTTAACACAAGTTTAGTTTAATTCCGGTTACTTGTTGATCGACCCTCGTATTTTATTTTTATATTTATGCATTTTTATGTTTTTGCATTTTTTGCAAACCAGTTGGTTTGGTGTTCTTTATCACCTTTTTTTTATAATAAATTATTATAATTAACAAATTAATTATTGTATAATAAAATTGATTTAATGTTGTCTATTTTTTTTTTTTTTTTATTATTCCAGACGCAAACAATTGGAGAATCTTTTACGTTTATATGAGGAACATGAAAATGAAATCATAAGTGCATTGGATGCCGATTTACGTCGGCCGAAACAAGAAAGTTTAATTGTCGAAACTGAATTCATGAAAAATGATATTAAGCATATTTTATATCAATTGGATGATTGGGTTAAGCCCGAAAAGGTTAAATTATTATTATCTTTATCTTTATATAATATAACAGGAAATAAAATATTGAAATTTATTTTTTTATAGCCGGAAAAGTCAATTGTGAATTTAATGGATGATGTTCAGATATTTAATGATCCCTATGGTGTTGTTTTGGTTATTGGAGCTTGGAATTATCCCTTGCAATTACTATTAGTGCCAGTGGCAGCTGCCATAGCAGCTGGAAATTGTGTAGTCATCAAGCCAAGTGAAATTGCTGCGAATTGTGCAAAATTTATTGCTGACAAATTACCCAAATATTTGGATAATGTAAGTTATTGATGTATAAACTAAGATTTAACCTTCCAATTGGCAATTTAAATTATTTAGGAATGTTATCCTGTTGTTTGTGGAGGACCCACAGAAACTGCTGAACTTTTGAATCAACGTTTCGATTACATTTTCTATACGGGATCAACACGTGTTGGTAAACTTATACATGCTGCCGCTAACAAACATTTGACTCCAGTTACCTTGGAATTGGGTGGCAAAAGGTATAATCAATTGAACTTTTCCAATAATCATCCAGTCATTCTTTTTTTCTATATTCCTTAGTCCCTGCTATATTGACAAATCTGTTGAATTGCGTACAGCAGTAAAACGCATACTTTGGGGTAAACTCATCAATTGTGGTCAAACATGTATTGCTCCCGATTATGTTTTATGCTCAAAAGAGATTCAAGATAAGTTTATAATAGAAGCAAAAGATGTACTCAATGAATGGTATGGTGACAATATACAAAACAGTCCAGATCTTAGTCGTATCATCAATCAAAACAATTTCCAGTAATTATTACAACAATTTATGAAAATCTTTTAAAAGAAGAAATTAATCAACTGAAACTGAATTATATAATAATATAGGCGTCTTGTTGGTCTCATGAAATGTGGACGTGTTGCTTTGGGTGGAAAATATGATGCTACAGAACGGTTTATTGAACCCACGATTATTGTCGATGTCAAACTTGATGATGCCATTATGGAAGAAGAAATCTTTGGACCCATTTTACCAATTTACACGGTAGAAAACGCCTACGATGCAATCAAGTTTATCAATGCCAGGTATGTTTTCAGTGTGCCTAATGCAATCGGCTATCACACCCATACAATTGTGTTGTGATTCATCTCATTGGTTGCACAACGAGCAACCAGTTTATGATTATCATTTTTTTCTATAATGTGTTTTGCTTTTGTTCAAGAATTAATTTATTTGATTTGATTTCATTTCATTTGATTATGTCTTGAATTTTTTTTTTTAGTTAAACACAAAATTGTTTTGATTTTTATTTTATAAAAAAAACAAAAAATATTTTCGTTTTTATCATTTCTATCTATTCGCATATCCGCATTTGTCTGTCCAAAATCTCGTATACAAACAAACAAAAAAAATTAAAAACACATGCACACAACTCAACAATCAAAAAAAAAAAAAATCATCCAAAATATATAGAGAAACTCCACTTGTCTCGTATATATTCACATCGGAAACAGAAGTCCAAAATCTGTTCATAAATGGCACACAATCGGGGGGCTTGTGCCTGAATGATACAATAATGCATTATGCTGGTAAGATTTGTAGTCCTTTCGGTCTTAAAGTAAACTTTGTAATGCTATGCCAAGTTGAAGGCAAATGACAATCTTTTGTCTTGCTTATATCTCCTAAATCCTAAAAATATTATATACTTGAGCCTGCTAATCTTCTAATCTCTCAATCTGTCTCTGTCTCTCTCTCTGTCAATCTATCTGGTATATGGTGATCCGAACCTGAACTTTGATCTCAATATTCGTTCTAAAACAGCCATTTGCATTGTCATAATGTAATGTGCTTTTGTTCTTTTGTAAATATGTTTATTTTCCTATTATTTTTAGTATATTTTTTTTACATAAATTTTTGTTTATATTTGTTAAAAAAATAAAAAAAAAATATTGTATTCTATTTAAGTTTGGTGATGGTTTTTTTCCTTTTGTTTATTTAAAAAAAATATATATGCATTTTTTTCTGTTTTTCTGTTTATGCAAATGAGCAGAATTTGCGCTTCTAGATACTATCAATTTGCTTTATTTGCAGCAGATACACATTTGTTTTTTTGTATGATAATAATAATACTGATGACGATGTATCTATGACCTTTTATTTCGATATTTAATTTAGCAAGTTTGACAAGTTTTCAAGTTTTGATTGACGACAATTTGATCACTTGCAGTCACTACTTGTGTGTGTGTCACATAGAACTTCATTAATACATTTATTTTCATTAACATTTCATTCTATTTTTGTCCACATTTATATTTGCATTCATTTATTTGTGAATTTTTCGAATATTGAATATTGTACATTTCCGTGTCTCATCTTTCATTCTATTTGATCTATAACAATCATTTTAATTTGTTTTTATTTTACAATCTAGAGAGAAGCCTTTAGTGGTCTATGTATTTTCGAACTCAAAGAAATTAGTGAGAGAATTCAAGAACAATACCACAAGTGGCGGATTTTCCAGTAATGAAACTATAATGCATTGTGGAGGTACTTTAGAAATTATAATTTCATACTACGCAACTACTTCGTTGTAGTTGATTTACTTTTCACACACAAATAGATACAAAATTGGAAATTCGTTTGTCTTATTATTGACTATACTTATGTCGGAGTTATAAGTTATTACATTCGATTATGAAACAAGTTTCTTATACAATACAACCTACATACAAAGCACAGCATAGGGAACTGCATTTTAATACTTAAAGATTGAAAATATGACTGCATAGGCTGAAATTTATATACATACACTTATGTATTGTATATTGAATGGGATATACTGCCACACCCGCCACCCATATTTTCCAGATCACCTGACACCTTCTGATTATTACTATTTGTTCCGGTCTCTGAAAAACTTGTTAGATGGTAAAACCTTTACTTCAAAAGAAGAAGTCAAATGACATATGTATTTTTTATACTAACCACTTTGTTGTAACTCGCCACTAAATGGCGCTGCAGAGTTCACCTTCTACACCGTTGAACTGATAATAATATGTATATATTTCGAATAGAAGAAGAGATTTGAACATCCACTAACATTATGACTATAAGAAAATAACGAAATTACTTTCCGAATAACACAGTATAAGTAATCCGATCTATTTAAATGGTCAAAGGCCTAGGTGATTCGGTAAATGTTTTGTATTGCTCTAAGAATGATCTAATCTCTCTTCACAATATCTTAAAACAATATCTCAATAATATTGGTTTTGTCTACTTACTGAGGCGAAAATGTATTGGATCAACCCATCGCTTGATTCTAGGGATGTTCATTTAAAACTATGATATTCCGATAGGATATATCGAAAATCTATCGAATTTGTATTTGATTACATTGACAACCCATTTTGTAGGCTTATAGTATATTGTTCTTGATTGATTCAAGCATGACTGACAATAGATCGGCCCTATTATAAGATTTGTATTCAAAGAGTAAAACTGCATACGACGCTAAGCTTTCTACGTGTTTTGTTGCGTCAGTTTCTTGATTACCAAAATTTTGAAAAGTAATCAATAGTCACAATGCCACGAAGGATTGATTTTGGAGTTATCTTGTAATTTCGTCTTTGCTTCTTGGGTCTTAAAAATTTCGATAATGTTCGGTACGATGTTTAAAAAAAAAGAAAATATATCGATCGATATCAATTATATAGGATTGATATGATAAATCGAGGGTTAAATAAAGATATTTTTATATATCGGTACATATCGATCATCCCTACTTAATCCCTTTGTTTGTTAAAGGCCTTTTAGACGGTCAGTTCAATCTCAGTCTCAGTCCATGTTATCGCTACAGAAATCGTCAATAAGTCCATTTTCCATGGACTGAGACTGAACTGACCGTCTAAAAGGGTCTTTATCGATAAAAAGTGTACTAACTTTCATTGCATAGCATTTACCTTAAATGTCTTTGCTTGCGAACAAGAAATCACTTTTTGGTCCACCGTCACAGCGATGACATATCCCCTATCTTATCATTCTACAGATATTTCTTCACTTTATAATTTTAACTTTCAAATTGTTCAAATGCCAAATCACTTAAGTGTTAATACCGGCTATTTTCCTTATGAAATTATACATGTTCCTTCAAGCCTCCATGAAGGCTTCATAACAATACAGTCTATTTATTTAAGGAATTAAAAGAACGCATTGGAAATATATTTACATACTCTTTATAAGATCTATATATATCTGAATGTGTGAAAAGTATAAAACATAATTGTCAGGTATGTCCGACTATTATATACCCTGTTTCTTAGATATTCAAATTTATTACTGAAAATTCGGAGAAATCGAAATGTTATTTTTTTTCCTACGACTATAAATCAGTTTTTCTAATAATACTACTTAAAATTTATTACTTAAATTCGTATAAATTTGATTGTAAATCTCTCTAGTAATTGTTCTTCTTAAGATCTATGGTTACAGGGTATAAAGAAATTAACTTTATTTAACATGTCTTTAGAATAGTACATTAGTTTCTTCAGTACTTGTGAGATGTTTAGATGTTTTTCTTATGAGTTTTAGGGAACTTTAACTCAATTTCAACAAGAAATCACTACTAAATTGTAAATACACATACCATACACAACATGAACATACATTAACTCCACGAGAGACGATCAATAAGAACACCCATGTTTAAAGACAAGTGGCATTGCATTGCTGATCAAAAATTGACAATACGGTCATGTACTGCTGCTGCCACTGTCCGATATACCAATTCAGAGATTGATAAAAAAATGTCAATCCTTAAACTGGAGATGGCTTGTTGATCGACACTCGTATACTTTAAAGAATAATATCAAAAAATTTAATGAGCTTTTTTCTAATGGATGGAGAAAACTAGCAGCAATGGTTTTTTACTTAAATAATCTCCTATGACAATACTACTAAGGAGGTACAACATTGTATAGTCTTAAATTAACAAATTATTGCTACAAAACTTTCCTTAATTAGATCAAATATACAGTGGATTCTTGAATAACGAGCATAAATTTGAATCTTCTTGATCGTTTCTTTTAGCCAAGAATAAGATCATATGGAATAAAGAAACCAAAAGAATCAATGTTTCTTCTCGTTAATCATGGGTCCACTTGCATTATAGTACAATAATATTTAAAGCTGATTGCTTGGTTTTGGTACTTTTGGTAAAAAAAATTTAAAGAAGAACCCCCAGTAATTAAAAGCCCCTGTATGCTAACTATTATACTACTATTTTGTAGTGCTGCTTGCCTTCCAATGAGTCCATAATTTATTTATGTACTTTTTTATTAATAATTGATTATAAACAACATTTCTATAGTCGACACATTACCTTTTGGTGGCGTTGGGTCCAGTGGTATGGGTAAATATCATGGTAAATATGGATATGAAACATTTACACATAAAAAGTCTTGTCTGGGCAAGGATTTGTCAGCGTTTGGTGAGAAATTGGCATCGTAAGTACCTACAACAAATCTTACTATGAGTGATCTATATAATTATACTTTTATATATTATATATTATTTCAGAGCCCGCTATCCACCATATTCAGAGTGTAAGGCCTCCTTGTTGGCGTTCCTGTTGCGTAAACGTCGCCCATTGCCAAATTTACACATTACGCATTTATTGGCTGTTGGCTTGGGTGTGGGCCTGACTTTCTTAGTCAATTACTACATGCAGGTAAGAAAGGTACTTTATATTACTATTATACCATAAGCTACAGGCACTTTTATTAATTAATGAATGAATGTCTTTGGGTTTCTTACATGAACACACCATACACTACCTATATTATTATTGTACTTCCTCATCTCTTCTTCTGGTATCTGATATACATCGACTTGCATACGCATACGCTTACATATACCACACACAATACATACACACTACATACGTATATATATACAATGCATATTTATTTATGTATTTAAAGGGTAAACTGTTGTCGCGCTCATAGGAGACATCGAGACATTATCGCCTGAGGAAAATGGGAGATTACGCATCAAACACATTTCAATGTATTTGTATTATGTTTTAGTATTAGTTTTGAATCATAAATGATTTTGATTTTGGGTCTGTACTACTATGATATGATATGATGATACTAACAAAAACATTAGACTATACTATAATAATCTTATACTAATATAATATTTAAATGAACAATCGATCTGCTTGAGCCATTGGGAACACAATTCAACACACATTTTTGTTTTTATTTTCACACATTAAATTGAATTAAATTTTATTACATAAAATATATATTTTTGTTCTTTCAGAGTGATAAAAACTAACTGATTTAGAAGATAAAATTCAATATGCTAAAATATTATTATTTATCGGTGAAATGTGCAAATGAAATTTACTTTAAAAATGCTCTTATTCTGTTATCTGAATTCGATATCGATTGTTGTTATTTAGTAGTAATACATAATAAATAATTTAAAAACACAAAATGTATGAAAAATTTGTAAGAAAAAATAAATACAATACAAAATCATGTAAAATACTATATATTCATTAAACAAATTTTTAATAAACGATTTATATACTTATTATTTTAAAAATTTGAATTGTATTTTACTATGAAATTGGTCGCAAAACTCAAGCGTTCCATGACCTCTAACTGATATGAGGATCAGGTACAATTCTTCTTACCAGTAAATATTATGACTTGGCCATATTTATTTGGCTATGGTACTCGCAATGTCCATTGTGTTCAGAAATGTTTTATAGCCTTCTTATAGCAGTCTTTTAAAGGGTGTTTTTTTTTAGAGGTACACAACTTTAAATTAAAATAAAATAAGGAAAAATTAGATAGATAATTTTATGACATTAATGTTTAAATATGATTTCCACCATGTGGCCGCCACGGCTGGCGCGTAGAAGGCACCATCTGGAAGTCCAATTTTCACACACTTTTCGCAGCATTTTCGACCGTATTTCGCCAATAACTCTTCGAATGTTGATTTCCAGGTGTTCAATTGTCTCTGGTTTATCTGGCACAGGCAAGTGACTTTACATAACCCCAAAGAAAATATTCCAATGGGGTTAAATCACACGATCTTGGTGGCCAACTAATAGGACTATTACGTGAAAATATATGTTCATTAAAAGTTTCTCTGAGCAATTAAATTGTAGCGTGCGCTGTGTGGCATGTGGCTCTGTCTTGTCAGCAAGATTAATGCCTTTCTAATCATATCTCTGTATCGTTCACCGTTGACAGTAACATTCCGGCTATCATCGTTTTTGAAGACATATGGACTAATGACTCCGCCGGCGCCACTGATACTCTCACTTCTACAACATTACAACTTACTGTTCCAATATCGCAGAGTTTGTCACGTTTGACTCATCTTAACATTTCGTATATCATTACAACCCATGGTGCATCATCATAGTGTATGACTATGTTGACACATTCTAATGGTTCAGTGCTACCAACTTGATTTATTCGCAATTGATATTCTTCTTCGCTGGAGAAAATAATTTAAATATTATTATTTCTTAAAAAGTACTTACTGGGTATACTCAAATACGAGTATATTGAGTACCTGCGAAATCAAGATGTTAGCGCTTGACAGAAACGAATGGAGGAAACTTGTTGTGGCACTTTGCTCCTCCGTGGAACCATATATATATATATATATAATGTGTTTATCCATACAAGCCGCCATCACCCATGGATAGACCTGTGTGCATAACTGACCAGAGTCCCATTGAAAAGCTATGAAGTATCACGACTACACATTTTTACCCGGGAAACACCAAATATCATTCTATTTCAGGTCTTAAGGGTGCCATTTTAAGTGGAGTGGAACAGGTTTTAGCCAAATATCGTAAATAATAAACCCTAAAAGGTATAGTTTCATTACGGTTACAACCATGTGGACATAGAGTATTTCAACAAAAACTAGCGGTATTTATCTGAATTTATAACATGGATATTTTTTACGCAGGATACTTTGTTTTAAAATGTATTGCTCTGCTGTGTTCTTGGACGTCATGCAAGCCTTCGACAGGGTATGGATAGAGGGACTACTGCACAAACTGATAAGGCTTCTTTCAGGTAAGCAATATCTCCTGCTCAAGAGCTATTTGACGGATAGAGCTTTCCTCGTAAGAGTTCGTGATGCAGACTCTGGCATAAGGCGCATTAAGGCTGGTGTACCGATGGGCAGTGTTCTTGCTCCAATTCCTTACACTTTATACACGGCGGACATGCCTTATGCAGATGACACCATCATACTTGCGAACTCCACTTCCCCCATTGAAGCAGCGGAAATTACCCAAAGTTATTTACATTAGTATAAATCCCCTCAAATCCGCTAACTGCACGTACACATTGAGGCGTGGCGCTTGTCCAGTTATTTCGTATGACTCTAGAATCATTCCTCAGGTGGATCATATTCGATACATAGGTCTGATCCTGGATAAGCACCTTACTTGGCGCACTCATGTGAAAAGAGCCACTGCGTGTTGTTGTGAAAAAATTAAGGAATTAGACTGGCTTCTGCGAGCGAAAAGTAAACTGTCACAAAACAACAATTTGATGATTTATAAACAAGTTGTGGCCCCAATCCTCTGGCAAGATGTCTTACACGCAACACAGTCCACCGTCGTTTGAAAAGGCTTCACCCCAACGATCTTCTTAATATGAGATCGTTATATTTTTTAGATGTCATGTTTATCTTTTATTTAACTCACGTAAATGTCTTAATTATGATGAAACAAATGTATGAAAACCCATCCGGTTGTTTGACATTAAATTACATAATATCAAAAAAAAAAGGATACTTTGTTCTTGCATTCTGTGTTTTTATTTTTCTCTAATTGTAAACAATATAAATTTGACAAGACAAAAAAGATACTTAATTTTTTTTATTGTGCCGTATAATTTTGATATGGAAGAAAGAAAATTTTAACAATAAATCGTTAATTGATTTTTCGATGAGCGATAACTTTTTCAAATTAATCAACAGGTAAAATGGTACTTAAAAAAGAATTGTCCTTTTTTAATGTTGGGCTATTTTTTATTACATTATTATTTGAACACCATGGTCACTCTATAGCAAAAACAGATGTTCATTTTGTAAACTCATCTTCGTTGTCGTCGGCTGAAGCGTTGTTTTAAGAATTTAGAGAGAAAAAAGAAAAAAGTGAAAAATATAAAAAATGTCAGACCAAAACGAGCTAATTGCACAATTTGTACAAGTTAGCGGAACCGACGAAGATGTTGCTCGTTTCTATTTGAGTAGCAGCAACTGGAGTTTGGAGGTAAGCAAAATGATAATAAAAAAATGCTCCCTTTGTCTGTTAACATCATCATTAGTAAATTTTGTGTTGTCTTGTGTCTTTTTCAAAGGATGCGTTGAACACTTTTCTGGGTTATCCAACTGATGATGCTCGTGGCAGTGGTGCCGATAGTCAGGTACCAACCTCCAGCACTGGTACTGCAAGTACTTCTAGTGGAACCACTCAACGTTCCGAAGGTGCTAAATTTACATCAACAACTAAACCAAAGTTTGCAACACTTGGTGATATGTCAAAGCAATCATCAACAGATGATGAAGATCAGGAAGCATTCTATGCTGGTGGTTCAGATCGTTCGGGACAACAAGTGCTGGGCCCACCGAAACGTAAGAACTTTAAAGATCAATTAACTGACATGTTCCGTATGGCACAAGAATCGAATGTTGCCGAGCAAGGACCAAGCACAAGTCGTGGTGGTGGTGGTGGTAGCGGAGGGGAAGTTTGGGGTCAAGGTGTCCGCCTGGGCATGACCGATACTGATCACACAGTAGTGGGTGCTCCACGTAAATCAGGAAGCCAAGACAAGAAGCCGGCTGTCGTACTTAAGCTATGGAGCCAAGGATTCTCCATTGATGATGGAGAGTTACGTCAATATGATGACAAGGAAAACAAAGAGTTTTTGTCAACTGTTATGCGGGGGTGAGTTGATTTGGATGGTTGATATGGTGCAAAGTCTTAATTTCTCATTCATTTCAATATTCAGTGAAATACCACAAGAACTTTTGGATATGGGACGCATGGTTAATGTTGATGTAGAAGACCACCGACATGAGGATTACAAGAATAAGCCAGCGCAGCCTACTTTTAGAGGCTCTGGTCAAGCCCTTGGCAGGTATGATTCGTCTTTATTAACAATTTTTTTGTCATAGTTATACATTTCTTAATATCTTTCTGTTTACAGTCCTATGCCAAATGTAGCTGCAGGTGCTGCTAATGTGGCAACTCCAGCAACCTCAGCAGCAGCTGCTCCTGCTACTAATGACTCAACTGATGTTAATGCCACAAATGAAGCTGCAGCACGTGAAATCTTGAATTTAAATACATCGACACCAGCTACAACATTGCAAATCCGCTTGGCCGATGGATCTCGCTTGACAGCACAATTCAATTTATCACACACAGTGTCCGATATTCGTCGTTACATACAGAAGTAAATCCAATCTACTTTAATATATAAACAGAAGGAATTTTTTTAATTTCAATATTTTATTCTTCACAGTGCTCGGCCACAGTACCTAAACACCAACTTTACTTTGGTGTCATCTTTTCCTACTCGTGAACTTAGTGATGATAATTCCACAATCGAAATGGCTGGACTCAAGAATGCTGCTCTCATGCAGCGTATTAAATAGATCCATGGTCACACATTGGCATCAGTCAAAGCAGTAAACAAAGAAAAAAAATTCGATTCCACAAAAAAATTTATTTAGATTTATCATCTATAAATTTAAGAACCTAGCCATCTAAGCCATCCATCGATGATGCAGAGGATTTTTGTCTAATTTAATTTCATACAATAACATATATATAAACACATACACAATTAAATGTATACATATACTATCCAACTACTTATATACTACATACTTATACTTTATGTATGTCGTCTATGTATGGAAAAATAATTTTTAATAAAATCACATCTACTATTTTCCATTGGATATAAGGAAGAATATTTGATTTAGTTATTAAATTATGTACAATCTACTAAGAACTAACAAATTTTGCAATACATGCTTATGTGTCTCAGGATTGGTGAGGCTTCAGTTCAACCAATACAATCATTATTTACTTACTATACATCTAAATTTTAAAATCTATGTGGAAAGTCCAATATGTTCATGAAATTATTTCAAGCATCTGACATGCATACTGTTGTTTTACAAACTTATTGATAGGATTAATTAATGTGTCTTATCATTCAACAATCAACTTATTTCATTCCTGACTAATGGCAACTGCAGGACTTTATGAATACTACATTGTATCAGTTGCTATACAACTTAGAGTCACAGGCTTACTGAACTTTTTAGTTTCTCAATATTGTTACATGACTTTCCACATATCCATTGGACCGAAACATCCGTCAATGGTATCATTTATGAGAGTTACGCTTCCGTATCCGCGTATGAATCATATGTCGTTCAGTATGAGGCACCAAAACTATCATTAGCGGACCTCATGAATCGGATGTTGTTGCGGCTCTAGTTTTTTGTTGTTTTGCTGTCGTCTTTTGTGCCTTTTTTCTTATAGAACCGTTTTGTACGTGTACGTGTTTCAGATAGTTTCGGCGGAGGTCCGATGCTTGGCACACTGGGTAGCTGCATTGCACACATTTATACCAACTTTAGAATTGCCTTGTACAGCTGAACTGTGATTGCTAAGTTGAGATTGTGGCCCATGGAGCCAGTCTGTCTTTCTAGATTTTATTATGACTTTCATCTGTTTTATCTTAAAGAGAGTCAATTCAGTAAGCCTCCGAATCATTTGCATCACGAGTTATTTCATTGTATCGCTTTATGTTGTTGAACTATGTTCCATGTTCCTGGTGGATAGTTTTCAACGCTTAAGATGAAAGTTGTTTGAAGAGACTTTTGAGTGTTGACGAAAATTCACAAAATATTATAGGACGATCGTCGACTGAAAATACGCTTGCTTTTCAAAAAATAATATACAACGCATTTTGACTGAAATTTTGGACATGAGAGCGATGTGCGTAAGATGTACTCAAATTAGAATAAAACCAGCGACGTGCGGATGTTTGAAAGGAGTGTTTGGCAAAGTTTCAGAGAAATAAAACCGTGACCAAACGTCCCGCGTCCCGTTTTGAACGGGACCATCCCTTTTTTAAGGTTCTCCGTCCCGGTGACCTCGAATAAAGCTTCGTGACGTAAAATTGTCCCGTTTTACCAATTATCTAGTTCACAAGTTGAAAAACATGTTAATTCTTACTACATTGTACATGCGATAGCTCTTTGGATTTGTAATAACGTCTAGAAAAATGTAATTTTTGTTGTGGTAACTAAGTGAAGTTTTTTGTTTTGTTTTGTTTAGAAACAAATTACCCACATAATAGGCAAATAAATACTCCTTCGGGTGTCAGATGTGAAAAGTGTCACACAGAATTTAGTGTTTTCCATTAGGTGCTAGACATAGAAATGCAAATAGTGCCGCCGCTTCACGTTCTTCAATGTTAATAGTTTTAAAGAAATTGGCCATCCCAACTTCAAATGTTTTGGATATCGCCGCGGTGGAAGGCGGAAGAGTCTATCACACGATACAAGAAATCCACAGTTTTCGCTCCAATGATTTTGCGTCGGTTTAAACTACGGTACGAAGAAGTTGACGGGATGCGTACAGTTTCTCCAATGGTACTCTACCATCAACCCAACTTGCTGCAAACCAACTTAACCAGAAGGGCATGCGGAGTTTTTATACGTCTGCATATCGGTCACACTCAATTTTCGCACCTCCTCCAAGGATCAATGCACCCTCCATGCCCTCTTTGCGGGACCGATCTCACCGCAAATCATGTTCTTGACTTTTGCCAACATTTGGAGAGCTGAAGGGTCTTCTTTTTTGGTTCCCAAGCCCCAACCCAACTTCTAAATACTCCCTCACCCAATCTCTTCGCAATACAATCATCTCTGGAAAAAACATTAATAGGTATTGGGTGCGGAGCCCATATAATTCACAACGCCATAAGTTCTACTGCAGATGGCCAACCCGTAGATTACGAACGCATTATTTTAAAGATGTCCCGTTTTGAGTAAAAAAAAAAGGTCACATTATTCATTACCATGGATAAAACATGACTCCATCACATCACACCTGATACGAAGGAATAGTTAAAACAATGGACTGGATGCAGGATGCAATGACGATTTCATCTGCCGACTAGATCATGGAATGATTATCTTCAGAAAGAATTCAAGAAACAACAGATGCATTTGGTGAAAATGACAATTTTGATTCATCAAAACAATGTTTCCTCATGCAACCTATTCGACGGACTTAGCACTGTCGATTTAGTTTCTATTTCCAAACTTGAGGTAATGACTGTTTTATTAGCCAACAATGAAGAGATGGAGTCTGCAGTTGATTGATTGACGTTTTTCACTATAGATAGGGTATTGAAGCTATTCAAAATGCTTTGGTGTGTGTGTCAAGCTAATGATTGATTTCTTTGTAGATCGAGTACTTCTGTTCATACACAGAAAATTATTTATAAAATTTAAAAGATTCTAGCTAAGCCATCCATGTCCATGGATGGAGAGTATATTTTCGTACAATTATATAAAGACATATTACATCATTAGATCATACATCATACATACTATTTATATATATGGAAATATATATACATACGTCTATATATGGAAAATAATTTTTATTAAAATCAAATTTCTATCTAAATTATCCATTGGATATAAGGAAGTTTATGAAAATTTCTTTACTCTAAGATATGTCATGACATATTTATATATATTACTTATTATATGACTACATGATACTTGGCAATTCATATAGATGAACTTCATTGCGTGCAGCTGCTATGCGTTTCATAAAGTTCTCTCGTACTGACTTCCGCCAATCATGCAAACCATCTGGACCCACTTTTCTGCAGTCAATAAATCGATGTATGAATGCATCAGACAATGACACTGGATTTGTACTTCTATTTGGCGCAGGTAAATGTCCCGGCGTTCCTTCTAAACCATATAGATATACATGATGATCTGCAATTTGTTCTGGATCATATAAGCTCTTATCCATGAGTAACCTATGGACATCATTCAGGCAAACAGAATAACTAGAGAGCAAGTTACGAGGTTCTTTGTAAGAACGTAGAAGATTTTGTAATGAAATATCACTAGAGTCCTCTGTATTCAAATAGAGAAACTCATTCGGCATGAGGAGTACCGTATGATGTGCCCGATTAAGATTCCTTAGCAAGCAATCGGTTTCAATTAAATGACGTAATCTTGATGCACTTGTATTTTTCGATGTGAATGGAAAGTTGAACGGCAATTGATACAGTTGCAAATTGGTGCCTTGCAGGAGACGAACAGTGAGACTAGGAACTTCATCAAAATCATAGATGATGAAGTGTTGAATGCCTTGTGCTTGATGAAACAAAAAGAATTGTTGTAAATATTGTTCCTTTTCCGAAAAAAGTGAAGTCTTGTTATAATTTACAAAATCCACGCAGACTGTCAGTGGCAGTGACTTGGTAATATTCAAGATAGCCTTTGGCTTCAGATACCTCAGACGTAACTTGTTGGCTATCGCCTGATTTGATGAAGTGCGATCGACAAATGTAACACTCTCCGGCATACCAAAGTCTCGTGTGATTCGACAAAAGAAATTGTAACTGGTAAATGAGCTGCTCATGTCATCGATGACAGATTCATTGGTGCCACGTTGAAAGCGAAATTTACCCTGTATACTTTTCCTTCCACGATCATAGATGAGATTGCATTGAAAGTTAATAATTGCTCCTTGTTTGCCAACAACTATGGCATGTGCCTCTCCACCGGCAACTAGTTCATTGCGACTCCAGAATGCGGCATAAGCATGAAATGATGAACCGACACCAATTGATTGCCAAACCGGTAGGGGACTGGCCAAGTCCGATGGCATCCCAATGTTTGTTCCATTGTTTAGTTTATGCATGGCAACGACATCTTGTCGTCCAAAGTAATTGATCACCTGGAGTACATATCGAAGACGTGTGTTTTCGGTTTTATAAGTCAAAAGAAAGCCAACACTACATAGGGATATTATCACCAGGGCCAATTGTTGATATTTACGCATTTTGGACAAAATTTCTGCCAAAAACTATGATGAATGGAATATTTGTTTATTCCGGAATCTACTCTCAAACACAAGTGAATTTGATTACAATATTCTATTTTGTTTATCCCAGTCATTACTAACTAGAGATGAATCAATACTTAAGGGTATCAGTTCGAAAGGCTGATATGCAGCTTACCTCGAATTACATTTTGATATATAAATGATTGTTCGATTTTTTGCTGGGGAGGAAATGTAAACGATGTAAATAACTAATTCAAGGAAAGTCTCTGTCTTCTTCTGGAGACATAACCTTAAGCTTTCAACCCCCACATTCACACATGGACTAAGCAGACTAATGGATTGAAGCAGGACATTTTCGTTAAAGATTAAGCCTTTGTCACGACTTTCTTCTCGCATATCTTTGCAATTGATGCTCATATTTTCCACTCACGCAAATAACAGAGTTCTCAAAGCCTTAGCAGGAAGTTTCATTTTGAATGTTGAACTCGTTTCCTCAGTGACACTTAATGAAGACGCCTGCAATCTAGTCAAAATAATGCCCTTCCAAACGCCTTTCTATTATTTTTCATCTCCACCAGGGAGCTAATAAACTTAGATTAGGGAAAGGGCGGTAGTCAATACACTACATCACTGCGTCCGCAAGTGGGCCTATTGTGACAAACCCCGTTTTCACAGTTCCTCCGAGATTCTAGTATTCATTGGGAGTTCCAAGATACTCTTTGGAGACAGATCTGCAATTTCAACTGGTTCCAAGTACTGATTTCCAAGGTGACGGAGTCTGGTCCAGATTGGGCCCTCGCAGTAACATATCACGTGCTCTGCTGACTCCTCTTCTTCATTACATAGTCTGTGACTGATTCGCATTTTAAATGTACTTAGTTGTTTCATTAGTCTGCAATGTCCTGTCAAGAAACCTGAGACTATCCAAATACCTGTCCCAATAATTCCTTAGCAACTCTAGCATTCCTCGTATCTACCCAATGGCGATGCGATTTGTCATCCAGCCATTGTTGGAGTTTGGATCTGGTTCAATGAGAACTTTAGCAGATCATTTTCTGACAAACTCATCTGCCTCTTCATTCGCAATATATCCACTGTGTCCAGGCACCCAGATTAGGTTAACAGCTTATGAACTAGTTTCTTATTAGTGTCAGCTGATTTCACACTTGAATGCACAACCCAACTACAGCACTCTTATGGGCGCTGTTCACTTTCAGACATATTCGTCGTGACATCAAAAGTTGCCTTTTTAATAGCCGAAACTATTTACAATAGTCTCTGTAAGTCGACTCATGAAGAGTTGCATCGTTGGGTAGTTGTAAGGGGGACGTCGTCCACCTGTTGATGATAGTAAAATGAAACATTCTCGTCGACGTGTTATTCAAACATTGTGAACTGTGGCTTTTCGCATAAAACAGTTGACCTTTTTAACTATCCTAGTAAGTCAACCCAACTGTGGCTGCATCCGATAGAGAAGGCTTCCTTTCTTGGGCTTTCTACACATATAGGTATAGAATTCCCCTTTACATACAGTTCCTTCTCATTATCCTCGTTTTTCTTGAAGGCTTTTAACAAATATCTATGAGTAAATACTAAAAAAACAAAACCATATTGTGATCTCAACTGTTTATTAGATAAAATTTGTACATAAGCATGTATATACGATACTATATATAAGTAAATAGTTTCTATTTCTTTTTTCCTCTACCCAAAGTTGTGGTACTACTAAAAGTATATTGTTGCTTGCGTTTTTGAAATTCCAGTCGTTCATCTTCGAGTGCCTTTTGATTTTCATCCAGTTTGGTTTTCTCTGCAAGAAGTTCCAGTTTGAGTTCTTCAAATTTTGTATACAAGTCCTTTTCATTGTCCTTCAGTTCAGCTTCCTTTTTCTTGACACGTTGAACAAATATCTGACGTACTTCCTCCTCCTTGGCATGCAAAGTAGCCAAATGTTTGGTACGTTTCGCCTCGAAAGTCTCTTGAAATGATACCGGCTTATTATTACTGTCCACATCAGTGAAACCCATTTCAAGCATTCGCGATTGACGATACAATTCAAAGTGAAGCGTGTGTGTGACCTCACGAAGATCCTCCATATTTGTTCGGATAAGCATTTCTCTTAGTTTTACGAAATCACAGTGAGTTTCATTTTCAATTTGTACAGTGCCCCATGGATATTGGCGGGCGCGAACAGATTTGCCACCGATCTTAACAAAATCAGTGCTAGCCACAACAGCGAAGGGTAGTTTTTTATTCATCTCAGTATTTAATGTGGCAACAGTTTCATCATCTACTGGAAACTGATAGGTTTTCACACCATTCTTAACCAATTCATCCATAATTTGCTTCTTGAATCTCTGCAGTTCCAATGAGGTGATTGTGTCTGCTTTTGCAATAATCGGGATGATATTGACTTTATTATCCAATTGTTTCATAGAATAAATATCCAAAGATTTCAATCCATGACCTGTGGGGCAAATAAAGTAAAGACAAGCATGTATGCGACTATCGTGACACTTGGACATGATACGGTTGATTTTGAGTTCTTCCTGAAGGTAAGTCTCGAATTGTGTATCTATATAGTCGACAATAGCTTTTATAGAATCACTTTTATTCACCTGATCACCATAACCAATGGTATCACAAATTGTCAACTTCAATCGTACATTACTTTCTTGCAGTTCGTAGGTATGAGCCTTCAGTTTGACCTTTGTCATTGTATGAGGACTAGGTGTTGAATCAAAATTCGTATTAAATAATGCATTCAATAATGTTGACTTCCCCATGCCGGTATCTCCAATGCACAATATATTAAAATCAAATCCATTCTCTATACTTTTGTTAACAAGTTGATCGGGTAAACTATCGAATCCAACGTGACCATTTAATTTTAAATTACGTATAGTGGCTGCCGGTGTAGTACCTCCATTGGTTTGGATTTGATTTGGTCTTGTAATTGTCATTGTGATGCGCGACTCAACTTCACTCACTCAATACACTCGGAATACTGATTCGGTTGGTTTTTAGTTTCTTTGTTTCTATGTAGCAACAAGCAGCACTTATTCAGGGTGCATTAACTCATCATTTAACTCAATTTATTTTGTTACAGTAGTAACACCCTTACTTGAACCTCTTTGCAATAGAGGTGTTCGAATTTTGTTCTGCTTTAAAGATGATATTACAACATCATTACGAATTGCCAAGAGATTGGGTATATTGTTGGTTCTTCACTCTTTCAATAGCAAAGGAATGACAGATTTGTTCAAAAATTTCTTCGTCGTCATCAAAAGAAAGGCCTGCTTGATCAAATTCTGTATTCCATGTTTCGAATTTGTCTACAGTTTCGAGAGCAATAGTGCTTGAGTTTCTTGGAGAACTTGACTGCGACCATTGTTTTGCAAAAACCATTCATGGCTATCCAATTCAGCACTATCGACCAAGTTTTTTCTTTTTTCAACTATTTTTTAGTTAAAATACAATACATACGATTTCAATTTTTGCGAGTGCTAATTTGTGAGCTTCTACTGTATCTTTTACAACTTTATTAATCTTAGGTTTAAATACAAGACAATACTTTTAGTGGAAAATCCTATGCTAATCTTAATTTAATATAATAGAGAAATTCTCAGAAAATTTGAATATGCATAGGGTCAATCGTCATTCGGTAGATAAATAATCGCAGGTAGCCAGAAGACTGCGTTTATTATAATCGCTATTTAGTTTACATTTTTTCGTAGGTTTCTGTGTATGGACATTTCAGGCAAGAGTGTGTATAGTTGTCCTCTTCCTCGTTGTATGTATCTTCACCGAATTCATGGACATGAGCCTCAAAGGTTTTCTTCGTGAATATACTACTGCGTACATCCATGCGTAATTGTTTCATTTTTTTGTTATATTTTCTAATTTTGCCCACTTCACGTTTCTCATCTCTTAGTTCGTGTTGACGTTCAAGTTCCTCTTCGGTGCCCCATACTTCCATGGCTCTTTTTTCGATTTGCATATGAAGATACAATTTCATTTCGCCCCAACGTACATTGTGTGGATTCTTACGACTGATGTAACGTAAAATGGGTTTACGACTATCAAAATCGCAATCTTTAAGCAAATAATCTGCTTTAGCTTCGGTGCGTGTGATTAGTGAATGTTGTCCATCTGGATCACGACACTTGTCACAAACCGAAAGACCAAAATTTGTGAAAAGATATGAATCGGCATAGGGATCACCGCATTCCGTACATTCTTCATAAGTGATAGGCAGTGGTACACTCTCACCGGGTGGAAGTGGTACAACAGGTTCCTTGGATTGTTGATCAGCCGAAGAAGAGGGTTGACTTAACAAAGGTTGCTCTACTAGAAAGCCACCACCACTGTCAACATATCTGGTGCCTTGAACTTTTATAATAGATGATGTATCACTTGTAGAGGCTTCATTTCCATGTATCCCTGCGCCTTCTCTATGGAGTAGAAACAAAAATAATTAATATATTGCATCAACAGTAAAACATAATTAGGAGAGATTATGTAAAGAAGCAGAGGAAACAGCAGAGCATTTGGTATTCCCACTGTGATAAGTTATTAGTTCGGACCATATAACAGGCCTAATTCTTAATTGTAAAGAAAATCTTTGGAGGAGCTATAGCAAAAGACTCAATCGAGGCCGTAGTTATAAGATTACCAGTCTCCGCCATTCTTCTAAGCTAATCTAATCTAGGAAATTCCCAAATAAAAATAGCCTCTGAAGAAGAATTAATAGGTTCTTAAGAGTTGATACGCTACATTGCTAAGTTTCTTTATTCTTGACAGTAATCCTATCGTTTTTAAAGATGAAGTGTGACAGCGGCTCGGCCAATGGTCATGTATATTATTAAATACCAATTTTCATTTCCATACAACGAATTTTCTTTATGACGGAACAATTTCCCAGTCCCATGTGAATTCCTTATAGGGAAATTTCACTGTATTTGATTTCTTATATACTCACTTGCTATAAGGATGTGCAATAAGTTTAGCTTGGCGTAGATTCAAAGCCTTTGCTCGATTCCTTTCAATGCGACATTTTTGTGCTGTTGTTAGTTCTGCTGCTGCTGCTACTGCCGCCGCCTTTTCATTCGTTTCCTCTGACATGACAATATTTTAATTTAATATTTTTTAAACAAAATTTTAGTAAACAATTCGAATTCAGTTCTATTCTAATATATTCCGATAATTGTTGAAATTAGTGATTGTGCGATACTTAGTTCAGTATTTTAAAGTATCGAAAAATGCGTGCGCTTTTCAATACTAACAATGTCAAAATGCAATAAAAATGCTTTGCAACATTGCAAATTTTATATTAATTCCGGATTTTTGCTAACGCACACAAAGAAAGTAAAAGTTGCATTCATTTTCATTTAAAAAATCATCAAAAACACTTAACATGTAGTCAAATGACAATCTCTTACTACTCTCTCAAGGTTCTTATTAGTCTCTTAAGGTTTTTATTACTCTCTCAAATTCCAAAAATTATTCTTCTCTCTTCCCCACCCCTCCCTGAAAAAAGGAGTTTTTAGATGATTGAAGTGAAAAAGTAACGTGTGTACTTTGACCTTGCAAATTTAATAAAGTCAAAGTCCCGTTAGTTTTAAACAAACGAGTTTGTTTGCAAATTTTATATTTTTCCGATTTGCACATTCTCATTATATTCGGGTTTCAAGAGTTGTGCCGTTCGGAAGTGTTTAGGAAGTAAAGTAATTTAATAATTAAAGATTAAACATAAAACATAAAAGAAAAGGATTGAGAAAAATTATTACGGCATATCTCAAATATTATTCAATACAATTGTAAAGAAAAGAAAGAATCCATACCCATGTGCATATAAAATTAAACAGCCTTCATCGGTATATCGGAGAAATATAAAATATTGCAAAGCAATGCATTTCAAATTACATAAGCTCACGGAAACAATTAAAAAGAGATTGTTTTGAATAAAAAGTTTTTGCAAACGAAATCCGGGAGTCTTTTTCAAGACAAACCACCAACCAACTGAGAGAAAGAGCGAACAAAAATAACATAAACGATACAAAACGAAAAACGAAGAGTCAATGAAATCTTCTTGCGTGTCTCCGAGTCAATCAATTAATTGGTGGATATTTTGAATTGTCAAAAGTATAAAGTGCCTGGCTGGCAGCACCGTATATTAAATTATATTATATTGAAATAAAATAGAGAAAATATTTATTAAAAAATATAACGGATTATAAGGAAGATGTACTGCAGAGCAACAACAATACAAAGGCGTACATGCACTGGTAGCTTCCCAATAACCACAGATCCCCAGATTCATAAAAAGTCTGCACTCAGCAACAGTAACAGCAACAGTAGCATTCTTGCGAAAAAGCAAAATATAAGCAAGAGTAAAGAGTATCTTTGATTTGATTAAATTATCATCACAAGTATCAGCAGCAGCAGCAACATAGTGCAGCATCAGCAGATACATAGATAGATACACATCAACATACATAAATACTACTACTACTACATCACCATATAATATATAAAATAAAATAATACCAAAGATTAAAAAAGTATATACTTACGTGGATGAAAATTTAAAATCAATAAAAGAAAAGCACAGAACAAAAGGAAGAAATCCAATAATTTTGAAGTGATTACAAAGCGAATCACACAATCAAAGGAAAACACAAACATATTTACTATAAAAAAAAAATCAATAAGAAATTGATTCCAAAAAGGCATCATCTCTTTCTCAAATTTTATAATCGTCAAACGAAAAAAACATATCTTAGCCAAAATGACGACAGCAACACAAAATAAAGTGAATAAAATCAATCTTTTTGCACACTTCAAATATGAGCATCTTGTTGCTGGCATTTCTGGTGGTGTTGCCTCAACAATCATGTTGCATCCGTTGGATTTAATCAAAATACGATTTGCTGGTAAGCTACTACTTAGTATATATTTCCTTATAGTTTTCAATGTACATATAGACTATTTGATATTCGAATAACCCATCTATGTATATAACCTATAAAGAAGTTGTTGAGTACATTTTATTCAACAGAACAGGGCAAGTCAATATAAATATGGATATTTTATTGGTAATTAGCTAAGATGATTTGTTATAACAAAAACCAGAAAGAAAGCTATCATTGGCTATGCCAAAAATGTAATACTCTTCACGCTCCTCCGGGTTGCATCCAACCTTCCTTTCTTAGCATCATTAAATTCTCTTTTTTTCTAATATGAACATTAATTTAAATGAGGGTTTGTATGGCAGGAACCCCTCCTGGTAATCCTAGGATCATGAAATTTACAACTTATAGTGTCCAAATTTTAGTTCGATACGTCAAAAAACAAAGATCTTTTTCTAATAAGAACATTAATTTAAAAGGGGGTTTGTATGAGAGGTACCCCTCCTGGTAATCCTGGGATCATGAAATTTACATGGTTGATGAATATGGACCAGAAATTTATAGTGTCCAAATTTTAGTTCGATACGTCAAAAAACAAAGATCTTTTTCTAATAAGAACATTAATTTAAAAGGGGGTTTGTATGGGAGGTACCTCTCACATACTCCTGGATATTCATTCTGGATGTTCATTATTGAACTACTGACTAAGCGGAGTTTATTATTGTTATTATTTATGACGTATTTACAATTTAAAGAAATTATAAACATAGTCTATTCACAAAGTTGATTAATAAAGGATTTCCGTCCGTCTCTATTGCGTGCTAATGCGCGAAGTTCGCTCATAGATTTTCTGGTCTCAGCCGCAACAGTTCGTATTTTCCGAGGCTAATCTTGAGAATACATGAATCGATGAGTTTTTTGGATGATTAAACCAAAGCGTCCTAGTTCGGTGGCAGGGTTGCTGCCTTGTAACGAAGGTAATGTAATGCAAACAGGCTTCCGAACTTGCCAGCTTTGCTAAGTGTACCGTAATATTTCCTCTACAGTACTGCTAAAGGGGGAACAGATATACCGCTGAACACTCGGTCGCCATTGCCTCATTTGTGAAAAACGGGGGACACCACGAGAAGGTTGAGGTTAGCAATTGTGTAGAGAGGTTATAAGAGACACATCATGCACCATGACCACCCAAGCGGAGTTTAGGGTTGGGTAACAAACATGGTCCACAGAATGAAGTGTTACTTTTGCAACCTGCAGAGCATTAAAAGTTTTTAAATTGATTTGTTTTGTTCTTTAAAAGACTAAGATAAGATTTAGTATTAGCTAGATGATTTAAGAAGCTAAATGCAAAATTAATAAATTTGAAACACTATAGAAGAAAGAATTCCTAGATTCCTATTGGATAATAGTCCATAACTGTTCCTGCTGAACAAAAGGTCAAGCTTTCAAAGTTTTTATGTAATGATTCATACCAATTGCCACACAAACACCTTCTTATTATCATGATATATTGACACTTTGGACAAACCGGATCTGAATCAGATAGAAAACCTCTGGGCCATACTTGTTTACTATGTTTATGCAAGAAATAAAAAGAATACGATACAGTTTGGGTCGTTAAACTTGACATTTTGAGTCAATTGTAGCAATTCAATCATATCCTTTAGGCAAACTTAATTAAATCCATGAAAAGGTGTTTAATAAATAGCTTCAGATACTCTTATTTTTTGTTCGTATATACATACTTATTATTGAGGAATTAAATCATTAAATTTATTCCTTGTTACTACACACCCTATGCAACATAAACTACATTCAAAAAAGAAAAACGTTCTCCATACACACTTAATAAACCTAGTATGTAAACAGTTGCTTACATTTGATGATGATGATGATGATGATGATAATGGAGAGTTAAATGAACGCCCTTCTTCTCATTGACTGATTACATTTACTTGACTTGAGACTTTGAGGCTATGGAATATTTTCCTTTCATGCACAAACAATTGAAAAATTTTCCATGAAAAAATATATGTATATGTATGTAATACAATTCAATAAAATGATGCTAAATTAGTCTGTGGATATCTTTGTATTCATTATTTTATTCTATTTCTCTTTTTTGCTTATTTTTTTTCATTTTTGTCATTTTATTTGTCAAAATATTTATACAAAATTAGCAGAAATATTATTATGTACATATATTCAAATGATGAGATAAAATTTTATGAACAAATATTGTATAATTGTCAATTTGTCATTTATTATTTGTGTGTTTGGTTCCAAGTGCAAAGTACATTTTATAAATACGTAATATTTTCTTTTTCTTTTAATAATAAAAATTCTATAGGAATCAAATAAATGAGGTTCACGCGTTGCCCAAGTGATTAACTAGTATTATAATTAGGAATTTGATAAAGTCTCGTCTAGTCTAGTCTAGTTTAGTGTAGTCAGACAAACAGACCTTGTGAATTATTAAACATGTTAGACTAGGAGTCTGAACTTTTAGTATTTACATTTAGTTTTTTTTGTATATTTATTCTTTTAATTTTTTATACATTTATTTATTTATTATATTATATTTATTCTTTTAATTCCCTTTTTGTCGTATATTCTTTAGTCAGTCAGTGTTTGTTTTAAAGAGTTTATTTAACTTATGTCTGAGTTTTTGTTTAATAAAAATAAAATAATTTAAACGTCTTTAACAATTGTTTTTCTTTCCTTTGCTGTTAGTTTATCTTTATGTTTTTTTGCAAATATTATTATTGATTTGTTATTTTATTATTATTATTATTATTTTTAAAAGATAGTACGTGCATGTGTTAATGAACTATGACGCAAGCGAATGCGACAAAAATAAAAGAAACTTACTTACTATATAATAAGAAAAATAAGTAAAACCCGTGTTGTTATAATAAAATTATTTACAGGAAATTAATTATCATTCACTTTATTCCGTATTTTGCTAAACAAACTTACAATAAACAAGGTTAACATTTATTTGCAACTGATTGAAATTGTTATACCTTACAAAGATGGGAATACTTTTATACAATTCTATACAATGTTTGTCTTTATAAAATTATTATATTATAGGCAATGATTATTCCAATATGATCCCATAACCTTATTTATAAATACTTATTATATATGAATAATTTGTTGAACCTCAATTAATCTTAAATTTGTATTTTTTTATTTGAATTTTAAAGATTAGTTGGGTTTTCAATAATTGCATTCTTGTCTCATAAATTTCAATTTTGCATGCTTTCAGTTCCATCAGTTTCTTTTCATACTTTAATTTATTCGACTTGATATTTTAACTTTAAAGTTCTTTAAGCACATAATTCCCCAAATGTTGGTTTATATAAAAAGACATTCAAACAATCAATCAATTTCCAAAATATCGTCGAAATCAAACCATATATTCTTCTTGAAAAGATAAAAATATGTTAGCTACTTCAGTACATGGGGATTATATTGTCACCTACGGTTTCAATGAAATTGTCTAGACACAAGAGATGTCCTCCGAGAGCGAAATTACTGTATTGTATAAAAACAAGGATAACTCCAGATCAGACTGGCCAGATCTTGATATATATCTATATGTGGACCACATGACAAGCACCAGCTTTGAAATAAAAGAAGAATAATCATAATCGTTCTCCTTGGAAAAAGTTCTGAGGTAACAAACAGATAACTACTGGTCAGATCTTGATCAAATTTATATGGGACCACATGACAAGCACCATCATCAAAATCGGTTGACCTAGAAAAAAGTTCTGTACTAACACACATAAAAAAAAAAAAAAAAAAAATAGTTGAATTGATAACCTCCTCTTTTTTTTGAAGTCGGTTAAAAAAGAAAACATGGCCCAAAGTTGATGTAGTATTTATCTTCAAATACAATATGTAGGTATTAATATTTTACACGTGTAAGCACATTTGAGTTTAAACGAACGGTTATATTGTGCTTTGATCTAGATTCTAGAGAATGGGTGACTTATGGTAAAACCTTGAAGGCGTGTTCAGTGCATCAGCTTCTTGCATTTTGTAATCAGAAAACAGCTTGTGTCAATTACCAAAATTACCCCATACTCGCAACTACATATATCATCACTATTCAACATTCAACAACTGTTTTGCTGTCGAAACGCCAGATAAAAATTGAAATTGAAAGTACATAGATCAACTGTTGACGGTAGACGTGTTCGAAAGCAGGCTATGAAGTTTGCTTTAAAAGAACGAATACATTTAACGCATATTTATAACATTATTGTGGAGCCTATGGCCACCTTTACTTTGTTCTATGTATACTCTACTTTTTTGATCTAGATATTAATAAAAAAAAAATGATGTCATTATGTTGTAAATAAATATGAATTAATGCAGTGTGTCACCTTAAGGATAATGTAATTTTAGATTTACTCAGACAGACGCAGACGCAGATTACTAGATGAATTTCTTTGACTAATCATGTTCACCTTTATTCTGTTACAATATTTTGAATGAACTTTATAAACTCAATGCATTAACACTCCTTAAATTGTATATTTTAATAATAATAAATTACTTGTTTCTTTTTTTTATGTTATTGTTATTGATGATGCAAAAATATTGTTGATTTGTTTTCGTCATTATTATTATTATAAATACATATTAATATTATTGTTATCGCTTTAAACGAGTTACATAGCGAATAACAACGAAAAATAAAATTAAATAACAAGATAACAATAACAACAATAACAAATTCAACTCAACAATAATAAATTCAACAAATATACAAATTTCATATACAATAATATGATTTTATGTACTATATACAGAGTATATAACATAAGTGAGTATGTATATAATAAAAGAAAAGGTTATTTTTCTTAAGTAAACAGTTTAGAATACACAAAAGATCACGCCATTCTTATATGTTTATCTATTTTTTTTTTTGTTATATTTAATTTACTTATAAAAGTATATTTGTTAAAAATTTAAAAAATAATTTAACATATGTACATATGTATAGCGTCATATAGTGTAGGCTTTATTAAATCATCTGTTTCTTACTTATCCAAACTTGATCATCGTTCGTACTTTTATATTGTGTTGACAATTCTTCTTTCTCTTTTGTTCAACTAAAACAAAACAAGTTTGGTGTATCGTTAAAATTGTTTTTTTTAGCACAGTCACGTGACGAAAGCTTATCGCCGTCTGCTGACTGTACAAAATAAAATAACTAAAAATGCCATATACGAAAACAATGGGCCAAACACCCATATACATTGTGCATGTACATTGTATATGCAGATGGCTACTTACTATATGTGTTGGTATATTGCTGATTTCAAATATCTGCTGGCGTCATGATTTTTTCTTTGAATTCATCAAAAAGTTTACTTTGTTGCTGTTGCCATGTGTGCATTTTGCTTGCTTGCTGCTTTGAATCGATTTTTAAGTTCTTTTGTTGCTATACTACTGAATGAATGAGTGAGTAAGTGAGTGAGTCATTAACAAGTTTTACTATTAAGCTTTTTTATCTTATGTTTATATGAAGTTGTTTAGAATTGCTATACAATACAACTGAATACAACACAGAGAAAAAGAAAAACTATACATAAATCTAAAACAGACATGGTTATAGTTTTTCCACCGTAACAACAATAAGTAAAAAGCAAACTTATGGAAGTGAGGAATGCAAAAAAACAGTTATGGGGGAAAACAGCTGATTTTTATAGATAGATAGATAGATATTGTAGATACATAGACACAAAGTAGATAAATATTTAATTTTGCCAAAGGTTTTCTTCATATCTGTTGTAACACAGATTCTCAATTAAATCTGGTGACTAAGTAGGCCATTTAAAAATGTTTATATTGTTAAACTGAAACGTTTATTTGGTCATTTTGTTAATGTGTTTGGGATCTAAGACCTGTTGAAAGACACATATAGTACTATAATCTTCTTCTGCATAAACATTAATCAATCCATAATGTGGCTCATTGGACGCTACTCCAAACTCAAAATTAGGAATAAATTGCTACTATACAAGGCCATACTAAAACCGATTTGTGGGCCACGGCTACTCAAACATTAAAACCATTCAGAGATTCCAAAACAAAGTCTTGAGAATAGCAACTGGCGCTTATATGGTAACTATTAGTCGGGAAATTCATGAAGAACTGAAATATCCATGGATTTCAGAGAAAACCAATCGATTTGGTCAGCGACATTAACAGACTAACCGATCGTTCAAACAACCTGGCAATAAACCTAAAAGAAGACTAAAGTGTTATCACCCGCTAGACCTTCCGTAGGCTAATAAACTGAATTTAACCTTTCTTTAACTGGTGTTTGAGGTAACTTCTTAAATTTTAAATAAAACACATATATTGTGTGAAATTTGTATTTGAAATGAAAGTACATTGGTTCCGATTAATAATAAAACACAAGGTCGTTGAAGTGACCTCCTCTGCTAGCTCGGCAGGTAATCTTTTAACAAACTTCTTTGCATAATGATTGGTTTAATCAGTGATATTTGCACAATGATGTTATCTTTAAGCTGTTGAACAGTTTGGGAATTATCCACATAAATATTACTCTTCAAGACTCTTTAACTCCTTAAGAAGGTAGTTAGTTAAATGGTGTTAAATTGCATGATCTTGATGGTCAATTTAAGAGTATTTTCTGCGAGAAACCTTGTGCATAAATTAAATATCGGTCAATAATGTTCTAGATCCAATATAACAATATAAGGTCATAAATCGAAGCAGAAATGATTGATGATTCGACCTGCTTTACGTTAAACAGTTTTTGTTTTAAATTTTACAATTATGTGTGTATTTAGAGATCACCTGATATATTGTCAAGATCCATTTCCCCCCATAATAAAGCACAAATTTTAGTTCATTACATCATAAATTATTACAAATATTAATAATATATACCGTAGATAGATAGATAAATAGATAGTATACTTTATTTTGTTAAAATTTTCTTATTCAAATGATGCAATTAAACAAAAACGTGTATTTTATGTATTCTAAATAATTTTCTTGTCGCAAAAACTCACTTTTAAAGGTTAACCAGATTTTTCATGCATCTGAGAAAAAAAAAACAAACCAATCAAAAGTTGTCTGCTGAGATATTTAGTTACAGACGTAAGAGAAAAAAAATATTTCTTTCACATTTACATGTGCATGAAAATTAGAAGAAAAATTCTACAGAATAATAAAAATATATTTAAGAAAATTATAAAAACTATTGTATAATTCACAGCAGTCGAGCCCCCTTATTAACTTATGATGATGATTATATATATATTCAGAGACATATATAGAAACTCATAAAATTGTTTCATTAAATTTGCGTTGTTACCAAGCCTATCTACAAATAATATATAACTATGTATATATGTATAGGTTGATTGGTATATGATGTCGTCAATCCGACCCCCAGCAATCTTACACGCGCCTTCGTATAATTATCATCATCATCATTAGGTTTTTGTTATTTGTTTTTACTATTTACTTATAAATAGCAAAAGCCAATTTTTGTTTATATTTGTTTTCTAGTCGCTTTTTATACTAGTACTGTATTTCAGCGAAAACATCATCATCATCATAATCACCATAATCACCATTATCTCATCGAATTAAGTCAGGCAATTTTTTGTCGTGCTACTTTTATTTTCGAGTGCTTATCACATCCGTTCAACGACTTCAGGCAGAGGGAGGGTTATCACTTAAAAATCATAAAAAAAAAAAGAAAAGAATAAATACGAAAATATAATAAAAATTTACTAAGAAATACAAAAGAAATTGTCTGAAACATTGAGTTGAGTGGGTGATTTGGTGGCATTGGTTGTTGAAAGTAAAAACAAAATGCAGTAGATGAAATTGTATTCAAAGATTAAACCAAGAAGCTTGACATTGATCTCAGGTGTCAACAACTGATATGGGGAAATAATATAATACTATAATGATATATATACATATATGTACATTCATCCAGATAGAACATTTAAAGAAACAACTCATTTCTTATTGCCAAGTGCATATAGTTTCTCATAAGTTATTTTTTTAGATTCAATTTCAATGGCATGATAACAAATGACTTGTCCAATTATTGTTAAAAAAAACACACCTATTGCTTTATGATTTCAACCAAAGAACCTAACATTACATACCTTTTATCGCATTTGGAAAACAAATGATTATAATTGTTGTAAATTATAGAAAAATATAATAACAAACAAGATATTTAAGTACGTTTTTTATGGGTGCTTCCTCTTACAGCAGGGGTGGCGAACCAATGACACGTGCCAGTGGTAAAATTGAAATTGATGGATGTTATGTGGCTTTCAACATTTATGTGTTTTTACAGACTTGTGCCAGCATTTCAATGAATTGATTGTAAAGTTTTAAGGGCCAAATAAAACTATTATTGTCATGATAGATCTCATTCGTGCTTTTCAGGATAAATTGCAAGTTTATAATAACGATAAAACTACAAATATTTTCCAAATCCCCAAAGATTTAGATTAACACTAAAAATCAGAGGAATTAAAAGTCACTAAAGAGTTTAAATTCGGTAAATCATTCATCATTCCAAGATTTTTCAGCAAGATTTTGTCAGTGATAATTTTGTATCCTGATGTGGCTTCAGTGGATAAGTTACATTGGTTGGAGATTGAAGATTCAAGTCAAGATTTTTCGACGGCACGTCATGGCCAAATTATTATTATTATTTTTATAAAAAATGGCACGTTCATAAATATAGGTTCGCCAGTAATCAGGGCACTTCAATAGATCAGGAATGAACATGGTTGCTGCCATGATGGCGTTGGTGGCAGAGCGACGATGAGCTCGCTGAATAAGGACAATGGTGATGACCACGACGGCTCATACATGAACAAGAAAAGTAATTTCTGTTTATCGATTATAAATTATCAGCTTCGTCAAAAACTGAGAGCATCGCATGGATAAACTCAGATGATGGTTAATTTTGACACTTGGTTTTGCTTATAAATATATCTACTGTTGCTTATCCCATACCAATCGTCCATCCATGACTTTATTCAATATTTTTCATTGCAAATAAGACAGAACATCAAAACTGAAATACTCATATATAAAATAAAAATTCCCAATTATTAATTTCCTGTAATTGAAAACAAAAGACTCCATTTTAGGGACTACTATAATTTCCACATTCTTTATATGAAACAATAAACCACCTTATCGATTGTCTAATAAAGCATTTCAAATGTCAACAAATAGGCAACAAGAATAGAACTTTATAGGTCTCAGTGTAATCAATAATATTAAACATGATAAGATCATCATCCAGTGTGGTTGCATTAAAATGTCGTAAGTTACAGTGCACAGTATCAGATCAGCTTCAGGCAAGTGTACACCCGGATCCCATACTATATTCCATACAGACATGGTTAGACAGACTATGATAAACAAAATCATTGGAAGAACTATAAATTGCTTATAGGATTTTTGATGGAATTAATTTTAATATTAATCTTATATTTTCTTGTTTTTATTTTTGTCTTACAGTAAATGATGGACGCACAGCAACTGTACCACAATATCGTGGCTTGGGCAGTGCCTTTGCGACAATATTTCGCCAAGAAGGCTTTCGTGGACTTTATAAAGGTGTAACACCGAATATTTGGGGTTCTGGATCATCATGGGGCTTATATTTTATGTTGTAAGTGAAGTCATATACTCCCACTCATATCAGAAACTAATAACTTATGCATTTTTTGTAGTTACAATACCATCAAGACTTTTATACAAGGCGGTAATACAACTTTACCCCTAGGACCTGCTATGCATATGTTGGCTGCAGCAGAATCGGGAGCACTAACACTTGTGCTTACGAATCCCATTTGGGTAGTTAAGACACGTCTTTGTCTGCAATGCGATGCAGCTAGTACAACTGAGTATCGTGGTATGGTGCATGCTTTAGCACAAATTTATAGAGAAGAGGGTATACGTGGCTTATATAGAGTAAGTAGGACAAACTTAAAATTACATATTAATTGAATGATTGAATATATTAATGATGAATGTGTGTTTTTCTTGTTTTTATAGGGCTTTGTTCCTGGCATGTTGGGTGTATCACATGGCGCCATACAATTCATGACCTACGAAGAGATGAAGAATGCCTATAATGAATATCGAAAATTACCAATCGATACAAAAATGGTGTGTAAATATATAAATACACATACATATGTATATACTATACTATTCCTTATTACGTCAAACTTTAGCTTTGTTTTTGTTTTACTCATGAGCAACAAAAATGCAAAGCATCACATGACAATATTGTCGCATATATTTTTTTGGCATTTGTTCAAAAAAAAAAATATGAATGTGGGAAAATTCTTAAGAAAAACAGAATAAAATGTATTTGCAAATTATGGCTGTTCTGAGAATATAATTTCTTATTAACATAAACAATTGTCAGTTTAACATATCAAATTTTTCTCAAATTTTCCAGACAACTTCAGAGTATTTGGCGTTTGCAGCAATATCGAAATTGATTGCAGCTGCTACCACCTACCCATATCAGGTAGTACGCGCCCGTCTTCAGGATCATAATCATAACTATAATGGCACATGGGATTGCATCAAACAAACATGGAGGTACGAACGTATGCGTGGTTTCTATAAGGGTCTGGCACCCTATTTAGTACATGTCACACCCAACATTTGTATGGTTATGCTCATTTGGGAAAAGCTTACCAACTAAGACAAACTAAACTAAATTATATACATACATACATACATAAGATGTGTCTAGAGCATTATTATTCTTACTCTACTACACAACACTACACTGCACTATCTTCATAATCTTCATATATCTAAAACACAATAAGAATATAAGAGAATCAATCAACTACAATAATAATAATAATAATGAATATGAACCAACGTTTACCCAACAACAACAACACCATGATGCACAATGAAGAGCGCAACATTGCAGCACAAAAGTGGCCAAAATATACACAACAAGAATCTTTATCATTAAAACTAGAAACTAAACTTAAGTGTTGGGGTGGGGTGGGGGAAAATACAATAGTAAATGGCATCTGAATTGAAATGATGAAAATTATCTGAAGAAGAAATTATTCTGTTTTAATTTTGTATTATTTTTTTATTTAAATGAAATTTTGCTGTTTTTTTTCTTTCTGATCTATTATTATTTAAAATTATTTTTAGTTTAGCTTAGCGCTCGATTTTATCATAAAATTGTAGTTAAATTTCATTAGATTTAAGAATTATTCCAATTGTATTTCATAAGGGAAACAACAAAATGTTAATGATGTTTGTTTATAAGAAAAATTCCGCCGGGAAGCTTAAAAAGATTTTGAGATGATATAACATATCCAAAATACTGAAAAAAGTCAATGCAAAACAAAAGAAAGAAGAATTCAAATTACATTACAAAAATTATTTAAAATGATGAATGTTGTGATAAATATCAAAATGATAAAAATTAGAACACAAAACAAAACATGAAATTCAATTTCTAAGGGCATTTGTTTTTTTTCTTCTACTACTATAATTTTAGAATTTACAAAAGACTCAAATAAAATAAAAAAAAGAAAATCTTTTTTTTTGCTGGCTTTAGTTGTAGGAAACAAAAATCAAAATCAAATCAAATTTGTTTTCACATGAAACAAATTGCTTGTGCAGATTTTTTTAAATTTAAGTATCTTCATCATAGTTTTTAGTGTAGTGAAATTTAATTTATTAAAAAGTAAAATAGAATGATGCAAATGACAATGTGGAACAAATGAAATCATGAATATGAAAATGAATAGAAATTTGTTTTTAGAATTATTTAATTAATTTAATTTTTTTATTATTAATTTTTTTCCATTCAATTTTTGATCAATTTAAGTATGTTAAATTCCAATTCATTTTGGCAAACAGATTCTACCATAATTTATATAATTTTTATATTTGTTTTTGAATAACAAATTTAAAATCTAAATGATGATGATAATAATAGTAATGATGATGATGTTGACAATGATGATGTAGCAACAATTTACAAAAACAAAACAAAATCTTTAAAAAACAAAAAAAGAAAAAAACATATGAAACATTAATTAAAAAGAAAAGCAAAATTTATTATGATATAAAAGTCTTACAATCTGAAAAGTCTTTTATTTTCCTTGAGAGAATGAATAGGACACAATGTTTGTTGTTCAACGACGATGAAGACACATTTTTTCTATGCTGTGTGCAGAGACTTCGGTTGCTTTATACCTTTAGCTTATCCACTTATACTTTTTATTATCTATTTCAATCAACTGCCTTAAACTGATCTCTGATCTAATCTGATGTAAGAGGTAATGTGTTTATTAATTGTTTTTATTAAATTGCACATTTCTTAAAATAAAAATTTTATTTTTTATAGTGTATACAAAAAACAAAAAAATTCATAAATTGTGTGCAGAATCTATTTGCTAATTTGAATTTCAGTTTAATATTAGTACGTCTCTCTAATCAAAGGTAAGAGATTTACATGCAAACACATTGACTAATCCCAAAACAAATTTCACTTTTCCTCTAATTTCAGATATGAGGGTGCATTTGGTTTCTATAAGGGCCTGAAGGCAAGTTTAACACGTGTGATACCTGCTTGTATGATAACTTTTCTAGTCTATGAAAATGTTTCACATTTTTTGCTACACAAACGGCAAGCGCAACCATTGATAAATGTTTCAACCAAATAAAATCTGTCTATGTGGACCTGGACATCGTTGGATGAAGGATGATGATATGATGATGATCATAAGTTCCAAACTTGATATGAAATGAAGCTTTTTAATAAAAACGCACATTGCTATCTAGTTATTAATTCATTTGTACAAATTCACAATTCCTTTTAGTTATTAAAAATATTGTATATTTTTTTGTTGTTACTGACCTCTATTAGATGTATATGATAATTACTGCATGAATGTGATTCTATTTAAGGCCAAATAAAAAATGTTAACTTATTTTTGGATAAATGAAAGATTTTATTTGATATCTCCTTTTTTTGGTGAATTAGTTAGTACATAGGAGTGAGTGTGAAGCATTCAATCTTCAATGAATGAATAAACTTTTACTATGTGTGTAAAATTTCCTACTGGGTGATGTTAAGCATTTGTCCGTCCGCTCACTTGTGAGAGAGTGAGAGTGATTTTTAATAAAAAAAAAAAGTTGAACCAATATAAAAACCAACGAATTGAGAGCAAAAGTAAGACGGATCAAATGACAATAGATGAATGAGGAAAGTGTTTGTTATAATGGCATGTTGATATACACTTTGTGATTTGTTTACAGGAGGGTAACACCATTTGCTCTTTACTGTTAAAGTACTTTCAATTTTCAATTTCTTTGACTAAGTACAATAGAACATCTCTCGTGAGTGCGGCATAGTTTGGATATTCTGCCAGCAGAAAGCGCTTAAAAAACTGTTGGAATGATAAAAATTGTATTTCTTGGTGAAGCTGCTTCTGATAACAATTCTAGGGATAATGTTTTCACATGATTGCAGGTGTCTTTACTAAGTGTCACTAAGGAATGAAGAAGGCCAAACAGAAACAGCATAATTCAGGACTAAGTTTCCAATAAAATCAAATTTATTTTCCATAAGAAGTACCTCCTAGCATTTGGTCTCTCATTTTGAACTGCGATGGAACTTATAACTAAGTTATAAATGTTGAAGTCAACTAAGTTGCTTCCTGGACATTACAATTGTATGAATCAAACTCACTCGAACTACCAATGAGCTTAATTGTTGACAAAATTGAGTAATTTAGTAAAACATGTGTAAAGGAAGAAATTGCCAAAGCTTGGCTAAAAGAAAATGAGTTAAGAAATAAAATGAGTGGATTTTTAGATTTATGCCGTAGAAAAGCTTAAAACAGCGAATTCATAGAGTTCAGTAAGTTTAAATCAACTGAGAGTAACATTTTCATAACAGAAAGCGACTTTAAAGCTTACAAAATGTAAAATGCAAGCTTTTTTTTTTTTCATATTGTTGGCATTGCCAGAATAAATTAAGGCAAGTTTTCGCTGCGCGCTTTACTCTCATTTTAAATGATTCTCTTCATTTCATCATGAAATTACATTTTTTATATTTTAAATAAATAAATTATTAAATGACAGTTAGACTAAAATTTTAGTATCATCAGCCCAAAATGATGAAACTATGATCGATGCAAGAGATAAAGAGTAGAATACGTATACATAATATTTAAAATTTGATTGCTCATACGCCGCATTGTATTGTCAGTCATAAGCAAAGACATTTTGTAATCAGACAAACAATTGATTAAAAAGTTATTTAAATGATGGATTTAAAGGATTGTATAATTATATTAATATAATGATGAATCAACTTTAATGTATGACTATGAGAGAGCTGCTTGAGTGTAATCAAAACGGCATTTGAGTTACTCATGCCAAAAATGACTGAGTGAGTTTTGTTACCGGTTATGAAAGTAACTGAAAAAGTAGTAACCAAAACGAACCGTTTGAGAGAATACTAAACAGCGCACAGTCTTTGACTATGTACAAAATAGTGTTAACAGTCAGCAATCACATTATGCACACTATGAAAACGATTCGTATGAGTTCTTGAAACGATTCTTTCGACACATTTTGTTTTATTCGCTTTGCGAAATCATTGAGTCCAATCTAGACTATCTGTAGTGTGACTCTTGTTCTATGGTATGATCCGCTATCACACTGTCTTTGTTAATGAATTCAATTAGATCATTGATTCTCCATATCACATGAGATGTTTTGCGAAAGTATTGGTGCAGACTTTTGATAGTGTTCCGTAAAGTAGTTTATCAACATACGAAATTCAGATTCTTCCATTGTTTTGAATAGGTGAAAAGTTGCTTCATTAAAACATCTTTAAACTTTAAAGTAAATGACAGATAGTGGCACCATCTATATGTCATCCTACGAACTTATTGAGTGATGTGTTATATGATTCGTTGGAGCGGAAGAGGATAACTATTAGTTTAGTATTGACTCGTATCATGAATACCCGACACTCAATTTCAACATCGAAACATCATTGGCAATAAATGTAAATATCTAAATAAATTTAAGAATTTATAGATTTTAATCTGATGGAAATGTGCATGGGGAATGTGAGTACTCCAGTTACAAACGCCCTTAGAACTATTGAAGCAAGTGTGTGTGTAAACAGATGCATGAATATGATTAAATCGACTCATGTAACCATCAAGTTCCAGAATTTCAGATATTTTGATAACTTCTTATTTCGCTAAGTAAGTATAAAAGATATTAGTGTTTTTGAAGATTTTAGTTATAATATCTTCTACTCGTATGAGAAGAATTATAAGTATGGTAGAAAATACATAAATATGAATAACAAAAAAGTCAAAGCACAACAAACAAATGAAGAAACAAAAAAAAGGTTAAGTATCTTTTTGAATTGCATATTTTGTGTGTTTTCTTCAAGGCGACAATAAAAGTAAAAATTTCAACAAACAACAAGAATATTTGAAGAATTCTTGTAGGATATAAAGAAACACACATCGAAAAAGAAAAGAAAAGAAAATAAAGCAAATAATGAAGAAATAAAATTGAGTCATCTCAGACAGAAAATAACCAGCCAAGTTAACTTTATTTACTACTTATACATATTTCATCTATTTACTTTTTTTTGATTGTTGTGAAAACGTGCATAAAAATAATAAAAATGAGTGCTAAATGAAGTCTTAAAACACAAGACGATACAACAAAAGCTGCAAATGTTGTTTATAAAAAGAAACAACAATAACTGAAAAGAAAAGGAAAATATGAATCCAAGAAAAACCAAAACAACAAATTAAGCATGGCTGGCTTACAGACACACTCAAACTATCAGAAATCAGTTAATGAAGTATCATCATCAGTTTTGCAATAATTATAATCATCACCATCTTTACTATATCATCATAATGAAGGTAATCATAAGAGAGACACAGAAGAGAAGTTTTGAAAAGGAAAACTAATTTTCTTTGATTGTCATACTCTTTTTAAATTTATTTTCTCTTATGTGTTGTATTCTCTTTTATTATGATGAGGCATCATTGTAACTTAAGAGCATAGTTATAACGTCACGAATGTGGGCTAGTGTGTGTGCGTAGGCTCCTGCTAAAGGACGAATGTGGTTGAGTCTTGTGTGTAGGCTTTCGCGTATTTAATTTTTATGGCGCAGAATCGCTACGAACTTCCGGTTTTTTGACTAAAACTATGACATCATTTGTGACTATTCGAAGAACCTCAACACTCATAGAATCAACTGAATTAACTGCACCAAAAACATTGATAACAACAACAAAGAGACCAAGCTCTTCAAGTGTACCCAAAATCTGCGAGTTCGCTTTGTTTGATGGATTTTATGCAGTACGAGCTTTATAGGTTTTTTTTTTGTTTTTATGGATATCAGTATGTCTTGTTTATAAAGAAAATACTATACATTAAAAATGAGTATGTCTGTGTGTAAGTGTGTGTGATTTGTTTTCTTTTTGGTAACTTGTGTTTTGTTTAACTTTCTCATTTGTAAAATTGGCAAATAAATGGGATTTTATGTTTAACATTTGACCTACAGCAATAAAAGATACAGAAGTGTGGAAGTCATTTTATTACAATCAACAATGATATTTACAAAGATAATAATAACGATGATGATGTTGGTGATAATGATGACATAAACATTCTTAGAGAGAGTCTGAGTGATAATCTTAAAAATATGTTAATATGAGGGGTACTATTTATGTTTCGGGAATAGCAAATAATAACAAACATTTTTAAATGAAAACGGTAGAGATGAGCTAAACAGTGACACAGTGATTCTAAACTGTGATTGAGTCACAGTCATTTGAAGGGAGAGACACAGTTGACTTGATTGATTGTGACTCACTTTGGTTCAAAATAAACTGTCAATGACTGTGACTCAATCACAGTTTAGAATCACTGTGATTTTGAAATCACTGTTTAGCTCATCTCTAGAAAACGGCTTTATTGTTTTCCAAAATATTCACTATGATGATCAATCGATTTGTCATAGCAGTTTTTCCAGTCCTTTTGAGACACTTCCAAAACATGATTTTTGAACGCTTCAACAGCTTCTTCGGCGCTCGTAAATCGTTGACCACGCAGTTGCCTTTGATATTCGGGAACAAGAAGAAGTTGTTGGATGCCAAATCAGGACTGTATGGAGGATAAGTCATCAATTCGATGTTTTGACTGCTCAAAAATGCACCTGTTTGACGAGATGTGTGAGAGCTCGCATTGCCATGATGGAGAATGATTCGTCTTTGGCGGTTGGTTTTGCGAAATTTTCTGCAGACTTCCGGCAAACAAATGGTTCCACTCAGAATTGACCGTCCTACGTTGCTCAAGCAGAACAGTGGCCACATGACCCATTCGGCCGAAGAAAAAGGCGACCATTTGCCCCGCAGTGCTTCGAGCGCGAATAATTTTTGTTGCATTTGGCTCGTCTTGCAACACCCACACGGTCGATTGCTGTTTTGTTTCCGGTTCATACGCATATATCCATGTTTCGTCACCTGTCACAATTTTATACACGTCCCTTGAAGCACCACGGTCGAACTTTTTAAGCATTTCCTTACACCAATCGGCGCGAGTGTTTTTTTTGAGCTATTGAAAAATTATGGGGTATCTAACGACTGCACATTTTTTTTACAACTAAGTGTTCATGCAAAATCGAATGTATTGAAGTGGAACTAATATGAAAGGATGCCTCTATCTCACGATATGTCACATGACGATTTTGCATTATCAGTTCATGCATTGCATCGATGTTTTGTGGCACAACAACCGATTTTAGACGACCTTCGATCTTTTGATGGTGCTTTATCGCCATACAAAAAACTGAGTTCATCGAGACATTCTTGTTGAGATAATCCACGTCGAAAGTTGTGAAAAATTATCCAACGAAATACTTCTTCAAATTGATTTTCTTAACTCACTGTAAACGAAACAAATAGCACTTGTACATCAAAACGTTGTGAGCACGTTTATGCTAAAAAATGTCAAACTTTATTATGGTGTTGCCAGATTATAGCTATTGACATTAGTGTTTCCAGATCCCGAAATGTACATAGTACCCCTCGTATGCATAAACTAGTTTCCGGCATTTTGGATGGAGAAGCCTCACCAAACCCCTTATTGGGGATTACTTCACAAGGGAAAGCATTGTCTTAGATGTTAGAAACCTTCATTAATGTACACCTAAAATTTGTCCAGTCAGGATATATTACCTTTTAAGTTATTTGCTTCATGTGTATGGTATGTCAAGGAACAAACTGTACTCATTTTACTTAAGATAATAACTGCTTAAGTAACAACCTCTAAAGGTCTTCTTATGTTTGTTTTATTTGTATGTCATGTATGCTTCAAAAATTTTAATTTAATTTAGTCAAGCGAAGACATTGGCATCTAATATGTGGTTTATGTATCGATATACTCGTACATATTTTACATGAATTAAGTAATGCATCATGATAAATATATTCAACAAATCATAAATATAATTCCACAAACATATTTTAATGAATAACTTCAAAATTGACCTCATTCTATCATTAAATTGATAAACATTACATCAGTCTATCTACGTGTATCATATGCATATGCAAATTTTAAATGAACTATTGTGTATGCTTATGTATGTATAAAATCAATCTTATAGATTCTTTGTTGTAGTTATATCATACTTTACTTACTTTGAGAATACATTAATATTCTTAATGCATTCATTATGTTTCATTACTTGGTCTTCATTACTTTGGACATTATCCTTTGTTGCCATTAAGCTTATGTATTGCCTGGTTGATGATGCATGTTGGTTATTATAAGAGAACATTCTGTCTTTCATATTAATAAACTGTAGTTTATTATCTTTGTAATATGTTGGGTTGCTGTTGTTTTTATAACATATTAAAATTTTATTAAACAGAAAATTGTAGCATACTGCTAGGCTTTAGAGTAATTACTATCTTTTATTTAATTTTAAAACCTTAATTAATTTGTTTAAATCTTTTCCATTCAATTTTCAAAGGATTAAAATACCATAGTTTCACTAACTTCGGTTTAACACATAATGGGTTCTTACATTTATTGGGTTAAATTTTATTTTAAATTGAGGTTTTTTTGTCCACTATTAATTCGTACACTTACAATTTTCTCTCAATTGCAATTTTCAAACTATTCTAAACAGTTATGGGAAAAGATAAACTTAATAGTATTTATACTTGTTGGAAAGGTTGTGGCATCTTCTTTTATAAACATATTTTTCCAAAATTTATATTTCATGTATTTTATTTGTAATGAATTTTTTTGTGTAACAACTAAGTATTAGTTAGTATAGCACTCAAATATTTCATTTAATATTTTGTTACGTCACCATTTGCAGAGATTACCTCTTCGCAATGTTTCTTCATTGGAGAAATAAGTTTTCCACATTCTTATGGAGGTATTTAGTTCTAAATTTCTTAGATTTTTCCATTTAGTTCCAAAACAGACCGTGTGAGTTGACTTTTTAGGAGTTTTCATCATAGCACACAAAGACTCGATAGGGCTACTTGAAGGCCAGTCTAATAACTGTTGAAAATAGTTTGAAAATTGTATTTGGTAGAAAATCGAAGGTGCATAGTGGTCAGGATAGTAGTAGCTGTAGGAAAGTAAGTAAATTGTACAAAATAGTTGTTCAATCGATGAACTGAGACCATCGAATGCATACTAGAGATGAAACGGATATCCGGCCGGATATTAAATTAAGGACAGATACCGGATAGTAAACAAGTATCCGGCCGGATACCGGATTTAAAAAGAAAACGAGGTTTAAACTTTAGAGGAGCTTTATTTAATCTGCATAACAAATAAAATCATTATTTTTTATTACACAATAAATAAAAATTAATACTAAGGGTAAATTATGATGAATGAATACCAATTGTCGTCGTATACAAGATCTGCTTCCGAAAAAAGTCTCGCTGTATACGCAGGTCAGAAGACAACATCATTGAATTCTTATGTGACATAAAAGCTTATTTACACATATGTAAGTTCTTAGTTTATATGCAGTTCACTTTGATTTTATTGAACTATTTTTAACTTAAATCAACTTAAGCTTTTTAGTTAAAATATTTATGAAACAGTGAAAGATGTTACCAAAACCAATCTCCACTTAAGATATTTTGTCGTATGCATTACTGTTTGAGAAAACTTAAGTGAAAAAGTAAAACCATATAACTATGATCTTATGTCATATTTTTAGAAAATTCTTTAGTCGATATACTTTTTTTGAAGCGCTGAATAATAATAACATTCTAACTCAGCCTCACCCAGCACAAGAAAACTGGCATAAGGTGGAACCTATCACGTCATCTGGAGGACTTGGACTTTGCCGATGACATTTGTCTCCTTCCGCACAAATTCTCCGATATGCAAGCGAAGGCGAACAACTTAGTCGCGCTGGCACGCACCGTCGGACTGGTGATAAACATTGAAAAGACCAAGGCCATGAGAATCAATCATTCCAATACAGGCCATATAATGATCAACGGTTGTGCGATCGATTTCGTAGAAAGCTTCTGCTACCTCTGTTGCACCATAACATCAGACGGAGAAGCGGAAGCGGATGCTATCTGCAGAATGAGCAAAGCAAGGTCAGCATTTGGCCGGCTGAAACCAATATGAGCAAGTTCCCGAATTTCTAAACGCATAAAACTACGAATATTCTCCGTATGTGTGAAATCAACGCTACCATATGGAAGCGAAACATGGCTGATCTCGAATTCCATCACACAGAGACTCCAAGCTTTCTTCAACAAGTGTTTGAGGATTATATGCAGAATATTCTGGCCGAACACTATTTCCAACGAGGCACTATGGCGTCTAACAAATGAGGAACCAATATTGAAGCAGATAAAGCGTAGAAAGTGGCGGTGGGTTGGCCACACGCTAAGGAAACAACCAGATAGTATCGCGAGAATGTCGCTCGAGTGGAACCCGCAAGGGAGCAGAAGCAGCGGCCGGCCAAAGACCACCTGGAGAAGATCAATCCAGAGTGAGCTTGGTGATGTCAACATCACATGGAATGGCGCAAAAACAACAGTCCAGAATCGTGTGCGATGGAGAAGCCTTGTAGAGGCGCTATGCTCCAAATAGCAGTGAACAAGGAAAGAAAAAAAAATCAATTTACCCAATTTTCGACATAAGCTACTCTGACTTGGTTACACAGATATGTATGTATAACTCTTTCATAAGTAACTAAATACATAGACGTTTAGTAATGAAACCATCATTTATTGTTTATTCAATGCACTTGATGCAAGGATAGTTTAATCGTTGTTTATAATTTAGGAACTTATTTCCAATTAAGAGACTGATGAAATAATAAAAAGCAATTGAAAGAATAGTTGAAGCTTTATTTGTGGTTTACTTTAAATTTGTTTGTTATTGGTAAGATGCAACAATCTGCTATTTTCGACCGGATATCCGGCTATCCGGCCAAACAACTATCCGTTTCATCTCTTAATGCATACCTATGCAAGAAAGACGAATGCACGCACATCGATTAATCGATTTTCCACGATTTGATTATCAGTTTCGTATAAATTGTTACAGGGTCTTCGACGAATGGTATCTAAATAATAATAAATATAATTCAAGCGCAATCAATCTCTTGGTCTCAGGTAAGTTGATTCTGATATTAAAATGCCAATTAATCTTAAGAAGAACACAATTTGAACATAAAAATTTAGAAGAAAAGAATTAATTTCTAATAAAAAATTTCACAACTAAAATTTCTTTCACTCTTTATGAATCAACAACTTATCTTCAAAATTGAATATGTTCTTATTGAGTAATTCCCAATTTTTAAACATTAAAAAAGGTAAGATAAGATTAGATATATGTATATTCCTCTATAAAATCAATATTTGGCATGTTATTATTGTTATTTTTCATTTGCATTCCTAATTTCAGGACCAAAGATTATGGGAAGTAGTCAAAACATTAAAAAAAAAAACCAGTGATTCCCTTAATACTATTTGAAACTACAAACATGTTCGAACCGAACAATGCAATGCAACCAAAATGATCTCCATCAAACCACAAATGACGCCAATCGGCGAAGCCAAGAAAACAAACACATGAGAAACATACAATAAAAAAAAAAATAAAAAGAAAAAAGTTCAATGTTTTCTTAGCTCGATCGCATCGATTCAATCGTCGTGATCATCGTCTGTCGTGGAGCTACCAAAGTTGGAGCCAGTTTCTTTTCTTCTTTCGTTCGCGTCGGTTGTTGATCGCACGCTGGTTGTCGGTCAGTTGCTTGGTCGTCGTCGTCATAGTGCGCGAGTAACTTACTCCTACAAAACAAACGAGCATAATTCCCCCATCAATTTGTTCCACTCATATTTTGGAGGTGATTAGGTCAAAATTTCCAATAGTAAATAATCAAAAGAATTTTCACAATTCACACAAAATTAAATTTTAAATTTAAAAATAAAATGCATCACTTAATAAATTAATTTAAAATCCTTATATAAACTGAAATTTATTAATCATATAAAATCATAATAATAAAAAATAAAAATAAAAGAAATTATGGAAAAAAGTGCATAAATATTCAATAATCAACAAACACCAAAAACAAAAAAAAAAAAAACAAAAACCAAGACCAACGATAACAAGTGATTTTTGAGAGCCTCGCATGCGTTTCTTTCTTCTTTCTTTTTTTCTTTCGTAAATTAATCGAAAATTGTTTAAAGCAAAAATGAGAGAAAACCATAAACAAAAACCAAAACAGAAATATAATAAAAAAAAAAAATTGCATAAGATCGGAGTAGCGGCGTCTTCATCATTTTCTTTCTTTTAACTTCTCTTATTTCTTTGTTTCACTTTACTTTATTTTACTTCATTTTTTTATTGACTTCAGCATGTTTTTTTTCCCTTATTTTTGTTTCTCTTGTGTTTCTTTGTAATTTGGCCGCAGAAGCCGCACAGATAATTTCTTTAATAAATAAGTAAAAACAAACAAATATTTATTTTCTTGAAATTCATTTTATTTTTAATATTTTCTTTTAGTGTAATTCTAATTGTGTATATGCAATGTGCAACATACAAAAAAAATTCTTGCATTTAATTTGTGCTAAATTAAATTAAATTTAAAATAAAAACATAAATACATAAACAGCGGATTTCTTAAAAATATAAAAAAAAAACAGTATAAGGTAAGTTTAATTCAGAAATTCTTTCTAGATTTTCAATTGCCGAAATGTGTCCACTGAATTCACTTGATGTTAAAGTTATTGATATAAAGGCTGACACCTATTCAATGTGCTACTTGTATTACTTAATTCTCCAACAATAAATAAAACAATAATACACAAAAAATTATATTAAAAAAAAAGATGCATGAACAGGTCAGAATGTTAACTTTGGTTTCACCTTTCACCCAATTAGAAACTTTAAGAAGAAGTTACAAAATATAAACATGTATAAACGTCTAATATCTTTTAAGTTAATAAGTTTCAGTTATCTATCCAATTGTAATGCAACAATAATAATATTGAAAGATGGATTGTATAACTGATGCAGCAATAAGATTGGCTATGCAAATTCCTAAAAGATGATAGAGTTTTGTAATATGATCATATAGATCTGTGGTCTTAACAAAGCTTTTGACTTTTTTCATAAATTGGAAAACTGCTGTTCCGACAATTACAAAGGCAAGAAATCTTTTCACAGTTTTAGGAGAATTCCACAATTTTCAAAATATTAAATTTAACGAATATTAAAGGATATTGATTCATGGCTTAGCCATGATTTCGTTCAGTTATAATCCACACTATTAATCTTCGAAGTCCTTCACAAAATAATGTATTAACTATTGAAGATGCAGCAATAGACTTTCGAGACAATTTAAATAAGTGATTAAATATCTATAGCCTGCTAGGAAAAGCCCTCCTGCCTGCACCTAGCTACACCCTTGATGTTGGTCTTATATAAAGATAGGAAATCTGAAGCAACAAAAAAGTTAGAAATATTCTTATTCCTATAGCAAAGACTTCACTATAAAGAAGTTATTTTGAAGACACTGTGTTTTTTTTTTCGATCACAGTGAACTCCATTATACCGAATGTTCTTTCCGGATCCTAAAAGCATAACAAGTTTTTTATGATGATGTACCCTTATATTTAAATTCAATAGAAAAATTCAAAAGTATTCTATTTAAAATAATGTTAATTTGAAATTATTTCAATGGATTCAATTTCCAAATCTAATGTAGAATACACATAATACATATAATTTTTGAAACCAATGCAGTTGTGTGTTCTAGAATGCTGGCAACTCTTATATATTGGTAGCATATGGTAATAAGATAATTATTAAGCCTACTATTATACGATGGATCACGACAGCAGGACTCTCCCTATCAATACTCGTTTGTAGAGAAGGGAAGTACGCGGGTCACTCAGTTTATTGTACGAAAAACAAAAACAAAGCACTGCTGACAAAGAAGAATCGATGATCGGTGTTGTACTGATCCATCATGCAATACCCGTATTAGCAAACTGCGGACCAGACTCTGCCACCTTGGAAACCAGTAATTGGAACCAGTTGAAATTGCAGATTTGTCTCCGAAGGAAGTCTTGGAATTCCAGATGAATACCAGAATTTCGGAGGAACTGTGATTGGTTGTGACAATAGGCCCACTTGCGGCCGCAGTGACGAGGTGCACTAGTTCCCGCCCTTCCTCTAATCTAATCTAATTATTTAGCAAAATATAATCTCTAAACTTCATAGACTATTTTACAATATAAATGAATTCTCTTCTCTTATATTATGGGAATTTCGATATCGTTTTCTTTTGGCGACTACAAACATTTACAGGAAGTAAAGAACGAACAGCGCGATACTCAGTTATTAGTAAATGTGAGGGAAATTTACTAAAATAACAACAACAACACAAACACGCTTCCTCTATGCAAAGCCAGATAGTCTTTGGTTTAATATAAATTTGAATTAATATATTTGAGTTCTGTAGTTGCTCAGAATAAAGCTTTTTATGTTTCAGTAAATCGATTTTGATTCCAATACGTGGCTTTTATGTGGCGTCCACAAACATTTCCAGGCTATGATTTATTATACTTATGTATAGATTAGTTCTTGTTATGTAAGCAAATTCATATATCCATTCTGTTGTTTGTTGGTGAATACAAATCTATGATATCTAACCAGGTGACTACCTTCCGTCCTTTCTCTTTTCCTTCCCTAACATAATTATCTACATATAAACTTATGTATATCTATTTATTGCAATATTTTTTCCATATAAAGATTTTTTGTTACTAACTTAATAAGTATTCTTTGCTCGATATTTAAATGTCGAATTACAATAAAATGTTATAATTAAAGCAATAAATTTCTTGTCTTGTCTTTCCTCTTTCTTTTCTTTCTCTTCACCATATAATATAATTTTTTTTTTCTATTTTTGTTATTACCAATTTTTGTTGTTGTTGTTGTCATTACTGCTTATTTGCTTTTTGTTAGACCTGTTTAAAAGTATCTGTGTATCTGGTCACACGATAAGCAAATCTCCATTTAATTGTCAATTGCCATTTGCACTTTTCAAGATATCACAAAAAAAAAAAAAAATTAATAAGAAATGGGAGAAAAAAATAAAAAAAAAAATGAATTTTTGAATGAAATACGCCCGCATTTTTTTCTACTCTTTTTTCTTGTATTAATACTATTTTATTTATTACAATTTGGCAATTATTTATTTACTCGTATTACATAAAAATTGTTTAAAAATTTGACTTTTGCTTTGCCTTTGCCATTGCCCATGATGATTAATGACAAATATTTTGTAATAAAAAAGAAATTAAATGTATATATTTTTTTTTGGCGAAAGTTCATTAGTTGTTTATGTCATTTCGGAATTAAATTCATGGATTTTTCTTTTACTTAATTTAATAAAAATCAGAAAAAAAATCATTTAATCAAAATCCCTTCGCATGAGTTAAAGATATAAAAATTAAAAGTTTAGAGAGAAAGTGATTACAAATTTATCTGCAAATCTACATATAACGTAAGTGTATTTATATAAAATACAATTGATACAAGATTTAAATAGAAATATTAATTGAAATTTGTATTTGATTTTATATTTTTATGATTCATTCGGGTAAACTAAATGTTGATATTAATCAAAAGGAATCTATAGAAACTAAACATCATGGATAAATTTAAAATTGACTAAATTTATTGGTATGACGAGTTTTAAACTATGTTTCTTGAGATCATTCAATTTAATATATTCAATAATGAGAATAAATATAAAATATTGATTAGACTTTAATTTAAATAACAAAAGGTAAATCATAAAAAGAAAATGAGTAATGGGCGATTCCATTATCGCGGGTGCAACATATAGACATACATGTATGTATATAAGGTCTCATGACAATAAAATGGTACCGTTATGTTCGTCCGGTAATAGCATTTTTTTTCAGTCACCACCATGGCCCTGTGGATGTTGGAACACCGCGTTTATGCTTACGAGAGTTTCGTGCGAAATAACGAGTCGATCACCGCTGTTCAGCGCGAATTCCGACGCCACTTCAACATTCATCGGAACCAAAGAGTACCCACGCGTAACACGATCCTTCGGTGGGTGGAAGCACTTCGCACCCGAGGTGTTTTGAGCAACAGACGTCCCCCAGGGCGTCCACGAACGGCTCGAACGCCAGAAAATGTTGAGGCGGTCCGCCAAGCTTTCATGCGCAGCCCAGGTCGTTCTGCACGAAACCACGCCGCTCAACTTCGCTTGAGTAATCCATCGTTAAGGCGTATTTTACACAATGAACTGCATTTCCATCCCTACAAATTGGCAATTGTTCAAGATGGAAGCATTCTCAGATCAACATGAGAACTTTATTCTGTTCGTGAGTGATGAATTTTTCTTGTGGGGATACCTTAAGGCTCGTGTATATACACACTAGCCTCAAAACCTCTAGGAATTGAAGGAAGCGATTCGCGAGGAAACTGCCAGAATCGACCGGCAAATGCTCGAGAGAGTAGACGCAAACTTCGTGGAACGGCTTCAGCGCTGCATCGCCGGTGGGGGTCACCAAATGCCCGATGTTGATTTCCACACTTGACATTCTTAAATGCTTTGACCTAACGATTCTAAAAATTCAAATAATCATTTTTTTTCAATGATCCTTAACAAGTTTATGAATTTTTGAAAAAAGTCCGTCCTTTTTGACCCAGTAGATTAATCTAATATGTACAAAAAAAAAGAAAACAATGAATAATTCAGTTTTGAAGCAATAGCGTATGCAACGTTAAATTATCGCGGGTGCAACACTTCTAATTTAAGTGAATAAAATCGTCAATAAAATCTTATACAGGAACTAAAAAAGTGATGAAACAGTGTTCATTACTAATCAGTACTGTACTTTGTCAATAATGCTGATTATTTCTTTTCAAATACGTCAATTCGCCGAAAATTGTACTGCTAATTTTGAAGGAGATTCATCATTTGAATTATTTTATACATCGGAATTCCACAATTTTCTTTAGGATGACAAGAAGGATTCACTCTAATCCGATGCTGTAGGTGCAGGTTCATCAGGACCCGTAATTTCTTTACGTATTTCATAATTTATAAGAGGTTCGCTATCGTCGTTGTCCCTATCACTATCTGTGATTCTTGAATTGATCAGCGCAATTATCGCTGAAGATGACAAGAATGTAATGTCATCAGAGATTGACTTGATGTACTCAAAAACTTTTTGTAAAAAGAGATGTACAGTATATTTATTGTGCCTAAATTCATCAATAACTATGATCACTGAATGAAGTTTATCGGTAGTCCAAATACAGCAAACGTGAAAAGTGTAACATCCCCATGAAACCAATGTGCTGATTGTATTTCATCTTGATTGATCAGGTCATAATTAAGGGCAAAGTCTATTTGTACAATTACTTTCTCACTGGTCAGGTCTTGTTTTGCATTTTGATAATAAACTCATGTGTGATCAGTGTCACAGTTGTTGTATGTTGTTGGTACCGTTTCCATCTGTATTTTTTTCCTTGCTTAATATTCGTTTATGTGCTAGCTTTTCTGCGCTCCGTTACACCTGTTTCTTTCTTTTTCTACCTAAAATCAGCATTGTCTTTTAACAGTTATTTTTAATATTTTTTGTGTTTCCATCTACAGCGTTTCCTTAATGTTTACTTATTCAAGACATAACAAAATATAAATATAATACATCAGTCAAAAACGTTAGTTGTTAACAAGTTGCACCCGTGGTCCTAACATCACTATCGCGGGTGCAACCAAATTCAATCAACGTTTATTTTAATTCAGCTAACATTTTATTTTTGAAACCGATAGATTTGTGTTTGCCTTTAATTTCTTCTTACTTTTAAAAAGTTTCAAGATGTTAGCACATCATTTCTGTAAAAAAACGTAACAAGAATTAATTAAATCTTTTGGATCATAAGAATAAATGAATATTGTCACTAAACAGTAGCCAGTAAAATATAATCTTAAACTGTTCGTAAAAGCTGTTTCGCGACAGTCCTGTCAGGTGTTATTTTTCAATGTATGCCAATTTTTCGAATGATGATTTTTCCAAGCGCCCCCAAAAGTTAAATCTTTTTTTTATTTTTTTGTATTAAATTAAAACCTTCATCTTTGCACTCAGATCGGAAAAAATAACATATATTTAGAATTCAATATTAATGTCGAGAATCGTCTCTAACGGGATCACCCTAATATTATTATGTGTCAGGATATATTAAACAGTGCATTTCTCAAAAGAATGTCAATCAAATTATCCTAGTTATATTCTAGCAATTTATTCCAAAGATCAGAGAGGAGTTCGTCTAGCATAGCAATAGACACAGCTCACGATTCGAGGACCACGATAATCAAGATAACAAAGAGGATCTCCCGTTTTGCTTCCCGATGACTGCCAAGTATAAACAATAAAATAATAAATAAGATAAAATATTGTATTTGTTCAATCATATTCGCCTACTTTCGTCTTTTGGCAGACAGATTACAAATGAAAAGAAGAGAAAACAAAATATATTCTAGCAATTTTTCATTTAGATTCTTAAGACATCTGATATTCGAAAAAGTTGTAGAGAACAAATCAATGAAATAGGGCGAGCCAGAAGCCACATTATGATGCCTTACAGTAATTGCGTAATATAGGGGGGTAGAGTGTTTGGGTATCCCTAGTATGTATGTAAAACTTTCAAAAGAAGATAACCTGACTGATGAATCTTAAATAAACACTTTTCCTTTATAAAATTATTCACAGTTCATTAAGAACTGCATTGCATTCAACTTTTAAGAAATATGACCATTTTGTTGATATGTGGGCAATACATGATGCGTAACAATAGGATGGCCTGAGAGGGATCCTAACATTTATTATTACAACATTTAGTAAAAAAAAGGTGCCCAAAATAAGTCAGTTCTTTAAGAATGAAGATTTTATTGACGAAGAATCAAATGAACATGTATGAATCATTATGTTTGACAGCCATAGAAAGACACGAGGAGTTGAAAAATCATTTGCTTTCATGTTTGGTATATCAACAGTGGCAGTTAAATGGAATACTGGATGAAGAGGAAGAGTCCGTCATCAAGAGCGATAAATCTTTTGGCGCCAAGTACTCACTAGACCCCTGGATGTTAAAAAAAACTTTGGTTGAGTTTCTTTACATTGAGAAAGGGCCCTATTCGATGAATTTGCCTTGGGCACCCAATGGTTTAGTTACGCCACTGGGAAATACTGTGATTTGCTGAAATCTAAAAGACTGCATGATCCTAAAGAACACAATATATTGTTACAGCATGGATAGTAAGACTAGAAAACAATTCATGCTTACCTACTTACTGTCCATTTGCTGGATAAGAATAACAGCAGCACTAAACATTATTAAAATCAGTAAAATCATGTGCGTGTTTCTCCATTCTTGTTCTGTTGTTTTTATATTATAACTGCCAGAAAGACATCCAGATCTCTTTTATATATGATATAAAACTTGAACTTTTAATGGTTATATTAAATGCCAAATTGATTCTTTTGAAAGTAAAACGATTTATTCAAATTTCAATTGAATTTGACACTTCAATTTATATATATAAAAAAAAAGAAATAATGAAGTTGCACTATTTAAAGCATCAGAATCTTAAATTATTGTACGAGTATGCATTACATATAGAAATTTAAATATACCATATATTTGTGTATACATATACAATATTTTGTTCGATGTCAATTGCAATAAATTTTATTGACAAAAATTTATGAAAGACGACACGCTTCAGTTGAGGAAAACGGAGAATTTTATTATTTATATTTTGGCAAAATCTATATATAACGAATTTTAAAACAAATATGTGCGACTGATTAATAGATACATATGTTGGAGTTATGTTAAGCATATGTGTCTCTAACCTAAGATAAATAACAACAAAAAATGTTAATCATTTTTGTTATTTTTGTTTCACCAAAATGAGTTTTATTGTTGTTGTTGTTTTTGTAAAAAATTTATGAGCTAATTTCCAGTGGGCAACGACATGAGTTGAACAAACACATCAAGAATCACAACAACAACAATTAAAATTACAATTAAATAAATAAAAATGAAAAGAAATTAAAATATATAATATGAAAACCTGTTCATCCTCGTCGTTTATATTAAATAATATATGTATGGTATATATATACATATTTTTTTTCTTTTATTTTTTATTATGTGTCCAAAATTAGCCAAATACTCTTGAATGAATTGATTCGAAAGATTTACCACAAAATTATGGTCAATATTTATGAAAATGTAGGTGGGTGGCGTCATTCACTATTATAACAAGCAAAGACAATGACTTCGGTTGAACCGAAAATTGTATAACTTTTAAGATAAATGAAGGAAGTACACGTACTTCTGCAGTTCTTTAAATAAACAATATTTTATATAAAGGCTTTATTACACTTTATTTGTATGTTTAGTCTAAGTTTTTAGGTTTTACTTTATGAATGGATTTATTTAGTGATCCAGTATAAAAATTCTACAAGAACAATATTTGATGTCAATAATACTCATATTAATTCCATTGATCCATTTATAATACAAAACCATTGAAAGCTCTTTAGACACTTTATGCCAAAAATTCTGATCCGACTCTTTGTTACAAAAATCCAGTAATACGATTGCTTACTTTCATACGTGTAGCATTGGTTCTTCTGTAATCCGAATCTCAATAATTGCAATTAATAGACCAAAACGTCATTAGCATATGCAAAACATTGTAAAAAACGACAGTCCTATATCAGATAATTAAGAAGGGTGAATATAACGACAAGGCACTGAAATCATTCACAAACGATTTGTTTTCCTGACAAATTCATGAGGATAACTTCAGGTGGAATTTATTAAATATTGCTGGACAAAAATATCTGAAATAAATTGGATTGTCTGAGAATGATATACCACTATACTATAAGTACCAGAAGATGCTATTGTAGTACAGTGGAATTTATAAATTAATGAATGGATTGATGAAATCTGAAGAATCGGTTACAAAGTGATGAAGTTTTTTACAGCAAAACAATAAAATATTAAAGGCACCCGCCCCGAGAGGCAGTTTCAGTGGGCACTAAAATCATAATATAAAATGATTGAAAATAAAAAACTTGCTCCACAAAGAGCCTAACATATGGAAGCCTGGAAGCACCTGTGCACTAGTGAACTTTTGGACTCGAGAATAGAGCTTGAGAAATATCGGTTTCTATACAAACAATCGATGTTTTCCATACAAGCAATCGATGTTTTCCATACAAACAGTCGATATTTCTCCAGCTCTATTCTCGAGTCCAAAAGTTTCTATACAAACAATCGACATTTCCCCAGTTTTACTCGAGAAGCCGATTTGATATTTGATCTTTATACACAATTAAAGACTGGTACACAAGTGTTACTGCAACATTTGACATTGTGTCTTGAGTTGCCAGCCTTTAAAGTTTGCAGCAGATGTTTGGCAACATCTAATGTTATGTCACACAAATAAAAAAGTTATGTTACGAAATAAATCCACCATTATTTCGCTGGAGAGATATGTAGGTGCCACTATCAAGTTAAAGCACTTATCTTCATTCTACAATTGAAGTTTCGTCAGTATTTTAAATTTTTTAGCTGCAAAGTGAGTCAAAAAATCCATGAATTGATGAAGCCCTTTGAAAAAATGTCATTTACTAGTAATTTCTCGTCCACTTCTATACCAGAACTGGATTGAATAGAAACAGACAAGCACAATGTATTCATTATCATGTCAATCAATGGTGATATCAATTTATCATCTACTTTAACATGTTACAATCTCTCTGATTAATTTAATATAACATAAGCATAACTGAAAGTTAAAGATATAAATATTTCTGTGTACAAATATTTCTATTCATATTCTATTTGTATTATTTCATTTCATAATTAAATATATTGCGGTCACTGAATATCAAAAATAATGAACAATCACAATTTCAATTTAATCGAATTGAAAAACCAATTCAGGCAATACATTTTTCCACAAAAATATTACTAAAAATAATCAAATATAAAATCATATCTATGATATTAATTAAATTGATTTGGTATAATTTACCTATAAATCAATAAATAAATAAATAACTATGGTAAATATTATACGAGTAAGTATTTACCACAAGTGAAAATTTAATAATTTTCTATACTAAATAATTTGCTTATTAAATTCAATTCCAATTTATTCATTATTTCGATTGAAAGATAAAATAAAATAAAATGCATTCAGGCATGAAATTGCACAAATTACTGTGTCAAGCATGAATATTTTTTTTTTTTTTAATTTTTTGTTTTGTTTTGTTTTTTTGTATTTATGTTTTGTTATTGTTTTCATTTAAAATATTTGCATAAATATTTATTGCTTTTATAAGCAAATTGAAAATCATTTATTAAAACAAAACAAAACAAACAAAAAAGAAAAAAATAAATGGTAGCAAATATAAAAATAAATTTAATATTTTGGTTATCTCAAAAGCCCGCATTCATTCATTCATTCACATTATATCAATAAAATGCGATTCATTGGATAATAATACAATAATAAAAACAACAACGTGTGAACAAATGTCACTGCCTAATGTAATGATAATGATGATGATGCTGATAATGAACACACATAAGGATAAATGCAAAATTTAATAATATAAATAAATTTACTCAAATATTGAATTACTTTACTCTAAGACGTACAAGTGGACAAGCTAGGCATCAGTTGAAATGAGAAGCCTGCAGGAATGCATTCAATAATTCTCTCTAAAATAAATAATTTTTTTTTAATGTTATGTGAACAAGGAGGCCAAAATCTTAAAAAAGTTAATTATAGTCCGTGCTACATGCTATGTCGGGTTCCTACCGACTTAAACACCCCATATCTCCTCAAACCATATTGATAATATTCTTAAATAAAGAATCAACAGTCCTTTGTTCAGTTTGATCTTTAGCCTTACAATCTCCTGTGAATTGCGGGGAGATACAAGATACGAGCAATTATTTCTCTTCGCACTTCTTCGAATCGAAAGCACTCATGGATAATGTAATCCGGGTCTTCCTCCACGTTTTGACAGAGACTACACTATGGTTCCACAGCATGCCCAAATCTGTGCAAGTACTTCCATGAAGCATCCATGGTAAATTCAAACCCAACGTTCGCGCAATACTTGGGATGAACCCGTGGCTCTGTACTTCTCCATCTGTTTTGTTGTGTTAGGTCCTAATCTCAGTTCTACACCTCTAAATGAATAAGAGTAAATGGTGTTTTTTGTTTCTATAAATATTTATCTATTATATATGTACATAATATCTGTAAGGTGTATGAAGTCGTTGTTGTTCTCCCTCACGAATTTTTCCATTCAATATGTTTACATAGTTTTGGAATGTACATAGCATGTATTCATTCTATTCATTTTTTTAATAGGTTGTGAAGAATACACATTGCGTGATTTTAGCAAAAAGTTGTACTTCTTCAGGTCTGCTCCTCCATTTATCCATGAAGGCATCTACATATTTCAAAATAGACTTATAATTCTTATAATTCAAAACTTTATTGAAGATCAGGAGTCTGAGACTTGCATTGCCTATGTTTCCTCACTACCATATATATTTTTGTCTTTTTCCCCAAACATTTTCATGAGACTGAATGTTTTGTTGTAGCCGCTGCTTGCAAAAACCAAGAGTCAGGATTAGTTCTTAGTCCTTAGGGCAGATTTAAAATTTTTATAGCTATATTTCGCAAAAAAAAATGGGTGGATAATGCTATTCGAATTAACAAATTGCAATTAATTCGGATTACAGAGAAGCTAATGCTATGTAAGTAATCCTTCGGATTACTGGATTATCAGATCGGAAAGTAGTCAGATTATCTGATTGTTACAGTGTATATAAGTCACTAAACTCTGGAAATACGGCACATTGTGTCTGTGGAAATATCACGGACTTTTAATGGACTAAGTAAGTTGGCACCCTACAGTCTAGTTTCTGCTTTCTCTTTGAATAATAATAACATACATATATCAAAATGCAATAGAAGTCGCTACACAATCTTGATCTTTTGGACCATTATAAAATATATGTTCTATTCCCTTTTTCTATTCTTACGTTTTATCAATAATTTTAATAAATTATCATATAATAGCAAACTGACCTATAGAACCACAAAATATTGTATGGGTGGTTCTATTTTTAGATCTCTAATTGATTTCCATTCAACATTTTCATGTTTTTATTATAAAAACATGTTATACAATTTTGTATTTCACTCACATTTACATATATATCTTTACTATAAGCTTTACTATAATTTGTAATGACTTCATATACTTGTATTTTATAGGAACAACTAAATTAAAAACCTGCAAATTGATTTTCATATTACCAGATATCATGCTATGATTTTGTTAATATACAATAAATAAAACAAGAAACGTTCATTTTCATTTTCATTTTAAATACAATACTTGCTTATGTATTTTTATAATACTCATATCAACTAGCGAAACATATTACAATCGAGATTAGTTTTAATCAGGCGTATATAATTAAAGAACGGAACGAATAGATATAATAATAATAAAATAATAATTATGTTTATTCGATTATATAAGTTAATAATATACTAAATAAATGAATGAATTAGTTAGTCATTAGATGATTTTCCAATCAAATTTATTGATTTTGAAGGTTTTATTATATGTAGAAAGCAAATCTATTTGCGTGTATTTCATTAACAGATATACTTATTTATTGATACAAAGAAAGAATTTAATATTCAGTTACACAATATGGAACAATTCTTACGCCAATATGTGCTGCCTATGCCCACATAAATTGTTGTATGTACTATTCCTATGTATGTACCTTCTATAATTTATGCGCATTTTCTTGTGAATGAAATCTATATAATACTTATAAAATAGATCGAAACAATTAAGTATTGTAAGTTAAAAGGATTGTCCTATTGTAGATACTATGTACTACAACAAACAAAATAAAACAATACTTACAAAAATCAACATTTAGCAAGAAATCCAATAAGAAGTGAAAGGTTCGTCGAACCGGAATTTACTTCAAACAACAATAAAATAATACAAAAGAATGAATAAATTAAAATTGTTTTACGTTTTTGGAATGAGACTTGTTCCTCTTCTTAGGTTAAGTAGTATCTTTCAACAATAAGATAAAAGATACCAAAAAAAAAAAAAAACCAGACTCAACTCAAACGACGTTTTTGCTTTAAATTATTGTTTTTTAATTTAAATAAATTTTTATTAAAATAAATAAATAAATAAAAAACAAAACACACACAAACATTTTTGTAAAAAAAAAACGAAACATTCTAATTTAACTAAAATTATATAAAAAAAAAAAAATTTATCAAACATGTTTCTCATCTCATTGAAAGTATTTCATTGGGTTTCTTATCTTTGCGTCAAAAAATATATTTTAAAAAAATACAACACAGTTGGTCTTCATAAAGTTGAAATACACTTCCCACAACATATATGCTTTATATGATTTATTTTTAGATCCTAAAAGCTAGGGGTAAGATGTATGGGTTGGTCAGAACTCTGTTTAAGATATGAGCACTATTATAGAATCCTGGGATAGAATTCTGGTTATCCACGTTCATGCTCTAACATTCATATATTGCAGAGATTCCAATTTAAGCTTTTGTTCCATGGAACGTATCGTCATATTCAGACAAATACGAAACATTCAACCAATAACATTCATTATGACTTAGTTTTACCACTCAATTTCCTGAATTTCATAGCTGTTAGAACCCATAAATCCCATAATGGTCTGTTTATTAGTTAACATACATATGTCTTTATTAATTAAATTCTCTCTCATATTGGTATAATTATAATGGTTCCATTGATCAAATTTTTAAATATAATAAAATTGAAATATTCAATCTTATAGCTTATGAAGTAGTTCAGAGATTTAAATTACTGAAACATAAACGTTGATAAACGATGTGTACATAAAAAACTGAATAAAGATTATCAAAAGATTGTAATTATTTAATCTCAAAAACCCAGTCACTTACTTATAAACAGACTTATACTCGTAATAGATGCACAAATGGAATCAAATCGGTTTCCTGTCTTAATTTCAATCATGCCAATATAGTTTTATACATCCCGGGCTCTCTGATACTTATAGATTTCACGTTCGCCAAGTGTATAAACAAACTAGAACAAAACAAACTAGAATAAAGAATTCAAATTTAAACAAATTTTCACAAATTAATTTCGTTTAAAACCAATTAAGTCTATGATTATTTTATTCAACATTGTATTTATTATTTTGTTTGTTTTATTTTGAATTTCGTATTTAACTTATTTTAATTAAGAACAAAATCCAAAACAAAGATACTCGTACAATTAATAATTAGTTCATAAACAAAAGCCAACAAACAACCAAGCAACAAAGGTCAAGTACAGTGACACAAACATTGCAATTAATCATTTCAGTTTTTAATTCTTATAAATATATTTTGCAATAATTTAAATTTTAATTGTTGATATTCATTGGAATTGAAAGAATCTACAATACATAACAGAGAAACTTGAACTAAAAACCTAATAGAATACAATAATAAGAATAATAACAACAAAATGTAAGCATAATTCAAAGTATTAATAAAAAAATAAAACCACATTTCAATCTAATTTTCATAATTTAAAGTAGAATAGAAAACAAGAAAAAATTAGATTTGCATAAAAACTCAATAAAGATGATGACGTTGTAGCTTTGAAATAAATTGTGATTATGGAATAATAAAAAAAAAAAAAATTAAAAAAAAGAAATAAGAAAACACTAACTTCAGTCAAGAATTAATTAGCTTAATACTTAGTATTGGATTGCATAATTGAGTTTCAAAGGATCGAATGGATATGTATATTCATGTAAAGAATAATTATCTTAAGACAATTGTTTTTAGTATGTGTCACTTTGATTTTTCACAATGATGATGATTTTCCTACAATTATTATTAAAAGATAATGAATTGTTAGTGGACCAATATCTTTACCAGTCGTATGCATAGGAACGAAATCAATTAATATATGACAAAATTATTGCTTCTCATGGATAATACTTACATTACAATAAAATGAAATACTTATATATCACTAATGTTTCTCAATTTCATTTAGAACTTAATTATAAACCCTATCAAGAATAGTTCAAAGTTAAATTTAATATGAATTCAATCGTCATTAATGAGTTCATAGCTCAAGAATTTGAAAATCATCCTCATCATAAAAAAACCCTCATTATTTAAGATTGTATCTATCCTCATTAACTTTCCCCCTGATCTGAAGGCCTCTGTCGTTATTGCTCATATTAAAAAGATAAATAAGTTCTAATAATAATGATAATAATTACAAGATTGTCGCAGAAGACCATAAAATATTTATATGTCTCTATAGAATAGTGACATGGGGTATAATGCATAGTTAACTGGAGCTTCTGTTTGAAAGTTCGTTAGGATGGAGACTTTTTAATCAGCATCGACTTACGCCATGGCTGAGGTCTGCCGCTAGGCGGTGTATGTGACTTTGTAGTCTCTGCCAATAACGTTTACTGTTTCAAAGGACCACGTCGCGCACCATGGGCATCTTTAACATAAATCTCTGTACAAAATAGTGTTGGGCACAAACTAAGGAGCTCCAGAGAAGGCTTGAACTCGCTGAATGTTGCTGGTAGCAGCGGTACCCGATATTTATATCGCGTAACCCCAAACCGGTGCCACTACTTGTTCCCATAAGACGTTCACATTTGCAGGGCTTCTTTATGTGTATACCTTTTGATCACAATTTTTATTGTAATACAATAAATTAACTGAAAAATTATGATTGCTGATAATTATACTTGAAGGCATATCAAAATTTCCTATTGCGATTTGGAGGTCTTTAAACTGAGTTAGCAGAGCAGATACAACAAGAGAATAAAACCCGTGAATGAATATTTTTAATAACTTTGGGCGATCTTCTTTACATGTTACAAATTTTAACAAAATTTCAATATGAGTATGTATTTACAATACATTTCAATCTATGAAGGGTATTATAGAAAGAGGAACAGAGAAGAAAAGAAATAACTAAAAACCTGATAAGTAAGCTCAACAAAATATTAAAATAAAATAAAACTGGATTAATCATCATAAGCAAATGTTGTGTTGATAAAGTGTCAACAGTGATAATTAAGTGTTACAAAGAGCTAAACAAAAGAAAAGAATACAAAATTATTTAACATTTTCTTAATTATCAGTTAACTTTTACAAATAAATACAAGTACTATAAATATTTTTATAAGCTTTGTAATTTTGTGCAGTTTTTGCTTATACAAAAAATAAGTAATTAAATAAATAATAGATGTAATTTTTTCTTTAATTTATTAACATTAAGGTAATTAAGTATTATTAAGGTAATGTAAATTATAATTTATGTACTACATATATGCATATTCTTTTGTAATCAGCAAAAACAAAAAATACTAAAGAAACATAAAAAAGACACAGTGCAAAAGAAGTCAAACATGCTTGACTTTAATTGCCAAACAAACAATTGTTTAGTGAATTTTATGATAAAGAAATTATGTTAAATTTGTTTTAAATAAAATAATGAATGATCTTTTCTTTAAAATAAACTTTGCACTCCTTTAACATTGTAATCAATTGCTCTCTCTTCTTTTCACTTTCTATCTTCTATAGTATTTATTGTATTGTATTTCTATTTCTTTTGCCAATCCTTTCCTTCAATATTTTGATTAATTTCTCCTTTATATTATGGTGACCTATTAATGTGAATATTTGAATGTATTGTACATACAATTAAATTGTCTTTATTGTATTTTTGTTGATTTGTCATTGTCTGTATGGTGTTTATTTGAATGACGACGACGACTGAACATTGTCTAGGCAAAGCATAAAAGCAAAAAACCGAAGTTACACAATTTCAAGTTCACAAATATAAAAACTGCTTCAAGCACACAAATACCAACTCATTCATACATAATGCAAAAACAAAAAAAAAAAAGATACAAAATTCCAAATGGAGCATCAAACAATTCATCACCCAACTGTGGCCTGCGACGGCGCACACAGAGACTCTCATGCATATAAGAGAGGAAAGATACTTACGATATAAAGTAAAGCAATAAAACTGATATTAAATTGCACCTGTTGCTATTCAGAGCTTTATATTGTATATGAGGGTAAGCAAAAGGTCTTTAGTTATGTGTGTAACACACCCAAAAAAAATATACAAAAATATCTAATAATAAAAATTATGATTTGCATTATGATACTTTAATATTTTTTTATGTGATATTTTTTTTTTGGACTTTAAATGAGCATAAAATCCATCAGCAAAATGTCATAAATGAAGACTATTTTGCATTTAGCTCAAATCTTGCATTGACTTTGATGTTGACCTTGAACCAAACAAAAAGTTATAACATAAAAAACAAAAAGCAAATGATAATACAATAAAATAGTTTATAATTAATAATTTATTATTGTCTTTCATGATGATGATGACATTAAATTTTCATCTTGAATTTTATTATATTTGAAAGAATTCAATTCAATTCATTTCAACTTCAACTTCAATTCCATTCGATGCGATCAGAATGTTGATAATATTGATGATGATGATCTTATAGATTTCAAAGGGCTCGACTTATAAAGAACCAGAATAGCAACACAAAAATAAAACAAAACGAAACAAAACAACACAATAAATCGGTGGATGGATTGTGGATTGTGAACTTGAACTTTTTTCATTATTTTATGAACTCGTTTCATCATCATCATCATCATCATGGTTGTTCGCCTTAATTTGTTGTAAATTGCATTTCAAGTTCACATTTTTGTTCTCTTCATCTTGTTTTCTTCTTCTTGGTTTTTAATTAATTCAAATTACACAATATTTATGTAAATCAAGAAGCTTTTTAAATGGTTTAATATCATTATTATTATGATTATAATTAATAACATATTAACTTCCGGATGCAAATTCAATCAACGACATACTCTTCAGATACTCTTATCTTTTGTAATTTTATAATATACATACATATGTAGTAGTATGTATATAATGATGATGATGATGACAGATGAAAAATTACATGTCTTTCATCTTTAACATCTTTTGAAGACCTAGAAGCTTCTTTAAAATGCAGATATTTTTATTTTTTTTTATTTTTATAAATTTATTAAAAGTCAAGTTTTGAAAATACACAAATTCAGTTTTATTGATGTTTTTTTGTTTCTTTTATAAAATAAAATGATTTTGATATAAGAAACTAATCACTTGTTATGGTAGATTTGAATGAAAGATATATGATGAAGTAAAGGCTGGAACAGAATGGTGAAGCTGAAGCTCACGCCCGAAAAAAGTTAACAGAATGCGAGATTCAGCCTCTGTAGAGTAGTCAAACCTTGACAAATAAAAAAATCTCTAAAGAACTTAAAATCTATAATATTATTATTTTCTTAATACGTTAGACAAACCTAGTTGAGATGTAATTAGATAGACTCTTAAAATATGTATATGAATATAAGAAGAAAAGCCATTTTTTTTAGCGAACGCGTTGAAAATAATATACGCAGGATATAAATATGCTTCTGCCAAAAAAAAAAATTCAAATTAAATCATCTTCGATATGCTTTCATTCATTTTCATTTTGAAACGCAGTCAGCTGTGCTTGTCATTTGAGAGACAGACAGAGAGAGACTGATGATTTGAAGCCGAGTGAATCTAAACTACTTTGACTTCACAGCTTCAGCTTCAGACTCAGCTTTACATTGTGTTCGTTCACATACAAACACCTGTATTTGATTTTTGACAGGCTTCAGACTCAGCTTCACCATTCTGTTTCAGCCTTTAGTCGGTCAATTCAGTTTTCACAAATGTATTGTATATTGTAATAAGTTTCAGTGATTTTTGAATTATTTCATTTCAATCAAAGAATATTTTCTTAAATTTTTGAAGAAGCTCTCTTCCTATTCTTGGCTTCTACAGGTAGTTAATACCTTTATAAAATAATTAGAAAGTTTTGTATGGCATTTGTAATGTAGGAACTAGTTTCCATAGAAACGATTTAACAGATTTACAAATATGATGGACTACATTAAAACCGTAGGCGGATACTTACCACTGGAGATGTCCACCGACCGGAATGTATTTTGTTCTAAAAATATAAGATGGGACTAAGAAATTTGTTTGGCCACAAAATATGTCCGCCTAAGGGAGATATCCGCACCTAGATTTTACTGAAGTTGATTCCTTCATATAAAAAAAAAAAAACATATCTTTATACCATCAGTTAGCCCGATTATCAGATATCACATACTACATTTTATATTGTACAATAATTTTCAATCCTAATGAAAGAAAAAGCTTAATCAATGAATATATAGAATAGCAAAATATCATAATCATAATTAACACTTTTCTTATAGGTATCCAAATATTTGTCCATATATGGCCAATCAATAAATCTACATATTTATATATAAGACCAGAAAGAAGGCTATCATTGACTATGCCAAAGATGTAATACTCTTCACGCACCACCTGGTTGCATCCAACCTTCCTTTCTTAGCATCACTATATTCTCTTTTTTCTAATAAGAATATTAATTTAAATGGTGGTTTGTATGGGGAGGTCCTCTCCTGGTAACCCTAGGACCATGAAATTTACATAGTTGATTGATATAGGTTAAAAACTTATAGTGTCCAAGTTCGATACGTTAAAAAACAAAAAACTTTTTCTAATAAAAACTTTAATTTAAAGGGTGGTTTGTATGGAATATGACGTGAACAAAGATATGAACATGAGTGACAGTCAGACTTCAGATATCAGCATACAGAGTTTAGTTTAACGGAAAACGATAGGGGAGGTAAAGCGGATGCTCTCTTCGTAGCCTTCTGGTTTGAAAGCTGTGATCGAGCAGGCCCAAAGCAAGCGAGTTGGAGTGACTCTCTAGTATAGTCATATGTAGCTCACTGTACCGTCGTATTTCTTCTTTGATCAGTGGCACCCGAATTTCGTACTAAGAACGGAGCACTCAATATTCTCCTCAGAAGCTTCGAAAGCGAAAGCGTTGAATGATTTCTATTTTGAAGTTAGTTGCCGTACCCCATAATTGAATACCGTGTGTCCATATTGGTTTAATAATTGTCTTGTAGAGTAGGACTTTATTGCGCAAGATGAACTGGGACCCATGACTTAACAGCCAGTTTATTTTCCCGCTTTTCAGGACGAGTTGCTTCTTCTTTCTATTAATATCCTCCTGTCATTTGAGCCTTCTGTCCAGGGGTAAGACCGATATACTTACCAAATGTAAGTAAGTAATTAATCAAACTTGATTTGTGTTTTTATCGAACCATAACTTGTGTGATTCTCTTATTTCCCCATTTTCTATTTGAAAATTTGCATCTAAAATTACTTATTACTTTGATTTTTCAATAAAGATTTTCTCTTTTAATTCTCATTCAATTTATTGTTGATGAATTTAATAAATTTTTCATTGAAATCTGAGAGTGAATCCGAAACCAGTTTAATAAAATGCATTTACACAGAAAAAACAAAATTAAATTTAAAATTTAAATGGCACAGACATATTATAGTAAGTGACATTAAATGAATGATTTTTTTGCGGATGTTACTAAAAGGTTGCCGAAAATTATGCAATGAAATGTTTTATAAAGTACGAGTATCTAAACAAAAAAATATATATATATATGAATGAGAAAATGTGCAAGACTAAAGTAATTATTTCGTCAACTTATTGCAAAAAATATTCACTTTAAATTCAACAGTTGCAGATAGATAAATACAGATACTTGCATACTACGGATGTATGTATGTATGTATATATGATATTGCTTTGGTAGTTCATAGATACAAACTTAGGTTTGTTTATACATTGCAGTTAATCTTTTGCCAGTTACAATATTTGCAAAAGATGCAAACAGAAAAAAAACGATAACTGAAGTACATCAATGTGGATGACGATGAGCATTAGCAAGAGAATCGTACGTATGTATCTAAAGAGAAGCAAGAAATATACGAACGAATGAATAAAAACACAGGAATGACTGAATGAATAAACAGAAAAAAACCAAAGCAACAGAAAATCAAGAAAAGAAAAAAGCGAAAGTTGTGAAATTGCAAACGTTAAAAGAAAATAACATCAACAACAGTTTTATGATGATGCTGCTGCTGTTGGTACTGCATGCGAATGATAGAAAAACTGAAATAACAGCAAAAAATATTGATGCAAAAGCAACAACAACTACAACTTGAAATGCATGCAACATTTGATATATAAGTATCTGTATATGTTTGTATGTCTGAATATTCATATGTGCCAATTGCTTAAGAAGATATATGTACATACATATATCCAATTGAGTGTATGGAGTGGCATCAATAACATTTATCAAGAGGTTAAAATATGTTGGTTTTCTTAAAATATCCAAAGTCTAATCCCTAACACAAAACATTTCAAAGTCAATAATCAATTAACCAACATGCAGGCATACTTATTTACAATAGTATCTCTCTCGACTAGCAATTGTTTTATATCAGACTTAAATCTATTACTATTGTACATAAATATCTTACTTACCATATTTGAAACACATTGTTTCGACACTGCAGTTTATTTTCGGGAATGGTAAGACACTTAATTGTAAGAAATACTTTATAAATTAATAAATTCCTTCTTTAATCTCTGAAACGCTTGTCGAGCCTACCAGAGTTTACTAATCTTCCTTGATTATTTATATATAGTACGAATACACATTAAAAACGTTTACATTAAACAACTTAATTCGACGAAGCTTCAGAAAATTATACAATAATATTCATATCATTAACCCTATTCTCATTCGGTTCAATTTTTTGAGGGTAAAAAACTAAACTCACTTATCATTTCTTACCTTATTCTCTTACACAGAATTAAAGAAAGTATTAGCGAAACGTTATTGATTTCGGTCACCTTTTTGTTATAATTATAGAACTCCGTTTTATCAATGAAACCTCAAATTAGTAAAATCGTTAGATAAGTGAAAGTTTGATGCTTTGAGAAGGGTGGAAAATACAGTAAGAATAGTACACAGCCTTCCTTTCGGTTGTTGGAGCATCGTTTGGATCAACAATGTGGATTAAGACTAATTATATAATTATATGTATTTGTTATAACTTATATATTGCATTAATAATTGCTACAATACTGTATTAAATAACATAAGTATCTGATGATTATATATTCATTGATTCAATAAAAATTAATTAACTAAAAAATGTTTAGGCTTACAAATTTTGATTTTAATTCCACTTTTTAGTTGTGTTCATCCAATAATTCACCATAATGTTTGAACTTCTCACCCAGATTCAACGTGTCTGCTATTGCATAAACTGTAATCGCAAATTTAGCAACCTGTAAATAAATTGTAATACTTGAAGACATTCATAGAAATTTTTTATTAGAAATCACCACTTACACTTATATTGGTAGCCAAATTTATGGGGAATATATTTAATGCTGTGAATGTCATGGGTTCCTGTATTTTTTGCAAAAATTGAAGTATTGCCTTCTTGTAGCGTTGATTCTCGAACATCCAATTTGAGTGGAAAACAGCATCTGCCAACTCATAGCAACTGTCGCTGAGACCATTACAGAAATAACACAAGGGAAATGTTTGCAGCAGCACTGCTGATATATAAGCTATGACTGAAGTACGGGATGCTCCATCCGGGGAAACCATTAGATTGACAAGACTAACACCGATTATTGTGCCACAGAACAGAAACTGGACAAATATTGAAGCAGACATTGGAGTGCGTATAATATCACAGAATCTACATATAACAGTTTATTAAAAAATGAATGCATGGATAAAGAAGGGATTCACTTACCTAAGCATACTTTGATGTACTTTAATGCACCCAATTAATTCGTCATAACGCTCTGATTCACTGAGTTCTTTTGCTTTTGAACCCAACTTTGAAACGAGATTCTTCAGTATATCAACATGAGCGGTTAAGGCCATAACAAATAGTAATGGATAAACATCAACTGAAACTGCCATATAGATGACAAACCCAACTAAGAGAAACTCAAGAAATGTCTGAATATATAAGTTAGATGTACTTTCTCGCCAATCCAGAAATGGATTATAAATGTTATATGGTGGTTGCGAACTCACAACGCCACTTATCAGAGTCGATGTAGCGTATGCACCATACATGCAAATGAAAAATAGAAAAGTCTTGTTACCCAATGCGGCAGCTTTTCTTATTTTGAGAAACTCTTCTTCAGTCTTACAATATTTCTCCATTTCATCCAATTCATCAAAAGCCTTATCGAACGAATCGAAATACGCAAAAGCCACAAAGAATTTTATCGGTAAACTCCAACAATTTAAACAAATTTGAAGCGATGTCAAAAATGCAACAAATGTAAACTTTTCAAAATTTAGGCCATAATAAATTATGAAACTGATTGGTAAATAAATTAAACAAATGCTGAATACCAACAATTGCCACACTTTATAGAGTATCTTCGACTTTACTGGCTTGGTGTTTATACCTAAAATCAATAAACTACGATACAAATAGATAAATGAGTCCCGTGTTCGCGATGCTACCGACTTCGGAGCAGTATGAATGCGTTTGAAAAACATCTTGACAAGTAAATGACTCACAAAGGACTTGCAGTATCTTTTATATACAATACTAAGCCTGATGGCATTTTAAACATACGTGTACATATGTGGGAATGAATGCATGTGGAATTCAAAATGGGCGTATTAAAAATTCAAATATTTACCTGTCACAATTAATTGTCGACACCTATTTATAAACAATATCAGAAACTAATATTATTGTAAAAGCATAATACAATGTAATACACGTCAATCACACTCAGTTTACAAAAGAGGTAAAATAAACTTCAGTTGAGTACAGGGTGCATATAAATCACACTAACTGATAGACTAGATGGAAACGAAAAATATAAAAGTATTGGAAAAAAAAATAATTATACACGCCTTTTTCTCGTAATAAGTATGATTGTGAACTACGGGCTCGATAGGTGTCAGTTCTTAGATTATTTTTAGAACCCAACGATTTAGTTTAGATTGCAAAAGATATAGTTTTTGGGTATTTTTCTGAGTTAATAAAAATCACCCATGCACTAGTACTACTAATAAGGCCTTAATACTACTTAAACAATAATGAACATTCGGCAATTATTACAATTTATAAGCAATATATTCAATTACCTGATAACAATCCGATAAAATTTAATCAATAAAGCTATGAAAGTTTATTTTTATACTTTTTTCGGGAGTGAATAGTATTATAGGTTTGTCGTGAAGTTTGTAATACACAGAAGGAGACATCGCAGACCACATAAGTAGTAATTGATCAGCTGGATGAGACGAGTTCATTTAGCCATGTTTGTCTGTCCGTTTGTATGCAAACTATTCCCTCAGTTTTTGAGCTAAAGAGCTGAAATTTCACACATTACCATACGCTGCACATTTAGCAGAATCAAACGAAGCGGACCACAAGGGGGGTACCTCCCATGCAAACCACCATTTAAATTACAGTTCTTATTAGAAAAAGTTTTTGTTTTTAAACGTATCATACTGAAATTTAGACACTATAAGTTTGTGGTCCATAACCAACAAACATGTAAACTTCATGATCGTAGGGTTACCAGGAGGGGTACCTCCCATACAAACCACTTTTAAATTAATGCTCTTATTAGAAAAAGTTTTTTTGGTTTTTGACTTATCAAACTGAAATTTAGACACTATAAGTTTCTCATACATATTCATCAACCATCCATATTTCATGATCCTAGATTTACCTGGAGGGGTACCTCCCATACAAACCCAAATTAAATGACAAACTTTTAAAGAATAAAAGTACAATAAAAGTGCCACTCAAACAATGTTCTTTTTTGATACTCAAACTGTATTATTTGTTGATACTCATCCTAAATGCAACACGGAGGAGCGTGAAGACTATTACATCCTTGGCATAGCCAATGATAGACTTCTTTCGGGTTTTATTTAGAACAAATATTTTTAAAATTTCTTATGAAATAGCGACAAAGTCCTTCAGCTCAAAAAGCTATTATTTACAATACCTTTTTGCGAGATTTTCTATTCGCAGAATCATCAATAATATCATCGTATAAAATCTTGTTCATTAGTTTTGGCACTATGCACAGAAGAGCTAAGCGTTTAGCTTTTCTTGGCTTAAGATAGATCTTAATTAATTTTTCATTCGTTTTAAGCAAGAAAGCTTCTCTTACCCAAACAATTTGTTGCTGGTGTACATGGAGCCATTGGAACTGCCATGTTTGGATAAACGTTTCGGAAATTCTGGTTTTGGCAGGAATGAAGTTAGACTTATCAATGAGAATGTATGCAATCTTTACATCATTAGGATACATTTCTACCAAGAAAAGGAAATTTTCTATAAGGTTTGGTGATGACAATTCACTAATTTTGGTCAGAAATGAAAACTTTACATTGAATCTGTTGTACGCCTTCTGCTGTTTTTCTAATTCGGATACTAGTCTATCGATGAGGATGGGAAATGTGTTAACCCTGAAAGTGTAACTCGCAGTCATTCTCATTGGGCATCTTCGAATTCACTAGTTTAGTGTTAATACATATGATCCATAAAGTGCGATTCAAATAGATAAATGAGTCACGCGTTCGCGATGCTACCGCCTTCGGAGCATTATAAATGCGTTCGAAAAACATCTTCACAAGTAAGTGTCTCAGAAAGGACTTGCAGTAGCTAAGGATAGTGCCATTTTAAACTTACATATGTGAGAATGAATGCATGTGGTATTCAAAATGGACGTATTAAAAATGCAAATGTTTAACTGTCAAAGTGCATAGACGACACCATATAGTATTGTACAATATAATATGTAACTCGTATTTTGTCATTTCGAATCGATTTGTAAAGTTTCGTCTGAGTATTTTAGGAAACGCATATACAATATTTCAAAAACGATGGCTTGATGGTAAATCAATCGAATAGAATAAATGGTAACGAAATGTATGTGCATAAAAGTAGTGAAAAAGAAAAGCTATTCATTTGTGAAGTCTATGAACTACATATTTTGACATGTTTTCTCCTTCGACCCGCAGGTGAGAAGGTCTTGTCACTATGATTTTGTCAAAACTTTCAAAAATATTTATGATGACATTTTGAAAATTTCAAAAGTTTTGGTAAAAATGAGGAAGGGAAAATTGATCTTCTGAAAGATGGATTTGCAAGACTAAAATATGGAAGACATAGTGAATCTGGAAAGTGTACGTAAAATTAATGAATATTATTCAGATGACGTAGACGAACATTTAGTGAATGAGCGCATTCAGTTAAAATCTTACCAGTAGTGAAAAGTTTTATGCTAATTTATGCAAAGAAACTTCTTGATGTTTTCCAAAATTGCTAAACTATCTTAAAGATTTTATTAACGTTGCCAGTCGCTAGTTCTGATGCGAAGCGCTCTTTTTCTAGGATGTCAAATAAAATATTTCATTGTCTTTCTTATTTTGTTTTTAACAAAATAGTTATAAGTTGATTAATTAGAAAGGCCCTCAAGTAGTACAAGTGGTATTCTATGGGCAAACCATCAACTATATTTTTGTTTGATTTTAATGATAGCAATGGTGTGTAATGGTGTGTAAGCTATCTCAAAACCAAATTAACATCGAAATCGCAGCGAGATGGTAAACTCAGGAAAACTCCACTCGAAAGAGAACGAAAAGTTCATACGTATCAGTTGAAAGAGGAGAGAGCTTCGAGAGTAGTAGCTAGAAACCTACATCATACTACTGAGATATAATACTCCAAAGTTGCAACAATAGTTCTTCTTCTTCTTTATCTTCCATAAAATCTATTTGCAAATATTAGTTCAACGTAAATAACAGCACAATTCCTGAAAAACAAAATAATCCAGCTATTTAATTTTTGAATTGAAGTGCATGACAATAATTACATTCCTGATCCATAGTTTCGATATTAAAATTTGCATTTCGGTATTTGTTATTGCATTAATAATTGCTACAATGGTGTATATAATATTATAATATGAGTATCTCATTAACTGAATAATGGTTGATTAAATAAGTTTCATTATTTTGATTTTACTTCCACTTTTTAGTTGTGTTCATTCAAAAATTCACCATAATGTTTGAACTTCTCATCCAAATTCACCGTGTTAGCTATTGCATAAACTGTAATCGCAAATTTAGCAACCTGCAAATAAAATTTAATGTTTAAAGATATTCATAGAAACCTATACTGTTGTTGTAAACACCACTTACACTTATATTGGTTGCCAAATTTATGGGGAATATATTTAACGCTGTAAATGCCATGGGTTGCTGTACTTTTTGCAGGAATTGAAGTATTGCCTTCTTATAGCGTCGATCCTCGAACATCCAATTTGAATGGAAAACAACATCTGCCAACTCATAGCAACTGTCAATGAGACTAGTACAGAAATAACACAGGGGAAATGTTTGCAGTAGCACTGCTGCTATATAACTCAAGACTGCAGCACAAGATGCTCCATCTGGGGAAACCATTAGATTGATAAGACTAATACCAATTATTGTACCACAGAACAGAAACTGGACAAATATTGTAGCAGACATCGGAGTGCTTATAATATCACAGTATCTATATACAACAATTTATTAAAAATTAAAAAAACATGGATGCGGAGACAATTTACTTACCTTAGCATACATTGATGTACTTTAATACACTCAATCAATTCGTCATATCGCTCTGATTCACTGAGTTCTTTTGCTTTTGAACCCATCTTTGCAACGCGATTCTTAAGTATATCAACATGAGTGGTTAAGGCCAAAATAAATAGTACGGTATAAACATCTGATGCAACTGCTGAATAGATGACATAACCAAGTAGGACAAACTCAATAATTGCCTGAATGTATAAGTCGGATGTACTTTCACGCCAATCGAGAAATGGAATATAAAAATTAAATGGCGGTTGCGAATTCACAAGGTTACTTATCAACGTTGATGTTGCGAATGTGAAATAAATGCAAAAGTAAAATAGGAGGGTTTTGTTACCCAATGCGGCAGCTTTCCTAATTTTGTGAAACTCTTCTTCAGTCTTACAATATTTCTCCATTTCATCCAATTTATCAATAGCTCTATCAAACCAATGGAAATACATAAATACCACAGAGAATTTTAGCAATGAACTCCAGCTATTTAAATAAATTCGAAACGATATCAAAAATTCAATAAATGAAAACTTGCAGTAGCTTTTATACACTAGAACTGATGCTATTAATTATTATCTTTACTTACATATGTGGGAATGAATGCAAGTGACACCTACATATTTAAATCAATACCTTAAACTGTAATTAAAAGACAAGACAATGTAATGCACGTCAATCAAACACAATTTTCAGTAGAGGTAAAATAAACATCTGTTTGTACAGGTTGCATGAATTTGAATATATCTCTCAGATCTAATATTTTCATATAGTGCATTCGCATGTATTCGTTGTTTTTTCAAATCGATTTGTAAAGTTTCGTCTGAGTATTTTAAATGCATTACAACAGAAATTACAGACTTATCTCTGAAGAAAATCTGGGAATTGCTTACCAATAATAGAGTCTCCGAGGATTTGTAGTTGGAATGAAATTTGTTACAAAAGGCCCATTCGAGGCCGTAGTGACAAATAGACTACCTTCCACCCTTTCCTAATCTAATCTGAGAACTTTAAATAATAAACAGCTTTACCGATTTGGATGTTTTTTTGTTGTTGTGTTCATATTATTACTGCGGAAAATAAGGAAAAGTCTAAAGGAAAAGCCGAAAAATCGGAAAATCCAAATCAAGGTATGCAAGAGAGCGAAAGGGAGTTTAGAGTTGCCATATACTTAAAATGTGTTGAAAAAATTAACGAAGATATAACTGCCAAGCTTCCCGGAGAGTACAAAATCTATCACAGTCGTGTTATGGTGAAAGACCAATCTAATGGAGCACTTCAATTAACGACAGCTTCAACATTGTAGACTTACCTCCGCACGTATTGAAATTAAAAAAAAAAATTTTTAATATTACGTAATTACGATATATGTGACCTATGGCCTATGTGACGGTGTATGACTCATTGCGACAAATCTGTGTAATATTATGATAAAGACAAAAATCATTAAAGAGGCACATATACCAAGAATAGGTTTTGACTCATCAGAAGGTCATCAAGGATGTAATGCATTTGTCATGACAGTACACAAATCTCAAGGCCAAACATTCGAATTTGTCGGTGTGAACTTAAGATTATCAGTTTTCATGCAATTTACAGAGTTAAGCGACCAATTACTTACATTAAAAGTACTTCTTCCAAATGAAAATCCTCGACGCTCCCGCAACACAGTATGGAAAGAGTATTAGGTTAAGACTCGATTTCTTCTTGCTAAAATACGGTGTGATCAAATACTAATTACCAGATATACTGTAAAAAAGTAGTATAACATAGCAAATTGATTGTAATAAACTAATTTCACTTATGATTTATTTATTTCAATAACCCGTTCATACGTAGAAAAATAGTTATATTCAATTTGATGGGCATTTACTAATATTTTCCGAAATCCATGAAACACAAGCAAAGCTCGGTCGCCCGGTACTTTTAACCTTTCCCAAACAAGCCTTAACATTTTGGAACTTCGAGAACTAAACATAAACATATAAGTGCAATGATTGTGAACAAACCGCAAAATCAAGCGCACAACACAAACCTTCATGATGATTACCGTTCAGATAAAAGATGATTTTCTTATATGCTAGTTGTTTTGTCTATCCTTCTCATTGATAATGCAAGGGATCTAATGACCGATGTGTCTTTTAAATGATATGCACATTATCGTTTTCTGATAGTCATACTTGGATGTTTCAAAACTTGTATTTGTTATTGCATTAATAATTGCTACAATAGTGTATTAAATATTATAATATGAGTATCTCATTATCTGAATGTTTATTGATTAAATAGGTTTCAATATAAAGATTTAAGTTCCAGTTTGTAGTTATTTTCATCCAAAAATTTAACATAAATTTTTGAACTTCTCACCGAGATCCATTGTGTTTGCTATTGCATAAACTGTAATCGCAAATTTAGCAACCTGCAAATAAATTTTAATGTTTAAAGATATTCCAAGAAACCTATACTTTTGTAGTAAACACCACTTACATTTATATTGGTGGCGAAATTTATGGGGAATATATTTAATGCTGTGAATGTCATAGGTTGCTGTACTTTTTGCAGGAATTGAATTATTGCCTTCTTATTGCGTTGATTCTCGAACATCCAATTTGAATGGAATACAGCATCTGCCAACTCATAGCAACTGTCAGTGAGAATAGTACAGAAATAACACAAGGGAAATGTTTGCAGTACACTACTGCTATGTAATTTAAGACTGCAGCACGAGAAGCTGTATCCGGCGAAACCATTAGATTGACAAGACTTACATCAATTATTGTGCCACAGAATGGAAACTGGACAAATATTGTAGCAGACATTGGAGTTCTGTGATGATCCAAAATTTTATAAAATGAATACATGATTCTTTAAAAAAATATTAATATAACGTGAAAAATATAAAACAAAAAAAATAAAATTCCAACTGATGTGGTATCCCTTTTAATATTGGAGGAAGATACTTGTGAAAGGATCAAATGCAGACACTGCTTAGTGAAGGCCAGAGGATCCGACAGGAAATAACTCACACTTTGGCACATACATATTTCTTACTTTTTATTTTCCCTTGTGAATTCAAATTCAAAATTCAAATTCTATGCTTCTAGTGCTTCTATACAAGTTAACATGCACAACGTGGTTTGGCTTTCTTCTCTAATTTCAGTAACTAAATGCACATATTGCAGCACCCTTTTCCTATACATTCATATATTAGTAGAATAATTCCAAATAAAACTATGCACATAGTGCAGTCCCCGGAATTAATTGATGAATTTACATACGGACATTCGATATAACCGTACAATGGTTACCTCATTTTGCATCAGTTTGTGTTTCGAAAACTGTCTGCCATCAGTCGCTCGAGCTGATCACGAATATATTGTATATACTTCAGTGTGTTACAAACTTCTTGACAAACTTGAATGAAGCGATTGAGAATTGAATCATCAGTTAATAGAATGCTAAGTAGAAATCGAGTTAGATACCAGGTCGTGGTATATGGTAGGTTGTACGATTGTCATAAAATGCTAAATGGGTCATGCTGCAAATAAGTAGTCAAACAGGTATCAACAAATTCCTTGTAACATGAATATTGAACTTTATGTTACCAAGCAAAGATGGTGAAAAGATACCTCCTTCAATTAGATTATGCGAGAAAGTGACAACTAGAGTCGTTCTACAACTGGACAATTTCGGGAGATGGATTAACTTATGATGGCTTTGGTAGGATGGAAGATTGATGTTAGGATCCCAGTGTAAGCTACGCAGTATAAAAAGCAAGAATTATTTTTGAACGGATTCAATACTATCACTATAATAATATGCATAGTCAAGAAATGGTCTAACCAAAGATGTGAACAACAATTTAGTAGTGTAAGAACAACATTTAATATATTATAATATTAACACAAAATGCATCCTTAGATCCATCAAAACACCCAGATTACTGAATTGTGTGACACGTTCTAGAGTCTTTCAAAACTTGTAATTGTTATTTCATTAATCATTGCTACAATGGTGCATTAAATATAATAACATGAGTATCTCATTAACTGAATATTGATTGATTAAATATGTTCCAAAATTAAGATTTTAATTCCACTTTTTAGTTGTGTTCATACAAAAATTCACCATAATGTTTGAACTTCTCACCCAGATTCATCGTGTTTGCTATTGCACAAACTGTAAACGCAAATTTAGCAACCTGCAAATAAATTTTGATACTTAAAGGCATTCATAGAAAGTTATACTGGTAAACAACACTTACACTTATATTGGTGGCCAAATTTATGGGGAATATATTTAATGCTGTAAATGCCATGGGTTGCTGTACTTTTTGCAAAAATTGAAGTAATGCCTTCTTATAGCTTTGATTCTCGAACATCCAATTTGAGTGGAAAACAGCATCTCCCAACTCATAGCAACTGTCAGTGAGATGAGTACAGAAATAACACAAGGGAAATGTTTGCAATAGCACGGCTACTATGTAATTTAAGACTGCAGCACGAGATGCTCCATCCGGCGCAACCATTAAATTGACAAGGCAAACACCAATTATTGTGCCACAGAATAGAAACTGGACAAATATTGTAGCAGACATTGGAGTGCTTATAATATCACAGTATCTACATACAACAATTCATTAAAAAATTGATACATGGATATGGTAGCGATTCACTTACCTTAGCATACATTTATGTACTTTAATACACCTAATCAATTCATCATATCGCTCTGATTCACTGAGTTCTTTTGCTTTTGAACACAACTTTGCAACGCGATTCTTAAGTATATCAACATGAGCGGTTAATGCCATAACAAATAGTAATGGATAACAATCAGTTGCAACTGCTTTATAGATGACAAACCCAACTAAGAGAAACTCAAGAACTGACTGAATATACAACTCAGATGTACTTTCTCGCCAATCCAGAAATGGAAAATAAGTGTTATATGGCGGTTGCGATTTCACAAGGTTACTTATCAAAGCTGATATTGCGAATGTGAAATACCAGCAAAAGAAAAATACAAAGGTCTTGTTACCCAATGCGGAAGCTTTTCTAATTTTATGAAACTCCTCTTCGGTTTCACAATATTCCTCCATTTCATCCAATTTATCAAGAGCTCCATCAAAACAATCGAAATACATAAAAACCACACAATATTTTAACGCTAAACTCCAAACATTTAAACAAAATTGAAGGGATGACAAAAATTCAACAAATGAAAACTTTTCAAAATTGATTTTGTAATTAATTATGAAACTGATTGGTAAATAAATTAAGCAACTGCTGAATACAAAAAACTGCCAGATTTTATAGAGTATCTTCGACTTTACTGGCATAGTGTTTACACCCACGATCCATAAACTGCGATACAAATAGATAAATGAGTCACGCGTACGCGGTGCTAACGTCTTCGGAGCAGTATGAATGCGTTTGAATAACATCTTCACAAGTAAGTACCTCAGGAAGGACTTGCAGTAGCTTTTATACACTAACAATGATGCTATTCTTCAATTAAATATGTGAGAATGAATGCAAGTGGAATACAAAATGGACGTATTAAAAATGCAAATATTTACCTGTCAACTTAACTTGTTGACACCTATTACCATAAACTGTAATTAAAAGGACAATACAATGTAATGCATGTCAATCAAACTCAGTTTACAGTATATTTGCTGAGTTCGTTTGAATATTGGGTTTTTTACCCGATACATCGATGTCGATGATACAACCCTACCTCATAGTGTCCAAATTGTAATTCGGGAAGACAAAAACAAAAAGGTTTTGACGGACATGGCTAAATCAATTAGTCTCGTCGATCTGATCACGAATATATTGTCTATACTTAATGGGGTCTTCGATATCTCCTTCTGTGTGTTGAAAACTGCTTGACAAACTTATAATACTATTCACTGTGTGAAGAGTATAATGAAGAAAATCGGTTAATAGAATGCTAAGTAGAAATCGAGTTAGATACCAGGTTGTGGTATATGGTAGGTTGTACGATTGTCATAAAATGCTAAATGGGTCATGCTGCAAATAAGTAGTCTTACAGGGCTCAACAAATTCCTTGTAACATGAAAATTGAACTTTATGTTACCAAGCAAAGATGGGGAAGAGATACCTCCTACAATTAGATTTTGCGAGAAAGTGACAACTAGAGTCGTTCTACAACTGGATAATTTTAGGAGATGGATTAATTTAGGATGGCATTGGATGGAAGATTGATGTTAGGAACCCAGTGTAAGCTACGGTCGGTTCCATACTTAAGCTACAAAGTCAAGAATTGGTCTAACCAAAGATATGAATAATAATTTTTAGTGTAAGGAAGACTCTTTAGCCCAACGTTTAATATATAATATTATTACGCCTCTTACTTGATAGTAGAAGTATTCGTGCCAAATTAGATCCATCAAAACACCCAGATCACTGATTTGTGTGACACGTTCTAGAGTGGTTCAAAATTTGTAATTGGTATTGCATTAATCATTGCTACAATGGTGTATTAAATATAATAACATGAGTATCTCATTAACTGAATATTGATTTTACTTCCACTTTTTAGTTGTGTTCATTCAAAAATTCACCATAATGTTTGAACTTCTCACCCAGATTCATCGTGTTTGCTATTGCATAAACCGTCAACGCAAATTTAGCAACCTGCAAATAAATTTTAATACTTAAAGACAATCATAGAAATGTAAACTTGTGAACACTACTTACCCTTATATTGGTTGCCAAATTTATGGGGAATATATTCAATGCTGTAAATGCCATGGGTTGCTGTATTTTTTGCAAAAATTGAAGTACTACATTCTTATAGCTTTGATTCTCGAACATCCATTTTGAGTGGAAAACCGCATCTCCCAACTCATAGCAACTGTCAGTGAGATCAGTACAGAAATAACACAAGGGAAATGTTTGCAATAGCACGGCTACTATGTAATTTAAGACTGCAGCACGAGATGCTCCATCCGGCGCAACCATTAGATTGACAAGACTAACACCAATTATTGTGCCACAGAATAGAAACTGGACAAATATTGAAACAGACATCGGAGTGCTAATAATATTACAGTATCTACATATAACAATTTATTATAAAATGTATAGATAGATATGGAAGTGATTCACTTACCTTAGCATACATTGATGTACTTTAATACACCTAATCAATTCATCATATCGCTCCGATTCACTGAGTTCCTTTGGTTTTGCTTTTGAACCCAACTTTGCAACGCGATTCTTAAGTATATCAACATGAGCGGTTAATGCCATAACAAATAGTAATGGATAAACATCAGTTGCAACTGTCAAAAAGATGAAGAAACCAAGTACTACATACTCAATAATTGTTTGAATATACAAGTCGGATGTACTTTCTCGCCAATCCAGAAATGGATAATAAATGTTATATGGCGGTTGGGATCTCACAAGGTTACTTATCAAAGTTGAAGTTGAGAATGTGAAATACGCGCAACAGTAAAATATAAATGTCTTGTTACCCAATGCGGCAGCTTTTCTAATTTTGTTAAACTCTTCTTCAATCTCACAATATTTCTCCATTTCATCTAATTCATCAAGAGCTCCATCAAACCAATCGAAATACATCAGAACCACAATGAATTTTACCATTGAACTCCAACTATTTAAACAAACTCGAAGCGATATCAAAAATTCATCAAATGAAAACTTTTCAAAGTTAATTACATAATTAGTTATGTAACCAAATATTAAATAAATGAAATTACTGAATACGAAAAACTGCCACATTTTATAGAGTAACTTCGACTTTACTGGCTTAGTGTTTACACCAAAGATATACAAACTGCGATACAAATAGATAAATGAGTCTCGCGTTCGCGATGCTACCGCCTTCGGAGCAGTTCGAATTCGTTCGAATAACATTTTGACAAGTAAATAACTCACAAAGGACTTGCAGAAGCTTTTATATACTAAGCCTGATGCCATTTTAAACTTATATATATATGTGAGAATGAATGCATGTGGCATCCAAAATGTGCGTATTAAAAATACAAATATTTACCTGTCAACGTTAATTGGCGACACCTCTTTAATACAATGTCATGAACTATTATTATAGTAAAAGTACACGCCAATCAAACTCAGTTTTCAGTAGATTTGTTAAGTTTTGTTTGAATATTTTTAGAAATGCATTTATTGAATCAGGATATATGTGATATGGAAATATCTTTCAATGTAAATGGAAATTTTGTAAACGTTACACAATCGTAACGTATTTGCACAACAAATATTTTGTATTTTGTAAAATTTGTAACAATAATTGATCTGCCCCGGTATCAACAGAATCTGTAATATTGAAATGAATAATTATATCTATTGTAGTTTCCGTGAAAGAAACGTTTGGACAAACAGATAGACAGTACTATGTTAATATGTACATAGTATATTTAATTTATTTTATTTCAATAACATTAAATTTAATGAACATATAAAAAAAACATAAAAACATCTGTGGTCTAAATGTTTATGTTGAAACTTTTAAAATGTATAGTTTATACATTTTGGAGATATTTAAGGATGATGGAGTTTTTAAGAGTTGTGATGGGATTACGGAAAGAGGGAAAACTCTAATGCTCCCCAAGTGTTTACAGGAGTTCAGAAGATGGTCTACAGTGAGTACATTTCCGCAGAAAGGGTATGGTGGACGATCTGATCCGTTGAGAAGGTGTTGATGGGTATCCCGATAAAAGTTCCGGATGCCTGTCTGTATAAGTTTGAAGCCAAGCATATTTTTTCAATGTTGGGTTGATGAAGGAGTACCGGTGGATAAACTACCCCGATTCCATCACTTTCTTCATATGAAAGTGACAGGTAATGAGTTTCTTAAAATCTTTTGCGCTGATGGGAATAAAGTTGTGTAATGGGGTTGGCGTATCCGTTTATACCTTGGTGGCTGGAAGCCCAAAAGATTGTAATTTTGTTCCGGATTTCCTTAAACGTGAAATCATTCAAGTATAATATAATGTTATTTCATGTGATTTATTCTGATCAATTCTTTGTGATTTTGACAAACACTTGTATAAACTTAATATACACTATACCATAGGGTACCGAAAATAATCGGAAATAGTATTGTATAATAGTTTAAAGATTAAATGCGTTTTGTCGAATGTAAAACTATAGTAACGTAATGCTGCAAGTCAATGATGACTCTGCCTACTACTACTAGTACTACAACAATATGGTATTAATAATAGCAGCAACAAAAATGGTTTTCAAGTATGGTATGTTGTATCTTATGCCGTTGAATCGAAGTAAATTTAAGTTAAGTCAAGACAAGCCAAGCTCAAGGGCAAGGTTCAATATCAGAGCTTTGCATAAATTTACCATTTCAATAGTTGTTGCTGCTGTTATTTTCTTATGCTGCTGTTGTCTTTTTGTAGTTTTCAATTTATTTTGCATTTCTAATAAAGTTGTCTTCCTTATTCATTGATTCTCTTGCGTTTTGTTTAAAGTTTACTACAATCGTATTGGCAGTGTTCAACTTAATAAACCGTTCTATTATGGTCTATCTATATACTATGTGTATGTCTATTTAAATTTCCGTCTGTCTATCTATCTGGCTGACTGTGTGTCTGTTTCCTTGGATTTGCTTCTTATGCTCTCATTAATGGCTTATCTACAATGTAGCTTTTTCATCGATTCTGTATTCGTATTCTTATTCTAATTTAACATCAAACTCTTTACTTAATGGCGCATAGTAATCTTATTTACAATCAAATACATGCAGATAGACAGATAGATAGTTAGATAGTAAAGATGTAAATACATTTGTAGTATTTTATTGTATTTAATCTATTTGATTTTGTTTATTCTATTTGCATTCATTCATTTGTGTTTCAAAACAAATCATTACTTCTCCATTCATCTTAACATTTGTTTACTATTTGTACTTAATTTGCATAATAAAGATTTTAATAAATTGCATCTTTCTGATTGAATAGAAAATTTAATTTACATAAAGAAAAAAGATAGATATTTTCTAGTATTTCCTCTTTCCAACATTAGAAAATATCAAAATGTTTGTTTAACCAAGTTAAATGCAGATAAATATCACATTTAATATATATTTAGTTCACCTGAGCACACACAGTATGTATCTGCACACCTTTTTACTTATGTACTTATGTATAATATTTACTATTTAACTCATATTTGATATAATGTAATATACGTAAGACTTACATTAGCATAAGACAAACATACCAAAGTATCTGTGATAGTCTGTCTCTCTGTGTATTTTCAAAGCTTAAAAGGGCAATTTATTTGTTTGCTATTAGGAAATTTCATTGTAACTTTATAATTAGCACTTGTTCAATTTATAAATCAATATATATATTGTAGTAACTACTTATACTATTGCAATCGACTATGCATAATTCGTCATATTGATTGAAATGCAAATGGACAAACATGTTTACATGTAAGTATTTAGAAATTGATTCCAGTTTCATATGGCAAAGTTGTGTGAATAATGTATACATAGATAGACGGGTGAATGGTTGGATTGATGTTAATAATACCATATACTCGTATTCAATAATTAAACCAAATCAGAATTTTTCTTATATATTATTGAATAAAAACTATTACGAGTGATCCGAAGCATGAAAGTGCATGGTCAAGAGTATGTTGAACTTGCATATCATGTGATCAATTTTTATTTTTATCTTTTCCATATACTCTATAGCCAATTGGTTAATTTAGCAAAATCTTCTTAGAAGGGCTTCCCAAGAAAACGGTACGTTCTTTCAAGAAGAGTAAACATTTACATGGAATGACCTTCTCCATGCATCCTTTCAGCCATTAGCCCACCGGTGTAGTGAATCCTATTCTTGTTAAAGTGTAAGAGTTTGGATGCCACATAAAAGTCGTTGGAAGCTTTCTGCATCTTCTTCTTGTCATACATCCTTTCAACCATTAGCCCAATGGTGTAGTGACTAGAGAGCTGCATGGTTCTACTCAAATTAGTCGCTACTCAGAATAGTATCGTAGTCACTCAAAAATTTAAGAGAAAAAAGCCGTAAGATATGAGTTATTGCAGGTGCAGGGGTTCACTCACCACAAATAAACTTAGACCACTCCTTCCAGCTACCTGATTAGGCCACAGTCTTTCAGGCAGAGGTCCTAGCTATTAGAGAGACATGTCGGCTGGCAGGAAATAACATACCAGAAGGTCGTCAGATAACTATCTTCTCCAAACGGAGAAGATAAGAAATGCATGTCGGCGATAAGCAAGCTAATTCGTCGAGCTGATATCACTCTCTTATGGGTTCCCGGCCATAGGAACATTGAGAGAAATGAGAAGCCTGACGAACTACCTCGTTTTGGTGCATCGCTTGATAAATCGTTAGCGGAACAGGTCTCGATGCCCTTAGCGGTCGTAAAGAGGAGCAACTGTCTGCATTTCCGTCAGCATGCAAACAGATGATGGAAAGATTTTGAATCTTGCAGAGTGGCACGTGATACCTGACCTAGTTACAATGAAGATAGGTCACTTAAAATCAACAAAATAAGACGCTCAGATACTACAAGGCTAACAGCGGTTTTTACTGATCACTTGTTTGTATGCCCAGCACTAGCGCAAAGACTAGAAATAAGTTTCTGGGCAAATACATCATCGACAGTCACTCGGAGCGTTCAGTCACATGTCCGGGTTCTTCTAACATACCTAAATTCGACGGGTTGGATTTAGTAATACGGTAACCAACCATGAGTGAGTGAGTGTTTGAGACAACATTGTATTTGTGTCTTGCTTATCCTAAGCGAAAAGAATGGATATGAATAGATATATTTTTCTTTTATATTGACGTCAAAATTTCTTTGGGGTGCATAGTTTATTATATTTATGAATCAGTTGCCAATCCATGAGCAAACATTTTTAATTCATTTTACTTTCAGACATTATTTTTATTTCAAATAAAGACCAATGATCTTTAATTAATTTTAAAAGAAAATTATTGTAATATACTAAAGAGCAATGAAATATAAATTATCAATAAATTTATTGTATTAAAGCAATTTCTATTATAACAAATTAATTAACACTCGATGAACTAATTTAAAACAACATTTCCATACATTATAATCTTTCAATAGTAACAAATAGTGTTAATGTTATTTGAACAATCATTTAAACAAAACAAAAAGCATTAGCAATCATGAATGAAATGCAATAATCTTCTGCAATGTATATAGTAGTAGATACAAATGAATGAGAAAGAAAAAAAAACCTTAATGCAATTGTAATTAACATGAAAACATAAATACAAATAAACATAAACTAAACAAACAAGCAAATAGATGCAAACAAATATTATAAATGCATAAATACAAAGATACACAGACACATATGTAGAAACACAAAAAGATTGAGTTGAGTTAAAGAGAGTGCAATGCACAACATAATGACACAGTAAAGAGTGGGCACAGTTAATTTATCTTAAGAAAAACAACAAAAAAAAAAAAACATGTGGCCAACATTTGAATGTAAGTTTCTTTTTGTGTTAATTACAAAATTATTTGTCTTAGCGCAATAATATATTGCAAAACTATTTGCCTACAAATGATGATGATGATGATCATGATAATGTTGATGTTGCTGAAGACCACGACAAAAAATTGTAACTAATTAAAGGTTTTTTAATATCACACTGTTGTGAGATTGAGTTAAGTTGAGCTGAGTTGAGTTGAGTTGAATTGTTACGATTCGCACTAATTACAATTACACGTATATATGTACATCGCTGCAATGACTCAATGACTTACAATTTTCGTCTCAGTAATGCACAAAAAAACCCATCAAATTTGACAAATTGTTGTCAATGTTTTCATTGACTTATGTTTATTTTGATAGGGTCTTGAATACACATACTATAAATTTGAAAAGCATCGAAGCGTGCAGTTGCCAACAAATACAATAAAAAGTGTTCCAACATCAACACCAACAGTCAAAATAATAAATATACCGACTAATTAAAGTACCAAACAACAACAACAACACAAAAAAAACTATCTCAAATGCCCTAAAAAACTATTTTGAAAAAATTCAAAAATCTCTTTAATAAGCGACCTGCTGCTTAAACAATGTAACCTGAATTTGTGCAGGTGGTTTCCTCCACCTCTTTAATGAAGTAAATGGATTCATTTAACAAAATAAAATTTTTAATATATAATTTAAGAAAAACAAAAAATAAACAATTTCACATGTTTTTCTTTTATGTTAATCAACTGTAATTTATTTAACTTAAAACCGTATGTGTAAATTAAGAAAAAGATACAAAATACACGAAAAGAAACAAACAAAGCAATAAGTAATAAAAGTTAAAAAAAAGTATCAGCATCAACTTGTAACTTTTTCTTTGTATTTTGACGCATTTTAATTTAATTAATTAAAGTGCTGCAGATGAAGACGATTGCAAAAGAAATGAATGAAGGAAGGAAGAAATGAGCAACCAAAACAAAAATAAACAATTGAAAAATTAAAGAAATGTTGCACAATCAATTTTTAAGCACGTTTGACCTTTTTATTTTTTTTTTTGTTAGAATAGTATGAAATAATGAATTTAATAAAAAAAAAGAAATAAATTTAAAAACGACACATTTATGAAGTATGGATACATGTAATTACAGAAATGTTCAAATGTTAAAAGATTTGAGATAAAATACTAAAATTGCCTCAGTGACATGGTAAGATGTACCATATACGTGCAACATACACTAAAATGTAATGACCTAATCATGGTGTTCTATCAATCTGCTTCACTTACGATAAACTGGCTTCTTAAGCATGTACTTTGGAAAGGTAATGAAAAGGTTATTGTCCTAGTTAAGGGAACGAACATCACTATTTCTTTTAAACAGTCCTGAGCAGACTTTTCTGAATTATCATTCAACACTAAATTTAGTAAGAGACTCACTCAGACTCAAGTCAACATTTGAAGACTTTTCTGGGATTAAGTCAATCCAAGACTCTTCTGTGTGATTTATTCCAAAAATAGATAACGAATCATATGTTCATTGTGCTACAATATAATAAGTTGAATGTTGTCTGATGCATAACCAAGCTCGGCAGCACTTAACTACGCTAATCTGGGTGCCAGACCATTTTGGTTTTATTGGAAATGAGATGGGGGCTGAGTGTTTCTCTAGCGGTTGTTGATATTCACAGACCTGTACAAGACATTCTTTCAGGCCTGGAAGCAAATACCAAGGAGCTAGCAGGTATGCAGTGAGCGATGTAGTGTCGCTTAAACACGCTGGCCTTGTAACCAATTAAAACGGACCTCCGAGCTCCTGCATTTTAACAAGAAGAGGATTCGGTTGATGGCGGGATTCATAAAGGGGCAGCCGATTGGATTGACTGTGAACTTCAATTTCTTTTTTTGGGAATACGATCCCATTTTCTCGGGAATCCTTTCTTTGATGATTTGGGTCACTAGGAGACCTGGTTTTGTTTGCGGATTATTCACGATGGTTTCAAAGACTGAGAGCAACTAGGGATACCCTGTCATTAAATTACCCTCCCTTTTCTTTAAATGGGACCTTTTTATTTTTGAATAGGAATTTTATTGCAAATAACCTTTTAGATTGCAATTGTTATGTAATAGTCTTAAAGTACAAAATATTTGTACATAAAAACCAGTTATTTCGTAATATGAATACATATACTCATATAATATTACAATATTTAATATTTATTTCTTTTTGAAAACTGGATGAATGATTGTTAAGAATAGGGATGTAACGATACAACATTTTGCCGATACGATTCCGATTATTGGAGTAAAAAATCCGAGATTCCGATACCGATAGCGATATATACAAATAGCTTATTAAAGGCACCTTTATTTAGGCGGTCAGTTCAGTCTCAGTCCATTATAGCCTTTCTACAGTGAGTAAAAAGTTTTTGCGTCCACAGTGAGCTCTGGTGTGTTGTGAACAGCAGTTTTTTGTTTTGGTTTTACACATACGTACAACTTTGCGCGAACGTTGGCAAAATTAAAATTGAAAATTAGAGAAAAATACATGATTAAGGATATTTTGCAGAATATGCATAGAGTTCCTCAAGATTTTGGATCATCAGTATCGTACACAACTCTTTTTTCGAAACTGTGTTCTAACATTATTTGTTTTTTAGACCACTGTTGGTCTTTGGCGTGTCGTTGTGCAACACTTTTTCATGATAACGTTTTCAGTGTGTCCACAAGTTTGATGTCGTGTACCCTTTGTGTCATCATCCAGTTTCATTTCAAAATTTTTCCAGATTGAACTTGTACACTTTAAAGGCTTCGCCATTCCAACAATTGGTTGCGCCGACTTTTTTATGTTTTTTTTTTTTTAACTTAGTGGCTTCTCGCGCTTATTCACTGTTTCCAGGCTTGCCAACTTTGGAGAAAAAGTCAGATTCAGAAAAAACATATTAACTACGACTTAATGGCATTTTAGGCGATCAGTTCAGTCTCAGTCCATTATCGACTCGAAATACGCACCGATAACTGAATTGATGACAGAAAAATGGACTGATGGCCAAGCTTATTTGACAGTCCATTTCCATTTTTATACTGATAGCATGGACTGAAACTGAACTGACCGTCTAAAAGGCCTTATGTTGGCAAGCCTAACTGTTTCATATCGGTCAATATATCGGCCGATGTATCGGGATCGGAATCGGAATCGTTACATCCCTAGTTAAGAATATGGCAGAATATATTTCTCACACAATTTAAACTTCGAGCAAGATATTAAAAAATTAAGTAAGTTAAAGTATATTGAGTTGATTACGAGTTTTTGTGATTTAACACGATATGTTAATCTTAAGATTTAAATACTATTCCTTGGTAATTTTAACTTTATTGTACTAATGTATATAATATCTAAATACTACATAATATAATAAAATTATTATTATTTATTAAATTTATAAGTTTTATTTACATAAACAAGAATCTTCATGGAGCTTAGCATAAGTAAATAAATTCTATGTGACTATTATAAATTCAATTAATAACTTGGTACCTAAAAATATGTAAAGATACAGTGACTATTCAATGTTTGCTTATGATTTTAAGTTGCATCTTTAACTAAAGTTAAGTATTAGATGAGCGTAGAAATCATTACAAAAGTAGTAAAAAATAAACAACAACAAAAATGCATTGTCTTCATATGTGTAGTATATGTATAATTGTATACTTATGTTATATTCATGTGTGCATTATGTTGTAGTTGTGGTATTCAGTTGTCGTTATACCTTGCACACAAGTAGAAATACTTAGGTATTGCCATTTTGTTGTGTTGTTTGTAATGCAAAAAAAAACCATACATCAGTCGGATCACTATACTAAATTGAATCACGTCTATGTGCCTATTTTTAAAAGGTTTTAAGTACTTTACCTTGTTTGTGTCGTTGGAATCAAGAATCTAGCAATTGAAATTTTATCCCGTTCCTGTTGACCGAGTGATCTGAAATTTGCATTAATTTTGTTTTGCAAAATCAACCGGAATTTTCAGAAATTCCATCATTTTTTCACAGAGGCAAAACAGTCGTCATTACGGGCGAATTGCTTTCTGCTAAGTATGACATTTTTATTAGTCCCCTAGTTTAAACCAACTAAAATTCGGTACTCAATTATTGGTTGAGATAGTAAATACTCAAAAACTAAAATAATTTCGGATTTAAAACTGCCTTTTTGCACTAGAATTTTTCTATATTTTCCACATTTTTCAAGTGAAAAGCATTGAAATGTTTGGAATATATTTTCCTCAGCATATCGAAGAATTGGTCAAATTAAACTACAATAATATTATTATAACCGCCACATATACATAGAAAGTTTTGGATAGTAAACTATTATTGTTTTTCCAAAAAATATTCAAATGAAACTTCACAAAATTAAAAATCTTACAAATACCAATTGACAAGATTAGTTGCCATACAATCTACAACAAATATTCTAACTTATAACTTGTAAAAGGTATATAAGCATCGGTGAACCGTGATTAATATTATGTCTTTGTTTTCTTTTTCTGGTTGTGTGTTGTATCTTTTTTGACACACGCCAAGGGAGGCCACCATTTTTGGTGTTGTCTCTAGTTTTTAGCACAACTTTTATGGGTTATTGTTTGTTTGGTTGTTGTTGCTGGTGTTGTTAATGTATCTTTTGTTGTAACTACAACAATTGTTGTATTTTTTTGCAATACACAATAATTTTGCAATGATTGCGTTAAGAGGTTATTTTTCCGTAACTCTTTCTTTTGGTGTTGACAGCCTGCCAAGTTTGACACTTGAGTCTTTTGTTTTAAACACTTACAAAATTCATCTTCATAATATTGTATCTCTATATCTTTTGCTTGTCACCCATATTTCGTTAACATATAAATTGATGGATTAATTATGTTTAAATTAATGAATGTGTCATGGTTTCTCTGTGACGTGATTTAGTATCTTCGATGTTTGTAGTAGTGTTTGATGATGTGATAATATTAAGTACTACAAGATATAAGAAATAATTAATTTAAAATCGTGTCTAAGTCTAAAGTTTCAATTAATCAAGACAACAAAAACAAAAAATTAATAAAAAATACTATAAAAATAATAAAATAATTTGACATTAAATTTTAAAGACATCTCATTGCTAAACGCCTAGCGTTATGCAATCAATAAAAATAATATCTTTATTAATAAAAATAATTTTTATTTTCTACATTTTTTTTCTATTGCAAACATGTTAAATTAAGAAATAAAAAAAAATGTTAAATTATTGGCAAATGTCATTATATCTTTATTAATACTAGAGATATAAAAGATTTTCGTTTTTTTTCTTTAAATCTACTCATTCTAATTCTTATTTATTAATAGCTTGACGGTGCAAAAATATCTATTGTATGCAAGTTAAATTTTTATATACAATACTTAAAAAAAAATTAAGAGAAATCGATGTCATATAAAATTTTATTATACTAAAATTATAATATGTTTACCCAAACGATCATAGTCTTCTATTTCTATGGGTTTGGTACCCACACTGATTCCTATTGATTAGTCTAAGGCCCAAAGCCTGCCGACACAGTTCTTTTTGCAATTTTCAATCGGTCTGTCGGTCGGTTCTTTCTGCAATTTTTATACCAGTTTTAAGATCATGTGTTTCATTTGGATCTCATAATTATTTTTTATATGAAACTTTATGAATAAGTCCTCTTGGCATAAAAAACTTATCGCACTCTAATAGTTTGGGTATACAGTGAAATTTTTCTAAAATTTTTAGAGCAGCTAATCGAAATAAAAATCAAGAATATCTGTAATTCACTTCAGTCACTTATGTAAGTGAAATTGACTGCATTTTGATCATTTCCTGTATTCTTCTAAGGAATTTATTAGCCGAATTTTGTATTTCTAAATACACAGGGGGTTTGCGGTACATGAGAGAAAATTTTAAAAGCCACTATGTATGAGAGATAAGGAACTACTTTTGGAGGAATAGATAATAAATTCAATCAATTGCTGTGTTAAAGTAATTCCTCAATCGATGGTTTTCCATCCAGATAGTAGGCTAATCGTGTATTCTAATAACCCTAACCATAGTGCATTTAGATTATCATCGTGGTCAAGAGTATACCATATGTGTTCTATTACCGCGTTTATGCAACAACCGAATCGGTTTATCACTAAAATCGGCTTGACTTAGCTCAATTTTTTTAGGTGTTTATGCTTGCAACGTCTTTGCGCGGTCATATCAGTCGTCTGTTCAGTTTCTCGTTCAATTTCATTCTATTCTTGTTGTTGTACAATACACAAGAAGTTTTTTTTTTTGCATGTTATTGTTGTTCATGTCACATATACACTTAGGACCCGAAACTGCCCTAGTGCAAGTCTTAATGAACACTTGCTCCCCACGGCCTCTAGCGTTAAATACCTAGGGCTTACTCTGGATAGAGCACTCAACTGGAGAAAACACCTGTTCAACAAGCGGACCCAGCTCAACCTTAAGCTCAAGTGCCTGTACTGGTTACTCAGGCCTAGTTCGAAGCTCTCACTACGCAATAAGTTACTGCTCTTCAAGGCGATTCAAAGGCCAATATGGCATTCTGTTATGGGGCTCCATAATACAAAGGTTCCAGTCCAGTCCAAAGTTCTTCGCACTATGTTCGCAACGATGTCATTCACTGCGACCTCAAGATTGATAAGGTTGCAGTTTATCCGTTGCTACGAACATCGACTTGAGAACCATGTAAACTTCCTCGCAGTGCAACTTCTGGACAACAGGCAGCAACTCCGCAGACTTAAGTGCTATCATCCCTTGGATCTTCTCTTTCGATTCAATCAGTGACCTTATCCATATCCTTCCTAATATAACATCAAGATAACTGAATACCTCATATAATTTAGCTACTGTCTACATATAAGCAATAGATAGATCAATAAATAATAAATTATAAAAAAAAAAAAAAAAATATTGTTGTAGCTCAGGCATTACGCACTTTTGAGAACTGTAACCTGTAAAAGCGCTAAGCATTTATGCTACATTTCAATGAGTTTTACGAAAAAAACATCAGGAGTGAAACAGGCGCTTCGTGAAGTCGCTTCGTGTATTCAATGCGCACTGATAAAGTGTTTATGTTTATGCGTTCTGGGTCAAGCAGATCTCAGTGGAAATCGAGTCGCATAAATTGGATATTTGAGATATTTTTTTAATATTGTATTTCACAATTGTTCAATTAAAGTTAATTAAATTAATCATTTGATTTGAAGTTAGTTATGCTTAATCTTTTGTACATTTCAAATTCTTTGACAAGCGCTGAATGCCTTTGATTCATTGCATTAAAAAGTAGTTCTGGAATTAATCTCATTGAACTTTAGTTACATTTCTACAGATCTACAAACTATCATAATTACATTTCTTTGTGCCCATTATAGGTAACTTTATTGCCTAATTAACAAATACATTAAGGGTTTCCATGCCTCATTGCATTGGTCAACAATTCGACATGCATCTATGCTCCCGGTTACAGTTCCACAAATCAAATAAATGAAGATTAATGATGTATTCTCTTACTATGTGTAATAAAAACTTACAAAAGAAAAAATGCTCTCAATACAATACTGAACGTATCTTTTTTCTATTTTTTTTTTTTTTTCTTGTAATTTAGCATTTGAAAAGAAACTAAGTCAGTAAAACTTAATGTGAAGTTTTGTATCTTAAATGTGTCAAAATGAAAAAAAACGCAAAGAGAATAATATAAAAATGGAAAAATGAATGGCAACAAAAAAAATAGTTGCAATTATGAGTCGTTGAAAACATTGTTGCCAACGGAAATCAGCTGAGTGCAGCAAGTTTTTTTTTCCTTTTTTTATATTGTATTTCCAGTTTGGTATCTTTTTTCATAGCTTAGCCAATATCAAATAGTTTTTATGTGACTGCATTTATTGCTTACTGTTACTGTGACTGTGTGTTGAAGGCAATACTATGTCTGTCTGTCTGGCTGTCTGTCTATCTAAGCGTGTATCTTATGTATTGTATATCTAATGTGTACTTCTATGTTGCTAGATAATATTTACCACCCTCCAAACGTTGGTCTATCATCGTCATGGAATGAGCTTTAAAATTGTCATTTTACACTTTGAGTTTGTATCTTGAATTATTGCTTTATGTATCTTTCTTTAGCTTCTGCAATTTTCATTTTCTTATTTATTTTTTATTGTAAAGAATTAGAAACTTATACAGCTGCATGGCATGACCATGGCACACATGTGCACATGTCCATATGTGTTTATATTAGTACGAACTTGTGTATCTATTGGTTTTTTTACGATGCTTTAAATAGTGAAGTATTTTTAGATATTTTTATTTTATTTTATTCACTAATATTCTATATGGTTTTTGAGATGTCATTGTTTTCATAGAAATAAATAAATTAAAAATATTTAAAAATCTCTAAACAATTTTAAATGAAATAAGCCAAGTTTTGGATCGGATTGTAATTCTTCCCACACACACATTACATCAAGTAAAAATACATAATGTATTTCACAATAACAGCAAACAAAATTTAATCCCAAAAACACAATTATAAATGATAAAAAAGAAATAAAAATAAAAGTTTAGTTTTCCTTTTCAATTCAAACAAATAAAAACCAGAAACCCAAGCTAAAGCCAATATACTATAAAGATCAAGTGACCTATTATCTATAGATTGTAGACAGACATACAGACAGACGCATAGACGCATTAAATCAAAAGTTAACAAACAAACAAAGTCAATAGTCACAACAATTGTTGTAATATTACTTGAATTATGCCAAGACACAAAACAAATACAAAAAAAGGCAAAAACAACAAAAAACCAAAAATACAATAAAATATAAATCCCAAAAAAATCATAATAAAAATCTGACGCAGCAGCTACAGCATCATCAACATCACAATGAAATTATAAAAAACCACAAAAGCTACGCATGCGATTACCGCATTAAAAAATATGAACGATAACGGACTTGTTACACAGATACAAACACACACGCTAAACATCACAAATACACTTCAACTTGCAGTTACATGACATGACAGACAAAAGATAGACAGTCAGACAGATAGACAAATAGGCAACAATAACACACAATTGAGAGAAGATAACGATGTTGCTGTTGCCACTTGTCTATTACTCACACCCTCCCTATATTAATATAAGACACAACATAAATAATATAATATAATACAATATAACAAAAGTATCTTTTCATCTTATTACTATAGTTTGCCATAGATAGGTCAGAGACACAACTCAAAATTCAACAACATCATCAACAACTGATTATAAATTGTGATTTTTTTTCGCAAAATTTCTTTTTAAATTCACATTGCAAGCAAATAGCAAGCACACCTACATATTTATGGATACCTAATGTATCTATCATCCATTTATCTATCTATCTAGCTATGTATTTGAGTATCTTTGTGCGCATAATCAGTTGTCACAACGCATGACATTTATTAATAAATTATGTTGTTGTTGCTTTTTTCATTTCTTTTTGGTGTCGATAGAGAAAATACACAAGTATATTTTTTTGTGTTGTTTCTTGTTGCAAAAATTGTGCAATATTTTGTGTTGTGAGTAATGAATGAGATACGGGTAGTACAATGAAGTTATTTAGTTGATTTTAGAGTAAATTTTCTTGTTAAAATTTTCATTAAATTCCAGTTAAACATATTTTTTTATAAATTCTTAAGAAATTGTGAACATATTTCTTGTTGTTATTTGTTTTTTTGTTGTTGTCATTGTATCTGACGCACTATGTAATTAATGCAACAACATGCGAAGCATTTAATGTTTTTGTATTGAAACCAGTTGGTTTTCGAAGCGGATTTAAGTCAAAAGATACGAGTACAATAGTAAAAGCTCAATAAACTTAAAAATTAAAAAATATCACAAAATAAAAACAAACTGCAAATTAAAATGAAAACAATGTTAATAATTTTATAGTAAATTAAATTTGTATCTAGGAAAGTAGATAAGTTGGGTATATAGTTAAGTAGAAGTTAGCTCCTCGATTGTAATTACAACCAGCCGCACATTTGGTTCATTATGATGGCACTGACAATTTGTGTCCTACTCCTTAGGGTGCCAACCTGAACTTTATTGCTTGTATCTAAATAAACTTAAAGTGTATTTTATTTAAGTTCAGAAATGAATTAGGATCTAAGTGTAGGAGGAAGAGACATATCATCTACTTCTCCCAATCATCCCATCACTACAACTTATGCAAAAGTGCTTCGGAGAAAGCCATAACCTCAGTCCAGCGGCTTGTTTGTCAATGAGGCAGTGTCTAGTGATGATACTCTGTGCTAACAGCTTTTATGAGCAGTGCAAATCTCTAATTGGCCATTAAAATCTATTGTACAGTCCATTTTCTGATTTTTCATTTATCTATTAGCTATAAAATTTCTATCTAAATTTCAAAATTTTCTTTTTCTATTTATATGTATTTTCCAGTTGGCATATCTAAAATTAAGCATCAAGCGCCATCATGCCCATTTGCAATAGTCCGACAGCAACAATGAATACGAAACCCAATGCTGACATATCTGCCGATCACGTCACCGAAGCGGCCAAGGTTAAACGTACAAGAGAGCAGGCCTATTTCAACTCCTACGATTTCGATGCAATCGAAGTGTTACCCTATGATGAAACAACTGCTGAAGAAGATGGCGGGGAGGAGGAGGGAAACAATAAACACAAACAGAAGAAACAACAACAAAAGCAAAAGGTTGCTTCTTCATTGTCTTCTTCAAAAAATAGTTCCAATGTTCCAACAACATCAGAATCATCATCACGTAGCAGCAGTGGACGTTATTCAGAAACACATGGTGTCGCTGGCGTCGGTAGTGCTGGCGTTGGAGTTGGCGTCAATGAAGGTGTCAAAAAACAAACTAGTAATATCAACAACAATACGAAATATGCATATTTACAACGTTTGGGCGCATTCTTTGGTGGAACGCTTATTAATAACGCTGAACGCAATACACCGACAGCGTCAACAGCTGCCATTGTTTTAGATGATGTTGTCGGCTATGGCGGCAAAGAACTTAACGATCATGCAACTGCAACACATAATGGTAACTTTTTGTTGCCACGTGCCATGCTTAAATATCAGAGGTAAGTCAAATGGGGGGAAACAATAAAGTCTATAAAGTTTCAAACGACCTTTGGTAAATAAAATTAAATAAGACAGAAGGAAAGGAAAGTTGTGACCATCGATCCATGATAAAATTAAAATACGAGTATCATATTGATGTTGATGACCCTGAACACACAATAAAAATTACATATACACACACACAAACACTTAATACTGAATAATACCACCGATATCCCATATAGATGCCTGTGATTTGGCCAGACCATAGTGTTCGGAACATGGCTACAAAAATTGGTGTCGGCATAAGGGCTAAAAAGCACTAAATGCTGCGCGCCATATTTTAATATAGCTCGTAAGAGTGCGAGATTTCCCTAGAGGATATTGACTACGTGATGAAAAACCTGAGACAATGGGGGTTATGTAAATATATTGACTATGAACTCTAAATAATATTATAGATTCCTCTTTCAATGGTATAAAAATTATACAAATGGGAAATTAAATTACAGAACATGAGGAGCTGAATATATTTGCCTTGTTCAGACAATAATTCATGGATACAATAACCAAACCAATCAAAGCTCAAAACATAAAACAGTGTGTTAAAATTTATATTATCTTTACAAAAATGGAATAATCAATTCACTGCTAAAACTTATATAGTTCCAAATTCAAGAGCCAGAATCTTTCTATTGTGTGGAAAACTTCTCTCGTTTTAAATTTCCATCAGCAACTTATTAGATATTTATGTACATTAATATGATTTGTATGTATCCTTACATAGAATATAGTAAATTATAGTGACTCAATAACTTCGGAGTAATTGATAGTTTAAGACTTAAGTTTCTTTGAGCAAAATCAATTTTATATTTTATATAGTAAATTGCTACCTTGCCATCATTTACACCTGCTTATGCTGAAGGTCACTTGATCTTTGGTAATTATTTTCTGTTTTTGTTGCATTCATCATTTGATGGCCAATTAGCGAGTAAGGTGATTTTATTTCTCACTTTGCAGTACATTGCAGATATTATATCTTTTTATTGCCTTGATTGGCAAAAGATATTTTGAGTTTCATTCATTTGCGCTAATGGCTTCTTCTTTCTAAAACTAATTAGTCAAAAAATTTGTTATAGTGTACCCTGCATCCCCAATATAAGTATGAGTAGAAGTATACATAGTGTCGATGCAAATACATGTATGGAAAACACAGGTAGATTGAAGTAAATTCTACCAAAGTATCTTCACATACATTTTATACATATTTTTGATCAGCAAGACAAAGCTGCTGTCCTTTCATCAGGTGTGTGTTTTCTGAAAACTATAAAAACTAGCAAACTATTGGTAAGTAAACTGTGTATACTGGTCTGGATTACTTCAAATTTTAGGGCAAACCCGATATTTGGAAATAAAAGACTTTCTTATACAGAAGCTTTACTCTTGGTATATACATAAAATCCAATACAAATTCGCACCTATGACTTCCATAGTATTGGAGGTATTGGTTTAAAATTTTCTGTATTATTATATTGTTCCATCGATATCGAAACCAATGACTTTTATGCGATTTTTTTTATTAAATTTTGTCTCTTAGGGTGTAACAGTATTTTTGAAGAGTATTTTAATGAAGAGTATTTTAATGTCAATCTTAGCACTTCAATTTTGAAATTCTTTGAATGGAAATACAGGGTATCTGATAGTCGAACAAACCTGATTATAACAGTTTCTCTATGGTATTTTGATCTTAATAGTAAAACTCAGAATATTTTGCCTTTTTGATGGTTACTTTGTTGGTTGGTTGGTCACAGTTCAAAATGTTATTTCAACAATCCGGTTTTGTTGTAGGCGGTTGCAGTCAAGATGTTATTAATATTGTTGCTTTTGTTTAATAATAATGTCTGATGATGATGACGATGTTGTTGCTGTTAGTGATGATGATTTGTTGTTTTATACATATAAAGTAAGTATAAAGATTGGAAAAAGAAGGTCATTGGAAGCCACCAAACAACTCAACAAAAATTCAAAAAAATAATAAAAAACGAACAAGAACAACAATTGTTGTCGTCCATCTTATGTACATAAATGACTTTAAACACAGAGCAAAAAAACAAAAAAAACTATTAAGATTCAAGACATAACACATACTACTAGTACAATATATATATACATACATACTTATGTATTTTGCTTATCATTGCTGCTGACAGTAAATTGAACAAAAATGAAAATAAGAAAAATAATGAGTTAAGATAAAATAAATGTAAAACATAAAAAAGAAGAAAAAAAAAAACAAAAAGAAATATGTAGTACTAAATCGAAGTTCAAGTTGCCGCTTGTCAAGTGGTTGTGCGATGCGATGCGATGCAATCCGATGTGGTTTTGGCGCCTGTTGTCAGCCTTCACCTCCTTACAGTAGCGTCACTATACTATATTCATACATATTACATACTTATATTGTATATAATGACAACAACATCAACTGACAACTAGTACTATGCAAACATTTATTGTTGTTTATTGTAACTTCTGCAACAGATGCAACAATGAATAGTTGTTGTTCAGATACTATAAGCACCTGCAACAATTATATACAATATACTTATTATGTTTATTAATTGAAATTAAAGAAGCCAAAGAAGCAGCAAAATAACATTACAACATTTACAAATAATTGCAACAACATGAAAAACAAAAAAAATATTTAGTATCAGAAAACATAAGTTGTGATTAATTACAGCAATACTAGTACATAGTTACATACAGTAATATTTATGAAGCCCTGAATAACTTTGTCATGAATCCACTGCAGTCTATAAAGACCATTTGATCTTGTCAACCTTTACGTGTATTAAGGCATTTAATGAATTTAAGCACTCAGTACGTCTTTTTGGTTTAATAATTCCCATCAAATTGGAGATTCTGGTCCTAGGGTAGAGACTTTCGACATTGAGTTCATAAAACTGTCTATCCTTAGTGTTCTCTTGATATGATACCTGCTACTATAGCTTCCTGTGAGATATCCGGTTAAAATCGCTAGATTTTCTCTGTCAACTTTAGTTAATTTCATTGCTGTTACAGTGAGAAATAGAGATAAAGATGGAGTGATAGAAAACATTCCTGAATATTAAATAAATTATAAAATCTTTGAGATTTTACCATACAATTAGGTTAGTCCAAGTTAGCCCCTCTCACGATTGATCAATTGACAATCAAGCCTTTCACCTAACACGTAGTAGGTTCCTGATTACTTATTAGAAGGTATTAAATACGCAATTGGTTTTATTACTTTCTATTTCGGATCGGGTTCGATGTTATTCCCAGAAATACCCGACTTTACTACTTTATTCTATAACCATTGTATAAAACGAGAATCAAAGTTCACTATTATTATTGTTATACTTTTATATCAAACTTGTATAAACTTTTCTTTGCTCTTGGTAGCTGCATCTAAACTCATACACTTTACACTTCTACAATCCCGAGAAGTATTCAAGTGAAACGCTGCTAGGTTTTTAAAAAGTCTTAATTAGGATCTAAGATGAATTATAAAATTTTCTTAAATATTTTACTATTATTTTTCAAATTCTTTAAATTTTTATATTATTATTATTATTATTATTTTTACTATTGTTACAAATAACATTTGCCATTCATTCATTTATTCATTCACTTATTGCTTGTCCCTTGTTCAATCAACACAAAAGAGCTTTCCATCATTTGAATTGACATTCAATAGTATTGAAACAAAACCAAAACAGAAAAAATAAAATGGAATGCAAGGTCAACAATACTTTTTGTTTTTAAGCAAATGAGAGTTCTACCACTCTCCTTGTCTCCCTTAGTATCTACTTGTGAATTGTATCTTTTGCAGTTTAATAGTTTATTGTTGAGGACCATTAACAGCTTCTTGTTTTTTCTTCTTCTACTTTTTCTTATGCCCTTTCACAATTTGTACAAACTTAGGCATCGCAGGTTTATTCCCCATACAAATTCATCCGATACAAAAAATTTTTGTTTTCATTTCATTCAGTAATTTTTCATGCAGAGCCATACCCACCATCAGCCGCTTGTTTAGTCGGGTCTTTACTTCGCTTAACTTAACTTTACTTTGTTTCTACCAAATTTTTGATACTTTTTTCAATAATTTTTGTTTTATATTTACATTACTTAGTATATTTTGATTCCCTCTGATATTGCTAAGTTGTTTCGTTGGTCGATTGGTTGGCTGGTTTGTCGGTTGGTTGGTTGCTTGTTTTGGTATGCATGGAAACGCATCATTTGTGTGTTTTAAGCTTTTGATTGCCGCTTTGGAATTTTAATTTTGATAATAATAATTAAATGAATTCTTTTTCTGTATCTTCTTCTTCTTTGGTTTATGATATTTTGTTTTTATAAGTACAAACGAATATTTTGTATGTTTTGTATATTTGTGTTTGGTTTTTGCGCAAAAAATCGCGTTGACCTTTATGGCAAAGTTTGGCCATCGCTTTGGTGTTACTGGTCTTTTTCTTTTTTTTTTTTGACACTTCTTAGTTATTTATTTAAGTATAATTTGATTGCAATAGTTTTTGGTGGCTCTTTCTTGGCCAATACTTTGTGTGGTTTATTGCAGCAATAGATCAATGACTGAGTAGGTTATGTACTTGAAAAGACACACATGACACCATCAAACTTTTGATATCAGTTTAGATAGTGAATTTCATCATCATTAAATTGAAAGACCGAGCTTTGGTTAACTTTATAATAAGTAATCAATTTCAACTTATCTAATTTGGACCAGTCTTCAATATTCAGACAATCATTATCAAGAACCAATAGAAATTGGAGACTCATCTACGAAGAGAATCTAGGCATGAGCACAAGACTTGCAGTGACGCGGTGACTACAATAGTTTCCCTAATCTAATCTAACTCCAACCTTTATTCAATACACAGGTGGTTTAAGATAGTCAGTAATATGGGGTGGCAAAACTGAAATGTTTATAACTTTACAAACTTTCCTTTACAAAGATCTCAAATGAAAACGAAACAAGAAAATTACTCTATGAAACCGTCTTTTTGTAAAGATTTATAATTCATCTTTTTAAGTTAGTAGATTCTAGCGTTAGCTTTTTTATTACTAGGCCAACGTTGTCCATCCGTTCGTCCGTCAGTGAGTTCTAGTATAATCCATGCAGTATGAATCACTGGTCCAAAACTGGTTTGCAGCTAGTCCTTTTACATGTTCCAAGTATCACCTTGTACATGCATTCAACTGATGAATTTAATATGGCGATATAATTGGAATGGGTCAATTGCCACTGCCTACATTACCGTTCATCAGTCATGTCACCGTTCACTGCCACTGCCTGCATTATCGCTCTCTAGTCGTGACATCAGTCATTGTCACTGCCTACATTTTCTACGACTAGTGAATTCACTAGCCACCAGTGATGCGAAAAGGGGTTGCTGATTTACTATGGAAACGTGCACTTACTGCTTCGCCTTCGCATAACCAGCGACTAGTAATAAGAAAGGGGGCTAGTGAGTTACTATATAAATGGGGACTATTGCCAACAAGCATACTGCAGGGAGACGAACGAATGTTGGTTTTTGATATACATATTTGTGATATGTTGTATGGCATATTTTGTATAAAAACTCGTGGGATTTTTTTGTTTGTTTTTGGATTGACAAGCAACGAAAGCCATTATTATCTCATTCAATTAAAAATACATAACACACCTTGCACGATGGTACGGCATCCTTCATGTCCGAGTCAAACTCACATTTGACTGTATGTTTTTTTTACGCCTTTGGTTCAGTGACTTCTTTGATATTTGATTGAAGAAAAATTCTCAGGATATCTCGAGATTTGGTGTGTACCATCCCCTTTCTCAAGACCACAAGACCAATTAGAATGTATTAAAATCTAAAATACAAAAGCCTAAAAACCAACAGCATTTTCAACGAAGGTCAACATCCAGCAATTTTATTGTATTAAGCAAATTATTTTATAAATTGAAGCCGAACATATTTTACTCACATGACTATCAAAACTATGTAAATGCATAAACAACAATAACAACAAGTAAGTGTTGTTGTTTTTATTATACTTTTGTTTTAATGCATTTTTCCGTCTTAAGTTTTTCAGTTTTTATTTTGTTTTTGCCACTTAATAACAGAGCAATCAAGAAGTCAAGTCAACAATAATTAGTGGTAACACAAATTAATTTTTTCCACTAATTCTATACTGCTTTACCTATAACGGTTTTTATAACAACAACTATCACAATAACAAGGCTGAACATTTTAATTAACAAATATTCAAATAAATAAAAAAATAAATTTAGTTAAAAATTGCAAAATATTTCCATAACCAAAATGAAATAAATAAAACTGGCAACTATTTTAGTCATGATTAAAAGTGGCGCTAACATTGTGGTGGTGGTGATGATAATATTGTAATAATAATAATAATGACGGCTACAACGTCGATAACCTTGCAGTTGGATCAGGTAACAAGAACTCGCAACTGTTGTAGACATTTGCCATCACCATCGCCAGTGCCACCGCAACGCATCGATAAGCTTAAGAGTAAGTCATGCATAGGGTATGAGTAGGTAACAGAGAGTAGGTTGCGCGGTAGGGCATCTTATACTCGTACTATTGAGTTAAAGAAATCCGATCAACTTATGAAGTTGTCCAGATCAGAGCAGAGTAAAGCAGACCAGCCCACTTGCATATGTTATACATACTATTGTACATACGTCGTGTATGCCGCACTCAACTTTAAATCCAAAAGGAACGAGTGCGTGCAGGCATGCGTTCATGCATATGGTACATTCAACAAGACTTATAAGACTTGTCCAACTGGTGTGGCAAGAACAGCTAAAAGTTAAGAGCTTTGATTACGCAACATCAACAACAGCAGCAGCTGAGCACTACCCCAACCATTGCCATCGCCATCAATATCACCATCACCATCACTACACCATCAAGACTTGAGGTTGACCTAGTGTAATGTTTGTGTAAAGAAACAACTTGCAACTTTTTGTTGCTGTTGCTATAGTTTCATTTTGATTAGGCGCCAATGTGAGCGGAACGGAACTTTTGAGGTTATATTGCTATTGCTATTGCTGTTGCCCTCCGCGGATTCTTTATACTGGAATTAATTGGCTTTTGGTTGCCTTTTTTTCTTCTTGTTAGTTTTCTTCTTTATGTTGTATGTTGCATGCGATTTAATCCACACCACAAAGCATCCAAGTTGAGTTGAGTTAAGTTGCTTTTTTCAAAGACCTTCAGCAACAACAACAACTTGGTAACAACATCGGCAAATATTTTTGTTGTGTATTATTGCTTCGTTTCGCTTTGGATTTTCTCGTGGCCAAAAGCAAAAGCATTCAGCTTCATTTTTACTACTTCACTTTCATGGTGGCTTACAGTTGAACAATTTTCGCTTGCAATTGGCGCATTCAACACAATCAACCAACTTGTGCACATAGATACAAAAGATACACACATACCATATATGTATCTACTGTAACACATGTGTTTGCATTAATACTCTTACATATGTATGTCTAACTCTAACTGTAATAATTATTGTTGTACGAGTATTATGGTGCTGCTGCTGTTGGTTTCTGGCAACTCTAGAAATCAATTCACAACAAGAAATAAAATAAATACGATAAACTCAAAACTCAGTTATCCAAGTTGAAATCCTGTTTAGAACGAGTTTATTTGATTTTGAAATTCAATTGCATTTTTTTTTGTTTATTCTTTTTTATTTTTAATTCTTTTTTGTCTTGATTTTTAATTTAAGTATTTTATCTTTTTGCTATTTGCTCTCACTTTAATTTTTGTAAAAGTTCGGAATGGAAATCGTTACGATTTCTATTTCTACTAAAATATTGTAAATAAAACTAGAAATAGAAATTGATAATATTGAAAGATTTAAAGACAATTTGTCTACATTTGTAATTTCATTGAACATTAGATAAATGATTTGTGAATTTTATTTCCTATTTTTGAATTATTAAATTGACTATATTACCATTTTAATTAAGTTTAAATATTTTTTCTACAATACCAAAGTATTGTCTTGTAAAGAAACTGAATTTGTTTCGTAAAAGTAATTTACACCTTTTACTTAAGACTTTTGTGGAACTACGGGGATTGTTGATGACAGCAATCATGTTAGAACTGGTTAAAAACGTTGAAGTACACCCAAATCTAAAGAATTAATCTTGGATTTACTTACATCAGTGGTGAATAATGCTAAAATTTCATACAAATATTCCTTAATAATTAAGAAGTTAATAGACATGCCAGTGAGTGATCATTGCAGACTCAGGTACTACTTTAATCAGCTGACTATTGTTGCAAATTCAAATTGAAAATGACTATATGAATATATATGTATACAGAGATGGGAACAGACAACACCCAAGCCCATCCGTGACTCCCATGAGTGGTATACAGATGGTTCTAAAACAGACACTGGCGTTGGACCAGTTGAACTCGCCAGACAAGGATCTGCTAAAGTTCTCATTGGATCAAAACCATTCTGCGGTTTGCCTTGTAGTTTGACGAAATCCAAACTCCAATAATGGCTGGATGACAAATCGCACCGCCATTGGGTGGATACGAGGAATGCTAGAGTGGCTAAAATCAGCAGAGCACGTATTATGTCACTGCGAGGGCCTAATCTGCTCCAGACTCCGTCACCTTGGAAACCATTACTTGGAACCAGTTGAAATTGCAGATCTGTCTCCAAAGAGGATCTTAGAATTCGTAATGAATCTCGGAGGAACTGTGATTACGGGGCTTGTCACAATAAGCCCACTTGCGGCCGCAGTGACGAGTTTCTCTGTTTACCACCCTTTCCCTAATCTAATCTAAATGCGTTCTTATTTGATACAGCTCTTACAGAGGACTTTAAGGTAAATCTTTTTCCTCTTAAGAAGTAAACAAGATAAATAGATTCATCTACATGTAATTCAATTATAATATACTAGAGTAGCCTGGCGTGCGTTGCTACGGCCCCGTCGCGCCATCTACCGTCACATTTTAAAACATACAATAATTGAACAAACAAAATCTGAGTTCTATAGCAATGATCTTTTTGTATGGTAGCATAATGAACTTACAGTGGAGTAAAAATAAGTGCACTTCTTATTACAAAAAATACTTGCGAGCTATAATAAAGTGGATAGCATATAAACATTTCTCATGAAGAAATACATATACATGCCAACTTTCATGTTGATCATTCAAACGGTGTTGGAGCTATTCGCCGTTAAACTTATTTTCTCGCCCTATTTTATATATATAGATTTCTCATGTGAAACCTGAAAGAATGAGGCTACCATTAGTTTTATACTTATAAACAATAGCTGCAAGTACCCCCTTCGCTGGTTTTTTTTTTTTTTGTTTTTGTCTTGTAGCAATAACATGCTTTTGTGAGAATTCAAGAATTTTCCAACCTCCATATGTTCCTTACCCTTATAACAATCGACGCACAACCACCGTAGTGAAGATGGGAGACTTGGGGCTACTGCCACACACAAAGACCATTCCTCTGCGGTGTGTAGTTTGGCTGTAGACTGAAATCCAGGAACACACAACTCCAATTTTATATACATATATACATATTGTATATAGATATACAGATACACTACATACTAGAGCATTGAATGGGTCAACACTTAACAAAAAATTATCTTTTTTCCTGCTCCAATAAAACGTGTGTTACACGTACAGTATCAAAAGTCGCACTGCCGTGCTCTAGAACAATATGAAATTACCTAGTATACTGTTGAATAGTATCATACCGAGTCATAGCCGAAGACACCAGACGGCAGTGTATTTTCACAACACACGACTCACACTACAGCATAAATTTGAGTCAAATATCGTGGTATGTTACGTTTTAAGAACACACAGTATCATGGTGTGCGCAGTGTTACTACGGACCATGGTCTAAGAAATAGAGATGGCGCCAATTTTTTATAGTTAAGTGTCGTTCTCAATTGTTGACGTCACAAGTATATCAGTATATAAAACCATGTATTGTACCATGGGTACGGACTGTGAGGACTATTTAGTGCTGGAATGTGATGAAGCCTCCCTCACTTCTTTTGATAACAGGTTATAAAGTACTAGTGTATAACAGTTTCAAATGTTCTTTAAAATACATCCTAAGTATTCCTCATCTAGATCCTTTCAAAGTGTATGATAAAGAACTCACGGAAGTCACCAAACAAGGACCCTATACAAATTAAAGCTGAAAAAGTTAATGCTTCCATGGAAGAGCAACATAAAAATACTGTATCACTCCAGTTACATTGACCCAGATTAAATTGTAATATATAAGTAAACACAACTAAAAATAAATTGAAAGAAAAACGAAATGAAAAACTCACAGAAACCACTTTCGTTCATTGAATCATAAAAAATGCATTAAAATGTTGTAGTATAAATTTCCCTTTTAATACTCTAAAGCGAAACTTTTAAGCAAACACACAGTCAGTCAGTTTTCCAACAGTCTTCTTCTTCTTTAATGTTAACTACTCGTACTAAAAATTTTTAATACTTTTTTGTTTTTCTTTACTTGCAGTATTGTTGGTGGAGGAGGAGGAGGAGGCAGCATTGGCGGGAATAATATTTCAATGCCAATGGCAGATATTTGTGTAAACAATGCAGCTGGAGCACTGCCTGGTAAACAACAACTTATGCAGAGTGGTAGTCATAATAGCAACAACTACAGCAGCAGCAGCAACGGAAAGATGAATTTGATGACCAGCAATAGCAACAGCAACAACATCAGCAGTAGTAATAGTAGTAGTAGCAATGTTGCTGTCATCGTCAGTGGCACACCGAATGCTGCTTCAAATAATATTATCAATAAAACCAGATTAATCTATAATGCGAAGACAAGTAACAGTCATGACAGTCAGACAGGTTTTCTAACAGATGGAGGTGAGTCTGCAGCAACAGTAGCAGTGCCTATGATAACATCAGAGATAGAAAAGCCAACAACACAAATAGCAGCACCAACAATAACAGAGCGTCATAAGAAGCAATCGACGAGTTCCAGCATTGCAACAACAACTAGCACAAATGATTCAGCTGTGAGCAGTGGCAGCATCAGTAATGAAGAAATTGCTAGCGACAAAATTTCAATGGTAACGCCAGCAACAACAGCAACAGTAACATCAATAGTTGGGGCAACTAAACACCATTTGCAACAACAACTGAAGCAACGGCAACAGCAGCATCAACATCAACAGGCAGAGAACGTGCAACATGGACGGGCAAGCTCACATCAGTCACACTATTCAACAGATAAAAGTGGTTCGTCCGGTTATTACAGTTCGAATGTGTGTTCCACATACTCGCTGGACGAGCACATCTATTGCGAACCGGTAATCGACATCATCCTAGATACAAATGAGAAGAGTAAAAATATAGGAAAAGTAAGACCACAATTGAATTTGCCACAACAACAGAAGCAGCAACAAAAACAGCAGCAGCAACATCATCATCAGCAGCTGCAGCAGCAGAAAGTGAAACCCACATCAAAGGTGGTCACAGCGGCAGTCGATCCATTGAAAGTCAATTTGCCATTGAATAGTCAACACTTAGACATGCTTGGAATCGGTCGCCGTAAACGCAATACAACGGGCGTTAGAATTATCGGTAACAATGCTGAGGCTGATGCGGATGATGATGATGACGACGATGATGATGGAGAAGAGGAAGTAGATGATAATGATGCTGTGTCTGAGGCTGTGGCGGCAGCAGCGAAAGTTTGCGATCGAATTGAAACAAAATCCACAGTGTTGCCACATTATAGTGAAAATTTACGCATACTTGAGACAAGCATTGAGAATTTGGATCGTCATTTGAAAAGCTTTCCAAACATATGTACTCAAGATCGTATTGTGTCCTATGTGCAATCGGCACTACCACCACCACCCATAGACATCAATGAAAAATTACGTCATTACAATCATTTGCCCACCATTATGGAGGGTGGATTCGATGCAAGTGCCGAGAAAAGCAAGAGCCGGCATAGTTGGCAACATGAGATCGCAACGGATGACTCATTACTCGATATCGATTTGGATTCATTTCTGCTAGTCAATGAAAAATGTAAAGAGGGGCATGGTGGTGGTAATAATAAACGTCGCCACTCTAAGAAAACCAAAATTGCTGGCTTTGTCAATCCGACATTTCTGACGGACGAACAAGTCGAGGAGAATAACTATAAATGTGCCAAATATATTAACTCCTGCCCCGAAGATGCCTATTGTGTTGAAAGTGTAAATGGTGAACAAGCACCAATATCTCAAGAAACAGATCATTATCTCAAGCGCTATGAGGATCAATTGCATTTCCAGAGTACTCGGGAATTACTTGAAGATGTAAGGGATAAGATACGTTTATTGTCAAGGTCACGCAATGAAATGCGTGATGAATCCAAGAATCCAAAGACGCCTGCAAGTCCTGGTGACTCCGATGTGCCCAAAGAATTGGAAGGAATGATACAAACATTAAAACATGAACTGGAATCATATTTACAACGTATGAATCAACATAGTGAATTGGAAATACGTCAGTTGTGTAGTGGCTTAGTCAAAAATCAACATGTCCTTAAAATTCAAAAAGCCTTCGAACGTCGACAATCTTCATTGAGACTTGATGCCGACTACGATTACAGTGCCTATGAAGATATCAGAGATGGTGTGCTACTCTCAACGCATGGTATGCCATTGAGTACGATACGTGAACAAGTGACAACTATACGTTGTGCAAGTGATCCCAATTTCAAAATGAAACGTAAATCGATAACTGAAGTTTTCCCCATTGCGGATTATTATGTTGAAACAGATCCGGGTGTGATGGGGGCAGCGAATGGCATTGAATCGCATCGAATGCAACATCACAAATCAAGGCAAATTGATGTACATCCACCACTACCGCCACCACCACCACCACCACCACCATTAGCATCGATGGTTACTGCAACACAAATGCAACGAAATCTCTCATTTTTCAATCCTGTGCTCAAGCAATTTGATGCGAATATTGGTGCTGGCATCATGAATGCACGAACAAGCTTCGATGCAAATAATTGTGATGCCATACGAGGAGGATCCCGTGATGAACGTGATGAAGTCATATCAGATTGGCATAGCAAGAAACCAAGCTATTGGGAAATGTACTATGGCACCAATCGTATGCATCAAGCACTTTTGGGGAAACAACAGCGAAGTGGTGAATTGGCCATCAGTAGCAGTACACAGGCTACAATGTCATATGTAAGTTGAGAACTCATTTTTTTTTTTTTTTCAAATATTCTATGTTAGCCAAATACTAAATTTTTTAATCCACTTAATTTAATTTGACTCAATGAATGTAGACTTATGGACTTGAGGACTGGAATGGTTGATTGGTTAGTTTTTATAAACGAAATAATATTAATCAAGGTCAAGACAATTGCTCACTGCAGATGATTAATGATTTATGAATTAATTACGCAGACAGTTAACTAAAGTAAAATAACATGTATCCAACTACTGAATTACTAAATGCTATTGGAAATTGACTTTAATTTGGGTTGCTTTTAATTGCCTTATTTTTTTGTTTTTTTTTCTTTTTTGATGTCAATTAATATTAACAAATTTCATGAAATTACTTAATTCTGTTGAACACTTAAGAATTTATTGCAAAATTAGCACAGTGACAGAGTATTGCAATAATATTGTAATATTATAATAATATAACAACAACAGATACATGTCCAAAATCATGTAAATTCAAGTCATTTAAGTAAGTGAGTATTTTTTAAACGTTGTTGTTGTTTTGACAAGGTGAACAATTTTAAGTTTTTTGTGTCTCAACATGATTTTTTTTTATTAATTGCAACGTGTAACGATTTTAAGATTTGAGATTTATCACTTTTTGCATGTTGTTGCAATGTCGCTTTTCTAATAAATTTCAAGAATTTTTTTGTTAATTTTGATATATGTATGTATACTGCAATACATATTTTCTATACTCTACCTCCTTCTCCATATAGACTTTGACAATTTTGTTGGAACAAGTTCTATAAATTGTAACAATTAATTGTAACGTGTTTTCTAATCATTTTCCAAACATGATTTTTTAGTAGAAACATTTTGTTAATTGACGGAAGCCACTAATTTATTGTCAAGAAAATATGATATTGAGAACATAAATATGTATGTATCAAAAATGTTGCTTGTATAGGATCAAAGATGATTATGATGAATGGTTACTTATATTGTATTGTATTTAATATTATTATTGCACACAACTTTTGGCACATTTAATATAATATAATTTTCAAGGAGAACATAAGAACATATGCATCAATCCAAATTAATTGACGGAAACAATTCTATTATTCTAATTATTGTCTCTTGCCAATATACTTATAATAATTTCATATTGAAAACAATTGTAGTTATATAATTTTAATTCGATTGAAATAATTTGCGGCGTAACAGAATTGTTGAATGTTTCATTCAAAGTTACCAAAGATTACCCTAATATTTATGATTGCTTTTTTTGTTCTTAAATACCAACTAGTATGAGTATATCAATTAATTGGCAAACTACAATGGATAATTTTCAAGGAGAACATATGCATCTATCCAAATTAATTGACGGAAACAATTCGATTCTACATAATAATAGTTTCTAGTGTAAATATATTAAAATAATTTCATACTGAAGTTCCTATTATTTTAATTTGATTAAAACAATTTGCGGTATATCAGAATGGATTACCCTAATATGTATTTATTATTGCCTTTTTTCTTAATGACCAACTATGTCAACAAATTGGCATAATACGACGCATAATTTTAAAGGAGAACATATGAATCTATCTAAATTAAATGACGGAAGCAATTCGATTCTAATCATTTTTTCATCAAGGTGCCGTCGCATGCCTGGTATGATAATATGATATCCTCTTCTATATTCATATGTCGACTGTAGTACCAATAGTACCTTTTCAAAGTAGTGAGCTACAAAACTTGTGCCCAGTTGTGCTTACTCACCAGCATCTTTTCCACTATATAGGCTACGTTAATGGGTCCCACACTGTTTTCCAGTTCCACATTCAAAGAAAGTGTGTTTTGTATCATCTACTTTAGCGTCCCCATAAATGCAATTTTCATTCGCCGCTTTCCCTATTCTATGGAGATATTTTCGGAAGTAACCGTGTAACCCGATAGCAGTTGTGTGATTGTGATTGATTGATTGAATTGACATCACCCCAATGTCTCTTTAGCCATGTATTCACATATGTTGCAAATTTAGCTGTCCATCTGGCTTTCATTTCTGCAGCCCACCGCTGCTCTGACCGCTTGTCTTGTTGCGTTTGTCAAATTATCTTTCTTCAGAATCCATAGTTTGCAAGCAGTTCTATTGATATAGTGCCACTGATTACCAAATCTGCTGCTTCTGACATCGTGCGATAGAATGAGGTTACCAGGAGAGCTGTCCCTATTATTTTAATTATATTAAAATCAGAATCGGCATATCAGAATTGTCAATAATGACTATTCCAGTCAATGAATTGACATACTACAATGCATTTTGAGCAATGACAACGGAAGACAATTTGAGTCTATATATACTTATCAATATTATTATATATTGTCAATTATTTGCATAATTCAGTTACATACAATAATCTGTGGTATTCTACAATAGAATTGTTCGTTGTATACACCAAAATAATTATGATAAGTAATGTTTATTTGGCTTACATTTATTACTGTCCATTTTTGTTAACCAACCATCTAAACTAATAACTATAAACATTATTTGATTATAATAATTTCGGATATCCCACAATTGTAAGTTGCATAGACCAAAGATACCAAAGATGATTGTGATTAATGATGTTTGCTAATTCATTATTATTCCAATTTTTGCTAATGGATATTGTGGCCTCCTCAGCATTTACCAACTAGGATGAACAAGTCAATAAATTAACATACTCTAAAGATAAATTTGTCAATGAAAACAACCAAAATAATTTGATTATTGACAACAATTGAAGACAATTTTCTATTGTAAATTGACGGAAGCAAATATTAAGTAGTACTTACTTGTGAATTTAATTTGATATTGAAAGAATTGAAGTTCTTAATAATTTGTGGCTTACCAGAATTGTTTCTTGTGTAGACCAAAGATAATGATGATAAGTGATGTTTATTTGGCTTATATCTTAAACTTTCCATTTTTGTTAATGACTGTTGCCAGCATTAACCAGCTGGGATAAGCATGTCAATGAATTGGTAGAAAATACAAAATTTTCAATGAAATCATATGCAACTATCCAAATTAGTTGATGGACTTATTTATTATTTACTTATCAATATAATTTGATTTTGACAACAATTGATGCCACTAGAAACATTCAGGCATAATAATTTTCAATCACAACTATTGGTTGTTCTAGGAACCAAAAATACTAAAACTGGTTATGATACTAATGATTGTTACAGCCTTGCCAGCATAGACCAACTGCAATGGATATGCCAATGAATTCACAAACATTCTTATACATATATGCTTCAATTCAAATTAATTGACGGAAGCCAATAAGTATTTACATTTCCATATAATTTGATATTGAAAACAATTGAATGCAATTTTGACTTAATGACAGGAGCCAATATACTTGTCAATATAATTTCATATTAAGAACAAAATTCAGTAATCATAATTTGTGGTATGCCATGATTATTAGTTGAAAAATACTAAAAATGTTTATGACTAGTAATATTTTCTCATATTTTTGTTAATGATTGTTACAGCCTCACTAACATTAGCCATGTAGAAAGAGCATGTCAATGCATTGACGAGTTACAATCGTGGAAATATCATTTGACATAGTTTGTTTAATGATATTGTAGTTGAGGACTAAAAAAGCAAGGGATTTGATGAATATTGGATGTCATTAATTTAATGCCTACTTCATTAATTCAATTATATAATATTTTTTTATTTTTTTTTACTTAAAATTGACGTGTACTATTATAAAATTACTGACATGTTGAAGATGCTTGTTGCATCTTTTGTAACTGAAAAAATGATTAGGTAAGATATTTGCTATTTTTTTTTTTGTGGTAGTTGGTAGTGTTGATGTTACTTGTTTTATGGACATGTTTAACTTGTTAGTGTTTTTACTACAAGTGATGATGTTTGTTAGTTGAATGACTAAACAATTGACCAACTGACAAACTGACCGAGTCGGTCAAGGAAGTCATGCATTCTCAATCAAAATGCAGTTATCTGCTTTGTGATAAATATTAAAAGGTTTATTGATTCAAAAATTTCATATAATTTGATTCAATTGATTAAATGATAGATTAATAATAAGAAATCATTAATTTAATCATAGTTTAAAGAAAAATTCTTATACAGTTCGTTAAATACTTTGATGATTCGTTCGTCACATAGCCAGCATATACATTTCATTAAATCATCGTATTTCAATCTTAAAACTCATTAATTTGCAATAATTTCATATACTTAAATGCAACTGAATACTGAATACTTGTTAAAACAGTTTTCGTTTTTTTTTTTTTTTTTGTATTTAATTTCGTGTTCGTGCAAAATTTTATTAAGTGTATCCTTGGCCGCATTGTGACCGATTTTGGTAGCACAAAAATGGTTGATCGTCTTTCCCGCTGTTATTGTCTCGTTGCTGCTGTTGTCAGTCAAACAGGCAGTCCTCATACTCACATATATTTCTGTTTTTTATGCATATACTCGTATAAATTTTAAGCGCATCGTGGCGCATGCTTAAACAAAATTCATGAACACCCCAAACTGCCCCACGCATAAATCAACAACAATAACAGCAACTACAAAAGAGTCTATGCATTGAAGTATTTGACTTACACCCGCGCATATTGCAACTTATTTGATTTTGTTTTTTATTTTTTGTTTACACATTTTTGTTTTTATTGCTTCTTTATGTTTGTTTGCAAGTTATAAAACATCATTATTATTTTATTTTTTTTTATTGTTGTTTGTGTTTCTTATTGTTGTTTGCTCTTTGTTTTTGTTGTTATTATTTCAATTGTGACTGCCATTATTTTAGTTGTATTTTTTTTTTTTTTTTTTATAAATGATTCTACTTATTTTAATGCAAACATTTTATTTTTGCATTACTCATACGCTTTGTTATGTTAATTCATATCACACATACGACTAGTAGTACATAGTGTGACTGATAAAATATTATTTTTCAGTTAAGATGTTTGTAGGGCTTTGATGCAGATTTTGGAATTTTAATAAGCATTCATAAACATACCTATGCATAAGTATTCAGCATTGAGGCTCGTCTGTTTCAATCTGTTCTAAATTACTCACATTGTTGTTTATCAACTATGCCGTCTTTACCCCTTCTTCACTGGGGACCTGAAAGACCGATATATTTGCTTACATAATATATTTTTTTCTTTTTGAAATCCTTGATATTCCTACAAAAGATTGTACGATAATGCATAAGAAATGGCTATAAAGTATTCTGGTGTTCAGTCAAGAAAAAGAAAAAAAATCCGAATGCTGAATATAAATATAAGTCTGAAAGAAAAGTAAGCCATATTCGTTTAAGACATTATTTAAAAAACATAGCAAAAGAATCAACCTCAACATTTCATAACCTAATAAAGTCTGATAAATTAGAAAAAACTTTGCCAAATGTTGAAGGTGCTACAAGAATATTCCTTTGCTTACCAATTGTGGTGGAAAGCTCTCATTTTCACTGAGAACTGAAAATAAAAAATTAATTGCGAACAACAATGTTACAAGAACAACTAAATATTTTGTCAATTATGTGCATATAATGTAAATATAACTTTTGGTTAAGAAACCAATGTTTAGCCTACGCTGATCTGAGCTGAGAGGCCTCCAAGTTTCAGCAAACCGTAATTAAGTTATTTGAAAAGATAGTTCTCACTGAATAACCAAAAGAATCTCGATTTTCAATGTGAATCCATATTTTGCACAAAAATCAAAGATAGATATTGGATTGGTGATATCGAAGATGGCTGACATATAATCTTGCATATAGATTGTAACTTATGTAAGGGCAAAATCTTTATTATTTCAGTTTAAGTTAAGTTAAATTACTAACCCCGAAACTACACATTTTGTATTAGTTTCTATTTTTTTTTCTTTAGAAGTATTATCCAAACAACATTAAGTTATAGTGTGAATCATCTTATTCTTTGTAGAGATGAGCTAAACAGTGACACAGTGATTCCAAACTATGATTGAGACACAGTCATTTGAAGGGAGAGACACAGTTTAATTGATTGATTGTGACTCACTTTGATTCATTGGCTCCCTAATCTGGGTTTAAACAAAGTAAACTGAGTCTCTCCCTTCAAATGATTGTGACTCAATCACAGTTTAGAATCACTGTGATTTTGAAATCACTGTTTAGCTCATCTCTAATTCTTTGTGGAAAGTCGTTTGGGTGGAGTCTTCTTAGTCTTTGTTGTGTCGCATTTTGGGTGAGTGCTGTCGTATGTACTATATTTTAGGATGCCTATGAAGCCGCTGATTGTAACGGTTGGTGTGTAAATTTATTTCCATGGGGCTCCCATGATTTGTCTCAGAGTTTTGTTTTGAGAAATTTGAACTGTCCTTATGTTGCTCGTGGCAGTCATGCCCCAAATTTGTATGGCGAAAGGCCAAGTTGTTTAAAAAAAATTTACTAATTGGACGTAGGCCAGCCAGTTTAGTTTCTGCCACTTTGCTTAGCAGCATGCCAATATTGGTTTTACATGTGCACTCAAGGTGAAGCGATTGTCCATCTTAGGAATAATCTCTGAGCCGAATGCGATTTCTGGACAAAAGCATCACCTCAGCATGAAATCACAATTGGATGACATGAAGTCGCTGTAGGTAATTGTCGATTATCTCTGCTGTTTCTATGGGCGAGCTAGAGTTGTACAGAACGAAACTTTAATCAACATATGTTGCCAGCACTAGCCAATTCTTTATTTCCTATATGACACCATGTGAAAGACAAAAGGATCTCAAATTTCAAGCTAATCCGTTTTACTTATACATTATATACACACATATGAAAGGTATTTTTAGTTTGAGTGAACCGCACTTAATGTTGTTCTATAATAGTGGGTGTTTCTTTTTAATTTAACCGCAAAACTTGCATTGATTGATTGATGATTATTCGATAAGTCTTATTTAGAAATAAAGCTACTTGTACTACTCAATAATATCTTCTTCTTTTTTCCTTTTACACAGTTCACTGAAAAATAATAAAACTCTATAAATAAATATATATAAAATATGAAATAAATATATATTTGTACGAGTATATAAGACCAATAAATTAATAAAAAAAAATCACATTTATTTATAGCGTGTTTAGTTATTTTAATTTTAACACATTTGGCAATCGCTTCCGTTTATTGTCATTCATATGTAACACGTCATGACTGCCACCAAACTACAAATTAGAATACTACCTACCATTCTATTGTACAATAACAGTGTCTACTGATCTATCTATCTACATATGCACACTGAAATATTCCAATCCATTTTTTTGCTTATGTATTATTTGTATAGAAGTACAATATTATTAAATAAATAAATATTGTTATTGATTATGTAATTTCCGTTGAATAAAGTATTCACGATTCATTTAGAATTTTAATAACACAATTTTCACTTTCATTCAAATGATTCGCAAGCATTTAGATATAAGATACAATACAATAATATGTATAATATTTACACTAACACATGTTATATTATTATTAGTCTTATTGTTGTTGTTGTGGTTGTTATTGTTGGCAATTTAATCATTATAATTTTTAATATTGAGTCATTAACACGATTTGTAATCATCGTTTATCGTTGGTTTATTCACCTTATGCGGGTATTTTGATGTTTATTGTAGATATTTATTATTATTTGTTTAGATATTGTAGATTTTGTGTAGGATGTGTGAACTTGAATGTTTGAATTGTTTATAGTATTATTGATGTTCTTGTTATGATGTTATGCATCGCCCCTTACATACAAATAGATATTATTATAAGATAATATACTATTTTTAACAGACATACATATATGTAATAAAGAAAACTATGCCAAATAGAACTATATATTGAATTATTACACTAATGTGACATAATTACCACAGATAATCTAAGAGGGATAAATATACACTTAAAGCTTCTTCTATTGTATTAATACTATGAGGGATAAACACTCACTTTCAGCTTCTTCTATTGTATTAATGATAGGAATCAAGAATGATTAATTAATTAGCATATTACTAAGGCTCTGTTAAGATGTTTTAAATAACATGTATTATTCGAAACCTAGTGATTTCTTCTTAACAAACCATATTTGGTGATCTCAATATGTGGGTGACACGAGCTATTTCAATATACAACTTTACTTTCACATACTAGATTAGATTCATCTCAGCATCATAGCATCATAGGCTATTATTTGATTAATAAATTAGATCAGCAGTGCTGTTACCGTGATTCTGCGAAAAAATGTACACCATAATTTTACATTTACCAACTTTCCAACTAGTCTTTATTATACATAATACAAAATATATAGAATTTATCTACCATAAGAGAAGGATATGTCCGGCATTCTTAATTTTCTGTAAAAAGCCCAAAAACAAATTCGATTGAAAAATTTGTTGATCTTTTTAAATATTTTTTGTTGAGAAATTAAGACTCATAAAATAATATTGGTTTTTCATTTCTTGTATTTACGATTTTTGAGCCAGAAGTTAAGATTTAAAACAATGTTACAAGCCTAGGGCTGGGGTATTGCATAAAATGGATATCACCACTAAAAATCTGGTTAAGATTGGGCACCGGAGTACATAAGTTGAAGAATTTATAAGTTAAATCATTACTCCTTTATAAAGGGTGTTTTTTTCTAGAGGTATAAAACTTTAAATTGAAATAAAACACAGATTAATGGTGATAATTGCCAATTGGCTTTACTCAAAAGATAATCCTTTGCCATTTTTATTTAAGTATGATTTCCAGCATATGGCATGCCCTTCATTTGATAAATGAGCTCAAAACGAAGTTGCTGTTAATCCCGAATTTCACAAGAAAATTTTATTCAGTGATAAAGTTCATTTTTATTTAAATGGATACGTCAATAAGAAAAACTACCGCATTTGGAGTGAATACCATTGCATCCTGAATAAGTCACTGCTTGGTGTGATTTATAGGCCGGTGGAATCATTGATCCATATTTCTTCAAAAGCGATTACCGCTACAGGACCATGATCACTGATTATTTTGTACCACATTTGAATGCCCTTAATGTGGAGAAGGTGTGGTTTCAACAAGACTGTGTAACAAGACCATGCGATTTAACACCGCTGGACTATTTTTTGTGGGAGCTATGTGAAGTCTCTGGTCTATGCCAATAAGACACTGGTAATTGACGCCTTGGAAGATAACATTGGACACGTTATCACTTATATACTGCCTCAATTGCTGCAAAAACTGATCGAAAATTGGACTTCCTACAAACCAGGCGATTTGGCCATATGCCGCAAATCATATTATTTCAATTTATAATTCTATTTCTATAAATCCCTCTTTACCTAACTTTTAATCATCAGCATATGTGTATAAAATAGCTAAACATTAAGGGTATCAAAAAGAGACTATGCTTTTATGCAAAGGTCGCTCGCATCTTAATTTCTAATATGATATACAATACAGGCAGCCTGTGTTGACATGAACAAGTAAACACAGATGCCTGGAGTGGATGGCATAAGCTATAAGAAGCTATCGGCTTCGATCTCAGGGTCCTTACACCTAATAATCTTCATCAAAGTGGCAATACATCAAGAGGAATCCTACTAATAATTATTTTTATTAAACTATATTTATTAGATACATAAATACGATTCTTTTATTGTATAAAATCAATTGAAATATATAGCAAGTATGTACTACATAGTTTATTTAACTTAATTATGGTATAAACTTATCCAAAAGCAGCCTAATAGCCATGAAAAACCATAAAAAGTATTTACAAACAAAAAATTTTGAAACAACAATAATAAAAAGAAGAAGTGGAAGTGGAAGTAGAAGACGTGTCAGAAGAAGAAATTGTACGTGCAACTGTCACAAACAAAGAAGTTAACCTTAAAATTCCGTGAAACTGCACAAACTGCACGCACGCACAGTTCAAAAACCAAAAACAAATATCATTAAAAAACTAAAACCAGAAATCGAACTCAACTAACCAAACAACAACAATCAACTTCATGGAGAAGTCACATAGTATTATATAACAGAAAACAAGAAAAGAAAAACAGAAGAAAAATGCAAGTTCTCGCTTTTGTTTTTAATGTTGTTCATCCTTCTTCAGACATCCGATCCGATTCGATGCGATGCGATGCTATGCGATCTGACCTAGTCTGGTCTGGTTTGGTCTTGCATGGTTAGCTTTTGGCCAAGAGTCAGCAACAAGTTGCAAGTTGCAATAATAAAACATTTCAAAACAAACAACAAACAAGAATTGAATGGAAAATATGTTAAAAGTTTTCTTATTATTATTGTTTGCCATTTATTGTCGTCCACTGTTGTTGCTGTATACTGCATACCTTGTATCCTTAAGCTAAAACTAAGTTAGTGAGTTAGTGAGTGAGTGAGTGAGTCAAAAAGAAGGAAACCGGTGTTTCATCTTTATTTTTTTATTATTGTTGTTTATTGCCCTACAAAACAAATTCAACCAGAAGTATCAAGAAGTAAACAGCACTCAAATGACCTTTAAGGACGTTTGCTTGAACAACAGCAAAAACAACAATCACAACCATAATAATGATGATGTTGATGATGATGATGATAATGTTGGTGATAATGATGATGAAGATTTTTGGTAAAACAAAAAAAACAAAAAAGAAAAACCTTAAATGAAAACTTGTCCTGTTGCTGCTGCACAGAATGCAATCGCTTCAAGCAATGGCAAATGTTGTTGCAAGTATTAGTCGCATATACTTGAGAAAAATAAAGTAAAAAGTACAGAAAATAATATAAAATAAGAAACACGCAGTAAACAAGTTCCAAAGCTAAATGAAAATGAAATTTGAGCTAAGAAAGAAACTCAGACAAACGACGACAATCGCCAATGGCCACTGACGGCGTCTGCGAGTGTCGCAATCTTTTAGTACACCACCAAACCAAGTGGATCAAGCTAATGAATATAAAAAGCCAAAAAAAAAACACCAACAAAAAGGAAGGTAAAAAAAATACATATCTCGTCTTGGATTTGTTGAAATTGCTGCTGTAATAGTAGTTGTGGATGGAATCATGTGAACTAGTAACTTTGGCTATGAACGCATTTTTTCTTGTCCACTATAAAAAGCCAGTCAAGAGCAGCAAGAAATGCCATCAAAGCCACTTAAACAAGGTAGTCAGGCAGGCAGGCAGGCAGGCAGACCCAGTAGATCAGGCAGCTAGTCACAACTTACATATATGTATATAGTATAAAATATATGGTGTGATCTTCAAGTATCAAGTGGAATATGTGCAAGTATCTTGTTGTATTTGATATCTTTAGCAGTGACCATGCCATAATATGAGCCTGTAAGCAAAAAAGGCCCCTCTACAACCGAACACTTTATGTTTTGGTATACTTTTATATTTTCTTTTCTTGGCAAAGGCATCTGTATCTGTGTGGTAAGGTTTTGTCAAGGCAGCTTAAATAAGTTAGTATTTTCATGTGTGTGGCCTTTGATTAATGTATTTTTTTCTTGTTAGATTAGTCTTTCTTTCCACATCATTTCTGCCTTAATGACACATTGAAATGCCAAATGACTTAAACTTAAGTAGGCTGCGTATAGTCCCCAAGTCATTTTACGCCATTTCATTTAAATTTAATTTCTGCCTTAACAATCTATAAACCATAGACCACAGATGGCGATAGGGACAAACAAATTACTATTTCGGTCTAACTTTTTACTGAGATTTGTTTAATGGTTCTTTCCAATAGGAATAATGAACCTTTTCTTTATATTATTGTTGTACGGACCTCCGGTTATGGCATTGCTGATGAAGAGGCATATATTATACTAGCATTACCTGGCGCGCGATGCTCCGCTCCCGACGTGATGTAAGTGGATGTAAGTTGTCAATATAACAGCGTGTCAATATAACAGCGTATCAATCAAATCTTTACTTCTTAGTATAGTATAAGTATTTCTCATTATCGGTTCAACGGTGAAGAAGGTGATCTCTGCAGCATCATCTAGTGGCGACTCACAACAAATTGGAATGCATAAAAACCATCTCCATAATAATATTCATATATGTATGGGCCAACTTTCATGGGGATTGGTCAAACAGTGTTGAAGTTAAGCACCATCAAACTATTTTTTTCGTCCATTTCTATACATAAGTATTAAACAAATATATAGATATAAAATATCACGTATACGTCTAGGGATATTAGCCTTATAACTTATTGCATCATAACAGAATGAGATTCTTTGATAGGAAATCTTGCTTTTCAATGCATTCAATCCACAGTTGCAAATCTCATATAAAATCGATTAACTAAAATAATAAAATATGCCAAATGCTCAACTTGTTAAACAAATAAACTTTTTGCAGACATATGTGTATACTGTAGATAGAGTATATATGCCAAGTTGGCCAAGCGAGATTGACTCCAACAAATAACAACCAACTAGTGGCACAGTGACTCAGTCAATTTGGCCTGCATCACAAACATACCATAACATAACAAATGCCTGTAGCAGCTGCTTGTTTCATCAATCAATCAATCATCATCATCATCATCATCATCATCATCATTGTGGCGCTTAAACTACTTTAGACTATAATTATTACTATATTTCCTAACCATCCCCTCCACCTTCATCTTTCTATCTCTCTGACATACCGAATTGCATATTTCAACTCAAATGAAGTTGATCTGGACACTTCAATTTGAATTTGAAATATTGAAACTACAACTTATCATGCATTTTACTGGTATTCCACAATAGTGCCAGAGAAACTCTCTTCCACCTTCCCATCAGTGGACACTATATATTCAAGTCAACATCAATTTTCTTTTCTTTTATTTAATTTCCCATTGATTGCCGCATGAATGAATTTTCTTTTCAAATGTGTTTAACTGCAAAAGGTGAAATGAAATGAAAGAGTGAAAGAAAACAAAATATGTACTATGTATATACATATATACTTATTTTTTGTTGCACATTTTGTATGATTTTGTTTTTCTTATAGTAAAAATATTGAGGTACATAATTACATAATTTCATGTTTTTGTGTACAACAAAGAAAAACATAATGCTGCTGCCCGCCCCATTTGCTTCAATTTGCCCCACTTTTTAAGGTGGCACATATGTATATTTTCTTTTATTAAATATTTTTGCTGATATTTTTCACACTTACAAATATTTTAAATAAAATCACATACTACTCACTCGTACAATAAAGAAGCTGTGGATGAGATGATAATAATTGAAAAAATTTGTTATTTCTTCTCGCCTATGTTAAGTTTTTTTTTGTATCTTTAGATTGCAATTATTGCATGCGAAACAATGCAATCATACACGTAAAACACAAGTTACGCCTTCAACTCATTTATTTTCTTATATTTGATTACACTTAAGAGTTTAAAGCAGAAAAAAACAACAACAACAAAAAAAAACAATTTTAACAATAACCAAAAATAAAATATATATATATATATGTAATTGTTAAATAAACAATTACGAAAAGATTTTGTTTGAAAAACTATTGTATTATTGCCACACTTTTAGTTCAATTTGCATAACTTTGTTAATTTGTTATCGCAAAAATAACAATAACCATTGACTACAACAACATTAGTAAATCTTTACCAATGAAAGACAAAATGTGCTTATAGTACTTATTTTTGTTACACTTATCCAAAAAAAAAAAAAAAAAAAAAATGGCATGGTTTTTGCGTGCTAGTCACTTTTAGTTGTTTAGTTGCTTTTAGTTGATGCTGGTAAACGGGACAAAAATTTGAAAATAGTTTAGTGTGATAATGGTAAGTAGGTAAGTCAGTGAGATATACATACATATGTATAGATAATAAGAAATTAACACAAAGCTCAAAGGAAAATCGAACCAATATTCATTCTATGGTAATATGAAATATAAGAATACTGAAATCATTACTGACACTAACTCAGAAAGGTATCCTTATAGGCTCAGGCTTCTCAACAGGTCATTGTAAAGTTATCTTATTTTTATTTCAACACTACAGACTCATTTCCATTTCTTTATCGGTTTCATCATTCTGAAGCAAACGATGTCTGTTTGCGTTTCTTGTTCTACGATCTAAGCATATAAGAAGTCGTTCATTCTTGGCATAATGATAATTAAATTTAATATATAATACTAAACCTAATACTGCTGGGGCCTTCAAAGCACTTATGTACAATAATATGTGAATAAATCTTATAAATTTAAATCAAATTATTTAATGTAATGAAGAAGAGGAAACAGAAAAGCATTTGCTATTGATCTAATTAGGATCAATCTTCAATACATATGCAACCACTATCTAGATCAAACTGAAATTGCCAGACTCTCAAAGGAACTGTAATTATGGCGTTTGATTCTATTCTATTCTAGTCTACAATGAATTGATCTTTGTGCCATTTTATTTCTGCTGATAAATGTCAATTTTCTTGGATTTCAATTGTTTAATCCATGGCGTTTCGCAATTTTTGTCTTGATTGTCAATGATGTCACGAGTATCTATGTTTCGCCATAACTATTCGTATTCGCTAAAGTCCTTGTGACAGTGGGGACATTTCGTTTTTGATCGTTGATCTAATGATTGCTGCCTTGGCAGATGAGGTGGGAATAGACCTCGCTCCAAACAATGAGAAAGCTATATCCATGATATAGTGTATACTGTGTCATCTGTGGGTTCTGCCTGCATTCTATTCCAGTGAGCTATGTTCGATATTTGGGACACCAACCCACGAACTATTTGGGGTTCAAATTGGTTGTACCTCGGGAACGAAGTCTGACCAGACGCTTTATTTCTGGTACCACGGGTGGTCAGGAGCCTACGGAACATGTTTCCGTCCTGGCCAGTGGACACGGCCCTTCTATTGGAGTATCGTGGTGGCTGTGGTTGTACCCAAATGCGGGTAGAGTGTGAGCTCGACGTGGAGTTGCGTTATACAACCGGGTACTGTGACCCACAGAGCAGCAGAGGCTTAGATAGGCCTTGCTCCTAACCAAGGAATGACGACATGTGTTCACGTTAAACAAATTGACTTTCATTGTCCAGCTTATTAGCTACTAGAATGTTCTTTTGAGTTTCCACGAAATTAACTCTATTTTACATAGTATACCCTTTATGCCGACAATCCTCAAACAATTGATCATTTAAAACAGAACATTCGAGCCGAAATTGTCGAAATTGATCAGAAAACAGTGTAAAAATTGCTTTGAAATTGGTGTTCCAGAATGGCTGAGCCAGCCGGGGTCAACATTTGAATAAAATCATTTTCATACTTAATCGGAAGAATCATTCTACCAAATAAAATTAAACTTGTTGAAAAAAAGTTGACTTTTGTCCATTTAATAACCAAACCAAAGATGACCCATCCGAATGATGATCCCATCATTTAATTGAATGGGTCAAGTTTATATTCTATAAAAAAAATCTCTCCTAATTATACTATACAATAAATACATATAATCGTATATAAAAATTAATTAATTACCTTGGCCCCAACAAAATTTCAACATTTCATTGGACATATTTTTCGCATTTAAAAAAAAAAAACATTTTTTTTCCATTTTTTATATTTATTTATTTATTTAATTTCTCTTTACCAATCATGTGTAAAAATACGTGTTGGAATTGCTTAAACTAAAAATGTTATGATGTTATGTTATTTGATTAAACTTGGCCAACTTCCTAAAAATAAAACCAAAGCGAAAAATTTTCAATGTCAATGATGGAAAACGTGTCAATCAAATTAATTAAATTATTTACAAAAACAAAAAACTGACTTAAAAATTGGGGAAATTTATAGCAATAAAATATTTGTTATCATTAGCAAGCAAACAAACAAACAATGCAGAAGCATTAACTTTCGGTTCTATTGAAACTCATATACCTTTTGCCTACACCGTAATTTGATCAAATAAAAATTTCCATTTTAAGAAAATCAGCTTATACATGTATGTATGGGTGATATATCAAATATTATTCCAATCAAACCAATTCATATGTTATGACAAATCTGATGACAGGATAGGATAGGCATGCGAATTCAACCATACAGCACCTTGCGATGCCTAGGTTAAACCACTCGTTGGTTCAGTGTTTGCCTCCGATCTTTCCAGCATGGAAGACCCTGCCGCTATCGTATAGTCATATCATGGTTCGCAGGGTCCGCCTTGTCACGAAAATGCAACAATACTGCTGATTATACGTTATATTTCTAAACAAAAATTCATTAGTATAC